>JABSTQ010011216.1:325000-1775829 GCA_013358835.2 Ixodes persulcatus
GGTGGCGCCCTCCTGCGGTTCCCCCTTGTGACGTCATTACCTTGCAAACAACAAGTTCGATGGTGTTTGTTATTAGCATGGTGGAAGCTTGAAATCATTGCGCTCTCAAAGGAACACCGCCAACACCGTCAAAATTAAAGTTCTTTCATTCTTCTTATATCCGTCGATGATAAATCCCCTTTCCGACGTCATAGTCAGCGTTCGGCCAATCGTGGAAGGCCGACCACAGCGACGCTTTCGGTCGCGCACGGGGCTAATAGACAAAATAAGCATATATGGTTCCAATAAGACACTTGTTCAACGTCATCGAAAACCACTAAATTCTAAAGCCTGGTTCAGACAGCTGAGTTTGACTGCGTTTCGCTGCGTTGCGGCTGCAAGAAACCAGGACATCCCTGCGGCTTGTATCGCGTGCCAAGATGATTCCTTGAATTGGATTCCACGCTTTATACGAAGGAGCACAGATGTGCCGGTGACTCGCTTTCGGTTCTCGACGCAACGCAGTCAAACGCACTAAAACGCAATTGTCTGAACCGGCCTTTACACTTTGGAAAGGTTTGGAGAGCGTGGGGATTGGTGGTGCGCTCGAGTTCCCGCTCGTGCAACTTGCGGAACGCTGGCGGTACGAAAACGCGAACGATAAGGGACGAAAAAACCGCGAGGGCGTTTTCGTACCTCGAGACTTGCGCCTGTTGCATGACTAGTAACTTTAGCGCACCACTGCGTTTCCTACGCGTTTCAATTCCGTCCAAAATTTACTGATTTACTGGCATTCAATAATGCTCATAAAGTTTGTAATTGCTATGATATGTTTATCATTAGTAATTAAAAAAAGAAAGAACACATTTTAGTTAATCATTAGACTTATCGTGAAGTTAGCCCCGTATATTATTCCCTCCTGGCTGTATCACTCAGCTACACAAAATACATCTGTGCAGCTTTCACAGCGCTTTTAAAACAAATCCGTGAAACCTAAAAGAACACACAAAAATTAAAACAAAAAAAGCTCGCATATCGGAACTGCGCTGTCAATATGGTATGATGCAGTCGTGTTATTATTTTGCAGCACCGTCAATGTCGTTGGCGTTTTGTTTTTATGGCAGTTCAAAAGTAAAATTAATCTAGTAGTGTCGATCGATAGGCATTAGAAAAGCTAAAGAAGGCTCGTTCTCTTAATTCGACTGAACATCGTCGAAAGAAGGCGTGATAAGATATCCAATATATACGTCTATACAACATCATTTTGATCCTTTCGCTCCATCTCGCGAATGCAAGGCACTCTCGCAGTGGGGATATCTTTTCTGTGCCTCTCCGCTGGAGCTGTGGCTTCGACAGTTGCTCGGCGGTTCGCCCGTGGCCGGTAACTTGGAACACTCCACGGGATTTCCAAGTCCCATAAGTTGGCAGAAGAACAATCGGGCATTCAGTGTATTTTCACCAGTCAGTAACTCCATATAGCGAAGGTCTAGTGCGGCACTCTCGACAAAAAACGCAGTTGTAATTTAATTTAGATGTTTCAATATTACGGTGGACACGAAATACGCGATAAAATTAAAGCTACAATTAACATTATGCAGAAGTAATTAATTGCAATCACCTTAATTTACTCATTGCAATACAAATTACTACCCAAATATTCTATTCAGGCAGCATATAGCAACCACCTTCGCTCGCGAGTGGTAGTGCGGATCGCCATCCCGCTCACGACATCGGCGGCCTCGTACTCAAGTATTGCAAGATTTATGGCGCGAACTGCAGAAGCAGCAGCCCACGATTGATCCTTATTGTTATCATAAATAATATTATTATTATTTACCAGCCTAAAAAACACCTTAATGATTGCTCATGAGGCTGCGAATAACGAGAACCAAGTTGTTTTACAAAGACTTCAAAACTATAATAACCCCGTGTTATTTCGTTTTTCTTTTTAATTTTATCTGCTTGAGAACCCTTGACTTAGATATTCATCGCAGCGCCCACCAAACCCTCGCGCAATGCCAGCCAACTTTTCCACCGGGTCCACCCCCCCCCCCCTTTCCCAAGAGTCACGACATGGAAGTTTGCGTGTTCGTTAACGCGTATTTTCCGCCCTAACGAGCTTTGAGCTTTCGCCGTCGTCGCGAGAGTCCCCCCCAACGTCGCCGCCGCGCAAGCGACGCTCCCTACACTCCTTTCGCCCCTAAGCTGACAGTGTGGCGGAAGCTACGCTCTCGACTGACCAATCAACCGCTTCGCTTTCATCACCTGACCTTCCGCTCTCCGGGCGTGGGTATGGGGCTGGAGCGTAAGCACGTGGTAAAGGACGGACGCAAGACTGGTCCGGCGTGCACGCAACTTCCACCCCACTGCCAGCTTACGGGTGAACCAAGTCCGTAGCCTCAGCCTGGGAAACGGCGTCGCCCAGGCAGCGGCCACGCGACCTGGCGTACCCCGAAGCCGGCCGGCTGATCACCGCCGCCGCTACGACCCCGCGCACGGGGCTCCGAAATACCGGGCCGCGGACGGACGTGCCTGTAACGACACCGCAAAAGGCCGCCCCGTCGCATCGCGGGAAGGAGGAGGGTTTGTGCCCCGGGTAGGGGAAAGCTCTCGGACAGAGGGCCCGCGCGCGCGTGCTGCGGCCGCCGCAGCAGCGGGAAGAATTGCCCCGCCAGGCTCATCCGCGGACGCTTCTATAATGGCGGCACAGAGACCGTGCCAACGCAGCGGCACCGGCGGCGCTATAATAGGACCAATTTGGAACTGGGCACACATCTCGCGGCTCGGACACACCGGGTCTCGATCTGTCTATGTTTGTGCGTGTGCGTGCACGTGTGTGTGTTTCTGTGTGCGTGTGTGTGTCTTCGGGTCCCTGTTAGCGACACGGGCTTCGCGAAAACGATGGCGTGTATATTCCGTATCACCGTATATGATGGACCGGAAAGGACGCTACGAGTCATCGAAGCCGATTCAATACCGCGTGAGCGTCACGCGACTTTTAGAAGGGGCGCAACGACATGCTGGGTGCGTAGTCACGTGGTACGTCCTTAGCGTTAGATTGGCTGGGAGGGCTCTCTGGTGTCCGTAGAGGTCCATCGTAAAGTGAAATGGACGGTATAGTATGGGATCAGGCGTCCTCTGTGATCGGACCTGACGATCCCGTGCACCCCCCATCCCCCCTCTCCCCCTCTTATAGCACACTATTGGACTGTTCGTGCGTCAGCGTCGTTCCATGGGGCTGTTTACAAACGAGCAATCTGTCTGCACGTCTACTGCGGGAGCTGGCGAATATAGACGTGAAAGAGCGCGGAGCAGCCGTGTATGCCATCCATCGCTACTTGACTTTGACGCGATATATCAGTTAAAGCGGCTCGGAATGCGTGTAAGCACGTATATGCGGCATCTCGCGTTTGAAACGCTTTTACATCTTAATTTGTTGCTATCTTTAACATCGCAATTAGCAGTCGGGATACCAACGTGTTCTGCAACCTGCGATCTTGCCAACAACAGTCGCAGCAGATAGCTTATCTATACTTGGAAGACTTTGCTGAAATTCTTAAGAGGCCGTGCGAAGCATTCACACGAAGAATCGGAGCTTCTTTTTACCTAAAAGAGAAAAATTCCCGCATTTAGATGAGGGGCATAATCTCGGGGGGAGCTTTTTTTTATGGCAGTGTGACATGATAATTTATGCCAATATTTTAAAAGATTACCATTTTCTTTAAACATGTGAGTCGGGGTTGAAGAAACTGGTGAACTTACACCATCTCGCCGCGGCGCCATCACTGTGTTATCGTAACGAAGGATGTAACGTTTTTGCAAGGGCTCGCGCATCTTGAGCGCGGTCCAAAGTACTTTTAGAACTCGTCTTCGTCCAGACTGTCACAGAAAGTTGTCCCCGAGAACAGTAAGTAACGGGTTCCGAGATATATTTAGTTACTGGGAACCATGAAACCTTTGTCCGATTTCTCCAGCGCATGAATCGCCCTCCTACCTCGTGCCTTTGCTCCGGTCATCTTCGTCGGTTTCACACATTATCTCTACCAAGCCATTCGCCTTCTTGTAACCCGCTGGATATAATATAAATGAGCGCTTTGTACACGAAATAATCGAACTATATTCTGAAGACATACGCGAAATCCATCCACGCGCGCAATGGGAAGGATTGTGTATTTTCTTATAATGCAGTTTCGATCCTACAAACTTGTAACTTTCAAATGCTGCGTCATGTTAAAAAGTAGACAAGCAAAATAAAAAAAAAATAAAGAAAATAAATCGTGTTTCCGGCATAACCTACGGTGAGTCATATAGATTTCAGTATACTGGAAGTCAGCTTAAACGTGACTTTTATACTGCTCAAAATCAGTTGGCCACCTTTCGTGTCACGACAATCTGTCGGCCGGAGGAGCAGTGAGAAACAAAAATCGTCAGGGAGTTCGCCCTCGGCGGACGCGGCGTAAATTACAGATACTCGCTATAATAAAAAAGAAAAAAAATGAAAAGAAAAATGACCTACAGACACATGTTTTTCTTTCTTTTTTCGCTCACCCTTTTTTATATTATATTATACCACAATCCTTATCGTTAACAGGTTTCTGTGTACCATGAAAGCAACCTTCGCGTTGGTTTTTCGGCCGTACATCTGGTCACTGACAGCTCGTAACTGGAGTCGTGGCGACTCGCGACAGTCTTACGTATTATATCGCTTCACGTCGGCATTAGAGTCGATAAGAAGAAACGAACGAACTGCGAATCAAGAATAGGGAACATACAAAGTCGCGCCCTGCGTTCCTTACGTTGTGACCAGGTACCGTATTTGTAGTGCTCAAAGAATTTACGTAACAAAACATGTTACTTTTTTCTTGTTTCTTTTTAAAAGAATTTTGCATTTATTTTTAAAGTCAGTCGAAATGTGCGATGCAGGTATATGCCATGTTCGCAACTTCAACACCGCAAATTTTATTCCGACTCCTCTTCTTTCTCAATTTGACCACCAGGGAGCACCAGAATGCCAAGAAGACGTGTGGGTCCTCTTTTGACAGGTCAAGTCGCTACATTACCGATGGCTATAGAGACGGCTGGAATTCGATACTTTCGCGGTGAGAATACTAAAAGTCGCGATCCCGCTACACCATCATACAAAAGACAGCCTGTAGACGTTTTCCGAGGCGTGTTTCCTCCTTGTAGGAAAGCCCTGTCACATTCCTCACGCAATAACGGTCTGAAGACATGTTGGAATATGCTTGAGAAGTGTCCGCAGACGAATATGTCCTCATATCTGCAGAGAACTCCGCGGGTCTTTTGTATGATTTATGAGCAGCGTGATCCCGGCTTAAAGCTTTAGACTGTCGCAGTGTTTTCTCTGATAGAGGTGGTGAACTGTATCGTAAACAACATTTTGTTTGCTCCACCTCTACAAGCCCCGCGATTGAATACGTAGTAATAAATAAATATAAAAAAATAAGGATAATATTTTAAACGAAAGCCTCGCAGCCTCGTATATTGCGACGCCAACGATTAAGTGATTTTGCTCGTCCTAAAGCTGACAGCCGTCGCTAAAACGCTCCTCAGCCTTATGGCGAAGGATAACGTCAAAGGTCACGTCGGTAAATCTCTCGTGAGAACCGTGATCTCCTCTGCAGGAAAGAAATGATAACGGATGAAACCGTGCAAACGCGCAAACGTATGCAAGAACCTCTTTATAGTATCGTTATTCTTTATTTAATTATCGCTTCGTCCGTCTCGCTCGTTTCTTCGCTTCTTTTTGTTTACTAGGAAAGCGCACCGTCGCTGCGAAAATCACTTTCGAGAGCTCTATCGATTATCCTTCAGCACAATTTTTTTTTCCTTCTTGTTTTTCTTGTTTTTTGACGTCCCTTTCGACGATACATATTCGCGAGTCGACAATCGAGTGTGCTCCGACGGTTCCCATACGCATATGCATGAACGCGCGGAGAGCGGAAGCTCGGCATCTCTCTCTCTCTTTCTCTCTCTCTCGCGTTCCTTTCACGTGCCTTGTTCCTTTCCCGTTCTTGGCGCAAAGCTTACAAAAAGAAAAGGGCACGTGGAAAAGGATAGTTTACGTTTAGTGTCATTATGCGGTCGCTGCACCTTTATTCGTGAGACTCGCATATGTCTAATGTGTCCGTGTGTGTGCGCGCGCGCGGATATGTGTATTCTGTGTGTACGCCTGTGTTTGCACGCGTATTTGTGTCATTACTGAGGTCATCGACAGCTCAAGAAACGCAATTAGATTGCGGCAGTCTAGCCATTAACGAGCGCCGAAGAACGACCCACGAACCAAGACGCACGAGCATGCCCCCTTCGTTTTCTAATCTGACAGAACAGTGACTTTAAAGAGGACCTGAATGCGCCTCTCTTGAGAGTGGTGTCACTCTTTATAAAACAAAATACGTGCGATGACAGGTAAAACACACACACACACACACACAAATGTAATATGTGGCAAAAGCTGGCGACGGAACATGGGTGAAAGCTGTTAGAAATCAAGCAGCGATACGCTCTGTCGCGTTGATTTAGGGAAGAAAGCACAAGAAAAAGAATCGCGGCTTCTTACGAAAATTTGGTGTTGTCACCACCCCCAAGTAATGCGTACACACATCCCAGTTATGATGATGATGATGATAATAATAATAATAATAATAATAATAATAATAATAATAATAATAATAATAATAATAATAATATTAATGAGAATAAGAATAAGAAGAAGAAGAAGAAGAAGTAGAAGAAGAAGAAGAAGAAGAAGAAGAAGAAGAAGAAGTATGTTGTGGGTATGTTTCTACAGCCGGAAGTTAGCCTCGATGGGCGTCTGATGTTTCAGCTGTAGAGGAGCAATTTAGCCAGTGCAGTACAACCGCTAGCCTGGGGTCTTTAACGTGCACCACGCACTAGTGATACACGACATCTAGCTGTATGGTACCATGTTCGTTTAGACCAAGACGGCCAGGGGTCGGGGTTGCAGCCAGGATTACTGCGTTCTGAAAATACGCAGAAAGAATAAAACACGTAAAGGACAAACAGACACACACAGTTCTTTCAATCAGCTATGAGATAAATGTTCGTTGCTCATTAAAAGAACTGTGTGTGTCTGTGTTCATCCTTTACGTGTTTTATTCTTTCTGCGTATTCTTCGCTTCACCTGCTCGGACCTGGAGTGCGCTGCCACTCGGCCACCCATCCCCCCTGTTATACGGCGCACCCCATGCAACTATCGCAGGTAAAATATAGTCTACGCTGTGCGCTTCTAGATGATTCCATACGTGTCTCCGTTATATATACCGATTAACCCCGGAAAGTATAAACTATGAACCAATTTTATGAAAATCGGGGGAAAACGAAAAATCACAAAGTGAAGCTTGCTTCAAATAACAAAAAAAAAAAAAAAATCGAAACTTGCGGGATGCAATTTTTAGGGGCGAAGCTCCTTAGGGTCTAGCCTTGTCCGTCCGTCCGTCCGTCCATCTGTCCGTGCTCACATCGAT
The DNA here is from genome assembly GCA_013358835.2 of Ixodes persulcatus. Lineage (NCBI taxonomy): Eukaryota > Metazoa > Arthropoda > Arachnida > Ixodida > Ixodidae > Ixodes > Ixodes persulcatus. The sequence goes on from JABSTQ010011216.1 coordinate 332,485, forward strand.
TACCATCGCATCTGTCTTCTTAAAAAAAGAAACAAAAAAATGTTTGCGCAGTCGACAGGATTCGAACCTGTGAGGGGAGACCCCAATGGATTTCTAGTCCATCGCCTTAACCACTCGGCCACGACTGCGGGACGAGTAGGGGGTTCTGAGATGTGAAAATAACTCAAGAGCTGGGGATGTCATGGATGAAACGTTGCATGTAGCCGCTCAACGTCTATACAGAAGAAGGCGCTGCGGTGAAATGCGTATATAATCGCGTTAAACTTTGCATGCATTGGCTCAACGTTTATAGACGAGAGGGCGCTGCGATCAAATGCTCAAATGCGTATATAACTACGTTCCATACCACACATTCTCTTTCTGACATGGACCGTTGACTTAAGCGGTGGAGATGCGTTCCCACGGCTTCTAGCGGATCCAAGCTGATCCGCTAGAAGAACCACTGGCTCTGCATTTCACCGACCATAAAGCAGTAGTAATGAAGTCGAAACGCAACCCGAAAATCAGCACTACATATGAGCAATAAAAACAAAATCAGCACAATCAGCACTGCCTATGAACAATAAAATCAGTATCATCAGCACCACCAGAGCTTCGCCCCAATCAACATCATTCACCACGTGGAGATGCGGTAATTTTTTATCTGCCGGCATTACTTTATGTTGACCCTGCGAGTGACAGCCCGCATTGAATTGTCCACAAAACGGCTTCTTTCCACAAATTGTTTTTTATTTGATTGGTATGCAACGTTTTTCAAGTACTCGGATCAAGAGCGGGTTCCCTGGAGCTTGGGGAATCGCAATCCAATATAGCGTCAAGCTTTCCTCAACTTGAACCCTAATAAAGCTGATCGTTCGTCCGACGTCAAAAATAGACACCGACAAACACCAAACTTGTGAAAAAATAAACACCTAAAAAATTAAAAAAAGACCCTTATATTCGACGAACAACTGGACACCTCCGAAACGCGGTATACAGACTAATTATATGGGCCAGTTTTCACTAAATCTGTACCACTGCAATGATTGCTCATTATTAATAAAATAACTTTCGAAGCAAAAATATAGAGCCTCGAGCAGCTTCAAATACGGAGACGAGTGACTTATAAGACATACATTTCATATTGATTACCGTCATTAAATAGAACGTGAAATTATTTTCTCCTTCCAGCACAGCCGCTATCGGCATAAGAAAGGCGGAACGCGGCTTCTTACGTTTGCTCTTGCTTCGCGATTTGTTCTTTGTCTTTCTTATCTCCGCAATCTCAACACTACGGAGTGATAATAATTAAGATTCTCAGGGGCCGCGTTTCTTCAGCTGTCGCGAACTATAAGTGCTCTGTTGGTTATCTATAACCGTTTACCTAAAACTTGCTTCACTCAAATGCTAATTGCCACGAACCATATATGCGTGAGCGCCGGTCATTGACCGCACTGTTCATGACAGCGAGACCTTTTCCGAATGCGTCGACATCCGTCACCATAGTGATTGGTCTCACAAAGTTTAGGGTTGGGCGAATAGTGGTTCGACTCGAATAGCGCTGTGTCATTCACAGTGCAAGGGAAAACCAAGACGACCGGCTCTTTCCACAGTGCGGAAGCTACAGATGACGCTGCGCTATTCGATTCGAACCACTATTCGCGCACACCCCATATACTCGCAGTACAGTACGGAGTGCTTTTGATACAGTGTTATGACGTCACAATTAAACGACCAGCAATAGGTAAAATTGACCATGCGAGCGCGCGTATAAACTCATCCTTTTTGCTTTCTATTTTTTTTAACACGGAATGTGCCACAATAAACTTAGTCAGCGAGGCTTTCGAAGGTCACAGGCGAGAAGCTATAGTCCCGCACCAATATATGTTTGAAAGCCTGCACGGAGGAAATAAATAGACTGACGCATCGTCTTTATGTGTCATACTTCGTTGCACCTTTTATTCAGGGCGCAAACTATGCTATATATGAGCCGGTGCGACCAATAAAGCAGTGCCAAAAGCGCATTGTAATGGTCTTCGTCATCCTGCGGCGCGTGTGCTGTCACCACCCAAACGAATCAAGCGCGGTAGAGGCACCGTGACATCGAGCTTTTAGAAGTATGCATGCGTGTTCACGTTTTGTTAGTGTGTGCGTGTGCCTGCTACACTATACAAAAAAAAAAAAGTATGCGAGCTCACTTTCCTGCAAAACACAAAAACAAGTCCCAATACAATAAAATGGAAGGACTTCAACGTTGGCTGAAGCTTATCAAATATACGATTAGATCTTAAAAATGCAATGTGCGCGTCATTCTCATCAACGCTGCAAGGAGAGCGATTATGTACGTCGGTTTCCACCGACCGCACTGTTAAAGCTACGAATAACGCAGCGCGCCATTCGATTCGAGCCGCTGTTCACCCACTCTCAATTTTTTTTTGTTGTCGAATCGTATTTATGGGCTCCGTAATTCGCCGCAAACCTGGTATTGTTCGCCGTGAATCGTTGTCTCGTGTCCCGAAAAAAAAAAAAAAAAAAAAAAATTCGCTGAGCTTTTTTTTTTTTTTTTTTATGCATACCTTTGCTTGGACTTACGGTGAAACGAAGTATAGTGAGCTTGTGTCACACGGCGAGATATGCGGTTCGGACATTTTTTCAACTCAATATAACGTCGTATAGTTCAGTCAACTGTAACAATATGCCCAGCACGCGCCGTACCCCGGGTTTCTTGAGCTGTCAATCCATTACTATTGTTTAAAAAAGGTTCTCAGCTACACTTTTGCGCCGGGGCTGCAGCTCTGTCCTCGCCAGCCGCTTCAATATTCCCGACCCCAACGGTGCACACGCGAAATTCGAGTGTCAATTCTCTTTCCCTCCGTTTCACACCTCAACCGCCAGGCAGCGCCAACTTTTCTCTGCAAACCTTTATGTAGGCGTATAGTTTCTCACTTTTTCTCTTCCCGCCTTTTCCGCTGGGTGGCATCGCCTCCGAAGATAAGAAAGGTAGAGGCATAATCCCACGGAAGTGACGAGATATACCGTATGGAAGGAAACTGAGAGAGAGAGAGAGAGAGAGAGCAGGAGATGGGAGCGCGCGGAGATGTCAGAGCGCTGAGCTCTGATTGGAAGGATGGGAAGCAAAGGCTCGCTTGCCTTTGTCTCTACCCTCTGTCTGAGCCCTTTCGAACGCCGAACGCGCCATCCGGTGTTCGAATGCGAGGGACTGCGTGAGGAGCAGACGACGCTTTTGTTCGATATGATTGGATGGAGGGAGACAGTGGGAGGCGATAAAGACGGTCAACCTTGCCGTCTACCCACTACAGTCTTTCCAGTCAGAGCTCGGAGCTCCGAATGTTCATCTCCACCTCTTCCTCGGTTTCTCTCGGTCTACTTTACGATTGGAATGAACTAATTACCCTCGCATACACCCGTGTATATGGCTACTTCGCTAGCGCGCGCGCGCGCACTCAACAGTATAGCTATACAGGCTCCAGAATAAAAGTACGCGGTTAGTTCATCGAGGAACCGCACTGCTAGAAATATACGAAAGCTCGTCCTGGAGCGCGCAGAATCGGTTTTTCACGCTACGTAAGACCACAATAGCGCCTAGGAATATGAAAAGCATATTAACTATTTGTATTCAGTCCAGTAAAAAGACGGTTTCGATGGTGAAATATGATGGACTTGTGTCGGGTGACAAAAACAAATGTAAATAATTTAAGCATAACTTAAATTAAAAAAAAAGGTATAGCAAGGAAAAAACGAGAACAATCGGCACGAACCCTCCGAATTCTAGTAGAGCCTTCCAATCGGCATATAAAATGATTTTGTATTCTGCCCCTACTCAGCCACGCGTCATAATTCGCCATAACAATCGACACAAAAAAACAAAACGAAAAACAAAAAAAACGTTTCTTTTAGTGAGCGCATGGATTACCACGGAGAAGCTTCCTTCGACGGGGAAACCCAGCTAAACACACTGCCTCGGCGGTGCGCCGCGTTAAAACAAGCGACATGGCGGAAGCCACAATTCTCACTGAGCACATTTGCCGGAATCTGTTGCAAACGGCATCGGCGGCGCCGATGCCAGGCAACCTTTAAGATACATCGCGGCGCAAATATAGCTAAGCCGACCGCCGCCAAACAACCTCTGCCGCGCATTAGAAAAAAAAAAAATAAAATAAAAGATTAAGTGTACACCCTGGAGGCATGCTCGAGACGCGTACATATGCCGTGCACAAAACACACACACACACACACAGCAGACTGCGAAGCCGCACTATACCGCCGCCGTTGTTGCTGCTGCTGCTGCTGCTGCTGCTGCTGCTGTACGAACCAGAGGCGCGCATTACGCGAAACACGCTCGACTTCTCGCTAGCGCCCATTGGCTCGATCGGAAAACCGATGGGGCATCCTAGCCGCGAAGGTTATACCGTTTGCACCGATAAGCCGCGAGCCGTGGATATTCTTTTACCCGGCGCGGCGTCCAAAAAGGAAGCGCGCCCGATTCCGATGCAGAGCACGTATAACCGCGGACGCGCAGGCAGTGGCGAGTATAAACTAACTGCCGCTTCGGGGCATTGCTTGCGCCGGGCCGAGAGAAAGCGAGCGACCCACGCAGCCGACGCTTCTGGCTTTCGTTTCGCCGCACGATGAACCGCAACGGACGCTGTACGAGTCACGGATCCCGGCCAATGAGGCGGTGTGTGAACGCATCACGTGACTGCTCGTCCCGCGCTTGGCTGCGGCTCTCTCGAAGGTCACGTGACATTCGCACGGCACGGCATTGGCTCCGATGGCTCGTGGAGTTCTCCGTGGTTCGTCACAGGGTGAAACGGATTCCAGCTTCGTTTCTATGTCGATACTGCCGCTTCGTAGGCCGAGGTGGACGCTGTGCCGCCGCGAGCTGTCAGATTGTTTATAGAAGGAAGACACGCGGTAATGTAGGCTGTGTTCCAATGAAGATCCCATCCAGTCGGACTCTGTGTAGCTCCGGCGCCCCGGGGCACGATCTTGAGACGTATTTTATTCTTCTCTTCGTGAGTTGGAAACGCGTCGTCTACCGGAGAAAGTGGCATGGCGACATATGTGCTATCATTCCTGAAAGTTAAAAAAAAAAAAAAAAAACTAAACACCAATTCATAAAAAAAAAAAACGAGTTGAGGTGAGTTTTGGCGTATTTTGATCCTGTGAATTGCGTGTTCGTTTTCTCCGAGAAGATGTAACTAAACGAGAGAAAACACGAAAAAACCTCCGACCAGTCGCTACGTCATGCCCAGATCTTTCGGCAGCCAAGCGTATACGTGTCGCTCGTGTGGGCAGCGCGTGGAACTGCAAGTTCGCCAGGTCTATTCACCCGCACTGACACCTGTCGCGACGTCTTTTTCTGATCCTTATGAAAAGAGCAAGAGTTCGCGTGTATAATAACTGCGATAGGCGCTGAACGATACGCGAGAACGGAGGTTCGGAAAACTCTGGATATATAGCGTCATCCTCCGTGAAAGAGAGGCTACTGGCAGTATTTTGAAAATGATTTATACTCCGTGCACCAAAAAAAAAAAAAAAAAAAATATATATATATATATATATATATTAATTTCGATATTCGTGATGGTAGAGGACAAATGAAGACGATTTAAGTGTTTTTCCTAAAATACAGATCCGCTTAAGTTTCTTTTAAGAAATGCGGGGCGGTGCAAGCTACAGGCATCTTATTACTCCTGCACATCTCATGCGTTTGCGGCATTAGTTGATACAAACGCCGATGAAGGAATCAGAAAGTAAGAATCGTCGTTGACTACATATAGTTAAGAAATAGCTGGCTTTCTTTGTCTACCACTGACAAAAATATATATGTTGGAAACCGAGTATTCAAACTATACTCCCTCGTCCATTTTTTTTAATGTTGTCAATGTATTATATTTATCATTGTTATTTGAAGAGTATACGCCGAACTTCTACCAATTAAATGACGGCTAATGTAACATGTCGTACATTAACAGAACACTTGTGCTGTGCTGCGCTCGTCTTCCCTAGGGCAGTCCAATTGCAGACTGCTCCACTCAGTAAGAAAACCGAGCTGGTGGCGTTGGACGCATGTCACGAGAACCTGGTTGCTTAATGAATACGCTTTATGCTGGAAACCTTCGTGCGAGAGATCTTACTATCCTACAGGCGTATATTCTTCCTGTCTATTTCAGATATTTAAAAAGAATTTACACCACTCGGGCGAACGGAACATGAGAGAACTAGCGACGGCTTGCTGGAACAGCATCTTAGCTGAAAGACTGGGTGAAACGAAGCACTGCAAAGGCTGGGGCGTGCGAGCGTCTTGAGACGCGGTTTGAGTCCCGCTCAGCTCGTGCGCTGGCTTCGGCACCACTTTCCTTCCCACAGTCTCAGCTGAAACGCTGTTTCTAGCAAGCCGGCCCAGATATTCAGATATCACGACTGTCATATATTATCAGCGCCTATTATGCAGTCAGTATTGAATCGAGTAATTTAAAGACTGCCAATATAAATTAAAAACAAAAAGCAGCAATTTTTTTAAATCTTTTTCACGCTGAATAGAAATTTTCAAGAGCCAAGAAAAAGGGGTTGATGATACATCAAGGTGAAGAAAATCATAAAGTGAAAAGCTCCATTATAATCTATCGAGGCTAAAGACGGATTTATCGGATGAACAAAGTAAAAAGAAAAAAAAAAAGAAAAAAACAAACAAATAATGACGTAGAGGTTGACCTTGGTTAACTGTGCTGGTTTGCTATTCCGTGATGGTGATAAAAATTGGATAGGTAGACCTGAAATGGAGAGAGCTAATGATAAGCAACAGGTCGAAAACGAAGCTAAAATACAATTTATGACACATTAAATAAAGCACGCGAGAAAACATCTCTAGAAAGCGAGCCTTTTGCTCGGGATGGAAAATACAAAACAAAATTATTTAAACAGTGATTTAAATCCCACAGGCTTTACTATGATGATTTAAATCGTTCGTTTACAGCAGAGATAATCCCCCCAACAATACTTTTTATTTACTGTTCGTCTATTACTTGATGATATTTATGTGCACATGTTTTGTATTTAAATCAAAGGATCCTCAAGCCATAAAGATTCAAAGTAGGTCGGTTGAAGACGAGCAACTCTTCACAGCGAATCAAAGAGTTTAGCTCTGATTCGAAAGAAATAAACCAAAAAGGGGAAGTAATGTACTATTGCAAGCAAATAAAAATGCGAAAGACGTGAAAAAAACGGTGTTTTTCCACTAAAAAACTAAAAAAATAAGCTGCTTTTGTTTTATTATTGCGTGGTTTACACCAATAAAAAGTTGTCAATTAAACTGTACCTCAACTATTTAAGTATAGAGCGATTCCTTCTAGCGTATTGTTGTTTGATTAATCAATGTGTAATGTTTTTTTTAATAAACATAGTGATAAAGAATTACCTTTTTATTGCGAACGTTATTTTAGACAAACTAACCTGGTTTAAATCAACTAAATCTGATAAACGTAATTAAAAAAAAAACATTACTGCATGTTTTGAATGAAGTGAATAGAATAAAACAATCAGATGATTAATGCTGTCATAAGGTGTTGTACTCTCGGCATTCTTTTTCATTTCTGAAAAACAAAAAAGAGGAATATCTTTTTTTTTATTATACTTTCGCTGTTCGTTTTACTCCTATGGTGACTCAGAGGATAAGAACGGCAGGGAGGTCTTTGAGTTTCTTCCGCTTCCAGCTCTGGGCTCAGTTCTGCCTTGGATGACACTTGGGCGTCCGGTGAGTCTCGAGTTTAAACGCGCACTTAAAGCATGTGGCAGGAGGCGACGTGCGCGTGCTTGCAGTCCGGGCGTCCGAGAGAGGCGCCGCTGCCGTTCTTATCCTGTCAGTGACTACAATGACTACAGTGACTACAGATTCGAGGGAAGAAGGTACCTTCTGAAGTGTTTCTAGCTGGACATGTCGTCCGATTATGCTGTCCCAAACCGAACTAACGTATGGTGCGCTTCTCGCAATTTTCGGTCTCGCGGGGCTAAACGTCCGTGAACAGTAAATAACTCCACCTGCCGTCCAAGCGTTATTTTTTTTTTTTTTTTAAGTTTTAGGCAGAATAGTTTTATGTGAAACGGGGCTCGGGGCCACGCGCTATTAGCGGCGAGATGTTTTGGTGGTGCCCTCCTATGGTTCCCCCTTGTGACGTCATTACCTTGCAAACAACAAGTTCGATGGTGTTTGTAAATAGCATGGTCGAAGCTTGAAATCATTGCGCTCTCAAAGGAACACTGCCAACACCGTCAAAATTAAAGTTCTTTCATTCCTCTTATTTCCGTCGATGATAAATCTTTTTCTGACGTCATAGTCAGCGTTCGGCCAATCGTGGAAGGCCGACCACAGCGACGCTTTCGGTCGCGCACGTCGCCAATAATGCCGACCCCGTCAAGTGCTTACCAGGAGTGCCCGGAAGAGTACCCCAACGAATATCGTGGGCATTCAATCACATGACAGGTAGACAACACGCGAAGCGAAGACTCGTGCCGCTGTCTTCCAGAACACGAGTTCAAATTCGACCCTTGCCGGGATCGGTGTGGACGGGTGTGCTATAGTGGTGACTACAAACTGCATGATTCACGTTAGAGATCCTAGCGGCCGTCCTGTTGGCTAAACGGTCTCTATAGGCAGGATGCACTACCATACGCCCAACTTCCCGCTGTCTAAAACGCGCAATCCATAAAATCAGTCCTGACTTTAAGAAAATATGTTTATGACATTAAGGGCCGGTTGCACCAACGTCGCTTACCTTAACCCAAAGCGGCTCTTTCCTAAGTCGGCTTAGCGCCCTAAACCGAGCTCGGGTAAGCACGGGTTTAAATTCCGGTTGCACCAACGTTAACCCGGCTTTACAGACGCGCCCCTAGCTAAACGCTGGATTTGCCTAGGGAATGTAGGGACAAACAGAGCTAACTAGGGAACGCTCAGAGGGCCGAATACGATTGGCGGAGAGGAATCTCGTGATGTAAACAAAAAACCTGCTGTAGTAGCCGTCGTCGCCGTCTGATTTTCGCTGTATTTCTTCGGTGAGTAACGAATTAAAGGTCTCCAAATTCAATCATTTTTTTCGCTTAACTTTCAAAGACAGGAGTCAACGCTTTAAATAAACACAAATGCTCTTTACATCTGTGATTGTGTGTTTATTATCGGTTGATAACAGAATATTTTGACAGTGACAGTAGTTTTCGTGCTCACATTTTGAGATAAAGGAGCCATCGGGGGCCCCAAATCTCACCGAACGCGAGAAGGACGCTCTACTCGCTACATCGCTGAAGACAAAACATCATCGAGAATAAGTAGGCAGGGAAGATGACTACTAAAATCAAGTCATGCCTGAGACCGATGTGACAAACTCGCCACGGCAGCTGCGAAAATGCCCGGAAATCGTCGAATAGAAGTCGTCGAGTTGTCGTCGCCACGAAGAGAAGTTGTCGTCGCCACAAATGAAAGATATAAAGCAAAATATTCCTAAAAAGCGCGATCACCAGAAAAGTTACGGTTATGGAACGATACAGTTTTCTGAAGCCAAGATTCTACTCGCGAGACAAGGAAAATTCACTGAAGATTTTCTCGAAACTCAGAAAACAAAAGAAATTGACTTATCGCTGTTTTATAATTTAAAAGCGCCGCAATCTGATGCAAACGGCAGAAGGGTCGACAATCAGCTGATCGCCGAGATCATGTACTGCCACTATTCAACGCGCTCATCGGATTGAAGGATATGCGTTGCAAGTAGAAATAAACAAGCTGGTAAATAACAATACGTTACAGTTACGCGAAAATCAGTAAGGTATACATACGAATAAGCTCGTTGACAGAATAACCAACGTGAAGACAGACATGAGACCCACAGCTCCGTACGCATCTCGGTTAGGGCTAACACGCACTGAGAGTGGAGATCCAGCTTGAAAACAGGGGTCGATAAACACTTCACGCGACAATATTTTGCATCCTTGTCACAATCGAAGGCCATTCTGTCGAGACTCTCACGCTGTCGTAGCCTAAAACACTTTGTACAACCAATTTCGCCCACCGCGTCGACCGCCACAAACCAGCCGCCATGTTTTAAATCCAGGATTAAGAAACAACCAAAAGCAAAGCACCCAATGGTGAGCGCTTACGCAAAGCGTAGTTTAGTGCTAGGTTTAGCGATAAGCGATTTTGGTGCAACCGAACGCAACCGAAACTTAGATTAGGTTCCCGGCTAAGCTCCGCTTTACGCTAAGCGGCATTGGTGCAACCGGCCCTAAGTAACGTAAAGCCGAGGTCAGTTCGCAGACACTGGCTGAGGCGCGTTTCTTTCTTGTGTGACTTTCACATAAAGATACTGTTTGCAGATATGTTAGAAGCAGACATAGTATGTATGAAGCAAAAATGCTTTCGACGGTGCTTATGACGCGTCCGCAGAGAATCCTGTCATCGTGTCTGCGGAGAACTCCGCGTATTTTGTATGTTTGATGCTTCGGCTTTAAACTTATGCGGAGCGCAAGTTCGTCTGCTTCTTGCACAGGGGGCTGGCGATGATGTTAGAACGCCGAGCTCTGATTGGTTAATTGAAAAAAAAAATAGTGGGCAGACCTCGAGGCATCTATATAGCATTGAGGTCTACCCACTATCCTTCCAATCAAAGCCAATCAGAACTCGGCGTCGTATACCGACGTCACCCTCAACCCCCGTGCACAAGAAGCAGACGACTTGCTCTCCGCATAGGCTTATGGGTGATGTTGGAATGGTCCAACACAGTTTACAATTTTCGTATCAGGTGTCGCGGTAAGATATATCACGCTCGTATATTCGCAATTACTCGAGCTTTCGTGAACGTCATTTTTCATTAGTCCGTTTTGGTTCCTCGTGGGGACCTGCCTCCTTTTGTACTGTCATATATGTGGATATGATTTCGCCCATGCTTACACGTATAGGGGCAACAGACATTAAAGCTCACGAGTCATTCGTCTACAATATCCACACACAAAAAAGAAATAGGACACTCATCCTCAGGTACACACTTTACCAGCGCTTACCCCCCGAGCATACAATGTTTAGTCACTGAGCTCTGATATTCCGCAGAAGGCAGCTACAGCGCATAAGCTCAGAACGAGTGCCACAGTATAGTAAACAAAGATGACACAGCCCGCAAAAGGCAATTATTGGAATGGTCTATAATCCTCTACAGGGTTTTTTCTAACAGTAAAAATAAACTACGCGTCGCCTAACGATTTGTGTCGACGAAATGTATGCGTTAGCGGTTCGGAGCAGATGTCAACGTTTGCGAGCTTGCCGTTATCCGATTCAAAAGTTAGAAGCGATTATCTGAAACTTTCATAAGGGAAATGGGGCCCGCATGTCCATGCAGTAGCTGGTACCATTCACCTCCATGCATTCGTCGTGGGCCTCGACGTCCACCATTATCCGATTCAAACTTTCTGAAAATCACTATTAACCTTTGAATCCGATTACGAAAAATTTTGAAACTTTAGCATATGGCTCGGACCACTATACGCTACATATTTAGGTAGAGCTGAGCGTTCAGCAATGCGTTTTTGCAATAAAAAAAAAAAAAAGAACGCTGCAATCTTCTTTTGAGTATAAGTCTAATTCTCAGCGCCTCCTCCGAATTAAGTCGTCATATCGGCGACGAACTGCGCGCATCCTTCAATCACCGGATCGCGCGCGGATGGAAGCACCCCCTTCGCCGCAGCGCCTATTCCACATCCGATTACTTATACAGTGGCGACTCGTTCCCGCAGTAGCCGCATGCCGACTTTCCACTTTCTCGCCGCCGCGATTCCAGCCAAGCAGAACGGCGATCGGCGGCGCCTTCACGGATTTCGGCGTTCACGCATGCATACAAACGTGTGCGTAAGTCCCGGCTTTGGCTTGGCTCGACACGGCCTGGCTTCAGCCAACTTTAGCACGTCCCCGCGCCAAGTGCGAATGCAATCGCGGCGGCGAAGGACAAAGGGACGCCGCCGCCGCCGCCGCTTGAAACGGCAACTGCCGTTGACCTCCCATCGCATATTAAAAGCGTCCTATGTGTGCCAGAGAAACTTATACTGGGGCTTTTTGTATGCTGTTGCTCTTTTGGTGAACACGGACGCTGCTTGGACGAGGAGACAATAGGTTGTGTTGTTCGGGTTTGGGACCGACCTACGTGTGTGTCCTAACGTGTGACGGACCCCGCATTCTGCTGAAAGCACCAAACATATATCTGAAAAAGCGTAAACACACACACACACACACACACACGCACGCACGGACGAAGGAAGAAGGACGATACGGGACGTCCTCACAACTAACATTAGTTATAACTAAACCTATCACCTATATATCCTTTACAAAACGCAAAGGATCACCACTATTGCCGGTGTAGCCCCCGTCCCAAGAAAGCATAAGTCTTAGCCGATAAGATAATTGAAGTGTCACTAATAGATTGCGTGCCTTTTGTTCTGATATAAAACGTATCATACACCTCTCTAGATATTCTATCGGGATACCTTGCCAGATACCTAGCGTCACTAAATGACGGGGCACATGGGCAACGGCTACAATAGGTGGCGAGATGTCCCGACGGGGTTGTCTTTGCCGCAGCACGTTCACGTGCGCGATCGTTGAAACATACGCCTGTCTCGCCCATATGTATGAGGATCCACACGATATGGGTATTTCATCGACCATTCCGGTAGCGAATTTTTTTAACTTTCGGTTGCCGTGCATGGTTTTGCAGGGATCTGCTGTATCTCGGGGATCGTTTACTCGGTGGAACAATCTCGACAGCTTGTTGCGCCTAGAAAAAAACCACAGGTGCATCATACCGATCAGCAATTTTCTTGAGGTTGTACTGCATATACGGTGTGATAACCGGGCTCGCTTTGTTGCTATCACGGGGTTGCCTCTGTGTCCCATTGGTCCTTTTTACTAGGCTCTCCGTCACTTCAACTAGAGCGCTCTGAGGGTGGCCTGCTTGCAGTAACCGCGCCCCATGTTTTGCAAAGCTCTCTTCAGCGCTGTGCCCGAACGATTTAAGAGGCGCCTTGAGACACATACAGGCAATTCCTCTTTTTCGAAACTTTAAAGTGAGCCGAGCTGAACGAGATAATGCCTTTCTTCGAGCCAGGCACGTATCCAGGGGGGGAGGGGGGGTCCCATGGGGCCCGGGCCCCCCCTGAAATCTTCCATTTTGCTGGGACCTCCTCTCCCCCTCCCCCTCATACAGCATTTTGCCATGGGCGGGCCCCCCCTCAAAACAAAATCCTGGCTACGTGCCTGCAGTGCTTCGAGCGTGGCTCCTACATCAAGCAGATGTGGTCCCTCATAAGGGTCAGCTTAAGGTCCAGGAGCTGAAAATGTCATTTTATTGGCTCTTCGGGGGTAAATTTCAAGTCATTGCCACACGATTTAAACACATCATCAGCACTTCCGTGACTTCACTGCCTAGCGCGTCAGCCATCTTGCTAGCAAAAAAAATCGCCCACATATGTGAAATACTGGAACCTGGTCAAGTCTGGGTCCACAGTTTCAGAGAGATGTTTCCCCCGCGCCAACTTCTTTAGCCCTGAGGGATATATTTACGAGAACAAAAGAATTTCGGCTTCTTACGGAAAACGTTTCAAACGGTCTTAGGGATAGAGGAGTCTACCTTTACCTGAAGTGCACCAAAAATTCAGTATACTTTATTTGAGTTCAATCTTCCATAGCATAAATAACAGTTAGCACAAATTAAAAAAGAAGAAAAAAAACAACGCATAAAACAAGCAGGAACGATCAAATGTAAGCAACCATCTGCTTTGTTTGCCTTCCCTACTTCCACAAAGTTGCCATAAATAAAGGAGAATTGCGTCCCTCGCTGTTATTATTTTTACCTAGAGATCGGTGGATAAAGTTAGCGTTATTTCGCTGATCAGGCTCTGTTCTTGATCGCTCTTATTGTGGGTTCATTTCGTGATGACGATCCGGTCAGGTCAGTTTAAAAGCAGACACGACGCTTATTCTTTAGTTACGTTCTACACTTCAAAACGCTACGAAAAAGTCAAGGAAATAGCCTACTCTCGTAGCGAGCGTTTTATTGCCGCGAGAGCTCTAGGAAATAAGCCACTGCGCGGTAATGCGTTACAAGTAAAGGCATTACCGGTAATGCATTACTGCTTTGGTGACACAGTAACGTACACGTTATATTTTTTGTTTTCAAATAACTTTAAGGGGTTACTTCGAGTAATGGGTAGAATTAGGTTACTTGTTGCACTTCATCTCCATCGAACTGCCCCAACTTATAAAACAAAATGACAACCAAAAGTTTCTGATGCTTCCAGACGTCAAGGTATAATATACCAGTATTTACACACATATCGACCAATTATTTCTCGCAGTCACCGGAAATTAGAAGTGGGCGATTACGTTCTTTGGCACACGGCAGCAACGAAGGATGCATCGGGTTTTAGGTATAGCGTTGCGCACCACGCCGTCCTAAGCGCGCGGTTAGGTACTATAGCACGCTTTGTATTCCAAATACTGTGAAAAACATCAGATTTCCCCGAGGTTAGAGTACCTCTCTGAACGTTAAAGCTTTCAAAGCCCGAAGAAAACTTGTCTCCTGACCGAGGGTATATACATGCCGTAGAATATATATATCCATGTACACGTTTGTTTTTCACTCGTATGTACTCCAGCGGAATGTTAAAAAGGTTAAATTATTGCCCGTCACATCTTGAGTGCACATATTGCTCCTTAAACTATAGACCTTGTGTATATCCGTAATGCCAAAATAACGCGTTACAAGTAACGACTTACTTCTACATTGTTACTATTTTCGGTAACGAGTAACGTATTTAGTTACTTTTTTTAGAAAGGAACGAGTAACGTATTTAGTAACTCTTAAGGACAAGTAACGAGTTACGGTATCTCGTTGCTTTTGAGGAGTGACGTGTACAACATCGCTTAAACGGTCTTGTTTTTATTCTAACCTGAGTATGCGTCTATTGCGAGAGCGGTAGGTGGGCAACCCGAAAAACAACGAAACAGTGTGACAATACAGCAACGTTTATCGCTGAACACGTCAGTCGAACAATTCGACTGACGTGTCCAGCGATAAACGTTGCTGTACTGAACCCTACAGCTGGGAATGTCCTTCACCCAGCGAACGCAATAAGGTTCGTTGGTTGAACCTTCTAGGACAGGATACGGACCGGATGTAAACCCGAAGGCTGCGAACCCGGGAAGACACAGAACCCATTACCCGCTGTCCTCAGTGAAGGCGCAGTTCCCGTATATTCACCAGCCCTTGCTGAAGCACAACACGGCCGTTCCTTCGAGCGCGTCGGTAGAACGACTGTTCAGCGTCGCTGGAGATTTATTCTCAATAAAGCGGGAAAACGTAACTGATGAAAACGTCGAGAGGCAGCTACTGCTTAAGTGCAGTGACTACTGAAAATAAAACAATAAACAATGAAACAAAAACAGTTGGGTATTTGGTTGTCAAAGTAACGTGAAGAGTAACTCGTTACTTTTGTGGTAACTCACGCGTTCCTTTTGAGAATCGGTAAGGAGTAACGTACTTAGTTACTTTTCCTGCGAGTAACGAGTAGCGGTATTTAGTTACTTTTTTGGGGTAGCGTGTACATGTCTGATTATTAGTAACTCATGCCCCGTTCGTAATACAATCTGTTCCTATAAGTACGATCATTGCATGCATACACAGCGCTGCATATACACGAACTCATCTCTGTGACGTCACGGCGCGGTGGTGGCGCGTCGGTCGCACTTCCGGTCTGGGGCTGTGGGCAGAAGTCCCATGCCAGACGTGTATTCCTGCGTTGTTTTGAAAGGAACCAGACAAAAACCTGCCTTCTCGTCAAAACGCCGCGACTGGGGCCGTACCAAAAGTGCCGAGAAAGGTTTGAAGGTCAGTTTTCACGTGCTCAGTTCGTCCGAGAATCTGGATATGTGCCGTGAAAAGGGAAAAGCAGACGCCGTCGGACAACGATTGCTTGGGCGGGAAGCACTTTGGGTTAAATTCACGGATACTTGTGGTCATCAGATTTATTTGTTTTGTTCCAACATGAACGCCGGAAAACCGCTAAGTTGTGCGGACCACCTGCGGACCAGGTTCAGTGCGTCTTCAAGTTCAAACGGCCGCCTGATTGTTCGAATTGTCGTCTGCTCTTTCAAACGTTTCTGCTTGTCGTCTGCTCTCTTAGACGACGCCGGTCCGTAGACCAAATGTTGGACCGGTACTTGCGATAAGAAGTGAGTGCAGGCCTCAAAAGACTTGAATTTGAAGGTTGGTAAGCAGGCTCGATGTAAACAGTAGATACAAGGAGATGTTGGTCATTGTTACCAGTGACCAACACCGACTTGTTATGCCTAATTCAGTTGGTCCGATTCTGCTTGCGATTTTCAGTATCGTCGTCGACCATCTCAGCTACGGTTCACGCTTTTGCAGCCCGAGCGGCGTCGCGACTGAAAATTCCGAGCGAAATCTCATCATGCGAATCAGGCTTTAGCGTACAATCTGCGGCGTCCACGCGGAATGAATCGCCACATGTCACATTATTCACGCGAAGTTTTGCGGTGTAACGAGCCTCGGTAATTTCGCTGACGCCGCTCAAGATAGTCAGACATCGCCAGGAAGACGTAGAACCAACAATTCGAACGCGAAAAAGGGCAGGGGGACTCACACAGACGCCGACAACATCGCATTTCAATGGTTTGTTTATGGGCGACGGCGAACTTCTTGCCCACACCCCCATTGCGCATGCGCGGCGCCGGTGGCGTCCGCTAGGGGCGCTCCGGGCGCTCCGGTTTGTTTGTAAACATGAGTTGGTGTATAGTTGTGATTTCAATATGATGAAGAAACCTGAAGCAACGCCTGACGAACAACGCCTATGCACCGAATAAACGCCTAAAGACACGTGATGTGAGTGCTCGTTGAGATATGCGCATAACTATTCGAAAACAGGTAGTGGGCAATTATGTGGACGGATGTTATGAGAAGAGTAGACGCGGTGTTATGGTGCTTGTCAAGAGATGCAAGAAAATGACTGATGATCTCGCGGAACGAGCGCAGTCGGTACTTGGAACATGCAGATTCGGTTGCGCACAGGCGGAAATTTAATTTAACTCGTCACCCGCGTGAAACTCGCGAATCAGTCATCCGATACCGTTCCGTTCTTTCAGAGAGCTTCTGCGTCCTCGCGAACCTTAGGTTGGTTCGCGCATTTGTGTTTGAATGTTACCGAGTACGTTGGGCTCGCTTGTGACAGTTAACGACAAAGGGAACAGACTGGCGTCAACTATGACGTTGTCTTAAGACACTTCAGATCTGCGCATAACTAGACTTATGCCACATTTGCGAGATGAAATGAAAGCACCGTCTATGAGAAGTGGTCACTTACAACATTGTCAGATGTCTTTAACTCACACGGCGAAAGAACGGCGCGTAAAAAGGTCAGAAAATATACACGCCCATCGGGGGTGTTCCAGGGTCTCCCGTCGTAAGCGGGTACAAGCGAACACATCGCATTCGGCCACACTCCAGCGCAAATGATCCGAACGAGCCTTCAGCCATCAAAGTCATGTCTTGGTGTGTGGGCTTGCTGAAACTGACAAGTAAAACAGCAGCGAATAGGTGCCTAAAATGGCAACAATGTTTGAATGTGTGCAGGCCGTCCATGAGAAAAAAAAAAATTGCATTGTATTTTAGTTTTTTTTTTTTTTTTCCGCAGAAATAAACTACGCATCGCCGTACGCTCAATCTTTGCTCAAATGTTGCACTTTTAGCCCCGAGCGGGACCAATTGGAGCGCCGAGATCGCTCGATGATGACGTACAGGCAAGGATCAAGGGACGGGGTCAGGTACTTCCTTCGCTTCGCTTTGCTTTGGCTGTGTGATTTAGTGCGTAGCAGCAGAAGGTGTTCGCTAAGTATATTTGATTTTGCTATGACGCAAAACGTGCGTACGACGAAGCATAAGAACAATTCCGAATTCACCAAGTGAAACGATTGGAAGTTTAGTGTTACGATGGAATCCTACGATATATCTTCACGGCCGCCAGCCCAGGTCGAAGATTTCGCCACGGAGATCAACGGGCATAGTTCTACATACTCTTCGCGCGCTTTCTGACTGCCAGCAGCAAAGGAAAGAGATAGGTACTCAAAACTACAATGCTCGGTGAAGACTGCTTGACCCACAAAGTCTGGTAACAACGACAAAGATCCCACTGACCTCAGCGGCCGTAGCCGTACTCAACAGGCGAGAGGCGCTTGTCACTCGCTGCCCACGACCGGCTGACTTGGTAAATCAAAAATGCCCGCGCGATCCTTTATTATTTTTTTTTTTTACGTGAATCTATTTTTGTATGAAAAGCTTGATCCCTGGCCTAGATTTTTGCGGTTTGAAGGTGAGTTTTATCTTTTCGTCGTCCCCTTGTAATTTTTGAAGCGCTGTGAGGCGGTAGCGGACGCTTTCGTCGCAGTGACACACGATCGTCAATTCTATTTGCTGTTTTTTTGTTTTTTTTTTAAGCACAGCTCAAATAAACACGGTATAGATTACCCTCACATCATGTGGTACGTACACTTCTCTTTTTTGTTTTTTCGATTATGTTTTATTTATTCCCACGTGACGGTTGTGCAAACGTGAACACAAACTGAGCTATAGAACATCCCTCGGTAGCTTGGTTACTCGATACCGGACCAACGCTTCCTTTGCCGAACGTATTAGTATCGAGCCCGAAAGTTACTACAGAAAATAATGCCATAGTGATGGCTCGCGTGCGTGACATTATATCACTCGATTGACGTTCACGGGAAAAAAGGCCGCCTCAAAGACCTCGAGCAAACTGCGAAACAAACGGCAATCGGAATGCCAAGTTCGACGCCTGCTCGGCAGTCCTCGCGATTGATTTCTGTTTGCTCTGTCTGTTTTTGACAGGTCAGAAAAAAAAAAAAAGAAAAGAAACTCGCCCCGGGACGCACGCCGTCCCAGAATCCACCTGTTTAGTCACTTAGCCTCCGAGGTCACGACCACTTGGTCGTGGTCAATACGATAACACTAAGCTGGGCCCCGTTCCGCAAGCTGCGACGCCACTGTTGTCGCGCTGCTTGAGTTCAATTTTGACAAGTACAACGAAAAGATTAGGTCAAACCAACCGTGAACTCTCGTTCAAAATAGCGGATTAAACATTAATTGTGAACGATATATTTCAAACTATATGCTACGAACGAAGCGCGGACGCGATCACGTGATTCTTGCCACTACGTGACGATGGCGCCACTTCATCTTCTCGGGGCTAATAGTGGTCCAGGCCAAATGCCAAAGTTTCAGATGTCGGCGTCATCTGATTCAGTAGTTATTAAGTACTTCGCGCAAATACCGCTTAAAACGAATCCCTGATGTTAATGACGCGATGGAAGTCGCATAAGAAAAGTTAAAGAAAAACGAGCAGCTTTTACCCCCCCTCAAATCACATCCAGAACAAGTGGCCACGTGATCTGGAGCCGATCATATGCCACCAATGTTGATTATAGCCACGCGCTGGGGTTGGCAAAGCACAAAACACGTGCTTAGTTTCAGACATTGTTATGGTTCGGCTACTGTTGTCATTGCAGCGATTGGACATGGGCCACTACCCGAATGCTTGTCGAGGTATTGATTAGGTATCTATCCGAGCCCGAATCGAGTGCTCACGCATTGCTCGGGTTCAATCTATGACCTGCATTCAAATATCGTCACTGCGGGTAAAGCGACCCCACAGTTACGTCATCAAGTTTTGCATAGGAGAGATTGAAAAAAAAAAAAAAAAACGCTCGCTTTTGTCTTTGAAATTACACCGCAACGAAACAGTTTCTTGGTCAGTGGCGTTGCGTGCGAGTATACTTTGGGTTCCACCAGTGCCAGTAAACTCGTTTAAAGTAAAAAAAAAAAAAAACATTCCAAGAGCAAAATTGTTGCACGGCCCCTTTAAACAGGCTTCGTCAAAAAAAAAACAAAAAACGACAACAACATAACTCAGCGGTTGACAAGTTGTTAATAAACACCCTTTACTAGAATATGGCTGTGAAGTGTGGTATTCCCTTGTAGAATACCTCGTTTCAAGTTTAGAGCAAGTGCAACGTCTTGCGTTACGTTTTATTTATTCTCGTTATAGAACCGGTATAACCTTTTTATAACAGAGCGAGTCTGCCCTCCTCCAAATACGGAGGAAGCAGAAAATATTAAATTTCTTTTACAGCATTACTAATAACCTGGTTCCTGTAAACAAACAAGAGTATATATACACAAAAAGGTGTCGCGTATAACCAGTAACAAAGACATGCTGACGTGTGCGAGAGAAAAATGTTTTTGTAAAGAGTGTTTAAAATACCGTTTCTTTTTTTTTTTCGCTAGCCGCGTGGGAATGGAACTAACTGCTGCTGAAAGTCGTGAAAGAATTTGGTCCCCTGGTGTCAGACATTTCGATCAGTGGTGCCTGAAGTTGTCAAGTGCGTTTTTTTTTCTTATTTGTTATATTGACATGCACTGAAATGTTTTTATAGATGTGTGCATTTTGCACGTGCTTGTTTGTGTGGTGCAACCTTCGCTGCTATCCTGGTCCTCTGACGAACCGATAGTATTTCATATGAAATGTAAATAAAAGTGATTTTCTGAAATTTTTAATGGCACAATGAAACTCGAATTCCCGGTAGCTGACGCCATTAATTTCCATGCATTCGTGGACTACGCCGATCGCCATTTTCCTTTTGAACAATTTCCGAAAATTTCTCATTACTTTTCAGCCAGATAACGACAAGCTTTGAAACTTCGGCATCTGGTCCGGATTGCCAGCACTACATTTTGACGGAAACTGAGCGTTATGCGAAAGGTAGTTTAGTTTTGCGATAAAACAAATCAAAACAGAAAACACTGAATTGTTTTCGGGGACGCGCTGTAGAACTTTGTTCTTGATATACGTGTTTGCAACATCCTGTTTTGTGGTCCCCGTGCAGGCAACCGGTCATTCACGTTTAGGATGTTAGGGTCGAGTGCGAGGTAAACAAGCAGTGCAAACATGTATTATTCTTTGTTATTCACTCTCTGTTTCGCTGCACGTGTTTTTCCTTTTAAACCTAACCATGCATTATCTGACATCCTTTTTCCTCTATGGGGACATCGACACTATCCTTTAGGCAGGAAGAGAGGCGCCTTCTCTAGTTTATGGACGCACACATCGAACAGCTGCAAGGTTATAACGGAATAAAATGAACCAATAAATCAGCCATAAACTTTTTAAAGCGTTGAATAACCCTACAGGCTGCTTCACACATTTGCGACTGTGGCGCTCGCAGTCACCATTAAAAACTACATTCAAGACTCCGTGGCCCAACCTGACTCAGAACACTTTGCTTCCCAAAGATATATATCTTGCATTGCTGGCCACGTTTCATGTTGTGAACACTTCTCCCGATGACTTTGTCGCTGCTGCCGTTTCGGTCACTCTGTGAACGCAACCAAAGCAACTGTCTGAACCATGGCTCATGGCTGCGCTCCAATACATTGAGAAACCCAGCACGAAACCTATACATTTATATATTTCACCGACGTAATGTCGACCGCTATTTTGTTATTACGAACGCTCCGGCACGTACTGAAGGCGAGCATTTGAAGAATTCCCACGACGCCCTCCAGTGCTTAGCGCACAGAAGCCCATAAGTGCCATCAGTGACACAGACAACAACAGGACGGATTAGAGTCACGTGAATCCCCTGCGAACAGAAAAGACATGTCTTCGACACTCGAATCCAAGGCATGCACTTACTGCGTGCGTGCATGAGTCTGTATGTGCGTCTGTGTTCTCATGACGCTCTTGTGCTTCTGCACATAAGTCAAGTTATGTATGTGTATGCATATCAAGTGTGTGTAAGCCTCGGTTGTTGGCGTATATAGAGTCCGACAGACCTGGATATTTGTTGTCCGCAGACAAAACACGTTTTAGACAACACCCGATCAGTACGGAGCACAACTTTTTCACTAACATGGTCTTTTCTGTTCAGCTCTTGACAACTAAAGACAGAAATAAAAAAAAAACTAAGATCGGCAACCGAGTGGGCTTGAAATCCGCGTGAGCAATGGCTGTTGTTTGTTCACCTATTAGATCCCAGATGTATCGGTGGAGTCCTCCTAAGTTCTGTGTTCGTGACGTCTCGACCAGTATTTGCCTCGCCGTGACGCAAAGAGTTGCCATCGCGAATATACTTATCACTGTGTGCGCAAAAAGCACGTTGGAAGCTTGGGGTCATCGCGTGCTTTTGCCACACCGTTTACTGGCCTGTGAAATGAACTCCGAGAATGCGCAGTTGATCTTTGCTCCGGAATATTAAACGCGTACACAGACCGATGACTCGGAAGCTTTCGCCGTGACAAGCGATGCAAATCTCTACAAAGTGCATTCCCGCGAAAGTGCGGGATCCGCAGGCACGCATAAGCAAACTGGCGCACGTCGGCAATAGTGCCGAGTTTCGGAAAAGCGTACCAAAAAAAATCTTTGCGTAGGCAAATAAATGGCGCCGTGGCCATACGCCAATCTAAAACGCGGTTTGGGGTCGGCGCCTGAGTATAGTGGCGACGACCCTATTTTTTCGCTTACGCGAAGGTTTTGGGTACACCCTTCTAAAACTCCCTAGATTGAGAGCGTTTGCGCACTTTTATCCTTCGTTTTCTTTGCGACCGTGCGTGCCAAGTTCCAACGCCTTCACCGTATGCTTTCGGTCGCACACTTTCGGTAAGCCCATCCTTTCGGCTTCTTACTCCCGAGCCCTCACCGAAGTGTCGTTGGCGACTTAGCTGCCGCGACAACGGCCGTCCCCGTCGGTGGGTGACGACGACAACTCGGCGACGAGGCGAAAACGGCCCTCGCGCCCCTGCGCGCACTGATCCGGCCGGAAAGAAGACGTCAGGGACCGACCGGAGAGAGCTCCACCGCCGCCGCCCCGCGGGAGCACATTGTTATCGGTTCACGGAGAGCTGCGCAAATGGCGCCTTAATGGGATTCCTCGGGATTATGGCACGGATCCTTGACAGTTTTACCGCCCGCGCTCTGCGGCACACGCCAGGCGGGCGATCGACGGTTGCCCGGAGCCGCGCTGGAGACCGTGAGCGCTTCTCACCGGCGCCGGGCTTGCCTTCTCCGAGCAACCGGCCCGGGAACACGGTTCCCCGGACACGGGAACGGGGGGAGTCCCCGTGAGAGAGCGCACGCGGCTTCAGCCGGGAAACGGCCGGCGCCGCTTTAAAGAACCGCATATTTGTGCCGACTCTGAGGTGTTCGCGCTATAATAGGACACTAGAGTCCCGAGTGCTTGCGTGGGAAAATTCTGTGCGCGCGTAGCGCCATTGCGAAATATGCGCGAGGACGGTGACTTAAGCGTTGTCGTAGCAACCAACCCGCGTTGTAACTCTTATTATAGTCACGGGCGGCTTAAGTAACTCAGGGTGTGGCTTATGACGTGCACTTTTTTCGCCTTCGAGATTCGTTTTCTATGACGTTCTTATCGAAAAAGTCGCCTTCTCCGCGCTGCCATCTTTGCTGGGCTGTGGAACGCCTTCGGAGCATAACCTGCAGCTCTGTTGTGCGGTACGATCAGACGCTGCTCATTCGTCTACAGCTCGGTGACTCGGCATTTTCCCCCGGGTTATATAAGTGCTGGAAATGTATACATATACGTTAGATTACGGACACTAGTGAATTTTGAAAGATGGTGCATGCCCGTATAACCGATGTTGTTTGTGATCCACTTGAAAGAAGTTGGCCAAACGGCACCAAGCAGATGCAAACTAATTGGAGCAATTCTTTTTACTTATTCTTGGTCTTCTCGAATTTTCCGCCGCAATCGATATCGAGCATGTCGGAGTTTACGATCAGATCCCTCAAACGGACGGAATCTAGTAGGTCAGCTTCACTGGCGGTCTCACCAAGCTACTACTACCCCAGACCGAAACGTTTTAGAGTTCTACGAAATCTATGCAGGCGGCAGGTAAATTAGAATGCGTACATCAGCTTATTTTTACTTTCACGCCTTGCTGGTTCAAAAGGATACCGTCCTTCGGCGTTTACATGTCAGTCCAAAATATAATCTTTCCGCTATCACGCCCCAACACGTACAAAACATTATATTTAATTTTTATTTTCACGATGTACCACATTGACGCTTTCGCTTTCGCTTAGATCGCCTCCCCAAAACCCGCACAAAAGCCGGCCGCTTCCGCCCCGCAGTTCTCTCTTTCAGCAGAGGTGTCGCGCCTCCTTCAGCGAGTATACCGCGAGGGAGAGGAGAACCCCAAAAGCGGCGACGCGTCAACAACCAGTCTTTCAACTGAAACCCCCGAAAAAAAGAATATATCTTCGACGCAGAGGGGCTTGTTACAGTATACGATGCTCTGCGAGGAAGAACACTCGCGCACAGCCTGCCGCTCTGCCACGGCGCCCGCGGGCGAACCCCGCCACGCAGACCACAGAGACAGAGACAGTTCAGAGAATCGATATAAAGGATTCCGCTCGGCTCTGGCTGTAAATTGCCCTTGTCTCGCTTATCGTTCGCGGGAATCTCGGGGACGCGAGAGCCGCCACTGTGCGCACTGCACTCCGCCTGGCTGCATGCTGCCTACTCGCTGCTCTGGTAATAAGGGAAGACAGGGCACGCCGCTGCCGCTTACGCCGCGAAGCCCCGGGAAAGAGAGGACTGGTGTGCCTCTTTCGCAGGACGGCGGGGCTCCCAACGTGCCCGTGTTGTTCTGTGCCGCGGTGCTTGTAGGTACGCAGGGCGTGACGGGCAGGGACGGGACGAGATGTGGACGTGTGTGCGGTACCAACACCAGTTATAGATGGCAAGCCGTAAAGCTGTTTTTTTTTTTTTTTTTGGCGTCACTTAAAGAGGGTTGTAGATTGGATATACGAATGCTGCATTACGTCGCGGTCATACTGCTAATAATGCAGTGTACAAAAGACAGTCTGCGGATACTGCCTGAGGTCCTGAAGGTCCTGTCAAAATTGTGAAGGTCCTGTCATACTGATGAAGGTCCCATCATACTGGTCATTTAGACAAACTGTCTGCAGTCATGATCGAATCACACATGTATGCGTGAGGCAAACCAGCCTCGAACATGCGTGTCCGGAGATAATTCTGTCGTCGTGTCGACATCGAACACCGTGTATTTTGTGTAGGTGTACGAGCAGTTAAGGAGAACACCAGCCTCGTGGCGAACGCTGACGTATATGCACCCGTGTGCGATCTGCGCCGCGCGTTCGCCTTTTTTAGGTG
Source organism: Ixodes persulcatus (assembly GCA_013358835.2). Taxonomy (NCBI): domain Eukaryota; kingdom Metazoa; phylum Arthropoda; class Arachnida; order Ixodida; family Ixodidae; genus Ixodes; species Ixodes persulcatus. Next base: position 357,797 of record JABSTQ010011216.1, read on the forward strand.
GTGGCTAAAATTCAGCACTATGCGGTCAGCACCGAACATTCAGAACTGAAGTTGATAAAAAGTTGGGCTCCTTACGGAGCGTTATTAATCTCCTTCATTCTCTGGTGAATCAACACGCAGCGTGCCTAACGTCAAGGAAAGAATGCCTAAGGTGAAGGAAAGTCAGACGCCGCATGGCCATTGCATCAAAAATGGCTGCCGCCTGGTCGCGCTCGCGGGAGCGCTGGCTTCCACGACGTGCTGAAACGGCTGTTGCTATTTGCACAGCGTCAACCGGGGGGTCACGTGACGCTCCAGTTACGTCGTTTCTCTGCGTCACACATTTCTGTTGGTGGGGCTCACGTGACTTTTTTTTTCACGTTTTGTCGGCAATAACGGGGGCACGTGTACCCTCCCTCCCCTCCATCCCCTCCCCCCCCTCCCCCCTGCGTTCACGCCGCTTCGCGGCGGCAGTCTGCGGCTGCTCATTGCAAAAAAATGTTAATTAACCCACTTGGCCCACCAGTAAAAACCGCTTCGCGGTGGCGAAGCGATCAGCTTGACGATCGACGAACCCAAATAACGCCAACCGACAAAACGCAAAGCAAGGGAAGGTCGCGTGGCCCTCACCGGCAGTTTCACGTGACCCCCGGTTGATGCTGTGCAGATAGCAAATCCCTGTTTTTTTAACGGAGGCTGCGATCGTTATAAAGTCAGCTCTAACCCTTAAACATGGACCCCTCCTACAATATTTGATGACACGATGGTGTGTGGATAACTCCCCCTGCGTTCCGAAACAGTTAAGTGCGTCGCCAACGCTGGCCATCGGCGATGCAGAAGACACCGCCATCTTGTCCGCGCCTTTGGGGTAGTAAATAGCCACTAAAAAAGTAGTAACGGTTAGAAAGAGGTAGTAACTGCTGCAGTTTCTAGCTTTTTACTAGCCTTTTTTTTAAAGATAATAGGGCTTGAAAATTCTACTCAGGACAGGCGTGTGCAGCTATGACTTCGTATATTCAGCAACGGCCTATGGCTGGTACCAGTCACGTGTTGTCTGGTTTGCTCGTGCTGTGTTTCGTATGCCTAAATAAAAAAAAAAATATTGGCAGTATCTTTTTTTTTTTTAGCAGTCGGGGAGGTTCCACGAGCTGTTGGTCAGCAAATATCTAGAAAAACAAATACAAAAAAAAACACTAAACTTAAAGTTTATTAAAAGAAGCAGACGAAAAAAAAAAAAAAAGACAATCTCACAAGTCGAGAAAGTTTGCTGGAGGGAAGGTACTTAGTGCAAAGCACAGATTTTAAGGACAAAATGTCGCTGTGACGGGAATACTAAAACAAATTACGAGAATCCCAACCGAAACAAAGGTCAAAAGGCGACCGAAAAAAGATCGAACAGAAGTCGCTATGCATGGGGATGACTTTGTGTGGCATTTCCGATAAAGAGAACGAGTGCGCGTGCCTGCAGCTTTAATCGGCGCTCAAGCACGCGCTCTCGTATTCGAAACTGCAACTGCCCCATAGATGGCGGGGCGATGATTCCAATATGGCGGAAGAGACGGGCTTAGATTCTCCGGGATTTTCCGTGCGCCTGCTCGCTGACGCTGGCCAGAGTGCTAAAAGTAATTTATTTTGGCTACAAATACGAAGCGGTCAAGACGGGAGCATTTCACGGGAGACGGAGATGTTGACGTGCATTCACAAAATGAGCGTGTTGATGTTTGAAGGTTGCAAAGCGAAACACAACGATTCCTACTTTAACACACTCGCTTTTTTTTTTTTTTTTTCTCCGTTAGAATTGCAGGATGCACGAACGCGCCGACCATAACCATGAGGTAAACAGCAGCACAAAGGCCGATAGTCGCCGATAGCGGTCGATAGCCGCCGATAGTCTCACCGTCTCTGCCGCCGTCCTCGCTCCTCTGGTCCTTCGTTCGTCCGCGAGAGGCCGAGCGGCGGGCTGGAGTTGCGAATATATTTGCCTAAGTAGCCAGAGAAAGTTGTAACCGGAGCCGACGGAGCGATGTTGAGTTAAAATCGAAGGGCAGAATCGATCGGAGATCAAAGCAGTCGCGACAGCTGTCCAACTTCCGCGTCTTTTTTTCAGAATAGAAACGTTTTCTCATGGCTCACTTTGTAGCTAACATCGCCAAGGCACCATTCCGTTGACGGCGCTTAATATATGACCAGCAGTATTACGTGCAAACAAACTCAAAATAGGACGACCGAGTCAACAAAGGCCCAGGCCGGCTGCACATTTCATCTGTGGTCTCGGTAATTCCGGGTCGTATATTAAGTTCTGACCGATACTAAGTGACCACCGAGAGTGTTATCGTAAATTCATCATCTACGTGACTGCGCCGCGTACTCCACACAAAGGAAGCGTACGTCGCGTAAGTTAAATACAAAAAGAAGGTGACGACCGTGACGAATTATAAATGTAACCAAATCCCAATATGTGCCCCGATAAAGTAGAACGCTACATTCGTTGACAGCATTAGAGCGAAAGGCTAAACGGCCTCAGACGCCAATTTTCTTCCTTGAAATATGCATGGTTAGGCGCGGCGAGAGGCGAGGCAAAGGCAGCCAGCTCGCGCTGGAGACAACAAACGGGTTTGCAGAAATACGCGCGATACACACAAATGCGTAAAAGGTGCAGGAATACATAAAAACCGATATACTTCGGTGGAACAGTTAAATTGTTTACTCTGTTTCACCTTATGTTGTACCGCAGCGAAGGCTAGAAGCGCGAGCTCATAGCTTTGACAGCTGCCCTTAATGCACGAGGGCTTATGCCGCCGAGATATGTCCAAGAGCAAGGAGATCGTGCTTGTAGCCTTTCCTGCGGTAAATCATAAGGTGAAATAGGGTATAGACATCTACACGTAACGTTGGCGCATGCGACATATTTACTTGGAAACTTTTGCGGCACGAAGTTTCTTCCGAGCAGTAGAAAAAAAATGCAAAGAAAATTAAAAAAGGAAAAAAAAAGTTGCATAGAAAACGTTGAAGTTTAAGCGAACTAAGAACCGGCAGAAATGCTGGTACAAAAATGTCTCTGCACTAAACCTCCAGTTAGATAGGGAAAAAAAAACCGTTACTCGTATTGTTAGAACGTTGTATTAAATAAGCCTTAGTTAGTCGATTATTACTGAATAATTATTCTTATATGAGATCTGCTAACCGTGTCTTCGTTTCGGTACTTCCCGGTTCCAGCATTATACATCCGCTTTTTAAGCCGTCCAAGGAAAAGTCGTTCTTTCTGCCTGAAACGGCTTCTCAAACTGTTGCGCCTTCATCTGACATGCAGAGATGTGTACGCTGTCAAGCTGTTCTTTCGGATCGCACTCAAGAAATACCCATTAAACAACGTTCGACGACTAATAAAATTCAATAAAACAAACAACCTCTGACAAGGCACGTATACACGTGCAACGACGTCCAGAAACTCCACTGTGAGAGGAAATTAAGATTGATAGATAACTGTTTACTTCGTGTCCCTGTCGTTTTTCCGCTATTTTATACTTTTAACTCAGAGCTTTAACTGAGCCTCAAGCTCCGCGCTTATTCCGCTGAAAAACCCCGCCGGTCGAAAAGAGGAAGCAAGGAGCGGAAACATCGTAAACCACGCCCTGCGTTGCTAAGGTTGACGGTGACTAAGCGGCGAGCAAGTGTTCCAAAATGCATCTTTCGCGCGTCGGAACGCAAACAGGAGCAGCGTGCCAATCAGATTGCAACGTAGTAAGAACGCTTAGGAAACGCTCCATGAGGAGGCAGCCATGTGCTCACCGTCATTGGTTGAGGTCAAGGGGGAAATCATAAGCACGTGACGCGTTTGGGGAAAAGGGGGGGGGGGGGGTAAACTAAAACGCACGAGGTGCGCAAAGAGCAGACAAACTTGCAGGTCGTATAGTCCTCTGATTTCCTCTTCGTCTTCAGAGAATACGCGACTACGAAGCGAAACGAATTAATGGGCCGTTGTCTCGGAAATCACACTGTATTGTCACTGAGTGATTAAGAAATGCGAGGCAAGGACGAGGCCCGGGCAACCAACGAGGTTTCGGGGCATCGGCCGATCAGGACAAATCGTACAGCAAGAAAAACACGAACCTTGCGTTTGTCACTATGTAGCACTTTCTACGAACGAATACGTTGCATTTGGTGATGTCGGAGACCGCCCATTAACAATCCACGCACCTTCGCTTCTCGCAAGGTTATTTATCTTGCACGCGCTAAACTTCGCAAGGTGTGGAGAACTACGAGCATCGGCCGTCCCAGACATCTCAATAAAACAACGGACCCTGACACTTAGTTTTTTTTATTTTTTTTAATATCTTAAAAACTAAATGTTTCCGTCTAAAGACTCCCATTGTGAATGGCGCCTGAAGCAAAGGGGCACTTTTCCCCGAAAAAGCGGGTCGTAAACTAAGATCACACCGCGGCTACTCTCACCAAGTTACCCAAATACCCGCAGGAAAAAACAACAGCAACAACAGAGAACCAGGTAACCAGGTAAGGGAAGCGATAACACCACAGCGGGGGCACTCGAGTCGCTCACATAACAACATGTTACAAAGCTCGCCTTCCTTCGAGCCGTCTGTGGCCCCCTGTGTCAAGGGGACCCCCTCAACCCAAGTTCTGACAAAGATCGTCTGCGATCCGAACAATGCCGTCTACCCCACCCCCGGCGGCGGCGGGTCGTCAAGAAAACAAACAGCTCGTTTTCTCGGGCCTGTATTCACGCACAGGGCCGCTATTTTTTCAAAACAGCTTTCCTTAGGTGGGACGAAGATGAAGGCGGTGTAAAAAGAGTCGCCTGCGGTGTGACACACCGAGACGCCGGTCGCCGGTCGCGCGGATCGGTCCGCAACCTCCTGCGCTTTCTCCGTGGTGGCGGTGATATCTTTACTCCGTCTCACCGTAACCTAGCAAACGGAAAAGTATACGGCCCCCGGCGAGCCAATCAGAGCGTTAGAGCGAAGCACGTGACAACGCATCGTTAGAGCGCGTTCCTCTCGTAAAGAGCAGTCACGTGCTTTACTCCATCGCCTCTGATTTGCTCGAAAGGGCTGCTGCGTTTCGCTCTTTGTCATGTGGCGCTGAAGCGAAGTATATGTGTTCGTGGGAGGGCTTCGGGAGATTACGTTGCGTGTCGTCGGCAAGTGCCTCGTCGTCAGCTGCCGGACGAGCGCGTTATCTATTTAATTGTGGGATTTTGGTGCTTTAAGCTATCGCGGCAGCGAGTGGCGGCGCGGGTGGTGCGAACGAGAAGAATATTGATGAGCGATGCCAGTGCTCTTTTGTTTTATGGGCTGCACCTGGACGGAGAAAGAAACTTAATTTAATTCACGTGTGTGGGAGGAAGAGATGCGAGAGGAGCGACGTCGCACAGCAAGCGAAAATTCTAAATGTTCTTTTTTTTTTTTTAAGCGCTAATTTTTATGTCTTGCGAGGGTGGAAGATAAAGCGGCTGTTCGAGCGAAAAGAACGAAAAGCAAACAAGAAGTATGCAGACAAAAATATATATATATTAGAGATACTAAATAATTAAAAAACTTATTCGAGAAAAGCGCTTGCCATGCACACGCCTAGCAAAAACAGAACGACCGAAGACAATTAAATGGAAGAAATTATTAAGTAAAATAACGCAAATTAAAATAGGACTTTATAAATGGATTTGCGTTAATGTTTCAGCAGTGGGACCACTTTCTTCGTAACTTAGGGCCCGAAGAAGGTGGGACGGGGCGTAGGACCGCATGCGGTGAAAAATTTCTTAAGAGACAAAATGTTCACCAAGTCAAAATTTCCAACAGATTACGTGATATGCGTGTCGAAATGTCCACCGAGACAGAATATTCAAAGAGGTCAATACGTCCATTGTGTCAAAATGTCCAATAGGGTCGGACTGTCAATCGAGTCAAAATGTTCAACCAGTCGAAAAGTCCATTCCCGTAAAATACGTGATCGCATGTTCAAGCGCAAGCAAGAAAGCTAGACCCTCTGGGGTCTACTGAGCTCCAGTGAGTCCCGCGGCTTTGTGGAGAACAGTCATTGAAACGACTTATGAACCAAGTTGTGACCCGCCTGCATTGGATTTAAAACTTAGGTCGGACGACAGACCCTGGCGCTTCATGTGAAGCTTCAACAGCGTTATGGTCCTACATTAAACAGAGTTTAGTGATGATCGTAATGTCTCTTCCTTCAGCGTAGAAACACGCGCGCCACCTCTAATAGTGGGTAAACAAACGCCTTTGTCCTCACACCATATGAACCTGCAGAGACCGTCCACAATGCGTACCAAGTTGGGCAATTGTTCGCTACTCCAAAATTCAACAAATGTAAAGGAAGATCGGAAGATCGCAAGAGTTAGGAAATACACGACTGAATGTTGAATTACCCGGCGGCAGCGTCACGTTATCTACATAGGATGCGTTTCATCCGCACATTCTAAGAAGACACATCAAACTTCATTGTTCCGCAAAATTGCTGTGTAATAATCTGCTAACAAATAAAATCTTCTTGATATCTCGAGACTTTATAGAAGATAAAAAAATACAGACCGAGAAGGAAGCACAAATCTTTACAAATATGTATATTGGCTCAGACTCAACGATTAGTTGGTAGCGAAGGTATACAGAAGCCTACTTTTCGCTAAAAGCTAACATTTTCGAATAATTATATCAAATCGTTGCTTTTGTAACTTTTTTTTCTTTTTCTCGATGTGGTCAAAAAATTGACGGACTACGAGGGTGCACCGTCCCAAAGTTAGCACTATCTTATGTTTATGAATTTGTACCACCTGTGTATGTGTAGCTTTCGTTTTAGATGTAGTACCACCTGGTCGATATATTTTCTATTTAGGAGGGAACAAAGCCAATATCAAGCTCGTGGTACCTTGTTTCATTTTATTTAGAACGCGGCACTCTTGGGCATCATTTCACTTCTCTAACCGAAAAGACAAAAAAAAAAAAATCGGGAATGGGATTGGAAATTATTAGGGATGTGCGAATATTGGAATTTTCGAATACGAATCGAATACGAATAAGACAAAAAAACGGGGTTCGAATATCGAATCGAATATCGAATATGTGTCTAGTAATAAAACATTGCAAAACAAGAGGTAACAGCAGGTTTTATTGCCTTTCTAAAATAAATCAATGCAACTGCATTTTACTGGGCTGCAGCAGGCTAAAGATACTTCTAGTAATGCACTCATTACAAATTATAGTGTAGGAAAATTAACTGCTCAACGTTTTCAGAAATTTAAGCGCTCCCTACGCGCTGTGACAATATTTCTGCCAGTAGAAAGACCCTTTCACTCGGGAAACCTGCGAAATTTCACTAAAGTTCCAAGAAGTTCCACTTATGGACAGTGTTTCCCGGCTGCTACACGAATATTTCGAATTTTGGGAAACAAATAATTTAGAAAGTACTTTATTTTATATATCATAAAATGGTTACCAATGTTTACACCATATAAAAGCGAAAACATGCGCTTTTAACGCTTTCATTAGTTATTAATGTGAACCAGTGATGCTAATAAACCCAACAAATATTGCAATTTTCCTCTGCCAGGTAGAGTCAACTAGTCTTTTTTTTTTTAATTTTTGCGCATGCGCACAAAAGTTGAACTTCACTCGAATCTTTGTCGAACATCACGTTGAAAGTTCGAAAAAGTTGAACTTGGTCGAACTCGAACCTAGGCAGGTTCGCGACAATCCTAGTTTTGCCTGCGCGGGAGTGGCAGGCACTGCAATGACGATGCAATGTTCTGCTCGCACCTAGCTTTTTTTCTTTTTTTTTAATTTTCAAACATTTATATTAGATAACATTCTCGAGATTTATTTTATATTTATATTTCAATCTCGAGGTTTATTTTATTGTATCAATTTATAGAACGCGCAATTACATCACATATTGATATACAAGTGCCAAACAACAAAGGGCTTGGTGAAAAAGAAACCGAAACTGATACTGTCTTGCTGACATCTGATAGATAGAAACGAAGCAGAACGATAACGCACGCATCTTGCGACTTTCTCAGTGAATAAACATGTTCATAGGTTTAATGCGTGGCAGGCAGATTATTCGTTAAAGGCTCGAATATTCGCAGTTTGTGCGAATATTCGCCGTTTTTCCCGAATATTCGGCTTTGGCCGAATATTCGGGAACTTCCGAAAATGCAATTTTCGAATCGAATACGTTTCGAATGAAGAAAATATTCGATTCGTATTCGAAATTCCGAATATTCGCACACCCCTAGAAATTATCTTTCGCGGCCAAGAAAACATAATATCTTCAAGGCTATACACGAGCCCTCTCTACATCTTCACGAGGCGTTTCAACAGGACCACAAAACCGAGCTCATATTGCGCTCTCCCCCTTCCTCCAGTCGGAATCGCAAACACAGTCATTCGCTGTATTATCTCAATCGCATCTCGCTGCCCACACACGACCACGAGAGAAATACCGTGCCACCACCACCACCAACGTTACACAAAGGCGAACTGGAACGATCCAGCAACCCCCTGATCGACCGAATAGCCTGACCACGCAGCAACGGCACAAAGCAGTGCTCCTCGCAGCCCGCGCACACAACCCAAGGCGACGTGTATCAGGTCGTTACTTGGTACCGCCGATCGGCGCAACTCAGCCGCCATAAAACGGTTCGCGGGAACGCCCAGCCACTTAGGCCTTCTCCTTAGATGCGTCGCCTGCTCAATTCATTCCTCGGCCCGTCGGGATGTATTTTATTATTTTGCCCTGCCCCACTGGCGGGCGAACTACTCCAACTCAGGGAGGCAGAAGATACGCCTGCGACACCAACCGATAATTGCAGCGTCATGCATATCCCCCCGCTACCCGAGTCGTCTCCCCTCTGGTAATGATCCCTAAGTGCTACCGGAATGAGGCTGTTAGTGTGGCGGCGGGCGCGTCTCTGTCCTTGTCGGAGGTCTGCTGCCGGCCTGTCGTCGCACCATATATACTCCGTTCATCCGTAAGTAATTGATAGTGCGGTGGAAGCGACGCTCCCGTTGGAACGTGATCACACTGCACCGCCCGCAGAGAGCACAACGTCACGTGATGAAAGAGACGCTGTTGATTGGTCGGGCGCGGGCGCGGAGCTCGCACCGTGCTGTCACCGAGGGGTGAACGGCGTGTGGCTCAGAAGAAAGAGAGAGAGTGGGTGGCGAAGTCGTGGTGGGCGCGTAATAAATCGCCGCTAAAGAACACGAATCCCCGCAGCGCTGTGTAATTGGGTCTGCGTATAGGTATAAGAATATAAAGTAGATATCTCGAGAGCGAGAGAGACGTCTTTCTGACGGCGGCTTCGTAATGTTCTTAATCCGCTGGGAGCGTCTCGCCTATAGATGACGGAAGATCTGTGGTTAGCGTGGTACCTGCCCATAAAACCTACACGAGACCGCGGTATTAGATGGGGCCGTCTTCGACGATTGCGGGCATCTCACTGTTCTCATGGGCGTGTCACGGCACTTCGCTACGTCCTTGTCTGCGATTCAGCAGGCGCTGACAGCTTAAGGAACGCAGGAAGTGGCGGTACCTGGGTCTTAATATTGCTCAAGTGAAACTGCGCTGTTAGCTGATCAGAAAAACGAAGAAGGAATCGTGAAGCGTATGATGTATAAGCAGTGTCACATTGCTTATTCATTATACAAAAAAAGACAGTCTGCATACAGATTTGAACGGGAGTCACCTCCACATCCGTGCTTCGAATGCCGCATGGCATTCGAAGTTCGAGGGGAAAACTTGGCACGCGGCATTCGAACCACGGATATTGCGGTGACTCGTGTTTGCTGACTGTCTTTTGTAGGATGTATAAGCAGGGTGACCCCGGTTTTAAAGGGAAGCTGAAGCGGTTTTAAATAAGAGAAAAAACACCTGAGCCTAGTTAATGAGACCTCAGCCATCACAAATATCGTATTCGTTTGGTCATTTTCTGCGCGGATTAACCGGAAAAGCGCCTTCAAAGTAGCGCCGAAGCCACGCCTCTCCGAAGCAGAGGGAAAGGGGAGAGAGGAGGAAGCCCGTCAGCCGGCGTCACAAAAGGACTGGCTGGGGGCCCGCCGCGGCTGGCCGCGCTTTCCTCGTATGCTGCTCTAGTGTATTTTCATCGAGCCGTCGTCGTTCTGCCGCTACATAGCGCTTGCTTTTATCTGTTGACCGATCATGCTATTGACTCAATATTCTGACGTGTTAATTTTTCTCTTGTTTGTTCACGTGTTTCCAGAATTCTCGTGGCGCCGAACTAACTGACTCGTGCTGTTGCACGATGCCGTACTCATGTGTAGCCGCCAGCTTTCACGAACAGCGCTCGCCGCAGTTGTTCTTCCCGCTTACCGTCGTTTCCACTCCGTCACCGAGATTTTAAAGGGGTACGGAAACAAAAATTGAAATGTTAAAATTTCGTTCAAAAATGAGTCAAGCATGACGGATAATAACCGTAAATGATAATCGCACGTTTGTATTTTGAACAATTGGCTATATCTTTCGTTCCAAACGGTGCACTCGAGCAAGCGCTCTAAGAGAAGCGAGTGGAGAGCCCGATGCGTCATGGGATGTCAGGCGCAAACAAAAACAGAAAGAAAAGATTTCCCGCGCTCGTGGAGTAGCAAGGCAGGCGTGCTTATGAGCTTTGCCCTTGGTGGCGTTGTCAGCGTTGTGGTGGTGTCAATAGCGTCAGCGCGTTACAACCGAGCCGTTCGAAGTACCCGTGGGGTGACGAGCGTGTGGCTGGCCCAAGGAGCACGTAGCTTCCACAACACTGTCAGCTTAGGGCTGAACAGCGTGGGGAAAGCAACTTTTGTTCGATTTTTGAGGGACGAGCTAATCTTCTAGGGGGAGAATGGCTGTTTCCGGTTGCACGAACGAGGGTCCGAGAAAGAGGGGAATCCTTCCTTTCCGTCTTCTTGGACCGTTTGGTACAATGCGCGATTTGTGAGTTGAGCTAGGAGGAAAGCTAAAAAAGGAAAATGTTGAGATTCCAAAGGGCGGCGCTGCTCCGAAGGAATCTGCTACGTCACGACTACGTAGCAGATTCCACAACGTTGCTAGACTACCTCCCAAATAGGCTCCGCATGCATCCACCAGGTGCACATTGAAAGATCGTTTATTTAGCTTTAAAATGAGTTTTCTTGTGCTTTTCAACGGAAGACTGGTGTTTTTGAGGTTGGGGTGCAACATGCAACACATTAAAGCTAAAAAATGAGCGCTGAAATTTCGTTTCCCTACCCCTTTAAAGGGGTGGGCGGGTTTGAGCAAGTACACCGTTTTTTGTTCGAAACGTGTTTCGGACGGCGCATATGAAAACTAAGTACGTATGGGTTTGGGTCTGAAGAAGGCTCGCCTGAACCCGACGCTCTGCCGACCATCTTTGAAGATAAGAAGGCAATTCAGCGCATTAAAAGTCACAAGCAAAAAGGAAACGTAACTAGGCAGGAATTGTAGGTCGACTGTTCTAGAAAAAAGCTATTACGTTATTAGAATTGCGCAGTGTGCTAGAAAAGCCGCGATCATTTAGCCGAATAGCGGGTTTCCACTGGCTCTCTTGTGTTAACCGCCTTATATTAGTGTTTTAGTGTTGGTTTATTATATTGTTGAAGTGACCATATTTTCCGGACCGACTCCGGTCCGGGAAATCTGGGAAACAAAAGAAAACAATCTTGGGTAGCCCAAGATTATTTTCTTTTGCTTTTAATCTACTCGGCTACCCAGTCACTTGGGAGAGGAAGGTTTGCTCTAATAAGTGGTCATGCAATTCATAATGCGACTTTCACGGTGCAACTTGTTTTAGCATAAACTTTTTTTTTTTTTTTACAGTTGCTGACATTATTTGAGGTCACATATTTTTTAGACGTAAACATAAATTTTCTTAAATTTTCCTTCCAAAGGTTCATATTCTCTTCAGGAGAGCTTTTTGGAAATACAAAGCATGGGACCTTCTGTTCTGAATTGAGTTCTTTTTTTTTTTTAAATTACGCAGTGTTTTCCGTATAAAGTTTGTGTCATGCAACAATTCTTTGCGCCGTAGAAATGCGATCGGACGATGATAATGCTTGGTGGTGGTGTGATGCAGTCAACAAATCTTGGTAGAAGTATGCGAATGTAGAGGCCCAGGAAACTTTCACGATTTCGACATCAAATTAAGGGCTACCAGGCACACATCTCCGCTTTTTCTAAAGCAATAATGGCGTAATAGTTTGTGGCAAACAAACTAAACGCAGCAGAGGGTACCGCTATCACAAGGATGAACATTCTGCACAGTTAAGCGCGAAACACATGCGCGTCAAAACTGTCCGATCCGACGTGCGAACTGCCGGAACGAACGCTCGAGGGCGAGGGTTTTCGTAGCCTCCGGTGCGACGAAAACCCTCGCCCTCGAACGTCCGTTCCTGCAGTTCGCACGTCGGATCGGACAGTTTTGACGCGCATGTGTTTCGCCCTTTATTCGTATAGTGCGCAAGGACATGGCGGTGGCAGAACGGCGACCCTGTCTCATCACCCGTCTCATCTCAGGGGAAGCTCTCCCGTCGCCTGAAGCCGATTATACTATCCCTTCAAGCCACTTCAGCCTTGATGAACAATGCAGCCTGCACGCTCACGCGTCCCGCAGCTGGCAAGCACGAAGGCCGATGTGTGCAGAATTCTTGTCCTCTGACGACCGTTTTGGGGAGGGTCACGCTAATCCGGCTTGAGGCGGCCCGTCAATAGCACTCCGTTTATTGTCAACGTTTTACGTTACAATAAGTAGCAGTCAGTACGTTCCTGAAGGTATGAAGCCAGCCATGTCGCGTCCGCGCGAGCGGTTCCTCGTGTCCGCGTTCATTACTGGGGGGGGGGGGGGGGGGGGGGGGGTGTCATTTTCCTATTTTGCCAACGGATGGAACGCGTACTTTGTCACGTCGAGGGTCGTCTGGACACATTCCACTTTCGGATCCACCGAAAGATTTGGAAAAATCAGAAGCCGAACCCGATTTACAAGAGCAGAAGACCCGGCGCCCGGCTACTTCCGCAAGCGACGGAGCAAACGAGAATCGAGATGGTCCTTTTATGACGTAGCGATCGCCAATGGCGTGCCGCTGCGGCGATCGCTTCTGATTTCTTCGTTTTTTTTCGCGTTTAGGGATTATTTTGGGTCAAACGGTTGTGATATTTGGACTCAGCAGGCACAAACACGTCAGAATCAACCATTAACTCATTTTTTTTCGAAAAGCTCTTCAGCTTCCCTTTAAGCGCGATCTAAACATGGGTCTGTGAGTTCACTTTCGCGCAGAACACGGAAACAGCCAATCACGGCGAACAGTACCAGGATCCCAGCGGATGACAAAGCTTACAATACGATTGCTGCAAAAAATAAAAATGCAAATGAGCATGACGTTTTACTCGCTAATTGTCCCTGTGCGCAATTCTCGGATCTAAATGTATTCTTCTGAGCGTCATCGTCGTTCGCTAGAATCCTGGTACTGTTCGCCGTCGTTGGCTGTTTCTCTGTTCTGCAGAAAAACGAACTCACAGCCGTCCTTTAGAGCGCAAGGAGCGTAAACGTGAGGAGTCGTGCCCTACACGTCTTTTTAAGCTGTCGGCGAACATATATGAAAATTTTGTAGGTGCATTTTGCATCGAGGTCGGAATTCACTTCGCGTAAAACGTGGTAATTTCAGCCACTATAGCTCGTTGCTGTCAATCGCGCCTACGTAGCACTTCGAAATCCCGGCAGCACCTGTGACCTCAGCTGCCTCGGTTTTATTTTATTTTATTTTTATTTAGTTTTAGAAGATGCAGGCGAAATTACCTCGTTGTTGATGTCATAGCTGAACCATTTTACTTCAGTCATTGCCGCTATATCGGGTGCATGCAAGAAAGTCGGGCGGCATGAACCAACATTATCTCTCTGCTCAGTATACAGCCTTTTTGCGGCAATGGATTAGTATATACGAGGTGTGATCAAAACGTTCCGAGACTGATTTTGTAGCGTAGAAAAAGGGAGCAGCACAGTGAAGCGCGCGCACCAGTCAAAGGCAGGGACCTTCCTGCGTCCTTATGCCAAAGGGCGTCGCTCTGTGAACATTTAGAACGGCGCTACACGAGTTTGTTCGACCACATGCGCGAGCATAATTGCGATCTCTCTATAGTCTGCAAACCAAAGCGAGAGAGAACATCACTTTTGCGTCAAACTCACCAAATCTAAAACGGAATCCTCTGAAATTATTTAGAAGGCTTATGTCAAAAAGCAGTGAGGTGTGTAAGGTGTTTTGAGTCGTATTCGCTCATCAAGAATGGCAGAACGCCACTGAAGTGAAAAAAGAGGTCGGATAAGGTCGCCCTATCCGCTCTTCGTTTTCCAGCGATTTTCTGCCGTTCCCGAAGCGCGAGTGCCACTTAAAACACTTGGCAAAATTCACTGCTTTTTGACACAAGTCTGCCGAATCATTTTTAAGGTCTCTGTTTTATATTTGACGATTTTGACGGAGAATTGATAACCGCTCTCGCTCCTGTTTGCAGTCTATAGTGAAATCGCCATTGTGCCCGTGCACGTGGTCACAAAAACTGGTGTGGCGCAGCTCCAAATGTTGACAGAACGACGCCCTTTGGTACGACAAGACACGAAGCTTCCGTTCCTTCCTTCGACTATACTGCGCGCGCATCACTGTGCTGCCCTCTCGTTTTACGCTACAAAATCAGTCTCGCAACTTTTTGATCACACTTCGCATGTTTAGCTGATAGTACATACTACGTGACCAAGCTTATGACAGTTGTAGGAATGTTTAGACATAAAGGAACGCAAAAATATAAACCAATGTGGTGTCGCGTTTTTCTATATATGTTTTCTTTCGTGGTTCGCTTCGACACCCACAAATATATACGCTCGCACACGGAGCCAATCACGGGATCGAAGACCGCGGTGCTTTCACGAGGTGATGTTCTAATTCATGCGTTGTACGGAGCACAGCGCATGAATTAGAACATCACTCACTCCCCCCCCCCCCCCCCCCCCTTTTTTATTTATTTTTAAAGGGTTTGTGAGTTTTAGATGGCACCACTCGGGCGCTCCTCCCGAGGCAACCGGCACCCTCATGCGCGCAGAGACGCATCAGCTTCCGAACTATAACCCGGTGTCGGAGGACAGACGCGAGGAGACAAACGGCCTGGATCTCCTTGGTGAGCTCGGTCTTCTCCAGAGCCCGCGCGCAGCCCGTGCATCAGAGCGCGCAGCGCAGATATAGGACGCGGCGCTGTGTGTGTATATATAAAGGGACACCGCGCGCACGCGCAGTTTCCCCTCCATTCATCATACTTGAGTCTCCGCGGAGGCAAACGGTTTCGCGGGGGACTCGCTCCCTCGGCCGACCCCGCCACCACCGTATACTTCGTTTCACCTTAGAATGAACCGCGGAGGACGCTATGGGTCATCCCAGCCAATCAAAACGCTGCGAATATATCCCGCGACTAAACTCCCGTGGCGTCGCCGCGCCCCTCCCGAAGGTCACGCGACACTCACGCGACAATGGATTGGCTGAGAGATGGCTCGTGTATATCCTTGACGGTCCATCGTTTTGTAAGGTGAAACGGAGCATAGCTCGGCTCGCTAGCAACGAGCGTCTCCCGACTCGCCCGCCCCCCTGTTTGCAGAGACGGCATCCATCCGAGGTGCACACACGCACACACTCTTACGTTGTTTTTTCTCTCTCCGGGCTGTATAAGCAACGCCGGCTGTGGTCTGTGTGGGCCGTGCCACCAGAAGACGAAACGGTGTTTTATCACGACACGTGACTGCGGAGCGTTTGTCTCGGGGGCCCAAAGGGCTGCTGTTGTTGATTCAAGTCGCCCCCCTCCCCCCAGTTCGGTTGTTGTGGGGTGGCGAGAAGGCGTGCATCTGCGCAGGTTTTTAGCGCGATTCCCAGCTGAGCTCGGAGCTGCGGTTGATATAGAGCGGCGGGCCGAACACCTGATTCTATACGTGCGGAACGAGTGCTTTGCTCGTTTATTCTTTTGGCAAAAACCGTGTCGCCCGGTGGTGTGGCCGGGGGTTCGTTTGTCCCGGTCGGGTTCGGCGCAAGGCCGTGCGCGAGGCACGAATCTGTTCGCATTTTCAACCATAACTTGTGGAGTGAGTTCCTCCAGGTTATACATTTAGCATCATGTGTCTTTGTGTGGACGTTCGGGATCAGCGATTTGTGCAGAGTACCGCGATCCTTAACATGTTCCTGAGAGGCATTCAGTAGTCGCTATCGCTGACAGAATCGTCGCCGGTTAATTATCTGTCAAAAGTTTCTTCTACGCGAGACGATAATGATAGTTAATGTTTTTGCCACGATCAAATCTTTCTGCTAAAAATGACCTCAGTTGTTTCAAATTATTATTTAAAACCTCCGCAAAATACAACGAAAAAAAAAAAAAAACAGGTATGTAGGCCTACAACTTGAGCGGCCGTGTTGTGCACCTGTTGCACAGCACAGCCTCGGGATATTTTACACACGTCTTTTTAAAATATTTCGACGTATTTTTATGTTATTTTACCTTCTCGTGTCCTCGCTTTCTGACCGAAACCATTTTCTAGAATGACCAGATGATACCCGGTTGATAAAGCTCTGATGAGCTTCATAATTTTTGTTGGGGTCAGGGAAAAAAAAAATAAAGAAAATCACTGGAAGCTTTTTAATAACATATGTATCGAAAAAACGTAAGAAAAAAAGCAAAGCCTGGCATTTGCTTGAAGTCCCACAAGCAGCATTCTTCGAATACGCATGCGCGGCGGTGCATATTTTCTTAGACCCTGACTGAGAGAACGTCGGTAAATCTGATCTAATAACATAGCATAAAGCGAGGCGGGACACGAATGCAACCTAATAGCCTCAGACCATTCTCTTACTATGCGAGGTCCCGGGTAGTGTGAGAACCTCTCAAAGCTTTACCTCGTGCCACGGCTTCGCAGCCACGGTAGCGATCATACCGACAAACACCGGGCTATACGGCGCGCAAGTCAAGGAGAGGAGGAAACAAGGGGGCACGATGAGTGGGTGTGATCACGCGTTCGACGAAGCTCCGCCCCCGTAGCTGCTCCTCGGTCCGGAGCAGACGACATTTCGGCCACAGATGCGAAGCGATCACTTACCGCGTAAGATTTATTTCCTTACAAAAACAAACGAAGAACTAAACAGAAACCGACGGTGCCAAAGGTAATAACCAGGTAAAAACAACTAGGCAGGGTCCCACCTGAGCTAGCTCGACTTCCTTCGCATCAGCAGTATAGTCCCCTTTTTGGAACCCTTGAAAGCTCACGGGGCTCCCGAGACCCGATCTTCGGCGTCCCTTTGGCGGTGCCGCTGTTTGCCCCGAATGCCCCATCAGATGGCAGCGGCAGGGCCAAGGAAACCCGAATCCCGCGGTTTTCCAGCGCGCAGGTTCGACATCACCCCGCTCAGCGGAAGCCTCAACGTCGTGGTGCTCTTCAACGCGAGAACCGTGAGAGACGAGCTTCGGCCGCTTTGTTTGCCCCATCATCGAGTCGCCTTCTGCCGACGGAGGAACACACCGCTGTGAACGCGCACAGCCCCGGGTCCACGTGGGACATTATGGCGGCGCTTTTAAGCGCCGCCGCGATTGAGTCTAATCCCCACTACGTTTGTTTTGACCGCCAGTTTCCGCAGCACTTCCCCGCGGTTTGTGAGTCTGTTTACTCTGTAAATGCGAGTGGTGGTGAGGGGATGTTTGCTTCTCTCGCTGAGGTCTATACCGGCCTCCTTATTTTTCTCCTTGCGGGATGCGGTTTCTTCCTACGTGTGAGTGCGTGCGGTCTCTTTCTCTCTGCATTCGTGTGAGGGCACACACGTGCGGTTTCTACTCGGTCGTCCATCTTTGAAGACCTGAGACGAAGGTCCGTGAGCTAGAGTGTGTACTACCGGCCGGGTGTTGTCGCGAGCGAATTGGGGGGTTTTTAAGTCGCACACTAGCAGCTGAAAGGGCGCCGGCTGTCACCGACGGTCTGCGCCCTGTTATCAACCACCAGCCTACAAGATACAAGCACAAGCTCCTGGAAATAGGAAGGAGCAGCCAAGCATGGCGTTGACGATCACGCCACAACCTGGTTCGGATGAGCGGTAGGCTATCTTAGACGGATTTTCCTTGTTTCTAAAGTAACCTTCCCCACTAAGCACACATGCGCGCCACACGCTCAGCTCGATGAAATTGCATAATAACGTTTGTAGTTAAGGTCTATGGTATCATTTGAGGTTATGAAGACTGCTGTGAAAGCAATTACTCCGATTACACCTACAGTCGAAACCACGCTAAGCACAATTCGCTACGAACAGATGAGGGTGTACTCACAAAGCCGTGCTTGTCGGATATGTTGTTGGTGAGCTTGAGCTTGTGGAAGGACACCACCTTCTGCATCCACTGCTCTCCGGTCGACGGCGAGTCCGGGTGGATGTACATGCGCTTGGGCATCTCCGGATCCGCCTTCCCGGCGATCATCCACCGGCTGTTGTGGAACTTGTAGCGGCAGTCATCCGCCGCCACGATGTCCATGAGTAAGATGTACTTGGCTTTCTTGTCGAGCCCCGTGACGCGGACCTTGTACGCCGGGAACATTCGCCTGCAAGAGGAACACAGAGTCTTTCTGAGTCTTCAATTCCACAAACGGGAGAGGGAAGCGACTTTAACCAGCACCGCCTAGAATATTTAAAGTTCGTGTATTAGGATTTCAATGTCGTCACACTGAGAACGGGCGCGGACACAAATCGGACACCAGCGCATACGACAGCGTTCAGCAGAGCATAGTGCAAGATCAGTGCTTCGAAGGACGCTCGTGGTGTCAGGCTGGGGACCCATTTGCTAAGTCGGCGTGACCCTAGTACGATGACAATTCATGGAGGCAGAGGAGGTTGTTCAGAGGCGTTGATTATCGTGTGTGGTGTTAGTTCAGCTTGCAACACTGTTTATTTCGTCTTTATTGTTTTAATTTTTGCATTTTTTAGTCAATTTATTAATTCAAAAGGTTGAAACCACTTAAGAATGCCGTGTATGTCCGGAGACTTAGGTGTCATTCTCGTTATTCACGTCAAGTCAAATCACGCCGATAGGATGGATGGTTTAAACACAAAATCAACGAAAGCCGCGGCGTGATGATGCTGACATAAATAAATAATAATAATAAAAAAGCTATTATATGTCACTTCTTCAATACAACGCAACTAAACGATGTGTGTTCATCGTGAGACCGCCTTCTGCGAGGTAACAAATGCCGGCTCTACACTATTCTGCAAGGGTGTGCATTGGGGCAAGTCTCAAACATGACGCGAAGTGAGGATACTCTGCACTATTTCAAGCAAGGGGAGGGGAGGGCTTGGAAACTTATGTACATTTGTTCTCGACTTTCTTCCTGTACTATCGGAACTTGAAAATATTTATCTCGCAACGATCTCCCCGTATGGATTATATAAACAATGCATCCCATAATTAGAACCATCGACGCTCTTAAAACAATTATTCGCGTCCGGATCTTCATTATCCGCACACAAAGCTGTTTTATTTTTCACTGCGATTTGAATGACGCTCGCTGTGGATATTTAATTAAAGTTCACGCGCAAAAACTTTCGCGCCGATAACAAAATAAAAATAAGAAAGGAAAACTACTCCGCGCGGTTTCAAACATTATTTGATGTACTTCTTACAGCTTACGGACGTCAAGCCGTGGCCAGCCCTATATCATGTCATTATCGCACAGTCGGGGACCTTACGATGTCACATCTTCGTTCGATAAAACAATCGGAAACCAATGATCTAGCGACGAATCTCATCATAAGTAACCCGCGATATGGCAATAGGGAACAGAAAACATTCAGGCTTTCATTTGTGCAGGGGTGTGGTGCGGGGAAGACATCTTGTTGCTGCTCTGCTCTATTTTTCTTTTTGTTTCCTCCTGAAGGTATCCCACATACTTCACATGTCTGAGGTTTCAATCTATCATGAACCTCGAAAAGCCCATAGAAGCGTTGATAGGCAATACAAAAAAATTGTCCCGGCCCGGTCTGAATGCTTAAGGGAGTGTCGCAGACCTCACCTTTTACCAATTAAGATACCTGGTTCATGGCTCTTATATTCACATACAGAAAAGTAGAAGCTCTCGGCGACCGCCATCTGATTACGGTCGTTGTAACGCGATATATTGAAAAAAAAGACTAATGAGTTGGAATAGCGTGAAGATAAAAGATACCACTTCTTTAGAAAGGAACACTCTATTCAACTAACATGCGACTGTCGACGGATATATTTATTGGCTCGTAAATGCATTATCAGCTAATTATATATTTTGATATTTTATCTTTCTACATCTAAGGTCTAGTGACACCCCAAAGTGGCAAAAAAGAATTAAAAAGAAGGTACTTTAAAGTGTATAGGACCACGAGGTGTTTCAGTACCGCGCGTAAACCTGACAACCCTAACGCTCTATTTTGACAGATGTCCGAGCAGAAGAAAAAAAAAATAAACAGAACAGGCACTAGTTTCCAGTACGTGGGACCTTCAGAGCGACACGCTGCTCGGCGATGCGACATTGAGACTGGCATACCGACTTATTTATGGTCGTAATAGAGGCCGCTCCCAAGAAAGATATCGAATCACTTTTCCGTTTACGCAGTACATTCACCACGGACGGAAACGCATCGTCGGTAGCGCAACACACGTTCATCAGCAGTATCTGTACCCCTAGTCACTTATAGTCCCTGACAGGATGAGAACGGGAGCGAGGAGTTTCGGTAGTCCCGCCTCTAGCGCGAGCTTTCTACCTGAGAATAACGGTTCCGCGTCTCGTGGGCTTCGGGCGTGCACACGGGCGGCGTGCTGGAGGCCAGGAACTCGGAAGAGACGCCCATATACCCTTCTCGTCCCGCCAGCGAACATAAGGGCACGTGAGCCGTACAGCCGATGACGATATATCCACATCGAGAGCGAGCAAACTCGCGCTGGGCAGATTGCCAGATCGCTCAGAGTCATCATCCCCTCCTTCCCCCTCACGCGAAGCCAGACGCAGCCCACATTGACGACTTCATTCGTGTACACTCATTAAAGCGAAAGAGACATCGCGGCGCATCACGAGCCAATGATATCGAGAGTATAATTGCCCCGCGGTCGGGGGAGAAAGGAAGCCCAGAATAAACGCAAAGCAAAGCATAGCAGCACCGCGCCAGAACGAGAGCTTGTCAGGAACCTCAAACATTACCCCGCGAGTCCAAGCGACCACCGAAGCAGTAGCAGCGGCAGCAGCAGCAACAACGGCAGCGGGGAAACGGGCGAAGCGCTATTTTGAAAGAGCGTTTTGCTTTGTGCTGTCGCCGGGAACGCTAGCATGCACGAAGGCGCGCGCGGTGGCCGGAGAGCGGGCAGTCGTGTCCGAGCGTTGATGACTCTCACATGGACTGTCGACACATCGACGGAGGATCGTGTGGGGCCGTCCCACGTATATCTCTCGCGATCCGCCGCTCGGTGGTGCGCGGCTACCGTGGTTTGAGCGCCGACGTGAACGGGAGACCAAGCACGACTCGGCTGCAGCGTTCAATTAAAGAGTGGGGCTACGCGCGCAACGACACAGAACGCTGCGGCCGGGCAGCGAGGAGGAGAGGGGGGGGGGGGCGATCAATTGATGCTCCCACAAACGCTTTGAGGATAAAAAGGCGTCGAATGAAACGAACAGAGATAAAGGGGGACTTGCGCGAGAACAAAGAAGAGATCAACAGAAGGAAAAACGATATTAGATGAAAAAGATATAAAGAGAAGACTATCAAAAAAATTTTTTTTTCTGTGATGTTCACGGTTTTAGTGTATACGAACTGTTAGAAGAAGTAAAGAGAGAACAAGCAGGCGAGGAGGAAGCGACAGTAAAACACTTAGGTCCAAATGACACGCTGGCAGCACGTGAGATCACGACGGAGCTGTCCAAATTGCACGCTGTCCGGAGGTATACGCGTTGTCCCGTCAACGCTAAAAAGACAGGGACTCAACAACCGTACGATCAACGAGAAAAATAAAACAAAAGATAAAACCTTAAACACACATACACACACAAAACGAAATGCAAAAGTGAAACGAAAAAGGAACCGTCCGCCCACGTTCTGTATTAAACCTCCTCTTTCAAAAGAACGTAGAGCGGATCATTTTGGTTCCTACACCCCCACTTTTTTTTTATGGATCACTTTTTTTTTGTATTTTTGCGTGTGTGTGTGTTACGTTTCGATGGACACTTTGCAGTTCGGCCGCGACAAGGTCTAATTTTCGTCACGAGGTGTCACAACCATCCGATTTCACCACCCGACCAGGAAACGGCGAGCAAAGTAACGACGCCAGCGAGCAAAAAAAGAAATAAAATAAAATAAAAGCTTTCTCGTCACCCCACTCTCGCGCTGGGGCGCTGCGGTCGGCAGCGTGATCCAAGATGGCGTCTAATACCATCTTTTAGTTTTTTTGTTTTTTTTTCGTGTGCGTGGCTTGATTACGGTTGGCATGTTTTTTTTTTGTACTTTTCGTTTTGGAAGCGGAATAAATAGACAAAAAACCAAACCCGATAAGAAGAAAACAAGAAAAGATGAGAGCAGAGGAAGGAGGGGGTAAGGGCTGGAACCCGGGTCCCACAGTGAAGGAATGGGCGTGCTCGGCGAGTCACCGCTTGCACTCCACCGAGGCAGGCTAATGAAGACGTGTCAGACGCTGGCGTACGTCCGCGCTCCTATCGCCGAGTGCTCGCTGCTGTGGCGACTGCCGCCGCGCAGGAGGAAAGTCGTGAGCGCGTCAAATAGCAAACGCTGACGCCGTGGCTGTCATCGCGAAAATCGTGACCGCCTCGTCAGCGACCGCGTAGAGACAGACGAACAAAGAGTACACGGAATCATGGCCGGGCTGTTCACGCACGCGCGCGGGGTGGATTACGGGCGAGTGTTAAATTGAAAATTGAAACGTATCGGCCCCAGACGTTTCATTTTTTTTTTTTATTCTTTTTATCGAAGGGAGATCTCCCTGTGAGGTCGCATCACTTGTCTAGTTCTTCCGTGGACCGTGCTCGGCGCTAGCTTGAGTGACGTCAAAGTCGTTGGTGGAGGGCGGACGTTTGAAGATGTCTGCGATATCAGCAATATATCAAATACAATAATTTAAGATAAGTACTAAAAAAAAACTTTAGGGGCGTTTGATTTTCACTATAGATTTTGGAATGCATTTTTTGGTTGCATTTGAATGCGAAAAGTTAAAAATTTAAAATACAATTGTATTTAGATACAAATTTGTCTCTTCTTCGCGCTCTAATCTAATTTGCCTAGAAAGGAAATGACAGGGAATGTTGTGCGAACATAAACGCAATTTTTCCGGGTTGACAAAAAGTCGCTTTTGTTCCCATCGTTGTTTACCTTCCCCGCCAGAGTTCGTACGATTACGTTTTCGTACTTCAAGAAGTGGTGAGAAGGTCTTCGAGTAAGTATAGTTTACTGCTTAACATGACATTTTATTTTTATGCTCTCGATCGTTGAAATATACTAATTCCACTGTATGCGGGCGCATTTGTTTTCACTCTTGGTTATATTTAAGTAGCAAAAAGCAAATTACGGAAACCTATTTATTTTTATATTTATTCTAGGATGATCAAATCAATCCTGCATGGCCAACTTTCTGAGACATTCCGCGGAATAAAGAGTTGTTCAACGTAACATCAACATTCTAACTGATTTCCGTTCTATGCTACCTAGACAATTACAGTCCTCTTGAAGGTTAACGATCTTTTGTCAAGAAAAGCAGAAATCGATAATGTTGTAAATGCAACTCGCAGAATTCAGTGCAAAAAAAAAAAAAAATAAAAAGTAGAGCCGTGGAATAAGAACTATACGCGTCCAAACGTTTGAGTACTCCTCATTCAAATTTAATGACTGTCATTTAAAATATTCCCTGGGAACATAGCGAGGTTTGTTGTTGTTCAGTTGTTGTTGGACATCCCGCAAAGCGTTGATGTCCCAGAAAGTTGGGAATGGTCTTTGTATTTAAATTTTGCATCTAAAACACCTTAAAAATATAACTGCCTTGGAAACTAAAGACACTTTTGCAGTGTCGATCCCTGTACGTGTAGAGATCTAAAGTTTGCGACAACGGCCTTCCATCACAGTCGGATACCGGCATTAAAAACAGTTGGCTTCGCCGTACCAAGCTGTCAATTCTGGTTTAAGCTCAAATTAAGCTATATCACACATTTTTAGGTATATATCTTCCCGTTAATATGGCAATACTGAAAGGTTTCTGAGTACCTAGCAAAGTACCCACCGATTTTTCAGTGCATATAATATATTTAAAAAAGCATTCGTGCAAATAAACAACAACAACACCAACAACAAAAACTGGGCGGCTTTAACTTTGTATCATGAAGAGCTTAGGCTCTGCACAAAAACAAAGCTAGCGAGTGGTATAAAGACCGAAATTTTAGTATTATTTGAATACCAGGTCATAGGCACCCTTTTCGGGAACTTTGAATAGAAGTCCCCTCACAAGCGGATTAATATTGTAGAAATCTTACCTGAGTGTAATAATTAAGAAACGTCAATTGAAGAGTGATTAATTCATTTTGGAGTGCAGTGAAACTCGCAAATGTGTAAATATTTATAGCGCCAGCATGCCAATGAAGGGCGCCATCTCAGCAAAAAGTCTCCAAACAACACCTATCCGTTTTTCTTTTTTTTTTTTTCTACCCATGTAACGTTTTGGGTTTTCGTTTTGTCACCTTATGTCAACTGCTGGAGTTACATTCACACGAAGCCAGCGCGCTCCGTAATGCGAATACTGGTTAAACTTACATTTTTGTTTCGCTCGCAAATAATATGCCAGAGTGTTTAGTCACAGGGTTTCTGCAGCTTCAAGTGCCCTCTCCGCAGCCAATCTGATTGTTGCATTTTCCGACCGCCGGAGAACGAATCACAAATCAAGAAACATCAAAGTGCTAAGCCACGCCCCTGGGGTTCTTAAGATGTCAGTGGGTTTAGAAGAGAGCGCGCACTAACCGAGGCACGAGGGAACGCTATACCCTCAGAAACGAGCTTTGTTATCACGTTGCTCACAGACAGTTGTTTACCCCATAAAGCGTTTAACCGTTTTGTCCGCTGCGTTCGCATTAACCTCGGATGGTACATTCCACCCGAATAACGAGGAAAAAAAAAAAAGTTCGGTGAATACCCTTTGTCGAACAGATTTCTTTTAAAATGTTGTATGGCCTTCGCTTCCTGCGGATAACACTCTCCGTTCCATCCTATACCAAACGACGCCGGCGTCAGCTACGGTAACGAAAGCACCGGGTGCTGAAAAAACGAAGAACAAATAATCGATCAGACGTTTCGCTGTCAAGGTTTCCACCTTTTTCATTAATCGCGGTGCTATAGAACGTAACAGCTCTCGCGCGTGTCATGCGCCTCCGTTGTTTTCTCTCTGTGTGATTCGCATCCTGCAGCTGCTGCATCTGTTCCATCCAAAGTCAATGCGCCGCGAAGTGCGCTTCATAACAACAACAGCCGCGCTCCATGAATGGGATCCGCGAGGCTATGCGGCGAGAAAGTGAGAGAGAGAAGGAGACAATAACCTGTGGGGACGTCCGAACGCCGAGCTCTGATTCCGACGATCAGTGGGTAGACTGAAATCTATAGCTGCCTTTCTTTCTCTCCACTGCACTCGTCTAACGCGTTCGACAAGTGCAGTGAAGACAAAGGTAATTATAGCTTTAGCTTAACTCCGGCCCTTACCCTTTGGCGCTATGCTATTTAGTATCGCGAAATTAAAAAAAAAAAAATTCATTGCGAAATCGGGAAGTGAAAATGACGTCCAAACCAACCTTCAAATATGTCCGCGCTTCGCAGTGCCGTGACGTCATGGGGAAGGCAGGCTCAAAGGTCGACCGGACAGTCTAAATACGGACTATGCCGGGCATTTGTTTCGTGCTGCTGCGCGGGTGCTGCAGGAGCGAGCTTCCAAAGCCTTTATCTGATACCACGAAATTGCTTGGAAGCAGTTGGGAACAAAGTCTACAGTTCAAAGAGTGAACCCCTGTCTTCCGCTGACGTCACGTTTGCATTGTTGCCAGTAGAAACTTTCATTTTGAAAAAAAAAAAAAAACACGGTGAGGACAAAACTTGTCAATTCAAGAACTTTGCGAAACAAAAAAATATTTTGGCCCAATATTTGTGTTAATATTTCAGTAATCACGAAGCACGAAGCGTTAACATAACAAGCCAGGCCCTTCGTTTTTCAAGGCTGCCAGTAACCATAGTTTCCTTCTCTTATTTTTTTTAGTTTGTGTAACACGGCGTCAATTTACACGTTTTCAACTAAACACATTTTCTGGAAGAGCACGAAAAACTGATCCTAGAGCAGCGAGGGAACTTCCCAAGAAATGTTGGAGTAACTACTTTTTTTCGCGATCCGCCGGCGTGTAGACCCTGATGCCGCTTCGAAGCAGAATGGCACGGAGGGTTTTATTTGCTAGCAAGGTGTATTTCTAGAACGACGCGAACACTATGCGGTCACGTCGGACTGCTCGGACCCACGTCCATCCCAGACACTTCTCATGTCACTCTGCTGCATTTCTTCGTGGTGTTATCGAACCACACAGGCCCTTTCCCCCACCCTCCATTGCATGCCGGAAACAGCCTAAACCACGCAATTCGCAGAACCACAAATGGTCACTATCCCTACAACGCACAACGCCGTGGAGTAGGGAGCGTCGTCTGCTCTCGGACACAACATTTAACGTCACGAGTGCCCCTGCTCATTGTTGCCAGTTGAGAGGCAGCAAGTGATTCGGAGGTGTACGCCTAAACTTCAAAATTCATTTTCTCGAAATAAATTTAATATTTTGATTAACATTTCATAGACATACTCACGGGTGGATGTTTAGTACATGGTGAAAATTTTAGAAAAATAAATGGCCATCAATATTTCGCCGGAGGGACCTCGAAGGTGAACCACAGCAGATCTCGCTTTTATCGACCCGTTTGTTTTACCAATAACCGTGTACCGATAAAAGGCATGCATATGATGAACCGTTCATACCTCCAGCCAATTATAGTTCGACGTCGGGAAGAACACTCGTCTAAACACACGATTTCGAAGGCTTCCGGCCTAAAACCAACCAACAAAAATATTCCAACGTGTCTCAAAAAAAGAAAAAGGAAATAATTTAGACATTTTGTATTTAATATTGTGAAACCGAAATCTCAGTCGCTGCGCTTATACCACATTAAGGGTGTAGAATAGGCGTAGTATTTAGGATTATAACCGCACTTAGCACAAACATGTTCATTTCTGCACCTTACGGACCAATCACCTGTGCCAAGACCTTTTGTAGAGCTAATTTATTTTCCCGAATACCTATTATAATAAAAATATATCCGAAGAACAAGTAAAACCAGTAACTATTTGAACAAGGAGACACTAACATAGTACTTAAGCTTAACAGAAATGAGGGTTTTACCTATAATTACTTAACTTTCCAAAGAGTACACCATATCGAACGTATTGTAGTGTCTGCACTCTCCCACGTTTGTGTTCCACAAAACAACACTTAAAGAATTCCAATTAAAAAAAAAAAAAGGAAGTTTGCCCAGTAGCGCATGCGAGAAGGCTATTGCAGAAGTTTTTACTGCTTTGGAGTCATGGCTCGTTCTGAAGACCAACTGAAATCATTGCGCAAAAATGAGGATTGAGAAGTTCAAAGCCATTTTATAGACCAGCACGCTGCCTACAAACGAGCCCGCGTTTGCCCCGACACCAGGTGTGGGCAACGCGCGTGCGCAGAAACCATAATCGCGTGCGAGGAAGCGTCTGTGCGCATGACCAGTACCGACCGCAGCGCCACCACCG
The DNA here is from genome assembly GCA_013358835.2 of Ixodes persulcatus. NCBI lineage: Eukaryota > Metazoa > Arthropoda > Arachnida > Ixodida > Ixodidae > Ixodes > Ixodes persulcatus. Next base: position 385,667 of record JABSTQ010011216.1, read on the forward strand.
CGGCGTGACGTCACAGAGTTGAGTTCGTGTACAACTTAATGAATCTGGCCTCGGATATTGCGGTCAATAGTCTTCGCGCTGTATCAAGGACGTAAAGCTCGAAAAGAATGGGGAGATAACCTGCCTAAAAAAAAACGTAAACAAGCGAGGAAAAAAAAACATTGCCGAAATAGCATTGTATTACAGTAAAGGAAGGGAAGTCAGCATATTTTTTTAAACGTTTAATTCTGATGGTTGTTAATGCGGTACTTTTGAAGTGGTGCAGAACTCTTAGCACACCCCAAGTATTTGTTTTTGAACCTCCTGCTCTTACTATCAATGATTGTTTTTGCGTTTAACTCTAACGTTCGCTTATTTGCTAATGAGTGTGAATTGTGGTTCAGGGAGACGTCGCTAATACAGATGACTTATTTATGCTGCAAAGTAGTTTCATCAAAATGAATTATTGGTTTTCAAGATAGCCTTATAGATTCATTAAGTAAAACCTCGATGCCTATACTAATTTTTTTTTCCTTATTTTGCTGGTTGACGTTTTCACACTTTTACTCTTTTGGTGATCTCGGCATCCTTCCAATAGCGCACTACATATACCTTGGCACACACCTCTCTTCCGACCTTTCCCGGAAAACGCAAATGAGCAGCATTATTTCCAATTCAAACCGCACCCTTGGTTTCTGCCGCTGCGACCTTGGTTTCGCTTCTTCATCTGTCAAGCGGCTTGCATATAATAGTACGGCAAAACATATATAGAGCATGCATTATGAATTTAAGACAACTCTTATAAATATATCGCATATCCGATGAAGATTCAGTCCAAAATCAGGCCGTATCATATATTACATATCAATATTATTATTTTTGTTTTTAGGCATCGCTGTACTTACACTCGGTTTAATATTAACATCACGATGTTCACGCAGGCGTACTGCTCGACGTATTTTTATGATTTTTTTAAGAGGTTTCCAACGACCACCTGCATGCGGTGTAGCCGCAGGTGGTTGTTCTAGCCTCAGTTGTAGCCGGAAAACTAAATATGAGACACCAGGAAATATCCGATGCTGTCCTAAGGTGCATCTGCACCTCATCCCAGTACCACATATATATCGTCATATTTCATATTTAGTTTTGCAGCTACACCTGATGGCTGAAACGACCCGCTTGAAGACATCGTTCCACCCAAGACAATAATTCATAACGTTACATGCTAAGTTAGTTATTTCATCTGAAGCTTTCCTCGTTTAATGCGCCGAGAAACTGGGGGAGAAGGGGGTTGACGCGAGCGCGCGGGGACCTCAGAACGCCAAGCTCCGGTATGAATTCTTAAATGCCCCTATACATGATGGTCGAACATGCAATAATTCTCGTTTTGGCTAGGAATGGTATATATTGGCAAGACTGGTAGATACTGATAACCAAGAGCGCTGGGTTGTGGTCGTAATCGACATAATGCTCCACAAATACATACGTAAAATTTACTCTTAATCCGAATGAAAAAAAAAAAAGAGTGATAGCTGCATGAACGCTCCTGTTTTCGCTGGATGTTAATTGGATTCGGCGGATATTAGAAAACAGGATGACGTTCACGGTCAGTAAGCTAGTTAACAATAACATTTCATCGAAGCTTTTAATTAATGACATAGTGAAACCTGTAGCCACTGATGTTTTGAAAGCAAACCTCATTAGAGTCTAAACCAATTTGGGAGAAGAGGCAACAGAAAAGCTTTGAGATATACATCGATCAGTCCTCCCCCCTTCCCTATTGTTGTTTTGTCCTATTCCAAAACCGATTCTGAACAGGATGCAGAAGAATCGCCATAAACTCTGCCCACATAGAGCTTCAGTAGATCCTTCCGATAACTGCGATAACAATACCCGATACTCTGGCGACACCTTTGCGCATGTATCGTGTCGTTATCGGGTATTGTTAGCGGAGGTAACGAAACTATCTACTAAGACTACCCAGTGACACAATGACGGAGAAGAGTGACGTAGTCGCGAGAGTAACATCGTCGCTATTCCGCCAGCGTATCCTTGGCGGAAGCGCTGACGGCTCGCTGCCGAGATAATGGGGAGTTTAAGAATAACGCACGCAATTTTAGCGCACGCTAGCGCTTGCGTTAGCGCACGCCAGTCAGGAGAGTTTTAGAATAGCGTCTCTCCGGCGCGACGCAGAAACCCAAGCTTCTCGCGCTTGCAACGCCACCAAGATACAGTAACACTTTTTATTGCACGCACGAAATGCTGTAACTTGATAACAAAAACAGGCTTTTGGTCCAGAGTAACATTTTATATACGTTTAATTATGAGAATGCGACGGGAGCGGTCGACCAGTCGTGTCCGCTTGCGTCGCATGCATAGGCGAGAGAGGTCTCGCATGGTCTCGTGACATTCGCAGCGCGTGTACCTTCGCCGAGAAATGTTCGCGCGTCGTAAGCAGCAAGTTTCCGGTGATTTTTTTCCCACCTTGCTGGTTCTTCCAAACTGAGTGCAATGTCGTTCTGTATATGGAAAATCATAGTCGCGGGAATACCGCCGACGTCGCGTTCACGACGACCGCCGAAGTGGCGGCAGCTGCGGTCCTGGGAGTCGCCTTTTGATAACTGTGCTCGTCTTGGCTTTAGCCAACTTTTCGGGCATCACGAATCCTCCTCAGAGGATGCGCAAAGACTCTTTGCGTACGCACGCAATTTCCGAAAAAGAGAGTACGCTAAAATAGCGCTCGCAAAGCGCTAAACGCAGTTAGCGTTCGGCACATGCGCAGTGGTGACGACGGCATTCTTTGCGTACGCAAAGCCTTTGCCACGCTATTCTCAAACTCCATAATCGGGAGGTTTAGTGTATCGGTTTTGCGCTCCAAACATGTTACCCAGTAAGATACAAGAAATAAGCAAGGCACAGCGGAGAATCGGGTACCGTTATCGCATGCAAGAAAAAAAAGATATAAGGAAAAGGAATGCAAATATTTTCAATGATTAGGGGCCGGAAACAGGTATGTCACTCTTTTACGCCTCATTGTTCACAGGACGTGATGCTCTTCTACATCCAGTTTCGAAATCAGGCGGCGAAAACGCGCGAACTGATCAATGGATATGTCAAAGTTTGTTGCCTTTTTCGCAAATTGTTTAAACTTATATAGCCTTTAACAAGTGCTGCCCTGAAAAGTGTAACATTATTCCAATATTTAAAAGTATAATTCATACAATTTAATTAATTAGTTATTTTTCAATTATCGCCTTATTTAATATCCGTCGAACTTGATAAACACACAGTTGCCTCCATTTTCTTTTTAGAAACACCGTTCGAATTTGCAAACAAACATCCTTGTATATCGGATTTTTGTGATTCAATGAGCATAATTACATATTAAGTAGGTACTATCTTAAACACAAATAGGTATGCACCTTCAAAGTACTTCGCCTGATATTAAAATTACTGCCCTATGGGCCCGCATTACTATTTTTTTCTCCTAACTATACGATACAACATAAACTTTAATCACCAAGGCTTTCTTTACAACAATCGTTTTGTCAAACTAATCCCCCCAGAAGCACTCAACACAATTTTTGTTCTTAGAGTCTTGTCTCAGACAAAAGTGACCCAAGTGCATATTTGAAAAAGGTCGATTTTTGTTTTTAGTCATCCAAGCAACGACCAAGAGAACAACATATCGTTTCAGGGGCGCTCTATTGCGAGTGGCGCATCACCGCTTTGGCTGGCGGTGTGACTATATAGCTACATCCAATGGCGTTCTGGTCGCAAGTTGCACTCCCAAGGCTCGATCATACCCCAACGTCGAGCGCAACATGCGCAGAGTAGAGCACCATACACGGCTTTCATTGGCCTTGAAGCACAAGCTCGATACCAGCGACCAATCAACATCTGTGAGCGCAGCGCCCGTGCTTCGTTGGCTTCTATAGTCGAACCTTAAAGGCCCGTTCGCACACATGCGTCCGTACCGGAACGACTGGAACAACCGAAACGACGGTTGCAAGGGTCTCCAACCGTCAGTTGCCATAGCGACGGAGGGACGCCCGCACGTGTTGTTCACGACGCAAGAAGTTCGAAACAACCGCAACGACAGACCAATCACAGGTCGAGGAAAACTGGTCGCGCGCGTTGCATGCCGGTCGCGGGCCGGCTCCTTCTAGCTGAAAACATGGCGTCGGTGGTGATCGTCGACGTGGACGGCGTGGTGAAAGCTCATCGTTCCGAGTAAAAGCGCTACCCTTGACTGTGAATTTTCGTTGTGTGTCGCTATGATAACCCAGCACGTATACTAGAAGGGAAGATCCACCTACTCGTGCGGCGATCTCGTGGCGGCACTCTCAAGACAGCAGAAACGCCCGTGCCGTCGTGTTTGTTTACTTCGACTACAGTGGTACTTTCTAAGCATTTGTGTCCTCGAACATCGCCCGGATTTCTTATTTGGCGCATTTCATGCGTGTGCTCAAGTTCAAGGTATTTCTGGCGCGTATACCGTATAAAGGATGCGAATTTTCACGCGTTTTCATCACCGGAGAAAAGGGATTATATAGTGTTAGCAATCCTGAACGCTCGCAACGTTTATCTGATCACAAAATCATATTTTTGCGTTGCTACATCGCTGCTAAGATTACATCGTATATTATAATCGTAGAAAAGGCGTGTGGCTAGATTTGTGCTATTCGCAATGTCGTGTATTAGAGTCTTGATCGTCCAAGACGGCATACTGCATCTTTTTCTTTTCTTTTTTTGTTTTTTCATCCACTGTACCCTGCAAGCCTATCATGAAATAATAATAATAATTAATAAAGCTTTAGGCTATAGAAAACTGTCTGTCTATATTCTGTTACGGCATTGAGTGGAAGTGCGTCCCCTTTTTAGAGGCGCCGCTGAAACAGCTGACGGCGGCGTAGAAGCGGTCGCCGTGCTGACGACCCGCTGCGCTTGTTGCACTGGTTGCAGGTGTGTGTACGCGCGGCGCAGAGCGGTCGTTCCGGTCGCTCCGGTTGCAACGGACGTAGTCGCATGCAACCGATGTGTGTGAACGAGCCTTAAGACTCGGTATATGGACGATTGCACCCAGATGTACCGACCCAAGAACGTTCTACTTATGACAACTTTGTGAGACACGAATAAAGTACGGCCTCAATTTTCTGTTTTAAATTTTCATTTATTAGGCAAGCTTTCAAACTTGTCATTTAGTTTTAAATTTATGAACGTTTACAGAAAATATATTAGAAACACGAGTAATGAGAGTGCCTTTATGGCTTCATAATTACAGGCGCGCGAATAGTACAATTTTAAACTCGAATCGAATTCGTATCGAGTAGTGTAGAGTAATGACCAAAAAAGTCTAATGTCGAATTGAATACGAATAAAAAAATACTTTATTCTTCATGTTGATTAAACAAAAAGCAGCATCGATGAGAAAAACGCCCCATGTGTTTGTACTCTCGCAGGGCACGCGGCGTGCACAAAGTGAGGCTAGCAAGAATCAAAAACGGTTTTAATGACCAAAGTTAAGTGCCAAACTTAAGACAGAGCTGCAGGTTGTGTCCACTCCTCCATGTGCGGACACACGTAGCATACTAGATGAACGAACGGATATGGAGGACCAGTTCGAATCAGGTCTCTCGCGTCACCCCTATAGCCCTGGCACTTGGCTCGACGCCTGGGGGAGCAACGAGCTAGCTAGCGGAAGAGGCCGGTTTCATTGTACCGTTAAGTTGTAGTTTCAGATTCATTTCTTATATTATGGACGAAATAACATAGAGTAGGTTTTATAAAGCACGGAGCTGACTGCAGGTGCCACACGGTTCTTGAATTCAAAATGGCGACGTGCGGCGTTTTCGGTTTTTTTGTTGAACGCATCCAAGAAGCCGAGAGCAGGACTGCTTTGATCGAGGAACGCAGAAACGAACTAATTTATTTCCGAAATGGTTTCTTAATTAAGCTGCTGAATCCAGGATCGAACGAGAGATCCAGTACATGCCTGTGAGGACGATTTCACCACACGAACAACGCTTTTGAGTAAACCCGAATCATTGTCACCGGTACTAATATTCGACGCAACGAATTATTCCAAAAGTCGAATATACTAGGAATTCGAAACTCGAATCACATTATTCGGATGATCATTTATTCGACTCGAATTCGAAACTAGAATATTAGCACACCCCTAAGAATTAGAAGTGAAACTCGCAAAACACGTCCTTCTGAATACAATCACTCCCCTTCCACCGAGCGAAAAGAAAAAAAGAGAACAAAAAAGGAAAGGCGTTATATTTCACGGCAGCTCCCACGCTTTAGAAGGCACTACTTTCCTTTCATTGGTACTTAATAACATCACCTTGAGCAGAACGAGAGTATGTGCAAACACCTAGCAAATCCTGTCGTGTTTCTTTTTTAAATTTTTGTTTGGCTGTTAAAGACTCTCGGGCTCCCAAGCGCTGTCCAGTTCTAGATCAACGATCTGCATTCACGCGTTAAACGGCATAAGGAACGCTCAACTCGTACGTGTTTCTGATCCTCGCCCGAAGATTGGCTTCCCGTCACCAGTTCCTTGGTGAGTCAATCCGCGTGTGCGGCTATGGAGAAAACGCGTGCCCGCTTCATCTGGCAAGTCCTATACAGGCCGTTCCAATAATGGCCTTTCGCGCGCTGTCATCTTTGTCTACTTGATTGTGGAGAGAGTTCTGAGCAGCTCAGTTTGCTTGCGAAATACCAGGCGCCGCGCATGCGTCAACAGCCTAGTAAATGGACAGTTTTTGCCTGGCGGATAAGCGCATGTAAAAAAGGTGTACTCTGTTTCGTCATAAAGCGGCAAACGGTCACAGCTACGCCACCCCAGCGAGCGAATCAGAGAGCTTCGGAACGATGAATGTCACAAGATCGCATACCATGTTTTCTCGACTAATAGACACACTCTTTATGAACAAAGCCCGTGGGTCCGCTTTCCCGTGGAGCATGCGGATACTCAAATCAACGCGATTTACCGGATAAAGATAACGTACACCTTCACGCGAAGATGCTATCTGCGCAGAGGATGCATTGTTGCGGACAATTGTGTTTTCGACCGCGCGTTAAGCGCCGTTCACACATTTGCAACCGTGTTCGACCGAGAGAGACAAGACCGGTTTTTAAGCCTCTTGCGACGTCTTAGGACCAGCTACTCAGCAGCGCACCCGGTCTTAAAGGCTTGTTCACACTCTTGCGACCGAGTAAGACCGAGAGAGACCAGACCGGTTTTTAAGCCTCTTGCGACGTCTTATAGGACCGGATACGCTGCGGCGGAGCTGGTCCTAAGACGTCGCAAGAGGCTTAAAAACCGGTCTTGTCTCTCTCTTTCGTTCTCAGTTACAAGTGTGTGAACGAGCCTTTATTCGATACGTTTCTCGTGCAGAACGCGATGACTGGCTGTATGTGTTGTGCAACAAAGGAAACGCCAGGGTCTTGTTCGTAGTGAGTCAATTACTCGAGTAAAGACGGTGTGTGTGTGTGTGTGTGTGTGTGTGTGTGTGTGTGTGTGTGTGTGTGTGTGTGTGTGTGTGTGTGTGTGTGTGTGTGTGTGTGTGAGTGTGTGTGAGTGTAAGCGTTGCAAATGAAAAAAAAAGGGGGGATGAGAGCTAATAGTGTGAGTAAAGACGGTATAGTAGTCAAAGTGAACTCTTAAGGTCTTGCGCGCGAGAGATGGCGAGTGCTTCATAGTTCACATCCTCGGGCTCTGACTGACTCGAGAGGAAATGGAGTTTGAAGGTGTCTCATTTGGCAATTGGGCAGTTTTTATCTGCGTACTGATAACCGGATCATTCTGGAGCGCGCCTGTAGACCGAACGGTAAAGAGCGCGCGAACTGGCCCATTAGTCAGTGTAGGTGAGGACAGTAGTTCCGAGGCGGTGCCTCTATATGTATACGAAATATACATGTTGAGTATATTCCGGTGAATATATACGGCTGAATCCCTTGAATCGAGGGGCCGCTTGCGCCATGTAATAATTTTTTTTAAATATTATATATAACAACAGATTTTCTAAAATGTTTAACCGTGTAGCTTCTCCCTCCCCCCCCCCCCTCCCCCGGAAGTGTTTCTTCTCTTCTCAACCGCGAGTGCGCGCACCCGGTTGCGAAGTCACACGCAACTTGGGAGTTCTAAGTCACCGGTGGCGCGCAGACAGCAACTGGCGACGTCGACTCTAGTCGCTTAATCGCAATCGGATTACATTTCCGCGAGTGGCCAATTGACAGTTAACCGCACCCCGCTAATCTCAATAACACCAATTGGGTCACCACCAAATTTCCACAAATCAAAAACATAAAAAAAAAATGGACAGATCAATTTTTTTTGGCATTTCAAGACGCCACGTCGTAAGTATTTATACACCAATACGCAAACTGTTACACTCCATCCCCTGTACCTTTTAAGCGCTGGAAATTGCAAATCGGATCTTTGACACTCCGCACCAGTGGAGGATTCGACAGGGTATAAGTTCGAGGAGGAGTTGTGCACACCACACTCTCATGAGCTGGCACGTTTTGTGTCCCAAATCTCCCATTTGACTCTTCCCTAAGTTATATGACACTCCCTTGACCACCAAAAAGCGCTGGATGAGAAAATAAAGCTTGCTTCATGGATGAGCGAACGTGTCCAATCATAATATACTCGGACACGCTTGTTTAAGCACTCGTGTAAGTATTCATGTGGTATATTAAAAAAAAAGGGGGGGGGGGTGGTTATCATGTTAACGTTTTTGGTGCCCATATTGTTCCTTAAGTTATGACACTTATTAAATATCAGTACTATCGAAATAGTAACATTTCTCATTCGTGAATAAAAAAAAAAGTGACGGCCATTTACTTTTTATTTGTAAACGTCACGGTAAAGTGTCACACATAATTTGAGGTTTTAAAAAATATCAATAACGTGTTATTTTTTTGGTTCCTTTCTTTTCGTGACACCAGGATTTTTTTACACCCTACGTATATTTTTTTTCTCTGATTATTTTATAACCTCTTCGTAGGGACCTTTTCACTACTTCGAGTAATTGGTTTTATTGCTTAGTCTAGTCATTTAGTGCACTTGCCTTGTTATACCTTTTTTTTTTTATTTGACTGAAATGTCTGGCAAGCATAGAGCGGGACTAGTAGTGCCCCTAGTCACTGAGAACTTAAAAAACGCAGGTTGTGACGAGTTCTGACACCTTTTATTATCGCTTCGCAGGCAATAATAGATTTCGACATTAACCCTAGAGAACGCCGGAGGACGAAGAGATAAGCGCAAACACCAGAAGCCACGCTCTGTATTTCTTAAATTGTCAGTGGTTATTAGAGCTCGGGCAATTCCTTACCCAATCGCTCGAGTGCTTGTGGGATGTGTTTCCGCGCTCACAAGCACTTAGTGCGACCTGATGCGTTTGATATGCTTCACATCACATCAGTGGACACCGCCCCATTCGTCAACTAATACTTCTGCACACTTTAAAAGATTTCATTCACCTCAAACAGATGAAGAAAAGAAGAGGGGAAAAAACATCAAAAAACGAAATTAAAAAATCAATATAAAAAAACGCGTTTTTTAATTTTTTTTTTTTTGACAGATCACATTTTTGCACATAATACCGACGAAATATAAACTTGCGTCGCGACCGAGGGGTTGTTGTTAGTAAAGCTCGTACAATATATGGCGAAAAAAAATATAAGCGAATAGATAAAAAGAAAACAAATTGTTCCGTAAATCATAGTAGCTGAAAATGCGCAATTATACGTAAACATACGGTGCAAGAAAGAAAAAAAAATAATAAATAAATAAAAGATGTCTGTAAGCAGACTTGTACGTAATGTGTTACAGCTAACGAAACTACTTCTAACCCGTGACAAGTTGCGTGGCTTGGTTGTCACGCATCGATATAAATATCCCGGGCTCTGGTGCAAACAATATTAGGCAAACTTCCAATGTCAAAAGGTTTGCTTCTAACAAAAAAACACAAAAAATAAACAATATATATATATATATATATATATATATATATATATATAATGCACGGGAATTGGTGTAGCGGATCTGTGCGCGCCATGATCATTTTGTCCCTTTCATTCTTCATAGTTTGCATTCGAAGTTTGCATTCCAAAAGTTCGAGACAATTAACAATACCCTCCTCGGTTATCGTGTCTATGACAGTTTGTATAACGGTGACGTTTAGCAAGCCGTTACCGTGTTCCGCGTACCGCGCACTACCGGAGCCCTTGAAGCGTGCTTTGAAGCGCGCGCTCATGCATGCATGGTCACGGTGCCACCCGCGGGCGCGCGCTTAAAAGCATGCTTCGAATGCTCCGGTAGTGCGGAACACAGTAACGGTTTGCTATAAGTCACCAATATCACAACAGGAGGGAACGCTCCGTCCTCCGCTCAAATAAAGTTCAACACGGAAATTGACTGAAGACGATGTGATAGCCACCACTGGCATGCTGCTGAAAAGGTATTTGAACACCTCCAACTTTTTTTTTTTTTTTTTTTTGAGGGGGGGGGGGGGGATAAGCTTCTTTTTTTATTATTAATTTTAAATGAAACCTCTAGGTTGCTCCCATCCCCGTCATCCTTTTCGTGCGTCTGCTTTTTGTAACCTAAATAAAAATAGTAATGTTGTTTTTTTCTACAATATATAAGTGCGTGATCGGTACAACGCGTATTTTGACTATATATCGCGTTTTTTTTTGTCTTTTTATATCAACTAAAAAGAAGAAAAAAAAACTAGATGACGTCAGCTTTTTTGGTTTATTAAGAAGGTTAGATTGTAGATTCCCGACTTGACTGTGGTGGGCTGTCACAGTGGAGGGACGCTGCCGTGACATCAAGCTATAGGGAACATTGAGCTGATGGCGGCCGTCCCCGTGCTCCACGCGTTTTTGAACTGCTTACCGACATTCTATTTGTGTTTTCCCTGGATCCGCTGACGTCTCGATTGCTTATATATCGAAAAAGCTCCATCATCGTATCTACCGACCTCTCAACCAAGGCTCGACATGGGTTCAGAGCTAATGCAAGATAAATATAAAAAAAAAAAAACATAATTATTACTCCAACACCACCTGGTTTTCTTCCCTTTACATCTTCATCAATATTTTCCAGTACAGTTCCTTTCTCGTCTTTAATTTTTATTGTTAATTACCAAAACAATATCCTATTTAATTTGTTTTGTTCTTGCATATACGCTTTTGTATAATTCTGAGCTTTATCAGTCATTTTCTTGATTGTTGTTTTCCTTCACCAAAAGCCATGCTCGTTATCTTCATTTATCTCAGAGGAACATTCTTAGTGAATTGCGTAGCGTGTAAACGTTATGCATGTTAATGTATAACAGCGCGAAGTTCTTTTCCTCTGTCGGGTTTGTCGTCTGTATGGATTTTACAAAGCGCCGCATGAGAATAAGTCGTGACTTACACCGATTTCCTCACCTAAAGGTTCTTCCAATGCGCCCGCTTTGCATGAATGACAATCGATAGCAAGTTTCTTATTATGATACTTTTTTGTTTTGTTTTTCACAATCGGATGATTTTTTTGTTGTTGTCTTTGTCCTTGTTTGTACTACGTCGCGCACTAAGAATTACTTTTAGGTCGATTCCATATTTCGTGCACCTGTTTGGAAATTGAAAAAAAAGAAAAGCGTGTGCTTTTATAGAAACCGTTTTAGTGTGAAAAAAAAAAGAAGAAGAAAACAGAAACGGTTAGCATTTTTAGATGAAGCCGTGGAATGGTTTGCCTTGTAGCCAAATAAATATTTTCGTAGGAGGCCCACTCCTAAACTGGCCAAGTTTTCTTTTCATTCCTTAATGGGCACTAAATCTCCCGGGGACATGTATATATAATATAAGCCCAGTGCGTGACCACCGTTGATAGCGTTACTGACAGCAGCTTAGTAGTAATTTCGGGGACGCTGTCACTAAAAGACGAAATATGTCGTTTGAGTATAGGCCGCGGAGCTAGACGTAGATACTAAATTTCTGGTTGTCATTTATTACCGATCAGGATTTGTGGGTTAAATCAGCTGTGATGTTCATTAGTACTACCCCCAACTGTTTTTATCAAATATGGATAAATAAATAAATTTAAAAGTCTGCTTAGAGCTTTGCTCTTGTAATTCAAGCATTTTTTGTGATTTCATTTCATATATACCCTACCTCTTTCCCATTAAAGACACCAAACTAAATAAAAATTGGCTATGCTTAAAAAAATAAGAACAGAACCAGTTTAAGGTTACAGTACAAAATTCTCTCATTTATTAAATATTTTCAAACAATGTTCGCCAAAGTTTGCGTTCGAAAAGTTTAAACGCTAACAAACATAAAGCTCCACTTATCTATGGTTTTTGTTTATTTTTCTCTCAAATATGCAGTAATAAAAAAAAAAAAAGTTGTCATGTGGTTTTTATTGTCCAGGCGGTTCCCGAAACCACGCGGTGCTTCTCAACTCGTTCACCATTTGACTATTCGGGTTCTCCTAAGACGTTTTTGAAAAGAGCTGATGAACTTATATACGCTCGTGTTTGTACATTTCACACGTCTAATGACGGAATATGTTTTTATAAAATAAGACGTAGGAGCCTTAGCTCAAACGCGCCCCTTGTTATATCGTACAAAAGAACCGTACAAAAAAAAAGCCAATGAAGGGGGTACAATGAAACGCCACAAAGGTTACCTTAAAGGTGTTACATTCATCATATTAAAAATTCACAAATGTAAGTTTCTGGACCAAAGAAACAAACTAACAAACAAAAAAAAATCAAGAAAGGAAAAACGTGTTATTCATATGCACAGAGAGAAAAGGGGAAACAAAACCTCTGACTAACGCTGAATACTGGCAGGTGGTACCACATACATTCGGATCTGCTGGATCTGCTTTCAAATAGTCATGTACAAAAAACAAAACAAACACGAAAAAAAAAAACACATTCAGACTTTTGTTTTATGAAGCGCCGTCTATGAGTAGTTGCGTCAACCACACGGTTTGTTTCCGTTTGTCTCCCTGTGCATAAGTTTCTACTTTCCCCTTCTTGCGTCCCTACCTCCCCACCTCCCCCTCCCCCAGAAACCAATACCCTAGGGAAATTGAAGTATGATCAATGCTAAACCTAAGAGGGGGGGGGGGGGGGGGACTTTAGGGAAAGTTTTATTACACTCAGGTAATTGGCTTGGTTATGCGTTTTTTTTTTCCCTACGACTGAATAGCGCTCGTGAGTACTTGGCATATATCTTTACTTGTGGGTTTCAGTAAAACTTCAAACATTCGTCCAATTTCCCATACTCTGAAGGTTTAGAAGCCGTTATAAAAATCACTGCTGTTTCGGTCGCTCTCGAGTCTTTTGGAAACAATACAGCTTCAAGAAGACACCTCGATTCGTTTATTAGCACAAAAGTTTATCACATTAAATAAAGTCACATTGATAGTACTTTCTCACCATTCAAACCAGTGCATATGTAAGGTACCACATAGTTTCATTTGAATTGCAGAAAGCCTGTCGGGTGGGGTCAATAGATTTGTGTCAAATCGGAAGACCCCAACATACTGACACTGACGGACATTACAAGTGTAAGCACAATCAATATTATAAAAAAAATATCCAGGCCTTAAAAAAAAAAAAGACAAAATCGAAAATTTTGAGCGAATCTTAAGACGACATGGACAAGCTTGTCTAAATTAAAATGAGGCGACAATTGAAAAAGTTTTTAACTTCAACCTCGGTGTCTTATAGGGAAACAAAAAGTGAAATCAGATTATGCTAATGCAGTGGGATATTACTTTGCTCCTAATACATAACCCCATTTCAGTTATTTTAAAATGGTTGTCGAGTTGATCATGCATAGTATGCCAGTTAAAGGATCACTGTAGCTTTTAAGCATTAAATCATGCGCATGCTCCTCTTCGGCGGATGTCGTCTCGGCCTTGACACTTCACGAAAAACCTGCTGCGCTGATTTCGACAGTGTGCACAATGCTCGCACAAACGTTTCGCGTACTTTAAAATTAATCTCCGACTCTTTCATTTTCGGTTCTGGAATGTACACGTGGCTCAGAAAACGTATATGTGTATAACAGGTGGTTTAGAAGGCAAAGTACCACAGTCATTAATAACCTGCACTGTTTGTTTCCTTTGCGAATACCTCGTACCGGTTTAATCCATCACTTTACCGGTCGGGGTGAGCAAAACTGTTACACACATCGCAACAATGCTGTCACCAATAAAGTTTACCTGCTGTTATTTTGCCGTTCTTACATCAACCGTGTGTGGCGGCGCGGATATTTGTGCCTGCGTGTTGTTACTTGACCAAATTATCAGTCGGCATTCGCGTGGCTCTCGAGAGTGCAGAATTCCAGACTGTATAGGTAAAATAATCGTATTAAGTGAAACATTAAAATCAGAAGCTCCTGTAGAAGAACTTGCGAACAGAACACAAACCTCTCCAATCTCTATGAATTTGTTAAACAGAAAAGTTTTTGGTTGTATTGCTTCAACCAGATGGTTTCGTAACGTGCAGATTTGCATTTCCGTATGACATGAGTTTATACACACTTACAAAGCACGTGTATTATGTTCAAAATACGAATTCCAAGACTACTAGAATTATACCGGGAAGTCACTTGTACTCGAGATCGGCCAATTTAACGCAGAATTATTCTAAAAGAAAGTCTGTGTAGTAAGTTCGCCAGAAGTGCACTAGAAGTATGCTGTTTGTCGCTAAGGGAATTCAGAACCATTTTAAAACGTTGACCTCGGAACAAAGGAGTCCCTTGATTTTTTATTACAACAAAAATATTTATGTTGGTTATATAGCAAAGATTTATTAGGGACACCTAGTCTCCAGAATTCACACAGTGTACAAAGTGCAGAAATTTGTGTTTCAGGTTTGTGTACAAGCAGGTTTAATAATTTCCCTTCATTTAAGCGCGATGGCAATATAGCATCTTCTTATTCGTAAACAATGGAAATCTGTTGACTTTGCCTTGGCTTCTATTTATCAAGCAACACGGAATACCTTTCTTCTTTTCTTTTTTTTATATGGTTTTCGTGGGAACAAACGGCAATCTCGTATAACTTTTTCTTTTTTCTTTTCACGTAGCCATAATTGCAGTTACGAGCTTTGAAAATAACTTCGCAGAACCCCTGCTGTAGCCTACAATGGAAAGCTTTGAAACTTTTATTTACCTGTCTACTTTTAAGTTACAGAGCCGATCAGTTGACAACTTAACCGACATTAGGGGCACATGTTGGAGAAGTTCTTGGGAATGTTACGAACGAAGCATCGCGTGTCACACATTCAGTGCCATTCGAACGGGTGATCCGCCTGCACTACGCGTTGGACCGCATGAAAGAACCGATCGCACGTACCTCCCCGACTTGGTGATGACCATTTCAGTGCCGAACGTGTGAAACCTCTCCCAGAGTTCTTTGGACTCGAGCGTCACCTTGGGGTCGTCTTGCACTCCGTCGTCTTCGGGCTCCAGTCCCGGCGGCGGCCGCAACAGCGGCGCACCTCGGTGTGCGGCCGCCAGCAGGTCTTCGGCCGTCAGCGGAGGACACGGTCCCGCGGCCCCGGGATGCAACTTGGGAAACAGCGACGCCGGAAAGCCCGCCAGTGCCGGCAAGTACGGCGGCTGTGCCCCGCCGAGCAGCGAGTGCACCGAAAAGTCCTGCGGCGTGGGGCGCACGGCCGGCATGAGGAAGGGCTGGAAGGCCATCGCGTCACCGGGCGAAGATCGCATCTCCAGCGGCGGCGGCAGCGGCTGCGGTGACGGTGACGCCTGCAGGAGCGCGGAGCCGCCTGCTGCTGCGTCGCGTTGCTCGGCCGCCACGGCTCTGGGGCGCTAGGCGCGACACCGCTCGACTCGGGGACGACAGCGGCAGCAGCACTCTAGCCGGAGGCGTGCCTGCGATGCCGCCGCGCGAAAATGACGGGCCCCACATCCCGGGTGATTAGCTATTCTCGCGTCAGGGGCCGCCGCTCCGGCGCCGCAGCCGTGACGTGGCAGCGCAGACGCCGCCATTCGCCGGCCCTCGCGGAGCCGGCCCCGCTCCCAGGATAATGAGAGGGGCGTCGAGCGCGGCACCTTCCGAGTGGCGCCCCCTTCGTCGCCCGCCGACGCGCGTCGAACGCTCGCGGCTCGCGGCGATGCGCGTTTTTGGGGACCTCGGCAACAGCCGACGGCTGTCTAGACTCGCTCCGAAATGCGCCCACGGTCTAGACGGCCCCACGACTTGGATTCAACTTTCGAATCTCGATCGATTAGTTCAAAATCGCGGACTAGAACGGCGCGTTAAAACGGAGTGTCTGCGGCTCACACGAAAGCTGCCGACGCCGTCACCCCCCCTCCCTTCCCCCCCATATAGAAGGCGGGGCTACTGGAGAAACACGCCCTCTGACGTCATGAGTGACGTGATAGATTCATCGCAACGCCGCGGTGGCGCTCTCGGCGCCACGAGCAGCTCCCTCTCTCGTCGGAAGTGGTACGCAGACGATCATTTGCTGTGTGGACGCGGCGCTGGCGGCGCCGTGTTTTCGCTCCGTTGGTGGTTCACTGAGCTGCTCTACGTTTTGTTTCTTTCGACCGCCCGGCATATTTGTAACGGTATCCCCTTGGCGGGAACGCTCCCTCGCTTACTTTGGGTGTGTGTGTGTGTGCTCGTGACTGCTCTGCGTGACCTGATCGTTGTGGTTGGTCCGCTGCTCTGTGTATGTCGATGCGATTGTTTCTTTTCGCCCGAGTTTAATGTGGATCTTGAACGGGACTTTTGTTCTATTGTTCCTGCCAATGTGAGGCTGGTTCCCATTTTTGGTCGGTAACGACATTCAAGGCGGGCTGATCTGATTTCATTTCAGCTGTTTGGCTTTTCCTCTTCTCTCCCTCACCCCATTTATACCTTTTTTTTTTATTTCGCCCTTTTCTTTTTCTCTCTCTCTCTCTCTCTCTTTTTCCTTTTTTTTTTGTTTTTGTTATTTATGATGATCAACATTTCTTGTGTTGTTGTAGTAACCCTCTGGTGATTTCCCACGATGTATAGGCGTACGAATTGGTAGCACGGCTTGCTGCTCCCTTTACTTACGCTCGGTGAACCCCAGTTTCCTTGAAGTGTGGGTTTTTAGATCAGACGGAGGTGGTTGGCTGGAAATGTAGGGCCTCCTGCTACGTACGGGTTCGTGGCGGCTTGCGCAAATTGGAAAGCCTAGTGACTGTTGACTGATTAATCAGTCTTAATTCATTAAGGTTTCCTCTCATCCATTAATTCAACTGTTAATCGGTCTGATGTGGCGGGCAATCGCTTTGATAAAGAATTGCGAGATTAATAATATAGCAGCATACATTGTCGAGAATACAATTACTGGGAATCCTTCAATAGAAGTGTGGTTTTGCATTGCATCGTTTTTGTTTTTGCATACATTCGAATGTAATGGGTCAACTGAAAAAGCGGCAGAGTATAGCAATAAATGTACATCTTTTTTTTTTTTTTTCTTATTGACATCAGGGTACTGGCTACCTAGCTCTATTTACGTTACTGCTAGGTTTTCGAATTTTGTCTACAGTCAAGATTAATTGACATCAAGCCCCAAAACATTGTACTTCACTGATCTTTCCTCACAATTGTAACAAAAAGATCGGGACCTAAAAATAAAATTTGCGCCCTCTGCTTTCGTAGACATGGCATCCCGGAGGAGAAGGAATCAATTAGCGATGAAATTCTTGATGTTGAGTTATGGCAGTAACGGGATCTTTGTAAAATCAGACCCCATACAAAAGGTCTATACTTTTAACCCAGTGGTTATCGATTAAGGAAGCATTTTGCGACTAATGCGTTAAACGGTGAGTTCATCTATTCAATTTCAAGGCCCTATAGTAATTTTGTCCTATAGCACGTCAGCGTCTTGACGTTGTGAAATCACGACGAACCGTAAGCTTCTCAAATAAATGTTGAAATAATAGTGCGCACAACTTTATTTTCAAAATATTTGTTCGTTTCGTTATTAAAATGTTTTTATATGTGGCACACTTTTTTTTTTTTTTTTAGTGGTGTCACTCTTAGATTTGGTATTCCACAGCACGGAAAGACGGTAATCTTAAGAAGCATATCCTATTGTATAGTAAGACATAATTAGGGCCTTCACGATGGGCCCCATCCTCTAATAACTTCTTATTTTACTTAACCTATGTCGGCAGCGCATGATTGGCAACAGGTCGATCATCCTCAGCTTTCTGGGACATCAATGCCTCGGCGCATGCACTAAAATGAGAATTTCAACTGAACAACAACAAACATCGCAGTGTTCCCCGGGAATATTTTAGACGACAGGCCATAACATATAAATAAGTAGTAATAAAGACTTTGGACGCGTATAGTTTTTATGACGAGGCTCTACAGTTTTGTTTTTGCATTGAGTCTATATGGGCCACATTCACAAAATTGTCAACTTATGATTTTCTTGACAGATGAACGTAATGTCCCCGAGGACTGTAATTGTATCATATAGAATGCAAATCAGTTATAATTTGATATGTCCTTGAAACCCTTTTATTCCACGGAAGGTCCATGTGAGGTAGTTACCTAATTCAATGTTCTGTAACACACCCTAACACATTTTAACACTTAAGGAAACAAACAGACGAACAAACAAAAGTACGACATGATATACTTAGTGCGTTCGGCTTCCCCACAGACCGTGACGTGTCGCGGGGAAACCAACGTTTCTGGAGATTTGATTCCAAGGTTCCCAACCTTCAAATCAAGTGCGTATTTCTCCTTAGGTCATTCAAGCAATGGCCTACACAAAAGTAAAATCCAACAAACCCCCCCCCCCCCCCCCCTCCCTCTTTGTGGCTAGAGAGAAAATCCTGCGTATGCCGCTACCGCGGTTTATTAATTCGTTGTTTCTATATTCAATCACATAAATTTTGTGCAGCGCGTTCAAAGGCACGAACCAAAGGAAGAAGCTTGACAAACCGGTTTTGTTTTCGAAATGATCCTGCATCGATAACGTTCGCTAAAATCAAGCGCTCACTGTTGTACGTCTAATAATGAATTCCGCGAGTCATTCTTAGATCTTTCTTGTGTTTTCATTATATGTGGAGAGGGATTGGAATTCCGATCAGCCGGCACCCTCGGTAATGCGTATTGGAAAGGTCACAATTCCTGCGTAGAGCTCCTCATCCGCTACTTCGCCATCTGTGGCATCAATAAAAGCGGCGCTGGGATGACCCGTATCGCCATCTCGTGTCGAGCTCCCGAATCAATGATTCTCCGTCTCTCCAAAGAGCGCGCTCCCTCTTCCAGCGCGCTTGCGTTGAGGGCCGCAAAAATAACGTGCCTCTTTAGTCGTCGCTTCGCGCATACGTAATCATTAAAGCAAAAACGGCTATGTGCGGTATAGCTGCATTATATTATTTCCCCTAATTTTTGACTAAGCTGTGCATCCGTTGCAGCATTCAGCCCAAGCACTACTTTCGTTTTTGCTTTTTTTTTTCTTATAGTCTATTACACTGGCAAGTCTGAGCGCTCGGCGCTCGCTCGCCGAGCGGATTTCTGTGTCCCCAACAGAACACGAGCCGTCTCTCCGTGTGCCGCTTGTAAATCTGGAGTTGGCGGAGCGATCGCCGAGCGATCGGGAAAAGTTAGCTGCGCTATATACACTTGAACACCGGCTCGCATAGGCGAAGCTTGATCTCTGTAGTCACTCGCAGCATTTCAGTTTCGGTGTTTGCACTAGCGTTCTGGTCGTAGTCACGGCATACAGCAATCGCGCCAGCGGTACTTGGTGGGAAAAAGTTACGGGAATACGACGCTGTTTCAACTCTATATATGTTCCGAGCTGTTCGACGATCGACAAGGCAATGTGCCATCGCACAACTTTCAATCCTAGCAAGTCCCTTTAAGGAATTAGACACAACTGAAGTCTACACTAAAAAAAAACGACCCGTTCTCGAAAGGTTCTTTGACGCCCCGAGAACACTTTCAGCTCGTGAAGAACGGGTTCGCCTCAAGCACTATTGCCCCCTGGCGCACTACAACGGCAACTGGGCGACGAAGAACTCTTTCGCATCAAAAAAGGCTCTTAAAAGAACCCCTATATAGTTTTTTTTACGAAGAACCCTCTTAGGGGGTACTTAAAATAACTTTTTAGGGTGAAAAATATGAATAAGCTGAAAAATACCCAAAAGTTCGTTTACAACGAGATTATTATTTTTATAGTATACTCCAGGTGGTATCTGCCTAAACGACAGGTACAGTGCAAGACAAAGTGGGCCCGTTTTGTGATCTGTTTGTGGTTAGAGCTGGGATGCATAGCGTGCGCAAAGACGAACTCTCCACCACCCACATGCAAAAACATCACAAAGAGTATACGCACCGCCAACGTCAAAGGATAAAGATAAATAAAAGAGAAAATACAACGCACGTTGACCATGATAATTACTGCGAGAAGGAAGAACTACATTAGTTTCATAACCTTGCGTGTAAGAAGAACGGACGGAAGACAATGCATCACGAGATTCAGTTTACGTTTTAGCAACTTCGATCACTGAGAGCCATAATGCACCATGGCAATGCTCATCGAGGTTCACGTTGTGGAGGAAGTGACATGAAGATACACGAAAATGTCCATGTCACTTAGACTGCCAACGTTTATCCTGCCCACTCGGTACGCTAGAACGCAACTACTGACAAAACATTTTATATAAAAAAAAGGAAAACATCAGCACACGCGTCGGCGTGAGTGGGAGTCATTAGAACATTTGTGACAGCTAATATACAATATATAATGCAAAAAAACTCTTCACAAAAAAAAACAAAAAAACTACCAAACTCTTTTTTTTTCCGGGGGGGGGGCTGGGGGAGGAGGGCTAGCGTTAGCTCTGTAAATTTGGGCGACATATTGTAGAGGCAATAACGATGTCTTTTCTCGAAAATGCAATATCTGAAGAGCTTATTTTGTACCCTCTCGATTCCTATAATGGGCTACTGAACCACATTGCAGATGCTTTCAAAGAGCTTTTGCATATGCAAATTCTCAGCGTGTGCAAGGTATAAACCTTGCGCACGCTAAAAGAAAAAAAAAAAGAAGAAAGCTTCTATTAGCACATTTTGACACATTCTAGGGAGCACACAGTGTGCTAAAGACGGACATAATTATTTACGTATTTCCGTCAATTGTCATTGCACTTTGTTTCGAGGTAAGTCCAAGCGCAGCCCACGACTCGTCGCCGGGGGCTGATCAGGCAGTGCCAAAAGCGCAACGTCTGTGCGCTCACCGTGTCTCTGTGAATGAAGGGCGATTCAAACACTTGCGTCGAGGCCGACCGAGTGGAACTGCAACGGTTCGCGACGTACGGGTTGCCATGGCAACAGCCGCGTCGCCTCCGACAAAACGGGGTAAAAACCGGTTTCTTTGAAGCCGACGCGGCTATTGCCATAGCAACCCGTACGTCGCGAACCGTTGCCAGTTCCACTCGGTCGGACTCGACGCAAGTGTGTGAATCTCCCTTTAAGTTACTTATCACCGGCTAAACGAACCATGCTCAGTGATTGCGGTGTTACATTGCACCTTCAGCCCGAGTTTTCGTTTGTGTATCTTCTAACCTATCGCTTCCCTCGGACTTAAAAACAAAACGTTGACAAAAAAAAACAAAAAAACGTTGACAATATTAGTACAGTGATGGAAGTGCTGCGCCCTTTGCGACAAATTACGCCATAAACCAAAGTCTGTTACATTTTGCGCCAAAATGTCATTTTTGTTTTGCTAAGAATTGCGCCACACCTGTGCCAAAATGAAACTACAGCAAAAAAAAAAACAACAAAACAACCTTGGTCGACCTTAATATTAGAGAAGTAGAAGGAGAGAAAATTGTACAAATATGAATTTCACAGCGCGTCTATACTCACCGTATAGTTCGTTTCGTCTTAGGTCAGAGCACAGTCGAAGGCTCGAACACATATGACTGCAAACACACATACCAAAAGCGCAAGTTACGGGACATTCGCCGCGCTTGATTGGTTTAGCCGATGAAATAATTCGAACAAGGAGATGACGAATGCCATGATGTTGCGCTTTGATGCTGCGAATCAACCGGCTAGAGCCGTTGATGCTGCGTATCAACCGCTCTGGCCGGTTGATGCGCTGGCTGGTTGATCGCCGACATCGTTTTAATTTCCAGACGATGTCGTCGATGTCAGGAACTAGAGGCCCAAAAAAACTTTGCAGAATAGTAGGATTGCCGATTGCGGCTATACTGTGATAAAACAGAGCCAGGGTATTCTACTCCCGATAAGATCACTTGATTATCATGTCTGCCGCATGCCTAAAACCCTACATATCCGCGGATATACGCAGTAAACTGGCCGGATGCGGATAAAAATGATTTAGATTTGGCGGATTGCGGATCGGATGTGGATATCCGCGGATCTGCATAGGTTTTTGACGAGGCGGCCCATGAACAGGTGCAACCACACAGTGTAGAGTGAATAAGTGAGTGATATATGAAATACATCATGGAATGTATTTCGAGAGAAAACTTACTCTCTTAGATGAAAGGTGCCAATTGGGAATAAAACAGTCCTTTACGTCAAAAAAGCTGGGATTGGTCGCTTTAGAACGTTCTATCTCGCAAAACAAAACAAAAAAATGCTGTCCCTAGAAAGAGTAAAAAATGCAGGAGCATCAGTTGTCCCGGGAAAGCGAGTTCTTGGTTGGCCGGGAAAGAGCGGAAAACGTACTTTGAGCAAAGGAAACCCAAAACGTACAACCCACAAGAAAGTAGAAGAAGCCTGCAAGTAGATCGAGGAGACTGATTTCGATCCTCTGGAGTGGTGGAACTTGCACCAGCCCGAGTTTCCGAACCTCATTCTTGTAGCCCATAGTTCGTGCATTCCACCCAAGCATCAAGTGCACCAACCGAGAGAAATTTCTCACGAGTGGGTCATAATTTAAAAGGGGGCGAACCAGTTTGAATTCGTCCATGTTGACGATATTCTGTTTCTTCTCCACACCAACCCCGACAACTACAAGTGAAACGTCGCGTGAGTGCGTGCGTTTTCTCATTCTCGACAGTTGGCACCGAGTTGTTTTCAAGTATATGATTCCGAGCACGCAGTTGAGGGTTAGTGTTTAAAACTGAAACCGATAGGAGGTGTTGCCATTATTGAATATTGCGATATCTTCCCGGTGGTTTACTCGCGCCTTACCATATGTATACGTACACGAGTATACTTTGCTGTGTTGAGTGAGCGCCTTTCCTGTCCCGCTTTTTTATCGTTTGACCCAAATAAAATGACACAATGTTATTAGTATGTCCTTTGTCAATTTTTATGCTTCTAAGATCTGCGTCTGATTCACGTGGGTTTTACAAAGCAAAAAGGAAAATAAATATTAATATTTCCTTCCTTTTGAGCGCATCTTCTGCAGACTGAGTGTCAGTGTCACGGACCCCCACGGCGATCTCAGAACTGCGATCAATTATCCAGCGAAGCAAAGTGTCTCCGGAAGTGTGATCGCTTATCTTATAAATCGATATAACAAAATACGATAAATTAGTTTTCATCGTATGCTGACACGAAGAGTTTTTTTTACAAAGGTAGGCAGACGGTTTATAGAATATATACCATTCATATACTTTTTTTAATGTATATTCGTGCTTGACGTCATAATGTAAAATTAATGCGCGGATTGAGGGTCGGATTGAGGGTCGGATGTAGTCCCGAAGAATATTGCGGATGCGGTTCGAATGCGTATACAAAGTCTGCGTATGCGGATCGGATGTAGATACGAACTCTGCAAATGCGGATACAAACTCTTCGGATGCGGATCAGATGCGGATGATCAAACTGTTATCCGCGCAAGGCTATTCCGACATACCTTCGTTCCTTGGCGGCAGGTTACCGTGGCACTTGCGCCGCTCGCGTCAACCTTCACAGTGATGTGATTGCTGCGCCAATTGCGCCAAACTGCGCCAAGGGGCTGACCCTGCTACATCCTGCTACATTTTGCCAAATATGGGAAATCTGCGCCAAGCCTGCGCCAAAAAACTGATATCCGTCGCCTTTCAAAACCGGGACTAAACTGAGCACCGTAATTGAGCATGCGTGTGTTATGTGGCGCAAGCGGTCGCCCGTCACAAAGTGCCCTGCATCAATTGTCCATCCGGTCTTGCATGGTTCTCCCGCCGTGTCGCCTTTCGCGCTCTTGTCGTCTCGTGAATCTCGTCTCGCGTCTTTTTTAAACATATTTTAAACGATAGATGTGGGTGTGTGTGGACGCTCCGACGATAGCGTGGCGGGTACCAGCCATGCCGTCAAGCTGTGAAACGAAACCACGTTTTTACGTGGCGGGGATGACTCTGTGAGCTGAAGCACTCGCTCCTGAAAGCCACGGCCGTAGGAAAACTATAATTGGTCCCTGCCTTCCAGTCACCATGGTCGCGCGACGTTTGGTATTGCCGTCCCCACGTCGCTGCAGATATGGCGCTTTCTAAAATGAAACTAAGTACCGCCGCATGTTCATCAACATTTCCATTCTTTCTTAAATCATATGCTACTACAAAAATCCCTCTTAGACTGAAAGACTGCTGTGTCGAAGTATTGATTGCGTAGGTCTTTCTCGGTGGGCTTTCTTTCGAGGGGGACCCCGGTACGTGAAAAATCTGCCGCGAAAAAAAGTTTGTGAAGAGAAGTGAGCTAAAGCGAAGAAGACAATGTCTGGACGCTGAACCCGCACAGCGCGCTTGTTTGTCTCGAGTTCAGTCGTTGCATAAAGCGCTCCAAGAACTTTCTGACCCTGGCTCGCAATGCCTTGCATCGATGCGCTCAGGTTGTTTTTTCTGTGTGTTTGACGGTGACAGCGCAGGGAAAACCACTTAAACAATCATTTAAACACCTTCCAGTCTGGCCTACATACTCTCTACCACATGAGAGTGGGACCGAATATACGAATATACAGCCAGACTGGAAGGTGTTTAAATGATCGTTTAAGAGAGCAATTTTATAACACCCACCGAGTCGTGGCTGGACACCTGGGAGTCCATTGTCGCGATTGTGGCTGTGTAGCCCATTTTGAAAATTGTTCTGTGATCGGTAGAAGTCGAAACGCATTGACAAGAGAAATAATGGAAGCGGAAAGGATAGCACAGCTGAAGGACAAGTGTGTCAGTAGTCCTTCTATAGCGCTGTCAACCAAGGAGCTTCAATTTCTCTCTAAAGGATAGCGATGAGGGAGAGGGACGCTGTGTAAAAGTTTTTAGGTTATATATATTTTTTCGTTTCTTTATATTTTTTTCTCTTCTTTTACTGTTCGTTTCCCGTGTATTTAGAATTTTCCTTGTATGTCGTGCTACTTCTTCTACTTATCACGTTCGAAAAGTCAACCCGGACGTTGAAGAGAAAAACGAAGTACTCGAATACACAAGAGTTGTAAGTTCAGCGCGTGTGCTTGTCTTCCTGAGTGTATGGTGTGAGAGTGGTTTTCCCTGCGCTGTCACCGTCAAATATGGTTCACCAACTCGCCCAAGCATCCATCCTTTTCTGTGTGTGTTTAGCTTGTACCTTGTTTGCCGGCCTGGCAAGCACGCGCCGCTGGACTATTTTTCGTAGTGCTCGACAGTTACATTTTGCATACGATTTTGGGAATCAATAGACCTATTGCTAAATTACCCAAGCATCAAGGAGAATGATGGGAATGTATGGACACGCGCCACACGCGCTCGCCTTCCCCGTATAAAAGATTCAAAGTAAAACACCAAAATAAAGCGTTGACAAGCGCGCGTGCAAATGCCATTTGTTTTAGACATTTGCTTTAGAAAAGCTACTATACTTCGTTTCACCTTATGTGCGAGCGAAGGCAAAGCTGGAAGCGCGAGCACGAAAGCTCCGTGCGTTCAGGCTTCGCACCAGCGCGCGAGCTGGGGAGAAACTCAAAAAGCGCTGGTCTCGGGCTTCTAGCTTCGGCTTTGCTCGCAGAGAAAGTGAAACGAAGTATACTACAGACGCCAGCACGTGCAGCGCGTGTAACTACACTCAGAGCGTGCTCTCTGGCGCTTGGGAATTTCGCAAAAGGTCTATTGACGACGGAGCGGTGTGGCATGATTTTGGTTTCGATCGAACAGCCGTTGTCTCCGCTCGCACGAAGCACGCGCAACTGCAAGCCTCTCAAAGTTGCCCTCGCGTGCATGCGAACATGATTGCACGACAGAGGCACCAGCCGGGACGCTTGCAATCCATTGTTTTACGTTTGCTTACTTTTGGCGAAAATCTGGCACGTGTAAAACCACAAGCAGCGAGTTCCGTCACACGTCACATCAGGACACTACACAAAGTGTCCTTCGTTTGTTCAGCACTTAAAACGAACATGTTTATTTTTCTAAGAATATCTGCTCCAAAAGCCACTTTTGCTGCTCCGAAACACTGTCTTGGCTGCTCCAAAAGCCGCTTTTACTGCTCCAAAACACTGTTTTGGTTGCTCCGAAGGCCGCATTTGCTGCTCCAAAACGCTGTTTTGGGTGCTCCGAAATGTGCTCCAAAATGGCTTAGGCCAATCACATCACTGCCTTCACCACCTCTTACCAGCGTGCTCTCGTCGAGCTTCACCGCTTTGCACCGGAGTGCTAGGAGCAGCGGCTGACCTGGGGGAGGGCCTGGCTTAGTGCGATAGGCACGCAAATTGTGTTCAGGAGTATTACAGGTCGAACTTCTTTGTCTGTATTGTAAGTTAATTTATATTTAAACAAAACAATCAACTGAGCAGAGAAAGCAGGAGAGAAGAAAACACGGGTCTATATATATTTGAATAAATATGGTAGCCGCAGTAGTTCCCGCGCAGCTGTCGATAGAAAGAGCAGCGTACATTGACGTAACTTTGGTTCCTACGCCGCTAAAGAGCACTGTCACCTTTAAAGTGCAAGTGTAGGCTTTCATAATATTTTTAGGTGGTTGTTTTTTGCAGTTTATTATATTAGCGTCTTGAGTTTGGTAGGTTCAGTTAAACTTACGGGATGCATTTTTATTGAAAGACACGTTAGCGGCTATGCTGGTTCTTGCTGGCATTTTACAGAAATTATGTTTGGTGGATAGACAAACTACCGAGCGTAAAACTGGGAGAGAGAGAAAATTTTTCCCCGATGAAGTATTGCGCTATGATTCACTTTTCAACTATTTTTTTATTACCCCTTGTAAATGAAACCTACTCTGACAAGACTCTTGTTTAAGAAGAGTGCCCCTTTTACGCCCTGTCTATTCTTATCCCAAACAATAAGTAATAAGTTGTAGCATCAAAAAGTAACCTTAGATCCCTATCATAAATGAACGCATTTAAAGAGGCAATCACGGTTTCATTCTATATGCTAACAGATTTTGGCGTCTGCTCCAAAAGCGTCAGTGGCTGCTCCAAACCAATATTTTGCCTGCTACAGTACCTGCTACAAAAGGTACAATGCGACTTTCATCGCTGTAGTAAAATGAATTCCCTACACGTACAATTTAGCTGGAACTTGTACTACGTTAGATGAAGGTGCAAAACAAAGCTCAGTCACAAACATAGGAAGGGGATCTTTTGAAGTATTCTTTCAATCTACATCATTTATGTTACTCGCGCACTGAGAATATGTTTTAGCCGAGTTTCGCGATGCACGGTATGCACCGAAGGTCATCGGCGCGTAGGCTGTGTAAACTTTCTCAGAAGGCTCCGCGGAGCAGGCAAGCATAATTAACTTAGGCCCGCGCGCTTTTTGCGCCCCTTATTGCGGTGGAGTTAGCGAAGCGCACAGCGAGCGTCGGCTCCTCCGTGCCCGCCACGCTCTTATCAGCGCCCGCACAGCGCGCGGGTATTTCCGGATGGCCGCAACAGCCCGGAAAATTTACCGGCGAATCCCGATTAGCCGTTTCTAAACCTCGGAAGCTTTGTGGCCTCTGATACTGCGAAGCCTTCAACGGAATCACACATACCCTTGAGTTTTCGCCGCATCGGCGTTTGGTGTTGGAATTTCTTCTTCCCAAACAAACAGGCGTGATTGTTCAAAACCAAAACGTAGCCTGGGAGTTTATTTTGGATTGAACGTGAGTGGAGGACACACGGGAACGTATGTACGGGACATGGACCGAAGAGGGTTCGTACACAGATGTGCTTGCAACAATTCAGTCAGTGCGTAAAGTAAAAAGCAATACAAAGTCCGTGTACTAATTTTCGCTGATTTACGTAACAAAAAGTATGTAAACTTCAAGTATATTTTGACATACTTTACACATATTCAGTATAGTTTGTAAGATGCATTCAGGTGTGCTAGGTATTTCAGCGCTGCGGTCTGCGCTAAAACGCGACCCATTCTGGCAACAAAAAAGTGCAAACTAGTAAAAATGTACAATATTTACTACTCTTTTTGTGAAAGAAATAATGAAAGACGTTTACAAATCTCTGTAATATGAAATTAGAGCGCAGCTCGACACAGAGCTGATTCATGACTCATGACACAGAGCTGACTCTTATTCATCTTCTTTAAAACACTAGCTAACTAGCCGCATTTACGCCGAGGCCGTCATTTATCCCAACACTACTATTACTAGGAGTGGAGCTATCTTTCGGTGTTTGAAAAAAAAATATGGAAAATCAAGCCGAAAATAGGGATGGGCTATCTTTCGGGGATGGGGCATCTGTCGGGATTTTACGGTACTGGAACTGAAATGATTGCTGCGCTTTTCGCCAACGTTGAAGGGGATCTGTGTTCCAAGTTAACAAGTCTCGTGTAAAAAAAAAAAAAGTTAGCGCCGGTTGTGTTTACGAATCTTTTCTACGGCGCTGTGCTCAAGTTAATTATAAACAAAGGTTGGCTGCTACGCTAGATGCCTATGTCGGTCCGGCCGTGGTCTATGCGAAACGCTTCGTTTAAGAAGTCGCACCGAGGCGCTAATCTCTTGACGAAAATAATCCCTGGAGAAGGGGAACAAGAGGGACAAAGGACAAACACAAATCTCCAAACACATCTAGGTGACTGGTGCGCGACCGAAAACATCTGCCTGGTCCGGGTATCGAGCCCGGGACCTCTCCATTACAGGTGGAGCGCTCTACCAACTGAGCTAACCAGGCGTTAGACGTCAGTAGAGCAAACGGGTTTTATCAGCTGCCACCAGTCTAACATCAACAAGGGTGAAGCTTGCAATTAAAGGTTATGATTATAATGCAATTAAATGCAAAGGTGCAAGCGAGCTGGACAAGAATGACGAAAATAATCCCTGGAGAAGGGAAACAAGAGGGACAAAGGACAAACACAAACCTCCAAACACATCTAGGTGACTGGTGCGCGACCGAAAAAATCCGCTTGGTCCGGGTATCGAACCCGGGACCTCTCCATTACAGGTGTAGCATGCGGTCGCGCACCATTCACCTAGCTGTGTTTGGAGATTTGTGTTTGTCCTTTGTCCCTCTTGTTCCCCTTCTCCAGGGATTATTTTCGTCATTCTTGTCCAGCTCGCTTGCACCTTTGCATCTCATTGCATTATAATCGCTAATCTCTTGTCACACGCTTCCAATGCGGTGCGCAAGTTCGTCTGCCTCTTGCACTATTGTTGTGCTGACGTTACAACGCCAAGCTCTTATCGGCCGATTGAAAAACGAATAGTCGGTAGACCTCGAGGCATCTAGCATTGACTGTCCCTTCAATCAAAGCCAATCAGAGCTCGGCGTTGTTCTCACGTCACCGCTACCCCTGCGCAAGAAACAGACGACTTGCTCTCCGCATAACAAGTGACAACGAAGGATTTCGTGACGTGCGCACAAGTTGGTTGCAATATTTTATTGTTGGCTTCAGCAGAACCACCTGGCTAACTGAAAATACTCGGGGAAAGAAGGAGAATAATAAAGAAAGCCCACCTCCTTTAGCATTTACGTTAATGCTTCGAGGGCAATTGAATCTTTCTGACTTGGGCCCAATTAACGGAAGTCCCCGCACGCACACTCGACGTGCTTTTCTCTCACTCGCGCCGCTCTTCCCTGCCGTCTAGACGTTTTCAATCACCAGATAGCACATAATGCGAGGACTGCCACAACGTTGCCCGAACGGCAGCAGCGCGGCTAGCTGCCACTGGAAAAACGCTGTTGCTGTGACAAATGACTTCAAGGTCTGTCAACCACACAGGTTGCACCGACGACGGCCCTGGCGCGGTCTTCTCGCCTAATGGCCCTTCTGTTTCCTGTAGCGATTCTTATCTCAATTCTTCTCGTCGACGTTCGTTGTTCTCTTGCCGCGTCAGACTGAGCGTGCTTGTCCCCGCAGGGCGCGTCGCACGGAACAGGTGTGATAGCTGCCTGCTTGTAACTACCGCTTCATTTTCGAAATGACGTGTTCACACGAGGCACAAAAGGACGTTGGCTGACGGTCACCTTTCTTGAAGTTCTCTCTCGACAGCGTTGTCAGCTAACGTCCAGTAGCAATAGCCCTGAATCAGATTGTAGCCCTTTAATAAAAAGAAAACAAAAAAATAATTAATTACTGTCACACGTCATGAAGCCTTAAATATAATCTATCAACTTGTATTGCTTTTGTGAAAATTAAATTTATTTCGTGTGTCGGTACGTTAGCAATTACTTTCACTTTGCTTCCAAGATATAAATGTATAAAGTTTGATGTTTAAAAGTATATATTACAATACTACTTTCTCTGTCGATTAATGCCGACTTTGTGGTGGTCGTTAAAAACGGGTGAGACACAAAATTAAGGCGCTTTATTTGATCTCTTAGCTTGCTGTAATAAAAAAAAAAAATTAGCGCGAACATGCGGGTTTGGTTACAGGTTTGATAACGTGGATGCTCGCGCACATCAAATAGCAAATATCAAATGCAATATTTAAGAAAAAGAAAAAAAGAAAGAAAACATAGTGCGAATTAAATCCAATATTTTAGGTTCAAATATAGTACATTTAATGTAAAAAAAAGCATTACAAAAAAGATACATTGCAAGCAAAGCAACGACTACCTTGTTTATTCGATTATGTGTGAAAACTACTTTTCTGGAACTGTCCTTTACAATTATACATGAGGCCCGTTCGATTTACCCACACCTCCTGGACCGGTGCAGAGAAGAGTAGGGATCTGTACTTCCGGTCTCGATACGCATACCGAAAGTGCACTACCCTCACCTTTCTTTACCAGTGTACGAAATGCAGGTAAATTGAACGAGCCTAGTATTACAGCATGAGTGCGAGCGAAAAGATGATACAAGCCCGATCATATTGTCTCGAATTGTGCTTTTATTTCACGAACGCGCGTGCAGAGTAGGCCCGCTCCAAGCATCGCGCTTTGTCCCACAGAATTTCCTTCGCTCGCACTCTTGGCCAAACGGAAGTTACCTGTTTCCGTAACCGATGAAGGTTGGCTCACAATAGCGAGCCTAATTTCGGAGCACATCGAACACGCCGAGATTCCCCGTCGCGTGGACCGCTTCTCCGAGCGCAACTGTGTAAGGCGGTGAAGTTACGCGCGCTCTTCGGGGTCGTGCAGTGAAGCTACACGCTCGCACCCAGGTAAATCGGCGAAGCTTGATGCAAAAGTGGTGGAGAGATGCGGTAACACTTGGCGCGAGAAATCGGTGACATTTCACAGCATCATTCGTAATTTTTCGAATATTCGATAAGGGATCGGTGGCCAAATGTGTTCACGCGCCGCAGCTCGGAGCACATGTAACCAACCAAAGCTCGCGTTGCAGAACCCAGAGATCCTGGTTTCGATGCCCACATCCCTGGCCGTTTCGACCTGGACGAGCATCGCACCGGCGTACAGTCGTGTGTCGCTTTTGCCTGGTGATGCACATGAAATACTACAGGCTAAAAAGTCTTTACTACACCAGCTAAAGTCCTCATCTGCAGCTGAAACACCAAGAGGCCCGTTGACTAACAATCCCGCCGTTGGAAACATACGCCCATAAAATCGTTGCAAGCATTAAAAGTACGCAGGCTGACGAAGTCGGGTTCCCCCCCACGGGCGCGACCCGGACGAACCCGTGTCGCCCTCCTGCAACGGGGAGGGAGTCGGAGAAGCGACGAAAGCGAGTAGTCTCCGCTCGGCGCGCTGGCCGAGGCGGCCGAGCGGCGCACAGAGGGAGCCCAGCACCGGCGCCACCCTCCGTCATTTTCCGGCACACTGGCTCACTCGTGCTGGCGGTCATCCTCGGGTTCCTGCGCGCAGGACCTTAAGGACCCGGTCTCGGCTCGTTTGATGTCGCCGGCGCTCATCAGTTGTCGCCGGCCGGACTCCGCCGATGGCTATCTGGGAGGACCTGCGCGAGCGCCGCTGCGTCGCATTCTGCAGCCCGCGCCGCCGCCGCCGCCACCGCCGTACTCTGTTCCCTTCTAAGCTGACAGCGCGGTGGGAGCTACGCACTCGCGGGATCAATTGACCGCCTCCCGTTCATCCCCGCTCTCTGCGCGTGGGTATGGGCGGGAGAAAGAGAGCGGGATCACGTGGTGAAAACAAGACGTATGGTTGGTCCAACCAGCGCGCGTAGCTTCCAGCGCACTGTCAGCTTAGGAAGGAACGGTGTACACGGCAGCGCCGAAGCCACCGACACTGGGACGTTCCCGAGCCGCCTGCAGATCAAAGATTCCTCCCGTGTACACGGAGTGTGCGCGCAGTCACTTCTGAAAGCAGACGCGGCACCGGACTTTAAATGAAGCGTCTGAGGGGGGCTTTAGTGGCGAGGGCCTCGAGGCATGCGCGGTGTTGGAGCTCGCTGCGGGGAGACTAAGGGAGAGGGGGAAACGAGAAGGCAAGCGAGCGGAGTTCTGTGGAAATGAATATATCTGCCCGAGGGTCGCAGAAGATACTATCGCTCTCGCCACGTAATCGTACCTCATTGTTTAGAGCCTGCTGATAGCCATAGGTCCCATAGAAATACATTTCACACAATAAAAACTTCTGTCCTCAATAGATGAAGTTTAGTTACCCACAGTCGATGCTCATAACATTCAGGTCAAAACGTTTCGAAGTCAACGGCTGTAGTCACTGACCGGTGGAAACTACTGCGTTAAACGAAGTTTCATCGACACTTCGTTTCATCGAAAGGCACAAGCGTTCGTTTCACCTACACACCTGGCGATGTTTCGTCTAATTACGTCTTTTCATGCACACCAGATCGGCGGCCGGCATCCAGACGATAGCTAGCTTGCCGAAGCATTGGTGGTTCCGACGAGGCTAGTTGTAACTTCTAAGCTAGGGCCTGAGATTATATTTAATTTTCTTTGAACGGAGCGGAGCGAAGCGAAGAGTGCTTGCACGTAGCGATGTATGTACGGAAGCCTAGGATTAAGGCTCGTGAATACTCTGCCTGAATTGCTCCGCTCTAGTTCTGGTAAGCGTGCAGCAAATAAGCCTTAAACAACCTAGTCTAGAGTCTGGCTCGTGACCGAAGGGTCGTGGACTCGAATCCCGACTGAAATTCTTCAAAATTTTATTCAAGGCCAATGAATTATTTTATAAAGTGAAATCATTTGAGACATGCGGCGACCTTTAATTCGCATTACATGTCATGTTTTGATCACTTTCATTTCACGCGTGACGCCACGTTTTCCCTGAGCGTTGTGGGTTGTTTGAAATTCCCGCCTGAGGTCATGTGGCTGTGACATCATGACGTTATTGACCAATCAGGATTTTCACGTCACGCCACCGACGCCGGCTTTTCTGCGATACGAGCTTCTCAACGTTATTGCGTTGAAGCTAACCTTTTCAGTATCTATGTTCTATTTTTGCACACAAACACACCTAATGTAAAAAAAAAAAATGATAAAAAAGGTAAACGTCTGCAGAATGAAATATGTTTGCACTTTAAGTTAAAATCCTGGTCAGCCATCCCAGTGCATTTCTCGATATTCTGTTCCTCCATATGTATGCCGACTATTGCATCTGCTTAAGTCTCAATACTTCGAATTTAATGTGCAATGTCACTAACGCCTCACCCTGTTGCCGAAAAAAAAGTTTTTTTTTATTGAATGAAGAGATAACACTTGAAGTCATTAACACATCCATTTCAAAAAGACAGTCCACCCATCACGAAGCCGAGCTTCTTTTTAGAAATGTTGCGAGGGTCTTTAGACCAACGCGTTACTGTGGTCCAAAAGTTTTTGTTAGGTTTTGCGTTCAACCTTTGATGTTCATCGTTTTCCACGTCTCACTGAGCCTTTGGCTACGCACTCTCAAACAAGATTCGCGGCTGCCTTCCGTCTACTGGCGATAAAATGCAGTGACAGCACACAGACTACACACAATCCCACTGAGCAGTCCACACTAACCATGACGTCGTGTGATGTCAGTGTCACGTTACGTCATAGCGTCACGCGAAGTCATGTTGTCACGCGACGTGACGTGCCACCATGACGTTTAGCCTGAAAATTTCTCCAGCAGATTTAACGGAGCAATTTCCCAGCCACGACCACCCTATAGGAAACACGACCGTGTATCCACTGTAAAACCTCGTGAATAACAGCTGTCGCCGTACAAAACCAAACCACAATGTCCTAAAAAAAAAAAAAGAAAGGGGGTAAGACGTGTGTGATACAGTATGCGACCAATTTCCTCGCGTTGCTAGGGGTCCAGAGCGTAATTTTGCTTTGTGTTACACGTAGGAAAGCGCGCGATATTATGATTTCCTCGCTCTCTTCCGGATCATGAACGCGGCAAGGGCCGGCGCGCTTCGGCGTAGTCGACCGCCAACAGAAGCTCGCTAAGTGTCGGCTTCTGTCGGGGCTTCAAACGCTTCTGGGCAGCGATGGCAGTCGTGCTCGGAATGGACAAGTCGCTCAGTCTGTCGACGTTATTTTCGAGAAGGCACGGGAACCTCGTACGGGACGCTATGTGGACACCCAAAAAAAAGCGGAGGGACGACTACGACCGCTGAGCGCTGCACTGGAATGCCTGGGAACGCGCGATCCCACGCGTATAACTCAACTCTTCTTGCTCACTGCATATTGTGTTCCCACGGCATGGAAGTTTTTTTTGTTTTGTTTCGTCTTTTGTCTTTACTTTCTTTTTTTCTTTTCCGTTCTTTCTCCCCCGAATGTTGGTGAAGTCTTTCAGTAGTTTGTTTCTTTGTTGTTGCTGTTGTTGTGGTTGATGTTGGTGTTGTTGCTCTCGCTGTTTTTTTTTTTGTTTGTTTGTTTGCTTTAGGCTGTGTATTTTGACTGCGAGACTAAACCAGCTTAGCAGTATATTTTTCTCAGTCGTCGCAGTCACTGTCGAAGATTCGCGGCTTGGGATTATTGCTTGATGAATGAGTAGTCGTAACAAAGTCAAAGTCAAAGTCAAAGTCAAAGTCAAAGTCAAAGGTTCTTTTTTGGCACATTCAATTCCATGGTCACACTGGCACAAAAGCTAGGACAGATGAGGAGGCGAGAGCACGCGGGGACTCCAGAAAGCCCAGCTCTGACTGGAGTGATTAGTGGGTATAGACGCGAAGCTAGATGCCTTTTTTATTTGAACGCGCTCGAGCGCTGAACGCCTGCGTCCGGCTTTCGGCGTTCAAACACTTTCGACCAGTCAGTCTAGTCAGAGCTCGGCTCTCTGGCGTCACCACGCACTCTCGCCTCCTCCTCTCCCTGAGTTTCTTCCCGCACAGTCATAGACAACAGCTGAAGAAACGCAGGCCGGGGCGAATTCCGAGCAGCTCATTATCGTATACCGCAGCCGATGAGATTGCAGCATTAGCTAATAAGAATATCGAAGGCATAATCACGACGAAATAAGCGTGAACAGATGTCCGTGACTATAAAATATGCACTTTTTATTTCACGGAAAAAAACTTGGAGGAAGCTGAAACTTCGCTTTTAAAATTGAAATTGTTATCGGGCAATGTCCGCATCAGCTTCTCGTTCGCCGTGCAGTCGTGTCTTGCGTTGGCTAGTCAGTAGCGTGTCTGGCTCGCAACCCAAGGGTCGTAGGTTCAAATTCTGCCTAAAATTCTTAAATTTTTTTTATTATTGTACAATTAATTGCAAAGGTGCAAGCGAGCTGGACAAGAATGACAAAATTAATCCATAGAGAAGGGAAACAAAGGTTACAAAGGACAAACACAAATCTGCAAACACAGCTAGGTGACTGATGCGCGACCTAAAAAACTCGCCTGGTCCAGGTATCGAACCCAGGACCTCTCCATTTACAGTGGCGCGCTCTAAGAACTGAGCTAAACAGGGGTTAGACGTCAGTAGAGCAAACAGTTATTATGAGCCTCCACCATGCAGTCTAACACCAACAAGGGTGAAAGGCTTGCATTTTAAGGTTATGATTATAATGCAATTACTTGCACAGGTGTAAGCGAGCTGGACAAGAATGACGAAAATAATCCCTGGAGGAGGGGAACAAATGGGACAAATGACAAACACAAATGTCCAAACACAGCTAGGTGACTGGTGCGCGACCGACAAAACCCGCCTGGTTCGGGTATCAAACTCGAGACCTCTCCATTTCCAGTGCCGGAAAGCATCAAACAAATAGTTTATGTGTTGGTCCTGCATCCCTTTTGTACGATACATCATGAAAAAGTACAAATTGTTTACTTGCTCTCTTCTGCTGTTTCTTTGTACCAGCCTTTTTCTGTGGTACTTTTATTACTTTTGCACAAATTTTATTTGAGGTAAATCAATTACTTTATAAACTGAAATCATTTGAGATATGCTACGACCTTTAATTCGCATTACATGTCATGTTTTAATCACTTTCATTCCACGCGTGACGCCACGTTTCACCTGAGCGTTGTGGGTTGTTCGAAATTCCCGCGGGAAGTCATGTGGCTGTGACGTCACGACCTTATCGACCAATCAGGTCGATATGGTAATGACTCTTCACTCCGAATCGACCTCCATGAAATTCGTGAAGTACTTCAGCTCAATTTGTTGCCGGCAAGCATAAAACAAATAAT
Organism: Ixodes persulcatus; assembly: GCA_013358835.2. Taxonomy (NCBI): domain Eukaryota; kingdom Metazoa; phylum Arthropoda; class Arachnida; order Ixodida; family Ixodidae; genus Ixodes; species Ixodes persulcatus. The sequence goes on from JABSTQ010011216.1 coordinate 422,555, forward strand.
TCATATGTTGGTCCTGCATCCCTTTTGTACGATACATCATGAAAAAGTACAAATTGTTTACTTGCTCTCTTATGCTGTTTCTTTGTACCAGCCTTTTTCTGCAGTACTCTGCTCGGAGCTTAAGTTTGGCCCTGTGACTTCAAACAAATCGCAGGTGCGGGTCGACGCAGTCTTCCCCGAGCAGTTGGTACTTGAAGGTTCCCCTGAGCAGAAGCGGCTTGGAATACTGGATAGACAGTCAGGGACATGCGAGCTGCGCCAGACTTGTACACAACTTCAAAATCGAATTCCGGCAGCAGTAGACACCACTTGAGCAGGCTTTGGTTTCCCTCTTGTAACGAAAAACCCAGCAGAGCGCATGGTGATCTGTAACAACATGGAGCTTTCTGCCCATTAGGTAGGGCCGTAATTTTTCTAGGGACTTCTTAACTCCAAGAGTCTCAAGTTCAGTGGATGTGTAGTTCTCTTCAGCTCCGCGAAGGGAACGGCTAAGGAATACAACAGGCCTGTAATCCCCAGTTTCATCTGCCTGCAGGAGGATGGCGCCGAGGCCGGTTCTAGAATCTTCAGTATGGACCTGGTGGCCGTATTTAAGGTCTTTGGAGAAGTGCTTCAACCCAGGAGGTCCACAAAAAGCAGATTTCAGTTCATGGAAGGCGTGTTCTTGTGTATCACCCCATGTGAAGGCCTCATTTTTTTTTTTTTCAGGTGCTTTCTCAAAGGGTCTGCGATAGCACTATGGTTCCAAATGAACTTTCGAAAATAGGACGTCAGCCCCAGAAACGATTGAACTTCAGCAGCAGTTCTAGGAACGGGGAATTGCGTAACGGCATCAACTTTTTTCCGGATCAGGTGCAACACCTTTTTGGGATGCAATATGTCCAAGGTCACTCTGGTGCAAAAAAAAAAAAAAAAAGAAAGAAAAGGTACTTCGGTGGTTTGAAGCTAAGATTTGCTGCCTCAAAACGTACGAAAATATCTCCGAGCTGTCGAAGGTGCTCTTAAAACGTTCTGCTGTAACCTGTAAACAATACAGTCGTCCATGTAGACCAGTAAGTTGCGATACTTCACATCACCGAAAATAGCATTCACAGATCGCTGACAAGTGGCCGGTGATCCTTTCAATTCGAATGGCGTTCTCAGAAATTCCCACTTAATGCCGCCAGAGCATCATCGATTTTTGGTAGTGGGTAGATGACGTTTACAGTTACAGCATTTACTTTTCTATAGTAAACACACATTCTTATAGACTTGTTATTTTTTAAACTAAAATAAATGGTGATGCCCAGGAGCTTTTGGATGGCTGGATAATTTTTGAGTCCATATTGTCTTTTATCATGCCTTGACGAAATCTCTTTGGGCCGGTGAAATTCGCCTAGGGTACTGTGCAATTGGTTTTGCATCACCAGTGAAAATGGAATGCTTCTATATACTGTAAGACCCCAGGTGTGCAGTGTAGGTTGCAAAACTAGAACGATATTTCATCAAATGTTGTGTTACTGCCTCCAGCTTTTCGGGGTTCAGTGAAGCTTCCACGTTATAGCTCAATTCTGGTGAACGTTTGCGCACATTTTATGTGCCGTAAATTTTTAATTTCCTTCCAGAATTACTGTTTTTCATTAACTCAATCAAAGCCTTGAAGAAATGTGTGAGAAGCATGTTCTCTGACGTGCTGAAACTGTGACATATCTATTTTTTTTTTTTAACCTTAGTTTTGTGGGAAGGTTTTTGGTTCACAAAGCGTTCATGTTGCTTCTCTTTTGTCTCCCCATTTTTATCATCTATTTTTTATGCGTTTCGAGCGATCACAGAAAACCTGATTGGTAGAAATATTTGTATCTGCCTATGAGTATTTTTTCTTTTCTTTTTTTTTTCTTATGGAAAGTAAAACAAAACACGAAAAGCTTTTTTTTTGTGAAAATTAATTGTGTAAATAATTTTAAAAGTAATTGTGACTTTTTTTTTCAACTTTAGCTTTTGTAGGAAGGTTTTCGGTTCACAAAACGTTCATGTTGCTTTTCTTTGCTCTCCCCATTTTTATCATCTATTTTTTATACGTTTCGAGCGATCACTGAAGACCTGATTGGTACAAATATTTGTATCTGCTAACGAATATTTTTTCTTTTCTTTCTATTTCTTATGGAAGGGGTAAAACAAAACATGGAAAGCTTTTTTTTTTGTGAAAAGTAATTGTGTAAGTAATTTTAAGAGTAATTGTGACACTGAATATATTTTGATTTTTCCTTCTGACAAATATGAAACGCTTTTCTTTTCTTTTTCTAGAAAAAAAAACAATTGTGTAAAAGTGTGCGTGCGTTTTTTATGTTTTTTTCCCCAATGAGGAAGTAAACTGGCTTCCGACAGTTCGCTCCTGTTTACGAAGCGACTACGGTGTATCTAGTGTGCATGTGCGTACGTGCGCGACTTTCTTCTGATGCGATTGTGTGTTTTCGCGCTCATTCTCAAGGCCGACAAAAATGTGACCCTGTGCCTTGAGGAGAAGATATAATTGGTGTGTGATTCGCGTGTGTGTGTGTGCGCGCGTGAGTGTGTGCACGTGAGAATGTGCAAATCTCAAATATGCTTCCTACTACTGCTGGGTCTCGTCCCACGAGCCCTTGAGGCTTTGACAATTGCTGGAACTTGCTTATAGTCTAAGAATTAGTTAATAAAGATTATTATTATTATTATTATTATTGTATTGTGATTATGATAATTAGCGGCAGCTTCTGAATAGCGTACTCCATCCACGTTTCTGTGGAAGTCTGTCTTCGAGCGAAGATTGCTCGTTAAGTTTGCGCAGGGATTTCTAAATTGTAGTGCCGCTGAGACGCGGACTTCACATCATTCCAGGTGCTCATCTTCTTGGAACTAGGTTTGAAGCGTATCCAAGTAAAATCTTTGAAAGGTAGTTTTGATGTGAGCAGCGGCAGGGCGATATCTTCCGGCACTCCGTAAATTTTCGGCCGAAATTAGACCTCATGGAACCAACCAATTACGTCAGTGGAAAGTAGGGGAGCTGCACTTACGGCCGGGGTGGATGGCTGAACTTGACGGTTGATGGTACCTCCCAGGCCTCTCCCTGACTTTGCTGGTTCGAGCCCTTGTCTCTGCTTTCAGATGTGGTGCATGAGTTTAAGAAGCTCTCTTGTAGTTCGGTATGCAGCGATCGATGCTGCCTTTTCTATCTCTTAGATGCTTTATTCTGTTGCCCTTCCTGGTTGCAGCCCTCGTCGCTGCTTTCAGAGTTGCTTCTCGAGCTCGCGGCTTCCAAGTTGTTGCGTCTCTCGATTACGGGGGTAATAATCCGCACACCAGGGTCTTCTCCACAGCTTTCAGGGAAGCGCCATCGCCAGCAGGACTTGCGGAGTAGACAGGCGTCGATGCGGGTACAGTCTGTTGTCGGCTAAAGGCTGGTTCAGACACTTGCGTTTGAGTGCGTTTGACTGCGTTGCGGCGAGAACCGAATGCGAGTCACCGGCACATCTGTGCTTCGTATGAAGCGTGGAATCCAATTCAAGGAATCTTCTTGACACGCGATATAAGCAGCAGCGATGTCCTGGTTTCTCGCAGCCGCAACGCAGTCAAACGCAGTCAAACGCAACTGTGTGAACCGGGCTTAAGAAGCTCTGTGATGCGTTGCGTCAATTGAGTGATTTCTTCGTCCCTCTTAGAAAGGATCCGCTCAAGATCTTCGCTCTGCGGAACTTCCGCCTCAACTTTAGCTTGCAACGACGCGCCACTGCCGCTTTTTGCGCCAATTTCGTCCATCGTTGTTAACTTTGCAGTGAAGCCTTATTGTTGATGTGGAGAGCTTAATGGATGACTTAATAATGACCATCGTCGCCGCATAAATTTACCTCAGTACGGAGTCCCCGTTCGGGCGCCAAGTGCGACGAAACTCGATTGGTCGTCGAAATATATCTTTTAATGTGCGGCTTCGTTGAGGCGTAGTTACATTTCTTTTTTCTTTCTTTTTTTTATCGATATTCTCTCTTTTTTATTTCCTTTACTGGCGTTCATGCGCCTCCGTCACAAAATAGAAATTATGGCCTCAGTTGACGCCCCTCTTATGTTGCATGCAATATTGTTTTCAACGGCCTATTTAGTGGAGATGAAAAACGATTACTAACTTGTAGCTTAAAACTGGTAAGTCACAGACAGATGGTTGTTCTACGGTTGATTAACTTTCTATGAACCCCGATTACCTTGTGTAGAGGGGTTAGTCAGCATCTTGTTCGAAGGCCGCAAAATCTCGTCAAAGCCGGAATACCGAACGGCTCGTCAAAGCTATATTGTGGGGGCTTCACCAATGCACAGCGGATGTATGGCTGGGAAACCAGACGCTTCAACGTAACCGCGCTCCGTTTGAAGATAGTTGAGGGAGGGGTGAATTTTCTGAGGGAAAGGAGGAAAATGCATAGGAAATAAGAGGAAAGTGAGAAAATGTTTGTTGAGCCGTTTGACTGGGACTAGTGTCCCCAATGATTGAAGAGTCCCAGCCGAACTCTGACGAAGCACTCGGGTCCAATCAGAGCACAGCGTTTGCCTCTTTAGGCGGCGTTTAAAATTCGACACTGCGACCTTCTTATCTACGATCGATCAAGAAAACGGACGCGGTTTTTTAGGGCCGCATAAATAAACTACGCATCACAGAATGTTGAGAATGGAAGCTGAGAACTCGGTGAGAATGTGACGCTAGCGGGGTTGATATAATTAAAATGTGAAAGTTTGAGCACACGACGTTATCGGGATAGAAAGATACGAGAAAAAAAATTCCTTGTCCACCTAAAATTTCCTTGTCCACCTTGTTCACCCTATTCATCGAACCAAGAAATGACACTGTCGGTGCCTGTAGCATTTATTTTCGCGAACAAATCATCTCAGAAAGAAAGAAAACCATATTATCTTTCTAGCTGACAAGTTATTTTGTTTCACTGCAATTAATGCTACAGGCATCCTCGGTGTCCTTCTTGGTTCGTTGATGCCCATAGAAACATTTTTTTGTTCTCTCTCTCTCTTTTTCTCTCTTATCTTATGATCCAGGTAACGTAACGTTTTTATACTTTCGCGCTTTTGTCACCAGTGATATCGCCACGTCCTCGCGGAGTTACAGCTTTCTGAGGTGACTAGCTTATTTTTGTGGGCCCGTAAGACCTACGTTTTCTCGATTGGACCCCGTAGAACTTGTTGGTTAAAACAGCTCATCCTAGGTAACAAGGTTAAAGCGCTGGGCTTTCTGTACCACCTACAAGGTGCCAGTGCGGTGCACATGTTGGATGCAAGTGCTAAGTTAGCGTTTGTGAGGGACTCGTGTTCGTACAATTGACGTCGAAAATTGAGTGCTACGGCTTTGCCCTCTAGGGGATGTGCTGGTTGAGCTGAGCACGACTTCCCTTCCTGCTAGGCGTGTTTTGTGGACGGACTACTAAGTGACAACGTGCTCTTTCTACAGGGGGATGTACAGTCTCCTAAACATTGCGATGCGGTAAATATTCATATTTAATGTGTGCGATATGATTATCACTAAACCTTGACTTTTATGCAACGTACATAAAAAAAACAAAAAAAAACATAAAACCCTCTGCCATTGAGGGACTCTCGCTTGACGCTATAACGTGACGGTCCTTAGGGATCTTTCCCCCAAATGTACACCCAGCGATCGTTAATTTTATTTGCCCCGTTCCCCGTAACCTTCTCATCAATTTCATGCATATTTGCATGTTTTGGTGCTTATACATGATTCCTACGTTTAATTTACAGAGGACGAAAAGTGAATTTGGTGAGCAGACGAGGTATAGTTTCACTAAATACTTTTTTTGTGTGTGTCTCTTTTTTAATATATGCATTCATAAGCCTTAACCTATAATTACTATGACGGCATAAATCCTCTATCAAAACGCCAATTTCACGCTCAGTATCAGCACTTGGCGGCCAAACATAACCACATCTTCTTGTGAAGACTTCATGCAATATCATAACCGCAAGCGAAAAGATAAAAAAACAAAACACACACACACTCATATAAAACACACAAAATAACACAAAAAAGGCGATTGCAGCTCACTGCCCCGTCTACGTGCTCGCCCACCTTCCCATCCTTTTCTTTTTTTGCTGGCGACCGACGGTTGCTTTGTTCGTTCACGACGTGTGTGATGAGTCTGCGACCAAACACACTTAGCGCGCAATGTGTTGATCGCGTGCGCGCCTGACACGAAACACTTTGCCGTCTGGACGGACGCTGTCGCTGGCCGCTGCTGAGCGTGCGATGCGTGCGCGCTGCCGGCTTAAGCCTGTTGATTCGCAACCAGATCAATGACGACGACAAACTGAGAGATTAGGGCTGTCGCTCCAGTCCACTTTACGTCATCGACGGCGCCTCGCTCTCTCGCGCACGCCACCGAGTTGTTCTGACGCGTTGCGTGAGCTCGTACTCGCTCGCTGATGAGTCTTTGCCCTGCCCTGCGAAGCGGCGGCACTTTCCATCTCCCGAGCGCAGTGGTGTGCTGTTGATGGGGTGTCTGCTTCGGCGGATGTGCCGCAATGGAAAAGTGTGTATTTGCGAGGGCGTCGGCGTGAACGGAAATTGAACGAGTGTTGACTCGATTCTCAACGGTTCGCCCACTCCCCAACGCTCCATGCTTTCGCAATTGATGCTTTCCATGCGGTCGCCTTTTTTTGTTTATAAAAAGGCTGATTCGGCATTGTTGGACAAACGGATATTCTTTTTTTTTTGTGCGTGTGTGTGTGCATATTTTACATGCAAAGAAAAAAAAAAGATTTTTTCGGCATCTTGTTTGACTGCGGCGTGAAGCAAATGAATTTTCAGTCATGTGTCTTTTTTATGAACACCTACGTTCCCCTCAAAACTTGTCTATAATGTGAGTTGTCCACAATAACGAGCCAAACGGGCAGGCGTTTACTTATTTCGTATCCGAACATGTCGTCCGTACAGTGAGGTATCCAGATTAATGGGGATCATAATAACGAGAAATCACTGTAATATAAGGAAACGCTGTTACTCAGAGGCAGGCCTGCATTTTAGTTCAGGATTAGGATTCTCTAGCCTAGAAAAGAGAGAAGGGAAATGATAGTTTTGAAGAGGTTGGCGGCTACCTTAGAATATTATCATGATCTCGGAGTTCAGGTGCGGCTCCTGCTTTGAGTGACAATTACACTTCGACGAAAAGGACAAGTTTTAAGGGTTTGAACAAATGACGAGTTACCATTTCGTCGGGTAGAAAGCGTGTAAAAAATAAATGCATCACAAACAACATAAACATATACACGATTAGCAAACGAGACTTGCGCTCTTATATCTTCGTTGTTCCCTAACTTAGTGTTATGTTTACAAAGTTCCGATTTTTAATTTATTTTTTGTTTCATCAAATGTTATGATAGTAGAATGTTGCCCTACCAAGCTGCTGCCAATGTAATAAGGGTCCCAGACCCAGTCAAGCTGTCTCAACAGCTTTTTGTCTGGGACTCCTTCCAGTGTTTCTGGTAAATAAAGCCTTGATTGATTGATTGATAGTACTCGCATGGGGTAGGTGCAACACTCGGATGCCGTCCTGAGAGGTGTTCTTTGAGGGCTATATTTGTTTACTATAGAGGGTACGTCCGAAAGTTCTATTTTGTCGCAAAAAAAAAAGACAGTGTAACGGACGCAAAAAAAAAAGAAAAAGATAGTGTAATGAACGGAGTGCAATTAAATTTCGGTGTCTTTGGGTCGGGATTTTATTATATTCAAGCTTTGCAAGAAAACAAAACGAGCCCTTGCCCAGGAAGACAAACAGAAATAAACAGTTTGCTTGACATAGTAAAAAAATATAAAATAAATATAAAAATGACTTAAGAAACAATTTTTTTGTTTTGTTTTAGTGATGAACTTTTAATAACAAGTTCAGGAGAACTCCAATCATGTTTGAATAGCAGCGTCAGCCAGACGGTTCATTAGCTTTTTTCTCTCCTCAAATAGAAATGATACGATTTTTTTTTCCAATATTTCCTGATGCCTTACAGTTAGGCAATTTGAATACCATAAATAAACGACCAAGAGGAACTTTATGGGAAAATTGAATTGCACTCAATTCATTGACCTACCTAAACGATTTTTACGACTTAATAGCACTCGCAGACATCTTGCAGAAAATGCACCTTAATGAGAAGATTCTGGTCTTGAAATTTATTTTATGAGAGTTTGACAAGGATCAATTGGTTCTGCTATGTCATATGAGAAAAACATATGTCTATCATAGTCTTGTTTAGACGCGCTAAAAATCATTTATCAACTTTTTTTTTTCACGTTTATCTTTACTGGAGACATATGTATAATGAAGTATGTAGTCCCACATAAAATTGCACTGCTCATTCATGACAATTCGCACCTGCTTAAAGCTCCCTTCCTTGTATTTATTAAATTGTTCTGTGCGTTGCCTTACATGGGGTCGGACTTGACGTGGGAGGAACTAAAACAATCATTGTCATCTTCTAGTATCTGTATTGCCTCGAAGTTCAAATATTGTTTTAATAAAGAAAACGGTAAGCAATATCCATGGGTAAGACAAAAGACACTCCACATCCCTACCCCTTAGGCCCGGTACCCAATGATTTTGTTTGTGTTCGTGAAGAAAACTTGAGGGTGGTTCAGACATCTGCAACGAGCGCGTTAGCTACGACTGCGTCCGTTGCGAGCGGAGCGACTGGCACAACCGCTCTGCGCCGTGCGTACGCACCTGCAACTGCTGCAATAAGCGCAGCAACTCTGACAAGCATGGCGGTGTCAGTACACGGCGGCCGCTTCGCCGTCGCCGTCAGCCGTTTCCGCGGTGCCTCTAAGAAAAAAGAGGACTCGATGTAACTCACTAGCGTAACATAAAAAGGACAGAATTTTTTTTTATAGCCTCAAGCTTTATTAATTTTATTTTTGCAGGATAGGCTTCGCCAAACTGAGTAGGTAAAAAAAATACAGGAAGATCCTTTTTTGGATTCGAAGGGAATGCGTTAGCATGACCCTTGGAAACGCCACAAAAGTCCCCATTTGTGAAACGCTAACGTGACCGCTTCACTTTTCTCTTTTGGCTTTCTCGATTGCTTCCTCTATTTTTCGCTGCCTCTTTTTGGCCTTGTTGCGGGGTCGGTGGTAGCGTTTCCCGGAGGGGGACGTATGTATAGCGTTTTCCAAGGGTCATGATAACGCATTCCCTAAGAATGCACCAATGGATCTTACTGTATTTTGGTCAACCTTTTTCTGTACTCTGCCCGTCAGAGTACATCGACGCCCTTGGGTACGGTCATCATATTACTCGTGGAAAGAACCACATCCATACCACTCTTGCAAGGAACCGCATCCATGTCCCTCTTAGAGGGAACCGCATCCATCGTTTTAACTACACACACACATCACAGCCCGCGCTCCGCTACTACGAGAACCCAGGGCGAGGAGCCAACGGCGACGATAGACCGTGTGTCATTTCATGCCAAAGGAGACGCGGAATTTTTTTCATGTCTGGGAAATGTACCAAGAAATCAATTTGGCTATAGAAGCATCTAAAAAAAACTGTGAGAAAATAAATTTTATATTAGCTGATATTGCCACGCGCGTCGCCGAGCGAGTGCGTGCGTCGCCGAATGGTTACTGCGCTTGACTGTCGCGCGGAAGGTCAAGGTTCGATTCCCGTCTGCGGAATGTCATTTTATTTATTTTTTCAACTTGGCGTTGTCGTAAATTCGAGAAAATTCTCGTCTGATCAAGTTCCGAATGTTCTACACGCCGAAAGTTCTACGCCGAATGTTCCAGAAACAGACGAGGGTACATAAGGGACTCCGCATGTTGAGCGGAGTCAGTCTCGCCTAAGCGTTCGATCCTGCTGTAATGCCAACTTCGACGCCCGCGACGCTCTCTTGCTAGCTTCTATTTCTTTTTTTGTTTTGGGTACAAATTCGCCCCATTAAGCGTTTCAGTTTCCTCAGTTATTCTTGGTTTCTTCACCTCGTCATTCGTAACATTTTGGTGGAGGTGCGGGGTATCCCATGTCCCAGCAGCATACGCCTCCGAGGGCCCGCAGTGAAAGTCCGTCACCAAGCCCACGATGACCTAACGAAGACCTTACCAAGACCCGATCAAATTTCCGTAATCAAGGGCTACCCCCGGAATTTGACTCCCTGCCTGCCAAGACCAAACAGCCAATGAGGCCGACGATGGACCACCAATCGTGGCAGACCCCGGCCGCTGCCACGGTCGTATATCTGCCCGTCGCACCCCGGACTCCGACAACTTTCTACGGGGAGGTCCACGAGGACTTCGAGGATTAGCTGCAACACTGTGAACGGGTAGCCCACCACAACGGATGGACGACTGAGCAGTGCCTCCACAAGCTCTACTTCTCGCTTGAAGGAACTGTGAGGCACTGGTTTGAAAACCACGAAGCGTCCTTACTACATGGGAGTCTTGCGCCGCCGAATTGAAGCGGACGTTCCTCAACCACCACCGTCGGCAGCGAACGGAGGACCTTCTCCAAACAAGGGTGCAGGGCCCCAAAGAGGGCATGACCAGCTTCGTTGAAGGTGTCATGCGCCTATGTGCCGGAGCCCATCCGGAGGCAGCCGAGGCGAAGACACTTCGCGTCCTCATGCGTGGCGTGAAGGCTGAAACTTGCGGGAGCCTTGTCCACAATCCCCCGACAACCGTCGACGGTTTTGTGACTGAAGTTGCTATCATCGAGCGCTCGCTGTCGGCCCGAGAAAGCCATTACCATCGACTCACCGGCGTGCCTGCTTGTCCAACCGTCGCATCTTCCCGACTGGACCTGAACACCACCGGTGTCGACGGCCTTCGGAAAATCGTCCGCGACATCGTCCGGGAGGAGCTTCGCAGGATGCTACTCGCTGCTAATCGCCCGTCCTCTCTCTCACTCGCCGAAGTCATGCGAGAGGAGGTTCACCGAGCCTTCCAGCCGGAGGCTCCTGTCACCGTATCAGCACCGGAGGAGCCCGCTCTTAGTTGCGCCGCAATGGTCCGACGAACACCACCAGCCCCGCGCCCGTACATGGCGGCCCCACGACGTGAGCCTCCCAAGCCGCAGTATACCCGACGCCAGGAAGATCGGGCGCCCGTATACGCCGAAACCTGCGTCAAGAAAGATTGACCTGTGGCGAACGGCCGACCGACGCCCGCTCTACTACCACTGCGGGGAAGCCAACCACATCTATAGTGGATGCCCCTACCGCCATCTTGGGCTGCGTGGGCTCCACCCGAACGACCCACGCCCGAGGTACGGCGAATGCCCTCACGACATCCAAGAGTACCTTCGACGTTCGCCATCCTCAGCACCGCCTCTCCGCCTTGAACCCCGCTCACCATCGCCCAGACTTTCAGCGTATCCAGCGCCATGACCCCGCCAAGGGTGTCTGTCTCCCCTGCTTCGCCGGCAAAACTAAGTGCATCAACGCCTGGAGGTGGCGTTGCCGAAGACGACCGAAGTAAAGAACCTCCAAGAACGCCGGAGCGCTCCCACCCTTCCGACGCCACGCATCGCAACGATGCCCCTGCAACGGTGCCCAACAACCTAAACGTTGTTATCGGCGGCCACGACGCATCGGCACTCGGGGGCACCGGAGCAGACTGGGAGGCTCTCTCGCTGCCTGAGAAAAGTGACAACGCCGTGGGTGGGATGGACCTCAAATACAAACTGCTTGAGGACACCTCATCACACCCGTTGGGAGATGCACTGCTCGCGTCGAGATCCACGGTGAGACGTGCCCTGTGAAATTCGTCGTTCTACAAGACTGTGCCAGAGACGTCAAATTCGGCATGGACTTCCTTTGCGAATATGGCACCGTCATCGACCTTGGTTAGAACAGATTGACGCTGCGGACACCTTTTCCGACGCCAGAAGAACCCCACACAACGTCAGTTGCCGTCCGAGTCGCTGCCGACCACGTGAACCTGCCGCTGCGGTTAGGTGTTGTTGTACCCGTCGTGACAGATGCAGCTACCTGCGGCGAAGTTGTTCTGGAAGGCAACGTTCAGTTGCTCACGGGAAGAGGAATAGGCGTCGCAAGGGGGGTAAATGAACTTCAGAATGGACGCACTGTGCTCCTTGTGACCAACTTCCGACAAGAAGCGCAACACCTCACGAAACGGGCCACTGTGGGCCACGTTGAGGAACTCCGGGACTCCACCGAAATCGCCGTGATTGCTGAAGTATCCTCGCCACCTCAGCAAGACAGTACGCCGCCAGCGCAGCTCGACATCGACCCCAAGCTTCCAGGCCCAAAACGACGGCAGCTGACTCCCCTCCTCGCCGAATACAGCGACTGCTTCGCGACGTCGTCGAAGGTGCGCCAAACCGCCGTTGCGAAGCACCGCATCGTTAACGAGGACGACGCTCTCCCTGTGCATCGATCGCCGTACAGAGTCTCCGTAAAAGAAAGGGAGGTTATCCAGGAGCAAGTGCAAGAAATGTTGAACGACGACATAATCCAGCCGTCAAGCAGTTCGTGGGCCTCTCCAGTCGTACTGGTTAAGAAGAAGGACGGAACGCTTGGGTTCTGCGTGGACTACAGGCAGCTGAACGCGGTGACAAAGAAAGACATCTATCCACTCCCCTGCATCGACGACATGCTAGACCGGCTGCGACACTCTCGATATTTTTTATCGATGGATTCGAAGAACGGCTACTGGCAGACCAACGCCGACGAACGGGACCTAGAGAAGGCTGCCTTCCTCACGCCGGATGGTCTGTACGAGTTCAAGGTGATGCCCTTCGGACTATGCACGGCGCCAGCAACTTTCCAGCGTGTCATGGACACCGTACTGGCAGGACTGAAGTGGCAGGACTGAAGTGGCAGAGCTGTCTCGTCTACCTTGATCGTGTCGTAGTGTTTTCAAGCGACTTTGAGGAGCACTTGTGACGACTCCGCACTGTTCTTTAAGCCATACAGACCGCCGGACTCACCCTCAAGCCGTCAAAACCGTCCACCTCTATACCCGATCATGCCACGAGTGCCAGTGACGCAAGAAACCGCCGAAGAAACCGGCAGGTCTCCTGCAATCAATTCTTCCGCCAACCACACTGTTCCAGTTGATCGGAATGGATCTACTTGGTTCTTTTCCACAGTCGACCCTGGGAAATCGTTAGATAATCGTAGCCACTGATTATCTAACACAATACGCCAAGACAAAAGCCCTTCCTTCAGGGACTGCTGTGGAAGTCGGCAAGTTTTTCATCGAGTCCATCGTCCTCCGGCACGGCGCTCTCGAAGTTTTGATTACAGATCGCGGGTCATCGTTCACGGCACAGCTGATGCAAGCGATCCCCCGTCTCAGCCACACCAACCACCGGGGAACCACAGCGTACCATCCTCAGACTAATGGGCTGAGGGAACGCCTAAACAAGACCATTGCCGACACGGTGTCGATGTACGTCGACGTGGAACACAAGACGTGGGACGAGGTTCTTCCGTATGTCCCGTTCGCCTACAACACAACGGTTCAAGAGACCACTGGTGTTACACCATTCCAGCTGTTTCATGGTCGCAAGGTGACCACGATGCTTGACGCCATGCTACCTCACGAGCCAGCTGGCGACGGAAGTGACGACGCCCAGGAGGTTGCACAACAAGCGGAAGAAATCCGGCAGCTCGCCCGAGTCCGGATTCAAGATCAAAAACGTGCCGACGCTACCCAATACAACATCCGTCGGATCCACGTTCGCTACAAGCCCAGAGACCGTGTGTGGGTCTGGACCCCGATACGACGGCGCGGTCTAAGCGAGAAACTCCTGAAGCGCTACTTCAGACCCTACAAAGCTCTTGGTCGACTCGGGGATCTGAAGTACGAGGTGATGCCCGACGGAACACGGACTTCATCACGCCGCCCTCCATGACCAGAAGTCGTCCACGTCGTGCGCCTCAAGCCCTACTACGATTGATAGGACTGTGAACTTCGTTTTTGTACTACGTTCGATAGGATTGTGTTTTTCAAGCCTCTGTAGTTTGAAAGTATTTTGGTTTGTTTTTCTCATTCATTTTCCGTCGACTTGCATCGAGGCAATGCTATTTTTAAAAGGGGGAGGGGAGTAATGCAACGCGCGTCGCCGAGCGAACGCGTGCGTGGCCGAGTGGTTACCGCGCTTGACTTTCGCGCGGAAGGTCTATAGGTTCTTTTCCAGTCAGCGGAATGTCCTTTTATTTATTCTTTCAACTTCGCGTTCTCGTAAGTTCGAGAACATTCTCGTCTGATCGAGTTCCGAATGTTTTACGCGCCGAAAGTTCTACGCTGAAAGTTCCAGAAACCCACGAGGGTACATTAGGGACACTCCGCATGGCGAGCGGAGTCAGTCTCGCCCCAGCGTTCGATCCTGCTGTTACGCCGACTTCGACGCCCGCGACGCTCTGTTGTTAGCTTCTATTTCTTTTTTTTCTTTTTTTTTGGCACAAGTTTGCCCCTTTAAACGTTTCAGTTAACTCAGTTATTCTTTGTTTCTTCACCTCGTCATTCGTGACAATATCATGCTTTAAATTTCTGGAATTAGGATAAAACCCGTGGTTCAGAAAAACATTGTGAAAAAACGGTTGCGTACCACACAAATTTCGGTGGGCGACTAATTACTTAATAACATGCGCCATCTTACAGTAAAATACAAAACTGAAAGACGCCATTTTGAGTCAAAATAGGAGCTCCAATGAAGAGATTTTAGATTCTTTATTTTTTTAGTCAATTTAGAGTTGAGTGTTATCTACGATACGTTTTTCGTTCGTTTTCATAGAGCTAATAATTTAATTGCACGTGTTAAATTTTCAAAACCTCGTTTTGTTGCGTTTTAATTAAATGACGAAATTTTCATTTTATGCAAAAATGGCCTCCAACTTCTTGGAAAACGAACCGACTGCCTCGAGCTAATGAAAGACCAGAAAACTAAAGGACCATAAAACCGTTGCGAGGGGTTCGTGTCGAGCAGGACCGTGGACACAGTGACCGTGGTGCATATATGTCCGCTGCGTTGCGTGCTGCGGGTCCCCTGTGCGAGACGCGCGCGTTAGGTTGGCGCGAGGAATGCCGCAATGAATTGTACGCAGTAGCGTGTCCGCGTTGAGGCTACGCGTAGTTGAGTCGACTGCGCAGATGTACTTGCGTTGAGTAGGCTGCGTGACGATTGCGGTGAATGGACGGCGGTTCATCACTTGCAGTGGGTGGTCCGCGTGGACGTGCTCAAGTAGAACTGTCCGCGCGGAGTTCGACGCTGTGGGTGCCTCGCGGCAAACTGCACGCTGGGAAGTGCAGCGTCGAGGACGTGGCAGCAAGAGGGATGCGGATAGACTTTTTTCTTTGTCTTGTGTATAGTGAAAGAAAGAAGATGGGGCTCACCGGCGGTGATGGGGACGAAGTAGGCGCGATGATGGAGTCGCGGGCCATGGCACCGAAAGTTTTGGCGGAAATGGTTGACGCTCGCCACGGACAGTACGGCGGTTGGAGTGGCGGGAACAGTGGTGGTGGAAGAGACCGTTGTTGCGAAGCGCTCGCCGCGCTTCGGATTTGCGTCGAGCGGTACCACCACTGCCTTGTCGTGGGCAATGCAGAACAGGAACCGTGTCGGTGATGCTGTTCGGTCTTTGAGCCTTTGTCCTGCTGTCGGCGGGCCAGGTAGTGAAAGAAGCCTCCTGGAGACGAGGAAGGTGAGCGGGGTCGGGAGTTTCTGTTCGGTGCGTAGATGGGAGAGGCGCAGGATGATGGGCTTGCGTTCAGATGTTGCTTACTCGTCCAGCATGGCTGAGCTGGGGTTGTTGATAATTGCGTGGGTAAAAACGGGTCACCACTGTAGCGTGCTGCCGGTTTGTTGTGTCGACTCCCTGCCCACTCTCCGTGTGCATCTTATACCCTCGTGCGTAGGGTTACCTCGCAGGTAGCGTGAACTGGTGCAATCGCGAGGCAATACGGCAACCATACGAGAGAGCAGTATCCCCGATGGTGAGCCAAAAGGGTATTATCCAATGTTATACAACCTGGATTTTGCGCGGAACTGATGCAAGCGTGCTGCAAGTTCCGCCGACGACGCGGCACCTGAATCGGGTATCGTAATCCGATGCTCTCAGGAGCCGATCATTTCGAGCGGAGGAATGTTCTTTCGGGAGCAACTGTATGTTGGTGCGTGTGTGACTACAGAGGTAACGCTACGGCGCTTATACTAAATACATTTTATCTGATCATCGGAATTTCAAGATTTCTTACTGACTTGTATTGTCGTACGTTATGTAAGCCGCTTGGGTTATTGCTTTTTAAAAATATAAATTATCACGTGTTACTACAGTAGTACAGTACAATTATCGCGTAGGCTCTCGTCCGACAATATGTTGGCAGCATGCCTTTGTTGGTTAAAAACTTAATCACTGCTAGTTCTAGGGCCCATTCTCGCGTTACTAGATAGTGTTCGTTTATGGGTGGCACCTCGAAGGGAACCCTCAGCGAAATTAAGTCTGGCCACTTTGATAACTACTGAGGTAGCACGCCAGAGAAACGCCTAGCTTGGCACAAGCTTGGCTGTCGGGGCGCCTAATACGGGTTTGCTTCAAGGCGTTAGTTAGTGCCAGAGAACGGTTCTTTAGCGTTTTTATGGCTTTTCTCTGGCTTGCCGCATCATTGCCAAAGTGACAGACTTGAGCCACAGAGGCCACCTGCAGCCGTGAAGCCTAAATGTGGCATTTGTTTTTGCCAATTTATGCCCAAAGTTGTCACATGAGAACCAAACAATCAGACCTAACTCTGACACCTGTGTGGCGATTTAGGCCCAAAGATGCCAGATGAAAGTCAAGCTAGCAACAGTGAAACCCGACTTGGCACTTGTTTGGCGAACTGGTGCCAACATATCCAGACTCTGGCCCAAGAAGGTCAAGTTGGGCCTTGGCTGCTTCTGGCTTTTTAAGGCAACAGTTTCCAGACAAAAACCAAAAATTGGCCCAAAGGACTGTGCTACGTGGGTACCATCGTCTAAGGAATGGCATACGTGCCGTACTAGTTAATGGCCTTCTGGTTACTAATGGAGGAAGAAATTGAAGATCACTCTAAGTTAATGATGCGAGGTACATAGATTTGAGACGTTAGTATGATGCGACGCACGAATTGAATACGAGAGGTGCGTAAGCGTTCATTTCTAACTCTGGTACAATCAGTATTTTAGCACACAAACGACACTAAATCCCCTTGGTGTACCGAATTACATCAAGACGTCTGTATGGGTTCGAACATCGTTCTCACCTGTTGTATTTTTGTCACCATCGAAGCTGGAAGAGATCCAGAAAGATCTGTACAATGTAGCGTAGACCAAGTTCTTGTCTGCCGTTGGCTCGCAAAAGTGACGGTAGCCGATAGAGTACCACAGGTTCATTACCGCCATTGGTACGACGACATGCCGGAAAGGATCTATTACTCACTAGGAATACTCCAACGTACGAGCCGGGCGTGTACCGCGCTACGTTGTCCCGTCAATAAATCAGGAAAGATCAGTGCTCGAGAGACCCTGCGAGTTGCGCTGTGGTACTCCATTAGTTGACTTTTCGGGAGAAACGACCCAAGCATACGCTTCCACTGCCCACCACACAGCCGGGACCAGAAAAACTCGCTCTAATTTTTCTTCTGGAAACTCGCCGAAGAGGCGTCTTCAGCGTCTACACCTGTGTTAGGCATTCCTGTCCTCGCAATCGTGCCAACCGATCGCCGTTTACGAGTCTCCAATGAGTCACGCACACGGAGCCGACGACGACGAACGCCTATCTCTTCTTCTTCGTCCCACTCGCCGTCCCTGTACTCCGCTTCACCTTAAGATGGACTGCAGAGGACGTTACGAACCATCCCAGCCGACCCTCCGCTGTGACCATATCACGTGACTGCGCTCTTGCGCCTTGCTGAGCCCCTCTCAAAGGTCACGTGGCGCTAACGCGGAACTGGATTGGCTTCTTTGGCCCGCAGCGCCCGCGGCGGTTAATCGTAGGATGAAACGAAGTATACCCAGAGTCCCGCCATCCATTCGTCCTCTTCGCGAGTCCTGGAACTTACAACGTTCGGAGGTTTCAGCCGAGAGGACCGAAGCGGTCATTCTTCGGCCGGCCGGGCGTTGCCGAAAATAAATCATAGACCACATTCGCGGGACAACCGCGTGCTTCGATAAGAATCGGCTGTTTTCGCAAAGAAAAACTCCCAGGTCCCCTCTCTTTTTCGACGTATATACAAGCTGGCTCTCGCTGAGGCGTTCGATAAATGGACTTGGGCGGCGAGGGTAGCGGCGGTGCACCGGTCGGCTTGGCCAGCGTTGTCGGTTGACACGGCTTGCTTTCAGCACTGCGTGGGCCACACAGAGAGGCGGGGGGAGAGAGAAAGAGAGAGAACGGGGGGGGGGGGGGAGGATAGGTATTTAGAATCCCGGCGTGGGGAGGTCAAGCGCATGATAAGGTTTGCACTCGATTAGTTGTCGGGAGAGGTTGTGTGGGTACACTTAAAAATGATGTTCACGTCTTTGATAATGCTAAAACAAACCCAGTTAACACTGTGGTTAAGTGATGGCGCAAACGAGCCGGCGTAATATTGCAATTTTTTTTTAAACGCCCGAGTCTGAGTTGAGAAACTTGAAGCAAGCAAAGTAGACGAAATAGGTAAAAGACAAGATAAACGTCTCGAGATGAACGTCTCGAGCTCAACTTTGGTTGCTCCAAGTTTCTCATCCCAGCTTCAGGTGCTTTAAAAAAAAAGTGGTCATCCTTCGACGTCTTCAAAAAGCATCAAAAACAAAAAAGGAACAAACACGTCTAACTACTATGTTTGTTAAAATCTTGAGGCATGACGTGTTCCTCGAACGCTGTCGATATACATATGTAAAAGGCGCTGTGCACTTTTACTGCGCAGCTGTGAAGGGCTAGTTTCCCCAGGATCGTGTCCGCCGGATTAGAAATGATGACACCGAACTGTGGACAGCTACCGCCATCTTCACTCTTAATAAGAAAGGTTCCTGTTGTCACGCCTTTTAGGGTTTAACGTGCTTGACCCCATGGAGTTCGTCTCAAAAGGTTAGCAAAGTTACCCCTTCCGCTTGGGAGCAACCTTTACCCCCTACGTCAGGGTGCACCTGTGCTCCCTTGGGGAGGCAACCTCATCTCTAATGTGGAGCAATAGCCTTTATATCAAGGGTGTAATTTCACTTCCATCAGGACTCACCCAGGTCTGGACGCGGTACCTGAAAGTCACAGGTGAGACATGGTAGTATAAAAACAATATTAAATGTGCCACAAAACTCTGTAAGTTAAGATTGAATACAAACATTTTGTACTAATCTCCAATAAAATTTTATACAAATAGAGATTTTTCCGCTTGTTTTTACGCAAAAACATGGTTTCTAAAAGCGAGAACTATCAGCGTTCCACCGCATACGAAATCTAAAGAAGAACGACGGAAGTGGCGTGGGGGCCAACATTACCTTCTATAAACTCATTTCAAAAAGGGGGCGCTAGTATCTGTCCCCTCGAGAAGGTAATAAGCAAGGCACTTATTGAGGGTGTAAAGGTTGGTTATTCTACCCTTTTGGATTATATTTCTATATATATATATATATATATATATATAAACAAACATATGCAGATGAATGAACCGTACTTAATCCAATGAATCAAAGAATCAAAGTTTTCAGGAACCCGCCGAAAGCCAAAAATTGGCGGAGCCAGGATTTGAACTCTGGGCCTCCCAATGTCCGGTCGGGTGTGCTAACCTCTACACCACTCCACCTTGACTTTCTGGCGTTTCCTATCTGTCTTATAAATGCACAAGAAACGAAATGTATCCAATCGGAGGTGTTCTGGAAACACACGCCGCCGCGTGGAACGCGGTACGACGCTTAGTGTCACGTGGTACGTGCTCGTTTGTGCTCCAGAAATCCTCCCACTGTTTGTCTCGTCACGTGTACATGTAGTAGTCTTCTTTGTTTATGAGCTTTAGAGACACGGTATCATCATCATCTGCGAGAATCAAGAGCCACGTTATTGAATATACAACACGGGCACTTTCACGTCATCGTACGTGGTCTCCGAGGGGGATATAAACAAACATATGCAGATGAATGAACCGTACTTAATCCAATGAATCAAAGAATCAAAGTTTTCAGGAACCCGCCGAAAGCCAAAAATTGGCGGAGCCAGGATTTGAACTCTGGGCCTCCCAATGTCCGGTCGGGTGTGCTAACCTCTACACCACTCCACCTTGACTTTCTGGCGTTTCCTATCTGTCTTATAAATGCACAAGAAACGAAATGTATCCAATCGGAGGTGTTCTGGAAACACACGCCGCCGCGTGGAACGCGGTACGACGCTTAGTGTCACGTGGTACGTGCTCGTTTGTGCTCCAGAAATCCTCCCACTGTTTGTCTCGTCACGTGTACATGTAGTAGTCTTCTTTGTTTATGAGCTTTAGAGACACGGTATCATCATCATCTGCGAGAATCAAGAGCCACGTGTATATATATATATGTATATCTATATATATATATATATATATATATATATATATATATATATATATATATATATATATATATCTTTTTTTAAGTGTATGAGCGACAACGGCAACCAGACAACTGGTTGCCGCCGTCGCTCATAGATGGCGGCAACCTTTCTTCGGAGGAAGGGGAGCGGGAGTGGAACGAGCGGCGACTTGCGCAGCAGCGCGTATTGTTCTACAACCGCCGCGAAGCCGCTGTCGCCTCAAGTTCCACTGCGTCAAGCGCTTCAGATTCCCTTGCGAAAGAAGAGCGATCGCTCGCCTGGAAAGCCGCAGCCGAGAACAGCAGCTATAGCTCTGCTGTTCTTCCTTCTTCACCAGAGTAGAAAGGCTGAAAGTTTTTTTCATGTGGGGCAAATCGAAACGTGGATGTCATGTAACATAATTAGGAAACACACAGAGAAAAAAAAAAGTCGATTGTATGTTCTCAGAAAGTCGGAAAACGTCGCCAAACTTAAAATGATGGGAGTTTGACTAAGGAAGTTTAGTACTGAACCTCTTTTGTTTCAGATGAATTATTCCGGTTGTGGTGTTTAAGGGTCGAAGAATCGACGCTGGTATTATGGAAAGTGCAGTAAAGTTTATAAGCGCATTTTATACTGTGAACCTGACAAACCACATTCATGCGTTCACAATCAGTTGGTTTGAAGGCGGACCCAAAAGTAACCGACAGGAATTTCTGGAGGGGCCTGTTCGCAGACCAGCTTCCGCCCCTTGCTGCGCTTAGCGGCACCCTTTCCGAGTTAGATTGCCGAACGGCGTCGTCTGTTAAAACTCTAACGGCATGTTGTGAATTATTTCCCCGAGAGCTTTAAAATCATTCCACGTTTTTTGCGATGTCTGATTTGAAAGAAATGGTGTGCGGTCGTGACATTTTTTTTCTTTTAGGGGAAAACGGCGCGGAAACTCTTGTAATGCTTCACACAGCTATCAAAGAAGATGCCATGAATAAATCGCAGGTATACAGAGGTTTCCTCGCTTCAAGGCCGGTGAGTTATTGATCGACGACCAACCTTGTTCAGAGCAACCCTCAGCCTCCTCCACTGATGAAACATCGAGGACATTCGGGTATTGTTCACTCCGAGTTTGTTTGTCCGGTGAAACTGTTAAGCAGGTGTTTTACCTGGGAGTTTTGCGAAGCTTGCCCAACTCAGTGAGGCAGAAATGCCCCGATTCGTGGAAAAGTGGGAGTGATGGATCCATCACTACAATGCCCTAGCACAGACTGCCTTGTCAGTGCAACAAGGTTTGAACAAAAATTGCATGACACCTTGAAGTCCCACGGACCTTACGCCGTGTGACTTTTTTCCGTTTGCCCGCATGAAAAAAAGTCCCGAAGAGAAAACATTTCGTGGATGTAGACGCTACTTAAAATCAGACATTGGAAAAAACGAGGAACGATTTTGAAGGGCTTGCGTAAAACCTTCACAACTTGCCGCTAATCTCTAGCAGGCGACGCCGGTCGGCAAATTGACTCGGAAGGAGTGCCGCTAAGCGCTGCTAGAAGCGCAATCATCATAAAGTGGATGCAAAATAACTGCTAATAAAACTACTGACTACAATCACTTGCGACTACAACATTCTAGAAGTCACAATGAAATGCAATCTTGGATACATTATGGCCGATCAAGGTTTTTGAGTTAACTAGCTGTAGTATTAAAAATGCCTATGTGAATATATTCTTAAAACACTGAAAATATACACTGCCAATTAGTTGCCGAGTTTTATTCGGAGCTTTAAGCACGAGATTTACCCGGGTTTCGGAGCTTATTTGTTAAATGTAGATAAGCTAAGTTCTGAAGATGGGAACCGATATAAATATTAATTTAAAAATGTTCACCTGTACACATATGCAAAAAATTTAATATTATTTTATTTAACTTGATAAAAAGTTTAGAACAAACATAGACAATTAGACAAAACTCTCGTGTATCCCAAGCTTCATGTAAATAATCCTTCTCAGAAGGATTTGTTTTGCAAGAATATTATGACAGAAACTTTATATTCATGCGGTTGGAAAAAATAACCATGTGTTTGCTTTATTATTAACAGAAAATAAAAAAAAAACAGAACCTCTTCGGTGGCAACGTATTATTTATGTCACGTGAATTCTAGCTTTTTTATTGCGGCCAGGAAGTTTCCAAAGCTCATATGCCTTAAAAGAATAGTCCTATCAGAAATACTTTTACGACTTGATGTACAACGCAATAAGGGCCCCAGCACTCATAGAATTAAATGAAATTAAACACAAACACATTATTAACGTATAGGGCATTTAAAACTCTATTCTTTAAAGGGCTATAATTAAGTTCAGTTTGGTGCTTTGAAGTATTATGTTCCTGCGGTAGAGGGGACTAGCAATATAAAATTTGATAATAAGTCGACTGACTGAACTATACGCCTCTGGAACGTTGAGTTTGAAAGGCTCAAAGGTTGTTTTTGTCACCCGTTCTTATCGCCCAGAGTGTAGATGTTATACTTCAAAACAGATAATCTAGCCATTCACAGGAGTAAAGAGACAATTTTATAACAACCATTTCCGCCGTTGGATCAAGTAACGTTCGACACCCTGCATAAGTAAAAGCATCCGTCACCATTCTTTGGCGGCTGGGAGAAGAAAATTAGTCCCGTAGCACAGCTCCTCGGCTGTTCGCTATGCAATCGACTGTTTTTCTTTCGTTTCTTTTAATTTTAGAGTGCCGAGAGATCATTAAAACGGAACAGTTTTCTAATCGATGTTAAAACGAGCGTATAACAATTACTGCTTACAGTAACAAAGATTTTCCTTACAATTGATGCACTAAAGCAGAGTCCATACTAACATAAAAAATAAAAGTGCATTCGCACACCGATACCAATTGTAGCGACCGAGGGGTTCCCAGGCTGGATGAACTCGGCTGGGGTAGTCAGGCGCCGAACCGGGTTCAGGGCAGGAGCGTCAGGGGGCGGGAGAGCTGAGAGCCGAGAGCCGGTTCGAACCATTAGTCAGCTCTATCTAGATTACTGATTTTCCCCAGGTCCCCAGGTAGGGACCCCTGTGTCGTCAGAAGGCAACCGATCTACGTGGAGTATGGTTGTCGCTACCCCTTTGTCTCTGCCCCATCACGTTGTCACGCACAGACGTGAGGCGATGTTACACACGGTCTCGTAGACATCCGATTGATCTCATCGTCTTGGCGCCACTCTCCTTGGCCAAGTAGCACAAGTAACCCTAACCCAAACGTTTGTTGCGTTCGGGCGGGTGAAAAACTACACTACGAGTCTGCGACGCCGTTCGGACGACTTCCCAGAGATCAGAGTTCGAGAAGGTCGGTCGCACACCTGTGGTAGCGTAGAATGACGGCAGTTTTGAGAAACTCGTCTCACTTCGATGGGAAAGTTTTGCGAAAAGCATCCACAACGGCTTGAGTTCTCTTCCACCGGCACCCTCAGGCATGAGTTGAACGCTGATCATAACACCATGCATAAGTCATGAATCAGTAACCTCTCCGTCATAATATATACGTATAGTTTTCACGGAATCAATGCTCTCAGATGAAGTGTTAAGTTTTCTAAACAGTCCACGAGAGCTGATCACTGCATAAGGAAACTGCCTCACCCCTTATGAGCTACAAACAACGTAGACGACCAGCTACTTCATCTGTGTTTGGACTGTGGAATGCAAGAATGACAACTTCCAAGTTATGATGTCTAGCGAACTACGATACTTTTATTTCTTGTTTATTTGGTGACATGAGAAATGTACATAGACTGTTAGGAATGTATCAAAATGGGGAAGATGTACAACGCACAGGAATGATTTTGATATTTGCCTTGTTAGTTGCTCTTTAAAACTTGCCTTTTCTGGTCATGCCGTAGTATTATTAAACGCACTGTTCCGAGTGAGGCTGTGCTGCTCTAACTTTAGAACGGCGTCCATCTCGGTATCGAGTCAAAAGAAATGCGTGGTTCGGATTTTCGCTTTGTGCAGCCACCAAGCGAGGACTTCTACAACTTGAGCCTGGCATTCCGAACCGTTTTTCTTGTTCCTAGGTGTTCGCGTATAAAGAGGTTATCTCCAACCAGAGCACGCACTGCGGGGTGTCACGTAACAGATGAAGGGATACGCGCTTTCTGATCCTCTCCAAGGCCAATCACGTACGTGTAGTTTGCGCGTGTAATGTGCCTGTTTCTATGCAAATTGAAGCGTCGCTATAAACTACCGTGTTGCGAGTGAGAATAAAAAAATTAATGTGCCTTAATCTGTTTCTTGACGCCCACAATCGCAATCATTGTTTGCCGGAAATACGTTAACCTGGCTTGGGTTGCTTTGAAAAATGTAGTCGAAAAAAGATGAAGGATGCAGGTTTGGCCCAAGTTTGCAATTCATAACATAGCTTAGTCCTCATAAGGTTTTGCTTTAAAGCGTTAGTTATAAGGTAGAATAACTTTTTTTGTGGCTCTAACATGCATGCCGGAGAAATTCCAAGCCCGGGTCATTTCTCCGGTTCTTAATTTAATTGCTAAAGTTCCAGACATGAGCCACTTATGCCACAATGCAACCAAACAACCAGTATAGTGAAGGTTAACTTTGGCCAAAATTGATAAAGCTTGGTTAAACCTCGGCTTCTTTGGCCTTTAATGGCCTCGAATTGTTACACGAAAGCGAGAGAAGTGTACTACTTGGACGCGGTTTTGTTGTGCTCTTTCCAATAACGGGTCCTGCGCACTTTGCTGCCAGTGACACGCCCGTGACACAGTGCTCCTGAAACCGACTACTAAGAAAATGTAGCACGTTTCTGTGCTTCAAGGTTGCAAAGCTCTTGTCATCGACAACCCAGAGAGTATGACTGTGAAACAAGTAGTCGCCCTTATCTATCGTTGTTTTGTGCGTATTTCTTAACATTGCATCGAAATTGGGATGTTTCCTGTTAATAGGAAATGAAAAACAAAATATCCTTAATGTTTAAATTGTGAAATATAATATGATTTTAGAAGTATAGAGCAGACAAGTATCAGTCCTCCAGGTTATCTTCAAAGGACCCGAAGAAAATTGTGTTGCCACGACTTATGAACTTCCTTTCTGAGCATGGTATCATGTCGTATCGCCAGCATGCCTTCGAAAAAGGTAGCTTGACTAATACTGCACTTCGTATATATATATATATATATATATATATATATATATATATATATATATATATATATATATATATATATATATATATATATATAAATATATATATATAAGCACATAAAACAACTCTTGGAAGGTTTGAGTATTGCATGAAAGCATTTGACACACTCAGTCATTCCATCTTTCTTACAAAATTTCATTTGTACAGCATTCCCGGGTGTCACCGTCACTTTTGCATTCTACTATTACCGGCCCAGAACAGTTGTTAATGGTTACTTATGTTCATTTAAACAGATTAAGTGTGGTGTGCCTCAGGGAAGCGTGTTGGGCCTTTTTTTGCTTAATGAGTGTGGTAATCATGATATGTCTATCAGGTGTACAGAGATTGATTACTGCAGACAATGAAGTTTACTTGTTTTTAGTGCCAATAACGTAGTATTAAAATTACTTAAGTAGTCTAACTTGAATATTCTAAAAATAAATACATAGAATCTAAGAAGATGATATTCACATCTAAAAATAAACATGTATAGCTATCAATAACGACATAAATTTGGGTCCCCGTGGACTTGGCATATTAATGAACATACATGTTTGGGTGCAATGGTTTCAAATTGCATGACTTGGAATTTGCTGTACAGAACTGCTAGCTAAGAAGTTACACATTTGTGCAGTTGGCGCTTTCCTTGAATGTGGGTATTTTTGTTTTTGTTATCATCATTAAGCTTCAAATGTTTAATTCCCTTTTACGATCACATTTGAACTACTACGCTTTAGTGGTGGGTGCGAATACTAAAATAAATATAAACACACTCCTACTTGTATAAACAAAAACTATTTGTGGCGTAAAAATGTTTCGTATATGAACCCCGCAAATGAATAATGTTAGAAAAGTAATATAATACCTATAAATCGCCTTTATAAATGTAATCTTTTATACAAAATACATCTTCTTTTCAGACAAATAGCAGCTACAATTCTTAAGTCTCTTTCAAAACTGATGTTACTAATTACTGCGTGTTATACTTGCAGATTTCATAAATGGCTGTTGATGCGTCATCCAACTAATTGTTTTAAACAATCAGTAACATACAATGTACCAGCATTCCCTATACTTCGTTTCAGCTTAACTCCAGACGCGGCCGACGCTAGGAGCTAGTGGGACCAAGATCAATCATCGTAAAAAGGGCAAATTGACTGTGTCTCTCTGTTTCTGATGGGTTCAGCGATGATTGAACTCGTACATGAACATGACGAACACCATGATGGCGCGCTTTTGATGTTTTCTGATTGATCCCATCAGCTCCTAGCGTCGGCTGCGTCTGCACCTAATGTGATTCCAAGTATGAACAATCTAGATAAGCTTCATACTTATTATAAAACATTCTGCCATCGCGAAATGCAGATAACTCTCTCAATAAGATTAGGTAATTCACTGTACACACATTAGTATTGTTGTAGTAAAACGGTCAAATGAGATCTTGTTCACTTCGAAACAACTATTAAATGGGTAATTTTATATTTCTTTCTTTCACATCATTTCCACAATCTCGACAGTGTGCCTTTAGAGCATTCATTGAGGACGCGCAGCCGAGATAGTGGCGAAGTGATTGAAACGACGACGTCACTCTTGTAAGCGTCGATTGTAAGCGGGCCTCGCGGCGCTCTTGCGCGGAATTTTGAAATCGGGCAAAGATCGTGAAAGCTGATCAATGAATATCGAAAAAAATCATTGCCTGTTCGAAAATTTATTAATTTGGCCTAGCCCCGAATAATAAATTCCGTCGATACTAAACAATTTCAACATGATCCATCAAGCCGTTCATTATGAATTATTTGAAAGATTTGGGTTAATTAGCGTGCTGATATGGTGACGATTATCCTCCCATATTTAATGTTGGTCGGTTTCGGAAAGCAGACAACGAAGGCGGCATCCACATACCTGTCACCCATATTTAAAGTGATCTGTTTTCATAAAAGAAAAGAAGAAAACCTCGTAAAATTGTTTCGGTATGCTAGCATCTAGTAATAGACGGGCAAATGGAAAGTTGTGTCAGCACTATCAGTTTAGAATGCTATATAGAAATACAAAAATGATTTTACATTAGTACTTAGAAGTTATATCGTAAAAGAAGGCTTCTAAAATAACGCTCTATATAGACTTATGATTCTAAAATAATAATAATAATAATAATAATAATAATATTAATAATAATAATAATATTAATAATAATAATAATATTAATAATAATAATAATAATAATAATAATAATAATAATAATAATAATAATAATAATAATAATGTTAATAATAATAATAAACCGTTTCAAAGGTATTAATAATTATCAGGGCTAATCTGATTATTTGTACTGAGTGTTCCGCGAGTGGGATGGGAGTTTCTCTTTATAATCGAGCGGAGCCAAAGCTAAAAGCGCGATCATTTTGCCCTGAACGTAGCTCGTACTATAGGAGCCCGCGTGCTTGGCAGGGACACTGAAAACCTCAAGCTCGCACTTGCAGCTTCTGCTATGCTCGCCCACACTCTACAGGGTGAAACAAGGAGACGGCAGGCTCTTTAAATCGACCGGAAAATTCGGTTTCTTAACCTATCGCGCTACGACTTTGTGCAGCGTTGCCCACAGATGGTGCATTTTTTTTGTAAAATTTGCAAAGAGCGAACTTACCTGAGGAAAAAGTAAAGAAAGAAAAAGGCTTAGCTCCTATGGAAACGC
Organism: Ixodes persulcatus; assembly: GCA_013358835.2. Lineage (NCBI taxonomy): Eukaryota > Metazoa > Arthropoda > Arachnida > Ixodida > Ixodidae > Ixodes > Ixodes persulcatus. The sequence goes on from JABSTQ010011216.1 coordinate 450,939, forward strand.
AGCGACGCCACCGGTCTTCAAAGAGCACGGCGCCGTTTCACACGGGACACAAGAGATGGCGCGACGAACGCCGCCAACGAACGAGCAAACGGCGCCGAGAGCCAGCGTCTTTAGCAGACAATCTTTTCGACTCAAAAGCGGCGCGCGTTCCGCAGGCGGCGACAGTCGCAGAAACAAAAAAACAGGCGCGGTAACAACAAGCAACTGCAGTTCCTTGTCTGCTAATTACGCCGGCTCTCGGCGTCGTCTGCTCGTTCGTTGGCGGCAGTTGGCGTCGCGACCGCTTGCGCCATCTCTTGTCTCCCGTGCGAAACGGCGCCGTGTTGTTTGAAGACCGGTGGCTTCGCTGCGTTTCCATAGGAGCTAAGCCTTTTTCTTTCGTTACTTTTTCCTCGGGTAAGTTCGCTCTTTGCAACTTTTACAAAAAAAAATGCACCATCTGTGGGCAACGCAGCACAAAGTCGTAGCGCGATAGGTTAAGAAACCGAATTTTCCGGTCGATTTAAAGAGCCTGCCATCTCCTTGTTTCACCCTGTAGATCGTACTTAAAGGGGCCATGAAACGAATTTTGGGCTGGGATAAATGATTTTAAATTGGGACTTTACTAATCGCATATCGTTTAGTTGGCCAAAAGAAAAAGGGTAGAAAGTCAGAAGACAGCTTTTCGGTACGAACATTTGAAAATCGAGCGGACTATTTTGTACCTTCTTTCCTTCGTTAGCTCTCCGCCTTTGCACTATGATACATCCGCGGTTCCTAAAGCGCGTCAGTGGTGCCAACCTGACGTCAGTCGAGCCCAGCTCACGCATTGGACACAAGAACTGCGTCACTCGGACGTATGCGCTCGTCAACAATAAATCCGTCAACAAGTATTCGAATTCGCGTTCGTGGCCAATGAGTGCCCAGACGGAACTTATCGTCACTGGGGAATGAAGAATTCTATGGTGTGCATAAAAAGCACGGTGGAGCCTAGGAGTCATCGCACCGGTGCCGAAGAATGTCACGACGACGTGATTTCACAATTCACATTTGAGTTGAGGATTAAAGCTAAGGAGGAAGAAGTAGGAAAATCGTTTCATGACCCCTTTAAAGTGAGACAGACTAATACCCTAGTTACACGGGCGCTTTGAACTGTCGTTGAGCTCAATCACAGTTATCGGCCCCAACTGTGATTGAACTGAACTAAACTGAGATGGTGCTACACGGCTCTCCAGAACCCAGTTTAAGCTAAAACGAAACTAGTTCTTGTGCCACGTGATCAGTCTAATTGTTAAAGTAATTTACTCGGAGAAACATATTTTATTTATTATAAGAATATCCTACATTATGTTGAATACCTTGTTGCTTGTTAGCGCCGTTTACACCAGTACCAAAGCAGAATCAGGGCTAAGTTGCGCATATTTTAAGCTAGGTGGAGCAAGCTACCGCCCGCTACGATGGGTTCACTTATTACTTTTTGTCCATTCACACAGCTGGTCCCGCCGCCATCTTCATGCCGGCTAGCCGGGATCGTTTTAGCGGCAGCTCGGACGCCTAAATCTATTCCTTCCCGGATATTTTGCTGCCACGATTCTTTTTAGACGCCTCCCCCTGCATTCCGAAACAGTAAGTGCCTCGGAAACGATGGTCGGCGGCAGCGGTCCCGCGGACAGGCGCCATTTTACCTCAGTTGGGGAAGTCCGTTCAGTTGAACTGAGGTAGGGGAGCTCAGTTGAACTCAACTGTCATTAGCGGCTCGATGACAGTTGTCGCCGCCGTGTAACTCCGGCCGATCGCGATTGAGTCAACTGTAGTTGACTCAATGGCAGTTGAAAGCGCCCGTGTAACTAGGGTATAACACTATGCGTTAAACAGCATTATACTCGTTTTGACGCCAAGAAATTCTTTTCATATTCCGGAAACGTCAGAATCAACTGTCAAGTATCGATTTTATTCCTAACTAATCAGTAGCAAAGTATGGACATAATTTCGCGAATACGTTTTCTTTTACAACAGCTAGAGCACAAAGAAAGAAAGAAAAAAAAATCGGAAGGACAAATACCGCCTCCTATCGGAAATTCGTGCGAGAGCTATCAGACGAGAGCGAACTGAGAGAGCGATCAACTTTGTGGCGCCATCTATCCAAGGGACAATAAACTGCTCTACCTTCAGGAGAGCGCGGTGTGGCGACGGCAGGTAGCAGCAGCGGCAAATAGCAGCGGCGTGTTGTATCGAAGCCGAACTTGGGGAGGCGACCGTGGCGCGTTAGTTTTCTCGCCAACGTTCACTTCCTTTTTGGGTTAATTTTCTCACAGGTAAGTCACTGGCACCTAAAGAAACGCAGGGCTTGTGTTATTAGCTTCACGCGTCCTGCTTCGTGGGTCGCTCTTCAGCGCATTTATCGGCTCATGCCGCAGTTAGTGACTTCCGAACGATGATAAGATGCTCGCTTTACTCATCACGCCCAGCTTTTCCCAAGCTGTCGGGGAGAATAGTATTGAGGACGCAGATTGTTAGAGCGCCCGTTCCTTTGTTTTCCAGTCTCTTACTCTTCAGCTTGATTCATTCTCTGTCCAACATGGTGACACCGCGTCTCGCCGCAGCTTGCAGCTGGATGGAAAACCCCATTTTGTAACACTGTTGTTGCTCTGACAAAAAACACTTACTTACTTGCTGCACTTGAAAAAAAACAAACAATAAATATAAATAGAGCTCGCCATTACTGACGTTTCTTAATTCCCTATTTCCGCAGGATGAACCGAGGTGTGTCGACAACCCTGCTTGTCCTTTCTCACCTTTGGCCTTTATATTGTTAAATAATGGGTCACAAAAAAGAAAGACGAAGGAAACGCGAGAGACATAAAACATTTTAGTTTTCTAAACGTGTAGCGACTTCGAACAATATTAATTTTTTTTTCCCTAGAAGTGCATGCGACTTCTATGATTTCAACTACAGCGCTCATCTAACACGAATCAATTGAGAAACGCGCGTGAGAGGCGACAGTGTAGAGTTGTGTAAAATAAAACTAAATCCCAATTTGTTTACTGTCACTCCATATGCAAGTAAATAAATAACTAAAGTCAGAAGCGAGCCGATCAACTTTCAGTATTGCGATGAAAAACAACTATAGGACTAGGTTTTCACGCTGTCTAAAACAAAAGCTCCTTAATTCAGCGATTTATTTCTAATGCCATATCGTGAAGCCTATATTCGTAATTAGTATATCGAACTTTTTCGGTAAGAAACCGAAAGCGGCCCAAATTACGAATTGTGTATTAGTTTCAACGCACGTTCGCTCATGTCAACAACGCTGCGAACACCAATAAGTACACACCAAGGTATCAAAGGAATCAAGAGGGTTACGTGCGCAGTAAAAGCGAATAAGAAAATTAAAAAAAAAGCTTATTTAAAAGCCTTTTTTTTTTTTACGAACTGCTTGCTTCGCAATGGGGAAAGGATGACAGGCTCATACGAATTTAAAAATGCGGTATTCGAAAACCAATTTCAAATAATCTTATAAGTTGCGGAACAGTCTTTAATCCATTCTTTATATTCCAGACACTATTGGAAAATGTATCGGCAGTGTATTTTAGCCCCCCAGATAATTTAGATTGGTGTTTAAAGGTTATAATATTTTTTATAGCGTCTGCATGAGCCATACAGTGATAGTACAGAAAAACACAATCCTAAAAAAAAGAGGAAGTATAGGTTAAAGAGAATATTTACACCCTATGCGGCTCGTTTGCAAATTAAAGTATAGGTGGAAAGCCTGCATAGTAGAGGCAATGTAACACGCAAGCTCCTTTTCAACAGCATAGGATTATATCGAATAAGGGGATTCCATTCGACACCTCGATGACACCAATTTGAAGGGTTCGGGTTGGTTTGCCTCAATGCGCTCTTCTTTCGGTGGTTGCATACAGTGTATTAGAAGCATATCCAGAGTGTATATTAATTTCATGGATAATTTAATTTTGTTTTAAATGTGTAGGATATCTCTATACATTGCCTGCTTGAGCCAAAGTATGAATGCTCTGTACGGTTAAAAAAAATTAAACCTAATCTTAGAAAATAGGAATTTTAGTATTCGCGTCTCCAGCTCGGCGCTCGCCCTCCAGCGGCGGAAACGGGAAGCGCTCTAGTGAGGGTCCCCCGGTTCTCCTGCTCAGCGGGCACGGCGGAACTGCGCGCGATCATGGCTCGCGAATTGTCGTTTCCGAATGCAAACAACACTCTTCACAGTCCCAACGTAGTGCTGCAGCCGGTATGGGATTGTACCTTACTGGAGAGTTTTAGTATTGCGCATAGAAGCTAGCGCAAGGGGTGTGCGTTTGCGTCCGAGTTTCGCGCCCCACGTTGTGCGTGCGCCTTATCGCCATGCGGTATCCAAGACCGAAATTTTCGGCTCCGCGCACGTGCAGTGTGGAACACTCAAAGCTAGCGCAAACACACAGCGCTTGCGTTCGCTCGTATACGCAATACTAAAACTCACTACTGTTTCAGCGGCTTCCAACACCCACGAAACGCGCTGCAGTGAGCAGACGTGCAAGCAGGTAGGCGTTCCTTCAAACTGGAAAGGCTGAGATTGGGAAAACGACGGAGAGTAAAAATGAAAGCTACTAAATGTTATAAAAAAGTTAAAAATTAAAAAAAAAAAAACGTTTTTTTTTTTTTTTTACTTTTGGAGATTTGGTTTGGAAGGATATTGGCGGCGATTTCGGACGTTTTGCCGATTGTCGAAAGTCGAGACTTTGATAGCAAAATATACTTTACTCACAATTAATGTAATTTTACATAGATTTCTCACATCAGCTAGAATGTTTTCATTGATTTTAGACTCTTTTATATTACTTGGTAATTAAAAATGCTGCAATTGGCACCAGTGATGATAATGAGCATAGGCGTAGACTACGGGGGGGCATAGGGGCTCGTGCCCCCTCTGGTGAGATCTGGGGGGGGGGGGGGGCAGAGCCCCCCCGGGCCATGATCCTTACCGAGACGCTGTTTACGGGGATTACTGCTTCAGAAGCACAGGGGCCTGGGTTCTACCCCCCCCCCCCCCCCCAACTTGGCAGCTGGCACAAGCATTTGTTTTTTTTCAGTTGTGTGCTCGCCGGCGCATGCGCCGTGGTACCGGCGAGGAACACACGGCTATGCTTGCACGGTGATTGACATTGACACATGGCGACGGACACATGGCGATATACATACGCTGTAAAATGTACCCCCTAAAATAAACTACTGATAATTGCCGATGTAAAAAAATTTCGCGGAAAAGCACCCCCCCCCCCCCCCCGAGAACTTCTCAGCCTGCCCCCCCCCCCCCCCCCCGGGAAAATGGAAAGTCTACGCCGCTAATAAAGACCAAACTTTTGATTGTTATATTTTTTCGCGTGTCTGAAATTAGATCATAAGCAACAAAATATATTAGAGCTTGAAAAATTACGTATTAAAATATCTTAATTTTAATATAATTATTATTACAAATACAAATCGCGGCAATGTATGCCCCCAATTAACGCCAAGATCACGAAAACACGCCATTTAACCATAATAGTCTTTCCAGAAAGGTATAATTTTGTTTTCTTTTTAGCATATGAAAAACTCTGACATCGTTATCAAGATAGACAAACAGTAAAACACTGGATTAATATAAAGTTTTACGCGTCACGCGTTGCTATAAAAAACACACGCACACTTCAGCTGTCTGACTCAGATTGAGTCTTTGGGTTGTTGCAGTGAGAACAGTGTTTATTAATTTATGCGTTTGTGGACATATCGTAAAAATTGGAATTATTCTATTATCTTGTGCTGGGAATAATGTAAAACCAATCAATCATCTAAATACCCAAACACCCATTAAAAGGCCCGCAGTTCATTATTTCCCATGAAAATTATCTGAGCGAGAAAAGGCAGTGAGAACGCAAAAATATCAGCACTGACTTTTTCAACAATTACAACAATTACAAATATCAGCCTGGATTAAACATGTATGTCACAAAATAAAGTTTCCGCGAACAACTTTTCTAACTCAATAATTACGATGTGAGGCACATGTTGAGTTATGGAAAAATCCGAAATTAAGACCTATAACGAGAAAGTAAATCCAAAAAAGAGGTTAGTTTCGGTTTCGCCCTAGAATTATAACGCGCATCCTTGCGTAAATATTACGCTAAACACCGTTCTTGTTTTCAGGGTAAAGAGGTGACCTGCGCTCATAACACCCTAGCTTCCTCGTATTACCAGAAATAATTTGTGTCGCTCAGTAAATACAGCACACTAGACAGGCTCAACAGCGGCATGCATCTCCGACCCTCACTAAAACCGCCATTTTGGAAATTGAGTGGCGCCACCTATAGTTAGTTGGAGTCGCGAATAGCAAACAAAATCGATATCATATGTGTGGTTTTCGTTATTTCAGCGTGCTTCCTCAGCTCAAGTTTTTATGATAACTTTTTATCGGCTGGTTGTCGTTCTCCCATTTCCATCGTTAAGAAATACAAAGAGCGTAATTGTTTTTACACGTTTACGGATTTTGAAGCACTTTTTATTGCGTATTATAGTGCTTTTGCTTTACTAAGAAGAGCAATACAAAAAAATGGAGGCTGTGTGTATAAGCCGTGCTTTGCTGCAGACAACCTACGTCGAAATGCGATAGCATTACATGCCTTGTATGAAGGCTGTACTAGCTTGAAAAAAATTAAAGCGAACCCTACAGCAGATAACTAAGCAATCAATATGCCTTTCCAGGTAGCACGCCAGAGAAATGTTTACCTTGGCATAAGCTTGGCAATCCTAAAGGGTTATAGCTTGGGTGTAATGCTTTGCTTTGCTCCAAGCCGTAAATTATAGTGTCAGAGTGACTTTCGTTGGCGTTTCACTGTTTTTTTTTTTTTTTTTTTTTGGCTCGCCTGAAAATTGCCGACGTGTCAAACTTGAAGCGAAGACGCCACGTATGAGCAGAAGAAGCAGTAATGGAGCCCAAATCTGGCACTTGTTTGATACTTTGGGCACAATGTTGACACGTGAAAATCAAACAATGTGAAGCCCAACTCTTGCACTTGTTTGGCGATTTAGTCACAAAGATGCCGATGACAGCCAACCCACCAGAGGTGAAGTCTAACTTTGGCACTTGTTAGGCAGATTTGGACTAGTTTACCCAGACTCAGGCCAAACAAGGTAAAGTTTAGCTGCGCTACCTTGACTCCTTAGGGCTTTCTAAGGCCCTAAATTCCTAAGAAAAAACAAAATTTGGTCGAGAGAACTGTGCTGCCTGGGTTACTTGTATATTATATCACCATCCAAACGCCGCTCTCTTTTCTTCGGGCCACTTCTGTTTAACAATCTCTTCTTCACTAAATTCCTCTCGTGAGGCCTTACGAAAAGTGTGACAAATAACATCTTTGCACATAACCCTGGCATGTCCGCGATAATAAAATAATTACAGCATGTGTGATTCAGTCTCCCGCACATGCGCATGCGTTCAGGTATGATGGCCAGAATGATTAAATGGGAAAGGGAAGGGGAGGGGGTTACATAGGGAAAAATGTTACCGCATTTATAATATATTAACATGTATGAAATAAAACGATGAAGTTCTTGGTAATAGTATGCCGGTATGCGGTTCGATAGGTGACGCCTGTCAGACATGTCGGGCTAAGGAAAGATGAGACAAGTGAGGTAGTACGAGATTTGTCATTTAACCACGTGACTGAAAGGAAATCAAGAGGTCTAGACTCACAGCTGTAGTCAGATTCACAGGTCCCAAGAGTCACAAATTAAAACTAATACTCTGAAGAGAACCGTAATGGGAAGGTGGATGTTATAAGAGCAGTATGCAATTGTAGGTCGGTCATCGATATTCTGCGTACTAACCAGGGGTTGACGCCTGCTAAATGATGTTTAATATGTACGCGCGGTCCTTTGATTAAGTTGGAACAGCTCACTGAACAAGGCTCATAAGATAGCTGACCTACTTACCACGGTCTCACCTTTAAAGTATTTCTCACCACGTAATATTGTGACGTCAGGGAGGCAGTGAAATAGCTAACTGCAATATCCGAATAGTATTTATTGGGACATGCTTTGTCCCTGTGACGATTGCGATTTATGTTCACACGGTCGTTGACTGAAGCTAACCCCGTGTTTGAAGTCACTAAATTATTTTGCATTGTTTTTGAGGCGAACGCTGTTTACAAAAGATTTTAGGAAAAACTATGATCCTTGGCTCGACTTATTATTAGATCGTTCACGAGGGCCACACTCTGAGCCAGACCAGGGCTCGATTAGATGAAATGAAACTAGCCATAAGAAATCCCATGCTCTTCTTATGTGCCCTTTAAATTATTTTTATATATTCTACATTAATTCGTACACAGACGAAGCCAGATGCTTTGTTTTGTAAAGCATGGGGACAATCTGTTCGGGGCGAATATCTGGTTATCTATTGGCGCTGTTTGGGTTATTGCCAGTGTAATACGCTTGCTCGTAATAATTGTTTGCATTGCATATATACACAGTCATAAAAGCGACATTTAAAGCGTTCTTGTTTCACACGACAATGAGCTTAGAACGGGGCGGTAAAGATGACTTGAAAAGCACAGAAGAATAAAACATATTTTATGTTTTATTGGACTGTTTCCTTGGACTGTATTGTCTTTCTTCGCCCCTACGTGTTTGATTAATAAAATATGTAGGGACGAAGACAAACTGCACAGCTTTTTCATGAAAGAACTGTACTGTTTGTTTTCGTTCCTCATGTTTCCTTCTTTCGTATTTTTCAAATGTCTTGCACTAAACTATTACATTTTTAAAATCACTTGTGAATACTTTATTGGCACAGGATGAATACTGATTGGTAAACTAGTTGTGCAGGACGTTTCTCGAAACATTGGTGAAATCATTAAAAAAAATCTACGGGGCATCTGAAAAAAAAAGAAAGTGATGTTGCATTGGTTTTTGACAAGGGGCCTTTCAAATACACTAAAGGATGAAACATAGACGGGGACGGAGTCGAAATTTCTTTTATTTAGCAACAACATAGAATGACACGAAATAACCACCCCCCAAAGCTTTTCGACGTTTTCGAAAGGAGAAAGGAGGAAATTGGTGAAGGAAAGAAAAATGTATTATAAATTATCACCGACAAAAACCTGTTTTTGTCAGTGATAATGAATGTGCACAAATATTGTTGTTGACAGGCGCTATGGGAAATGATTCAATGATTTCTCTCCCAAATCTCTTGACGCACCCCCCCCCCCCTCCCCCTGTATTCTAGTAGCAGGGATATTAGAATACTGGGAAGGGGGGAGCATAACAACTCTGATACTAGAATATTCTTTGATACTAGAATACTAGGGGAGGCACAACAACATATTTTACAGAGAAATCATTGAATCATTTACCATGATGACTGTCAACAGCAATATTTCTGCTCCTTCATTATCACTGAGAGACAGGGGTCGAAGTTCCTATAACCAGAAGTGATTAGATTACTGATACCTCGTCGTGACGCAACTGCTTTTTAAACCTTCTATAGACCTTTTTCGCATAACCTCAAACCAGCCAGTAACTGACGTACCCTCAACCTGGTGCATTTTTGGATTGCCCGCTGACACAGGGTATGCAACCGAAAAGGGTATGGGCGAAAAGGCTTAAAAACGGACGCCGTGTATGAGGTAGTTCCGAGTGCTCCCTTTTACCGTGCTGCAATTTCCGAAAATCTACGGTTGTCTGGCTACCACTGTGTGGTCGTCGGATGGATAAATAATTTTAAAAAGCATAAGAACAATAGCAGAAAGTGTGCCATGAGCACAAGAAGCTGCAGCGCCAGTGTGGCTGCATGGTTATCGAGCTTCGCATTTTCCCCAAGAATCCTTATTTATGAAGTCAGTCGATTGCGAGCTTGAATCGCGAGAGATTCGTATAAGAAACAACGTCACGTTTAAGCTCACGACCACTTCGTCTACCACAAGAGGACCGATTTTAATTCCCGGAGCAGGTGGTCCAATTAGGTTATCACTGCAAGCCCCATGGTATGTAAAAAATATGAAAAAGTCTACATGCCACCACTCAAGATGGAGCTATCAAATGCAGAGAGCTTACCTGCATAGACTACATTAAACTGCTCATATATTCCTTCGCTGTGGAAACTCAATCTAACACCCCACCGTCTTCGTCGTCGTTCTCTCGAGGAGGCAAGGTGATGGCCTGTGAGCAGTCAGCTGGATTCAACCGGACAAGCTCCAACCAAGTTATTGCAGCCCACCATAGCCAAGTCTAGCCAAGTTCCCCCCATACCCACACCGTTGCCTACCCAGATAGCTGTGCTGCCAAAACTAGCCGGTATTTCTTTTTCTAAACCACTAGACGGCGTCGTCGGCGCCGCAATTCTCAAGATGGCGGCGCCGTTAAAGAAAAGGTCTATATTTATAGTAAGTTTCCCTTTCCTTCGCCAAATTTTCTCCTTTCCTCCTTCTATTGACATTTTTAAACTCACCTGTGAAAACTATATTGGCAAAGGGTGATTACTGATTGGCAAAACAATTGTGCAGGACGTTTTTCGAAACATCGGTGAAATCATTAAAAAACATCTACGAAGCACACACACAAAAAAAGCTGATGTTGTATTGGTTTTTGACAAGGGGCCTTCCGAATACATGAAAGGATGAAACATAGACTGGGACGGAGACAAAATTTCTTTCATATAGGAACAACAAGGGAGAAAAGAGGAAATTGGTGAAGGAAAGAGAAATTTGCTACAAATTATCACTGACAAAAAGCTCTGTTTTTGTCATTGATAATGGAGGTGCAGAAATATTGTTGTGTACAGTCGCTATGGGAAATGATTCAATGATTTGTCTCCCAAATATCTTGCCCCCCCCCCCCCCCCCCCCCACGCCAGTATTCTAGTGGCAGGGATACTAGAATACTGGGAGGGGGAGGCATAACAACTCTGATACTAGAATATTCTTTGATACTAGAATACTGGGGAGGCACAACAATATATTTGGTAGAAAAATCATCGAATCATTTGCCATGACGACTGTCAACACAATATTTTTGCTCCTTCATTATCACTGACAAAGACAGAGGCCAAACTTCCTAAAACCAGAAATGATTAGATTACTGATACCTCGTCGTGACGCTACTGCTTTTTAAACCTTTTATATTTATAGTAAATTTCCCTCTCCTTCGCCGAATTTTCTCCTTTCCCCCTTTGAGAACGTTAAAAACTTTGGGGGTCGGTTTTATATTTCGTGTCATTCTATGTTACGGCTAAATGAAAGAAGTTCTGTTTCCGTCCCCGTCCTCTATGTTTTATCCTTCCATGTATTCGAATCTATTCACCAACACGCTCGTTTTCAATTATTACGAGGGGACTATCTAGGAAAATGATTAAAATTAGTTATAATTCGGTTATTTATTCCTTTTTACTAATTAACTTTTTAGTTAGTTAATTTAAGATATGCTTTCAGTTAAGTTTTAATTTGAATCTGTAAAACGGTTTCCACCATGAGACACTATGTGATAAAAACAGCGATTTCTAAGTTTGCAAGCCTCGTTAGTCATTAAAACATTCAGTCTATTCACTACGGGGAAATATTGGAGAGCCTCGGGGAAATGTCAATAAGATATTTTTCCAAGGCCTTCCATCGATGCATTGTGTTTATGCGCCGAGAAAGTAAGAGGGAGGAGGAGACGAGAGAGGACGTCAGAACGCCGAGCTCTGATTCGAATGATTAGTGGGTAGACGCAAAGGCAAAGCTATAGCTGGCTTTGTCTCCACTGCACTCGACGAACGCGTTCGAACGCGGAACGCCGGCGTCCAGCGTTTGGCTCTCGCATTCGAATGCGTTTGACGAGTGAAGTGGAGACAAAGGCAGCTAGCGTTAGGTCTACCCACTAATCATTCCAGCCAGAGCTCGGCGTCCTGACGTCCACGGGCTCTCTCGTATCCTTCTTTCCCTAAGTTTCTCTGCGCATAATGTCTCTCCACTCTGCTCCTTTTGCAGGTACAGCAAGTAAGGAGGCCGCTGGAGGGCTCATTTCGAGGGTTTCGTGAATATTTTATGCGGTCATTGTTGCGGAATGTCACGTGACACCGTCACCTCACGTGGCGTAATATTGTGAAGTCGAGTCATCGTGTCACATGACGTCACAGTGTTACGTGACGTCAAGGTGTAACGTGTGCTATCGTGCTGTCAGCGTCACGTGACGTGACACCACGTCGTGATGGCACCTGATAGTTTCACGCGACGCCACGGAGTACTTATAAATGCAATACAAGTACAGCGACTTTGGGACTATACGTTACAGTGTTGTGGGACATTTTGACGTCGTCGAGGCTATATCGGCGCGGACACGATAACCGCAAGATGTGGCGCTATAAAGACTACGCATTTATTTCTTTAATCTTCTTCCGCGTGCTGCCATCTTTGTCTATTGATCTCTGGAACATGTTCTGAGCATGCGCCATAGTTCTCTTGAGCGGAATATCAGATGCTACGCATGTGTCCACACAGCCCAGTAACTCGGAATTTTTCGCCTGGTCGGTATAAGCGCCGGAAAGGTGTATAGGATTGGCTTAAAAGACCAACAACTATACGTTCGCTTCCTTTATTTGCATCTCCGCTTCCTACGGGTATTGAACCTGCCACAATCGATCAACTGAGCACAAAGACGGCCCAGCATCGAACCTCCATTTCGTAGTTTGGGGGGCAGAAACTAAAATCACGCGCAGTTAGCGTTTTATCTCCGCCGCATACATGTAGTCCCTGTAAGCCGCGTTGCCGAAGGGAATGCTCGCACGATCGCAGCTCTTAATCACCCGAGCCAGCGGCGTTGTTGTCCCGAGCCAGCGCACGGCGAGAGAGCGAGGACCACGACGACGACATCTCCGGATGCCCCCGGCAGCGGGACGCATCCTGCGCCGGTGGTTCGGGGCACGGACCTCCCGTGGAGTCCAGGGGCCAGATAACGGGACTCCCCGCGGCTAGCTCCTGCGGCGACGTGCCCAGGCGTGTACTACGTCGTTCGATACGCGAACGTCCACCGCCTCGCCGGGTGCACGATATTGGCTCGGCTCATTATCTTCCTCGTGGGACTGGCCCTTCATCTCTGTCCTTTCTGCGCCGACAGGACTGCCGTTGTTGTCGTTGTTCTCGTTGTCCCGCCGTCAGTCGGCGGTGGGCTACACTACGGTGGACCGCAGACGACGCTACCAACCATGTATAAGCCAAGCCGATCCACAGTCTAAGAAATCTGGAGCGTCTACTTTCCCGCAAGGCATTTTGGCAGAGCTATAATCGCTGCAATCTGCGGAGGAACTCGGCAAATGACGAGGCCTAAAGCATGTGTAGACTTACAAAAAGAATCCGTCCGCGATGTGGCACTGAGCCCACCTAACATAGTTAAAGCCTGTGCGCTAGAATCTCGACGTCATCAATGCGAGATCGAGCGAAGAAACAGATTGGATATGAGTGCGGCGTCAGTGCTCGGCTTGGCCTCCTGTCCAATCAACGCGTCGAAGAACGCTCGGCATCGGGCTGGGGTCCAATTGCTGAGTTGGCGCCATCCGACTGTGATGACGTTCCATGGAGAAAAGGGACGACGTCCGCGGGTCTCGGTTATTCTCTGGACCACAGCCTTGACCGAAACGTCGTGTGAAACGCCATGTACAAAGCTATAGACCGTTCCACAAGGAAGAGCGGAAAGAGAGAACATACCCTCCCCCTATCACCCCGCGTGTCGTCTGCTCCGCCGAGTGGGCTGTACCTAACATCCGGCTGGCGTTCAAACTCTGTTTAAAATTGCGTCATTTCGGAAATTTCAAGCACAGATGCGCGGATTTTTTATATGCAAGGTATCGTGTAATGCTCTGCTCGATAAAAAGACTAACCGGGTCCAGTTGCGTTGTTTTTTTCTTGCAAATATAAAGAAGAAATGGGAAACCTGTGTCAGAGTGGCCGGTCTCTCCAGCGAAAAATAAATCGGGTTGCTGCAGCTTTTTTTACTATACAAAGTTCGTACTGGTGTAGGCCTTTAGCGACAATGAGTCGAAGTCTGGAATAATAAATAAAAACGCGCTCTCCTGACACAATAGACGCAGTAGGTGAGGGCAGAGCCTGGTGAGGGTAGTACTACCGGTTGACTTCTTAGTTTACGACAACTTAGCTAAGAAGCTCGTAAGTTAAGAACATCGTAAGAAGAAGAGAAATCGGTATTCACGAACGCGTTCTTAAGCGAGAGGAGGAAAGCGGCGTTCTCGTACGGAAAAACTAAAACATACCGGTACTGTTCCTATGGCGACGCGTCTTCGGCAGCACGAACAACCAATCGGAGAGCTCGGCATGGTTCGGAGTCGTTCGGAGCACGTGGATTTTTAATAACAAACACAGGCGGCCTTCCTGCCACCGCTTGTCTGGGGTTCGTGTCCGTGCAGTGATATGTCGACGAACACGATTTAAACGCGCCCGAATGCCGAGGCCGGGATGCGTAACCGTCTCCGTTGACTGCTACGAACTCGATCGCTACGAAGTCAACACAACTGTCATCGTTGGTAAAAGAAGGCCCGTGTCAGTCGTTTGCAAAGCGACGTAGATGGAAACAAATTGCCGCGGAGTTTTTCGCGGCCTCGGAAATGCAGGAGCGAGCGGTTGACTCCGCTGCTATTGAAGTGACGGAACAAACATACGCTATACTTCGTTTCAGCTTGGGTCCGAGCGTGGCCAATGTTATGAGCAGAAGGGCCAATCCAACAGCGAAAGAGGCACAACGTCATGGCGTGCTCTCTGCAGTTGATAGGACCAGCGGGTATTCGCCGTCTCTCTGTGCGCGCTCCTCCGCCGACTAGTCCTATCAAGAGCAGAGAGCACGCCATGACGCTGCGCTTTTTGCGCTCTTTGATTGGCCCTTCGTCTCATAACATCGGCCGCGCTCGGACCGAAGCTGAAACGAAGTATAGTTGATCATTTACTGAAATTAAACAACGGAGCGCTATAGGCTGATTTTGGAGTAGCTATAAATATTCTAAGAACGCGAACCACTTCACAGCGGCAGCCACGAGCGAGAGTTCGATGTTCCGTACAGCCCGCCGGTACAGCTCAAAGATGGAGAACGGCAACCTCCCGGTTTGTCGTCTGCTAGCGGATTCGGGCGCGTGCCCTCTCTCTCGTTTTGCCCCGCCGAACCTGCTGAACGTCCCGGATGTGTGGAGAGGGCGCTGCGGTCGAACAGAATTGCGCCGCCCTGAGAGCGCTAAATGAAATGGTCTATAGAACGCAAACATTTTTTTTTTAGGTCTAAATGTATTTTTGGTTCGTCATTCGCCGAGTTTTCTCACCGCGGACAGCAGTGATTGGCTCTTTCGAGTGCTTTGCGGGAAAGTAGAGACTCTCGACTTTATTTAGAGCGAGCAGCGCTGTGAATGCATCATATGAGTACGAGCCCGAGAGGCGCGTTGCTGCGCCTCCTCCCTGAAGGTCACGTGATACTTACGGGGCATTGAATTGTCTCTGGTGGTTTCTATCTGTGGTTCGCGGCAGGGCATTGAATTGTCTCTGGTGGTTTCTATCTGTGGTCCGCGGCAGTCCATCGTGATGTGAAACGGAGTGTGTAAGGTACGGGACAAGGGATGCGTGCGGTAGGTCGTACTTTCTTGACTGAGGTACGCTTATTATAGCTACCGACAACTTCAGAAACTCAGGGCGTGGCGAGTGACGTGCATTTTAATATTGCTTCGAAGCCAATAGGATTGCGGTATTTTGCCCATAAGGACATCGAAGAACGAATCACAAAGCAATTAGAAGCATGCATGCCCTGCCTATTTTAAGCTGGCAGTCACTATGTGCAGAAACTGAGGTGACGAGAGCGCGCGGGGACGTCGGAACACCGAGCTCTGGTTGGAATGACTAGTGGATGGACTCAAAGCAAGCTTGAATTTGTCTCTATCTCACTGTGCAAAAAGCGAACGTCGAATGCCGGACGCCGGCGTTCGGCGTTCGAACGAGTAGGAACAGCGAGTATAGAGACAAAGTCCGCTAGCCTTACGCGTACCCACTAATCACTCCAACCTGAGCTCCGTGTTCTGGCGTCCCAGCGCACTCTCGTCTCCTCCACTCCCTCGGCTTCTATAGCAGTATATATATATAGCTCACAGGCACGTATCCAGGGGGGAGGCCCATGGGGCCTGGGCCCCCCCCCCCCCCCCCGAAATCTTCCATTTTGCTGGGACCTCCTCTCCCCCCTCCCCCTCATACAGCATTTTGTCATGGGCGGGCCCCCCCCGAAACAAAATCCTGGCTACGCGCCTGATAGCTCATCATGTTCTATCCTAACGTGGCACCATAACGAGAGTTACGTCAGCACTCTTTTAAGCTGTTTTTTAAGTAATTATTATTTCGTAGAAACCACTACGGCACGATCTCGGTTCTATGCGTGGAGCTATTCGTCTGCTTCAGGAGTTGCGGTGACGTCAGAAGGACGGCGAGCTCTGATTAGTTCTTACTGAAGGGACCGTGGGTAGACCTCAATGCTACATGCCTGGAGGTCTACCCACTATTTTGTTTCAATCAGCCAATAAGAGCACGGCGTTCTGACATCATCGCAACCCCTGAGCAAGAAGCAGACGAACTTGCTCTATGCATATACATATACATAGAACTGCCAGTGAGTGAACGGCCGGAATTTTATTTCGCAACAGCTTTTAGCACCGTTCGTTGTGCGCATTCGGGAACTGTAGTATATCTGTAGTCTCTGACAAATCAAGAAAGTCAAGGCGTGGCTTGTTCACGATTCTTGCTTCCTCACTGGTTATCTGGCGTTCTTGTCGGTTAATGCCGCACTCTGATTGCCTGCCGAGCGGTAATGAGATGCTCGAAACACGCCACGCCCTGCATTTCTTAACGAGCCCATGAAATGATATCGCATTAGAATCTTCATGACTTTGCAAAGGCGTACTGGTCCTAGTCTGGCCCAAGTATACTCGCACGGACCGCCACTGACCCGGAAGCTTATTTGTCGCGGTGAAATTGCGAGGATAAAAGGGGAATCTTTATTCCAGTCTTGCCTTCGCAAAGCTCGATGACGTAAGTGTGGGATCGAAACCACCCGCCTGATGATAATTGAGCGCGGCTCATGGATTGGGCACAAAAACTATTCTCATCACCACGGCGGTGATGAGAATAGCCCAACTCTAACGACGCCTGGAGCTCGGCACGCATTTTCTACTTTGCCAACCCCAGCGCGTGTCTATGATTAACGTTGGCGACTTATACCCCATTCAAACGACCGTAAAGGTACCTTTAGCTATGGGACCTTTATTCTCTTTGGCCATTCAATTAACGATCTTCCGTGTGTGGCGTGTGCTCGCTACCCAAGAGCACGGGCTGATTCGCTGATAGTAAAGGGACCTTTGTAAAAGGTACCTTTATGCTCACCGTGTGAATGGGGTATTAGGATAGGCACCAGGCCACGTGGCCGCTTGTTCTTGCTCCGAGTTGAGGGAATGAACGAGGCTCATATTTATCGATTTTGTATTATAGAAAAAATATTTTCATGGCTCCTTGAACCTCTATGGTAAAAACAAATATTTTAGAGTGGCGCACATTGTAATGGTATGCCAAGCCCGAAAAGTGGAGAAGAATTCAAGAAGTGCCCCAATAAAATTCCCCTTCGTTTTATTTTTCCTATAGATAAAAAAAAAAATGATCGAAGAAGCTCGAATTATTGAATTGAAAAAGTTGGACATTTTAAAAATCGAGCACTATTTCCTAACATTGTTCCTCTAGGTTTAGATGGTTGTTTTCCTTGGCACAGATGTGTAGGGGACCTTCAAAAGTCAAGAGCGAGATGTATGCTTTCCCGTCAATAACCTTGTCAACGACCTAGACATTTGGCAAATAATTTCACTGTGCTCTTACCACTGATATGGTTAATGACAGCTTTTTTTTGTTAGAGGCTCAACGCGTTGCCAGATGCTGTCTCGAGCACTAATAGCAGACATACCGTATTTAAATGCGCTATCACTAACGTTGCTAGTAGTATTCGTTTCTCAGTTAATAGAACATAAACCCAATCTCAATTTTTATCATAATGCCATTTTATATTTCTTATCTCTGGGTTTGAAAATTATGGTGTCTCCTAACCAGCTCGCGTGTATACTTTCTGTCCTTGCAAAGCGCTTCGTATTAAAAAGAAGGCAGCAACCTTTTGTTAAAATTTCACAGGGAAGTAACCCTTCAAACGTTTTTCGACCACTTCGCGAATCGCTGTGTGGTACATTACAAAGGAGGTAGGAAGAGGGCCATGACGGAAAAGAGCGCAAACTCAATGCTCAACTTAGTTGAATTCTCTACTTCTATTTAAACTGTATTCTCAATGGGCAAAAAAAGGTGGACCACCACCTACTGTGCTCCATTTTTTATACTTTGCATTTCCTTCATTAACAAACACATACGTTTCAAGGCGGAAACATCTTAGAAATGATGTGGAAGAAGTTTCCAAATTTATGCGTCTGTGTACAAAAGGTCATGTGTTCTTTAATAAAATACTATGGTCATACAACCTCTTTATCAGACATGTACATTTTAGACGAGACGAAGAATGTCTGACTGTGTACTGACATCTAAGTACACCACAAATCGATTGTGATTGACTTCATATTTAATTACTTTTTCTGGTTTCGTGATATGAACACTTCAGAGAAAGACGTGTCACGAAGTGTTCATGCTACGTTCCCTCTACAGTCATGTCTCGTTAATATGGACCCCGTTAATATGAATACCCCGCTATATGAACACCACTTTCGGGGACACATTCGGAAAATACATGCATTCTTGTTTTGTTATTATGGACAACTAACATTATGGACGATTTTTTACGGGAACGGAGTTGTCCATATTAACGAGACATCACTGTATACGTACAGCTATAGACCCAGTGTGAAAGGACCTGAATTCATGCAATCAGTATTTCGTGGTGCACGTTTGAAGCCGAACATCAGCAGTTGAAATGTAATGAACACATTTGCTGTGTGGTGAATTTAGCAGAAGGCGCCATTTGGAGGCAGAATGACTTCCGCCTTTTAAGCGTCCACACAAGATTGAATTTCTGACGTCCCCTTCACAAACGAAAGGCAAGTTTTATGCATGCGTCAGCTTATATCCATATTTATTAATTCGTACATGCAAACTTCCTCGGAGAACACGAACAAACAAGAAACAAGCATACCTTGAAAAAAAAAATATATATATATAACGCGTTTTTTTTTTTGTGAAGATTTACAAAACAAAAATTTCGACAGATCAAAAAAAAAACTTTGCCGTGATGCGCACAACTTCGCGTCATCGCATCCGGAAATACAAACAAGTCCAATTCATTTAATACAGCTCACAAGACACGTACACACGCATACGTCGAGCGAAAGGAAAAGATCAATTGAAAGGACGTAGTAATGTATGCGGTGAAGGAAAAAGGGAACCGGCAGCGATAACTTATCACAAACAGTGTCCCCGGAGCCGCCACTTCTTTGCAACGCTTCAGCTGAGAGGCGTCTCGTCAACCACCGCCAGAAAAGGGAAGACGGGGAGAGAGACCCTCATGCGTATGGAGTTTGCCTACACTCAGTTTCGTCTTACGGTGGACCGCCGTGGATGCTACGAGCAGTTTCAGCCAATCCAACGTTGCGAACCTAGCACGTGACTACGCATCTCGCGCGTCTCGGTACCCTCCCGAAGGTCACGTGACGCTCGCACGGCACGGGGTCGGCTTAGATGGTTCATCGCGTCCTCCGCTGTCCATCGTGAGGCACAACGTAGCATTGAGCAGCTTTCTCCCAATCTCCGTCCCCACCGTAACGAGACCGCATATCCCCGATTTCTTCCTCCACTTCCTTTTCTCCCAGATCTTTGAAACGGAAGCCGATGGAAGTGGCGCCGGATGTTGGCGCACAAAGTGTCGCCAGCCCCTCTCTCCTCGCGCGCATGCAGTTGAGGCGCACTATGGCGAGGCGACCCTTTCTTGCTGCTCCCGGTTTTCGCCGCGGCGAAACTTTGCGCTCTTTGCGGGTTTTTGCGGCGCAGTCCTGCTTTGGGATGCGGGGGAGAAGGGGCCGGGGGGGGGGGGGGGGGGGCGAAATGAATCGTACCCGCCGGCCGCTACATGGCAAATAGGAAGTGCAGGCTTTCAGCGCCTCCCCGTTCCGCGGCGCTTTCCGGCGCCTGTTCCGGCGTCACTTCCGGCCTAACTTCCGGTAGGGCAGTTTGTGGCTTTTAGCCTCGAACCGGTCGCGTGGCAGAAAGATATGCGCATTTCGTCCAGGGACAACGCTTGGCCTGTGTGCGCGCGCTGAGAATGGGTGCTTTTGAAGCCCGAGATGCGGTAGATATTTCTCGTGGCCGAACAAAAAAATGGGATTCCAGAATGCAGTTTGATCTGTGTCGTATGACGAAAGGAAGCTTCGCGATAAAGCTATCAGCTACTCACGCAATACATTGTATTTTGAGTAAAGTCTTCAAACTCTAAGCGCAAAAAGAAAAATGTCAGGAAAATGCTTTTGCGATTTTTTAGTGAAATTAATGTGATAATAGGAAGGGCGTTTTAGGCTTTGAGGGTAGGACATAAAAATTGCTATAAACCAAAATGGAAGCTTGGGCGTGTTGGTAAGGCATGATGATTAAAACGTGCTAACGAGTAAAACGTCTAGAACGTGCGAGGCATGTTTCCTTCATACATGTGTATGCTTAGACTGAATGCGCTTGTGAACGGCGTCCAAGTGGCTACTATATTTTTAATTAATTATTTTTAGCCACGTGTAAATTAGGCCGTCTTGCAATGTGGTGAACTTTTTTTTTTTTCCAATTCCTTTAATATGAATCGTTCGCAGAAATCGCAGTAACCACTGGTTCACTTGTGCTCAACTCTCGTACAGGAACGTGATATTGAGTGAGGCAATTGTCCGATACCACGTTTGACGGCAACGCTTTAGTGATATGTTACTCGCACTATATTATAGTTTGGCATTTTGTTTGGCGGGCAACGTGGAACATACACGTCTCGGCTAGAGGCGGCTCAAATATTTGGCGAGCCTCGGTTGTGCTTCCCGTATACGCCCGCGTTTCCAAAACTGGGGGTCGCGACCCCGACGGACTCAGGAGAAGGTCACAAAATCTAACTTGCAAAAAAAAAACAAAAAAAAACAAACATGTCTTTCTTTTTTTGGTGGTGTCGGTAGAAACAAAGACCAGGTCGCAGCTCAACATCGAGCCGGAATTGAAAGGTGCGGTGTCCAAATATCGTCCTTGCATTGAAAAACTGGGCTCTAGCAAACAAAAGAAAAAAATGAAAGACAATTACAATCCCCTGTAACGCCGAATTAGAGCGCAGCTCTTGAGGAGGAGGGGGGGGGGGAAGGTACGGAGAGGAGGCTATGCCCCTCCTCTTCTCCTGCTCGCCTTAGCGGGGAAAATCCCCCGCTAAGTTTAGCGGAAAAAATTCCCCGCTAAATTTAGCGGAAACATTTCCCCCCTATATTTAGCGGAAAAATTTGCCCGCTAAATTTAGCGAAAAAACACGACGGCGGCGTCGCCGACGCCGCTCAAGCCGGAAACGGGCCCCTAAGAGCTGCGCTCTAATAAAAAACAAACAAAAAAAAAACACTTTAGCCATTAGGAATAGTCATTCCTACTGGCCTAGGCGTTTCTTTTTGCGAGGATTTCTAGCCCAGCCAGTTCAGTGTGAATATATTCACTTCCAAATAAAAGTTCAGCGTCAATTGTTCGCACTACTGTTCATGTACTGAAATTGAAAAGATTCTGCCACCGCGAAAAGCCACAAGGGGGTTGGGGTTTGGTGTGGGGTTGAGGGAAACGCGGGGGGGGGGGGGGGGGGGGGGTGGAGTCGGTCGCGACGGGCTATTATTTATTTTGAGTGGGTAGCAAGGAAGCAGAGTTTGGGGAGCACCGTATAGACCTTTTCCACAAGGGCGCCGCCATCTTGAATTGTCGTCACTTCCAGTATGGGCGAAAACATTGTTTTGCTGTCGCCACGCCAGTAGAAGACACTTAGGATATAAGCGTAACCGTCACACATTATCGTTTTGCTTCCCTCTATTTTTTTTACTATTCACAGGTTTAAACGCTTTATTATTTTTTCGTCGCCCATACCAGATACGCCTATTAGGTGGCTGGGGACGAGAGTACACAGAAAAGGTCTATACCAGGGTGTAAGATAGACAGGTGGGGAAACGGCCCATAGAGGCCTACAGCAATGCCGTGACCGGATTGTGTACTCGTCTGCTTGCGGGTACCCCTGATTTGCGACAGATGGCGCTGCGGCGAGAAGAAAAAAAATCTCCGTCGGTTTAGCTGGTCGCCAGGGTCGCCACCGGTCGCCCACCTGGAGTGAGAGTTCGCGGTGCTCCACATAGATGGCGCCACAAAAAAAGAGAAACCCGAAAGGGACACAATCCGGTCGCTCATTTGGCTCTCGTTTCCCCACCTGTCTATCTTACACCCTGGTCTATACTCCGTTCACCCCTAAGCTGAGACTGCGGCGGAAGCTCCGTTCTCGTTGATCCAGTCATATACGCCTCTTTTTTGTCATGTCATCTCGCTCCCGCCCATACCCACACGCAGAGAGCCTGGTAAGGTGATGAAAGGGAGCCGGCTGATTGGTCCGGCGGTCACGTAGCTCGGCTCAGTGGTGAACGGAATAGGGTGAGCATTCTTTTACATAGCTTGTTGGTGACAAGCATAGTGTTTTTGTGTAAGACTGTTTCAGTCACACAATGACATGCTGTTTATTCGAGACATCCTGCATTTCTAACACGCACTTATCACCTCGCCCGTTTTGAGTAAATTATATATCCTCGATTTTGACGGCAGGCCTGAAAGTGTCCGGTTATCAGACAAGCTTGGAAATGAAGGAACTGCTCTCGTGGATGGGCCAGGATCAGTTTGTACTTGGTCACCATTTTCTTCGCCCGTTAAAGAGATGCTGAACCAAAAATCGAATTTCAGAAAAAGAACGCAGAATCGCTAGGCGGGACGCTACAAATCCCAAAACGTCACTCATAAAACCGGTATCTCCGACGGATCGTCATATTTTCGTAAAAGAAGAGCGCGCTCGCACAAGGCCGAAACGACGCGGGACCTCGCGACTCTCATTTCCTGCTCTTTTCGCTTTGACTCCGCGAGGGCGCGGAGAGGAAAGGGAGCGAGGCCATTTCTCCTCCTTCTCAACTCTTCCGCGATAAGATGACGTCAACATTCTCCCTCATTCGCTCCTTTATTTTCCAGAAATATGGCCATCCACTCGAGATATCGCTATATGAGTGATGTTTCGTGGTTTATGGCGCCCTGTTGAACACTTCTGCGAGCTTATTTCGCGAAATTTGAATTTCGGTTCAGCATCCCTTTAAGGCCCGTTCACACAGTTGCGTTTAACTCGGACCGACTGAGACAAATAACACCGGATTTAAAGCCTCTTACGACGGCTTGTACGACCGGATGCGTAGAAATGCAAACGGTCGTAAGCCGTCACAAAAGGCTTAAAAACCGGTCTCGTCTCACTTGGTCGTAGTGAAGCGCAAGTGTCTGAACGGGCCTTTACGTTGATCACGCAGTCGTTATCAAATGCTTAAGTTGACGGTGTGCAAGAACTTCGAGCAACATCACAGTGTTCTCTGCTGCTTCAAGATACTGCACTTTTTCCGCAGTGTTGAGAGCCACTTTCTGGCTTTCGGAGTTTTTGGCAGATGAGAGGAACAATCCGGAAACTTGGATCGTAGGGCGTTCTTATGAACCGGAAAACAAAACACTTTTTGCCCATCACAGGATTCATGGCAAAATTACAAACCAAACAATGCAAAACGTGGCAGCGAGTGCGTCTCGTGCGACTCTTATTGAGCCTCTAGTACGCATAAACGATATATTTTTATGGCGGCACAACCTCTTTAAATCGAGTTTATTAAAAAAAAAACACGCCCATCAGAGTAAAAAAACAACAACAAAAAAGTCAGAAAAATGGAGTATATCTCATTATTCGGCATCATTTGTGGATCATCCGTCAAGCCCCCAGTCCACCTTGCTTGAGCCTCTGATTGAATGGATGGATGGATGGATGGATGAATCCGGCTGCGCCCTTTGGATCGGGTGGTAGCTTACGCCACCGAGCCCAAGACGCGTAGCGCCATCTCACGGCGCTTGTCTAAACCGCGAGTGAATCTTCGCTACACTTGCTCCACGGCGAAGCGGCGTCATTCAGACACCTCTGTCTTCCTCCAGCGTGGCGCATAGTACTTCACATGTCTCAAATTACAAAATAAAATAGAAAATTGATACTTATTATTAGCATATTAATAAAATCATTAAAAACTAAAAGTGCTAAACATTTCTTTTTTATTTTTTTAGGAAAATGAAAATAAACACAGGCAGCCATGCCCCCATTGACGACGGCCGGGAATAAAAGCGGCGCTGTGGTCGGCTTTCCACAGTTGACAATACGGCACTCTATAACGCCTGGATTATGATTAATTCCACTTTTCAATAATGAAAATAAATAAGGGGAATGTCCCGCTGTCAACATTGACGGTGTTGGTTTAAGGACGATTGATTTACAAGCTTCCGCTATGGTCTTTGCTTAGTCTTTGCAGAAGCCATCAAATTGCCGCTGGCAATCCACAATAGCGTCCGTGACGTCGCAGATAGAAACCATAATGGCGCTTTCACACTGGCGACTGAGCTGCGTTTGCGAAGCGGTTGCGGATGCGGTTCACGAGCGACCCCGTTCAGACACACCGAGAAGCGGTTGGCGGTCGGCAAGAGGCAGTTGGGTGTTTCTCGGCGATCACACGTGATCTTTTGAGACTTGCGTTTGACAACCCTGTTTTATACAATCCAAAATCTACTTTAATCTACGATCCAATGCCAAAATCGTGCTATTTCGGCATTCTGAAGATTTTTCTTCGGGATGTTCGCACGCATCACGAGTTCAGGCAACGAAAAAAGACACATGGACCCGCAAAACCCGCCTGCGATTCCCCCAACTTCGCCCTTCGCCCATAAGCAAAGCCCAGCTATGCGCGCCTTGCTGACTCAGAAAAGGATGCCCCCGACCCTTTCTTCGAAGTGGAAACTACCCGCATGAATAGCTGACTTTGTTTTCAAGATAGAAAACCAATTCCCCCCACCCCCTCCCCCCCGTTGTTCGCTCTCATTATTCTCGGAGTTGTGAGTGGCACTGGTGGACGGTGATGCGGGGGAATGTGTTCGGTGCTAGCCGCTCGTGGCTTCGTTGGTGGCGGGCTTTCTTGTCACTCGCACGTCGATCGAGTCTA
Organism: Ixodes persulcatus; assembly: GCA_013358835.2. Lineage (NCBI taxonomy): Eukaryota > Metazoa > Arthropoda > Arachnida > Ixodida > Ixodidae > Ixodes > Ixodes persulcatus. The sequence goes on from JABSTQ010011216.1 coordinate 476,255, forward strand.
CTGTTTCTTTGACGTTAGGATCAAATAAACGCCGTATGGATTACCTATGCATCGTCTGGTACGTACGCTTTATTTCTTGAATAGGTTCTCTTCATTTCTCTTGGTTGTAGTAAACGTTACAGGTCGAGCTAGCGTAGGTACCCTGCCACCCGCGGTAGTGTGTTGGCTACGCAATGAGGCTCACGACGTTGAAAGCCTTCAACAGTTCACGCGACTGTCTTACACTCTAAAAAAAGGGGTCTTTACGTTACACACCTTGTCACATATACGACACCCCAAAAGTTCGGTTCGACGTATACAGCACGCTGACGTCGAACTGACTGCCCCAACTTTTGCGACAAGGTTGATGACGGTGCGATATAACATATTAAACAGCTAAAGTACGAATTAAATTCTACAGAAGGATAACACAGAGGTTTTGCAGTTTAGCCTAAAAAAAAACCCGATAACTTTTTTTGCAGTCAGTCACACTTACATTAACTATTTTAATGAGTTGTACAACTCGGCTATCCAGCCGCTCGAGAAATGGTAGCGTCAGTACAACGTCAGTGCGCTGTACATCCAACTGAAGTTTCGGGGTGTCGTATATGTGACAAGGGGTGTAAGAATATACCTTTTTTTTTTTTTAGAGTGTCGTGGGTACAGAAGCTGACATTTTGGGTGATCTGGGGCGGGTTCCGACGTTCTTCGGGCAAAGACTAACTAAAGTCACTACATTCTGGGAGAGTAGCGCCGGCCATTGCCATCCCTACCTGCTAGCCGGACACAAACAGATACTAACGTACAAACGACCTTGCAAGGCGATTGGCTAATCTCTCTACGTTGCCATGGAAATCGCCATTTTGGTCTATTTAAATCTTTGCAGCTTCCAGAGGGTCGTTCTAAACCAGTCGCGCCAAGATCACCATGGCGCAACAGCGTACTGGAAGCGTTCCTCACCAATATAAGCGTCTTTGGCACTGTGTATGTAATAAACTTATCAATCATGCCCATCTCCACGGATCTCTTACACGACATTGTTCTTATTGCTATTTCAAAACAGTAAAATTATTTTTCAGTGCCTACCAGCACCGACACAGCATGTGGTGGTGGTACGAAGATGTACGCTTGTTTTGTCGGTGTGTGAGACAACGTCTCCATAAAGGTATACGCGTCACCACCGAATTTAGATCGGCTCCCTAAGAACTGAGGGGTCAAAGAGAATTTGATTATTTCACGGACCAAGATGATGACCATACGGGGAGCTTGGTGCTACTTTATCAGGAGTGACACAAGGCAGCGAGCGACGGGCTGTGGCACCCGGAATAATAAACAAACTCTTACTCTAACCAAATCACCAGTGCGAAGCCCGTTAAGATTACGAGTCAATTCTTTTCGCGGCGGATTCAAGTGACGGACATGAACATCACGTTTCTTTGTTGATTTGTCTGCTGTAACGCTAAAAATACTGCGCCTTAGATGCCTCACCAGCGACAGATGCCATCTTGTTTGAAAACCACCGACGCCACGTCAGCGTCGCGTTGCCGTTTCGCGGTTTGCGAAAGCGGTTGGGGAGTTGGTCCCGAAGTGGTTGGCAAAAAACGCGCTACAACCGCTCGATCCCAGACGCTTTGTGGTTGAGAACGCGCGAATGCGCTTCCAGAATGAACGCCCCATAAGAGGGAGCCACCTAACATGATCTCGAAAAGTCATTATACACCTTGTTTGAACACTCCCCCGCCCCCCCCCCCCCCCCCCCCCCATACTGTTTACTGTTAACCAAGGCAAGTAGAATATTTATATCTAATCTTACATCATTGAAATCATTTACGTTCAGATTTTAAGATTTCATTATTTCAGTATAAATTATTAGCACAGAGACGTTGGCTTTCAGAACAAAGATTAAACACGATTAAAAGAAAACCCCTTGGGAAAGAGGGTTACGTGACCGCAAAATGAACAGTGATAGCTAAAAAAAAAAAGAAATTCAGAACTAGTCGCACTCACACACACACCCGCACGACCGCTCACAGGCAGCGCCCAGATTCCAGCGTCAGCCACATCCGCGAAGCGCGGTCGCCAATGGAGCGGAGCCGAAGAGAGCCCGAGACCGGATCAGGCCCGGCGGCAGCGGCCCGAGCCATCTCCACACCGAAGCGATCGGCCAAATCTCCCCGGGACACTTATGCCTCGCGCCACGTCACAAGAGACACACGACTGCGGCCATCGGCGACGACATGGACGTCGGGGCCGCGGCGGCGGTCAAGCGCCCTGTACCCTCCGATTCACGGCTGGCCGGGTCCCCCGAGATGGGAGCCCGATACTCGGGCGCTCCCGGAGCATCGAGGCCTTGCGCCCGGGTCGTCTCCCGTCTTTAAGCCGCCACCGGATTGGGGCTGCCACGGCAGGATCAAGGGGCTGGCCAGATTTATAAGCGTCAGTCTGCGCTGGGGCGTTTTTGGAAGCGTTCCGCGGATTAGGCAGATTCCGCAGAACCCCGAGCTGCCGCCGCCGCCTTCGCTGAGGTTTTCACTAGATTGACCGGGGGAAGAGATAAAAGGAAACTGCTTCGTTGCTCTCGATGGTGGCGCGGGGGAACGACGAAGACCCCGGGATCAAGTTTAAACGGCATCCCTGGCTCGAAACAATGCTCGTCTCTCTGTGTATTTGTGTGTATGTGTATGTGTTGACCCGGGGGTGGGGGGTTGGAGGGAGGAACGTATTTGTAGGCCGTGGTTGCTCGCTTCTTTAGTTCAACTTGGGTTCTTCTCTGTTGCATACGACAGCGCGAGCGCGCCCTAGTGGAAGCCAGCCAAACGATGTTTGGGGTCATTGCAGTTAAGCGCTGGTGTTTAAATTTGTTTCCAGCGGTTTTGAGTGGCAAAATACGGCGCTCTTTTTGGAGGGCTCGTGGTTCGGGCCTGATGTCGTTTGATTTTTGCTGTTCTTTCGCAATATTTTGCTACTGGTCGAGGTCCTTTTGCGGTAGCTATGGGATTCGGCGGGTGCTTGTGTCAAAATTAATTATTTTCTGTTCCTTCGTTTTATTTTTTTTTTTGTGTATAAACTGCGGTGGAGTTTGTTGTTAGGGTGGCACGACCTTTAGGCTCAGTTTCAAGATGGCGGTGAGGGTTTAGAGGGGGCGATTTATGGTGGTCGTCGTGCTTTATTTAGCGTGTCCAAAAGCGTTTTTTGGTTGATTTTTTTAGGAGAGTGAAGCGGATGTGGTTTTAAATGAAATCCTCGCGGCCGGTTGTTCATGGAGGCACGATAAAGGAGATTGTTCAGGATTACGCTGCACCGCGCGGTCGCTGCGGTTGATGTTGGCCGCAGCATCAGATTCGGGTGATGAATTTTGGAGAATGTCTTTCGTGCAGTCTGCGCCATTTATTTTGACTTCGTTTACTGCTTTTAAGCTTTTTTTTTTTGCATGACGTTTTTGTACAGTATTTGACTTGCATAGGTCAGACCGAACGCGACTAAATTGGAAAAGAAAGGGTTTATTGAAGTTTACAGCTGCTAACAGGAACAATGAAGGACATGAGAATGGAGTCATTGGTTAGGACTGAAACTTTCTTATTTTTGTATTTTAATCATCTTGATCATAGTTTATAACAGCGGTTAAAAATTCACAAGGTCTACACAGGTGAAACCTGCATTGATAATGTGTATACGGTAAATAAATGTGAACTTTGACGACGAAACCCTAGGAACAGCCAGACTTGTACGGTACTCAATACAAGGAACCGAATTACCTGTTCATACATGGGTAAATTACTTTCAAAATGTAATTTAATTACAATTACAATTACTTTGCTCCAAAAGTAGTTTAACTACAATTACAATTACTACTACGCGAAAGCAATTCATTACAATCACAAATTACTTTTAAAAAGTAATGCAATTACTTTACAATTACTTATTTCTGAGAGCTACCCACCTTGGGCCATATAACTTTAAACGAGTTATATGGCCGCTGTATAAATGTCACGTATTGTATTTTTTAATTAAATTTGTTAAATGAATTATACAACATTTTGGCGTAATAAACTCCTGCATTCTTATATTCTCAATAAATAAAAATAAATTTTTATTACATTTTTATTTTATTTTAAAACAAGCTCTGGACAGTCTGAAACCGCGGTTTGTAAAGTTTTGGAATCTCGTCCAATCAGTTTGAGAAACGGTTGAAAGGGTTAGGGGTTGGAGCAAACAGTAAATAATAAAATTTATGCAGAAAGGCAGACGAGGATTGGGAGAGGGAAGAGCAGTGTTGCAACAACGGTTGGAAGTAAGGTGGGGTGAGTCGTTTTAACGAGACCTGCTGCTTCTTTGCCTCGATGTGAGAGTAGCACAACTTACTGTAGGTGGTACCAACAGACAAGCTAGAGTAGAGGGACGTGAAGAACTCATAAAGAAAAGAGAATAATTTCATGGACAATAAAATCCCCAACCTTGACTGAAATATGTAAGCGAATATGCTAGCCACGAAGACGCGTAAGAAGGACATCGAACCTCCCTGCCTCGACCGGATGATGTGACCGGAGCCCAACCAGCTCGAATTCGAACCCCAATGCCCCTGATGGGAATGAGAAATAAGAGAGACCCCTAGGAACACGAGCAACAGGAAGCGAACGAGACAAAGAGACCGATTTCAACTGCGATCCGAACGAGAACCGACATGAATGTAGCCCTCATTTATCAAATTATTTCTCAAAATTTTTTATTAAATAGTTTTACAGTTTGCAAAACCGTTCATTCCGTTCTATCCCAGCCTCTGTTTCCCATTGCTCCTTTCCCTCATTTTGAGCACGTTGGGATACACTCTCTCTCCTGTCGCTTTGGCTGTACTGCCGTCCCCGTGGTCAGGGGAGGAAAAGCGCCGTCGCCGTAAAATCTTGCAAAGTAATTGTAATTGTGCCTGAAGTTTTACAATTACTGACGCTAAAAAGTAATTAAATTACAATTACAATGCAATACAAAGTAATTAAATTACAGTAATTCAATTACTGTAATTGAATTACTACCCAAGTATGCCTGTAATCAATTACTTTTCGGAGTAATTTTGTAACCATATGGTTACATTAATTGAGAAGTGAACGCAAGAGTAGTCTGTTTGCTTTTGGAAGCGCTAAAATGAATTGTAACCGCTACTATTTTCCCCACCCCTTTCTAAGGCGCCAACGCGCCGGCGAAAAAGGCGGAGGAAGACGGGATCAGTGAAAGATCTCTCGTAGCTCCGGCGTCGCGTAACTTTGGTCCTCTGCTACGAGTAGACAGAGTGTCTTTGACAGTCGAGCAGAAGAGCGACCCTAGTGTGTCAGGGTTTCGCTGTACAGCTCAGGAAATTGCTAGGACCAATGTGACGGGGAATGAAAGAGGCGGATTGTTTTATCGGCGCTATAAGGACCGCATTTTCACGTCTAGAAATCACGTGAAAATCAATCACTATGACTTCAGCGTAAGAAAAAGGAAAGGCAAATTTAACGGCAATGCCGATGGGTTGAGCAGATTTTTCTGACATCACGAAAAATAGTAGGGATGATATCAGAGGTCTTCGTCATCCACGGGAATGAGGATCTAAGTGGGGGCACTTCGTTGAAACCCCAAAATGACCTCACAAATTGCGAAAAGTTTTTGTCTTTTGTCTTTTGTTCTTAGTGACCTCGTTGGAAAAATGAGTTTTTTTGGCGACAGGGGGTCTCGATACCCGGAATTGTACCAAATTTTGGTAATCCGTAATCCAGTCTGGCGGGTTTTTGGCGAATTCCGAGCGTTTGACTGCGGTGTGGCGTGGTGTTGTGGGGGACGTTTCCGCTGATGCCTCCGTTGTGAGAGGTTTGGGAGTTTGTTTGGTGCTTGCAGCGTCTTCTCAAGGCCTACTCCAAGCCCACCTCTTCAGGCCAGCGATTGTACCACCGGCCATTCGAGGTTTCCCTGGCCCCGGAGGGGCTGTTAAGAATGGAACCTTCGGCAACCTTCTTCCGAGTTTCAACGCTGCGGAAACGAGTCCCGAAACGAGTCCCGACGTGTTCAGGACTGACGCCCACCTGTCGAAGGCTGCCCAAAACGTGTCTCAACGCGTCCGTGACGTCAACGGGACGTGTGTGTGTGTGCGTGCGGGTTCGTGCGCTCCGGAAGGGGAGAGAGGCCTGGCCTAACTGCGGAGAACCTTGGCTATGACTCATTTCTGACTACGTCGCGGCGGACCCAGCTGCAAAGCACGTGGCGGTCGCACCTGCTGCCCTGGCGGAGAGAGAGGGAGAAAACGGACCCCTATATAAGGCGGGGCGTGAGGGCTCCATTGGTTCTCTCGGATTTGACGACTGTGTCGGTACCATGTAATTAAACCGCTCGTTACGTTACCAATTCTCCCACCTCCACTGGACCCCTGGGTTCTTCACTTCGGGGAATGGTCGTCGTCACGAGCCAGGAAGCTCCCGGACGTGCGGCCTAAGCCCCGCCTCGAACAACGGTCAATTATACCTTTCTTTTCAAGTAATCAAGTACCGTATTTTCCGGACTATAGTCCGCGGACTATACATGTTTAAAAGTTGAAATTTTAGGCTGTGGGGATTATCTACGCGTGCGGACTATACAGGAATTTTGTTTTTCAATATCGTGGATTATGACGAGACGAGACGGATTTTGTGAATAAAAGAGTATGTAAATTAAGATTTATGTATAATACAAGCTTCTTTGTGAGCTAAGAAAGCAGACATATGTCAAGGTGTGCCGCGTATGAGAAGATTTTAGTGTCGACTAAGCACCAGGTGCGGACTATGCACTGAGTGCGGACTATGCACCGGGTGCGGACTATCTAAGCAAAAACTTTTATTTTTGACCTTGAAGTTGCCCCTGCGGGCTATACACCGGGTGCGGACTATAGGCCAGAAAATACGGTAATCTAACTGAATAATGTTTACCAAGAGTAATTGTAATGTTAATCGATTACATTTTTAGAGTGACGTGGACAAGACTGAGTCCAACCAACCATTGACATTTTATTATATAAGCTGAAGTAATGCTAGGAGTGGTTTTCACGTTTATTTCCCAGCTTAGCAGAGGCCTATAAACCTCATCAGAGATCCCTCATATCCCTGAAAAACATTTTGGTTATAACTTATAATTAAGATGAATTTAGAGAAAATGGCAGTTAAACTTGATATTGTGGAGTGCCATTTATCTCCGAATGAGATTTAGTGATATTTATCGGGAGATAGATATTTCAAGCAATTGAAATTCACTATGACCTACGCCAGCAACTTCTGACCTTGCCTCGCAAACCTGGTCCATACAATGTAGCCATTTTTCGGCGCTTCCGCTACTATAAGCGCTTAATTATTTTAGGAGATTTGTATGTCAGATCAATGAGCACGGAACCGTGATACATCATACTGGGTGTAAAATTAAACGTTGTCCGTGCTTTCATTTCTCTTTTCCTCAAAAATCCGCTGCGAAGCGGTGAAGCTATAGATACGTTTGACGCGGAGGTCTGTATTTTATGGCGGCTAATCTTATATGGTCTTTCTACATGGAATCACTGAGTGCTCAGCTTGTTTTAAACAACAAAGCGATTAGTAAATACGTAACCTATCGTGTCGGCCTTCTCGGTCCTTAGGTATGTGGACCCTTCAGAGCTTATCGTGGTCATAATTAAGCCACCTTCAATATTTCCGACACCAACTCCAGCATGAGAAGGACTTGTCTAAAACGACATTTTGTCTTTTACCCCGCATTATTGTCGGAAACGCATGGGATATTTTCGATCTAAATGTAGGCCATATCGCGGATTGATCTCGACAATTTCGGTTATATATGTCGCCATTTAAGTATCCGCTGTAGAAACACACACACACACACACACACACACACACACACACACACACACACACACACACACACACACACACACACACACACACACACACACACGCACGCACGCACGCACACGCACGCACGCACGCACGCACGCGCACGCACGCACGCACGCACGCACGCACGCACGCACGCACGCACACGCACGCACGCACACACACACACACACACACACACACACACACACACACACACACACGCACGCACGCACGCACGCACGCGCACGCACGCACGCACACACGCACGCACGCACGCACAAACACACACACACACACACACACACACACACACACACACGCGCGCACGCACGCGCACGCACGCACGCACGCACGCACAAACACACACACACACACAAACTACGCCCCTTGTAGTTTTATTTGTTTGTTTTTTTAACTGCACGATCTTAAATAAATTCTGCGGTATATCGCAATGTGCACTAAGAGGATGGGCTTCGCCAAGCTCCGTTTTGAAGCGGATCAGCGCGGCCTCCTCGAACATTGGTATGCGGCGCGTGGTGTCTCGTGTCAGACGGCCCCAACCGCTGATGGATATCGAGCGCCCATACTGCCTCACCTACTGAACTGTGTTTAAGGCACGCCGCCGATCTCACATGGCAGTTACACGCGATCGCGTCGGGGATACCTGGCGGCTGTGCGTTGTGCAAGTCCGACCCTGCAGCACGGATACGCTGCTGCCCTCATGTGCACAGTGAACTGACGACCCTGGTTTGAATGAATGAGCTGCGTTTTAACACTGACCATCCTTTCACCTTGGTGTCAGAGAGCAATACCAGATTTAAAAGAGAAATATAGTTAATTTATATAGGATTTGTCCAAGAAACAAATCAGAAATCGTATAAATTATTGTTTGAGAAGTATATAGTTCTTGTATATTGTACAGGTTTACGTGTTTATGGACACATTCACCCAATTTTCTTTTACTGGGGTGTAGGTACAGTAATGCCACATATTCATTACATCATTCGTGTTTCGAGGTGTTGGCATCGACATTAAAAGGAGAGTGAACGCATGTACTGAATTCAACGTGCAATATACTCTTCCGCCTCCTTAGGGGCATATGACAATTGATGAACTCACTAATTGGGTAGCCGCCATTCGTAAAGAATATTGCAGTAAACAACAGTTTTGGTTGGGAAGCACTTTAAGTACATTGTACTCAAAGTACTACTTCAAGTGGGTTTAGAAAACGCGTACTTTGCTTGAAGTACACTCTCTGGGTATGTACTTACACTTTACTTCAAGTATTTTTTTTCTTGTACCTTTCGAGGAAAACACAGCCATGTACAACTCACGACTTCAAAGTACCTTCCCCAAATTTTGTCTCGTTAAATTTGTATTACAAAATGGTGCGTTTTCAACTCTGAATAAATACTGGTTCTGCCGACTTCTTCGTCCATGGCATACGGGAGACATCATCATCGTCGAGAGACATCGTCGGCTTCCGTTTCAAATTCTTTTTCGTCCGCGGTAGATGTGAAGTTAAAGGAAAAGTTATTTCAGGATGTCGGTGAACTTCACATCTACGACGGACGAAAAAGAATTTGAAACGGGAGCCGACGATGTCTCTCGACGATGATGATGTCTCCCGTATGCCATGGACGAAGAAGTCGGCAGAACCAGCGCTATACGGATGAAGAGAAGGACGAAGCAAGGCGTTTGGTTGCTGGTAGCTAGTCGGGTGTTCTTAGGCTGCACTGATGATGTCTCCCGCATACGAGACGAAACGTCTACTTATAAATTATTGGTATTGTTATGCAAGTCAGAGGTATTTGTTTTAAATCATGAATCCCGGCTTTTGGAACATTTTTTGCATTAAAGTTTTCAAAGAAACGCTTATAAGTTTTGAATAAGATAACGGTTGGTGCTGAAACTTTTGCATCTTTTTCGAACGCTGGGGCTACGTTCTAACAGAGCTTGAGCTCTCCGTGATATCTAGTTTATTTTAGCGATGCGAAAAACAGGATTTGGTTTTCTAGCGGATTCCCGGAACTTTACGCCAAGTACGTTTCACCCTGTGTATTTACTACTTTACTTGAAGTACATCACCTCTCATTTACTTTGTAGTTTACTTAAAGTACTTTTTAGATGTACTTTACCCAACATTGGTAAACAATGAGACGACATTGCCATTGGTGTTTTCAGATGTTCCAATGTAATAAAGAGACCTTTGCAATATACTTTGTATGCCTTTCACTAGGTTGAGCTCCAGTGCCTGCTTCACTCACTTCATTAGTCTATTAATCTCCAAAGGAATGATATAAATCCTTCATATCCATAGATAAAACCGAGCACTGCTTGCCATGCTGAACGTTCAAGATGCCAATCAATTTGTTCGTGTTTTTAGTGACAATGAATTTTAGAAAGGAACGCACTCTAACCCTTGTTGAAGGAACTTGGACACCACTTTTTGCCACGTTTCATTTTCGTTAACGACCTTTCAAAACGGAAGCTCCGGCTTATGGTCTTTTAGGAAGAACTTTCAACTTAATGTTGAGCGCCTTGAACCCATCACTCTTTTGGCCATACCCTCGAAATCCTCCTTCTTCACGACCCAACAATTAACTTTCCTTAACTTCTCAACGTTTCCTTCCGATTCACAGAAGAGGGAACCCAACGCTTCGTTTGCCTTGTTCTAAAAAACTGACCGGGGTAAGATCGCAAACTTCCCACTCTTGTCTGTTTGCACTAATTGCAACGACTTACTTTTCAATTCCTCTTTTACCGCTTTTATCTGCCCGAAGTTTATATTTCTCTCGGGTAATCCCTGTCCATAACTCGTTCCAACCGTTCAACCACCTGATCTATGAAGGCTGCTTTTTCTTCATGTGTCCGAGTCCGACCATTCTCGCTACCGACTGAATTGACGAAAAGACATCAAGCCTAGATGGCTTCAGATTTACACAAAGTGTTGGCCCACTATCCAACAAGGCTTCAGTTTTATGAGATAGTGATGCTACATAAGGGTTGACAAGATTACCGAACTCTACGCTCCAAAAGTCATTTAGATGCCTTCGATCAATGAGTCCTCGACCGTCCTGCCAATTGTGAGTTCCATGCAACACATTCCCAAGTCCAATGCCGTGGGCGTTCTGCCGCTTTATGCTGTCCAAAACCTGCCTCCGCCTTGCACCCCAAAGCCGGTTGATGTGGGTCCTCCTGACGTTGCTCCAGTGTTGAACGTCCAATTGTGGCGTCGAAAATCCGTCCCGAGGAGCAGAGTCCACTGTCTGTCACTTGCGTGGCGGATCTCCAGAATCACTTGAGACGTACTGTTCCTGTGCGTTCTGGAGATCTTCTTTTTGGTGGCCCAGGGAATTGCCGGTGACGATAGATGCCTGAAGAGCTCAGGGTCGACGAATTTTTTCCGTAAGCAAATGCCAAAAAAAAACGCAACTTCGGATTCGAGTCCCGTCAGCCGGCGTCCTAGCTTGTCAAGGACAGCGAAAGCTTGAAACAGCCAAGTTGTTGACGACGATGAGAATGAAGATGTATAGAAATAAGGAACTAAGCCTGCTTCGGGTACGATCACCAAAAAAAAAGAACAGGGAGAGCGCAGGTGAGCTGGTTTAGTTTTACCATTCCTATAAATTGCCCGAGACTAGCGAGAAAACTATGAAGCATCAAAACGTGGAAGAGAAAGGCAAAGTGATAGGAAAACAACGTCTCGAATACATCTAAAAGGTAAAACGCTTTGTTATCTAGGAGGTGTTGCACGGTGCGTCCTCTGCTCCCGCGCCAGCTGTACGCGTGACTTTGACGAAAACTAAAGGGCTCGTTTAGCAAAAACCCGGCGGTGTCTGTCAGTCTGTCAACGCCGGGGAGAGAAGGAGAGGTTGACGGGTGCTGACATCAGCGCTTTAGACCAATGGGAGCGTCGCAGGAGTCCTCCTTTTCCCTTTCTTCTCCCTCTCTCCCCGCCGCTGACAAACGAGAGACACCTCTGGGTTTTCGTCAAAACAAACTTTCTAATGCTAACGCATTAAAAACCATTGAGAGAAAAAGCCGTGGGGTGGCGGGACGAGTTTGTTGTCGCCCCAAGTGTGTGAACACCTTACGGGAGATGGCACTGGCAATGGATGAATGGTGGCATCCCTTGGTGGCACACCCATGTGAGTGTTTTGCGTCAGTTGATTGCGTGACACAGCTAGCGTAAACATGGCGTCGGTGGTACTTCATATTTTGCTTCAAAATGATTTAGGGACACCAATTGCTGCAGCCTAAGTATGTGTCAAGGATGAGGACGTTCCTCCCCACTCGCGTTTTTGTTTTTTATGACTGACTTCTAGTTATGAGGGGGGAAAGGGATAACCAGACATCGCTTGTTTGTGCTAACCCTGTTGCGTTCTGAGCGTCAGTCAAATACGATCAAGCGTTTAGCTGACAGACTGTCTTTAAAATAGTAATAGTTTAAACAAGCTGTAAGCCATAAAACTGAGTGATCAGAGGCGTGACCTGTCACCGATATCAAAGTTGGAACGTTCCTAGCGTTTTGAATAGAAGTTCATGCAGCGCATTGAATAGCAAATAATCTTTCGGGCTCGCCCACCGTAATTGCGCTCCTCCCTGCATGCACGTAACATTCGATATTACTAACACAGCTTAAAGGGCATCAGGTGATTGGTTTTGTTTTCACCTTGGAATTGGGCATAATATAAAGTTCTAGCGTTTGCTTGCAGGCATGCTGACTAATGGTTTTCTTCCTTGTAATATTTAGGAAAAAATACATTTTAGACAATTCACACCTGTTGTGCCACTAATCAAGAAGGTTAGTGCTGGATTTGCATTGTTTTATTGATGTTTTAAATTTCCTTTATATTCCACTTAAAAAACTGAAAAAAAAACAAAGGTGGAGGAGGAACAACAGGACAGGAAGACAACGGAGTTAAGGAGTTAATCTGGGAAATTCGTTCCGATTGGCTACTTTATTCAGGGTAAGGCAAAGGGAAAAACAAAGTAGAAAGAAAAAAAAGAAAAGACGGAAATAAAAAGCGAATTGAAGTCTGCAAGCCCAGGCGTGTTCTTATAAAAAAAAAAAAAGTGACAAAGATAACAAATCAACTACTCTCACTTTATGACGCGTGAAATGTTTGAGGCCTACCATATTTATGTGTGCCCGACTATACAGCAACAGAAATAAACAAAAGGCATTGAAGCTCAAAAGAAATCGTACATCCACAACTCAGAAAGGCGTATCAAATAGTTTGCATTTTGCATTATATGCGAACGGTGCGTAAGGATGAAACGTCAAATCTTGTTTTATTATCTGCACGACCATTTAAGGCTATAGAAAGAAAAAAAAAGTTTGGTGTTCCTTCTAAAGTGCCGGCTCCGGTGAAGTTCTAGCATTATGTTAATTCCCGGGCCAAAACAGATGGCGCATTCGACAATAATCAGCAGTTGAACACTTCCTTCCCATTTTGCCCTCCTCGTTTGCTTAGGATGACGAAAGGTCCCTATTTTTAGGTGACTCTGGTAGCTTTCCAATTTAACGTAAGGGCTTTAACTTTTCATTTATTGCGCTGCTGGATTACTTATAAATATCTTTGGGGACACCTTCTATCTTTAGGGTTTCAGATACAAACAGATATATAGAAATACAAATGCGTTCACAACACGAGTACCCGCATAGGCACGCACACTCACGCGGACAACAAGCGTACGTGTATAAAGACACGCGCGCGCACCCGTACAAGTCCACCTAAAGCACAGAGCAAGAAAGAGGCGAACAGACCCATAAAACAACCATAGTAACCCTGAGACGTAGGAACAATAAAAAAAAAAAAACGTACAGAACAACGAAGGGTTACTATGGATGTCATTCACCAGCTCACCTGCATTTTTTTACCTTTCTTCACGTAGAACAAACCTGGTCAAAGTATTTCATGCAAAGACTTCATTTCCTGTTGATGTTCAGCGGCACGCAGGCATCACCAGAACGCCCCAGGAGTGGCCGGCACAGGAGCCCGTTGACGAAGACTCCGGAGAGTCCGGCATTCTCCCCCTACCAGAGTGATGGATAGCCCGCAATTCAATTTGCGATTCCTCAAGCGTGGATGCTGCTGCGTAGCACGAGCGACGTCTCCCCACTTGGTGGGGGCAGCAATACCCGTTGTGACGTCCTCCGTGTCTGAACTGTTTTTCTCTATCTGGGGGAGGGAATGGCAAGGCGGCTGGGACGCGGTCCTGCACGAAGGGACGCGTCGTGCGTGTCCAGAGTTCTGCTTTCTCGCACGCGGAGTGAAAATCGCACGCCCCCTTCAGTTCTCTTCTGCTGCTGCATACGGAAAGTGAGAAAGCTGGTTCGGAGAGGGAGCATCCGGGTGGTGCCGGTGACTCCCAGCATAATGGAAACAGAGTCATTAATGAGGAGGAAGGACGTGAAAAACGTGGCAGGTTGGACTTTCACTCGGTCATCTACATTTCCAAACTAAGTCCAAACAATAGCCCAAACGTATCTTCAACTGGCAGGTGTCACATGTCGTGAGCTCTTGTTTTAAAGTTCTCGGTGTAATTTTACGATTAAGCATAAGTTTTTCGAGTGCGTATTTTTTATTTTGTGCTTTACCGGAGTATAGTTCTCCAAAAAACAGGTTTTTTGTTCAGTGATCTGGAAAACTTAGTATGACGGCTACAAAAAATCTAGAACGTATACAGAAAACGTTTGCTAGATTTTATCATCCTAGACGTTCACATGACTCATACGTACACCTCGAAGTACTGAAATCATTACAGATATCTGAACTTGCAATAAGACGGTGTTCACGCGACCTTGTATTTTTGTTTAAATGTATACACTCTTACTTCGACATTAGCTCATTAGTCTTATCTGTGCACTATAATATACCTGAAAGAAATGTTGGAAATCACCGCACGTTCCACGTTGAACCCACAAACAATATCTTACCATCGGGTCGCTTTCAAAACTATTTAAGCCACCTAGACTCAGCCGATTTAGACGTTTTCAATCCAGATTTGTGCAGATTTAGAAAGTGCTTGCGTCATGTATGTGGTTGATGTATATATTTCGTCACTGCTGAGTATTTTATTCTAGTCTGTTGTTTGCATTTCTTACCTTTCTTATTTTTTTTTTGTATTCTTGTTTTACTACTAGCAAGTGCACCAGTGCTTAGGCTTCGGCTGTTACTTGGCACAATAAATAAAAGTATTCTTCTTCTTGTTCTTCTTCTTGTTATTATTATTATTTTTTTTCTTTCTCGAATCAGTGGCTTTGAACAGTTGCACAAATGGTCACAACTCTTGCTACCGCCATCCAGTAGTACTATGTGGTACTAATGCTCACACACAAATCAATGCTCAGGCGCACGTCAGTATAAGTAAGCTGACAAGTCCTTATTAAGTTTTTGTCATAGATAAGAGAGCTTCAGCCTCGTGATCACAAGGGTGCAAAGAGATAAATAAGATGCTGCGTCGATCCATTTATGACACTGCGGGATGTAAGGTTACACACAGGGTGCACTTCTGTGTGGTATATCGGGAAGGATTTATTAACATTCGCAGTGGACGATGAAGAATGTTGTGTTTTACATAGCAATTTATATGACACGAGCTCATGCTTGTACTAGGTATTTGCGTGTTATGTGCATACGGGGTAAAGTTTTGAACTGCTCTTGTACGGAAAACATATTTTGGAAGCTTAACTGACGTCATTTCGAATCTAATGGCGCTAACCGTGTCGAGATTGAGCGGGACTGTACCCCTACCACAGGCCAGTAACCTTGACAAATGTAGTTGTACATCAACAGCATTAGATGGACGACGTGACGACGCTCCAGGGTTCCAATTGCAGAGATTCAAATAATCCACACTATTAAATACCACCTTAGCGAATGAGAAGATTCGGGTACAAGGTTACTTGGGAAACTAGCTTCTTAGTGCAAGGTCCATTGCATATTAAACAGATACTTTTGAAGTATCTTTCAGGTACTGAATTTCCAGTCTCTAGGATACTCAGTTAAAATAGCAAACCCAGCGACACATTGCAAAGATGCTTTCTGTTGATGGGGGTGCACGCCACTGGTCGTACTCAGAGGGCATGGTGCGACAGATGTTGTCCATTGTACAAATAAAAAAAATATCACGCTGAGCAAGGGAATATGGTGTTGATAATAATACAAGGGAAAGTTAAAAAAAAAAACCGAAAACCTGAATACCCCCTACCCCTCCCCCCTGACCCCCCCCCCCCCCCCCCCCAATAAGACGATGAATAAAAGAGCGAGAAAGAGGGAAAGAAAGAGAGAGAGAGAGAGAGAAAGAAAGAGAAAGAGAGAGAAAGAAAAATATCAAATCTATTTATTTTTATTTATTTCAAAATACTGCGACCTTAAAGAAAGTGATTGCAGCAGAGGAACAGAATACATACATTGCATGTCATTACAACAGAAAACATGTAAAAAGTACAACCCCAATAAAAACATTAATAGCGGTTAAAAATGGGTTAACAAAACAAAAATAGATACCAACAATAACCAAGAGAACTTCTAATATAAATTTCTAAAATTTAAGTGAACGTATAGCCCAATCAATGCTGTTCCAAGTATCCATGGTCATCGAAAAAAAATGAATATTTAAAACTATTGAGATGACATGTATACGGTACAATATTTAGATGATGAAAGCTACGAGTGCATGATTGAGTAATGAAATCAATACACTTTTCGCGAATAATTACACCATTCTTATTCACTATTTTGTCTAGAAGCTTTAGTCGTTCCAAAAGACGTCTCGAACCTGAGGCTCCAAGTCCAATATCTTGCATTGACGATGTAGGAGAAAATGTACGATTATAGTGAGTAACAATAAATCTGGTTGCCTTAGCTTGTATTGCATCAATCAACATAATATATCTCTTTAAATACGGGTCCTGACCACACAGCCATATTCTAAAGTCATCTAATTACGATCCTGTACGCGATTATTTAAACTTCCCAGTTGAAGATTTTAAAGTCATTTTAACATAACCCAGTCTTTGCAAAGCGCGAAAGCATATAGAAAAAATTACAAAATGTAAGGGCGCAAACGAGCTGGTGTACATTGCACATGGTTGAAAAAAAACCGAGACTGCGGGTAAACGACACAACACTAAAAAGTCTCTAAAGAGACTTTTTAAAGACTTTTTAGTGTTGTGTCGTTTACCCGCAGTCTCGGGGTTTTTTCAACCAACAGAAAGATGTGCCTGTCTTATGTAAGACTTACAGTAAATAAAATTCCCGAATACTTATATTCACACACTTTGCTCAGAATTGCAGTACCTGTATTATGACTAAAAACAAACCGTGTCTTCTTACTAGTGAACGTCATGAAGACGGATTTTTCAGGGTTAATTTCCATCTGCCATTTCTGGCTATAATTAGGAAATGATAAAAATTAGTCATTAAGTATGACATGTCCATTTACGAAACTGATTTCTTTGTATAAAACGCAATCATCAGCATAAAGGCGGATCTTAACAGGAATATAGTCAACGACGTCATTATTATAAAGCAAATACAAACGTGGTCCTAAAGCCGAACCCTGCGGGACACCTGAACCAACCGAGATGTTGCTAGAAGAAACATCCCGATATGAGACAAACTGAGATATATCTTTCAGATAATCAGCGATCCAATTAATTTATGATGCATTTTTAATATCCTCTGCAGTTTTTGAAGAAGTTTCGAATGTGGCATTTTATCGCAAGCCTTTGAATAGTCAGCGAAGATTACATCTAGTTGCCCTCTTTTACCTAAGGCAAAAACAATGTCATGGGTAAATTCTGGTAGCTGGGTAGATGTAGGGCACCCAGGGCGAAAGCCATGTTGTTGGGAACAAAGAATTGAATTAGCCTCGAGGAATACAGATATATGTTTGTAGACCATGTGTTCAAAAAGCTTACAAAAACACAATGTCAATGAAATTGGTCTGAAGCAAGTAACCACTTGCTTGTGACCGGATTTAAGTAGTGGAATAATTTTAGGTGACTTCCATAGTCGAGGTACGGTTGCACTAGGAATAGATTTGTCAAAAATTAGAGATAAATACTTTGAAGTCCCAAGTGAATAACAATGAAGAAAATAATTGTGGGTCCCATCAGGGCCAGGGCTCGTTTTACAATCGAGATTCAGGAGTAGATTGAGAACACTAAAAAACTAATGTTAACATCCGATAATGCCGAGCCTGTACCGTCAAAGCAGAAATCTGTAACGTAATCATTATCACAGCACAATACCGATTTAAAGTATTCGTTAAAACAGTCAGCAATCACTGCTGGTTCACTAACAGATTCACCTCAAATGATAAAGCTTTCCCACGCATTCATTACTTTTGGGAGGATAGACCTCTGGAATTTGGCAGGATTTGATTTCATATATTGAGACAGAGTTACGTTAAAATACTTGGTTTTAGCTGCTAACATCTTTCTCTTCAAATGTGTCTTTAGACCCTCAAACGAAGCGCTATCAGCAGTCTACATTGCGTTTCGTGGAACGTTTAATTTTTGTTTTCCGCATCGACTGCAAGACCTCTCTCGTTATCCAGGGGTGCGAAGAATCTTTCTTCTTTATAACAGGTACACAATTGTTAATACATTTATTTACAAGAAAGTTGAGATGACTAAACAGCGTATCGACATCTGCATCTGTACTTATAGCACAAAAGTTATAAAAAACAAAAACTAAGTTCATTAAGTGCAGCTACATCGTCAGCCTTGTTGGAATCAAAGACCGTGACTATTTCAAGGTTTATATGGTGGGCATGAAGTTTGAAGGTAAATAAATCGCTTTGTGATCGGAAATTCCTTCAATCACTTCGCAATTGCAAACTAAGTTTTGTAATGTTGTGACTAAAAAAAGATCAAGAATAGAATTATATGTGGTGTGAACTTTAACAACCTTATTGAAGTCAAATGGCACCGACAAATCTACCGAGCATCTTAAATGGCCCTATCTCGGCAACCAATCAAAAGTGTTTCCCAATTTATATCGAGAGCATTAAAATTAGAAAAATAGATATGAAAAACAAGGTGAATACCTGAAAATTAATTAGTGGATCTTAGATAATTAATTTGCCTATTCCTATTTTACACTCGCGACCTATAGGCTAGTGGTCACTGCGGTCAATAACAATATCCGGAAAAATAGTTCCTTTGATTTCAAGTGCCTTTTTTTTAATTATTTGATTATTTATTTGGTGAAACACCCAAGAATACAGACGCACTAGCATAAAAATGCGCACACGCCATACATATTTCTCAATATCAACCAACGCTTCAAATTGTTGCGTTACATAAATGTCTTCACTTTGTCGTTTTCACGCTCACCGGACATCTTTAGTGTTTCCCTCACCACGGTCACATTATCCCCTCCTCTCTCGCAGAAGCCGTTCCCTCAGTGATCTACAAAGAGACATTTAAACGCTATACCTAGCATTAGAGCCCTGGATACACTCGAAGTACCGACGGATTCTCCACTGATATCCGCAGTCAATTGGCGGATGCGGATGAAAATTAATCAAACTTGGTGGAATGCGGATCGGATGCGGATGCCAGGTGCCGTAGATACGGATCGGATGCGGACATCCGCGGGTCCGGATCTCCACTTTTGCCGAGGCAGTCCATAAACGTGTGCGTCCGCAGGGCGTAAAGTGAATAAATTAGTGGTACTATGCAGTGCATCATCGAACGTTTTGCGAGAGTAAATTACTCTCTTAGAAGAAGAAAAAGTCCCAATCGGTGAGAAAATTGTTCTTTACGCCAAGAAAGATTTGATTCTACCAAAGATCGTTTTGAGTGTTCCATCTCGCCAAAAATGCTGTCAAAAGAAAAAGTAAAGGATGCAGGGGCATCAATGGTCTCGAGAAACTGTGATATTGTTTGGGAGGGAAAGAACGGAAAACGTTCTTCTCGCTGAGAAAACCCAAAACCTACAAGCCACAAAATTAAAAGATACCACCCACCCAGATAATTTTTCTTTTCATTCACTCTTGAATTGATGTGATTACATGAATGCGTAGATTGTGGGTCAGATGCGGTTCCGAATTTTGCGAATGTTATTCGGATTCGGATTCGGATAAAAAGTGTGTGGATGGGACATGAAGCGAATACAACAATTTAAGAACATTGCGGACTCGGTTCGGGTGCGGATACAAAGTCTGCGGATCATCAAACCGTTATACGCGTAGGGCTCCACTAGTATTCTAGCATTTTTATATAGATTTTATTCAGCAGTTTACAAAATTTTGTTCAAGCAAGTTAGAAGTTGGGATTACTTGATAATGGGTTTTATGGTACTCATTACCCCCCCCCCCCCCCCCCCCAGCCACTTCTGCAAACTCCACCTGTCAGACCTGAAGGTTTTTGTTTGATCTAAGAAATCCCCAATCTATCCCGTACAAAACAAAAGTACAAAAAAAATTTTATTTTGTTCTTGAACACGTTTCACGAAGCTTATACGTCGTACCTTGCTTTCGCTAAAGATCGGCATGTGTGCTCAACTCGTGACTGAGCTTTTAATGGGCGCAACGAGAGCAGCTCTCAACGGCCCGCAATTCGAGTTTCTGAAGCACGCTCGTTACGCGAGAGGTACACATTTGTCAGCGGAGTGGCGGCGTCGACGGGGTGGCCGCAAAGGCGCCCTCCGTGGCGCGCCGAGATGGCGCAAAATGGCGGTGAGGAGACCACCCGCGCAGCCGTCGCCAACATCGAGACTCTGCGGTATCGTTATTGAAGAGTATAGAGCCATCAGCGTCCCTTCGGCCGCAGAAAGAAGCGGAAGTGCCTGAGCTCAAAGCGTGAGCACAATTTGTTCATTCCAAACGACGCCTTCTGCCACCCCCTCCCTCCTCCCCCTTTCTTTCTTCGTGTGCTCTATAGGAATGTCTTATAAATGGAAGTTCAATGGCTTTCTGCTCAGCGCAAGCTATGTCCGGTTTCACCTTAGAGGATGAACCGTAGTGGGCGCTACGAGCCATCTTAGCCAATCCAGCACGCTGCAAACATATCACGTGACTGCATGCCCCGCGCGTCCAACGCTCCTGCGGAAGGTCACGTGACATTCAATCGGCATTGGATTGACTTTAGGGACTCGCATAGCCTCCTCTTCCGTCTTTTGTAATGTTACACGGAAAATAGAAAGACGCAAAAACCATAAAACTATAAAAAAAAATCTTTTTTGGGTTTTTTTTTTCTGCGTGAAATGCGTTGACCTATCAGCGGTCTGTTTCCACAGATACATGCGAGGTTGATTGCTTTGGCTCTCCGTGCGATTGAACCGCTCGATTGTGTTGCATAGAGTCAAAGATGGTTGCATAGAGCGCACAGGTACACAATAAACTCGAAATAGGTAGTATAGGTACCTTTTGTGTACCGAAGGGGGCATCTTTGCCTAGGTGCATTTTTGCAGCTGTATCTGTGTCTCGGTAACTATATCATTCTGTATCTCTGGTACAATCCGTAGTAACTTGTAACTATGTCGAGCTACGCTCCTGGCGTTTTTGTATCTTGGCCAAAATTACTAGAAGGGCTCGTAATTTTACAAGGAGGGTTTTAATGACATAATTAATTATACCAGGACTTCATGGTCCAGATATTTTATTACATTAACGTTTCGTTCGCCGGAGTAACTATTAAGATGCAGTTAGTATGGAATGTATGTGATGAAGATTCCTTGTAAAGTGAACCGTTAGGACCTGGTGAGTGGACCCTTTTGAAGGCCAGAAAATTTCTGCCCCAGCCATTCAAGAAGGCAGTTTACAAGAGGTGTTCCTCGGAAAAGCTGTGCTGCAATCTATCGGGCATTGTCACCTAATGCTGAAAGGCTAGCGATAAAATTTAAATGTTTTTCTTGGTTTATTTCTAAATGAATATACAGAGAAACTTATGACCTAAGTAGTTCTCTGTTATTATTTGAAAATTTAATACTTCTAAGAAATCAGTCAATAATCATTGCTATATAATTGTCTATATTTTCTTAATGCTAGTTGCGGAAGTGAAATGAAAGTGCGCACCTTAAAGTAGAGGACTCATCAAAACGTTACGTGCATATATAGATAAAACACAATAGTAAAAAATGTATACCGGCTGCTTGGGGACATGAGAACTGTGTTTTTCTAACCGTAAAAGTAAACTACGCGTTGCCAAAAGCTTAATCTTCACCCAAATGTAGCGCAGGCGATTGGAACCAGACGCCAATTTTAAGAACTTGCTCTCTCAAACCCTCAAACTCTTTATTTTTCTCCAGTTAAGAAAAAAAAAAAAGAAAAAAAACAGGGAAAAAAAAAAACAACTGAGGTGTTGCTTGACAAGCCTCTCCCCTTTCCCACAGCGGAAGCAAAAAACAAAGTTTGCAGCGCAGCAAGGACCTCAAGATAGCAAAATTATAGAATAAATTTACAATTTAAGTATATAAAAATAAATAAAAATATTATAAACAAAAACAGAACGCACATTTTTCACACTCTCAAATTGAATGTTCACTACAACAATTCAAAAGACGGGAAAGGGTATATTTTAGCATTTGATCACCATAACATGTTCTGGAGTGCGGCACTACCAAGTATCCATACAGCGAGTGTTGTAAACCATTTCCCTAAAGAAAAAGGTTGGACATTTATAGGAGCAGATTATCATTGTAATTGAAATACTTTTTATATTGAATGTGAGGAAGGGACAAGGGACAGACAACAACGACAAACGACAACTTCCTTGTCCCTTTCTCATGTTCAGTACCCTTAACAACACGCTCGTCCTTTACGTGCTTTTTATATGTAAGAGCTAATTTACAACTATAATAATTATAAATTTGTACGACATTGAGTTTATTAAAGAGTGGTCGAATGTGACTATCATAGGCTGCATAACATATAACACGAATGACTCTTTCTTGGAGGACATGAATTTGTTTGATATTTGTTGAGGTTGTATTACACCACACTAAAAAGCAACAATTAAATTGCGCGTAAAAAGGAGAATTGTCAATCCGTTTCAGAACCGAACTAGGTATTATGTATTTATAGCGTACATGCCATGTCTTCCCTCGAACGTTTCTTACACGTATGTTATATCATTTCGTCCCAAGCCATATGCGGGTTAAAGATTACCCCTAGAACCTTTTACGTATACGACAATATCAATAGCACACCTACCAAGATAAAGCATATTCGTATAACAACAGTATTTATTTCGCGATCTAAATAAGACGGTCTTAGTCTTACCCACATATATCTGCAATGAATTTGAAAGTGCCCATGCAACGAGCTTTGTCAGAAAACTATTCGTGTTGCTCCTAATTTCATTCGTTTCAACTCCCGAAAAAAAAATATACTCGCATCATCTGCATAGCTAATATAGCTTATACTATCATCAATATTTACAAGATCATTAAAAACACGCCAAAGACACTTAAGACTGTTTACGTACATGAATGCGAAAGAATTATAGTCCCGTGGCAGAAATGTTTCCGAGTAATGTTTCGACGCGTATTAAAGTTGTTTCTGCCGGTATAGTATTCGGTGTGTGTGCTTGCCTCTTCGTTGGCCACCAGATCGCAAACTTTGGGCCCCTCATACCGCACAGCTATGAGGTTGACAGTCCGTCGCACGAAGCACACAACGAGCACAGATGAAGTCCGAAGTGCAACTGACGCACCAGAGGCAGCGCGCCACGTCTTTCTTTTGCCCACGGCGCTCAGGCGGTGACATCACGCTCCCCCACTGCGCAGGCGCGGCGCCCCCGCCGGCTTCACGGCTTCCGTGACGAAGCATCTGCGTTGCTGTGGTTTTCTTTGTGTTTCATTTCTGAGGCGCATTCGCTTTGACCTTGAGCGGCGCATGCTCGATGACGCATTTTTATGGCAATTATTCGGGCACAACGCCGACGCCACCCTTTTCCGCATTGGGGCATATAAGGCTTTCGCCTTAATATATAAATAAAAAAGAAGAGGCCCCAATATACTGCCTTGTGGCGCGCCAGCTGTTATCGGCCTAAGATTAGATCGGAGGGTAACGGAACTTAACATTACGTGATTCAAAAGTTAAGAGCCACCGTGGAAATTCTCAATAGAAAGAAACCCGCGTTTACATCGATATGCATTTCTCCTTCTGACAAAAATAAACCCAATTGTCTCATTAAAAATTCGAAATATCGCTTGTAACCTTTGAATGAGGTAACACTAAATTCTGAAACACTACCATCTGGTCCTTATAACGCTATAGTGCTACATTTGGGTGGAAACTGAGCATTCGGAAACGCGTTAGTTTTTTTTTTTTTTTGCGTTGAGAAAAACATGGTTTTTTTTTCTCCCCAAAACCCGGTATCCTTACGTCACGTATGTTTCTTGTAATGGCTTATCTTTGTTCATATTGGAACTTAGTCGCATAAGGACTGTAAACAAGCACAGATCGGAGTGTGCAATCAAATTCTCTATTTTCGTATAAGACAGATGTCCTCCGGTTTCTTGTAACTTATTTAAGAACGCAATTTTTTAAAACAATTTTGAAAAACAAAAAAAAAGTGAAAGCCGTTTACAACTTCCTGTAACACCGAATTAGAGCGCAGCTCTTGAGGAGGAGGAGGGACGGGTACTGAGGGGAGGGTATACCCCTGCTTCTCCTCTTCCTCCTTCTCCTCCTCTCCTCATTCTTCAATCTCCTTCGGGGGGGGGGGGGTCACGTGACTCCAGGGGAGGAGGGGTCACGTGAGCTCGGGGAGGGGGGGTCACGTGACCTCGGGGGGAGGGGGTCACGTCACCGCGAAGGGGGGGGGGGGGTTCACGTGACCTCGGGGGGGGGGGGGGGGTCACGTAACCTTGGAGGGGGGGGGGGGTCACGTGACCTCGGGGAGGGGGGGCTCGCGCGGTGCATTATGGGACATTTCCCATGATGCGCACCTCGCGGTTACGCCGACGGCGACGCCGACGCCGCTCAAGCCGGAAACGGGCGCCTAAGAGCTGCGCTCTAAAACACAAAATACATCAAGTAGATAACGATTTTAAACTGATGCGGCTCTAAGAATCGACCGCGCTCCTCGAAACATGAAAAGCGTTGAAAGCACTGATGTATATGCCCTGCGTCAGCTTAAAAGTAAACAAACTGATATTTCTATGACAAATTTACTTTCAAAGGTGTACAGTCTGCCAAACAAAAATATAACCGTACAAATAACACGTGCGCAAGTACATACTGTGGCATGTAGGACGAGGTATCTATGGTACAAGACAGCATGGTGGTTGTGCCTCAATGAACAGTGCTCTGCCCCATCGGTCGAACCGTCTCCTTGCTTCGTGGTGAACGCTTGACGTGGGGTTGTAGCGATTCCACCGCCTAAATGTGTATATATTTTTTTTCTTTGAATACCGCGGTTGCTCGTAAATCTTAGCCGGCGCAGCCGTTTTGTGGCCTGATGGCAGCTTGGCACGCCATGGCGCGTCGCCTTATTGATTCCCCGGTTTTATGCTAATGAATGGCAATTAGCGCGCGATCGATACCACTGCGAATCGTTGAGAAACTCTCCACGTACGTTGCGGTTTCCTGTGTCGGATTTCAGGTGCCCTCGTTTACTAGAAGCGAGTGGAGAAACCCCGTTATTTATTCTAAAGAGAAGTCAAAATGATGCTTTATCAGAACGTTGTTATACAACCTCTCCGCGTTGGAGGGAACTTCGTCGAAATCATAATGATTTTGAATCACTCCTATTTTTATCTAACAGTGGCAAATCACCCTCAATTATTGGTTCGGATAATGTATGAACCCTAACTGGAAACACCCCTTTTTGCTGGAGAGGAGGAAAACGTTTATTGGCGGAATATGGAGAATTCCTTAGAGTGCGGTCCTCGTTGTGGCCGTGGTGGCGGCGACCTCCTTAGCCCTTTCCACCAAGGCTCGCTGCACCTCAGGGTCGGAGCTTCGGAGCGAGGTCTCCCACTCATCACGGAATGGGATTGGGGGGAAAGGGTCTTGTGGGCAAGCCCAGATTTTGTGGGGCAGAGTGGCTTGTCGTCACATAAACACTAGGAAAATCCCGTGCGTCTACTTTGCCCACACAAAACTTGGAGAGCCAATCACCGCAACGTACGCTGACAGCTCAGCGAATGACGATGCCGAAACATATGTTTAGACCCAAAAAAACGCAGTCTGAGTTGGGACATTAAGCAATGCAAAACGTCACGCTTGCATTGCTTAATATCACAACTCAGATTGCGTTTTTTGGTATAAACATAGGTTTCGGCATCGTCATTCGCTGAGGTCTCTTCGTAAGTTGCGGTGATTGGCGCTCCGAGTGTTGCGCGGGAAAGAAAGACTCACAAGATTTTTTAGAGTGTAGGGGCCATTCCAAGGTGTGGTACATTGAGGGAAAGGTGTGGTTAAGGGTGGCTGGGTTGTCAAAAGTGCCCCGTCTGGAGTTGGGCTCAAGTATGGGCAGACTTGTACGTATAGTTCAACTACTCTACTCAAGTAACTTTCAATTACATTTTTATTTCGGTAATTAGTAGTTTACTTTTTACTTTTTTCGAGTAACTTCTACTCAAGTTATAAATTACTTTCGGATTTTAGTGGTTGTTTTTCCTATCAACAAACATTCCTGCACAAAGGAGATAAGATGTTGGAAGACCAGCTGATATTTGCAAAGAGGAGGAAGCATGTGCCGTAGAAAGAGGGGGAGGGAGGAGAAAATGGTTTGGAGAGTCCGAAACTCCCCAAACTATTCACAAGCCCCCCCCCCCCCTCCTCTAATTTATTTTGCACTTTACTTCAAGTACTTTTTAGATGTACTTTACGCAACACTGTAAACAAGCAAACACTGTCTAAAAAATCAAGCTCAGGCAGTGCTAAACCTCATAGTTAAATTATGACACATTCGTACGCAGTACATCGTTGACCAAACAAACAAGAAAGTACCAAACAATTAGGCACGCCGAAGCACAACCAGCTATTAAAACATTTCTGTGAAAAAAAACAAACAAAAAACGATTCATATTTTGCTAGCACAATTTCGCTAACGATTAAAACCTCTGTACTTTCTTTTGACCATAAAAAACATATAAAAGTAACTTCAAAAGTAACTTCAAAAGTAATTCGCTACTTTTTTACGGTAATTAGTAATTTTCTCAATTACTTTCTGTTAGAGCAATTTCTACTCTACTCAAATTACTTTTAATGTCAATACTCAGTAACTTAACTTAATTACTTTTTTTGAGTACTTGTACATGTCTGAGTATGGGCCTGCTCCAGGGCGAGGGTCTTGTCGGCTGGCAGATAGATCTGACGGGAGAGGAGGTAGTGTGTGGTGATTTCATGGGAAGATGGATGGACGGTCCCTGGCGGATCTGGCCCTGTGATAGGGATAGAGGCTGGGCCCAACCTGGATGGTTTATCCTTGGGCTCGTTCATGGGCTGCCTCGTTTCTCGCGAGACCAGCGTGCGCGGGTGTCCAGACCAGTCTCACCGGGGCTGGGCGGGTTTCTGTCGAGAAATTTGAGCGCTGGATCAGAAATGCCGCCAGTCGCGGAATTTTGAAGGACGGTTTTAGAATCCGTGATGATACCAGAGGGGGTTGGGATAACAGTGAAGGCGAGGGCTATGGCTACCTCCACGGCCGTCTCCGTGTGAGTGGTCAGGACGGTGACGGCGTCGATAGAGGAGTGTAAGTCGTCAGTCACCGCCGCCGTGAAAACTACTTGGTTCCCGTATTCTGCTGCGTCAACATATAGGACACCCGGGTTAGCCTCGTAGGCTCTTTGTAGGGAAATAGCTCGTTGTTTCCTGCGAGCAAGGTGGTAAGTGGGGTGTACGTTTCGAAGTATTGGATTTGCTATAATTTTGTTGTGAATGTTGGGCTTGATGAGAGATTTGCCTTGGAGGAGTTTGTGATATCTAATGTTTAGGCTGGCGAGTATGTGCCTACCGGTGGGGGTGCGGGAGAGTCTAGTCAGTTGGGCAGCACGATGTGCTTCTCTTAACTCGTCCAGGTGATTATGCAAACTGAGTCATTTCAGTTTGGCAGTGGGAGTGCTAGGCGGTAGGCGTAGTGCTATTTTGTAGGCCTTGCGGATCAAGGTATTAACCGTGAAGGCCGGCGTGAGGAATAGGTATGGGGCCAAGTGTGTTAGTCGGCTTAGGACGAATACCTGTAGGATGCGTATTCGATCCTGTTCGTTGAGGCCCTCATGTTTATTAGTCACCCTTTTCAGCAGGCCTATTGTTTGATTAAACTGACTTTCTACTCGTTCAATGAGTTTGTTATTGTGGATTCTCAAGATCCCAAGATTTAAAGCTCACCACTGGAATTGACCTGTCATTAATGTGTAGTTTGATGTCAGCGTTGTTTTGTTTCCTAGTGTTGGGGTACAAAAGTAGTATTAGCTCGGATTTCGTCGGAGAACACGCGAGACCTGCTCTCTTCGCTTCCTCCGTTACTATATCAACCCCTTGTTGTTGTGTTTCTTCTATATGGGCGTCAGTCTATCTGCCAATCCAGAGATCATGTCGTCCGCATGTAGACTTTGTCTGAGTTGGAAACTTTGGCTTAGACTTTTGGGGATGTTGATGACTGCCAGATTGAAGAGAATAGAAGAACGCACAGTCCCTTGCGGGGTTCCCCTGCTGCCCAATTGGAGAGTGTCTGACGTGAGGTCGCCAACGTTGATTACGGCAGTTCTGCCGGGGAGGAATGCTTTCATGTAGTTGTATATCCTCTCCCCTGGATCCACTGACCCTGACTCCCCAGAATAGATTCATGGGTGACGTTGTCGAATGACCTTGTGAGGTGTAGGGCCAGGATTGCTGCCGTGCCGAGATTACCTGTAAATTTGATTATTTGTTCAAAGAGCTGTAGTAGTATGTCCTGCGTGGATAGCCCAGTCCTGAAGCCTATCATGGTCCGTGGGAAAAGGCCTGTGTTATTCATGTGGTTGGTGAGGATTATGTCATATTGAATGGGTTAAAACAGCGCAAAAAGACGAAGGACCAGTAAAAGGAAACACACAGACACTACGCGGACTTACGACTAAATTTTTACTTCTGCGCCATTCAGAAAGTAAACTTGAAACCAGATAAACATACAAGCAATCGACCCGACAACACGTCATCTTCCCGTCAGGCCGACACGAGGCTACAAGTATTTACCCGCCTTTCTGATAAAATTTATCTTATCAATAACCAGGGAAAGTGACGGAACACTTATGCACTTGCCCGCGTCATGGTTAGCAATAAAAAGAGCTTCGTCAATCTCCCGAGCATACTTAGTTCTATGTCGGGCTAAAATCTTAATTTCATGAAACATTGGAGAGCATGTACATCTCTCACAGTGGACCGCTAAGTTGCCAGACGGGGAAGAGCGTAGGGACAGAGAATGTTCCCCCGCCCGGTCATTAACACATCTCCCCGTCTGCCCAATGTACACTTTTCGACAGGACAACGAAATTAGATACACCACCCCACATGCGCAGGCGATAAACTGGTTGCGGTGCTTAACTTGACATTCTGTATTCGCGCGACCTCCTCGCTTCACGGCTGCACACAGCCGCCCCAACTTAGCTGAAGCCGAAAACACAACTGGCACGTTGTACCTACTTGCAGCCCTTCTTGACACCGAGGGACACCTTGTGCATATACGGTAAGACCACGGGTCTTACCGTTGGTTTTTGTCTTGCCTCAGTACTACCAGGCCCTCTAAACCCCTTAACCAAGGATTCTACGACGCCCATAACAACTCCCAAAGGGAAACCAGCATTTGACAACCTTTTGACTTGCAACAAAAAACTGTCACCACACCTATAGTGGCACGACTTAAACAAGGCGGTGTGGAAACTGGACTGTGCAATGGCTCTTTTCACTGTCTTCGAGTGTGCGGATTCATACACTAAGAGCCCCCTCTTAGATCTAGGCTCATAGACCCAACACAAATGCGAGGGCTCACATCGCAGATTGAGATCTAAAAATTCTAGGGCACCCTCAGAAGTGGTCTCAGACTTAAACTTTAGTCTCGGCGAACAATCCGCAAGCACATGTAACATCGAGGGAACCACACTTTCAACTGTCGGTGTTATCGTTGCCTTTCAGCACAATCAGGTAGTCATCAACATACCTCAACACTTTGACCACCCGATCGTCAAGCCGCTCAGCTATTGCCCTACCACACTTAGCCAAATAAGTGTCACTGAAAACGGGCGCAACGCGCGACCCAATGCATCAGTTTACCTAAGCAGAATGTTAGTGAAGTAGGTCTTAGGTGTTCTAGGATGAGGGGTTTTCCTGGCTTGGGGATTAGAATAACTTGTGCGTGTTTTCACGGCTCAGGAATCCTCCCCTCTCTCCAGCATGCGTTGATGTAGTCGGTGATGTCTGCAATGGATGAGTCATCAAGGTTGCGGAGGGTGCGGTTGGTTATTCCGTCCGTCCCTGGCGCCGAGTTGGGTTTGAGCTGGTAGATTGGCAACTTCACCTCCGCATCTGTGATGTCCCTGTTCATGTTGGTGTTTTGCTGCCCAGGGTAGGGGGGGGGGAGTGAATTTTGGGGCCTAATCGGTAGGTATTTTTCGGTTGCCTGATCGAGCAAATCTTGATCCGAGCCTGGGAAAGTTTGCACAAGTTTGGTCATACGATTCTTTTGTTAGGATTTGCTTTGATCCGGATTAAGGAGGTGTCGTAAGAGGAGCCAGGTCTTTTTCAGCACGAGGTTCCCGCGCATTTGATCACAGATCTGTCCACATTGGTCTCGCACGAGTGAACTCGCGAGTTAGTTGATTTGTCTCTCCAATTGGGACAGTGTGGTCTTCAGTTTACGGTTGTGTTTGTTCTTCCTCCATCTCTTTAGCATGCTACGGTAGGCTTCCCATAGATGTTTCAGATGGGAGTCTACCGTTTCCGATAAAATACTCGGGTCTAGCTCTTTGGTTGCTCCTGGTATCGGTAATCTGTTCGTGTCTGCTTCTATTTTCTGTGGCGTTAGACTATCTGATTGCCCTGAAGCTTTCCCATTCAACCAGGGTGCTTTTTCTGAGGGTGCGAATAAGCCTCAGGTTGAGGGATGTGTTGGGCTTATGATGAGATGATCACTACCTAGGCTGTGTTCATTCACCGTGCTCGTAAGCCGCTTGATGCGAGATGCGAGGGTGACATCTGGTGTTGTTTCTCTTTGAACACTGTTGTCTACGCGTGTGGGTGTTGCTGAGTTGGTCTCTAAGGTGAGGTGATATCATTGTATCTGTAGCCAGAGGTCACAGCCCTTTGGACTGCAGTGGGGATATTCCGCTGTGCGCGGCATTAGAGTCTCCAAATATTAGGACAGCGTGTGGGCTCGCCTCTTGTCAGCGAGAAGAGCTGATTGAATCGGTGTGTCCTGCCCTGAATTTTTGGTGAGCCCTAGACGTTTAAGACACGTACCTTAGTCGCACTTAGCTTCGGGGGTTAGACTGTAACTAAATCATGAGGGATGTCTATGCTGTCGAATTGGTTCCGCGACGCGGGAATGTTTTTTGCTGTGCACCAGAACAGCGGTCTTGTCGTTTTCTTTCCCTTGGTAGGCTTTATACCCCGGCAACTTGACCTGAGTTTCTACTTCTTGAAGTGCAATTATATCCAAGGTGGATTCGGCGTTGTGTACTAAAAGCTGCAGGTTGGCTCGTTTCCGTTTGTAGCCTCTGCAGTTCCACTGCCAAACTGTGACTCCTTTGTGATTAGTATGTGCCATGGTGCGGTTGTTCGCGAGATTGCGGGGTCCGCCGTGTGGGTGGTTTGATACGTTGGGGTGGGTGCGTGAGTTCATGCTGGGGAGCTTCAGGGGAGGCGTTCCTTGATCTGAAGCCGCGTGTCGCATCCCTGTACACCTTTGCAACTCTGCCTGTTATTCTTTTAGGAGGCTAGTAGGCGAGCTCTGCTGAGCGGCTTCTATTGCGATGGCAATCGTGTTGTCAATGTTTCGCTTTAGGTTAACACATCCCTCCCTGATCAAAAGGATGTCCTGCTCCAGCTTAGAGTATTTGCTTTCGGGCTCCCCCTTGGATCGAGGGGTGTTAGGGGGGGGGTGTCTTGATCCTCTAGTTGCATTGTCGCGGCCTTATTTTTTGGGGCTGGGGGCGCGACGGGGGCTTGCGCGTGCATGCTAGCCTTATGGTTCTGATTCTCCTGTCTAATTGCATGTATCTTATGTCTAGAGGCCTGAGGTTCTCTAAGGAGATTTTGGTTCTCCCTCTGAGGCACAGCCATCTCAGCTCGGAACCTAGCGAGCTCCGTCGCTACCTCTTGTGGGTATGGGAAGGTTGAGAGTGAGCGACCTCTACCTCGAAGCTCATCGTTTTAGAGGTGTCCCGAGCCTGGGGGAGGGGGGGGGGGGTGCAAGGAGCTTGTCCTTTTGGTGTTTCTTGCCGGTCCATGTGATCACCTCCCTCTCTCGATGGACGGTGTTTAGCCCCGGTTGTTCTCCTTGCTCTTGCCGGCGACTTCCGACCTGCCTCTGTCTGGGAGGTGGGCCAGTTCTTGGCGTCGTCGGTACTGAGAGGTGGTTTTTGACTGTCTGGTGACCCCTTGCCCAGGCGGAGGTCGACAGTGGGGTTACTTGCGAAGTTTGCGTGCGGCGCGGTGTGAATCTCTTCGGGCATTCCGGTGTTCCCATGAGGTGGGGCCCGCCGCATACCACGCAGCGAGGTGTGCATGGATAGTTATCGTTGGGTTTTCCTAGGCCGCAGTTGGGGCACTTGATGGTCTGCTGAGGGCAGACATATTGCCGATGTACTTTTTTGCCAGCACTTGGTACAGGCTTCGGTCTTGTTTCGATACGGGGTAAACCGGTAGGTGGCTGGCCTGTAGCGAGCCCAGAAGGGGACTTTTGATTCGTTGAATAAGATTTGTACAGCGTTGGTTTCCCCGAGACGTTTTGCTGCGAGTATAGGCAGGTCCGGGTTTGAGTTGATCAGCGCCTGGTTGATTTCGGCTTGTGAGTCCTCCTCAGGGATGTTGAATATAATTACCGCAGTGGTGTTAGCTGGGGCAGAAACGTGCGCGTCGAAGTTGTATTCCTTGCCTTTGACCAATATTGTGTTGACTGAGCACAGTTTCCTTGCGCACTCTTCCTCCGGGCTGCTGACTAGTAGGTAGTTGGCCTTTGTAAATACGCAGATTCTTTCCCTTGGGTCAGGTGGGAGCTGTGCCGCCTGAGTGACGCAGTCGGCTAATGTGGTAGGTGAGACTGGTGCTGAGGTTTAACCCACCTCTGGGACGAGGCACGATTTTGACGTGGTCCTCCGGGAGCCGTTCAGCGGGTGGGACCCTGCGCCTGGGTAGTCCCCGCGCCGGGGCCAGTCCGGTGGTGCTCTGTGTCGCTGAAGTTGCAGTTGGCAAGGTCGCAGGCGAGGGTGCACGGTGGAGTCGAGCCGGGCGGGCTGGCCGCGTTTAGGGCCTGCTGGCGTTTTCGGATGGCCATCCAGAACTCGTCGTATTGTTCTGGGAGGAGGTTTGCCCCGGCTACAACAACCTCCATGGCCGATGACGTTCCTAGGCCCAACCGTTAAGCCCTGCGGCTATAGGGCGAGTCCCGGCGTGGTTCGTTGAAGATCAGTCGTAAGCCCAAAATTCGAGTGTTGAGACCCGAAAAAGTGGTAGCCGCTGAGTCCTCTTCACTTCCGATATGCTTTGGTGTCAGTTGTTGGTGATGACTGGCGAAGTTTCGCAAAAAACGTCGAAATCAGCAGAGCCGATCTTAGGCGCGCCCTTTAATCACGACGACGGTGGCGCCTCTCTTTTACTGGAGAAGCATGTGCGTTCGTTAACGCCAGGGTCCCATGCACAGCTGAGCCAGCATACATACTGCTTTCAGAATGTAAGTGTGATGCCCTGCGGGGGTGTGATTTTTCAAACAGAGTCGTGCTGTGTGTTCAGCAGCCGTCCGAAGTTCTTCCAGAGTCAATATCATATGAGCGAGAACCATGTGTATTATTCGGTAATCGCTCAATTACAGAATATCGCGTAATGCAGAAAGGAATCAAGCTACACTTTTTCACCGTGTCTTCTCGTTCTCATGTCGCTCACAACCCGTACCCCTGCTCCCTTCTTTTTTTATTCTCTGCCTTCGCTTCGCTACTGTGAGCATTTCAACCAACTTTGTTCCAGCTGAAAAAAAGTCTCATTCCGTTCACATTGTCTCCTCCCCTTTCCCTTTCGTTCTTTCATGTTCCCTGAATTTTAGAGCGCAGCTCTTAGGCGACCGTTTCCGGCTTGAGCGGCGTCGCCGTCGCCGTCGGTGTCGGCGTAACCGCGCGGTGCATTATGAGAAATGTCCCATAATGCACCGCGCGAGCCCCCTCCGGGGTCACGTGACCTCGGGGGGGGGGGGGGGTGCTCACGTGACCCCTCAGGTCAGGGGACCCCCGCGAGACCACGTGACCCCCAGGTCACGTGACGCCCCCCCCCCCCCAAGTCACATGACCCCCCAGGTCATGTGTGACCCCCCCCCCCCCCCCCCCCCGGAGGAGATTTTAGAATGAGGGGAAGAGGAGGAGGAGTAGGGGTATACCCTCCCCTGAGTACCCTTCTCTCCTCCTCCTCAAGAGCTGCGCTCCAATTCGGCGTTACAGGGAGTTGTAAACGGCTTTCATTTTTTTTTCTCAAAATAACTACCCTAATACTTGGTGATTAATACATTTTGTCAATCCTTCCTATGCCTAATTTGTCAGTGAATATTTGAAGACCCGTAGCCAGAACAGTTTTTTACTATAGAGTTACTGAGAGTGCGATTTCCCTTTTCGGTTTGGTTACATTTTCAAACAGACGAACTGAAGGGCAGAGCGACGCAGTAACGTTGAAAGACCGTCGATTTAACGGATCATTTTATTCCCTAAAATGTAACATTCATCCACAGTCTCAGTTGCGCAGCGGCTAATCTAAAATAAGACTGTCAGGTTGAGGGAGCCGCAGCCAGGATTCGGCTATTCCCCATATTGAAAAAGTATATATAACAACGAGGAGCGGTAGTTGTCTGCTTACTTGCAGGGCACTCCGGTAAAATGTTTCTGCTATTAAGATTCGATTAGTTGCGTATATGTCATCCGGGCTAGGATTAACCTATACAATACTTCTGCTTTTTTTTATTTAAAAGAGTATAATGCCAGCGTTTTGTCACGCAGTGGAAGAATGCGAGATGCACATCCCGTTTGTACGATTAATTATTGTCCGCACTCTCTTTGCATTCCCTCGCACCTACAGTGGACTGCGGTCGACTGGAGCCAAGAAACACCAGTGCTAAGCTCGCATTTCACAAGTTCTCAGTCGGAGCATGAACACTATCTCGAGTCGGATAAAGGCGCCGTGAGTTACTGCCGCCAACCGATATTCGTTCCTAAGAAGAAAAACACAATCAAGATCGCTTGACGACGGCTGCTGTATACTCCATCGGTAATAGCTCCGTCTCCTGATTACTTCTTCTTTTATTTCTAGGCACAGCGCGCGTCCCTATAATGTACTGATTATAAAGGGTCTGGGCGTTCCGATTAAGCGCGTGGACAGCACAAACACACATATAAAAGAAGTCCGACCACTCGAGTCGCGCCGAGATAAAGGAGGGCGAGGAGAGAAAGTCTGTACGGCATCGTGGATGATCGCGCGAGTCTACGCCGACGATCTCTGTAATGGACTCGGCGCTCGAGATACACTCGTCGGATCTGAAAACCGCACCAAGCGCGTCAGTATGCGTCCCACACAAAGAGGGAGCTCGCGACTGGCGCCTTATCAAATTCGTACCGAGCCTTGTCTCATCCATTTCCGTATATATAGACCACTGGTATACACTTCGTTTCATCTCACGATGAACCGCGGCGGACGGTTCGAGCCATCCTCCAGCCAATCCAGCG
Organism: Ixodes persulcatus; assembly: GCA_013358835.2. Lineage (NCBI taxonomy): Eukaryota > Metazoa > Arthropoda > Arachnida > Ixodida > Ixodidae > Ixodes > Ixodes persulcatus. Next base: position 511,959 of record JABSTQ010011216.1, read on the forward strand.
TTGCGAACCTGTCACGTGGCCACGCGCTCCTCCCGAAGGTACACTTACGTGAAATTTGGATCGATTTCGATGTGGCTCGTAGTGACATCTGCGGTCCGTCGTATAAGGTGAAACGAACTCGTAGAGAAGAACTCGCGGGGCTCCTTTCTATCCAATCCCTCTTCCCACAAAATAAAAGTCTACACACAAAAAAAAAAATAGAAAAACGGGTAAAACGTTGGATAAGGTTTGGCTGCGATTGAGACAAACGGAAAACAAAAATCTTTACGGCACTCCATCGGCTTGGATATCGAGGGGTTTTGGGGCCCGCCTTATATGATGTATTTTTTTATCCCTCCGTTTTATCATATTTCAGTTTTCTTTTTGAATTGCGTCGGAAGGAAGAGGTATCGCCGGGGCCGTCTCAACGCGGCTTATCGGTTTCACCTGTGACTCGAAGACAGGGGCGGCCCGCTCTCAAAACACGGTTTGTATACAGAGGATGAAATCGTGCGATGGAGCACTTACCAGCGGTGGCTGGCAGCAGGCGCCTGCCCTCAACGCGACTCGTCGTCATCCCCCCCCCCCCTCCCCCCGCCCTTCATACCGTCCATCGCGCCCACAGGCGAAACGTCAGTCGAATAAAAGCACAGACGAAAACGAAGCGCGGCGGTGGTGGCGGCGATAGCGCGGAACGTTGAGTTCTGTGTATGTGTAAAGCGTCCCGGGGTGATAAGTTGGGAATTCGCCGAGGTGCGTATGGTAGCGCCGAACTTTGCGCCACTTTTCTTTTTTTTTTTTTTTTTTCTCGAAAAGACTCGATCGACCTCTCTCGGGTGAACTGGAATAAGTGATATCACACCTGATAAGACCCCAATTGGTCTGGCTCGTTTGTTTTGCTTTTGTTTTTGGATTTTGTCGCTCTTACTTACTTGTCAGTTCTTTTTTTGTTTCTTTTTTTTTTTTTTTTACCGATAGCGGCACGGAGACGGACGGTATCCATACAGAGTGGTGGTGGCATGCTCATTCCCCGTTATCGCTCCGAATTTTAATTCGAGTTTAACTCTGTGGAAGTCAACTTTCGCTCGATGCGCGGCTCTCCGTGGATGACTGGGTGCTTACTCCTTCGAGGGTTGGCTGCTCGGACGTTGTTTGTGGCCATTCTTCTTTCTTTTTTTTTCTTTTTTTTGTCTTTCTTAGGTCGCGAGTATTGATCCTTTGGGCTTCTGTGATAACCGAGGATCTTATTTATACCTTGGGTCAAGTAGCGCGTGGAGTTTATCAACGGCGAGTTAAGTATAGCGACTTTATTGTTGTTGTGTCTTAAGGGTATAGGAGTGCGGCTGCAGTGGTTGGTCTCGCGCACGAGGATGTGGGCACGGTTGAGAAATCTTAAGCGACGTCCGGTTCAAGATTACGCGCTAAATACCGGCAAACTTTAGAGCAGCTGCAAAGAGACCAGACGCCAGGTTAGCAAGCACTGCAAAGTGAAATGCGCTAAATGCATTTTAGACACGGGGACCGACTTTCTTACACCGACGTCGTTGGTAAGTTAATCAATGCTCGATGATTGGTGAGGTAAAGACTCCCGTAGATTAATTCCGACGTTGACCCCAAGTTTATCTTCTCCCGCGGCTCTCTATGTCGGCAGCATACGCTCAATTTTTCGTTATGAGTAGAACTCGTTTCCTGCTCTGAAACGCTGTGTCGTTGCCATTCTAAGAAGCGTGGCGCCCCCGGATGTTGCCGTAGAGGTTCACTCAGTGGGAAAACCCGAACGATTGGCAATAAGGGGTTGCATAAACTAAGATACGGTATGTCTGTGTGCGTGTGTTTGCAGGGGGGATTATCTGTAGCACAAAGGCTGGCCGTTTTCTAGAACCAATCTTCTATATTTTGTTTCGAAGATATGCACCGTCCGAGCACTGTACTCGTTGAGTTAGTTTGAATATTTTCTCCTACTATCCTTTTGTTAGGAAACGTTTAGAACCGAAACAAGCGGCAAAGAGAGAGACAGTGGGACAGAGAGAGAGAGAGAAAAAAATACGTATGTAAAAAGAACGAGGACGTGACTACCGAACTGACGCAAGCGCGTCCCTCTGGGCCTTATTTCAGCTCATTTCTTTATTCTTGGAGGATTTTGCCACCGGTGGAATCCCCACATTTGTGGCGTAGACGCCTGCTCACGTGCGTCCTCGTCGAAGCCCCCGCTCTCTTAAAGAAGCACCCCGCAAGGACTGCGCAAAACCGACTCGAGAAGGCTCCGCCACCGTGCTCTTCCGTTTCCGTCGCTTTCGCGGACGAGTGAAATTGCCCCGAGTGTATGGTGCCAGTATAACAAGCGAGTTTTTTGTGTGTTTTTTTTTTTGGTACGCGTAGCAAACGCACAACTACTGAACCCTGTGGCGGCTCGCACGGTACTATTTCGCAGCGGGGGGAGCGTCGAGAATCCTCCGCGGGTCATTTGCATACCCTAAAGACGTGCACCGCTTTCCAGCTTGGTCGAATTCCAAAGCAGCGACGACCGGGGAAGGAACCCTCCTCAGATTGGATTTCGTCCTAATCTGCAAGGCACCCGTGAAATGAAGCCGCGAGCGTTCCCTCGGGTCTCGTCCTTGATTCGCCTAAGAAGGAGGACTTCTTCCTTCCGATTCGTTGGATATTGCCTCGTGATTTCTTTTATTGTTTTTCGCGGGTACTTATCTGCCTTCTCTAGACCTCTCCCGCCATTTTACATAGGCGTTTCTTGAGAATTGTATTCCACAAACACTTTAGGTGCACAGGGTCGCGCGGCACGCGCTCGCGCTCGCCGTTCAGAATAGTAATTGGGTTGGAATGGAAGTCTTATTAGGCTTACCGCCAAGAATTCGGAGAGTGTGTTTGAAGCTACTATAGGTACGCACTTTATTTTACGTCGAAGCTGTTTATGGCTGGGGTTCCGTGGATTTTTCATGTGCGTCAACAAAAACTCTACGCTCGCACCGCCGCACGCGCCGCAGGCGCACGCCTTCCTTGTATAAAATATTCGAAGTAAATAACCAAACTAAACTGTTGACGAACTCACGTGCAAGATTCCATTTGTGTTAGGCTTTTGCTTTAGAACAGCTACTTCTGCAGAAGCCGGCACGTGCGGCGCGTGGACCACCACGTCGGCGGCGGCGTAACCGCGCGTTGCATGCAACAAAAGATGCATGCAACCCGCCTTGCATGCAACCCAAGTGGCATGCGACCCGCGTTGCATGCAACCCGGCGACGCCCTTGAGGTCACGTGACCCCCCCCCCCCCCTCCGAGGTCACGTCACCCCCCCTCCGAGGTCACGTGACCCCCCCCCCCCCAGGTCACGTCACCCCCCCCCCCCCCCCGACGTCACATAACCCCCCCTTAGTACCCTTCCCTCCTCCTCCTCAAGAGCTGCGCTCTGATTCGGCGTTACAGGGAGTTGTAAACAGCTTTCATTTTTAGTATGACGTCATTCGGAGTTGAAGTTGACGCTTGAGGAGGAAATGTGCCCTCGCCTTACGCAATCATCGTGTTTTTATGTGCGTATTTTTCGAACTGTACTCCACACCCGATGTATAAAGAGTATTCACTGGGCGCCATATTTGTGGGTGCTGTCTAGAGCGCATGCTCAGAATGAGCCCTCATCAATAGGCTGCTAAGACCGGCAATCTTGAGGGTGCGGAATGCACGTTACAAAAGAACTGTGGAAGCTCGCCAACAGCACGCGCTCAGCAGTCGCGCACACAGCTATGGCCGCCAGTGAATACTTCCTATAGTCCACAAAGGATTTTTTTTTCTTAGGTAGTCCGTATTCGTAATAGGTATTGACTTCATCCATGTTTTGCCTCTGATAAAAATAACAACGAATGAAGTGCGTTAGGTTTGCAACGAATTCATTTATTTATTTATTTATTTGCATACCTACATCGCCTGAAGAGACATTATAGTAGGGAGGGGCACATACATAAAATCTGTACACTACAAACACAAGGTGAAACACAATTATTCAAGAAGTAATGCACAAGAGTAGTTAGAAGAAACATTGAATCTTTTGAAAAAACATCTCTAAAAATGCCGTTTCGACAATGTCACTTGGCAGGGTATTCCAGTCCTCAATGGACCGCGGGAAAAGAGTATTTGAAAATATCAGTTCTGCTGTGAAATGGACAAATTTTTCTTGAATTATCTCTTCTTTCTGATACATAGGCAGACTCAAAAATATACGTGGACCTACTAATTGCGCTATTGTTGTAAAACACTTTATGTAACATTTTGAGACGGAACAATTTCCGTCGTTGACTTCAGAGGCATCCAATTCAGAGACGATTTAAGTTCAGTTATGCTAGCTCTAAAATCATAATTACCGGTAACAAATCTCGCAGCACGATTCTGTACCTTTTTGATTTAATCTATAAGGTTCTGACTGAACGGATTCCTTAGCTCACTGGCGTAGTCGAGGACAGACCGCACATTAGAAAAATATAATGTCTCCTTCAAAGATGGGGAGCCATCCTAAAATTACGTTTAATAACTCCCAGTGACCGGCTTGCTTTCGCTGTAATATAATCAACATGTTTATTCCATCTTAAATCGCACGAATGTCATTTAGGTGATTTCATTCTGTGTAAATTCGTATTAGTTTCGCACCTTTTCCAGTGTTATTTTTGTAGAATTCGTATAATTTGATAGAAACTAAAACGAGGGTGAACAACTGATCGATTAACCTTCCGATGACTCTACTAATGTTTTATTCGCACCAACTCTTTTAACCGGTTTTGGGGCGAGAAAGACAAAATGCTTCCTTTCCAGAAATGTACACTGTAAGATAGTAATTAAATAACGTAACACTTTACTCGGTCAAAACGTAACTACGTGCGTTACTCGGTACTGGGTCACTCCATGCCAAAGGAGACTGCGGCAATTTTATAATGTCTGGGTTATGTACGAAAGAATTGATTCAAACAGAAAAACATCTAAACTATAAAAGTTTTTTTAATAAACTTTTTTAAATATTTTGTTTTAAATTTTTGGAATTTCTTTAAAACGCATGCAGTTAAAAAAATATTTTGAAACAACTGTTGCACACCACACAAATTTAGGTGGGCGCCTAATTACTTAATAACATGCCCTGCCATACAGTAAAAGACAAACATTGAAAGACGTCATTTTGAGTCCAAATAGGTGCTAAAAAAGAGACTTCATAAAATTTCTTAATTTTTTTAGGCAACTTGGACTTGGGTGTTAGCTAAAATACGTTTTTTTTCTAATAAAACTAATAATTGAATTGTATGCGTTAATTTTTCGAAGCCTCGTTTTGTTGCGTTTTAATTAAATGTAAAAATCTCAGTTTATGCTGAAACTGCCATATTAAGATCCAGAAAAAGCAATGTCTTCGGTTCCCGCAACTTTCGAAATAGCCAAATGTTCAACTCACCTCACCTCTTCAACATATCAAAAAAATCGACGAGTACTTTTTGTTGTTGCTGAGAAATTATTTTTTTAAAGATGAGTCTCTCCGGCAGACTTGTGCCCGTTACTTCAAAAAAGTAATTAATTACAGTTACAATTACTTGGCCCAAAAAGTAATGGATTACCGTTACAAATTACTCGCCGTAAAAAGTAATCGATTAATTACTTCGTTACTTTACTCGATTACTTTTGCGTTACTCCAAAGGAATACAAAAAAGACACCCTCTATACTGCGTGTTCGAAGGGGAAAATGTTGGGCCTCATCAAAATTAAAACAGAAATAAACATATTCATTACTTTCTACCCAATATTTCAGGTTAATAATTTTTGTAGAACGAATCTAAAAAGCTTTAAAGAACTTGAACAGGTGCTTAAGGTAAGTGAGCCTTGCGCTGTCCAACCGGGACAGAACTAAATCCAGACTTGTGCCCGTTACTTGTAAAAAGTAATTAATTACAATTACAATTACTTCGCCATCAAAGCAACGGATTACCGTTACAAATTACTGGCTTTAAAATGTAATCGATTAATTACTTCGTTACTTTACTCAATTACTTTTCAATTACTTCAAGAAATACATGCAAAAACACGACTTTTCTCTTAGTATCCCTGTATGCGGTAAGAAGGTAACTTATTAGCTATATGTAGACAAATATTACTGGCCGCGAATAATGTACAAAGTCGTTTAAAGGACACATGCAAAGAAAAAAAACATTTTTTTTAAACAGCTTAGATGGAAAAAGGATATCATAAAACGATTTTACAACGAAGAAAAAAAATTTTTAGAGCTATATTTACGGCGCTATCGAATTTGTAGTTGGCGCCCGCAGGCGCCGCGGAAAAGTGGCCCTTATTTATCACGTGACGGGCCCATATTTGTCACGTGGTGCTCGCGCTCTTTCGGAAGCTTCCTATGGCCTCTAAAAGTAACTTATTCATCTTTGTTTGAAGTATAACAGAAAACTAAGATGAATAAGTAACTTTTAGAGCCCAAAGGAAACTCCTGAAAAAGCGCAAGCAGACGTGATCGACCTGTGCGCCGGTCAGATGACGGCGGCGGCGCCCTGAAGCAGACGAACTTCTGCGGCGGCGGCGACGGCGGCGTGGAGAAACGCGTTGAAGCGGCGTTCGCACAACGCTCAGCGTGCGGCGGCGGCGTCGCTTTACGGCTCGGCGACGCAGGGCGGCGGCGCGCGGGCCTACCACGTGACCAGCGGCGGCTCCAGCGGGCGCCAACTACAAATTCGTATAGCGCCGTAAATATAGCTCTAAAAATTTTTTTTCTTCGTTGTAAAATCGTTTTATAATATCCTTTTTCCATCTAAGCTGTTTAAAAAAATGTTTTTTTTCTTTGCATGTGTCCTTTAAGTTTTGTGTTTAGTTTTTATTGCACATGCATCAAGAGCAGTTGGCGTTCGAAGTTGAGGTCGTTCATCTTTCCTATCTTTCGGGAGAAAGATAGAAAAAATGAACGGCCCTGAATAACGTGATTGAACTACACGAGCGCGCGTTCTTGGCAGTGACACTGAAAGCCCGGAGCTCGCTTCTGTAGCTCCTGCTACGCTCACACTTAAAGTGGAAACGGAGTATGGCACGTTTTAGAAGATTAAATATTTTACCGCATCGCACACCCATATCGCCAATGTCACAATGGTATGCTTGGGAGCAGCATTATGAACTGCCGATATCCGAAAATACAATTTGCATAAACTCCCTCAGCAACTCGCCGCGGCTCCCCTGAGCTCAAATAAATATCAATATCTTTATCAACTGTTCGAAGCGTACTTTACGCCGTACGTCAGCGGATACACTAGGGCTGAAAAAAAATAACCAAAGGCAATGTTGCGAGTGTAAAATTGGGATGCAAACGCCCAATTATGAACTTCACAAAAATTTTAAATTTTCTAAATCACTGGTTTCCACAAAAAAAAAAAAAAAAAAAAAAAAAAAACTAAAAAGCACTTACCTTTACGTGTTTTCGTAGGTTCGAATTCGTGGACTTCGCAAATGAAAGAAGCTTTCTTTCGGGGATGCGGAGTAGGCACTGAAACTCTAAATTTGCAGTTCCCTTGGTGCCTTTCAGTTTGAACATTGGATTCAAGGAGCGCCGTGGCGACAGTGGAAGAGACATGCTGAATGCTCACTGCTGGGACCTCTCGAGTATTTTCTACCCGTGGATCAGCGAGCTAGAGGCGGGACCTCAGTAGAAAATATTTAACAGCAGAAAAAAAAAACAGTTCATATAGATAAAATATTCCTACATAAGTACGAGGAGAAAAAGAGAGTTAAGAGAAAGACAGGATTTGACAAGGGCTACACCCTACTAAGACGACGGGAACGCGAGGTTCTTGCAAAAAAAAAAAGCAAAGCTAAGCAAGAGAAACAAAAGAAATTCGCAGAAAACTCATCAGCGGATGTGGTGACTATTGTGAGTATCGTTCTCCAAGAAGACACTAGGTTCGCTTGTAGGCTGAGCTAGGGCTCTGGTGTTTGTCTCTACTTGACCAGAAAGCTGGAAACCTCCTACACGGGAAGGAAACGACATGCTTTCTTTGCCGTGTAACAAAAAATATAAGAAAAATGTCACGTAAAAACGTCAGAAGGCACTGGAGTTCTAAAATTGTTCTTAGAACTGGACGGCATTTAGCCTTTTGTCCCGTAAAGCCCCGTATTCGGAACTCACAGGGACTCCGACTCCTCCCCCGCACAAAACGCAAACAAGCGAAAATAGGAGAGGAGGCTGACTCCCCACCGTCCTCGGTGCACACGAAGTTGTAGTGGCTACTGTTTTTATTTAAAGAAAAAGACGCGAAAGAAAGCTATTAGTTCAACTTCGACCTTGCTCTCGGGGTGTTGCTTATGTCTTTATTCACGTCCTTCGGCTTCTGAAATCTGAGCGCGGGCTGGGACTGGATCGCACAAACTTCCCGATAATGATCTTAGCAAAAAGAAACAGCAGACGCAGCAGACCCACCCCACAGTTCCAGTTTGGGAGATCCGTGCCATGTGACATTTTTATGGGCCATTACTCTTCAATTCTTCTTTCGCCCCACTCCGAATCAAGTACCCAAGGCTCAGAAGGGGCTTCTCTTTCCGAGAAAAAGCGGCCGAAACGCGGCGTTTTTGCATCGTGTAAGCGACCCTTCGGTTGTCTTAAGAAACCTCTTTAGCTGTGTGAAAACTCCCGTTTTCTTTCTTTGTCTGCTTTTGTCGGGGCCCTCCTCTTGTTATCGTGCTAAGGCGATAGCAGAGTCAACTCCCCCTCTGTTTCCCTCTTTCCACCTTCTTTTTTTCTTTGCCGAGATCCCGTCACAAGCTTTTGGAATCAGTCTATGGCTACGTTTACATGGATGCGACAGCAGCGCATCGGATCCAGTTAGCGAATCGGATCCACTTCAACCAGTACGTTTACATGGATTCGGATCGACCAGTAGCGGCACCTCGTGTCGAAGGATCACAACGCAAACCTCGTGACCTTCAGAATGTTTCCGAGGTGTCCGGTTTGCCTAGCGGCACGCAAAGCAAAGCTCCCCTAATCCCTCGCTCGAGCACTCGATCCGATCCGCTAGCGTATACATGGAGAGTCTCGATTCGGATTGACCATCTCAAACCACCCCGTCTCAGCGGATCGGATCGGATCCGATCCGATCCGATCCGAGTTGTTTACATGGACCGATTCGATTCGTTAACTGGATCCGATGCGCTGCAGTCGCATCCATGTAAACGTAGCCTATGTGTCCCCCCCCCCCCCCCCTCCCCGCCCCAACTCGGTGACGCTACTCAAAAGTCATATTTTATTGAAAAAAAAAATTGAGATAGCAAAAAAATGTAACGAGTAACTTGTGGTAATCCGCTACTAAAAAAGTAATGAAATTACGTTAGAAATTACATTTCTAGAAAAGTAACGGATTAATTACAAAATTACTCAAAAAGTAATTAATTACAAGTAATCCCGTTACTTGTAACGGATTACTTCCAAGTCTGCTCGACACGAACCCTACGCCACGGTTTTATGGCCACTTCGTTTTCTGCTCTTTTGTAAGCTCGCAGCCGTCCGTTCGTTTTCCAAGAAGCCGGAGCCTGTTGCCTTTCTGTTGAGTGTAAAATCCTCCCAGCCTGGCTGACCGTACGAACGAGTCGAAAAACGGTCACTGGCTGGGCTGTCGTGCTTTCCGTGAATTCCTTTCCCTCACCAGAACCTCACCAGAGTCTTGTGTTACCATGCTAAAAGAGCGAAGGCCGTTGCATCGCCCTTCTTCCACTCTATTTCTCCCTTTGACGGGTCGGAAGAATTGTAAGGAGTAATTTCAGTAATTCGTTACTGAAAAAAGTAATGAGATTACGTTACAAATTACATTTTCAAAAAAGTAACGGATTCATTACTAAATTACAAGAAAAGTAATTAATTACAAGTAATCCCGTTACTTGTAACGGATTACTTCCAAGTCTGCTCTCCGGCCATGCCTTTAGGCGCCCGCCTTGTAAGCGAAGCACGCTGGCGTTCGCCAGCGAAGCACCAACGAAGTGAGACGCCGCCCCAAGGTCTTCAACGCTTTCCTGAAAACACGTTTTATTCAGTTGAAAAGTGGATGTTATCCTGACTTTCATGCATCTGTATCTTCTTTACGTTACGTAATGATACTTGCGTCTTAATTTTAGTCGACTTCTGCCCAGGTAACTGCCGACGAACGGAGACCTGCATCGTCTGCTTTCCGAGTTGGGAATGCATACTGCGCGTCGGCCTACTCTGTAGTATGTCCAGATGCAAAAACAGTTCATACCGTATAGCTCTTCACCGATGCGAAATGGGAACGGTGACGTCGCTTATCCTTTGAACGTAAATGTATTTTGATAGATCATGCAGTGCTATCAAAAGCAGAGTAATGATGGAAAGAGCATTCCACTCTACGGCGGATGTCTCGATCACTCCCATGAGGCCCCGTACAAGTGCAGTATTTTAGGCTCCGGAATACACTGGAGGCCATCAGAACATGTATAGAAGTCTGAACTCACTAGTATTTTTAGAAGTGGGTTTGACAGCGGGTGCACGGGTTCCGTCTTCACACCTGAGTGTCAGGCTCGTCGGACATTAGATGAAATAATAACCGTCGTGGTAAGTCGGCCTATTAAACAAATCGTCTATTAACTTTTTAATTGTTGGTTTCATGGCTCATGTTGCAATTGCAGTATTGACTATCAGAGGCTTGACCAATTTACAGAACTTGCGATCACGCAATCGTTTCTTAGATATTCATCGACCAGTTTTCGCGTTTTTACTCCCGACTTCAATATTGCGCGTAAAAGGATTGCCACAAGCCTTGCCCACAATGGCGCTTAGAAAAGTGACGTACTCATTCTCATAATGTCGCTACTATCTCGGCAGCGCGTCCTTGGTGGATGCGCCAACGAACATACATCTTATAGTTCTATCAAGATACATTCAAGTTCAATTGGGAAACGATATCACTGTCATCATTTCGCGTCCTCGAAGAGCTATCCGATCTGAATTCTTTTTCCATCTGGACACACGACAGGACGCAGACGACGAAGGCCGGCGCTCGTTGGCAGTTCGCTGGGCACTTGAGAGTGAAATTAAAAGGCCAGTATCATTACGTAAGGTAAAGAGGATACGGATGCGTGGATGTCAGGATAACGTCCACTTTACATGAATAAAAAGTGTTTTCAGGGGAGAGTTGAAATAGCGGCGGCGTCTCACACCGTTGACGCCTCGTTGGCAAACGCCGGCGTGTGCCACCTACGAAGCGGGTGCCTGCAGGCATGGTTAAAAAGGCTCATCGTAAAAGAAAAAAAAAAAAAGTTTTAAGCAATAACGAAATGTATTTTTCTAGTTTTTTTATATGTTGAACAGATAGGGTGAATTGCACTTTTGGCTATTTGGAGGTTGTGGGCACCGATGTCCATATTGGGTTTTCTGGCTCTCAATTAGGCAGTTTCTGCTGGACTGAAGTTTGTTTTCTCTTTTCTCATTTCTCATACGCCCGCAATTATGGTTGTTCTCGTAAAAATAAAATTCCGTATTGCACAGAAAGAATGTAGGTGCACATCAGGTCTCCTGAGAAGGCAGCGAAAGCTGCTAGCATACCCGCCATCCCGCTAGCTTACGGCGACCAGAAATTATCCCTGGATTTCTGCGGAAAAAGCTAGCGGTGCGCATGCTCAGTAGCAGCGTCTACCTCCGCTAGGAGATTCGGAGGTGAGGAAAGCGATCTGCGAAAGCTACGTTTTGAAAGGGGCCTTTCAAGCGTGAGCGCAACATCTCAAAGCTGCGGTCTCGTGCCTGAAGCTTTGACGCAATCAGCTTATGCATGAACGGAGTATAGTTGCATGCAGTACTGGAATATGCACTGGCGCGAGCGCTCGTTTTGAAGCTTTGGTCAAGCGGTTTGTCGCACAATCGTTTTGCTCCAGTTTCTACATTGTGTTCATACTTTTATAAAGTAACGAGTAATTAAAGTAATCCGTTACCAATATTTTGTAATGAAATTACATTACGAATTACTGCCACAAATCACTGCCACTCGAAAAAGTATCGGATTACAAGTAATCCGTTCCTTGTAACGGATTACTTTCTAAGTCTGCCTCCGGGTCAAGCTCACGGCGTAGTAGCCGAGTGTCACGTCCAACAGGAGGGCGAGTGTGCTACGCGGGTTCGGTCGTAAAGGGTTTCTCTCGTTCCACGAGAGCGGAGGCATCGTTGGCGAAAGGCGTCGCTAGAGCCGCGTGGGTGGCCAACGCTACTTCGTTTCACCTTATGATAAGCCGCACAAAACGCTACAGGTCATCGCAGTCCATCCAGCACTGGGAACGAATCACGTGACCACTTGCCCAGCGCGTTACAGCACTCTTTCTGAATGCCAGGTGACACTCACGCTCCACTGGATTGGCTTAGAAGGTTCGTAGTGTCCGCTGCGGTTCATCGTAAGGTGAAACGGAGTATGGGAAGAAGCGGGGCTCCACGCGCTTCTTTTTATGACACCGGCACGTGCTTCCCTCAGCGTTTGGCCCGAGCAAGTTTCGGGCTCGGTCGGAGAGACCGGTGCGCGCGTGAACACCCGAGGAAACAAAATTAATTATGCGACAGGCTCGGAGAGGAGACGGACGTTTTTATGTGACTTGTATAGATAAAGAGTTATCCTAGCACCAAGGTTGGTCGTAACGACGACGTCGGCTGAGGTCAGGGGGCGGAGCTATGTCAACAGGCAGAGTAGACAGCCACCTACTCCGGCAGGATTTGGGAGGAGGGTGAGGAGCCAATTTCGTTGGATGACTAGCCTAGTGCCGACACTTTTTACATTAACCCTGTGCACACGGATAAAAAAATAGGGGGGGGGGAGGGGGGGCTCCCATTTTTTTTTTTCGTGGAAAGCGTGATGCAGGAAGATGTGAGGACGTGTGTTTTTGACGGCCCGGTGGGGAAAGGGGAGGGGAGCAGTTGGGGAGACTGACTGTGCATGATTTGCACATGGTCTCACATCAGTAGCCAGTGTGGTGTCTTGCTACCGAGCGCGTACCTTCTGCGAAACAGAGTTTGTACCATAGAATTCGCTTTCCTTGGCAAGGACAAGTAGAAATGACAAAGAATAACCACCAACAAGGTGCGATGACGTCACGTTGAAGCCATGTATGGGACGGTAAAATACTAAGCCCGCCTTTGAGTGAACTTTCGTTTGTTGTGTGATGAAACGAACGAAAACTACCACGTAACCCCCGATTGTCTACAAAGTCTCAACGATGATCTTAGGGAGTTTTAGTGAATAGTTTTAGCATTCCGAAAAAAATGGCATGCATGCATTATAACCGTTATGGGGCATCCTTATCCGAGCGCAAAAACGATCTACCGAAATTCCCTACTGCTATGAGTTCGTGGGAGTTTTGTGCTAAGCTCGGTTAGAAAGAAGGAAGTACAGGTGGCGAAAGTTGGGTACACATCATACAGCTCAACTGAGTGAGAAAAATAAAATGGTCGGAGTCTCCAACCCGTTAAAGGAAATAAGCAGCGAAATAACGTTACTCTTTAGTTCGTCAGAAAGTAACGCGGTACTGAGATTCGTTAACTTCCTCCAAACGTAACGAAATACAGTTACCGTTACTTACAATAACTAGAGAACGTTAATACGTTTTGCGTAACTTTAGATTTTAATATTATTCGACAGTAATAAGCCGCGAATATAAACTTCAAGAACTTAAAAAAAAGGATTTTAGTGTTTATTGTATTTTTTTTTATCAAAATTGTCGAATATACAATTTTTTTTAAAATTCTGATTAGAGAAACAATGCCGCGGCAAAGAAAATGTTATATCCATTTTTCAGCAACAGAGTTCCAATTAATTTGTTTCTAAGCTGCAACAAAACCAATCTTAATAAGAAAAACCGTGTAACGAGTAAGTAATCTGATAGAAAAGGCCGTAAAATGGTAACGAACATACGTACATTCCCTCGTTAGACATCTAGAAAATCTAACGAGCACGATCGTGCGTTACTTTAGAAAAGTTACGCGTTACCAGTTAATGCCGTTACTAGTAACGCCTTCCTTCCAACACTGTATGCTTGCTGAGGTACAAATACCATGTTAACATCATGTAGATTTTGGCAAATATTTGAATTCGATTGCTAGAGGCGCGCCGCAATTCAGCCATGAGGCATCCAGGCTCATGGCTGAATCCAGGCTCACGGCTGAATCCAGGCTCATGGCTGAAATGAGGCATCCAGGCTCATGGCGTGACCTGATATATTTATATGATGCACAATTAATCCGCGTTCATAATGCAATCAACTTATTCCTAGTTCTGCTGTAAAAGTCCATTATCACATTTCAGGGACGGGCAAGACACATTAAAAAATTTATCAAAATACAAATACACATTACTTTGACAAGAATGTAGTTATTTATAAATCCACCTACAAAAGTATTCAGATACAATATACAAATGCAACGAGAACATCTGATAATCTAGAAACACTTTTGCAAATACAGTGAGTTTCCATAGTCTGACATCTTAATCTCAAATTTTACATCCTTTAAAATAGTCATCGCCCAAGAGTAGAGTTTACATATGCCAAGAATATGTGCTAGCTAAAAAGGAAAGTTTCAGACCTAAAAATAAAATTTGTCATAAGTTGCGCGGGTACGACACCAGAAAAAAAAATGCATTTCGTGCGAGTTTAACATCAAAGGCTCAGTTGAAGCAACAGTCTTTTTAAACAACGTGTCATTAATGGGACGTCTTTAAAAGATAAATCACTCAACCAAAAAGCCAATAATTCTACCCATCCCGTTTATCCGTTTTGTTTTCCTTCGATATTCATTCTGCACAATCCATGCAAAACGTTTCATGCGCTTTGCTTTCCCATCGCGAAGAGTGACCAAAATCGCATTTTGTTGCCGTGTCCTAAATTGTAATTGGACAGTTTTTGAAATACTGTAAACGACTAAATTTCCGCGAGGACCTAATATTCGCGAATTTCGCGAATCGCCTACAAACGCGCAAAATACGTCCCGCGAACAATTCGGGCAATATGTGAACGCAACGGAAGCTACACTCGATTCGCGAAAATTAGAACCCGCGAATAATTTCAAATTTTCAGCTTTGGCCCGATTCGCGAAAATTTGAGCCCGCGAAATTTAAGTCGTTTACAGTACTCAATTCTAACATATAAATTCTAAATTGAAATTCATCAGTATGTAATTAAATACGTGCCGCGTATTGTGCGCATGTTCGCCACGCATAGCGAACACGACCTTTGGCCCAGGCAACGGCGGGCTGATGTAACCGGACTTTAGATGACTTTAGAATTTCGAGAAGTAAATCATTTTTAGAGCGTCAAGGTTTCGGTCATGGGGACTTCGTCGCACACGTGATCACTCCCTCTCGCAGTGCATCCTCTCTTAAACGAGCCCCCTCTCTCATGCGCGAAGGACGCATTTGGGTTGATTTGCGCGCCGTATACGATGTTTTTTTTTTTTTTACTTCTAAGCAATAGTGCCTGACACTTTGCCTATATTTCACGTCTCCAAGAACGCCATTTTTGGAACAATTAAAAATGTCTCACATTTCTAAATTGATCGATATAATGTTCGATCGGTACATATGGTCAAATAGACCCCGTAAGACAACATGTCTTTCTACCAAAGCTTGATCAAATACCTGTGAATCGCAAGCGAAGAGATGAATAGAAACATACACTCTGGCACTCCTCTCTAACAACGGAACCGTGTTTACAGAGACGTATACTGGGTTTGCGAATCGGGTGCCCCGCGGACGCTTAATAATTTATTTACTCGCCCGAGTAATTGCTATCGGAACGCATCTCAACTAATGAGCGAGGGCGTATATAGTACACGGCATGGCATGCATGGAAGGACCAGGGCCACTCTGAAGTGCGCAACAAAATCTTCTCCCGCTCCCGCTCCCGGCCGGCCTCGGGAGTGCCCTGCGTGAGCGTCGAGGAGGACCTCCGTGAGTGTTCTAATTGCGCGTCATATTTCATTCCGAACCTGACGATAACATCTCGCGGGGAAGGGACGGAATCATCATCGATGGACCAATTTGGGGGGCGTCCCTTCGGCAGGGATGTCCCGCCGTCGGTTGCTTGTTGCGTGCCCCGTATACAACGAGCGCAGCTGGCGACCGGAACCAAGAGGCATTCATCGCATTCGTTACGGCATGCAATGTTTTTCAGCCGACGAACAATGATCAATGTGTGTACAAATGAAAAGAAAAACGAAAGCTTACTAGGTTTCTTGCGATGGTTTTGATGGAGGGGTTGTACACGTTGCTGTGTGAGCATTCGAAGGATACTTGATGAGAAACACGGTAGACATCTTGGTATTTAAGATCACGGGCGGTGGTAGGACTCTGCAAATGGGCGGTGGTAGGACTTTCAATTGCAAATGGACGAGCGACGAGTATTCTCTCTGATTGAGACGTACAGCTGTGGTTTCGGTGGGTTTGGGCGAAATTAGAGAATGTATAAGGTTGAGGGTGCCTCGTCGAGTTGAGAGGGCAAAGCTTGTTGACCTCCGTGAAATAGGATTTAACGATTATTACTCCGGCAAAGTAAATCGTCGAAAAGATATTCGTTTTCCATGATCGTAGAAGGAAGACGTCTCTTTTTCTTCCCGCGAGTTTTTTTGTGTGTCTTAGGTTTCATAACGAAAAATTGTTGAGTAACAAGGTTTAGTGCTGAAAGAAGATCATTTTGCATACGTCATTAAAAAAAAAAAAAAACTTGGGGGACGCTTAAACTTCAAATTTAAGATTGAAACGCTATAGCGTTATCGGGGCCCCGTCAGCAAGGCCTTTTCATATAAACCCACGCTCGTTTACAAGCCGTGCAAGCGTGTGTAAGGGGTCTAGTCGGTAGTGTCACGTGTCATGTAATGTCATACGTGAGCGTTGTGGGTTGTTTGAAATTCCCGCGCTAGGCCATGTAGTATGACGTCACACGCATGACGTCACGTGTGACGTCACACGTGGCTGTGATGTCATGACCCTATCGACCCGCTAAATTTAGTGGGAAATTTTCCCGGCAAATTAAGCATAAAATTTTCCCGGCAAATTAAGCAGAAAATTTTCCCGATAAATTTAGAAAAAAAAATATACCCGCCGAATTGAGCGGAAACTTTTCCCGCCAAATTTAGAGGGAAAATTGTACCCTCGTGACGTCACGCGGGACGTTACGTATGACGTCAGCAGGTGCGTGCCGAGATTTTTTGGTCCCACCGACGCGCAGACGCGGACGCCGACGCCGGAATTTTCTGCGGCACGAGCTCCTAAACGCATCGCGTTAATATAGTGGTTACTGCTGAGTCTACTAAACGACTTTTTTAAAAATCTCTTTTCGTACACCTAAGCACTGCGTACGCATAAACATGTGGAGTAGTATATTATGTAGGTTTGATGTAGAAACCATTTTATTTATTCACACTGGAGGATTCAATTACAAAGTGTTATCTTGATATTGAGAAATTGGACAAGTTATTTTTTGCCTAATAAGACTGGACCGTACCTACTTTTCTACCCGCGCCCAGTGCTCGAACTTGTAGGCATATTACTGAAGGCAGTGTAATGTGCTCGAAATCCTTGATATCTGAGAGTATTATTTAAGTACACCGGATATGACAACGGAATTACATGAACGATACTACTGCATTTTCGTGGATAGCTGATAACTTAAACTCACGAAGGCATATAATGCGTATATTTTCTGTTGTTTAAAATATCTTGAGACCAAGATAGGTAAGCGCTAAGAAAATACAAGGACAACGAAGTATCTTCAGACCAAGCGTCGGTTTGTTTTACTTTATATCTCGCCTGCGCCCTTTGCTGTGCTCGTGCTGCTGTTGCCCTCCGTCTATCTCCGCTCAGCACAGTGCGCTTGGCATTCCCGCTCCTCGGACAGAGAGCGAATCCTGCATTGTCTGGTCGAGTCTGGGGAGGAGGGAAGAGAACAGAGCAAGCGCTATGTAGGTGCCGCGGAGAGCCTTTCAGAACCCCAAGCGTCGGCGGCGGCAAGTGGCGGGACAGGAAGGCGAGGTTGCGTAAAGTACGACGGCGATGGGAAGGTTACGTGGTTGTGTAAAGTATGACGGCGATGGGAAGAGAGTGATAGCGCAGCGTAGATCTCCTCGCGGTCCCGTAAGGTTTTGCGTACGGAAGCCGCCAGATTTCGCCGGAACCTAACACCTAACCTAACCGAACAGCTACCGCTGTAAAATAATATTGCATTCCTGCGGCCTGAGCACTTCCTTCTTTGGTTACCCTTCAGTTCCGTATCTCTATTCTTAATTCGCCAGGGTTTTCAAAAGTTCCCCTTTCTGATTAAAATATCCGCTTTTATCTTTCTTTTTCGGGTAGGGCTCTGTATGGCTCGGTCGATGCGCTAATGGGCGACATTAAACTATAATTATGAAAGACTCGCGTGTGTCTCTACTTCGCCTTTACGTGCGTGTTTGTTTTGTTTGCGTTTCTTCTTTATTGTAAAACTGAAATATTTGGGTGCAACAGGAAACAATGACCGAGCGAACCCGGCTCGGTCACTTCATTTTTTACGAACTCTTTGTCTTTTAGTATGGGTGATAGAATTACCGGATATTGTTGTTCTGTGGCATTAAACCTCCTGAGACCATCCGTACACTCTAAGAAAAAATGAGCACCCCCCCTAGTCATCATACGTTTTGACGGCTGTAACTACCCCACAGGCTAACTTAACTACCCACTTGGCTCGAGCCATTGAGCGTTACCACCCTGTTGGCAGGTGACAAGCATGGGGTAGTCACGTTTTATAAACTCTTCAATTGAACATTCAAGTGCATGCAGTCGTTCAATAGTAAAAGTCACTTCAAAAATCTCAAAAAGTACTTGAAACTTGTTTCTTTGTGCATTGGTTACCATTTATTCAAATTTGAACCGGTCGAAACAGGCATCTGGCTCAGTTCGCCTAAACTGGCAGAAAACAAACATTGCCAAAGAGTACTGGCAACCTTGGTAGGCACTTGCTAAAACAAGAGGCAGATAAAAAGTATCGCGGTTATCCTTTTTGGTTCCGTCGCGGGTTTTACCATGTACAGCAGTAAACAGCTGGCAGCTGGCGTCGTGCTCGAGGAATTTAACCAAATCTCTAGAAAGGCACAGGAAGCTACGCACGGGCGTGAGTTGACGTGAATGTTCGCCGGACGAGATACTCTTGTCGTCTTTTATTGTGCGGTTCAGTAAAGAGCGTGCTCTCATTAAAGGTGTGATCGGTCAGTTCTGTGAGCAGATCAGTTGTAAATGGCCTCCTTGGTTCCGCCGAACTTGCACGCCTGTCATATCCAAGTTTTTTGCTTTCAAGTGCAGTGAAATATGAAGCATTGAACACCACGACTGACGCCGGACAGGACGAACGTACGCAAATATCTGGGATCATGTCCGTGTATTTCAGTATTTTTCTGTCTCGGGATATATGATTCGCTTTCACTGGCTCATTTGGCACATTTCATCGAGCATACTCGATAAAAAATGCTTCAAACAAGTGTGTGTCATCCCAGGTGGAGCACTTTGAAGGGGACTAGGATTTTAAGCCTTCCGGCACGTGTTCCTTTTATCTATATAAAAGATTCCAAGTAAATTTCCAAAAATAAGGCGTTGGCAAACATACAAGTGCTATTTGTTTTGGATAGTTTAGTTTAGATAATTTAGCATACGTCTTTCGCGTTCATTGCAGGTGAAGGCACGGGCCCGAAAGCGGCAATTCTGCACTGTCCTCTTAGCGCGAGCGCGAGTGCATAGAACGCATATTTGAAAGACACGCGCTTGAGCAGAAACAATTGTAGCGAAAAGAAGAAAACTGAAACAACGCTTCGGGGAGGACCGGTGGGCGAGAATCACCTGCGCGTGCTCAGTGTACTCAACCTAGGTACTCAACCGCCGCTGAAGTCATTCGGATATGTAAAAAAAGAAAAGAAAATGCATCAGCGTGTTCAGAAAGTTGTGATTGCAGAAATTGGTCTCGATAATTAATACAATTAATTAAACAGGCTTCCGTATACTTGAAGTTTAGGCTAGCGAGAAAACGAAACTGATCAAAACGTGACGTGTAGCAACTATTCAAATTTTATTATAACCTGCAGTTCACTTTTGCAATGGAATACATTAGAGATACGAGCGCTTTCCTGAGGGCAGTAGAGGAAATTATTATATACGGGTCAATCTTGCACAGTCTTTTCGTAATTATGCAGAATATGACAGTGGTCACCATCCTAATCGGTCACAGAAAATACAGCAGTATATAAGCTGGTGGTGTCGACTAGTCGTGTGTATAGGAATATAGAGTGTAAATATCTGATGTTGTACCTTGTGCTGTTTGTGAACGCGTTCATGTATAAAATCCTATGGTGTCTGTATGTCGCGTATTTGTAAAGTGTGGTGTGGAAAATGTACATACGTACATGTCTGGCGAGGCGCTAAAAGCAACGACTGCTAATTTCTTCTTTTGTTAGTTTGAGCGCTGTCCGTTAGGTGGCGCGTGTCGCCGCCCAATTCAAGGAGTCGCGCGTTTATGTGTCTACTTATTTGAGTGAAAAACATGGAGGCGTTCCATGGCTCCACGGAGCAGCCTACGGAGAGTTCGGTTCTCGGCCTCTCGTCCCAGTGGGATCAGTCCCATAGCCAGTTGAATGGGCGTCCCGTGCGGTGAATAGCGCCAAGTGCGTGCACAGACGCGGTGAGGATTACCAGTGACTTGAAAGTGGATAACGAAAGCTAACAGGTGAGCAGGAGCGTTGAACGATCGGAACCGACGCCGCTTGAATCGGTGATGCTTCGCCTCGCCGCTGTCAACCGAAAACGCCGGATCACTTGCGGCAAGCACAGCAAGCAGATGCTCTGTTCAATAAAGACATCATTCCATGTGTCGCTATACGATTCCTTCTTTGAATGTTTTCTGGCCGCGAAGTAAATGCAGCCGGCCGCGCGAAAGCAGTCGCGGACAAACCCCTCGAATGCCCCCCCTCACATTGTCGCCCCTACTCGTAATAGGTGCGGTGACGGTGCTTCGAGGCGCGTTTGGAGTGCTTTAGTGCGCACGGAAGGCAGCGAACGGGCGTACGCACTTGAGAATCGTATTTTAGCAAAAAGCAGTCCAGCTCGCTAGGCCTTACTCGTATTGCTCCACTGTCGCTTGGCAGCCGCCATGTTGCTTTTGGGGGTGCTCACTGTGACTACCTGTTGATTGCGTGCCGCGTGACTACCCATGGGGTCGTTAGTATAACTAAGGGGGTAGCGATATCTGTGACGGCTTCTGACTACCCCAAATGTAGTACCCTACGACTACCCTTTTGTTGAGAGTGTACAGCCAAAAAAGGATGGGGGTGTGTATTGTCTCGTTCAGGTCCTTTTAGTTTTAGCCCAATTTGTTTTCCCTGGCCCGCAATCTTTACAAATCACTAATACACACACAAAAAAAAACTTTATTTAATTTTATATCGGGCACGAGTTAAGGCTCGTTCACACACTTGGAACCGAGTACGACCGAGAGAGACAAGACCGGTTTTTAAGCCTCTTGCGACGTCTTAGGACCGGATGCGCTGCTGCGGAGCTGGTCCTAAGACGTCGCGACTCGCAAGAGGCTTAAAAACCGGTCTTGTCTCTCTCGGTCGTACTCGGTTGTAAATGTGTGAACGGGCCTTATAGTGCCGTTCACAGATTTACAACCGAGTACGACCGAGAGAGACAAGACCGGTTTTTAAGCCTCTTGCAACGTCTTAGGACCAGCTCCGCAGCAGCGCATCCGGTGCTAAGACGTCGCAAGAGGCTTAAAAACCGGTCTCGTCTCTCTCGGTCGTACTCGGTTGCAAGAGTGTGAACGAGCCTTTACTTGACCAAGAACGAACCTTTTGATACAAGGTCGCCTGAGCTTGCGCTGAAGTTCTCGAACGTAGCGATTTACAGCGCGCGTCCCTGGTTTTGAGAGGGTACGTCAGTGTTGCCCGACTGTGCTGGGCTGTGGGTTTTCTAGTCAGTGGGCTGTGGCAGCCTGCGTAGGCGCACTTCCGGACGCTGGTGGAGGCTAAATTGCCGCGTTCTATTTTCTATTTTGTGTTCTACGGCTAATAGAATTTTTCGGGGTTTTTAGGAAGGCATCGTACAATTTTTGGGAACAAAAACAAAGAAATGAAAGCTGTTTTGGTAAGTCCGTGCGCGACAGAACAAATGCAACTGGAATGTTTGTTTCATTTTATGTTGATTTTTTTACGGCACCATACACTGAGCCGTGTCAATCTACAAAGGTCTGAACCGTCGAAAATATTTGACCACACAAGATATCCGAAATGCATAGGTATTCCCCGCCCACAGCATGAAATTCAACGAGTCTCATCAATCGAACAACATATATTGTACGTACCCCACGGTGCCGCGTTATCCGAACAGGATTTGAGAAAGGTCTCAAATAACACAGCATATCTGATATACAGTGTCGACGAAAGTGACTTCACGACGACGATCGGACGGAATCCGGCGTGTTTTGGGGCACATGTAGCAGAGAGCTGCTTTTTTGCACAGCTTCAAAGCAAATGAACGAACGTGTCTATTCCGTCCCCACACCCCGGGCCCGACCCTATCAGCTATTTTTCGCGAAGACCGGGAACATAGCCAGGAAGGCTTTTTGGAGATTATCTAGACGGAAATTATCCTCCAAGAACGTCCAACTGCCCGCGTCGTGGGCTGCTTGACATTCGCTCGCTTCATTCCTTTCCTGCGAAGGCTGAGCAGGATATGAACCCTGCTGGTATTCCCTGGTTCTCACAGTGGAAGATAACAAACAAAGGGTAAGCATCATAAACAGGCAAATATAGTAAAATCCTCCAAGAAAAGCCGGCGAACTCCGAATGCACAATGCAAATGTGGAGTCACGCTGACCGGGTTTCCACAGCTCAGGTGTGTCAGAAATTTCTGGATGATAGGGGTCGCTCGATTCGCGAAATGGCGGCGACCAGAGAGCTCTTTTTGCAAAGGTCTATAGATGACACTGCTTTCACTACTTGATCAGATGCAAATTGAAACTTTTGGAAACAATATTTTTTCATTCACCAAACAAGCCCGCAATAATTACGTGACTTCTATGTGCAAATAAAAAAGCAACGACTACTTTTGTAATATACAATTTCTTTTAAAAATGAACTAATATCTAGTCAATTAGTTTTCGGCAGACACTAATTGTAATAGTAATTGTTACCTATGTTATGCAACTTGTTCAAGACTGCCTGTGTAGGTTCCTAAGCGACAGAAGAAATATTTTTTATTGTTTTATTTTTACATTTGAATATAAAGCGAATGTTTCGATCAGTTCTTTCCAAACTCTACTACCCTTCGATGCCTGAACTGTATTACATAGAATTGACGTGGTATTTTATTTCACAGTTACTACAATCAGAGTAAATTAACTTTGCTAAAAACCATCGCAAAAAAAAAAAAACGCATGGGAGCAGGAGCGATTTTCGCTAATGACTAAAGTAAAATGAGCTTGTCTTGCTCCTTTGACCTTTACTTTGTTTTCTTCGACGCCACGAAGTCATTGCAAGTTCGAAATTCTTCCAGTTCCATAGCCGCTTCGTAAACTCCCCAATGAATCAGTCGTGACTCCTCTTGGAGCCGCGACCTATAGTTTGGGACACACTGGTTTAATTAAAATATTTCGAGCCCACCACCTATTTTGATAGCGGTTACTTGCAGGATATGAAACACAAACTCGCATGGATCTCCAGCTGTAACTTGTAGGATACAAAGCAAAATCCGGGGTTACCTTAAAACGTCTGGAACTTCAATGTCGCGTTTTTGATTAAAACGCCCCGATAGTACAGTCACCTGAAGTTGTTAATGTTAAACGTAAAACATTCTAGAAAGATTTCATTCATCTTCTAGTAGAGTGTCATGACGATTTAGAAAACGTTCACTGTTATGTCGGTCATTGATGTTTACCAAAATAAAGTAACGACCAAGACTTCGGTTCACCGTTCACTAGAGTTGTGTGCAGTGGAGGCGAAGGCAACGCCATGTTAAGAGAGAAAGGGCGAGCACTAGGAAGGTGGGACGGGAGAGGAGGGCGAGGGGACTAGAAAGGGAGCGCACTTGAAACGTCAGAGAACAGAGAAGGCTTCCCTCCTCCTCCCCAGCCTTCCTAGCACTTAACCGTTTTCCCCTCGCCTGGCGTTGCCTTCGCCTGTACTGCACGCAACTAGTGACACGGAGTATAAGTAAAACACGTTCTCTTTTTGTTCGGTCATGAATAAGTTAGGGCGATCATGAGTGTGCTAAGGGTGCTCCGACCAACCGCTCGGAATGTTTGACAAGGAGCCTTGAGGTTTTACCAGATTGGCGCTTGGACCTGTGTCAAGTGAATTTAAACATATTTCTTCAATCCTGTAGAAAATCGCGCTTGCACGCATCAAGAGGAGGTACTGAGTGAAATTGAACCACTTGGTTTTGTTTTTCTTTACTACCTAACGACTTCTAATATATCATTTCAGGAATAAAGTGGCTCAAATATCAGTCTAACATTTCGCATACTAATGGCAGTATAAATCTGAATCTTAACGGCCACCATCACTTTGCGTCAGCTGCATGGGTGCAGGTGTTCTTAGCCGCATAGTCCTTTTTTTATTAGATCCAGTTTCTATGTTGACAAGAAACTGTACCACCCTCTATGACTCGTTTGCCTGAGTGAAACTCCCGATAACAGTCGCCAAATCAAGGGGATCGTAGGCTAAGAATGTATCTACTAATTTATTAGACGCGAGTGCAAAATAAATACATAAAAATACCCGCGGGCGCATCGTATGTTTTTAATTGCTACCTTGCTGGACTAACCCTTAGAGTGCTCAAGCTTTGTGTTAGATACTTCGATGGATGTATTAGACTTATCTCTTCGTCAGCCACCAGAGGGTCACCATTAGCCTGCCAAAGACGCCACACACACTGATGATGATATTTATCACAGTGGCCAGACTGATTTTCGGAAAGGGTCTATAAACAGTAAGTTTAAATCGGCACGAGACATTATAGTGCTGTTCTAAGCACTCCTAAATCCGAAGCGTAATCGGTGCGCGGTCTCTTATAATCTAAAAAAAGGCAATAATTGCGTTTTTTGTTTGTTTATGCAGACTTTCTTTGACGAAACTACTCAAATTTAGTTATGGAAGCTATCGCTTGAGCGCGCTTCATACTCGTATTAAAGCCTCAAACGGTTCTCCACCACTTTGTGCAATCGAACTACTGCGCGCTAAATAACGTTTGCACCTGATGATTGAGTCCCGCACTAAATCAACTGCGGCCCTAGCTAAGCGAAAAGCGAAGGGAAGCGTACGAAAACCTAGAATCGCAACCGCGGACCCCCGATATATTCCAAACTTTGCTGAGAAGCTCTCCTCTAGATGGCACCTGTATACCGATACCGGACAAAGGTATGGGCGGAGTCACGTAAGAAATATCCACGTACACACGGGGCGGTGCGAAGGATGTCCGAGGGGTGGAGACTATCCCCAGCACACCGGTTCGCTCGCATTCCTCGAGGAAAATGGTCTCAGACGCTAACCGGTTGGATGCCTTTATTCCAGAGGGGAGGAGCTTGCTCGCCAGCCATCATGAACCCCCCCAATGGTCTTGTGCTTCTCCTCGCCAGGGAGTTTGGAAGAGTGGCAATTCACAGCTTGAGAAAGAATAATTCTATAGGCTTTCGTAGAACAGAGACTAGCTTCGGATGCGTGCTAACTGGACTGAAGTTACCGAGTGAGTGAGGGAGTGCAGGTCGTGTTGACGCCGAGTTCGTTGCCCTCGCCGGATCGTCTTGTACTCAGAGAGCAGGTCTTGCTTCGTGCTGCGTCTGGGACGCCAGCTAAGATGGATAATCGAAACGTCCATCTTCGAGCGTCGTGTTTCGAAATTTTTATGGACGTTGGCCGCTGCGAGAGGGCATTCGTTCCTCACGCCCTTATACGTATGGCGTTGCACACCGCGCGTTCCCGAGTTCACGAGTTTGGTAGGACGAAAGATTCCTGCCCGCCTACGCTGACGAACGCTCCGCTTGCAACTGTGGCTATCTGTACATGATATGTGCACCAGAGACATATGCGCAAACTATTTCATGTTAAGTACGAATATATACCAGGCATGACTCATGAGCAGTGTTGGCTTGACGGTAAAGCGTTAGCAGTTATAATATTACTGATTACGTTTTGATGTTTTCTTTTTTTTTTAACACAGTATCGTATTTGTTATATTTTGGAAGCAATAAACTGTAACGTGCTTAGGTTAATATTTTTGTGTGACGCATCGGATTACGTTTCTCGCTACATTTGGTTACCTGGACTTCCAGAAATAAGGTACAAATAAATTACCTTTCAAAGTTAGAGGTGTTCACAGGCGCCCGATTACGAGCATTTACGTACCGATTCAGACGGGTATCAAACACATAGACGGGTCTCACAGGCCCTTATTGTATCGGCTGCAGGCCTGTTTGTGGCGAATGCACTTTCGAACGCAAAAAAAAACTATACCCTCCCACCAAGGATTGGCAGTATTGAAAGTTACAAGTAATTGGAATACGTATTTTGAATACTTTGTATTTTATATTTAATTGCATATTGGGGAAGGTATAGTATTTGTCACCTGTCTTTGAATTAAAAAAAATAAAGAGCATTTAAAATACTCGCATTTTATGAACTGCCTAAACACAATTTTGGGCACTGTCCTTCGCAATCAAATGCGATACTATACACTCTTTGGGATGGATGTGCAAAGAGTAGTAGCGTTGCTGCGATTCACTCATTATAAACACTAAAAAAAACGAGTAGAACAAGGAACGAACTATTGACTTTTTGGTCGACTGATTTATTTTTTAGACGTCTCGTTGATGAAATTTTTTTAAAGTTTTGATTGCTTCAGTAAAGCCTTTTAGATTAAACACATACTGAATGTATTGAGTGTCTTGCCATTGTACCCGCCTATCTTATGGCAAACCTTTTTTATAGGACTGCAACTTTTCTTAAGCGCTTTATTCTTGGCATATACGTAGACCTCTTTTTGTTTTGGCACAAAGCTTTTTTTTCCCGGGGGTAATTATAAGTCTAAGATGTGAGACTGTACGAACGAAATACATTTGTAAAGGTATTCGAGGCTATTTATTTACTTTTCTAAAAAGTGTAATTGAATTTGTAATTTAGCGGATTTTTGTCTAAGTTGTATTCCGATACATTTTTAAAGCATTTTTTTCCTCGTTGCTACTTACGTACCTATCTGCACACATTTATACAGATCGCACACATCGTTTATGCCCTCTAAAGGCAATAATCATGATATCTGTACTGGGAAAATTGTAGCACTTTTTTTCGCTAATAAAAACGTAATGACAAAGTAGCTTGTGGTGCCTTTTATTGGTAAAAAATAATGGTAAGGCATTACTCTTATGTTGAGGTAACGTAGGACTGTAACGCGTTTCTTTTATTGGCAAGTAACGATTAACGTGTTACATTATTTCGTTCAATAATGCCTAAACAGGGATCGCGATTATGCGAGAGTATCAAGTATGCACCTGGCAAAGAATGCTGACAAACGAGAATTGACAAGACAATGAAGTAAAATAAAAAAAGATGTTTTGTAATATGCTTATGGGATGGCTGAAACACTGAT
Organism: Ixodes persulcatus; assembly: GCA_013358835.2. Classification (NCBI taxonomy): domain Eukaryota; kingdom Metazoa; phylum Arthropoda; class Arachnida; order Ixodida; family Ixodidae; genus Ixodes; species Ixodes persulcatus. Next base: position 539,592 of record JABSTQ010011216.1, read on the forward strand.
AGCAGATCGCGTAAGTACTTCAATTTGTCAATAATAAATGACACATACAAAGTGCCAACGACTATATAATTGAATTGTTCTTTTAAGTAACAACTCACTAAAACAATCATGAATATTAATCGTCACTAGATGGCTCAAATACTTTTGTCTGCCTTCAAACCATTAATCAGACATTATGATTCACAGCCTAAACAATGCCACTGGGAAGTTTCAATGCTGCTCCCAAGAGTGATATGTTAGAGCCGTTAGGTACACCTTTGGAGATGGAAGTACTATAGCATAGCAGTTTCTTTGCTTTTGTTTGATAGGTGTACATATATTATGTGGCTACATTTTATTATTCGTAAGTTTCATGGTTATTTTTGTTGTTACTTTAAAATTTCTGCTAAAATACCTATCATAAAACCATTTCCATACAATAGAATGCCTTGTATATAGAGACTGCGCAAACAAGCGATCACCTGTGTTTCCTGTTTTTCTTCCGCGAATGAATGAAGCACGCCGATACTGACTAAATTCTTTAGCTAGTATTGCTGACTGAGCTATATTGTGCCCTGTCTCTTTTTTTTTCACAATGTCACATATCATACTTTCTTTGAGGCTCCATATTCACATCCGATGTTTTTAGTTTGATTCTTCTCGCCCACCAGTTTTTTTTTGTTTTTCTCACAGCATATTTTGCGTAACACCACCTGTGCATGCTTCTATATGTTTGTTATTTCTTTTAGAATTCGTACTTCTGCCAAAAGGTGCACCCATCTGTAGACCTACGGGTTGTCTAGAGGAACATCACAAAAGTTAAATAAAAAAATAAATAAATATAATTACTGCCTGACAGAATATGGCCCTGCGGGGCACTACATAGACTAAAATTTGGGGCTAAAATTTGGCCAAACGTCAGGGATGGGCGATATATAAAATACATAGTTTTACGTATTTTATATTTCGTGTTTAATTCCAAATTGTCGAATGCATTTGTCTATTGGGTATAACTACAGAAAATGAACAATCTCAGACACTTGTAGTTCAAGTACTGCCCAAATACAATTTTGGGTACTGTTCTTTGCAATCAAATGTAACACTGGTTATGTGCAACGCTTCACGCCTAACAAATACATACAAAAAAAAATAAAGCATAGAACAAGGAATGAATGGGATGAGAAGACTTTTTCGTTAAAGGAAAACTGAAGCGGTTCTGTATTTGAGAGAAAACAAGCAAACACTTAGATTGTCTTCATTTGGCCTCCAGGATCACGAGTATCGAGAAAATGATTTTTAAAGTACCGCTGAAGCCCCTCCCCCCGCCGGTCCCGGAGCGTGCATGACGAAATATCCAAAGTTTTCGGAATCTCCGCTCTCGCGCATCTTCAGGGTCAGCAAAAGACGTCACGACCGGTGTCAGTGCGGGCAAATGCGCGTGCTGCCCACATGAGCGACACACTCTTGGCGGCCGCAAGATCTGGGAGTGTGACGTAACGACTGGTCGCAGACTTTTCGTGTTTTCTCGAGTTTAGTTACACCTTCGGGGAAAACGAACGTGATATTCAAATTCACGGGATAAAAATAATCTAGAATTCACCTCTAACTCGGTTTTCTTTTCAAGAACCTCTTCATCTTCCCTTTAAGTAATTTAATTAAAAAAATAACGCTACATTAACTAACGACTTGTTGTTTGAAAAGGATTTGCTGTCGCACTGATTACATTGTTTTTCCTGATGTTGTACCTGCCTATTGATGTAAAATGTTCTTTTCATAACTGCCACATTTGTTTTAAGCACTTCATCGTTGGTCTTTTTTACGGGGGTTAAATTTAAATCTGGGATGTCAGTCTATATATAGAACAAAATATATTTGTAGAAAGTATTTGAAGGTAATCAAATACTATCGTTGTGTTTGTACTTAAATATCTATCTAGGAAGTGTAATTGGATCTGGAATTAAATAAATTGTGTCAAAGTAGGTTGTATTTATATTTCGATGCATTTTTGCAAGTATTCAGCCCTTCCTTGACGAATTTTTAACAAATGCCGATGGCGCCTGTAGCTATGTGTATCGCGCTTTGTGCTCCTGGTGGGGACGTCAATAGTGTCGCGGGTGGTGACCGAAAGAACAATAAATAAACAGGAAGAAATAAACCTTTAATGTGGCGAACTTGTGCCCATAGCAAAAAAGGAAATAGAAGATAACAACAGAGCGTCGCGAGCGTCGAAGTCGGCGTAGCAGCAGGGTCGAACGCTGGGGTGAGACTGACTCCGGCTCGCCACGCGGGGCCCCTTTTGTACACGCGTGGACTTCTGGAACAATCGGCCTAGAAGGTTCGGCGCGTAGAACATTCTAACCTAGAACAAACAACACGATTCTTGAAATTAACAGACATCTAAATTTAAAGAAACTAAAAGACGCGGCGCTCCCAGGAATCAAACCCTGGGCTACCACACGAGAGTCAAGTGCGGTAACCACTCGGCCACGCACGGCGAACCCCGCCGAATTTCCACGACTTCCATGACGATGCATCTGCGTCGCTGTGCTCCTCTTTGTGTTTTATTTCTGAGGCGCGTGCGCTTTAACCTCGAGCGGCCTGGCCGGCTTCCGTGACGAAGCATCTGATACTACGGGTCACAGCCAATGGGACTTAAGGTGCTGTTTCGCTCAGCCAGTGGAAAAATTAGAATTTAATTAGGTGCCGTTTTCGCTGCTACAGACACCGAATGTTTTTGTGCTGACTAGAGGGGAAGCCCCTGTAAAGTTGGCGTTTTTGTTTGCACCAAGGTGCTGCGGCCAAACGACCTTTACAAGCGTTTAAGGCCACTGAATTGATGCCCGTGCATTTAAGTAAGTAAGATGCGGGAACGGTAGGCATTAAAAGATAGGCCCAGATGGGATAACGTCTGGGAAGCATTTAATTGTGCGTCCCTCCTCAACTATCGATTATTAATGCAAAAGAAATGCCGGAGAACTTTAATAAACCGTGCTTTTCGGAAACATCAGGGGCGGGGGAGGGGGGTGTTTAGATAAGGGCGGTCAAAGGGGGGTCATGCCTATCTTTTTGCTTTCAATTATATCTTTACGTGAGGTAGAAAAACATTTTCATACAACTAAATGGACATTACATTTGCAGAAAACTTCCTTGTTTTTCTAAAACAAAAACGCGTCTGAGAGGAGGGGGAACGACGATTTACGGAATTAAACGTAGACGCAAATTTGAAGGCCACATGAATAAACGATACAATTTAAATTTTCTACAACATAAATATAATTGTGTCTAAAACAGGCCAACTGGTGTACCTGCAGCAGTTATATTTAATTTATTTAAGTTTATATTTCAAGTGAAGTAAAATAACATACATGACCCCTTGCGCCACTCTGATATTTATGCATTTTTCGGCGATTTTTTTACACGTCTTAAAATGAAGTTTTTTGGCTGAAACTTTTCTGCAGAGTAGTTGATGATTTGCTCACTTTTAACGAAAAGTTATAGCTGAACTATTGTACGTGCTTTCTGCATTGCGCCCGGAAGTTTTCGAAGTATCAAAAAAGTCAAACTTGTTAAATATTTGTGCGGCAATTAAAGAAAAAATATTCATCTTCGATTTTTTCCGTGTTGACCTCAATCAACCCTTGGAAACGGGTATTTCACGATCCGCAAAAATTATGTTGCAGTTCATTGATTTAAATTAGACAAAAAAAATGTTTTCCAGGTCTATGTTGCAGTCAATTACGCTTGGAACTTTCCGTCTCAACGACGGTACTCGAACACCGCATCCACAGTAGCCGCAGTTTGTCGCATTATCTCCCAAACACCATAAAGTATTAAATATATAAAAAAGAGACATGCGAGATCCTTTTTTTTTTTTATTAGTGATCTGGATGATATCGCCAATGAAAATGAACTTTGCGGCACATTCGGTTCTTAGGGTGTTGTGCTTGGTTAATTTCACTGCACGGCGCTTACTTCCCAAGGGTAGTATTTCACGTGGGACGAAGAGCTGGAAAGCTAAGTAGCATCATTTTATCAAGAGGCTATAGTCTGTTGATAAAATGGCGCTACTTAGCTCTCAAACACTTCGTCCCTTTTTATTTTCTTTTATTTGTAGACGCAGCCTTGTATTGTTGCGCCTTCGCCACGCCCGCCATCAGTTGGGACATAGGATTCCTAACGCCTCCAGTTCATGTGCCCCGCCTTACCTGACGATGGTCCACAGACGACGCTACGAGCCGTACAAGGCAATTTATTGTTCTTGAGCGTAACGTCACCTTTGAGAAGAACGCAGTGACGCGTTTTCACTTGATGCGCTAAATTGACTGAGATAGCTCGTAACGTCCGCTACAATTCATCGTATATCGGAACGGAGTATAGTGATGTCTATATAAATTAATCGAATCAGTTTGTCAACGGACTACCCACATGAAAACGCTATTCTGAGAAAGTACTGCAGTGCACCGCAATCAACCAAGCACACGACCTTAAGGACCGAATGCGCCCCAAAGTTCAGTTTTCATGGGCAAAATCAACCAGATCACACACACACACAAAAAAACTAGCAGTAGTTTGTGTAATGTTCTATGGTATCTGGGAGATAATGCGACGAACTACGGCCACCGTGGATACGGTGAGCGAGTAGCACTATAGTCGCTGAGCGCTACATTTATCGTTTAAAGTTAACAAAGCATGAAATACTCAGTACAAAATGTTTCGGCCTAAAGACTTCAATGCAAGATGTGCTGAAACATCATCTAAAATGCCAAAACATGAAAGAGAGGCCAAGAGGCCGGGTTTGTAATTTCATTTGAATTAAATATAAATTGAATTAAACTAAATTTATCTGATTTAGCTTAACCAGTTGGCGTGTTTTACACATAGAAATATTTACGTTGCATATATGTATTAATTTTTATTCCTGTGGCCTTCAATAGTTGTCTCTACGCGCGATTGGGAAAATCGTTGTTCCACCTCTTCTCAGGTGCAGGTTTTTAAACAAAAACAAGAAAGTTTCTTACGAAAGTAACGTCCATTCTGTTGCATAGATCTGTTTTGCTACCTCTTATAATAATTTACTTAAAAACAAAAGATAGACATGACACCGGCCGTATGACCGTCCTTATCTGAACACATTCTCTAGCTTTTTTCTATGCTGTAGTGAGGAAACAATACCTAAGACAAGACGCCTAAATTCTTTCTCAACGTCAATATCAATTTTTTTTTTTAATTAATAAGCACCCTGGCTTCGCGGACAACGTGACAGCCTTCCCCGGTGGGTCAGCTGACGACTCGGGACAACATCCGAAGGGCCACAAAATACGTCTTCCCCAAAGCAAAGAATGCCATCGTCATCCACCATTTCAAACAGTCAAACAATGTCCCAAAACTAGGCACCCCCGAACAGAAGGCCGCCGGAGTCACGCTGCATGCGGACACCGAGAGAGGGCGAACTCGTCAAAATGCCAACATTCTAAACAAGCCAGCTCAAAAGCAGTCGCGTCAAATAGCGCGACCGCTCTACCCCGAAATGCAAAGGTGGCAGTTATAGGTTAACGACTGCTCCGAGAAGTTTCCGCACTAAGACAGTCGGCAATCGAACGCGACCAGGCTCCCCCGTCCCCCGGTCGGACGAAGGGCCCCCCACGGGCCCATCTTCCGTTCCCCTCGGCTGGACCTTTGCTTCCCCCAGAGGAGACGGAACTGCCGCAAAAAACAACAAATCCTCCCCCAGCTCCTGCCGCGTGCGTCCGGTCGGAGCCATATCCATATTGTATTTACGGGAGCCGGCGGCCGAGCGAGCGACGAGCGCGCACCACAAGAATGCATCACCCCCCACCAGACCTTCCCCTCGCCAACGAAGCCTGCGCGCGCGCGCGCGAGCCAGCGACGGACGGTCGGGCCAGCGCCGACGAGGCGCCAGTTGGGGCCCGCTCATTTCTCAGGCCTGTTTGCACTTGTGTCTCGAGCTGCCAAGACGTCTGCCCGTACCTGGCCAGGCGCTCCGGGGGGCAGGCTCCGGCGAGCTTCGCCACGGCGTCCCGTTCCCGAGACCCCGTCGCCTCCGGGGCGCCGCCGCACGACGCGCCGCGCAAGTCATCCTCCCCTTGAGCCGCGCTGCGGCGAAGTCAGCTTCACCTTCTGGCTGCGCGGCCGTTCAGCAGCAGCAGCCGGCCGCCTCGGCGCTGGAGGCTGCCGCTGCTGGGACTCGGGGGTCTCCGACAACTTCTCGGACCTTGTTGACTTTTTCCGGAGGGAGTTATAACATCCCTCGCGCTGTTAATCTGCAGGCCAGTCGGTTCAGCCACTTGCTGCGATCGCGCTTGTCTATCTTTAGCAATCTGTGTTTCTATCGGTGTCTTCGTTTCGTTTTGGGGGGCTGCCTGCTTCCTCAGCCCCGTCTTCTCTGGGTGCATATGTGTTTCTGTTGTGCGAAGAAGCAGCGTGGCTTCGGTGAATGGTGTGTGGGGAAATAAAAGTAAAGCAACGACACCCGACACACGTCAAACGGACGCGCTTTTCTTCGTCTTTTACGAGGCCTCTATCCTCGTCATTTTTGTTTTCGAGGAACAGCTCCCGCTTCTTCTTTGGCATGTTTCTTCCACTTGGCGCGGCTTGGTGTTGGTGTTGCGGAGGGTCACCCGAGTTGACAAGTTCCCACAAACAAGGACGCGCACTTCAGCTCGCTTGGTTTTCTACACGCCGCTTTTTTTCTTCAGAGCACTTTTCGCTGAGCTTTCATTGCTGTGGGAGTCGGAAGGCAAGGGGCGGGGGGGGAGGACGGATGTTATCGGAAGTTCATCGGCTATCTCCGAAGGCGTTCGTGCCTCCTTTTGGACAGACGTGGGGATAGCGACAAGACGCGCATTATCTTGCAGCGCCCAGGGGAGAACGACTTTAGAGTTTCTTGACGCGTATGTGCTTACCGCCCGTACACCTTCGGTTGACCGACCCTCTCTGACTTGCGCGCAACGAGAGGGGGGAATGCGTTTATGGGCTTGTAAAAACAACACCGAGATTTGCTCCTGGAAGCACCGTAAAATAAAGTCTCGAGCGACCCTTCGAATGTTTCTTGGGGGTTTCGTTTGTGTGCATTCGCCCTCCCTGAGTTTTAAGTGCACCTTTAGCGATTTGAAGTGGGAGTGATTTGTGGCCGTGTCTGCCCTCCGTCCGGGGTGCGTGGTCAGGTTGTTGGGACGTCCGAGAAAACGCCACCGACACGCCCGTCGGTGTCGAAGTTTGGTGGGAGCTTCCTCGGGGCACGGGAGAGCGTCGCCAATAAAACCAACGACCACTCCGAGTTTTCAGGTTATCTTCGGGCCCTCTTCGCCTTATTTGCTTGTTTGTTGAAACAACAGGTGCGCGCATGTCGAAACCTGCACTTTATTGGCTCTCTCGTTTGTCTCGTATGGAGAGGCGAGTTTTTAGTTCGTGATGTAGCTGAATATAGAAACTGAAAAGACGAGCAAGAAAACGAATGGAGTACTTAACAGACGTCACATCTATGACAGGCCAGAATAAGTGCTGTCTGATTTTTACGGGACCTTTAATTACGTGAGTGCCGTTACAACACTATTAATTACTTGAGTATCGTTACTGAAATTCTAGAAACACCGAAGTGTGCCTAAGACATACATTTTCTGAAACAAGAAAACGAGGCACTACACTTCGTTTCCTCATAAGTGGGAGTGCAGAAAGTGGCCAGGAATACACAAACATATACGCAGAGACCAAAAGAGCAACGCCATCCGTGCGCACATTGCGGTTAATCTCATTAGCAGGTATAACATACGCACAGAAAAACGACGGAGGTCGTCACATCCTCCTCCGAGTGGTACTTGATTGTTCCGATCAGTTTGTAGCCTCTTCTGCGCCTTGATGTAAGGTGAAACAAAGTATAGGGCTTGAAGGTAAACATCTTCAACAAAGATCTGTCTGGATGGGTGAAATGATAAAATTAAAATTATTCTCTTGTGAATGGCGTTTCATTGAAGGACTATTTTTAATCGAATGATTTCTTCCTTCGCCTTTTCGTAAGAAACACTAGAGCATAACTAGGACGTAAGAAAATAACTTTCATGCTGGTCTATCTTCAGATTTTAATTCTGCGGTGGGGCGTATGGTCTTTAATCGTAATGCAGATCTGTTGCTCTAAAGATGTGAGCAGCGACCCTAGCGAACAATATCCGATATTCTAGGTCGCGTTTCGATCGTGCGTACGCTGGCTTGCGCGTTGCCCAAGGACGCTAAATTGGTACGTTTTCGTTGGTCAATACAACCTTTGTAAAAAAAAAACATAAAAAAACTGGAAATGAAATTTTATTTTTAGAACTTTTATACCACACAGAAGGGGACAGGTTGATTTTTCTTTTCTTGATTTCAAATGTAACCTCAAAATGTGATTAACTTCTGTATTTTGTGCCAAAGCATTATGCTCGAGTGTAATGAAAAACCGGTATACGTAGGCCAAGGCAACGTAAGGTATGCATCGTCTACAGCAGTCAATGCGTAGAAAAACAGGCCACATATAAGGCATACGTTATCATCGTTGAGCACAACTATACTCTGTTTCACCTTATGATGTACCGCAGGAAAGGCTACAAGCGCGAGCTCCTTGCTCTAGGGCACATCTCGGCGGCTCAAGCTCTCGTGCGTTAAGAGCAGCTCCCAACGCTATGAGCTCGCGCTTCTAGCCTTCTCTGCGGTACAACATAAGGTGAAATGAAGTATAATCGTAATCACCGAGAATTTCCAATGACGCAGCGGGAATCAAAAGCCCGACCGGGCGATCACAGCCCGATGCCTTTGCTCAGCTTCTCGAGGAAGAGGCGATAGGGCTCGGTCACACATTTGCGTCGACTGTGTTGCTCTGCGTTACGCCGTGCAGCACAGCGTCTCCCCATTGAATCCTTGTAAGGGTCGCCATAGAAACAGATCGACGCAAGCAGTCTTAAAGGCTCCCTGCAACGACTTTTTGACTGGTTTTTGATTTGCACCGAACCTGAGCGCACTGAACGTAGTAACTTAGTGAAATTTTGCTTTTCTCGAATTTTGCTTTATTTTAAAATTTATAGGCAAATTAAAATGACAAAACAAGTAAAAAATAACCTCCTTCATGACGTCCCTGGTGCTGGCTTGGGTGGTCGTGAACCAGAGGAGGGTGAGCTCAGCGAGCGCTCACGGCTGCCGCATTCCGTGTCGACGGCTCGAGAGGGCGCCACTAAACTAAAGCATGTGCTGGATAGGCTGGATGAAGGGGGCAGCCAGAGCGGCTCGCATTGCATTTTCTGCACGACCAAACACTAATTCGGCAGGACACTTCATTGGCCACAAACGACACCAAACACGGGGTAAAGATCAGTTCAGAACGGGAGCCACTTCGCGCTGCCAAACCGCCAAACGGCTACACCGCAAGCCATGCCGTCGGAACGTCTTCGGAACGCCTTCGGAACGGGTCGGATCCTCCAGCCCATACGACCCCAGTGTCGCCGCGTACATCCGGGACCTTTCTACACTCGCCGCTTCACAGCAATGCGTGGCGCGCGTCGGCGCCCCCTTTCTAGTATGCGCCGCCTTTTCCACCGCTTGGTGGTGGGTATGTCGACGGGTCATTTCTTGTTTCCGTACTTTATAAACTGCATTTGTTTCTTTTCTGATCTAAAATAGTGAACAAAAACTACTTTTATGAATAATTGAAACGGTTCGCGCCACTTATATTTTGTATTTTGACTAAAAAAAAAAAATACTTTCAGCGGCTCTGACCAGTTTTAAAGCAGGAGCTGGCCAGGACCAACAACGCCACGATGTCGTCACATACCGCGAGTGTCCGATACCACGGGGCGCCCCCCTTAGGTGGAGGAGGCTTCCGCGTCGTCCGGTTAAAATATGACGCACTGATTATTAGTTACTCTCTCCATGCCCGCTGGGTTGCCCGAACCCCAAGAGACGTGGAAACCGCAAAAAAGGTAGAGGCTTAAATATGATTCAGGGCCCCTTTAACGCAGTCAAACTCAACTGTGTGAAACAGCCGCGAGAGAGCCTCCGTAGCAGGCTCTCTCGCGTTCTTCTTTTTGGCTTTCCTTAGTTTTCCCACAATCTGACGAAGGGCGTATGCCTGAAACGTCGCATGCTTCGTTTCCCTTCTTTCTGCACGTCTTATATCTCACGCTTTTAGTTGTGTGCCCACCTTTACGTGCCGGCAGTACCCCACCTTTGGATCCTTCAGGGAGCACAGCTGACTCGCTAATGACGAAGTGTAAATCTCCAGATGATATCACGACGTCAGGGGTCGGATCGTAACGCCCTAACGGAGAGTGTAAACGTCACAACTTCGCACACGTCATCCAAAAGACAGTATAGCGGGTGGAATAGACATGATTTTCACGAGCCACGTAGCTCATTTGAATCTCATTACTTTGTTTTGAACGTCAAAACTTTGCGGAGGACAAACAAAATTTAACTTTTGTTTACCGCAAAGGGTTCTTCGCAAATTAAGAGCAGAAATTCAAGTATCTAAAGCCCCAAACATATGAGCGAAGAAATCGGGCGCCGCGCGGCGGTTTCTATAGCAACCGCTGCAGACGTTGTAACTTGGCATGCAGCCGCACCCTTCGGTAAAAAGCATTCTTGTACGCGTTACTAAAAAGAAGTAACCGATTACAATTGCAATTACTTTATTGGAAAATGTAACTGATTGCAATAATCAATTCCTCCATTACAAAAGTAATTGAAAAAAACTACCAGAAAGTAATTGATTACTTGTCACGTTACTTTTTAAACTTTTTGTTACGAAATAAAAAATTAAATGAAGTAATTTTGTTTTAATTTTCATTAAACAAAAATAAAAACAACCAATGTTCAATGTGGTTACATTTTTTTTTTTTTTTTTGTTAAGCTTCAACGGCTGTTGTCGTTTGAACACAGTTCTCGTCAGTCATCTTCCCACGCTTCCTGGTGAAGATACCTGCCACGACGCTGAATATTCCTCGACGGATGCGCTTGGGGGGAAGAGCGGTCTTGTAGCGCATTGCGCAGTGCTTCGACGGACGCTTTGGAGTCCTCTAGGATACGAAGCGCTTCACGGTTGCGACCGCCTGTTGAAAGCATGTTTCAGGTGGGGGCAGCGAAAAGCCGAAAAAAATCGTCCGTGGACGGATTCTCTGGAGGCACTCTCGACAGTTCGCCAGACAAAACGTCGCTGAGAGCGTTGACATTCTAATCCTTCTGGTATCTTGGTGTGTTTTTTTAGTTGTTCAGTTGTAGAAAAAAAAGTAGCCAACGTTGGTGCAACATAGACCCCATACAAAAATGTCCTATGGTCGGCTATAGAAAATTCTTTGTATGGTCTGCTTCAGCTATTTGGCCCAATTAGCTAAAGAATTTTCTATGGCTGTCTTTAGCATTTTTTATGGTCGCCTTATGGGCCTCCTAGCTTTGTCTATGGCCCTATCGCTGTGCAGCCATAGCGCTCTTTAGCTTGTCTAATGGTTGGCTAAATACTTCCCTATGGCTTACCCTATGGCTCTCTTTAGCCAGCAAACTGTAAAATTTTATTTTTTTTCTTTAAGTTCCCCCGACTAGTGAGCCTACATGGTAGATATACATACATCTCTGAACACACAGAATACACAGAACACAAGCAGAACACTACCCCACACAACAGAGGCAACGCAGCGCCGCCGGGCTTTTCTATATATGCTATGTTCGCACTCGCTGTATATATGGCAGTCTAATTTTTGAATCCAACTTTGCCGGTGACCCATTATTTGTCGCAAAAACACGGAGAGGCGGAGCAAATATTACTCGTACTTAATACGTTATTTGAATTGTCTCTTGGAATAGCCCCCATCTCTTAATTCAAAACCCCGAAAAAAGCAAATGTAGATCATTAGGCCAATTAATTAAAATTTATTAATTATCTTTTTAATAAGTTTGATGAATCACTTTGACAATGCAATGATGACATGCAGTACACTGGTGCTGAAGATTGCAATCAAGATATTGCTTGATTGCAGTGTTCGGCGCGAGTGTAATTTATTTTCACTTTTGGGGGGTAATAATTCATTTTAATTGTTGCACAAGTATTTTAATGGATTTTTCAAACAAACAATATTACTGGTTTTCACGACTCGTTGCAACAGCAGAGAGCATATCTTGGGTCATGGTTTGTCACCGGCTTTACAGAAATTCAGTATTAATTTAATTTTCCAACGGGGAGTGTTTTTACTAAAAAGTAAGCGCCGGTAGTGATTTTCTATAGGCGTGGAAAGAATTTAATTAAACATGAGGAAGATACACAGAAAGGGGGGACGGACAACGAAAACAAATGACAAGAAAATTTATTGGTTCTTAGTCTTCAGACTCGGGGCCATAAATTTTTCTATAGACGCATAAAGACAATTCATTGGTTTCCAGTCTTTAAACTCGGGGCCAAAGAATTTTCTATAGGCGGGTAAAGAACATTTAATGGTTCGCTGTCTTTAGACATGGGGCTATATAATTTTCTAAAGGCATCTAAAGAAATTTTATTGGTTCCCAGTATTAAGACCCAGGGCCATAAAATTTTCTATAGACGGTTAAAGACAATTTATTGGTTCCCAGTCTTTAGACTTGTGGCCAGGGTTGGGCAGAAATACTCAAAAATGTATTTGAAAATACAAATACTGGGATACAGTAAAATAGTAGCTAAAATACTGATACTGAAATATATCTGTAAAATGTATCGCGATACGTAGCGGAAATACATCTTAAATAGGGGCAAAAAGTATTTGGAAATACAAATACAGGAATACATTTTAGGGAGGGCAGAAATACAAATACAGAAATACTGATACTGCAATACATTTTTCACATTTGTTTGAAACGCCAACTGAGATGAAGCTTGAAGTTTAAAGTGGAAGATTTTGATCCCAAAATTACTTTCCCGTAGTCTTGGCACTTTGCCTTGAAGGTAGTGGTTTCGAACGACGAGGAGTCTTCAATGGGCTCAAAAAAACGTTCCATCAAGGACTGACCGCGGTCCCTTCCCTGACATCCTGCCTGTCTGACGAGGGATGCGAAAATACTTCGACCTCTGAATAAATTTTGTGTCACCCTAAATCCCATCAAAACGTCTCCACGCCCTTGTCCAATAAGGACGCCTCTGTCAACATTGATCACATGACGTCACGGTGGAATGAACTGGTATTTTTTATCTGTCGGTGTGGCCTTGAACACGAAACTTTACCACGCTTCTGTATGAAAGGGCAATACAAACTTTCGTTGTAGGTTACCGTGTTGAAGATCGTGCAGGCAGTGCCATTTGGAATTTTTGAGAATAGTGGACCACTTGAAGCATCCTGGAACAGATGTCTTATCTACTGTTTCGGTTGAAAAAACAATACGGTTGCATCCATGTTGTGAAGGTCCTTTCTGCCGACCCTCCGCCACCGACGCAAGGATTGCAGACCTCAAGTTTCGCCTAGCATCATCCATACAAAGACCTCGTGGATTGCGACCTGATATTGCCGGCATACATGCGAGTTCTCCGAGAAACAGGGCGCTCGAGACGAGTCGCCGGTGTACGAAGTCTGGGTCGGCACAGCGAGGCCATGTCTGGCCTTCTTCCTGTGTTTCAGATCACCAGAGCAGCGGGTCACGTTTACATCGGCTGATGACGTACCCTTGAACAGTGGACTATTACGGGCGCAGCCGCAGACGCATTCGAATATGTGTTGAACAACCACCGCCAGGCTTGTGTTGCAACGTACTGTGGCTCAGCTGTGCCGGCTGGGTGTACTGTGTACGCTAACACGAGGGAAACAGTTAGCAGCCGGCATTGAACGCCAGCAAACAATGACTCAAGAAGGACTTGCGGGCTTGCGACAGGAGATGCTCTGACTCTACTCCTGGCACGCCACCTGGTTCGAGTCCCCGACTACGCAACACTTCTCAGGAGAGAGAAGAGGACACATGGAAAAATAGTTTGGAGAATCGAAAGGAACTTTGGTCAACATAGTAACAGCCAGGCACGTATCCAGGGGGGGGGAGGGGGGCCATGGGGCCCGGGCCCCCCCCGAAATCTTCGATTTTGCTGGGACCTCCTCTCCCCCCTCCCCCTCATACAACATTTTGTCATGGGCGGGCCCCCCCCCCCCTTCCCCCGAAACAAAATCCTGGCTACGTGCCTGGTAACAGTGCCCTAGCATCTCCTTGACCCGGGTAGCCTGAGAAGTGAAAAAAAAAAAAAGAAAATGCGTTCGGACTTGTATTTTTTTTTTTCGAAAAAAAGGGGGGGGGGGTATTTCTCAAGAAATGTAACGAAATACAATTTATCCTGATCGTATCGCGATACAAAGAAACATTCCAAATGTATTTCGATACAGGAATATAGATACTGGCGAAAAAAATGTATCGCGATACAGAAATACAGATACGAAATGTATTTCTGAAACACTATCGCGATACATTTGTATCGCGATACTGCCCAACCCTGCTTGTGGCCATATAATTTTCTATAGGCGGGTAAAGAAAATTGACTGGTTCCCAGTCTTTAGACACAGGGCAATATAATTTTCTATAGGCGGGTAAAAAAAATTGATTGGTTCCCAGTCTTTAGACACAGGGCCATAGATTTTTCTATAGCTGGCTGTAGCTGTCTTTATGGATTTGTATGGCCGACCATAGAGGGCCATAGGGAGTGATAGCCTGCCATATAATTTTCCGTAGGCGCCCATAGACCATTTTTGTATGGGACGAGTGACGCACAGGCAGGCAGAGCGATTCTTTTACGTAAAAAAACAACTTAATATTTTAAGCTCTTTCGTAAACATATAATTAATCACTCGTAATTGATTACAGAAACGTAGTCATTGATTACAGCGAATGTTACTGCAGAAAAATAGTTTGAAGCCTTAAAAAGTTACAATAAAATCTTATTGGTTAAAAGTAATCAGTTACTTGTAACTGATTACGTACAGGTCTAGTAAAAAGCAATACACTAAAAGTATACGCATAATAATAAATGTATACTTTTAGTAGGGCAGCCTAGTGCAAGTATAATTTAAGTGTACGAAGGGTGTACCTATACTATATAATTTAATTGTACAAAGAGTGCACCTATAGATAGTACTGAAAGTACACTTGTAGATACAAAGGAAAGGAAATGCCTAGAGTAACATGTAGACAATATGATGAAAAAGGAAAAGCAATGAACATAGTACAAAACTCAAGGCATTATGGAATTATAATAGATACGAAGTGATAAGGGGTATATGGAAAGGAGTAATGGTGCCAGGACTGTCTTTTGGCAATGGGGTACTGTGTATGAGATCAGAGGTACAATCAGGATTGGAAATTCGACAAAGGAGCGTGGGCAGGTTAACACTGAGAGCGAATGGGAACACACTAAATGAGGAAGTGCAGAGGGGCAGGGGCTAGTCGCCCTTTGAGAGCAGAGAGGCAATCAGTAAATTTAAATTTAAAGAAAGGTTAACTGAAAGGGATGATGCCCGGTGGGCGCGGAAAGTATTCAAGTATTTATACATGAAAAGTTGAAACATAAAATGGGCAAACTGAACCCGAAAGCAGACATTTAAATACCTGACTGAGCAGACCAGTTCAGTGAAAAAGGGAATGAAAGGGGCAGAAAGGAAAATGTGGGAGGGAAGAATGCAATAAAAATCGGTTTAACAATGTACAGGTCACAAAAAGAGTAGCTAAGAAAGGAGAAGGTGTTTGATAATTCACGTGGAGGTTCATTGCTGTTCGACAAGAGAACGGGAGGGCTAAGGACAAACTCGCATAGGGCTAAATTTCAAGAGATAGACACATTACGTGCCGTATGCCATAGTGAGAGTGAGACGCTAAAACAATTGGTATTGAAGTGCACGGGGCTTCGCCCCGCCCTCCCTGAACGGATGTGGCGGGAGCGCTGGGTTTTGGTGGCGACGATGGAAGAATGGAGAAGGAAATGATTACGAACTGAAAAAGGAGGTTAAAGGATTGGTGGAAATTAAATGAAGTAAAACTAGCTCGCATATTTGGGGCCAGGCGGGACAAAGAAAAATTATGACCACTCGCACGTCTCCCAGTAGGCCCGGTGTTGTGTTTGACTAGAGGTTTGACTAGAGGCCGCCTAAGTTTGACTAGAGGAGAATTGGCGTCTCCCTCGCCGGTGGGAAAAGGAGGAGGTGGGATGTTAGTTTATTGTCCCCGTCCCCCAAAGGTCACGCTGGTTATATTTTGAGACTGCATGGTGATAGAAAAATGCAGGAAGGGGGGGGGGGGGGTGTGAGCAAATTGGCTTAGAAGGGCGAGGGGATGAATCATGAACATGTTTGTAAACCTGAGACTGGGGCATAGAAGAGAACACAAAAGAAGGTAGAAAAAGAGGAGGCAACGTCTCAAACTCAGCTGCAAAGTTTATTTCGTACACGCCTTATATACCTCATCTCCAACGCCGTCCGCTCTACAAAAAAAAAAAAAAAAATTGACAAGAGGATAATGACATTCGGGTAAACCTTCTCTTATCTCCCTTGACCTCGGCTGCGAAACACTCACACAAAGGGTCACATTCTAGCATAACCACCGCCACCCGGCGAACGTAGGTGAATCACTACTGATCACTAAGAAAGGGTTTGACCTTCAAAGTTGCGTTTCCTCTAACTCAGTCCAAAGAAACAATACTAGACACTGCTAACAGCCGGAACTGGGGGCCACTCCGATACTGAGAACGACGTTGCCCTCCTACAACTAACCACAATTGGCATAACACTGCGACTTTCACGAACAAATCCAAGGATACACATATAAACACTGCTAGTAAAAAAAAAAATAATAATAACTTTACAAGCGTAGAAATTGTTTACATTCGTTCCCAAACTGCAATGACGCCTGACTTATACAGTTGCCAGACGTTTTTATACGAATCGTTTCTTGAACTACACGTTTCATATCATTACGTTCTTTGTGAATTACTTCCGTTTCAGACCAGTTGGCTTTACAATTATTACACTCTAGAAGGTGCCTTGCTAACTCGGAATTGGACGCGTTGTTTTTCACATTCCGTTTGTGTTCCGTCAGTCTATCGTTTACACATCTCGACGTCTGACCTACATATTTAAATCCACACTCCAAAGGAATCTCATAAACCACAGAATTCTCACACGAAACCGACTTTTCGCGATGTGCCTTCTGGCAAACTTCTTGTTTCGATTCAAAAGGTGTAAGTTTGCATAACTTAAAATCGGATGTGAATACTGTTTCTACGCCAAACGTTTTCGCCGACGCTTTTATGTTATGGGAAATATCGTGAAAATACGGTATAGCAACTCGTCGGTTCCTGCACTTGGTTCAACCCGCTTGTCTCTGATTTGAATAGAAAGTTGTCGTTTTAGAAAAGTTTCCTCATACCCCGCGTCATCCAGTCTTCCCCATTGTCTTTTAAAGCTTGACTCATGAAATGGGTACATGACCTTTTTAGCGCATTGCCAATTAATGATTTCGCAACTCCCGCCTTAACAATTTTAGAGTGACAACTTTGTTTGGGAAGCACCGGTTTAGCCATCATGTTCTCCTCTGGTTTTTCTACTGTGAAATGCAACTCCGCGGGGCCGTTGACATAATAAGCTTTTCAAGATACTCCGATTTTCCTTCTTCAAACGTGCAGACAAAAATATCATCTACATATCTTCTGATGAAGCCCACGTTCGGTGACAACTCAATCATCCTGTCAAACAACACTCTATCCAAACTGTTGAGGTATATCTCAGCTAACAACGAAGCGACCGACTAGCCTATGCATACACCTTCTTTCTGGATGTATTTTCGATTATTGTATTCGAGGACTGTTGACTTTAAATAGAGATCCAACACGGTAAGGAAGCTTTCCACTGTTACGCCCAACTCTGATTGAAACTTTACCAGATTCAACTCTAGCACCTCCTTCACGGCGTTCATCAACCTCTTCTTTTCCAGAGAATAATATAAATCTTTTATATCCATGGAGAATACCGAACTCTTCCTCCCATGGTTGTGTTCCAAGATCTGAATAAGTTCTGTGTTTCTCAGCGATAAGGATTTGTCCAAACTGACCTGACCTAACCCATGCTGCAGAAACTTAGACACAACTTTTTGCCACGTTCCGTTTTCGTTTACAACCACTCTAAGAGGCATCTCCACTTTATGGTCCTTTAGGAAAAATTTCAAACATAGGTACATTTTGGATTGACTCATTATGCTTTTGGCAACTTGCTCTTTATCTTATTCCTTTAACACTGTGCATATGTCCCTTCTCATCTTTGCCAACTTTCCGTCCCAGTCCTTGAATCATGTTCAACTTACACCAGCTCGCCTGCACTCTGACTATTTTTTTTGGATGAATCATACTTTTCATTTCTAAGCTAGGTGGCGCAAGCTACCGCCTGTTATAAAGGGTTCAGCAATTAGCATTTACCCATTCATTCATCGGAAAAGAGTTTGCTAGGCCCGTCGTAATAAACTCGGTGTTTGTTTTTCGTAAAACGGCCTGGCGCCCCTGCATGTCTTGGCGGCTAAACTGAGTTATTTTTTTTCACCCAATTTCCCTTGTGCCACCTGAGTGTGGTGCACTAGATTGTGGATTACGCCTTTGGAGCTCGATCAGTTGAATCGTGAGTACTAGTGATGCAAAACTACCGATAAATTGACTATCGATACTATCGATAGTTTTTTCCAGAACTATCGATAGTCGACTATCGATAGTACTATCGATAGTTTTTCGATAGTCGACTATCAATAGTACTATCGATAGTTTTTCGATGGTCGACTATCGATAGTACTATCGATAGTTTTTTAATAGTCGACTATCGATAGTACCATCGATAGTTTTTCGATAGTCGACAATTGATAGTACTATCGATAGTCAGATTTCTAGCGACTATCGATATTATCGATAGTACTATCGATAGTCGACTATCGGAAAATTATCGTTAATCGGCTATGGGAAAACTATCGATAGTCGACTATCGTAAACCTATCGATAGCACTGTCGACGGTTTACTATCGATAGTTTTGCGAAACTAGTAGTTTGCGTCACTCCTTCTTCTCTTTTTCTCGCCTTATTTTTTTTCAAATGGGACACCAGCTAGCCCAAGCACTTACTGGTAAATGCTTGGGATAGTTGGTGTCCCTTTTGAAAAAAATAAAACGAGAAAAAGAGAAGAGGGAGTGACGCAAACCACTAGTTTCGCAAAACTATCGATAGTAAACCGTCGACAGTGCTACCGATAGGCTTACGATAGTAGACTATCGATAGTTTTTTCCATAGCCGATTAACGATAAATTTCCGATAGTCGACTATTGATAGTACTACCCATAGCTTTTCGATAGTCGACTATCGATAGTACTATCGATAGTTTTTCGATAGTCGACTATCGATAGTACTATCGATAGTTTTTCTACTATCGATAGTCAGATTTCTGGACACTATCAATACTATCGATAGTACTATCGATAGTTTTGCACCACTAGTGAGTAGACACACTTTGCAAGAGATTTCGCTGAGAAGAAGAGTGCACTTCAAGTCGTTTTTGCCGCTTCTGTTAACAAGATCTAAAGTTTACTGTTTACGACGAACTAGGCATGACTGATTTTATTTAAGCGTCAGTATTGTTGCTAGCAAAGAATAAGGAGAATGTCGTTGTCTATCAGAGTTCATTTCGACTTCACGCAGCAGTTCTGTGTTCGTATACTTGCATCATAGGTGTGTAATAGACTTCTCGTTGTGTTTGCATTTATTCTCAATGTTATCATTTCTTCTTGCCTGTATGCGTTGTACATGCAAATTTAGATGGCCCTTGGAACTTTCAACGAAGTGAAGGCATCTGAAAATGAAGCTTTGACGGTCGATGGCAAGATGCTGGAATGTTGTCGCCAGACTTGTCACATCAAAGAATTTTACTCTAGGCTTTTCGTCATTGTCGCGTTTTCATACTGCTTCTCTCCTTAACATAAGGAAAAGGCTGCAAGCGCGAGCTCCATGCATCCTAGTTCGTATTTAAAGAAAACTTCGCATCGCTTTTATTTACATTTTTGGGAGCTTGTTGCACGAGTGCCAAACAGTCGTAATCGCGAGCCGTATGCAGTCAGTTACAGGCGCTGCTGCATTTTCTAAGTGAAACGAGCGCGTGCATTGCTTAATCTGATCTGCGTTTAGAGTATAAAGTGAACTATACCCCACTGCTTGCTGTACAACGCTGTCAACGTGTCAAGGCTACTGCCTCGAGTGCGTGAATATAAAGCGATAAATCCAAACACACGCTCTCGCCAGCAGCTTTCTTAGCGTGGTATTAAAAAAAAAAATTAAACGGTGAGTACCTGGGCGCCCTCTGCATTGACCGAGTAACGGCAGAAATTTTTCTTCGTGTACATCAAAGCATTGCACGCGCACTCATTTACAAAATAAAATTGGGGTGTGTGTATGTGTATAGAGCCTAAAACGTAGTCTGCCTCAACGGGCAACTTGGCTTCCAGCTTTAGATTAGAACTTTAGCCAGTGTATAGTATAACCGCTAGCCTGGGGTTTTTGACGTGCATCATTTTTTAGCGATACACGACCGCACGTCAGTACGATGCTCATCCAGATCGAAACGGGCAGGAGTTGGGATAGAACCCAGGATCCCTGTGTTCTGCAGCGCGAGCTTTCGCTCCACGTGCTTCAAGCTGGTGTGCGCTAGCCCACTCGGTCACCGAGCCCCGCGCACCCACTTTACAGATGCCGCAGAAAGTGCACCTTCTTGGAGGTGCTATTTTCAATGTTCTTCTGTATGGCGTATGGTTTTCTCAGTTTCCAAAACGACGAATACATACGTGCTGGGACGTGAAGAAGGCGCACCGGGCTGTTTATTTATTAACGTTTAATATTGGATTGACACACGAGAAGCGATTGGACTCAGGGGTGAGGTGAACTTAATGTGTTAATAACTCAAGGGAATCGTGCTGCGGTCCGCCGGAACGCGAGACAGGGAAGGCATGGAAAGTGTGCTTCTTAATCTGCACACTATCCGCCGGTGAGCCTCTGCTCACCGGCGGTCAGCGGTCAGAACAGGAAGTGCAGCTTTAACATCCGTTAATACGCAGAAAGTATACTTCTTATTATACTATCAGTATACTGATAGGGTACCTTCTTGTTTGGTAGAGGTGCGAAAACGTATGTTTTTAATACACGTACTAAATACACAAGAAAGTATGTTTTTAATGCATGTTCTAATACACAAAAATTATGCTTCTAGTGCATTGCTTTTTACCAAGTGACAGCATAGTGCCATGTCACAGCGTCCGCGGCGGTTGTTATGGTAAGCATCGCGCGACGTCTGCTTTTACCGTTCATGTGTGGGTTTAACGCACCCTTGTAAGAAGCAGAACCCGTGGAAACGTCGAATTAAATCCTACTCCTCACAGACTCCAATCCTGAAGATACTTAAAATTGCCCTGATTAGGCTGATGAGCCCGGGAAGAAAAGATGTGTGTCGTGAATGCAACACATACAAAACCAACTAAAGCTGTTCACAACCAAGCATAAAAATTATAATCCAGGCATCATGCACGCACGACACATTTTATGTTCCGCTGGTTCATCAGAATTATGAAGACATGTTTAGATTTTCTAGTTATTTTCAAAGCTCGAATAGCGCACGTGGTCAGATGTTAACAACGGTTCGTGCGTAAATCATTCTTCAAGATGTTCTGTATGCCAGCACAGCCTTTACCATTATATGGTCACGTCGTCACAAGAAATAGGCCTCATAAGCACTGAGTATACCTATGAGAAACCTGCGCACAAGCGCGTGGTTCTGAAAAGTTATTTTCTTGCGCATACTCATGTAGACAAAGCATTTCGCCGTTACCACTAATTATTGGATTCATTAATTTGGGAAAGGCGAAAGGCTTTCCCTGCATAAGTATATGCACAAGAGAAGCACTTTCTATAACCAGCCGTTTGTGCGCAGGTTTCCCACAGGTCGGGTCAGTGCGTATGAGGCCTATTTCTTTTGGCCAGGAGGTGTGAGCGCGTCCCCAAGGCGCGACCACACTAATAAGGTAAAGGCGACCGTTCTGACATATAGCGCATGTTGAAGAATGAATTACGCACGAGCCGCGGTCAACATCTGACCATGAACGTAAACCGAGCTTTGAAAAGAGCTAGAATATCTGTGATTTTCTTCCGTATATTTATACAGGCAAAGCATTTCGTCTTTCTCACTAATAAATTAGATTCATTGAACTGCGCGACTTCCTCCGCTATGCTGGTCGTCTACCTGCTACGTGCGTTGCCTTTACTATGGCAATTGTGTGGCACCAAACTATAGCATTTTGAAGCAACATATCAGTGATATAAATGCACTAGGTCTCAAACATATGGTCACGTGCAATCCATGCAAATGTTTGCTTGGGTTGCCTTTAAAAAAATGTAATATAGGCATTATTTATTTGATCTAAATTACCGAGTGTGTCCTTTGAGAGCGAACTCAGATTGCAAAGTTACAGGATGAGCTCTGCGCACTACCTGCAAGTATGTTCTTGACAGAGCATAATAAATTAGTTCCAATTAAAAATATTGTATGATTTATTTAATAAACATATATCACTACTTGCAGAAATTACAAAAATCGGAAGTATAAATATATAAGTTCTTATTGCGTCTCATATGTTCTGGTTTGTTTATTGAATGCGTTCATATACATGTTTTCACAAGGTATAGAAAACTGCGTTACATGGCAACATATAAAATCCTTTTTCTGTAATAAATCGTTAGAAAGGAGACCGAGGAAAAGTCTTTAGGAGTCTTTACAAAGAGAAATTGTCGGGTTCGACGTAGGAGTCTGAAAAATGTATGCACTTCTTTTACGTTAGTGCTCCTATTTTGGTAGTAGAACACTTTCCACAAGGGCGCCGCCATCCTGAACGTCGTCACTTCCACCCATTCACGTCACTTGTTAACGTTTTGCCTCCTCTCTATTTTATTACTATTTGCAGGATGAAATGTATGGTTATTCTTTCGCCGCCCATACCGGATATGCCTACCAGGTGGCTGGGGACGTGACCAAACGAAAAAGGTATATACGGTTTCTGTTTTATCCAGTTCTTCGACAATCGTTCCTGGAGTAATTTTTTACACTCACCCACCAGCACAGGAAGACATTGCAATATCTGTGTTGTCCGGTGCGTCATCTGGATTATTATATCTGCTGTTATGCCCGGTGTCGTGAGATTTTCACGAAAAGAACACTTAAAGCTTCGCTATCTAAGGTTTCGAAGATGACAAAAAAAAAAAAAAACGATTCCTGAGTGGCGCGTTGTGATGGCCGAACTCGACGCTTGTAATAATCACGTGGCGGTTCAACTTCATCGGTAACCCGATGGGGCTTTTGTTATGCAACTAAAGTGAAATAATTTTGTTTTTGCCTCAGCTCTTCAGAAAAGGACGAAGCAAAGCAATAACTTGAGTAAAGTCGATACGAAAAAAACTTATATTCCGGAACGTAAATTCTAACGCTCGAGACAACACTGTGAGGAACAAACGAAGTAAAGGAATTCTACTTATTTTTCTGCATCCCAGTCACGTGCGTAGATTATTGCTAATTGTTGTCCCGTTGTGTAAACTTCTAAACGAAAAAAAAAAAAGAATTGTTTCTAGTTCAGTGCAGTGCTTCGTGTTGGTCAGAATTCTTTGAGCACCCAAACCTCAATACTTTCGGAACGGACTCAAAAGAAAAGTCAAAACAAACGAATACAGACTCATTGAAGAACGGAACTTGTGATTGAACTAACTTCAACCGGTTTCCAAGACTGGATTGATTGCGTAAACCGTTTTACGACCCCTGCAGCACTTTTTGCCTATGATGCGCACTAAGCGGGTCGATTTCAGGAACGAATTCGGGAGATGCCGACAGCAGCGAGAAAAGATGATATTCATAATCACTTCATTTCCGTCAGCTAAGAGATACTTCAATTTGGGCGAAGAGAGAGAAAGTGAAAGAGAAAGGACCCTTTCCTCCCTTAGCAAACTTTAACCTCTGCCAGCTGCTTTCTTGTTACGACTTTGTGCAGCACGAAGCGACGATGGAGAGTGAAAGCCTTATTTCACCGGTCGCTATCATAGCAATGTTTGGGTGGTCAACACTCGAGGAAATCTTCTACAAAAATAGAAATGCAAGAAAACGAACGAAGAAGTGAGCACACGGATCCTCCTAGCTCTCCGTGCACACGACGAGACACCCCGTGAACGCCCCTCGGTGTTCCGCCACGTCAACGAGTCCGCCGTTCAGCCCCCGCTGAAGAATGGACTGGGGCCGATTATGACGCCTCTGGGGATGCGCTTGGCCCGTTGTTGTTGCGTTGGCCGTTCTCGGTGCAAGCCCTACTCACGCCGTCTCTCCCGCGTAGATCCCCAAGTGCGCCTCCGGGGCTGACTCCTGCGGCTGCCAGAGTGCGACAGGAGTGCGCTGGGCAAAGCCGTAATCACTCGTAAATTGTTCTCACGGCTCGACGGGGGGAGAGAGAGGGGGGCGAGCATGGGAGGTGACCATGCCATCGAGCAGGGTTCCCCCCTGCCTTTTTCTTGTAAATCTTGTTAGCTCCTCGGCGCGCTTTTTCTGCGTTCTTGCTGCTTTCGCTCTTATGACTCCTCTGGCGTCGTCCATGCCTATTAGGCGAGCGCGGGGGGCAGCAACGAGCCCAGCGAGCCTGGCGCCCCGGAGCATTTCCTAGAGAGACAGGAGAGGGGGAAGGGAGGGGGGAAGCTGTGCTGCGTGGCGTCGTCGTCTTCGTCCTACACACGTCATTTTCTTCGCGTCTTTGCTTCGCCTTGTCTCAGCTACGCGCGCGGGAAGGACGGACGGCCGATTACGGGCGTTGAGCTGATCAATTCGACAAGGTGGTCTCCACCTCGATGTCCTGTTTCTGCGTTGTTGGTTTTTTTATTGATTTTTTTTATTTCGCTTCACCTTCTTCCCTCCTTCTCTCTTTTGGTATGCCCCCCTTTTGTGAACGACGTAGATGTTCCTCAAAACAACAACAACCATCAAATAAAACCGACTACATCAACGAAAGCAGCGGCTGAAGCAACAGAAAACAAAAACAAAACAAAAAAATACCGACTAGCCGGAGGAAAAGGAACACAGCAAGAACTGGACGCATTCTACGTGTCCCGCAGCATGCTACATACATGAGGAAGGACCACCGTGGCAGCTCCTGCTTGCTTGCTCACGAAGTGATTGGCCGAGGAACTCGTAAAACAAAAAGCTCGGCTTTTTTCATTTTTTTTTACTTTATTTACGCGCGTGTTGTATCTTTTTCTTTACCTCACGGGTGGTGCTCGTTATCCGAGGGGTCTTCTACGAAATCCCGAGGTTCCCGTCTACGAGCGGTCGCTGTGGTCCGCTCAGTTCGGTCCGGTGTTGGAACTTTGGTTTTTAGGTGGCATGAGGCGGCTAAACTGCGCAGGCTACTGTGCTGCGAGCCTCGCCTCGCTCGGCTGGGAAGGCCGTAAAGTTCTCGCGGGATTCTGTGTTGTGCTTGTGGTTCGCGTATGTGCGTGAGCGTTAAGTGTTCGCTTCACAGGAATCGTGGGTCTCTGAACGTCGCGCGCGCGGGTGGCACAGGCTATATTTTATCTATTCGTCTTTTCTTTTTTTTTTGTGTGTGTGTGTATGTTTTCTTGACGTCTTTTACCCGTTGGCACTAAATGAAGAAAGGCGTTCACTTTGCGAACGTATACCTTGAGGTTTGCGTGGTTCGAATCGTTCCCGAATTTAGACGTCGAACCAGACTCGAATGTGAGGCCGAACCTCGGAACAAGTTATTTTGGTAGTATGCACGCGGTTAAGCCCCCCGTTTTGAAGTCGGATTAAAAGACGAGTTTATTCTGAAGGCAGCGGTTAAAGCATATTTATTCGTTCGGACCGCGGCAGGCAGGTGTCTTGAACGGCAAGTCGGATTAACCAGTAAAGTGTTATTTTTGTTTGGCTTTCGCGGAGATCTGCGTGAAATAACACAGAGAGGTTCTGTAGATTCACCCGTTTAGAAATGCGGCTCGCGTCTTTTCTCTTTTTAGTTGAAGCACGTCTGGGTCCTTCGAATCCAACTTTTTTTTTTTTTTTTTCTGATAAAGGTTTACGCGGGAGGTCCTACCCTATAAAGAACGTTTGCCGTGGTGGGCCCCCATTCCGGATAAGATATGGCTGACTATAGTTTTGAACCACGCACGTCAGCAACGTAGGCCGGAAAAGCTGGGGGCCGGGGGGGGGGGGGGGGGGAGGGGGGTATAAGAAAGGGTTTGGATAATTTATCGCAGCGAAATGGCTTCAACTCCTAGGTGAAGTGGTAAGACAATTTAGTTTATTTTGTATTCTTTGTGTCTGTTTGATACAACTAAAGTCACTGGATCTGGTAAAGTAGCGCCATTGCCTTCACGCCTGCTAGCCGGACACAAACAAATACCAACATACAGACGACGAAATTTCTAAAAGAGATTGGCTGATCGGTCTCGGTTGCCTTAGCGATCGCCATTTTGGGCCTTTTAAACCTTCGAAGCTTCGGAAGGGTCGTTCCAACCAGTCGCACCAAGATCGCTATGGAGCAGCATCGTACTGAAAGCGTTTCTCGGCCAATAAAAGCGTCTTATATATAACTCAATTTCTTATTTTTTTTGTACCTTCAAAATGACTTTAAAGTGTAAAAACGATAAAAAGAAATAGTAACTTGTTTCACGGCGGAAATAATACCGATTGCCAGAACAACGCACAAAATAGATTCTTAATTTAGAGGTTCAAACCGGTTCGAACGTGTTCCAACTGATTTGAACTGTTATTTTTGCTCCCCAGAACTGTACCGGAACTGAACAGAAAGCCGTGAACCCAAACCCAAACCGAACCGATAAAAATTTCGGTTCGACACCCAGTCCGCTATGCCATCGGCGGATTATGGCTAAATATGCGGTCAATCTTCCGCTAGCAGATTGGCTACCGATAGGTTTAATTCACCACGGATGCCGCTTGGAATGTAACCAATGTTTGAGCAGTAGATAGGAATACTAAAATCACTATGTGAGTAAGGCCTTTTTTCATATCGACTACATGATGCTAAGAAGAATAGACGACGAATGTATTGTGAGGTAAATATTCTGTCCTTATAAGTTTTGAAGCGGCAAAGCGGGATGTGCTCTCGAGACTTGGGCATATGAGACTTGCAGTCACACATTTTCTCCTTATAAACTTGATCGATATTTTCGTACAGTGTCGCTAAAGATACGAGTTTACGAGCTGTGGCGTTCAAAAGCTCAAGTTCGCACAGCCGTGTGCATAAAATGTGCTCTTCTAACATAAAATTAAAAAAAAATGGGTGGTTTTTGCGGAGAGGGTGCAGGCATGTATACAACAAGCTTGCGGATGTTGGTTGAATGCGATTCGAACTGCGAGTGCGATTGGGATGCCGATTTCGACATCAGACTCCGCTATGGGCTTTGTGAACAATCTTGCCTTGTTGTACCAAAGAAGTGAGATTATGCGAGCGTCAATTCGGCACCCGGCAACGAGTTTAGAATAACGAAGCCCTGGCATTTGTCAAGTTCCAACTACCGAACGAATGACAATATTAAAACCATTTATGCAACGCGACAATCGTCGATTCATAAACAAAATATAAAATTATTTGTGCATTTTATTAATTCATTCATTTATCTTACCCTTATAGGTCTTAATTTAGTGCATTACATACCCTTATGTAATGCACTAAACCGTTACCATAAAAATAATAAATACACAGCAAAAATATACAGTAGGAAAACATAAATGCATTCAAAGCAGGAAAGCACGCACTCGCACATAATAAATAAAAAAGTAGATCACAACGATACAGAGAGTTATTTATCTCCGAAGAATAATAGTATGTGCGCAAATCTTTAAACATTTATCAATTTTCTGAATCTAAAATTAAACTAGAGCGGAAAGCTTCCGGGCACGCGGTTGAGGCTATGTTCTCAGGTAGTATATACCATTCAAAAATTGAAAGTGGAAAGGAGTTATTAGAGAGTTTTAGTAGATCGTTTTCGCTTTCTCGCTCCGCACTATGGAAACCGGAGTCGCCATCGCGCATGCGCGACCCGCTCTGGGATTTGAGCGTGAAGCGTCAGCTCCGCTTTCCTCGCTATTTTAGGAAGCGCGTTCCACTCTCAGTAAAGCTTCAGTAGATGGTGTTTTTCTGGAAGGGAATTCGAAATGGGTGCTCGCCACTTGAAAGCATGCTTGGGAGCGCGTTTGACCGTTCTGAACCTCGCTGCACTAAGATGGCTGCGCAGACTTCGTTTGAAATGGCGTCCTCAAGAAAACGTTTCACGGTGGTCGAGAACCTCTGGCTGCTTCGGGAAATTGCTGGTCACAATCCTTTCACGGCCCCTGAATGGTGAGAACAGGTGCTGCCTTGTCTAAGCCAGCGGGCTTGATTTTTCTATGCGAGCAGTCGGCAAACGGACAGATATTTGGTTAGGTTGCTTTAGGCAGCAAGACAGTGCTAATTAGCGAAAATGAGTGCTCCATTCATATCTCTACTTTTTGGTTTTGTACACGAAATGAGTTTTTTTCTTCTTCGTATGCTTCGGTTTGTGATAGGGTACCTTGGTGTTTATGTACACTGCGCGACACCATTAGCGGGAACAATGAATATCCTGTTTCAATTTTTCACCTTAAATTCGAGAAGCTGGCATCAACCTATTGGTGTGGAATAAAGCGCTCGTTTGGGCCACTAATCTGAGCGACAAATTTCAGCTCTCTCAATAGCTGTCAAAGAAATAAACTGCAAATAAAAGCGATTTTATCGTGTTCGTATTAACAGAGGAGCCCAGTGTATGTGTCTGCCTTGGGGATGACAGGAAACCATTTTTATTGGTTACACTTCTTTTTATTTCTTTTGTATGTTTTCGAAAGTGCGTTTTTCGGCTCGAGCTCCTGCCTAGCTTCAGCCTCCCTTGTGCTATGGTATTTTCTGGCAACAGAAGGCCACGCAACACAGGCTACTTTTGCAACGCTGAAATCAACAGTAACACTGTAATTTGATTAGATGCAATATTCACACGCATATCTCAGAAGTAAAATGACAGTCGTTAGTAAATGTTGTTTTATTAAAATATTTCTAGATGCATTTCCGCCTAGTTGGGCAAGTATTTTCGCTGAGTACAAAAGCTTGGATACGATTCACTTTGATCAGTTTACGCATTCCAATATTGAGCCAAGAAAAAAAAAAAAAACATTTTAGACCCCCTTCATCATGCCCATGGTCTTCGTAGGGTTCGTCCCGCTGACAAATCATGCCGTCTGCGCACATCACTGCCTGGTACTTCACGACGAGCACCATCTTGTGGCCAGAAAAGTATGGCTTCTGATTCTTTGATGGACGGCATATGGGCGTACTGTGCGGTCAACGAAACCCCAACGGTTGTCCAGGGGTGCTCCCTTGTCTTTGACGGCCTAATAAAAAGAACAAAAAGGCACTTTACAACACGGAAGTATTTATACACTACCAAAACATGTGATATGTGACTCATTACTCATATAAAATAAAGGGCATAAAGCGCATTTCCACAGAAGCGTTGTAAAAAAATGTGTATCGTAAATTAAAAAAAAAAATATATATAGTTGTTCCTTAATTCCGCTAAACTCTGAGGCCGTCAAATTGTGCATGCGAGGCCCGCTACGCCGGAATTCAAAACGAAACTTTTGAAAAGCGTTCTATTCTACCGTTATTGCTTTGAAGTCTAGCGTTCTGTTTGCTAAATTTTGCATTCTTTATGCATGTCTGGTTTTCACCAGACAAACCCTTGACGTGGAATATTCTTTCGACCGTTTTTGGTAACTCTTTTCAAAACAACGCCGGGTAACATATTCGGCCGCCATATTTTGGGCATCGCTTTTAGTGCGAGACTTGCTACTAGAACCGAGTTCATATCCAGCATTCACGCAGCATTCGTGTCTAATACATTTAGACTCGCATCCGCGAGAAACAATGACGCAGCTGTCTTGCTCCCTGGATGCTTGTCTAAAATAAGGCGGCCTCGAAAAATAGTGGCAGCATGGCATGCACTTTTAAAAAGGCTGTATTCAAGTCTCTATTATTTTTTAAATCTACCAAGGACTTTCAAGACGAACATTTCCGGAGGAAAGTTAAACAATTTAAAAATTTCGCGCGAATGTGAATAAATAAAGTTGAGAGGAACGATTTCTTTGGTGCGGCTTGCAAGCGCTATGCTCTTGGACAACTTTCAGTTTCATTTTCGACTGGAGGACGCGTGCACAGGTATAATCGGCGTTCAAGCATAGCGCTCCCGTACATCTGACTGCATAGCCATAGAAGGTCCACAAAAACGCGAGGACTTTACAGACACCGTGCTGGTAGCAAAGTGATACTCGTTTGCTTCGTTTGATTATGTTCTTTTTTATTGTTAAATTAAACTCAAATGGAATGGTTTACTTTTCACGCGTAGGGCGTACGCTTTACTTCTTGATTCGGCCTCGTTCATGCTGAGGTCATGGTAAAAAACATCGAGTAAGAACAGCCATCTTGATATCTAAGCGATCACGCTAAGGACGTTAAGGGCAGTCCGCTCTGCAACTTGCGAAGCGAAGCGCACGCTCACTCCGCTAACTATACATAGCTTGCACTGACGTCACCCAGTACCTAGGAATGGCGTCCTTTGCACGTGCGGCCAGCCGTCTACAGAATAAAGA
This sequence comes from Ixodes persulcatus, assembly GCA_013358835.2. NCBI lineage: Eukaryota > Metazoa > Arthropoda > Arachnida > Ixodida > Ixodidae > Ixodes > Ixodes persulcatus. The sequence goes on from JABSTQ010011216.1 coordinate 570,302, forward strand.
GCACGATGTGAGACGCTCGCGGAGGCGCGTGCAAACCTACCTTCCACTGCATTAATGGGACGCCTAGTACCTGGGAATGGCGACTAGAATGACGTCACGTGGGAACTATGTATACGCTCCAACTCAGAGCGGGCCACGCATGCGCGGTGGGGACGATGCTTTTGCAGAGCGTAAAGTATAGAATAGAGGGCTGATAAAAGTGGCCTACTAAAACTCGCAGATTACAAACGCGCTCGTCGTGACTTGTCCCGACTCTGCCCATGTACATCTTGCTGTTTTTTCGTGCCGAAACAAAAGTAAAGACGTAAATCATTGGCGTATCAAAAAGAGTAACTTTTTACCAGACAAAGCAGCTCTGCTAGAAACAATAGAGGCTTTGCAAAATGCTACGGGTGTAGCCGAAGAGCCATGCGGCAGTCTGGCAACGCTGTGCAGCCGCTCCCTAGCCGCCATGAGAAAGGAAGGCTTAGAGAAAAAAAATCTCCGAACTCGACGACATGGCCTGCGCTTCGCTCCAGGTCGTCTTTCCTATAACCGGTTGGGAGAATAACCTTGCCGTTGTGCCATTACTCAGTGAGCAGCGCATTCTCGATTTTTATTCGGGAAGATCGTCCACAGAAAGGAGCTACGATCGAGGCTACAATTTGGTCCTTCATCTCTCTTGATCGCTGCAATCCATCTCTTTTTCATCGCCACATCGGTCGAGAACTTGTGATATAGGAAACCTGCAAATGAAGTATCAAAGTGAGCATGTGCATTTGTTGCTTTTCACATGAAATGGAGGCTTCTAATGCATTTTGCGCCCCTCGTGACGAACCTGCCGTAGTTCGCACAGCGGTGCAATGTTGACCTCGCTGGAAAACAGGATCACGCGCAAACTCGACAAACGTCGCGGAAAAACAAACCAAACGCATTGAAACTGTCAGCAGCAGTGGGTAGGCATATTGATTCAGTCTCGAAACTGCATGAGCAGCTCGCAAGCAGACGAGAGCTTCCTTTCTAATGGCGTCCAGGTGGCGATGTGCTCAGTCTTGCCACCATGGGGAGTACAGTGTTGCCCGACATTCTGCAAAGCCCCTATGGAAAAGCGAAATTTACCCAAACCATGCAGGCTCTCACCTGTGAGCACAGCTCCAGTTAGGCGAGGGCCAACCACCTATGTTTGTTCATGTCAGCGAGCAGGTGGCCGAACCTCTCGTTGATGTGACCCACGAAGAGGTTCACAATACTGCAGAACACCGACGAACTCCGTCCAAACGCTCATTAAAGTTTGAACAGACGGTTGGGATAGGCCAGTCGACAAAGAACCATGCAAAGCGTATCGCCAGTTCGGCAACACCCTGCATGCGCCGTTCTGTATGGTGCTGGGATTCGGAGGCCCGCTTGCAGAGCAGCCAGGTCCTTCTGGAAGTGGGATTGCTTCCTAAAGGATTTCTCTTCTACGTTGGCAATGTCCAGTAGACCGCGTTCGGAAAGGTAGCGTCGGCGCTTCATGGCATGAGTGATACAAATCATAGATTCGATGTCTCGCCAGCTTGATCTCTTTAGTAGAAGTCCCCTTCCTTGAGAACAGCGGGAATTCACCATGCAGGTGCCTTGCTAGCCTTGTGCAACACTGTACTCGTACTTCGCAAAAGGGTGTACTCGCAATGCGCAAACTTCGTCCTTTTTTTTCATTTTTCCACTTCGAATACGTAAATCCGTTTCATTTTAATTCGAGTGGAGCAGAAGCTACCAGAGCGAGTGCCGGCCTTTCAGCGTCCTTGACCAGCACGCGCGCTCGTGCAGTGCAAGTACCATTTAGAGCAACATGCTCATGCTTATACCTTCGGCTTCACTCACACACAAGGTGGAACGATTATATTTATATTTTATAGCTTAATATCCTTCGGGGGTGTGCCAACTCTTTCGTGTTTATTATTCTCGCCTTCCTTTTTACTACGTCTACAACCATGCTCCTTTTCACTCTCTTGGTGTTAACGTTTAGTTTTTTGTCTTACTAGTACTATAAACGTCCACTTGTGGGGCTACGCAAGCGAATTTTTTGAACGCTCTCGACACGCTTTTACGCTGAAGAAAAACGGTCTACTAAAACGGGTTTTTGGACCTCCGCTTTCTAGTCCAGCGAAGCGGGCCGCGCATTCGCAGTTCGGCACCCTCAGAGCGGAGCGGAAATGGAAACGATCTACTAAAACTCTCTATTAAATGCTTTAGTAGATCCAGAGAAGCAATGTACACAGCTGGAGTTTGTTAATCTACGAGAAGATCGAAGAGGGGGATGCTAGAACATCGTTCTAATGCCAGGATGATGGTGATCAATTTAATAAAAGAGGCACAAACGTGAACATTTTTGACGCGTAGCTAGTGAATTTATGCCCAGTTGTGACTTCATATAGCTTTGACGCTTGCAGTACGCTCATAGCTGGACAGGAACTAGCGAGAATGAATGGCTTCGAATTGGTTGACGAGATAAGCTTGGTGCGGGCTCCAGATGCCAGCGGCATACTCAAGTGTTTGGGCGGATAAAGGTTTGATGGACTAATATTTGGCTAATTTTCTGAGGGGCAGAGTGTAGGCAACACCTGGTGAAAAAATGCCTCCTAAGTTTTTTTGTTTTTTTTAGGCAATGAATGAAATGGGTTTGATGTGAAAGCTTTAAGATAAGTCAGATCTAAGGAGCACACCGACGTACTTGTACGACATGATAGCTTCAATGAGTTGGGTTTCCAGTAGATACGTGTATGATGACATCGAGCACTTGCAGGTGGATTGGACGAGTTTGCATTTTAAGTGACTTAGAGTAATCAGTCAGTGAGAACACCAAATTACTATGGTGAATAAATCCTTCTGTAAGAGCACGCTTTTGTTTGGTGAAATTATTGGACAACATGAAACACAATCATCTGTGAAACGACGTACTTTAGATGATATTGAGAGAAGGATATCGTTATCAAAAAATACACAAAATAAGACACATGTTTACGAGCTCCTTTCTGAAATTGGCTTGATTATCCTGGACCAATATAAGAACATTCAGGAGTAATATGTTCGTATGTCAACAGCCTCGAAGGCTCCCTTGAGTCAGCTGTCTGTGTCTCGTCCGCCTCCTCCTAAGCGGCGTCAAGTAAAGGCGTCTGGTTGCGGATCGCACAGTCCCGGTTTCGACTTCTGCTGCATCGCTAGTTAAAACAATAAAACAAAATAGTCTTGATCTTAAAAAAATATAATTAAACAAAGAATGAAAGAACGCGAACAGCACCGCCATGTTCAATTTTTGCTCAAGTTTCTAGACTACACTAACGGGCTCACCTCAACAAGTTATCTTGGTCATTCTATAGACCCGTGGTGCATAGAACCTGTCGTGCGTGTATTATGCTTGCGTCATGATTTATTATGCTTGGTTACGGAGAGCTCAAGTGGTTTCGGATGCGTTGCGCAAGCGACACTTTCACGTGTTCTCCGAGTTTACCGGAAATATTGAGACAAGTTCAAATTCATTCTGGAGTAGATTGTGTCAGGTGTATTCTTTACTGAGAAGTTTCCATGGTTCTTTTTTCTGAGGGTGCGCTTAGTTACTAAGGAGCACTTGGATTGCGAGGACTCCCTTGTGCTAACTGTGATCACGACGGAAGGGGGTTTAATCCGCCCGCTATGCTGTTTGATGGCTGCTTCGCGAAGTTGTGACGTCATAAAGCCGCTGTACTTTTTTTTTTTGTGCGTTATTATTATCCACCTCGTAACGTCGTGGGATCACGTTGGCAGCTACGCCAACCCCCGGACACAGCACTTGAACGAGTCAACAATTTATATTATAATAGGTAGGTTATAAAATCATAGTAACAACTAATCAGTATATGATGAAAATACACTACTGATTTTTTAACGGCTTTTTTACAACACGTTTGATTCGTGGTAGTCAACTTTGAATCCATTTCTATGCCAAGCCATAAAGAATCTCACATGGCGCCCCTCAATTTTTGTAGGGTGATTGTTGTGCGATCGCTTCGGGGTCGGGCTTGAGCGAGGCACCTGAGCAGCACGCCCGGTCACAATAGTATAATGATGCAGAATATCCCTACGCTGTGCGATTTCCCTTTGAGCTGTAGAAGGTTAGTAGTCGTGTGTGTTCGTTGTTCCTCTGTGCGAGACGTCCAACCGCCCAGTAAGGAATCGAGAGCTGCGACCCAAATATTTCGAGGCATATTTATTCGGCATTAGCCATTCACAAACGAATGAAGTACAGCACTGCACATACGCGCGAAAATAAAACATTGAAAAAATCACTTCGTTGCCCTCGCCCAAAAGCTCCATTTTAATATCGTCAGCACCTCTCTGATATCTGAACAATATTTCATCCCTTAATTATTACGTGCGTCGCGGCACACCTACATGGGCATGGGGCCTTTCTGCGACGCCGCGGCTCTCCTGAAGCAAAATAAATATTACATATATCTTTACAAATGTACACATTGACCCAAATAATTGCCCATTTAACGTGCCAAATTGAATCAGTTGTTTACTGAAAGTAAATTAGTTGTTCATTCATTTAAGAAATAAGCAACTTCAGGTAACCTGCATCAATCATCAGCTAAATGTTTATACTTTCAAAGCTTCCCACGCAAGGAAGATAGAAAGCTGGTAGAATAAAGCTTCAGAAATGTTAGCACTAAAGAGGCTGTAGAACTGGTGGGAACCACCGAGCGTCCAAAGCCTTCCTTCGCGAGAAAGCGTTAAAATGCTCGCTCCGTGTCCCAGCATCTGTATTGACAATGTGATCTTGATAATTCAAATTTTAAACTTATTTCTATCCTCGGGACACAAAACAAACGTCTGTTTGTATAAAAAAACAAACTAATACATTGTCGCACCCGTAACCAGAAATCAATAAAACTTTAAATTAAAATACAGGGAACCAAATTCTCTCTTTTTATAATCCTCCGTCCGTTCGAGGACCGCCCGAGACCATTTCCAAGATTAAACCCTATTGTAACAAGCTAAATATGCAGTTGTGCATAAATCGAAGTGGGGCTAAGTGTACCATTAGACAGTTTTAGTATAGCGTTGCTGGCTCTTAAATATGCAATACGCAATAATATAGCGTACGCTACAAACGACCTGCTCGCACCGATTTTAGTTGTGCGTTACGTTGGCGAGTGAACATCTCGCATGATATTTTTGATCCAATTTGCCAGAGCCGTAGAATTCCGCTTGCGTATAGCGCCACCACGCTCCTCAAAATGAATATTGAAAAGGATAAGGTTTCAAAACGTTTTATTTAAAATAAACCAAGCCGCACCTGCCTGGTTGAGTGCGCTTTTCTGCGGGGTACGGAAGCTATACGAGTACAAGTTCCTAGCCAAACCCGATCACGGAGCCTCCGTCAATCGTCTGTGGAAACGGCACCTTTTATCAATGCTATCGCGGGAAGGAATCCATGACCTACTGATGTCCAGCGCATAGCGACAACTTCGGCGATTTATTGAAAAGCCGTTCGTCCGTCGGCGATGAACTGCGCGAAGAGAGAGCGTTGTGCAGATCGCAGCGTTCGCGCACATTGCGAGCTGTGAACATTTTCACTATGAGCTCCTTCAGCTGCTTGGCGATCTGATTCGACAGCGGCAGGTCTCGGAAAGAATTGCCGAGCTGAACACCACGCAACTTCACGAAACACTGAACTTCGCGATCACCACGTCGCCCCTGCTGCGCCAGTCGAGGTAACCGCCACCTTTAAACTGGTGTTTTCGCTGGGCTCGAGATCTCTCGAGAGCTTCCCGCAAAGCCCGATAGCCCGCAACGCGAAATCCCCAGCATTGCGTGCGTACGAAACAGCCCTTTTATTGAGTTCTCAAAATACGCACTCTCGACCCGCAATTTATTTGCGTACGCGAAGCTTGAGCGTACAGTTCATTAAAACCGTCTATTAACTTCGTTAAAACCGCTGTATGCTCTAAGCGAAAAGGGGTATCCTTACACCCTTTTGTCCCATATAATGAACCCCAAAACTTCAGTTAGACGTATACAGCGCACTATAGTCAAACAGACGGCCCCAAATTTTACGAGGGGCTTGATAACGGTGCGATATAACTTAGTAAATAGCTAAAGTACCTATCAAAGACCACAGAAAGAAAACAATGAGTTTACGATAAGGAAAGAGGGACATTTAAGACAAACAGACAAGACAGGCTTTCTGTTTGTCTTAAATGTCCCTCTTTCCTTATCGTAAATTAATAACCAACACGCTCAACCATCTACAAAACTATGAGGTTTTGCAGTAGGGCCGAGAAAACCCCAATTTTTTTTTTTTTGTAGTCAGCAACACGTTTGTTAGCTATTTTAATAAGTTGTACCACACGGCTATCAAGCCTCTCGTGAGAATTAGTACCGTCAGATCGATGTCAGTGCGCTGTACATCGAACTGAAGTTTTGGGGTGTCTTATATGGGACAAAGGGTGTAAGAAAAGTGTAGTTCAGGGATTTACTTTGTGGGGGATATTAGAAAGCATTTGTTTTTACTGCGAGATCAAAAACAAGCCTGCCTCAAGTGCGGTCAATCCACAGACTAACAGCTATGGCCAGCACAAAACTCAATGGTAAATTCGCTGAGAAAATAAAACGGAGTGCGGAAAAAAAAACGAACTCACCTGACGTTTGCTGAAGAAAAAAAAAACTTATAAGTTTTTGCATTTGCGTTGTTTGTGCACCATTTGGACATAGCCACTGCAAATGCATCCCTCAACAAAGCTCCCAAACGTTTGCACCAAAAAGATCCAACCACTTTGACATTTGCGCAGAACGCCGAAGACCTGAACCACGCTCGGAACGATCCTCGGGTAAACAAAACCACGCGACCACGCGCAGCGACAAAGGGAGCAGCGGCGCAGAGGAGGGCCGAGGCCCGGAGCGCCGGCGAGTCGTTCGAGTTGACAGCTCAAGCAACCTCCGCCCTGTCGGTTTTTGGTTTTGGTTTCAGACCGAAAGAGAAAGGAACACAAACGAATATGTAAAATAAATTACATTTTATTTTCGTGATGTGGTGAAGGCGTTTTGTTGAAATTATTGTTAGCAAAAAAGTTTCACATTTATATTTTAAAATTACAGGCACAGGTACACAGAATAGGCGCAGTGCCTATTCTGTGGACCAGACCACAGGATAATGTTCGGCTTTATTCTGTGGACCAGACCACAGGATAATGTTTGGCTTTATTCTGTGGACCAGACCACAGGATAATGTTTGGCTTTAATCTGTGGACCAGACCACAGGATAAACTTCAGCTTTATTCTGTGGACCAGACCACAGGACCGGACTGCGGGAGATAAGTTTTGCGGTACGGTAGGCAGTCCTGCCGACCTCCGCGGTCGTTTCTTCTCCAATTTTTATCGAAAAATTCCCTATATTTTCAGAAAATGTGTTAATTTGTGTTAATATTTAGATTATCGTTATGGAGTAGCTTAAGAATAGATTCCTGTAGTTGGGTGGCCACTTTAAAGTTAAATTTGCTTTGTTAAAACCTTTTTCTATAATTTAACTTTGACCTTGTGTGCCCCCCCAAAATCGCAGTTTGTTACCACTGGAGATTATCTCTGGCCCCGACAATATACATGGAAGCCTTTTTCCCGCTGCACTCGGCCAGCACGAGGAGGAAAAAGGAAAGGAACGTGTCTCTAAAACCCTCTGAAAACAATGAAAAAACAATCTCTAGATTTGAACAAATTTCCCTTTGCCCCTAAACAATGACGGAAATCTTTAAATCTAGGAAAAATCCCCTAAGGTTGGCAGCACTGACGGTAGGTTATGTTGGTCCACAAATTCGCGGGGTAGGGTAGGTCATGTTAAGTTAGCTCAGCTCATTTTTTTTTGTGGTTGATTTGTGGCCTTCCCAAATCTGCAGGGTAGTGTAAATCATAACCTAACGCAACTCGTTCTTTTTTTTTTGTGGTTGGTCTACAATTTGTGGTTAAACAGATGCTGAAATCAATTGTGTACGCATGCCACATCGAACCATGCCAAACTTTGTGCACGCTGTATGGTGGCAAACATGCTCCATTCTAAGAGAAAAAAAAAAACCAACTCGTACGCTAGGTTTTTGATAAGCTGATATTTGTAGCATTTGTTTCACATTATTTATTAGTAGCAATCTCTACAAAACCATGACTTTGATTTTGGCAAATCATTCAGTGATGCACATTTGGCATGTCTCCATGCATTCCAGACAGGAGTCGCAGCCAGACAGGAGTCGCAGCAAACTGCACCACTCTTGCCAATCTGCGTTTGACATGTAGGGCAGATAAATGCTGGCTTTTCCCGCTTCATTTCCACCATAGACTGAACACAGAGCCAGGCGTCGTCTTCAAAGTATGGCTTAATCTCTGCCAAACTGCAGGTATCATCAATAATTGCAGAGGACACTTTTCTTGGTATCGCTTCCACCATTTCTTCTGGGATCTTGGTGCCATTCAATGCAGAGTTCACAACACAACTCTCTACAAGCCACCCAACCATTAGCTTCACACGATCAGCAGTTGCCTTCTTGGGAAAGGGATCGAATTGGGCGGGTGCCTCTCCGTTTTAAGGGTAGACCCACAACAGTTTGCCCCCTTCCCTTTGGCCTTCCACTGTGCTTCATTGTTGTTGGCAACTTGATCTGCCCAAGGTGGCCAAGGGAACCTAGAATTGTATAATAATTTATCAAAGTTAATAAGTAGCTACACAAAAATTAAATCTTTTCAAGCTAGAACAAATAACATGTTAACATGTATGAAAAAAAAACAGCAACATTATCTGCAAGTCATGACAACATAAAACTCGGATCGCTCCGTGAATAAAACAATCGTACAAAAATATTAAAAGCAGCTGCATTGCGGCTTACCACTTGCAGCCAGAGCTGCGCCCTGACAAGTTGCTGGAGCAGACCCCGGTGTGCCTTTGCTGGACGCTGCTATGTCCGTGGGGTGGCCTGCGAACGAAGTGCAGTTTGTTACAGTTAATAACAAGACAGAAGTGACATCACAGTCTACGGATAGAACAATCATAAAAGGAATCATTCAAAGCAGCATCATTGTGGCTTACCACTTGCTGCGGGAGCTGCGTCCTGAAAAGTTGCTGGTGCGGACCCCGGTGTGCCTTTGCTGGATGCCGGTATGTCCATGGGGTGGCCTGCTAACGAAGGGCAGTTTGTTACAGTTAATAACCAGACAGAAGTGACATCACAGTCTACGGATAGAACAATCATAAAAAGAATCATTCAAAGCAGCAGCATTGTGGCTTACCACTTGCTGCGGGAGCTGCATCCTGAAAAGTTGCTGGTGCGGACCCCGGTGTGCCTTTGCTGGATGCCGGTATGTCCATGGGGTGGCCTGCTAACAAAGGGCAGTTTGTTACAGTTAATAACAAGACAGAAGTGACATCACAGTCTACGGATAGAACAATCATAAAAAGAATCATTCAAAGCAGCAGCATTGTGGCTTACCACTTGCTGCGGGAGCTGCACGCTGACAAGTTGCTGGTGCAGACCCCGATGTGCCTTGGATGGATGCCGGTATGTCCATGGGGTGGCCTGCTAACGAAGGGCAGTTTGTTACAGTTAATAACAAGACAAAAGTGACATTACAGTCTACGGATAGAACAATCATAAAAAGAATCATTCAAAGCAGCAGCATTGTGGCTTACCACTTGCTGCGGGAGCTGCATCCTGAAAAGTTGCTGGTGCGAACCCCGGTGTGTCTTTGCTGGATGCCGGAATGTCCATGGGGTGGCCTGCTAACAAAGGGCAGTTTGTTACAGTTGATAACAAGACAGAAGTGACATCACAGTCTACGGATAGAACAATCAAAAAAGAATCATTCAAAGCAGCAGCATTGTGGCTTACCACTTGCTACGGGAGCTGCATCCTGAAAAGTTGCTGGTGCGGACCCCGGTGTGTCTTTGCTGGATGCCGGTATGTCCTTGGGGTGGCCTGCTAACGAAGGGCAGTTTGTTACAGTTAATAACAAGACAGAAGTGACATCACAGTCTACGGATAGAACAATCATAAAAAGAATCATTCAAAGCAGCAGCATTGTGGCTTACCCATTGCTGCGGGAGCTGCACGCTGACAAGTTGCTGGTGCAGACCCCGACGTGCCTTGGATGAATGCCGGTATGTCCATGGGGTGGCCTGCTAACGAAGGGCAGTTTTTTACAGTTAATAACAAGACAGAAGTGACATCACAGTCTACGGATAGAACAATCATAAAAATAATCATTCAAAGCAGCAGCATTGTGGCTTACCACTTGCTGCGGGAGCTGCACCCTGAAAAGATGCTGGTGCAGACCCCGGTGTGTCTTTGCTGTATGCCGGAATGTCCATAGGGTGGCCTGCTAACAAAGGGCAGTTTGTTACAGTTAATAACAAGACAGAAGTGACATCACAGTCTACCTGCGGCACGTTCAGAATAAATTTGGCCAAGGTTAAATTTTGTTGCAGTTCGCCTTTAATAACAAGACAGAACTGACATCACAGTCTGTGGATGGAACAATCATAAAAAGTATCATTCAGAGCAGCTGCAATGTAGCTTACCACTAGCTGCAGGTGCTGTACCTCGACTAGGTGCTGGTATGAACCCTGGTGTGCTTATCGCTTGGCTTGGCGCTGCTACATCAACAGACTGGCCTGCTGTAGAAAAGTAGACAGTTTGTTTTTGCGTTTGCAATTTGTGCACATGTTCACATAAAGTACACATCTAATGGTTAGCTGAGGCATGCATGCAAGAAACAAAATATACACTCACCTGCACTGTCTATATCGTACGTGGATTTGTCGTCTGAATCTTCATAGTTTGTACCAGCTTCGACAAGAAAGACCTCCTTCCTTTCCTCAATGCTTTTCTTCAACTCTTTCAAAAGTTCCAGCTTTTGCTGATACTGCCTCCTTGGCAGTTCTGCAACCAGTGTTGCGATCTGTAGGAGAATTGCCGTAGCTTGTCTGTGTTTCGGGCACTCTGACATGACCTTCCTTGTGGCTTGATGAGGAACCACATTAGCTTGGCCTGTAATAGCCGTATCTGTGGCAAAGAGTCGACAGGACCGACGGTAAAAGCTTCTTGTCCATCTTGTTGGTGTTCCACTGTCAAAGAACATGGGTAGACCCAGCTCTTTACGATAGAAGAATGTGTGCCTGCATGGCAATATCATTGCTTTTGTTAGCCTACATGAGCAGCTTTCCTCTGACACTTCAAGATGAGAATACTGCTCTAAACAATCCATTTCATTTGCCTTCCTTAGTTCCTTCAAGACGATAGCAAAGGCGTAGGGTGTCAAGAGGTTGTAGTATTTCTCTTCACAAGTTGTTAAAGTTTTGACAACTGGGGCCTTCAGCAAGGCTTCCATTGCTCTCTGGTCGCGCTAAGGCGCAGACTGTTCACGACAGTGAGCAAGTCGGAAAACATCTCGTGGCGAGGTGCATACCGGTTCACAACTTGCATGATGTTTTGGTTGATTGCCTCCACACTGTTGTTTGTGGAATTTCCGAAGGTTGTGGCTTGGTGTTTGAGGCCTTCCACCCATTCACTGCGTATTGGGTGCCAATTCTTGTCAAAATATTCAAGCACCTTGGTGCAACCCGTGTCCTGTAAGTCTTTATAGGTCTCTTGGTATTGTGCTTCACTTTGCAAGTAGCACAATTTCTGCAATAATTCCAGAATGAGCATTCTCATATGGGAATCGATGCCCATCTTCTCTGTGGTTACTTCCCTTTTAATTGTGCGCAGGACATGAAACAAGCATATGGCATTGACTGCACAGGGAAACACAGTCTTCAAGACCTTTCTTTCGACGAAATCCTTATCAGTCATTACCACCTTTGTGCCGGTAGTTGACCCACAGTTTGTGCTGAATCTTGAAAACAACGCTTGTACTGTTCCCTCGTCTTCGCCTGCACACAATATCAGAGCCACCACTTCGCTCTCATCATTAGAATCTTCCACAAGAACCACATACAATGGCATCCGTTTGTCATTTGTCTTGTGTATGGCATCAAGAAAAACAACCTCAGGAAAATTCTCATATGCCCTTTTCATGTCAATGTCTTGGTAGAAAAGGCCAACCAGTACATCATCACTGTCTACAAGTATGTCCATAGTGCCACCAGATTCCTGCACGCGTGAAGGAATGGAGTCAAGCGTTGACCCTTTAACACTATCCGCCTTCATACTTGTTGTTAAATTATGAAGGTCACGCAGGAGCACCTTCTTCCCGCCGCTGAAGAAGTAACCTTGTACGCATTTCTTATTCGCTTTGAGTGCGAGGAGTTTCTTGGCTTCATCTTTCTCCTCTTCATTTAGCCGTCTTTGGCGTGGAAGGTGCTGGTAACACTTCTGCAAGGAACAAGGAAGAATTAAGCAACACACCTATTGCTGCATGTATTTGCTTTGACCGTGAGTTCCCACCCCTAGCACACCTGTGCCGGTACTACATAATAATGCTTGCACACATGCATTATTATGTAGTATGCAATAAAAAGCAGCACATTTTATTTGTTGCATTTCTTTTTGTTCTTCTTCATAGTTTTACTGCTTCTAGAATATTGCACCATATGTTTTGTTAGTTGAAAACGACAAAACCCAGCCTCTAAAGACGCATACACAAGAGGACAAAAAGTGCACGACACCACACATGCTGGGACTACCACCAGAGTTTAATGAAACACAGTGGGCAAATGAAAACCATGTGTGCATGTGCAATACTAACATAAAAGCAGCAGTGCGTGACACGTTCCAACTAACCGTATTTTTCTAAGTAAGTCACCTCTTTTCCCAATAGCGATAGTGAGAATACAATCACACACTGATTTTGACCGTTTTCTCGCATTTCATAGGCTTCAATCAGTTCTCTCTCGCATTTTGTAGCTAATTTATCAATAATCTGGGCATCATCAAAAACGGGGGATCACCTCACACTTGGAAATGAGCAGGCCATTTGCCCCTCCGCCTGACGTCCCAGACGTTTCATGGTCTTTTAAACGAAAATTAATACAGCGTCCCGTCTTCCCTATTCTGCGGTACTGTTTTGCCTGTTTTGTTTTCTTGATTGTCATGCAACAAAACTGATTCAGCACGGTGAAAAGTTGGGCAAGGTGGTGTTGATTCATGGTAGAAAAGACGCGGCATTGACGACAACAGAGAATAGAAAACACAGCGCGCAATCCTGTGTTTTCTGTTCTTGGTTGTCGTCAATTCCCCGCCTTTTCCATCATGAAAACTGATGCAGTGTCATGGACATACCTCATTCAACGTGTGGTTGTGTTCGTCAACCACTTCAGTAGCTTCCAGGCATTTCCCATCTTTGGTGGCAAGGAAGGAAATGTGGGCCGGGCAGTCGATCTTGTATGTCCTGTACAAAACAGATGACAAGGATCTGTTAATTGCCGTCTTACCCCCGTGATGTAGTAGGACCTTCAAACGCCATGCCCTTTCTCAAGATACCTTCCTGTAATTAGGACTCAAGATTCGTAAAAAGCTCGATAAAGCTAATTACAAATTTGTATGCACAATAGCTAGTAACTCACGTTTGTTTAGAACGGGCACTCGTTGATTCCGACTTGTGCGCTCTTCCGCCATGTTTGCAGCTATAGGTCAAGCTGTAGTAGGCCAGCTTCTCGTCAATAGGACGTGCGATGCCTTTCTTCCTGGCAGCATGAATGGTTCGCGACTTGCTAATCCAAAATTCGGCGAAAACTGTGCTCTCATAATCGGCTATTGCCGACTGGAGTTCACCACAAGATGAAAATTTTTGTCCAACTTTCATTGCAGCAGGAGATAAAACCATGTGCACCAGGCAGTGAACAGAGCGCGACACGAAGCCGACAGAGCCACAGAGCCGCGACAACCAGCGCGCCTTCCAGGGTTGCCAGGTCCTCAAAGAAAAGTCGTCAGAAAATTTCCGAAAGGAGCCAGAAAAGTCGCCACCTTTAACTGAAAGTTTGATTTATAGCCAGAACCATAAAAAAATGAGCTGAGCTAAGTTAACATGACCAATCGTACCGCGAACCTTATCTCCGCAAAGTTAACATCACCAACCGTACCGCGAACCTTCTCTCCGGCAGTCTGGTCCACAGGATAAAGCCGAGGTTTATCCTGTGGTCTGGTCCACAGAATAAAGCCGAGGTTTATCTTGTGGTCTGGTCCACAGAATAAAGCCGAACATTATCCTGTGGTTTGGTCCACAGAATAGGCACAGTGCCTATTCTATGGACCAGGCACTGTTCTGTACCCCCCCCCCCCCCCCTTTCCCCCCTTCCCCGAAGCGCCGTGGTCGATGGCGACAATATCGACAGCGGCGCCGATGGTGGCGACACTAATGTGATCGCTGCGGAACTCGCACTGTGACCAGAGTTGGCTAAGCTCTAAAAAAACGACCGTGCGTTTACTTTCCCGCACAACACTTGGAGAACCAATCACCGCAAATTACGGAGTCAGCTCAGCGAATGACGATGCCGAAACATATGTTTAGACCAAAAAACGCTGTCTGAGTTGTGACATTAAGCAATGCAAAACGTCAAACTTGCATTACCGTCGTTGTTGCTGCTGATCAGTCACGTTGTCGCTGTGCAGTGACTCTTTCGCTTTAAACTGGTATCGACGCAGCACGATGCAGCGAGGCACCGTGACGACGATGAAAACGGTTATAGCAGCATAGTATACTAGCCGCTGCCACCACTGCCGACGGCCAATTTATGAGTTGTCCCGCTTGTGAACTGCTTGTGAAGCGGTAGTTATTAAATAGCATAACATTTCGTTGGCCAACCGACACCACGGAACGTGCAAGTGGCGCCAGTGAGTATACCCTGACTTTTGCTCCCGCTGGAGGGCCTTGTGAAGCGGAGGCGCCATCGAACGAAAGAAGTTCGCTCTTGTGTCCTCTATTGTGCCGGATTACACAGCTTCCAACAGAGAGCACACCTTCGAAAGCGGTCATATCACGTGGTACACATGGCAAAGATCCAGAATGCATTGCAGGGATTTACTGGGATATGTAAAGAATAGGTCATCTTGGACCTGAGTTTTAGTAGCAACTATAGTCTGGAGTAATAGTGTTTAACGACGAAAAGAGGTAATTCCCGAAAAGCAACGAGGAAACATTGAAATAGACTATAGAAAAATACAAAATCTTAAACTAAGGCTCAAAGAGTGAATAAAACATTATAATAACACGAAAGAAATGGGAAAAGGAGACTAATTTCAGGTACTATGAAACTCAAGGTACTGTGGAAGTATAACAGATAGGAATTGGTCAGGGGTATATTGAAAGGTGTGATATTACCGGGACTATTTTTGAGCATGAGGTCAGAGGCTCAATTAGGATTGAAAATTAGACAAAGGGGGGGGGGGGGGGGGGGCAGATGGGTTCCGGAAGAAATGTCTCAGGAAAAAATGCCTCCCTCCCCGAAGGATATGACCCAGGAAAAAAAATGTACCCCGAGTAAATGTCCCCGGAAAAAAAAAAAAAAAGACTCCGGAAAAAGAACGTTCCGAATCCCAAGTAGTAAGTAGGAACAAATGGTCGCAAGGGGTAGGTAAAACACATTTCGCACGGAACACATTTTTAAATGAAAGATATAAACCTTGTAAATATACCCAACACAGTAATTAGATTCAAGTTTAAAGTGCGGTAACAATTATTAATAAAAAAACAATAACAAGGAAATACATTTTGACACACTGACGGGAAGCATGAAATAGGAGGTTAGGAAGCAATTCCGGTCACAGCCATGAGCCATCCAACAGTGTCGAAGGCCATCGACGCCTTACGCTCAGAGGAATTGACAGTAACCATGAAGATGTCACAGGACAGAGCCGGCGCTCCTACCAAGAAGAGGAGCAAGTCGACGTTCGTCGAAATGCAACGCCTTCTCGAGAACCTGTGAGGAGCACGCCGCTGAGACGAAAACCATTGTGGACTTTCTGGGTGCTGTCGGCCATACCATTCAGAAGGGTTCTGCATGTACTGAGAATGTTCGCGCCGCTGTGTGAAATAACCTCTCCCTGTATCTTTTCATTAAAAAAAAATATGGCACTCCAATTAAATGCGATTACAGGGATGGGGAAATATGCGAGGTTATTATATCTCCCATTTCAATAAAGGTTTTTTTTTTTTTTTCTAAACCAATTTTTACTACTTGCCATTTGGGGCCATTTTTGCGGGGACGTTTTTTTTCTGGACACATTTTTTCTTTCCCCCGGGGCAGATGCATGGGGACTGGGAACGTTTAAGGATCACGGTAAATCAGGGGTATAGGGCACATGGGCTGGTTGTCTTTTGAGAACAGAAGAGTAATAATTAACCGTAAATATGAACAAAAGCTAAAAGAAATGGAGAACACGGAGTAGGCACGTAACTGTACAAGCATGTATGTATACAAGTTTTAATCTCATAATGAACGAACCGAACCCAAAAGCAAACATTTAGATACCTACACCTACATCGATGTGGCTGAGCAGATTAGTTCAGTGGTGAAGGGAATGAAAGAAGGAGAAACGAAACTATGGGAGAAAATAATGCGAGAGAAATCAGCTTTAGCATTGTACAGGTCACAAAAACAGGGCATAAGAAAGGAACAGGTGTTTGATTATTCACGGGGAAGCTCTTTACTTCGTGAGACAGTAAAGAGCTTCACTGTGTAGTAAACGTGGTAAGGACAAATATATATATATGGTTCATTTTAATAAGACAGACACATATGTGCCGTATGTCACATAGTGAAAGCGAAACGCTAGAAGATGTGCTTTTGAAGTGCTCGGGGCTTCGTCCTGACGTCCCTGAAGTGTAAATGATTTGGCAAGAGCGCTGGGTTTTTCTGGTAAGGATGGAAGAACGGAGGTACAAAAGAGGACGATGGAAGGTTTAAGCATTGGTGAAAAAGGTATAAAGAAGCGTGGTATGCAGTAAATTGACTGGGTAGATGATTTAACCAGATAAAAAAAAAAATTAGAAAAAAGGTAAAGGGGTGTAAAGGTTACTATGCTAGGTGGTGCAAACTACCGCCCTATAGAAAGAGAGGCGATACCACTCAACCATTCATCCACTTTATATGTCAGAAGACATGCGCTTGCTGAAAGTGCTCTGGTCGTCTCAGCAATAACTCCCAGGAAATAAGGCGCGGACGGAAAAGGACATCGCTAAACAGAAGTAGCGGCCCGCTGAGCGTGCTCACCATGCCAGTGAGACGCTGGAAAAGAGAGAACGGCGTTTGGATAGGTAAAGAAAGCGAGGTGACATCGTTCTGCTACGACTAAGGGCCAAGTGAGGGAACGAGATTTGTCCCAATTTAATAAGCGGTATATGGCCGTCTTAAAAAGAAACGACAAAAAGATCTCGAACTTTGACGTACCCTGCAGCGAAACACCACAAAAAACACAGCCCTCTTTCTTCTTTTTCTTTTTTTTTTTTTAGCATCCGCGTATTGTTTTTGGGCTGGCCGAGCACGCAACGCTGACGGAGAGCTTCGCCTTTGTCTTTTTTCGTACGAACAACGAAACCTGCCTTGATATATCGAGCCTCCGACGAGCACCTTGAGATACGATAACGTATGTAGGTCTTCCTCTGAAACGCAAAAGGAGGGTCAGTTGCGTGCGCATATCGCCCCCTTCCTCGGACTACTACCTGCAGTCACTACAACTAACGACCGGCAGACCCTGCCAATGTGCCCTAAAAGACGACTTTTAAATCCGGGAGGGGGAGTGAGAGGATTAGAGGTGTATACGTGTCTGTTTGTGTGTGCAAGAGGAGTGAAGAGAAGAACAGGGGGGGGGGGTCTGCGTTTTTCCAAGCTGTCCCGCCCATTTCCTGTCACGCCGCCTACCTAAATACCTCCAGGAATTCCAAGGGTGCAATCCCTGAGTCTAGCAGTGGCGTTACTCGAGCGCCCTTGCCTCAGAGCGCGTCCTCCCCTAAGACAAATAAACAGGGCAAAAAAGGAGCCAACAAACTCAAACAGAAAAGTGAAAACGCGCCCTCAAGTGCGGCCCAAGACAGCGAGCGTGGTGGGACGTATAGTTTACGAGAGCCCAGCTACGTTGCCTATAGCTTCTCAATGACCGGCGGCTCTCCCGATGAATGAACGCGTGTCTTGTTTTTTGTTGTTGTTCTTTCTGCTTCGCTCTTATATTTTTATTTGATTTTTAGTTTCTCCGGTAGCATTTACTTGTTTCTATTCCTCAGTTTACGTATAGGGGTGTGTCTGTGTGCTATTAGCATTTTCTTGTGTGTTCTTCATTTCTGGCGGAGCAAAAGAGTGCTGATGGGAAGGTTCCATGTGGGTGACCCGAACGGATGTGCTTTCCCGGGAAATCTCGCCCACATCGAGGAGGTGGTGGTGAAGTCTACCCGATGAATTATTACAGTCTGATAGGCTGCTTTCATACTCGACGATACGTGGGAAAAGAGTTTTTGACCCGTGCCAGGGTTGGCAGCTTTGACCGTGTTGGTTGATGCTTCGAAGATATGACATGCAGCACAGTTACCAGCAATTCAGGACTAAAAGTATTACCCATAACAGACTGTTGCCCTTTATGTAATGTGATCAATCGTTATAATGTCATGGCAAAACAATATTACAATGCAACATTCCAGAGCGTTACAGCATGGCCGCGGAAAAAAGAAGTGAGAGGACTAGCTAAAGGAACTGTTGCAAAACCGCGGCACGTCAGCTATCCTAGTGTCTTATTTAATGAAAAATTGATGAAGAGTTTGGTCCTCTGCATTTCGTATCAGGAAGAAAGACTGGACACAAAAGTACGTTCAGCTGTTGGTCCTCGAATGCCAGTTTTCGACCACTGGATGTGAGGTTGCCATTCAGTCGCATGAAGGTATTCTGTCGTCGCTGGCCCATATAAGAGCGAGAGAAGGCAAATAGCGTTCTTATCGACATTTTATTTTGTTTTCTTTTAACAGAGCCCTTTTGGGAATGAAGCCCTCATGTAGTGTCTTAGCGGGAAAAATGGCACCTAAGCAGCTGAGTACTTACTGATGCAAGCCTGATGTTGGCGGTGATAAGTCTAAATATAAATCCTGGAAATATTTTAACGCCAAAGCCATACCTGCCCCATGAAGCGAACGGACGTAATCAGCCTTTGAAGCCACTCTAAACGGCACCTTCCCCTGTCCCAATGGACGGAATCCTGTCGTCTGTAGCAGAGATCTAGTGGATAGGCTCCCATTGGCTGGCGCGCGTCATAGTTTCAAGGAACGAGGCTCCCATGGTCTCTCGCGCGGTGTAGTTCCAAGGAACGCCACCAGAGAAGCCCTCTCTACGGCGGCGCAGCGCACGCAGCGACCCGGCCGCCGGTTAAGAGATGCCTGGCCGTACAGCCCGCACTATAGCATACTCCGTAGAGGCTGCACGGCCGAGCACAGCGCGGCGCGGCCGCTTCACGAGAGCTCGCGCTCGGCCGACGGCCGCTACCTCGGCAGTAGCGAAACGTGGCCGTCCACGCTAGTACGCCGCAGACGAACCAAAAGAGCGGAACAACGACATTCGTGCTTTCGCATTTACAACTCATGAGGAGTGCTGAGGTGTGCTCGCAAAGTTTTTTCATGTGAACGCCAGACTGGTCAGAAGCATTTCAAACATTAGGACCGCACCTGACCAAACGTAAAAAAACTAAAAGTTTTTTTTTGGGGGGAATAGGGAGGTCAGGGGGGGGGGGAATAGAGCATTGCTAAATGTAAAGTTGAGTTTCAAGTTTGAGACCTCTAGAAAAATATCCCTGATACTGTTCAGAAGGCTTAGCCCATCGTCACTGAAGGCCTCTTACGCACGCCATAAAAATTGGGACCCCCCCCCCCCCTTTTTTTTTGTTTTTGGCAACTTTCAGCTTTGACTCTTCGCTCAGCGAAGAGACCCACTTATTTCCACATATCTCCATATATTTTCTCTGTATGCATCAAAACATGGTAAAAGAGAGGAACAGATGGATATCGACTATTCGCATTAAAACGATTCGTTGGAAAAGCAGCGGATGAAAAGTTTGGAAATAATCTCCTTGCTAGAACGTAGCGGGAATACTTCAATGCGTAGCGTTCTATCATTTTGAGCCTATATAAAAAGTTTTGGGAATATATTTGTTTTTTATTCAATACAATTTTGAAATGGTAGCCAACTTATCATCTGTATTTTTGTTCGTTAATTCAGTCACTGATTTTATTTAATATATTTCATTACAATATAAAATAAGTCCTTAGTCCCATCGCCAAAAAGGCCCTGGGATCGAATAACAAAGAAGAAGCCTTGTTCCTATTGCTACAAACAGCATAAACAAATTATGTATGGAAAAATAGTTTTACATATGTTTGTTAAGGGCGTTGTTCACCTAATTTTGTCTTCAATTGGTGTCATCATCATGTATTAATACGCTTTATCAATACCCGGCGCTAGGACACAGAGAAGTATAGGAATCACCGTTGACAGAAGATAACAGCAGGGCAACAGATTCAAGCGCTAAACGATCTCACTTCACTGATGTGAAGCTAAGCAAAGGCAGATGTACGTATACGAACGCCTGAGAGAAAGACGAAAGGTGAACCGGTAAGAACCTCATGCGTTTTATTTCGAATGAAGGCTTCGATGGGAAACCATTCGGAACGTAGTTGTGCCCAAGTATTCCTCTTTTGGCTGCCCAGATGGCGGTGCAAGACCACAGAAGGAGTTGGGGTGGAGACTTTTATCCGCCCCAACTGATTCTGCAGGACCGCAGAATCAGTTGGGTGATGACAGGGTTGGTGTCGTGCACGCTCATAAAAATTCTAGCGAAGAACAGTCTCTTGTTGCTCGGACAAAAAATAACAAAAATGCGGTTACTCGTTTCTGTCCTAAGTCGTTACATCGCTGCTGCCATGAGAAAGTGAATAAGTTCAAGCAGCGCATTACGTGAAAATCTGGTAGAAACTTGGAGCTACCCTCACGCCAGTTTTGATGTTGAGATAATCACAGTAACAATGGCAAAAATTTTGAAAAATTTTATCAATGTTTTTTTGTTTTTCTTTGCATAGAATACGTTTTTGTTGCAGGTAAGTTGGTGATAACGCAAGTGCGGAAGGAAGAAGTAAGAGCGCTACGACAGCGAAATCCCTCTAAATTAAATGGAACGTGAGCCCCTTCTCATTCGCAAAAGCGTTACAACTAGAAGTTTGCAACTGTGACACTTCACCACCACAGCAGGGTTGCGCCTCAGCTCCACTGGCTGGCTTACACAATCATCTGACCATTGCGATAACATATTACTTTTTTCTGTAGAGGTCGCGGTAAGAGTTTCGGTACAGAAACAGCTCTATTGATATTTGCCGACCTAGATATATATTATACGTATGACGATTTCGACAGAGGCACGACCAAAGTAGTGTCTACAATATTTTCTTTGTGTGGTTTGAATGTTTCGTACCGTAGCTGAGGACTGACTCAAAGGACGTTCAAGTTGAATTGTACAGCGTGTCCTCCCTCCCCGTTAGAGGTAATTTTCTGAACGTTTCAATGGGAAAATGGGGCCCAGTTTCGCCCCTTTTTGGATAATTGGCGCCATAGAGCTCCATGTTTTTGAGAGATCCGTCGGCCACCTTTTCCCATTGAAATTTTCAGAAAATTACTTGTAAATTTTGAATAAAACCAGTTAGTGCTGAAACTTTGGCGCCTGGTTCGGACCGCTATAGTGCTACATTTGTTCGGAGAATGAGCGTTCGGGGATGCGTAATTTAATTTTACGCTGCAAAAGGAAATGCTGTTTATGTTTATGGGGGATACCCTGTGATACTTTATCGAGTGAATTTGTGAGAAAAACGTCAAGTCAGCTCAGCAGCTTGAACCTCGTAGAACGCAACCTCACGGTACCATCGCCATGTTTTTTTGTTTTTTTCCTCATCTGCTAGATTACGCATGTGCATATGGATGACTGCCGCTATGGCGAGCTGGAAATTTCTGGGGGGCTAAATCCTTAATTATTCGACACAGCGCCATCTGCTTGTGAAAAGGCGCAAATCTCGAGCCGTGGAACCCACTTTTCGCAAAATTGGTAAAAATCCATTCATTAATAATGTTTAAGAAGAGTAAAATATATAGTCGACAACCAATATGTCATCTATAATTAACTTTTTATAACTATATATCGAGACATAATAATTATGAAGAATCTTATTAAGCGAAATTATCGCTCGCGTGTTACTGAGCAATGGTGTTTCTTACTAAGCTTGATAGCCGTTCCTGCCTCTTTTGATCCGAGTTAATCACGCTACCGATGTGCGTCGTGTAATCACTATACCGCGTGAAGCACTTGAAAGGCCCTACATTAGTACTTGTTCTGCACTGCCTAAATTGCTCATCTTCAGCGTGAACCAACGTTGCCATGACTCAATGGTAGACAGACCTTTCGCTGTCTCAGTATTCGCCGTCTAATCTGATTTCTCGCTTCGTATAATCGTCACCTTATTAACTGATTTCAAAAGAAATGCACACCTTTCATTTGGAAGAGTAAATGTTTTCTTTGAATGAATGAAATCGTGTTTATTGACCGAAATATTGCGATGTCTTCACCGTCGTGGAGTCGTTATGGAGCAATATAGTCTTGAGACACCTGGCGTCTTCATGCTTGGTTGGTTATGATGTTAGCTAGATGAGGGCGACGAGGGGCCACGATGCTGGAGGGAGGATGTTATACCGCTGTTGGGCACGTAGTCCGAAAGTTATCGTAGAACCATCGTCCAGCGTTCAGAGTCACCAAGGGCTGCGCCTCCAGCCCCTTATTGTCCAAGGACACGTTTCCTTTAACAGCTTCTCTCTCTCAAATATGTTCTCCCTCTATGCACGAACTGTCGACGTAACCGACGCACACTCACAGAGCGGCGCCACGACCTCGGAAATCGGGAGTCCCAAACCCCCAGAAAAGGAACGGCCTCCTTCTCGTCGGAGAGAGTATATACACACATACACACACACTCCGAGTGAAGGTGGCAACTTGATACACCTCGGACGTCTCTCCAGCGCATGTCTCTGCAGCAGCTCTCGGCGCCGGCACCTTTCCTCTTTCTCCCGGACGCGCGTGGGCGATGACGTGCTCGCAAGAAGACCTGCGTTGTGTCTCGCACTGGGACGGGTGCCGTTACGCTGAGCGGCGAGCAGCAGCTTTTCGCGGTCCTCATCTCCTTGTTTTCACTGCTGCCGCTGCTGCTGCCACGCGTTGCAAAGCGCTTTGTCTGTTTACGCGGAGATCTGGGTAGACATAACAATTCTTTCGCTCTGGGTTCCCCCCGCAGCGAAGTAACACTTAGCCTGGCGTCGGGGACGAACGGAGAGGCTCTCCTATTTCCGCGGGTACCAGGGGCGCCGGCTCCGAGGTTATTTTTGCGTTCTTGGAAAGCAATGGGCCCAGGGAGTGCTTTACGGTACATTCGCTCACTCGTGTTTGCCGCTGGCCGAGTGAGCTCGTAACAAGGTTTTGAGGCGTAAACTATTGACTTGGCTGTTTGCCTGTTTGTTGTTGTTCGGCGTCGGTGTACCCGCTTTGTTCGCCTCTGGACGCTTGAAGCGAGCCATCGTTGTCTTGACGGACGTGGTGAAGGAACAAAGCTATATATAAACCTGTTTGGCGGAGGCTCCTGGCCACTTAAATAGCTGTAAAACAGTGCCGGCTTCGAGAATGTTTTCAATAAACTTTTGCTGGTGCTAAGGTTTTTTTTTTTCTTCTCCAGAGCTCACGTTCCTCTCCTTGTGAAGGAAAAAAAAATGACAGCATGGATAATTGGGGGAGTGGTACGTAATCTTTTCGAAACAACGCGACAAGAGACAGACGAAGTGTGAAACTCAGTCGAAACGAACGAAACGAGCGTTCGTTTCGTCCAGTCTCTCACTTCTTTCGTGGCTCGCCCTGTTTCAAGATAAATATTTTTTTTCTGAGCAGAAAAAACAAATTTTCCCAGCCTTTTTGTGTTTTTCTATCTACGTGCTGGATCATTGTGTAAATGTTGCTAATCAGTACAGTCTATACGATATTTCACTTCTCTGTGCTTTCTATCACTTATAGAGAGCCAATTGTGGTATTCCATTTCATTGTCAAGAGACGTTGATCAACACATCCGTCACGCTAGTACTCAAAACTTACTTTATATCGAAGCCAGTATAAAATTGGCAATCCAGCCCATATCGGGTAAACCTATATAAAAGCAGTTGTTAGCAGTGATAGAGTGCAGGCGAGCTGGTAATTAATCGACATCTTGGAAACCCTGAGATGGGGAACGATAAAAAAACGGACGAACACAACAAAATCTCAAACGCAGCTCAAGCGCTGCGTTTGAGATTTTGTTGTGTTCGTCCGTTTTTTTATTGTTCCCCATCTCAGGGTTTTCAAGATGTTGATAAAAGCAAGTATCATCAACAAGCGTGGCAGGTGTGAAGGTCCCCTTTAGGAACCTTCACACCTGATATCTGGTATGGCTGGATGAGAAGACGGAATACAACGACTAATTCCAGTAACTATTCTTCGAACTTCATCGGTTATTTTTTTTATATTTAGATATATTTAGACACACGATCAATGCCATACCAAGCGCTACACAACGCCCGTGTCAAGCATCATTCACTTAAATAAAACATTCACAAAGCGATGATAATGCAATTAAATGCAAAGGTTCAAGCGAGCTGGACAAGAATGACGAAAATTGTCGTCGTTCACAAAGCCTTCGAGGAGCGGAAGTTTCACGTCATGAAAACATTCTGGAAAATACGCACAGGCTTTTATTCTGGAGTTCTGAGCCCTACTGGAGGCTGCCGTGACCACGTGGCTCTCTCCCCTATGATAGGTGACAGGGACATATCCTGACATTAACACAATATCAGAATAAATATACTTCAGGTACAAATATAGTATCGGCTGAAAAGGCGAACGTATATAAAAAAAAAAAGAAACTTCATATATATTCATTAAACTGCGTTCCTATACAAATGTGTTTCACGTTTGAATAATTACCTGTGAATAAACAACTTCATGGCGCACACAACCACTATAATAAGCGAATTCGGGAATCGACTGCATCATATTCATTTCTTCTACAAGCTGATAGCAATGATAAACTTGCACGTTATATTGCAGACACCCAAATTACGAAGTCCTCACGGCTCATAAAACACGGTGCTGGTGTAGACCTTCCAGCGCTTACCAGCCAGGGGTAAAACTGCTGTGTCACTGGGCTGTATAGGTGCATGCATGGCGTCTCATATTTCGTGCGAGAGAGGCTACTGCGCATGTTCATTACGCTTTCCATAGTCCAGTATATATGCAAAGATGGCAACGCGCAGAATGCGATTATGGGAAAGGTCTTTAGTGCGGTTCACGAGAGTCATCATATCGGATGGTTTGCTGTATTCACTGTCGAACTTTGAACAAAGACAAGGTTTTTTTGGTTTTTTTCCCTTTTTTGTATGGTGTTTCAAGCAACTTGGATCGATTAACTTGAGATCACGCTTGATTGATCAATACTATGTGAGAACAACGGACACAACAAGAAAACACAAAAGCTGCTTTGGAGGACGCGGAGACGAGTTCGAAACGGCGAAAGAGGAAACTTACCGGGAGACACACGTGCGATTGCAAAATAACATATTCTTTCGTCTCAAGATAGCAATGGTTCTGCATGGTGGGCACGATAACTATTACTAACGCGCCACAAAGTTGACCACATATAGAGCCTTTGCGCCATTTGTTGTGATCTGCGATACGGGATGGAAAGTTTCACTTCTTTTTATGGCGTATGGTGAGAAAGTGCGTAATCTAGAGTTCCATTAAATTAACTTTAAAAAGCGTTAGGTTACTGCACCTTTTCGGCAGTAAATAAAAACCGTGCCTTGATATTACAAATACTCCCCTCGACCTGGTGAAACTAAAATTATCAATATATCGATCAATCAGACGCACATCACTCTAACCTTTGCAGTTGTGCCCCCCCTTCCAACAATCGCCCATGCAAAAAAAAAAAAAAGAAGACCTTTGCAGTTTTACGAGACGTGCTTAGCATTATTCGGGCCGATAGGGACGAGAGAGTTGGCAAGCATTGTTTCTGATGTTTTCTCAGGTTTATATAATGACCGATTTTCTGTCGTAATAATTCCTACCCCAAATAGCCTTTTCTCAAATATGAGACGTGGCCACAAGACGTAGGTTTCTTTGCAGTAAAACGAGCGGGTCTTAAGCTATAGAAATGGCGTGTACACCAATATAACAGCAACAACAACAGCAAAAAGGTACTCGCGAATGACCCCTACAAGGGTGAAACGATTTCGGGCCCATTTGGGCAGCGAGATCGACGTACGCAGCCTTGACATGGTGTGCGAGTTGGAAGCCCACATAAAAAAATCGTGGTCGCCCCCTTTTTCTACGAATATACGCTTCAAGGTTAGCATCGAAACTGGCGGCGGCTCTTCGCCCGTTCGGTTCGGTTCAGTTCGGGGCTGCGTGTTGACCGCGTTAAATTTACAGCCGCTCAAAATCGCGATCGTAAACTCGGGTGACGAACTCGGCGCGGACGTAAAACGCCCAGAGCAAGGCAAAAATATAAATAAACTGCTTCCTTTCTTTATTTTTTTTTTCTGTTTCTAATTCTCAGAGTTCTCTCACCGCTTCGCGTTAACGCATAAAATACCGCTCCTATCTCGTCGTCCACAGTATCAACTCGCTCTCTCTTCGTATAGAGCACGGCGCGTTTAAATATATATATATTTTTTTTCTCCTTTGATCATCTCCCCGCTCGCTTTTAATCCCCTACTCGTTTTGAATGTCGCGACGCTCCGAAATACTTTCGCCGCTGGCAGGGGCACTGCGTCTTCTTGTCTCGGCCGGCTCTTTGCACGTAGCGCGACGGGGGGAGGCCACGGCATCGGTCCAAACCTTCGAATAAATCTCGAGGCGCTATCTGCAGCGCCAAGCGCGGCCGATACCTCTTTGAGATTTTTGGCGGCGCAATTTCTTGCCAGCTCGAGCAGGGGCTAAATTGTGTAGATAAGCGCAGGAAATGTGTCCGACGTCTCGTGAAGCAACGCGGCACTGCTTTTGTACTTTTCTTTTTGGGATCCTTTTTTTAGGGGGGAAGGTTACACCGGTCGGGGGTCGCTCATACCTGCGTCACTCCCCGTTGATGGCGCTGCGTGCGAAACGTGCTTGGTGTGCAAAGATTTGAGAGTGTTTCCAATTGCTCGATCGCGGGGTCACGTGGTTAATGGGCCGCGTTTGCAATACGAGTTGCATGCAGGGGACGAAAGCGTTGATCGTTCGCGAGCGTCTCTGGCATTCCATGCCACTTTCTCACCTCGCCATGCGACGACGCAACGCACGCGTACTTGTGACTAATTTGCTTTTCGTGGTTTGAGTAGCTCCCTCCCTTAAATCTATACTCTTTATGCTCAGTGCTGTCTTCAGCGATCTCGTGGCCCTTGCGGTGGGATTGAAAGGGATGAGAAAGCTGGACACGTGACCGGTTGGGTAGCCCGTAACTTCGTGAACTCTTTACTTCTTTACACACGCACGCCGTGGGGCAATACAGTCTCTCTTTGTTTGTTTGTTTTTTTTTGGAGGGGGGCAAGGTCTTTAGCAGGTACATTGCCATTGAGTACGTTGGTTGATGCAAAAACCATCGTTTGTGGTATCGGTGTGCTATCCATGGCGGATGCTTACTTAAACTCTGGTAGTCTTTTTTTAGCCCGATATGATAGGATGAAAAGCTTCCGCCTTGTTGATTCTGTAAAGCATTTCTTAGCCCGCTGGCTCTGAGTTCATTAATAGTCCATTAGCGGTGCGTTGCTTTTGGAGCACATCGTACTATAACAAACGTTACGCTAAGAAGCATTCGATAACGTCCTTTGCAAATTTTCTCTTGCTTTTTTCTTTCTGTCACAATGCAATCCTTAAAATTGTCTTCAATTTCGCAATGCTACCCTTTAGTATTTAAGTTGCGGTTACAGCTGTGCTTGTCGTGTGTAAACAAAAGTAAAATTATAAGACAGAAATTATTATTATTTTTTACGCGACCGTGATATTTTGTGGTCGTAAGAAAATGAAATTAGGAGCGAGTACGGTTGGAGCTGGCTTCAGACATTTTGACAGGGTGCAGTGGAAAGCAGCCACGGATTCTCTCACTGAGGTTAAGAGTTTTGTCTTGAATAAGGGTACTCTTTCCTGCAGAGGAAGGAAGACTCTCCCACAAAACATTATTCCGGCGTGGCCAAATTTCAGCGCAGTTTTACCTTTGTTACATTTTGGCCAGTTATCACAACAATTTCTCAAATGTTCCGAAAGATTCCTGCTTCCCCTCAAAAATGCTCTGAGAGTTTCAAAGAAAAGACTTTAAAAACTACACTGCAGTCATGGTTACGTTCGCTCTTAATCACTAGCCTTGTCAATTAATTATAAAGGCATCTTCTGACTGAGAATCATCTCAGTCAGAAGCTACTTTTATATCTACCTTCTTTAGAGAAAGTAGCGTATACTGTACGAGACTGGTCGTGTGAACGGGAATTCCTGCGGATATCCCCGTTTTGCTCAGAAAAAATACTAAATACAAACACCAAATTTCGCCACGTATGTTGTGCTGTAGGTATACAGTCCACCAGAGTAGTAATTTTGATAACTACCTCACAGTTGTAAAAAAAACACACACCAAAAGAAAAAAATAATATGGCGATCGCTTCTTCACGGTTACGTGTCGCTCAACGAGTACCACCATGCACTTTGAAGGGCAGTGGTGTTGTTTGTTACCGCTAGATCTTTGAATGATATAACTTATGAGTGGGGTGAGCGATCATAAAAGCGCGGCCCTGCATGGAAGCCAAAACAGAGGCAAAGTATTTTTATAACAGGTGCTCAACGAAACGAAATAGACCAGCACAGGGCACGGCCTCGATAGAGTAAGTGCGTATGTTTCGCTTGAGGAGCGTATACAGTTACCATAACGTATACAGATGGCATGCAAATACAGTCAGTCTAGCCTAGAGTCACCATATGGCTCCGCCATGTGGTTAATCTAGTAACCACTGAAGTCACTGTATCGGCGGGGGGCCGCGCGTTTCACTGGTCTATTTTGTTTCGTTGAGTTCTGACGATATGAAAAAGCCCAAGCGCGCGTGTGGCTTACGAGGCCTGCCGGATTATCTAT
This sequence comes from Ixodes persulcatus, assembly GCA_013358835.2. Classification (NCBI taxonomy): domain Eukaryota; kingdom Metazoa; phylum Arthropoda; class Arachnida; order Ixodida; family Ixodidae; genus Ixodes; species Ixodes persulcatus. Next base: position 599,456 of record JABSTQ010011216.1, read on the forward strand.
CAGAAGAAAGCTCAACCATTATCGAGACTTAGGAGGCTGTCTTAATTTTGTCCTATACTCTCCGCTTGACCAGCTGATCGCTGAGTTCCGATGATTTCGCCGAATATGGAGGCGTTCCTCGACCAAGGGCAAAATCAAGTGTGGCTGAATGCATTGGGTCGGCATGTTGAGCGGTCAGTTTTCGGGAGTTTGATATGCTATGTTCGCGGGATAAATTATGTTATTTCACCGAGCATTACCACTATCCGTGTAGACTTTGCAATTGCTTGCCAATCAAGTAGGGAGTATCGACGAAACTTGGAACAGCCGCCGAAATGGCACTCGTTCGCACAGTATATAGACTCGACAATAATTCCTCATGCATCCTTCTTGCTTTAGATGGTACCGGTGGTCTTCGGAGCGGCGAGCTTGCCTGGGCTTTTCTGTATCGTCCGCGAGTGCACATTACATAGTTCGTTGACTGGAGTTAGTTTACATTTTCCACTTATCCTTCAACACCTTTCGTTTCGCACCAAATATTTCGAATAGGTCCCGACTAACCGACACAGGAGAGCATATAACTCGTTTTATTTGTGACAATATTATAATTAGGAAGATAAAAATGATATTTCTTGAACGTCTCGTAGCGTGGGCCAAGCGAATCAAAGTAATTCTTATGTAGTAACATTAAATTGGGTCTCGTCAGGCCGATGTTCGATGATGCGGTACGTTGTGACTTTATTGTGTGTTTGTGATGTAGAGTTTTTTTTTTTAAGATGTTGCTTTTATTAAAACCAGCAAAAAGGAAATCTTTTCTCGCTAAAGATTCGCAGGAAATGACAAAAATGTTGCTTCGGGACATTGACTCATTTTATTTGATTGCCTCAGAATATAAAAACGAAGCAAAAATGCTTTCGCCCACTTCTCAGTTGTTGCGATAAGTACCGAATGGCTCGACGTTTACTTGAATTTTTTTTCACCTTTGCTTTGGTTAAGACCGACTGTACCTTCGATATTTTCATAACATGAATCAACAAGCTGCACGATAATAAAGAATCCCATTGCTGCACCTGGTGAGGCCGATTGCTCGAGATTTATTTAGAGTAAATGTAATATTCGGCTCACGAAATATTGAGTAAGTGGAGTAACTTATCTATTACTTCAGAGGTAGCGTTCGTCGGGCATTTTACTTCTATGAACGTATTTGGTGTTCTAGGTAAAACGTATTAAGAAAACAAATGACCATTTTTTTTATATACCTTTCGAACGGGCACTTTCTTATTATTATTATTATTTTTTTGCATATTTAACCTTCCGACGGCCGATTTTCCTTTTTATCTCGTACCAACATGTTCCCAGTTCTGGAAAACACTGAACCGGTAACCTACATATCAAAAATTAAGACACACACAAAAAAAGGAACGAAATTGATTTATTAGATATTGCGGGTATTATTGCCGTAACCAAGGCAGAATTCGGCTTCGATTTGAACCCCTGGTTTGTAGAGCGTTGGACGAGTTCTTATGTATGAGCCCATGTCCCTCGTGACACTGCCCATAGCTCTTAAGATAGATGCATAGGAAGAGCGCATAATTGAAATAACCAATCCTGTCTCCAGAAATCTGAAAACAGCAACGGCCAGTCGGGTTAATCTTTGAACTTCCATCAAACTAGAGGGCCTTAAATGCCAAACCAAGGGAGGCCATCTGGCACATTTCAGCAAACTACAGAGGATTAATTTCGACCGCCTGGGGATATTTGAGGTGCAACCGAAATCACCGCTGGCTCGGCGCCTTCTCCGCAATAAGCCTCCGTCAGACTGCGGACACCTCGGCCGGGATTCGAACCGTCCATCTGGGATCCACACACACACACACACACACACACACATATATGTATATATACATAGATACATCATACGGCGCTTTGCTTCGGATCCGCCGCGTCCAGGTGGTCAACTTTAAACTCCTTTCATTTATTGGCAGCTTGAAAAGGATAGAGTTGAGAAACCTCGATCGCTCCCTTTCTCTCTCTCTCACACTCACACTCATCCTCTATGTCTTCCCTCTCTTCACTCTTTCTTCCTCTCTTTAATCACAGCATTTCGAGGGTCTTGTGAGGCGTGCCGACAGCGGAAACCTCCGTGATCGCTTTAAAGACGGCAACCACGACACGGGTTGTCGTCACACGACATCCCCACTATACCGAAATTCAAGGGGAAAAAATTAAAAAAAAAGAGCGCGTACGTCGAATTCGGTCCCAAGCAGGAGCTCGTTACCGGATCCCGATAAGCTGCCGTTCGCGCTACAATTTATTCCGCCACTGATTGTGGGTAAGTCCTTTTAATGTGATAAGATGGCGCCCGATTGCGGCGCGGCAGAGGGAGCATCTGAACCCCGCGTGGCGCCTTGAAATCTTTATTGAGGGCGTCTGGATTTCGTCGCGCCGCCTCGGCTCTTCTACCTTCTATCGGCCGGTATTAAAAGCTGCCTCGTCCTATCTGGCTCGTAATACCAGGGCTCTCTGCCGGCGCTCTGCTTTCTTTTTGTCCAGCGTCGTCGTCGCGTCAAGGTCTGACGAGTCCCACTCCCATCTGGCTATACGCTCGAGTTTCTCGCAGGTGGCAAAAAGCCTTAGCGGGCTCGGAAACTAAAACGCCGTTTGAAGAAAGAAAAACGAGAAAAAAGGGGAAGTGTTCAGAGACGCAAAGTATTGTTGCTTGTTTGAAGTTGTTGAGGACTCTTCCCACTGCGCTCGACGCGCGTGCATCAACAGTAGCGGCCAAATATTATATTTAGGAAAAGATAAAGGGCACCACGGTGTCGCTGTTTTGAGCGGAGCTGTCATCTCCTCTGTGAGAAGTTGTCGTGGAGTTTGTCACTCTGCGGAATGGCGATAGCGGAGTGTCGGCAACTCTTCGCTCCTGTCAGTTGTCGTCCATGTTTTTGTTTTGTGTGTGTTTGTGTGTGATAGGCGCTAAACACGACCGACTTAGCAGAAGTCTGCCGGGGCATGCAGGCTTGGCTCCGTCCTGCGCTGGATCTTTTTTTTTTTTTAAATAAGCCGTATTTATGTAGTGCACCTCAGCCAGCGTGGTGCTTGTCTGAGATTTAAAATATTGTGTTTTGTGCGTACAACGTCGTTTTTTGCTAGCCAGCAGAGAAATCTTAAAGATAGTGCTTTTTTCATCAGTCGGTGGAGCAGCCGCTAATTAATAAGGACGTAGGTCAGGATTAGACACAACGGAACTAAAAATAAGAAGGCAGCAGGCTTAAAAATCGCACTATTTAAACACCATGACAATATAATGTGATTATGTACGTACTTCTCCGTAAACCCAGAATCGCCCATACACATTTTCCCTTCATCAATATAACATCCGTTTCATTGTGCTCTTTAATCGTTTTTTTTTTTTAATTTTCCCTTTTTTATTAAGCGCAGTGCAGATAATCCGTGTAGGACATGCGTACATCAGTATTTAACTCGTCACTGAGAGTGGACAGATCAACAAGCTTTCTTCCATATCGACCAATTTTCCGAGCTGTCTTGACACCAAGGGGTCTAAACTCGTCAAACACAAAGTTGGGGCCGGGCGCACCGATCGGAGAATCGCGACGATGACTTCGCGCTTTTGTCGGCGGCGTCCAATCGGCGCGCTCCGGGAACTTTCGGCTCCAACTTTGTGTTCGACGAGTTTAGGGCCCTAAGGTCGGACTATAACGCCGAGATCTGCTTTTTTTTCTTTATTTTTTTTGCGGGTTTGCCGCGTAGGGGGCAGAGATAAAGTCGTGGTGCCTGACAAAGCCTCTGCCCCCTAAAGTTCAGCAGCTCAAAGTAGTTACATAACAACCGATTCTGCAAAACAGTATAGAGTTAAAATAAAACAAGAAAAACAAGTGAAAGAAACAAGGGAAAATCAATACTGCATTCGTTTGCTAAAAAAACACTATAAACGTCAGTAAGTGTTGGTCGTGAAAAACCGAAAACAGTAACAACAAACAAAAAACTAGAATGCTATCTTATGTACCTCCGACATTTCAGCACCAGCAGCAAGTACACATGAAGGAATACAATGAAAACATATATCTTTGCACTATTACACTAATACACTATTTAAATGAGAATGCGATTTCACTGCCAACCAAGAAACTTCTACGATCCCTTTTGAAAGCAGGAAATCAGTTGTTAAAGTTAATGTTGAGGTCCGTTCTTTAGAGTTTTAGTTGTTTGAAAAATTAAAGTTTGTTGACCATAGTTGGTTCTTATGGCCGGCATCTTTCGCTTTGGATTTCCAATGGGATATGCACTTAGGCTGTTCGCGGGTGTGGTGTAAAGGCTTTTTCTGTATATCCATAGTAAAAGTTTGAAGTAATATATCTGATCTGCCTTAAGCATATTATATTTGATGAAGAGTGGTTGTGTCCTTACATTTCTGGTATCAGCTTTATGATTTTCACATATTCGAAATATGCTTTTTTTTTTTCAAACTGATAATTTTTTTTATAATTCGCCGCTGTCGTCGTTCCCCAGACCAGAACACCATAACTAATTTTGGTGTAAAATAAGGAATAATATAATGTGTGTTTTAACCAGGTCGGTACTAAATTTTGTATCCTACAAATGCATCCTGTTACCCGGGATAAATCAGCCGTTAGTTTGTTTACATGACAATTCCATGATAGATCCTCAGCAAACCAGACGCCCAAACATTTTTGTTCTGCTACCTGCTCCAATGTTGTGCCCTCGTATACTACGTTAATGAAACTGTAGTCTTGCTTATTTGCTGGTTTAAAAATGATATACTTAGTTTTATTTGTATTTAATTGTAGACGATTTGCTTACAATCATTTCAATAATTTCAAAAGATATTCATTAGCCAATGAAAAAACAGTGAGTGCGTAGGCGAGCTGGTGGATGTTGATCATGATGTAGAAAACCCGAGACTGTGGTAAAAGCAGGGAAACTTGATCGAAGAAGAAAGACAGGGGAAAAGAACGTCTTTTCTCGACGCACTTTTTCATCGCACCAGCAAAGAATATATTTTGTCGTCTGCGTTCATTATTAGTTCAGGGGAACCTGGTATTGCCGTAATGTCATTAATGTACACGAGTAATAATAGAGGGCCTAAAATGGAGCCTTGAAGAACACCATGCCGTTTTTTCACTTTATTAAGTTTCGTTTTAACGAACTGTCTAAAGAAATATTGTTTCACTTTTGCTAGTAACGACAGGGGGTACTCAGAGAACATAAACTATTGCTCCATTTTACTCCTGCTCATAACATTATTTTAGCAACAAGATTCACAATCTCACAAATCCTATCTTTTGAAACAATACTTCATGCAACGAAGGAGATAATCGATCCACCACCATAGGTCCCTCTATGTACTCTACACCCAAACTGACGCGAGCAAAACAAATTCAATGTATTAGGTTTAAGCAAACGACAGCGTCCTGGCTATCGTGGTTCCTTCGAGTACTGTAAGCGACTTTACCTGAATTTTCCCGGTCTCGATATTTCGCGAATCGGGCAAAGTGTGGTTTACGGGAATACTTCGCGGGCACGAAATTTCGCGAATCGGGGTGATATGCTATGTGTCCGTTACCGAAGAAAAATATATTTGCCGAATTTATTTTTCGCGATACAACTAGTTGCGGAATTCGCAAAAATTAATTATTTTACAATAAATAGTCCAGTGTATCTCAAATGGCGTTCCAAAACGGGAGCGCTGCCGTCTCACCGAGAAATCCGCGCTGCTGAGGGCCTGCGATCGCAGTAAACTTTCGCGGCAAATGCATATCTATCGAGCAGCGGAGCTCTCGCACGAATTAGCCGAGGAATGCAGACGCATCGTAAAGAGGACACCTCACGCGACGGTCTGTCCTCTGCGCGTCCCCACGTTCGCCCGTCCGTCCTCGCGTGTTCGTGCATGTGGGGAGGACCCTTCCCAGCGGAGAACGGGCCAAAGACCGGCGAGGGGTGTCTCCATCGATGCCTCGCGTCTTCGATAATTCCTCCGCGAGCGTCACGCGACGGTCTCCATGTGTCCCGTTCCCACGCTGGGAAGAAGAGGAGACTGCCTTGGGGATCCTCAGACCGCGCAGTAAAGGTTCTGTACGTGCGTCGTGCGCGGATCTTGGAGCCACGATGTGCGAACATACGCGGACTGGCCCTGAGCTAGCTCGTGTACTATTAACGAGAGTGACGGCATCCGCTCGATGAGGATTCGATCGCTTTTGTTTTTAAATTTCCTGAAAATCAGTTCGGATCTTTTGAAGGAGCAAGATATGTGATCTCAATGCGACGAATTAGTCGGGAACATTGTGTAAATGTTGAAATTAATCCGACGTTAATATTCTTTTTTTTTGTTTTCAGTATGGGTGGTGAATAGATGAGGACAGCTTAAGGATGCAGTATAAGCACCAAAAGCCTTCAGCGAGAGCTTTGTATCCTCGATAACGCTTCAACGCACGCGTAGCCGAAAAACGACGGAAGGCAGTGAGCGCGTTCTGAAGGTGGAGCTAACTCGAAGAGCTTGTTTTGTTTTGTGATTTATTTTGCAAGTCAGTATATTTAAACTCTTAATTCGTTCCGAACGAAAGAACTCAATGCCGACGGTAACGAACTTTTTTTTATAAATATGTTGGGGCAGTTTCGATTTAGATACGGCATGCGGTCCTTTGACACTGGGGTACATGAGATGTGCATAGCGCAACGCAGCTATCGTGAACAAGCTATTGCAGGATTTTTTATTATTTTCTTTTTTTTTTACGAAATTGGGTTTATAAAGCAACGACTGCGGTGGAGAGTGTTTATTTGGGGCGCTAACGTAGGAGGTAAAATATATTGCTCGGTTACACCATGTGCTCGTGCTGTGTCGCGCAGTGTAGCCATATGTCCCGCGCATTTAAAGAACGTATTCCGTAACATATTCTTTGAAAATGGCAAACCGTAAAATTCATCCTACTATATATATGGTGGTCAAGTGTCCATTTGCACCATAGGCATGCGCTTCGGATTCCGGCACGTGATTTTGAATTTCGATTCTCAATTATTGACAGAAAAGAGAAGAAAAAAAAACAATGCGTTCCTTTGTGTTGTGTAGAAAGGATCATGGAAGTTTTAGCAAGTAATGAAGCATGTTGATGTGTTTTTTGTGTTTTTTTATGGCAGCCTGCTCTGCGAAAATAGCTCTGGTTCAGCATGAGACTAATACGGTTTAAAAACAAATAAGAATAGTGAAGACCCCACAGACGCATTAAGATGGGTATATAATTTTACTGCCGCGCTGTGCGATCTCCAAATGTCAGAAAACCAGCAAACATTTGTTTTCTTATCCTGCCTTTGTTTTATTTCCGTTTTTGTTTTCGGCACAAAGCTTAGCGGTTTTTATTTCTTTACTTCCGGCGTTACATTGGCGTTCTGGAGGGAAGTTAGGCAGCCTGTTCATCCTCACGTATGTTGCAGGAATGACCAAATTCGTCTTACAATACCTGTAGTATTATATGTTCTTTGGTTCCCTACATGGCACAACGTGGTGTTCTACTTCTACACTACACAAGCACCTAGCCGCGCCTACGACACACGACAATCCCTCGCTGTAGAGGGCCACGACAGGCAGCCTTCAGTGTCCAGCCACTGTGAATGGTCACTTTCCGCATCCGTGCCCCTCACGCTCGGCGAAGCGCGCCTGGAGACAATGCTTTCGCCTAAGACAGATGACATCCTCGTGCGTATCGCATCGCGACTGGCCAGCTTGGCGAGCTCCTCTTGGCCATTCCGCCCGCTTGACTCGAGTGTATGTGTGGACCGCCTGGTTGCCCGTCTCGTAGCGAAGACAAACAATCGAGTTCTAAACTCTCTTTTGTCTTACCGTGGACCGCGAAGTACTTTACGAAACATCGAAACCACTGCAACGCCGTGTGCCCGTCACGTGAACTTCGGAAAGGGTGCAACGCGCCGCGCGAGGCACCTAGTCACGAGGTACGTTTACAGTCCTGGATTGGTTGAGATGGCTGGGAGCGTCCAATGCGGTCCATCGTAGGAAACGGAGAAACCCGGGAGGTTCGCTGCTTTTGGATACGAGGCTCCAATCTGCTCGGCAGAGCGTCTTAGGCGGTTGATCGCTGGCCACGTCGATGATCTGCTCTCCTCGTCGACCTCCCAGAACGGTACTGCGATCACCGCTAATCTGGCAGAGCGGTAGAAGCTACGCGCTCGCCGAACCAATCAGACGGCTCCATTAGATGACCTGACCGCGCGCTCTTTGCTCCTTGGTGTGGGTGGGAGCGTGCATGGTCACGTGGCAAAAGAGAGACGTATGAATGATTCAGGGAGCGTGTACCTTCCACCGCACTGTCAGCTTAGCGCTGAAGGACTACCAGTAACGATAAGGTTGATATTTAGGTGGTCTGTGAGTTTTAGAATCTTAGGGGATGAATGGAATGTAGGGCTGGATGACGCGGTAAGCAATTTTAATTCGTCGACAGTGGTTTAAGTGATTATTGTTACGCCTAAACTCATCGCGTTGTTTATTTTATTGCAAAGCAGTGATTGTTGAAGAATGTTATTGCAATCTATTTTATAGAGATATTTAAAAAAAAGTGATATAATTAGCCCTTTTGTCTCTCTAATGTACAATGAATTATGCGCTGCTGAAATATAATTGAAGCTGTATTCGACAACCATGTACATTCTCAAGCAACAAGTCCTCAACGTACATGCACCACGCTATAAACAGGAACAGTGTCACATCGGCTGCAGTCATTTGAACCGCTGTCTCATACGTGGTACACAACAATTATGCGATTGGTAAGCTTCAGCTAATATAGGGGGTGCTGCGGAAATCAAAGATGGCGGTCAAGAGGGGGATCGGTTCGCCATGGGCATCAGAAGATATTGGAATCGATTCGGTTTGCGACAGATAATACTGTGCGATCGACTTCAGTATTTCATTATTCTTTTTTTTTAATGCACTTGGAGCCAGTTAGACATTTTAGAACACCATGTAGCTGTAGGCGACACGCAACGTAGGGATAAAATAAAAATCTGCACCGGTACGGTCGAAGGAGGGATCGTTTCGCCGTGGGCTGTTAATTTTTGTTGTACGATGTACAGGCAGCCAGCACATTTGCGGACACCCACCGCTTACTGGTCGCGCAACGTAATTATAAAAAAATGAGCGATGAAACCGCTTTGATACGGCGCCATTCAGCAGTACGTTTCGTGGATACTAAACGAGGCGGCGCTGCGTTAAACGCGATTCATTTTATGTCACAATATGCTTTACGGGGTGAGCGTTGATCGCCAAGGAACAGTATATGGTACAGTACAAAAGCCGACAAGCAGTCGGAGACATATCGCGAGACGAGCGGACAAACTTTGATCGAAGTCATCCTTGGGTAAGCGCCGAAAACGTTCGAAACAACGAACCAGACAAGCGGACTAAAATCGTTTAAGTTTGATGAACATCATTCAAATCTTCACTTTATCTTGTTTACGCGCTTGTTACAATACGGAAGAGCTAAGTTGCGTCGCTACATGGCCGCGCTTTCCAAAAACAAATAGCTCTGCAGAAGCTCCGAATTATTCGCATATATTTTGCTGGGTACCGCTAACAAGTACATTACGCGCGGTCAAACATCGCACTCGTGTGCAATCCTTTTACAGGGGTCCAAAAATAGCGAGAAATTAATCCCTGAATTCATAACACCTTATTTGACGTCAAACGGCATAATTTCAAGTCTCCAGGGGGTTATTTATACTATAGACTCGTGATCGAGCGAACGCAAGACGCAGCAGTGATAGCACATTGGCCAATCTGTTTGTGCACTCCTTATACACAATAAAAACAAACCCTAATATTAATAAAGCGACGCCGTCTATCGGTAATGGCATTCGAAGAAAAAGGCCAGCTGCAAAGGTAACCGTTCAAAATGCTTTCAAACAAAAGCGATGGAGCAGAGTCGGCAGAGTCGTTACGCTCAAGCGATTAAGCTTTATATGCACATAGTATACTTGCATTTATTATACCACAAATAAAGCAACGTTTAATTCCCCTTTGCTGTCAGAATGAATCTTTTGGTTCTACACGGGTACACTTGTTGACCATCCGTCGACCGTGATAAATTTTGGTTGGGGCGGTCGATGATCACATCGCCTTTTACGCTTTTGCGGCCACTGTCACGACCGAAGACAGCTTCATGAGGATCATACAACCACCGAGCACACACAGACCGTGAAGACGTTGTCAGTGTCAAGTAGGAGTGAAGCAGCGAAGCTTCTTGGAGGGTGAAAGGTGAAACCCACCGGGCCGGCCGAACGATCACCGCCGATCGGAGGCTCCGGGGACGGGCCGGACGCAGGCCGTGCTTTCTCGGACGTCTCGTTGCCGCGTGGGGTTTAAGTAACACATCACGTTACCCGTTCATCGTATTATCGCCGCGTACTATTAGACCTGGCGGTGTCTGCGAGCCTCCATCACCTACGTTGCGAGCCTGCACGGCAAAAACAATTCCACTCTTTTCGTTTCTGAGCTTGGCCGCCAGGGCGGCGACACCCTAGCTTGAACTTGAAAACAGTTGTCGGGCGTCCCCAATATCGCTGTGTGCTTCTTGCTCCTCGTCACAATGATCGAGACTGGACAAGTACCGAGACTATACGGTGTCCGGAACACGTGTCCGACTGGTGTGTTGAGCTTCCTATTCCGCCCATGCATAAACTTTCGACCGCACTATACTGAATGAAAACGTAACATATCTGAGTCTTAAGCCGGGGTCGCACTACTCATACGTCATACAAAAGACAGTCTGCAAACACGAGTCACTGCAATATCCTCCCTGGTTCTAATGCCGCGTGCCAAGTTTTCTCCTTGAACTCATGGCCATGAGCATTCGAAGCAGTGGCGTCACAAGGGGGGGGGGGCGGGGGGGCGGACCGCCCCGGGTGCAGGGCTCAGGGGAGTGTCGCGGCGGGCCACGAGAGCGGGGCGGAGTCGCGGCGGGCCACGCGAGAGCGGGGAGGGGGGGGGGGGGGGGGGGGGGGGAGTCTCGTTGGGCCACGAAAGAGCGGAGGGGGGGGGGGGGGGGGGTGTCGCGGCTGGTACTGCCCCGGGTGCCGCTGACCCTCGTGACGCCACTGATTCGAAGCACGTATCTTGCGGTGGCTCGCGCTCGAATCTGTATACAGACCGTCTTTTGTATGATGTATAAGCGGTGTGAGACCCCTTAGAAACTCCATTGTGTACCTAGTCAGAACGACGGTCCCCACCCCCTGCCCCGTTTCAATCCGGGTGAGTTTCGTACCGGCCGGCACGCGTACGTGTAATCAGTATTGCTTGGGGCACGTAAAAGACCCCAGGTTAGCGGTCGTTCTGCACTGGATCAAAGTTCTCATCTACAGCTAAGAGACAAGTTACCCGTTGAGGTGTACTAACATCAAGGCTGTCTAAACATACAAGCAACACAAATTTTATCGCCAGAAAGCATTACTTACTAAAAACGAAAGCCGTTATACCGAACCTTTTCTTGTTTTTTGTTATGTCACGTACTGAGGGCCAGCGCCGAGCAGATATTGGTCACGCATTTAGAAGAAAGAAAACTTTCTCGAGCGACTCGACAATTTAAATAATATGGAAAAAACATTGGGCGACTGGCTGTGACTTTGATAGAGCTGTTCCATAATCTTCGTGTTAACTATTTTAAATAACAACCCGCGCTTGAACTTTGGAGTGGCCTGAGAGCTTTTTTCGAGTTTAATGAAAACTCCGGGAAACTTTGGTTTCCGAAACCGCGCGACTGACCTTACCCAACAAAGGCGGTACCAACTTCCACAACTCATGCTACGCAGCGTACATTGCCTCGTCGTCCGGTGAAACCAGGAGGCGATCTTTAACACAAAGAGCAAACCCCCTCACCCGGAACGGCAGACGACTTCGATATTCCTCGCTCCAAGACACACCTCCCCACTTCGTTTTGTAAGATCAACAGGAAGCATATGTTTTCGAGCGTACGCGGACAAGACAACGAACCGGAGCGTAAAATTACACGAGCAAGAGACCAGCACCAGTCAATTAGGCTCCATTCAGAACACAGGAGGTAGGAAGGAGGGAGCAACAGATCGCTGCTGCTGTGGACAGGGCAGAACGTGTACGAGGCATTCACGAATCCTCGCTCGCTCACGCACGTCCGAGTTGTGCACCCTCGCCGAAAAAAATAATCAACGGCCCTGCGGTTGGTCTGCCGGGTACCACGGGAATATGCTCGCTAGCCATCCAGTAGTTGCGGTTCAGCAGGGAGGGCTGGTTCGACCCACAGTTGCCGGACTGCTTAGTTGAAACGGCAGAACGGGAACATCTTGTAACTAAGGTTTTCGGTTGTTTTCGGCTCAGCCACGCGGACGTTATGATTAGGAGCCCAGTGCGCTGGAGGTATGGAGTGAGGCTTCCTCCCGCTTCCTTCTTGTTTCCGTTAGAACTCTGGCATCTGGCGTGCGGTGCTGGTAGAAAATACGCCCATCCGGACATGCAGCCTTACGTTTACTTATCGGTTTGCTTTACTTCATATTTCTTTCCGTTTTTTTTTTTTTTAAAGTTCGAAGGAGTTGTGAGTTTTTGTGCGTCCCATATGGTTTCCCAAGTTTGCGTGCGTGTGTGTGTTTCTGTGTGTTGGTGTGTGTCGTGTATCTGGATTTAGACAAACTTCGCCGTCTTGACTTCTACGACCTTTTTTTTTGGTTAGTTGAAAGTTAATGGTTTAAAATGAGCTTCCGGCTCCCGTCGGGACCTGTCAACGACTGCTCGTGGGAACAGGGTTAATTGAATCTGCATGAGGAGCCGTCGCTCTTCCTAAAATTATATCTGAGTTTTCTATTGCTGACGAGCATGACGATGAAAAGTCTTCCATTGTTTTCTTGGGCGGCGTATTTTGAGATCCTACTTAAAGCGATGTCTTTTTAAGTTTTTTTTTTTTTTTGGCCGCCGATGGTGTTTTTCTAAGTAGAGACGTTTGTCAAAGCAATGTTTACCCAAACAAACACTCGATAATTCTTTCTTCTTCTATTTGAGGCAAAGAAAGGTAGCAGGCTTTGTAGATTAAACGCGTTTGATATACGGGTACGAATTAACCTCTTCACCCCAACTAACTGAATTTTCATTCTTTCAAACCAAAAACAGCAAGTACTTTTCAAAAAGTGAATGCCACGAGCACTCTGCACGAATACAAACGCTCTGAAGATGACAGGCTTTGGCCCAAGATATCACGTCGAGAGGTGTCGTTAGCGATGCGTGCAATAACGTAAAAACGTTGAAGCCTTCATGCTCAAAAAACGTATAGAGTATTCACTATACAGATCATGGCCTCTTATGCAAAATACAACACATCATAGAAAATAGTAGGCACGTCACCTGAACTTCAAAGCTTCACATGGAGCAGCTTTCCATCGCGCTTTAACCATAACTGGCTATGGTGTTCCTCTAAAAGGTGCAGGTTCACACACTTGCGTCGACCGCGTTGCGCTGCGTTGCGTCGTGCACCTCTTTAATAGGGAGTTTTCGTGGATCGTTTTCGCCGTCCCGCAACTCTCTCCGCAACCCGCTATGATACCCGGAACTCTACAGTCAAGGCCATCGGCGCGCAGGCGCAGTAGAGGGCTATTCGTCACGGAGTGCTTAGCGGAGAAGAAAACGCGGTCTACGGAAACTCCCTATTGGGTATTGGCTCATCGTAAGCGTCACCATAGCATCCCGTACATCGCAAGCCGTTGCAGCTGCTCTCGGTCGAACTCAACGTAAAGCGCCGTTCACACACTTGCAACCGAGCAGGGCCGAGAGAGACAAGACTGGTTTTTAAGTCTTTGCGACGGCGTAGGACCGGCTCCGCAGCAGTGCATCTGGCCCTACGCCGTCGCAAGAGGCTTAGAAACCCGTCCTGTCTCTCTCGATCCCACTCGGTTGCAAGAGTGTGAACGGCGCTTAATAAGTGTGTGAATCGCCCGTAATAGTTCCATCTCCCACAAAGATGGGGAGTGTCCTAATAGTATCCCAAGTAAAGATTCAAGAATAGGGTGAATATACTCGAAGAGAGACCTGCACTTGTAGGAAGAAGACACTGTGTTCTACAGCTGGAAAGCCACAACAAAATTAGTAGCCATTTTGTTTTCTTTTGGAAATTTTTATTTATCCGTTGGTTTAAGTAACTATATGTTACTCCAACCGCACTTAAACTAGCTTAGCTGTAACAATGTAAGCACTCGATTGTTCGTAGACTGAGCACTTCGATTCGCTAACTATTTCTCCTCCGATCCACGCGAGAGACAATCGCTACGCTCTACAAAGCACACTCAGAGAAGGGCGAGACTCAGAAAGCTGTCTAGCCCGAAAGTATACAATGTGCGTAGTTTTTGCAATGTCAGGCTCGTTGTCGACCTATGCGCCGCGCTCATGCTTTCAAGCCAAACAGTGTTTTGCACCGCTTGATCGTGCTCTTGACGTACATAGTCATTGGACCGCTGCCTGCTGTGGTGGGAGGTGGATGAACAAGCAGTTTTTATAAGGTGTTCAGTTAGAAATTATGCAGCTTACGGATGTCACAATGAGGCACACAGCGTAAGACATTGAACAGAAATTATCATTCTGATGTAGAGCGCTTTTTCGGGGCCTTAGTCCAAGCTTCAAAATTTGGAGCTCGCTAATTCTTCAGTGAAATGTAAAAAAAAAAAAAAAGCGCCGACGTCGCGTTTCCGTTATTCGTGTCGCACAGGGTACGTCTCAGTGTCAAGCAATATTAATCGGTCTATTTCGTCAATGTTGTCGTGAACCTGTTTTTATCAAGTCAGTTTATCGCGGTCAAGTTTGCTTAGGACTGTAGTACTTGAATATTGCACAATGATTAATCGGGCCGGTCTTTAGGTAAAACCCAAAGAATAATAATAATAATAAAAACACAAACATGCTTTATTTAAAGGTACAATGACAGGGTATTTATGCCCGCCAAGGTGTTTATTTGTACATGACATATGAGAGCCAAACTACCCAGAACACAATTTGCTGCTCGAAATTTGTTTTCTTTCCGTCCGAAGACCCCCGATCGAGAACTAGCCGGTTTGAATCGCGCTCACTCTCTTCTCCGTTGTCACGTGCCCTTTTTTATGGTTTAGACACAACCACCAAAAATAATCAAAGTCGTGGGTCATCGAAGGTTAATCGAAGGCACACACTCAATGCTAAAAATAGACAAAAAATAGGATACCCATTTTTTGTTACTTGTAAAAAGCTGCAAATACGTTGATTAAACAAAAAGAAATTGCACAGCCATGTGATTTTCGGTTGCGTTTTTTTTTTACTTTACTAAACATATTTCTACTAAAACATGCTTTACTAAACTCTTTGCATTATTCTCCATTAGTGCGTTTTTCTGTTGTTTCATGGTATTAAACTGCCCCCCCCCCCCTTACGTAATGCCCTAACTGGGCCTTTAAGGTGAAATAAATGAAATAAAATATACGTGACGCTGTAGCCAAATATTGATTGGGTAGACTTCGGACACGATATTAGATCGCCTGGCAAAAAATAAAATTATTTCTGAGGGGTGTCAGTGTCCCTTTAAGTATTGCACCACCATTAACCATTATCCTTTTACAACCTTTTTTTATATTCTTATAAACACTCTTCAACCAGTAAACGGGGTCAAAATCTTGCTAAGGGCGCCCTACATTTCATCCCTAAACAAGACCACCGCGCTCTGACCATTCCACTTTCCAATTTCTTGATACATCCCGCTCGCTCTCATCTTCAGATCTATAGTCATTAGACAGGTTTAGTGGATCGTACGCTAAAGCCTTGCGTACACAATAAAATTGCGGGTCGGGAGTGCGCGTGCGCAGAACGCAATAGAAGAGCTAGCGTATTGCGTACGCACGCAACGCTGGGGATTTTGCGTGGCGGGCTAGCGGGCTTTGCGGGACGCTCTCGAGAGATCTCGGACCCAACGAGAGCGCCAGTTTCAAGATGGCGGATACCTCGACAAGGGCGACGTGGTGTCTTCGAAGTTCTGTGTTACGTGAAATTTCTTGGTGTTCAGCTCGGCAATTCTTTCTGGGACCTACCGCGGTCGAATCCGATCGCCGTGCAGCTGACGGAGTGCACAGTGAAAATGTTCGCCGCTCGGAATGTGCGTCAACGCTGCGATCTGCTCAACGCTAAGCCTATTCGCACAGTTCATCGCCGACGGACGAAGGACTCTAAAAGAAATCGCCGAAGTTCTCGCTATGCACTGGACATCAGTAGGTCATGAATTTCATTCCGCGATAGCATTGATAAAAGCTGCCGTTTCCACGGGACGACTGACGGAGGCTCCGTGATCGAATTTGGCTACGCACTCGTACTCGTAGCCTCTGTACCCCGCAGAAAAGCGCGCTTGACGAGGCAGCTGCGGCTTGGTTTAATTTGAAATAAAATGATTGGACACGTTTTCATTTTCAATATTTCTTTCCAGGAGCATGGTTGCGCTATAAGCACGCGGAATTCTACAGCTCAAGCAAATTTCACCAAGATCATGCGCGGTGTTCCCTCGAAAACGTCAACGGCCGGTTCAGACACCTGCGTTTGAGTGCGTTGGACTGCGTTGCGGCGAGAACCGAAAGCGAGTCACCGGCACATCTGTGCTTCGTATGAAGCATGGAATCCAATTCAAGGAATCTTCTTGGCACGCGTGTGAACCGCGTGTGAACCGCAACTGTGTGAACCGGGCTTTAAGCCCGGTTCACACAGTTGCGTTTGACTGCGTTTGACTGCGTTGCGGCTGCGAGACACCGGGACATCCCTGCTGCTTATATCGCGTGCCAAGAAGATTCCTTGAATTGGATTTCACGCTTCATACGAAGCACAGATGTGCCGGTGACTCGCTTTCGGTTCTCGACGCAACGCAGTCCAACGCACTCAAACGCAAGTGTCTGAACCGGCCTTAACGCACAACTAAATTCGGTCCGAGCAGGTCATTTTTATCGTACGCTATACTATTGCGTATTGCGTACGTAAGAGCCAGCAACGCTATACTAAAACTGGCTATTACCAGCCGTATCCACAAAACAAAACTCTCGCTTTGAAACATATAAGCGCGCTATTTTCAAGCCTGCAACGTGCGCAAGCCGTAGGCGGTGCGGCGCGTAGGGAATCAAAGAACCGCCGCACACCCAAAAAACCGTATACAATGGCGAAGAGCGTGCCCGAGCCTCACGAAAAGAGCGGCCGCAATTTATAACCGCGAAGTCTCTCCAAACGCTCCGCATGCAGCAGCAGCATCGCACAATCCATGGAAAGGGGGGACGACAAACGCTTGCAAATGATCCGCCGCTCTCGCTGCCGGGTCCTTTCTCATCCCGCCGTCCCGCAGCAATCCCTCGGAATAGAAGCGTCGTCCACCCGCCGCCGAAGCCGGCGATGGCGGGATGGTGGGACGATACAATGGTCGACATCGGATCGCGAGGCGTCCCCTTACCCCGTCTTCTTTCATTCCCGCTGCCTCCCCACTATCCCGTCCCTGTCCCCCCCGCTCCGTGGAAAAAGGGAAAAACAATGGCTGGTCCCGACCCCGATGAGGAAGGAGGACCGCCCCCCGAGCGTCCCCTTTGTTCTTGATCAGCGAGGGCAGGAGGACGCTCGATCCTCGTGTTTGTATGTTGGCGTTTGGCTAAAAACCGGCTCTAATGCCTGATTCACGTGGTGCGATTTTACTTGCCATGTCGCAGCTGCGACGTCGAACCGAACAACTTTCCATTACGTTTTTTTTTTAGAAGCACTTGCGAAAGTGACGGCGCAATAGCGAAATCAGGCGCAAAACAGCACCATGTGAACAAGGCTTCAGTCAGGCGTGATGGGTTGGAGATACCATTTCGATGATACAAAGTACTTTGACAACAATTTCTTTCATTAGAAATGAAATTACACCCTGTAGAAAAGGATTTAAATACAAGAGACAAATACACCGAGAGTATTTGATCATCTTGAAATACTTTTACAACGACATGTTTTTTTCTCCCGTAGTTTCATATCTTAGACTTAAATTTAACCCCGGGTGAAAAAGAAAAGGAGACCGTGCCCAAATAAAGAGTGGAGTCTATGTAGACCAATACTTAAGTGCTTAAAAGAAAGTGGCAGCTCTAAAAATAAAATGTGTTTGTTATAAGATAGGCGGGTAGAACATCAGAAAACACAATGTAATCATTACGAGTTTAATCTGAAAGATTCAACCGAAACAGTAAGAATTTTCAATCAACATGTTGTTAACGCGACGTCTAAAATTAAATCAGCCAACCAAAAAGTCAGTAATTGTACCGGCCCCGTTAATTCCTAGTTCTACTATTCCTTTTTTTTTTTTCTATGTTGATTACGAGCAAAGCGCAGCAAGTTTCATGCTCTTTGCATATCACTCCCATCACGAAGAGTGCATAGTATCGCATTTGATTGTGCCACAACATCGCCGCACGAGTAGATGGATCTTTCCTTCTACGAAGTGCTGGGTTATCATCCCGACACACGATGAAAATTCAGCCAAGGATAGCGCTTTACGCGGAACGATGAGCTTCCACCACGCCGACCACGTCAACGATCACCACCGACGCCATGTTTTTTCAGCAGAGAGCAAGAACCGCGAAACAGCGCAGGGAGCGCAGGCGCATATCTTATCTTTCTCTCGCTTCGTTTACGACACGATAGGTGGCGCATAGTTCCGAGCATTATTCGATTCGGCAATATCCGTCACATCGCTAATTATTCAACAAAATGTGGATCAGAATATTCTTTAACAAAATTTTGAAGCGACATTCACCGGCTATTTATAGTTTATCGTCGCGATGCTGGTGTGGTAGGCTCCTCTCCAATAGGCGACGTGGATTTGGCTGACGTGCCATGGCACCGCGGATGAATCGTATAGACCCTTTTCATGGTGAACGCCACCAGGCGGTGCTCGTCTTTGACGTCCCAGAGAACTTCCGGTTCAAAAAAAGAATGAACAAAGCCCACCTTAATACCGCTGCTTGAAAGGTCGATGAAACGTTTAACCCCCGATTCTCCAGGTGAACGCCAAGAGAACAAAGCAGAGCGAGATCTGTTAAACATTTTCGAATATTCTTGTAAACCCAATTCTCTCCTTTAAGATGTTAAATTGTCCAGCCGAGGGCCCTTGTTAAATCTCCAACTTTGATGTACGTGTTGCATTTATGCTTTCTAGCACTGGTGACATAAGCAGGCTCGACAGGCTAACAAGCACGGCACGGCCGGAAGTCGCTTGGGACGCAGGAGGCAGCTCATGTTTGTAAACAGAAAAAGGGTCTATAGTGAAAATGCAGTGAGCTTTCGAAGGAAAGAAGGTAAAAAAGAGCCCGCGTTTCTTTTAAACGTTCTATAGCGGAAACGTTTTTGGCTCTATTTTTGTGTTTTGGTTTTCGTTTCACACCTTTTACAACGTGCGGTGGATTAAATTCGATTTCAAAATCGTTTCATGGTCCCTTTAATGTCATTTTGACACGCAGGTCGACATAGCTTGGCTCGATTAATTCAGTTGTCAGTTTTGTTTTTCCATTTAATTGAGCCTTAGTGAGCTGTATTTTAGAACCATTTAAGCCTTTGTATTTTCTAAAGAAATCATCGTTGTCTTCGTGACTTAGATGTCGTTCGGAGTTTATAGTTAGTTCCCTTACCATCTTCTTCGTCGCGAGGAAGATTGAACCGTAGGACTAAGCGAGTATATGAAAGAGTGTGCAATTATTTATTTAGTCAATACTACAGACCCGAGTGGGTCTAGGTAGGAGAGGGATACAAATCGAGAACGATAGAAAAAACGGTATAGAAAAACACGACTTTATGTACCTAGTTGAAACAATAAAGAACAATTAAAATATGCAGGCACGCATAAAAGACTTGTCACTCACTCCACGTCAGACATGTACGTAACGCGTTACAAGTAACGAGTTACTTGTACCTAGTTACTATTTTCGGTAACGAGTAACGTATTCAGTTACTTTTCAGAAAAGGAACGAGTAACGGTATTTAGTTACTTTTAAGGCCAAGTAACGAGTAACGGTATCTCGTTACTTTTGAGGAGTAACGTGTACAACACCGCTTAAACGGCCTTGTTTTTATTCTAGCCTTAGTATGTGTCTATTGCGACAAAGGCAGATGGAAAACCCGAAAAACAAATAAACAGTATGAAAATACAGCAATGTATATCGCTGAACACGTCAGTCGAACAGTTCGACTGACGTGTCCAGCGATAAACGTTGCTGTACTGAACTCTACAGCTGGGAATGTCCTCCACCCAGCCAGCACAATCAGGTTTGTTGGTTGAACTTTCTAGAACCGTTCACGGACCGAATGTAAACCCGGAGGTTGCAAACACGGGAAGGCACATAGCCCATTACCCGCTGTCCTCAATGAAGGCGCAGTTCCCGAAGATTCAGCAGCTCTTCCTGAAGCAAACCACTGCCGTTCCTTCGAGCGCGTCAGTAGAACGACGCTTCCGCGTCACCGGAGATGTATTTTCAAGCTAGCGGGGAAACATAACTGATGAAAACTTCGACAGGCAGCTGCTGCTTAAGGGAAACGACTACTAAAAAGAAAACAATAAACCACGAAACAAAAACAGTTGTGTATTTGGTCTTCAAAGTAACGTAAAAAGTAACTCGTTACTTTTGAGGTAACTCAGACGTTTCTTTTGAGAATCGGTAACGAGTAACGTATTTAGTTACTTTTTGAGCGAGTAACGAGTAACGGTATTTAGTTACTTTTTTGGGGTAACGTGTACATGTCTGCTCCACGTAACCTGTGCCAGGAAATCAACTTTCAGTCGGATGGAACAGCTGTGACCACGAGCGTAGACCCTGCTACCTCCACCTTCATTCATGTAGGTTCGCCTTATAGAATGCGATTTTTACGCATTGTTGCGCACATTAACAGAAAACAACAACAATTATAATACAAATCGCTATTGGCTGTATCTACGGCCATTGAACTGAAACCCCAAGTCACACTGCTCAATTGTTTGGTAAATTGTGTTTTCTGATTTTACAAAGTGTTCAACCACACATGATAAACTAATTTACTGCTTCAGGCAGCAAGAACCAAGGATATTTCTTTTGTATATGACATTGCTCCTGATATTCCAGACAATGCTGTTTTACGTAAGGTGATTAGTCTCGCATTTGCAACTAGACGAATAGGAATAAAACGAAGTTATTTACACTGTACTAATCAAAACTGCCAGAAGTTAAAATAAAAATATACATTTTTTTTGTGTAGTAGTTTGACTTTGAACATTTCTTGCTGTGTCAGACTCCTCCACGCATTGACGTTCCCCTTGTCACATAGCCGCGTAACTATACACCCCTTTCCCGACGCTATCCCTGTTGGCTTCCACTCCCGACTTCCCACCCATCCCCCTCTTTGAGCCGTCCATCTTTTTTTTTTTTTTCCTTTTCTTTTTCCCCCACTCTTTTCTCCGCAGCAAACCGTTCCGGGGAAAAGCGCTTATACTTCCCACCGACCGACCGACTGTCCGGCCGGACCGTTCGTCGTCCACTCCGGGAGTTATTACCGGACTTTGCCGGTTTTATCTCTCCGCCACGGACCAGAGGTCAGCGCTGTCAGACGGCCGCTATCTCGTAAATCAAGCGAGCAGCGGTGGCGATCGAGCCGCGGGGCCGTCCGACGTCGCTGCCGGACCACTGGACAGTGGTCAGGCGGTGCGGGAAGCAGCACCAGTGTCCAGCGGCGCACTGGTAGGGCCGTGAGCAATGGCAGACGCGATCCGATTACGCACCCCAAATTGCCAGGCGCTTACTAAAGCGATCCTTGCGACACGCGCCGCGGTGCGGCCGGTTGAGACGGACACTGGGGGACGCGAGAGAAAGAGCTCACTTTGCTCGGCTGTCAGGCATTCGTTAGGGATCGGGGATAGAGGGCGAGCCCAAGTTGGAACAAAAGGATGGTTTCTGGAAGGGAAACCGGGGTATGAAAAATCCTGTTTGATCAGATAGCAGACTTGAAAACTCTTTTTTAGATACATTTCACTAAGATCTGCGATGAGGTATCGTATCTCAACCCCGGTGGAGAACAAGAGGAACAATGGAGACAAGCAACGCTTCCGTCGACACGCACAACGCCTTTTGTAGACGGTGTTCCGTGTGTCGATGATTTCTGCAGTCGTTGTCTCGTGGTTTATGTATGCTCATATTTCATCGATAGTTGGAAAGCTTATTTTTCTCTCTGCTACGCATTTTATCAAAACGGCCGCCACATCTAAAGACAAGACAGCGATTGGAATTATTAAACGGAGTAAGTCCCAAACACGGTTTGGTTGCTTGCTCTTCCTATATTAAGCCATATACTCAAAGAGTTGAGATCGCCTCGTAGTGCAACGTTCTTACATGCAACACTTATATGTAACACTCTCACGGGCTTGGACGTCCCCCGGTGAAATTAGTTGGATGCTGTTAGTTTTGCCACATAATATCGTTCCTCTACTAAAAACAAAACAAAATAACTATAAAAAACACTAAGGGTTACCTTCATGTCTGTCTGTCTGTCTGTCTCAGGGTGAAGACACATCCTGGGCCAGACGCGCTGGCGCACTCAATGCGTGATGCGGTAAAATGGCGTCTAAGCACCAGCCAAGGCGCGCTCGAGCTGAGTCACACCGGATTGCGCGCACTGCAAAAAATATGAACGATAGGATGGCAAAAAAAGGCCAAGTTGTCAACACTGGAGCAAAATCGCGCGTGTATGAAGGCACTCTTGGTCAAACAGGACCGGTATGGATCTTGACCACGCCATATTATAGTCGCCCGTATAAAGCGATATGATTGCATTCCTCTGGCAGTGCTCTCTCGTGCACCACCTAAAAAAAGATGGGTCTGTACAGAGACCACTCTATTGTCACTGACAAAAAATGAGAACGGCGGGGAGGTCCGTCAGTTGTCCCGCCTCCAGCGCACAGCTTCGACAACGCTTCGGCGTCTCGTAAGCCTCGAGCGTGCACGCGCAGACAAAGCACGGTGGAAGGCAACGGGCGCGTGCTGGAGGCCGGACAGTACGCATTGCCCTACTCATCTTTTCAGTGACCATAGTCCATTTGATTTCCGGTACTCCTTCTTCATAGAGAGTGTAGAAGCACTCTCGAAGCTGGCCGAGATCTCGACCTCCGTATGCAACGAGGGTGGGCCATCAGTCGTCCCGTGCAGATGCGCCATTTGGAGAGCGATAGAAAAGTCAAGCGTCGCGGACGCCCTCCCAGACGAGGTAGGCTTAACGCGATTACAATGGCGGCGGGCGTCTGCGCCGGCAGTCCCCAGGCGGCCGGGGCAGACGTCGTCAGCGCCACCGGCGCCTGTCGCTGCGCAGCGAGCGCGCGGTCTCTAATGAAGTTAGCACGCTATCCCCTGACCTGTCGCATCGATCATGCCCTTAATTGATCGGATATTGAGCAGGTCACCCGCTGACTGTTTCGGGCCTCGCGGGCTACACTCGTCCGCCCGGTGGATGGGCAAAGAGTTGACCTCCTCGTGTCGCCCCGAAGCGCCATCGAGGACGCGGGCGCACCAGAGAACAGGGGGACAGTCATGACGTCGAGTGCCGGCAGATGGAGAGCTCATTGCCAGATTGAACAGCGGATTTGTTTCACGAAAATGACAAGGGGTCAACCTTGACGCTGGCGCAGGCGACGCCCGTGAAAGGGCGAAATATCTTGAGTGTGAAAAACGCACTTGTTCGCCTTTAACTTTAGGCTACATCTCAGAAGATGAGAAGTGCCAAGAACTATTGGCAGTCTCAAGCGCGAACACTTTATTTCTATGTATACAATAATAACGGCACTACTAGTATTAATATTTATGACAAGATTCTAACGAAGTAATAGAACCACCATGCGCAAACAAGAACTACTGAAGTTAGTGGATATTTAATTTCTGTGTTTCAGATTTCTGAGGTCCGCACGACGGAGCGCGGGGTGAACACCATCCGAATGAGTAGCCCTTATCCTGTGTTCGTGAGATATGACGCATGCTTATTAGTATAAAATTTCTGTAAGCAAACCATTTCTTTTGTTATTAATGTGCACTGGCTGTCAAGATATGAGGCAGATTGTGCCACGCATGCATGTTCGAGCTCAGCATTTACATAAGCTACCACTGTCTAACTAAGACGGACAATTACTTTAATACCGATATGAAGCAATAACGTACCCTCCCCGCTCCTTTGGGTATGAATAGGTTGGTCATTTACGTTCACAATACAAAGCGAATCTGTGATTTACAAGATTCACTAATAGTCGGTTTTCACGCGAAGCAACTTAAGCTGCATTAGATCTGCCCCGAATAAAACAAACTGACTTTCAGCAACCAAAAGATCGGGATTAAGATCTTCTTTCTTGCTCATTACGTTCGTTTTATTTCAGCGTCCATAATCCTTACGATGTTCGCTGCTGTTTACACTTGGAATGAATTTCGCCGTAGTTAGATACAGCTGCTTTTTGCGGGCTGCGACTTCCCTTATAAGCCATAGAATATGACCCTGGAAGATGCAACTCCTGTAAACTTTCTGGACAGATTCATATCAAAACAAACAACCATGAATCAACTGCAGTATAAGTGGGAAAGTATAAAGCAGACCGTGTTGTTCGTCGATCGGTGAACCACGATGATATGCAGCTCCCATCAGCCTCCTTTGCATGATTGATGGCGCTTCGCCATACGGCCACGGTGCGCAGTGGCAAAAGTGCCCCGAGGGAAGTTTTTATTATTTGAAAGTGGCAATGCGATGTTCTTTTGCCAGAAGCCGTGTAACTAAACAAGATACATTTTATCGGAGCAACATAGCAACATGCAGCTTCCTTCGATGCTCTTTTACAAATTTATTGAAGAAACCTGCAGATACGGTAAAAACACAAAGCACGTACCATTGTCATCGCTACCATAGGAAAGTACTAAGCATTGCCCTTATGAGATTATCTATTTAATTATTCTATTGAGAATAGAACAATAATAATATAAACACCTAAATCACGCAAGAAAATCTACAAGAATTTTGTGGCTTGCAAAAGTAGGTGATCTGCAAACGGTTATAAATATTCAGTTTTCGTATGCACTCCACTCGTCCAACCATTCGTTGTACCTCCTCGGGCTTATCCACTAAGTTACTTTGCAGAAAACATTAACAACAACAAGAAAGAATGCTTAAGGAATAACAAGCTCAATCACTGAACTCAAGAAGTACAACACAATGAAATCGCGAACTCAGTCGAGTGTAATAATAACAAAAAGAAATGAAGAATGAAGCCGCGTGTCTAAACGAACACGCTGACTGCAGAGACAACTGGAATCGCTAGAAACTCGCATCTGCTGCACACAGTGAGCCAATAGGGTCTACGCAGTCAGCGCCGCCTGTAGCCGCGGGGATCTCCCACGTACGCACATCACACACACATGCAAACACACACACACGAGCATACACGCACGCACATACACTCAGAGGAGCCCACAACTACGCACACACACTTACACACACACACAGTACACTTTGCCGCGTGTAGAATTCGCACCATAGCCCGAGGCTACAGGAGCAGCAGCAGCAGCAGCTTGTGTCAACAAGAGTCACAGCGGCGAACTGTGCGTTGCCCGGTTCTTCTTCCCTATATCTATCGAACAAATTGGGGAAGAGGAAACCTAAAAGAGCGGAACCTCGAAAATTCTCACAGGGGAGCCGCTGCTTCGTGTTCGAAAATCAACACGATACTCGCGCGACTGATTGCGATGGGAGTTCTGCGGTGGCGGCGGTGAACGGCTGTGAGCGGCGCCGACGTTGGAACAGGTCCCACTCCAACCGTCGCCTCCCCGTTTCTTCTTCGCTGTTTGCTCAGCGGCGCACGGGTGTTTCTGTATTGGTTTCTCGTCTTGATGCCACGCTTCTGCTTTTTGTCTCGGTTACTCTTCCTTTTGTGAGTTCCATCGCCGCTTACATTTTTGTCTCTTTTTTTTTTCTTGTTTGCAGGTGAGTTTTAACTTGATCATTCGACGAACATTTGGGACTACCGCAAGGAGAGCGGCGTGTGTGTCTGTAGGGGTGTGCCGGAGTGTGCGGCTGAAAAGTAGAGAAGGCTGGAAATGGAAGATAGAACTATAGGTTAAGAGCAGAAAAAAAAATGAGAAAACGAATGTGGTAATATTGTGGAGTAGTAGTACTTTCTTCTGACGCCCGAGGCTATTTTATGTTTGTTCGTCGCTGCGAGTTTTGGAATTGTTGTTTTGTTTGTTTTGATTACTACTTTAAAATTTTAAAATGGAATTTCGAGGGAGAGTTTGGGAATAGAAATTCTCATAGGAATTCTATGAGATGGAAGAGTAGGATAACAGAAAATGCCACTTTGTGTTTTATTACTGAAGTGAAAACGCAGGCGAGTTGGAGAATGACTGCCAAAATTAACCTGAGAGAGGTCCAAAAAAAAAAACCAAAACGTTAACGGACCTACGCAACACCATGTCGAAATTTTCTTTGCTCTCGCCTGTTTATTGTTCACCTAACGTATAATGCTCGAAAATTGAAACAAAAATAACAAAAATAACGGGAGGTGATATTTAAAAGTAAGATAACCTTGATTTTATCTTGCAAGGTCACCATTTTCGTCCTCGTGTACGAGACAATTATTTTAGATTAAAATATACCAGCTGAGGAACAAGTCACATAATACAAAATGTATCTAGGATGCATCGGCTTGGACAGTTGTTTACTGCAGGGGGTGGTGACGCTGTTATTATTTTTGGGTCAGAGTTATGTAGAACAAAGACTAATCAGATTCCCGTTTTGGAAAAGAGGCATACTTATCGTTTGTCTAAGCAAATGAAGAACAAATATGTAATGCCGAGAGAGGCCAGTTTAGATTTAGTAGTTTAAATCAAACGGGAGACTGCGAAATATTTGAGTTTGCGCATGAAGACGAGCACATGTTTTTCACAAGTTACAATTAGCATAAGCAGACTGCAGTGCCTTTCTCTGGTTGCGAGGTTTGAAGGGCATATTCAGTTATATGCCATTTTCGAGTGACGAAACCCGAGCTCCCTAAGCCTGTTGGTCGCGTTAAAGGGGTACTCCGGCAATTTTTTGACCTACCACAACTAACCATAATTTCTGACTCCCCGGCCTTTACCCTTTCCTGTATGCTATTTAGTATCGCGAAATTCATAATAGTTATTGTGAAATCGGCAAATGAAAATGATGCAAAAACCAACATTTAAATCTTCCCGCACTTTTCAGTGCCGTGACTTCAGTGCCGGGCAGGCTTGCCAGTCGAGCAAGCAGTGTAAAGAATAAAATATGCCAATCATTTGTTCCGTGCTGGAGCGCGGGTACTGGAGCGAGCTTCCAAAGCATTCATTTGACACCATGAAACTGCCTGCAATCAGTTGGGAACAAATTCTACAGCCCAAAAACTGAACCCCTGCCTTCCACTGACGTCACTTTTTCGTTGTTGCCAGTAGAGACTTTCAGTTTGAAAAACGCGGTGAAGACCAAAACTGTAAATTCGATAACTTCGCGAAAAAAATATATTTTGACCTAATATTTGGGATTCTATTTCAACGATGTTTTTTGGCGAGCTTAGCAAAATTTCAAGGAAATCGGAGACCATGAAGCAAGGCTGATAAAAATTGGAAGGGTGATGCGGCGTTGGTAGCGCAATCGATGTTCCATTTCGCCATTGAAAATTATATCGCCGTTGCTTACATATTCAGAGGGTAAATTGAACGTTTATTCGGTAAATTTCTTTGACGATATAGTCCCATGCATTTTCCGTTATCCCAACAACACAAAAGTAGTCAATACAAACATTTTACGACCTACTTGAATATAATTACTCGTGTTAGAATAGAAAAAAAAAGCAAAGCTGATCTATTGATAACACGCGAAAGAAAATCAGAAGGACCAGGTTTAAGAAGACAGATGGGATGTGTCTTACAGTCCTCCTCTTTAATAATCAAATAGACTCCTGGAAAGCTTTATATTATTGTGTGCTTTCCAAGTTCCTCATTCCTACATGCAACGTCTCAAGCTTCCAAACATGCCTCCCGCCCCTTTCCTCTCCCCGGCCTTTAGCTTAATGAACTGAAATTGCGCAAGGAAGTAGAAGGTCTTAGATTACCGCACACAAAATCTTTGCGTACTCAGTTCAGGCTTGCCGCAGGCCCAATGGGGACGACGCTATTTTTTTGCGTACGTAAAACGTTCGCATACGCTATTCTATAACTCGCTACTGACAGTGCCTATATGATACGCCTGTGACACCTCATGTTTCGACTGTAGTCAAGACAATTACAATTTAACTTAACAATTACACATATAGAAACGTGAATGAAGAGGTGCTTCCTTTATTTTGTCCAGCGCTATGAATGCTGGTCCCGAGGCATTGCATTTTGCACTTAATTTTCTTTTCGTTCACTGTAGTATCTTTATTCATTGATTTTTTTTCTTACTGAGAAAACAAGCTTTGCAATAAACAAAGCAAACTTTATTGACTTTCGCTCAGAGCATCCTTATATTTGACAGTAGGTGCTAACTGACTTGTGTAACTAAACATAAGATGTTAAGTTTCTCCGTTTTTTGCGCTACGTACATAGGTGCAACAACAATGAGGGCAACATTGTAACGAATAGAAATATTAAAATTGAGTGTCCCTTAATATATTCTTAAGACGTTAATTTACGATATATAGCTTGGTCCCATGCTCAGCTGTGGCTTTCCCTTCCACCTAAAAATAAAGGCCCGTTCACACTCTTGCAACCGAGCACGACCGAGAGACCGGTTTTTAAGCCTCTTGCGACGTCTTAGGACCGGACGCGCTGCTGCGGAGCTGGTTCTAAGAGGTCGTAAGAGGCTTAAAAACCGGTCTGGTCTTTCTCGGTCGTACTCGGTTGCAAGAGTGTGAACGGGCCTTTAGGTTTTCTTTTTAATGTTTTGGGGCGTCTTTTTGAACGCATTAGATGACGTGCCCACAGCGTATTTTTTTCTGTAAGATGGAGGTACGCACGCTTCGGACTGCAGCGATTGGTTCTTCAGCTGACCGCGCTAACCGTCGAAATCTAAAGTGTCCTTTTTCGCCCCGGCCGATTCAAACGGTTGATTTCACTCTCCTTCCGGCGTACCGGAATAAATGACAGCGACCTCGCGCTCGTGGGCGTAGCAGTACAGCTGCGCGTTAACAGTCTCTGCTGCGCTAAACAGACACTCGCACGGCGTCGAAGTTATTGGAACACATAAGTCCTTGCCCATCCGTTTGGAGTTACAAATCTCGCCTCTACAGTTTACTTGAAGTGAAGATTTCACCTAAAGTTTGCCTTCGTCCAAGTTTACTCGTCCACGTCCGTCTGGTGAAATCGTGGAATTTTTACATTTTCTTTCGTTAGTCAAGATTTAACCGATTAGACGGTTAAAAAGATTAATTCGCGATTAAAGCATCCCTCGATTAGCCGGTAGGTTAATCGATTAAGTGCCCAGCTGATTGTCGAAGGAAGAAACGATGCTTTTGGAGTTTGAAACGTGTACGTCGTGATAAAATTACACGAAGCTAATATAGGATGCACCTACATATAAAATTACACGAAGCTAATATAGGATGCACCTACATATAACTTGGTTCACCGCATGAAGGGGGAAATTAGTAGCGCTCCGCAAGGTGCCGGTGGTGACTCTTCGGACAGAAACTGAGAGAGAGAGGAGGAGACGAGACCGCGCGGGGACGTCAGAACGTCCTACTCGGATTGGAATAATAGACCTGCCTTGGTCTCCCCTGCAATCGTCGAACGAGTTAGAACACGTAGCGCCGGAGTCCGGCGTTTGGCGTACGTGTTCTTATGCGCATTCGACGAGTGCAGTGGAGGAGACAAAGGGAGCGCTTGTCTCCACACTGGACTGTTCGAACGCTTTAGTATGCGGAATGCCGGCGTCCGGCGTTTCACTTTGAACTCGTTTGACTAGTCCAGTGTAGACAGATAGCTTTGAGTCTAGCCACACTGATCATTCAAACCAGAGCTGAGCGTTCTGACGGTCCCGCGCGCTCGCGTGTTCCTCCTCTCTCTCAGTTTCACTCCGCTTAGCTTTCGTTTCTCGGCTATTTGAGGAACGCCCGACAATTTTTTTAGGATTCATCTCTCGCTAATGTCGTACTGTGCTCGTGGTATCTTTTTTTTCAACTTTAAGAAACAACCACGCTCAATATCATGTTTGCGACTGAGCATTTTTGCAAATCTCTCAAACAGCCGATTACTGCAATGTAAGTACGTATAAGGACCTAAAAAAAAAAAAGAGTCGATATTCAAAAGCATACGTATGATAACTAACAATATTAAAATAAAATGGACAAAATATAAAAAAAAAAACTTACGGCGTAGCGTTCGCTGATGATCTTAATTATTATCCCAGCGTAGCAAACGAGATCGCGATTTTAATGCACTTAAGTGCAAAGGTGCAAGAGAGCTGGACAAGAATGACGAAAATAACCTCTGCAGAAGCGGAACAAGGGGGACAAAGGACAAACACAAATCTTCAAACACAGCTAGGTGACTGGTGCTCTACTGACTCTACTGTTTGCCCTACTGACTTCTAACCCCTGATTAGCTCAGTTGGTAGAGCGCTCCACTGGAAATGGAGAGGTCCCGGGTTCGCGATATCCGGACCAGGCGGTTTTTTTTCGGTCGCGCACCAGTCATCTAGCTGTGTTTGAAGTTTCGTGTTTGTCCTTTGTCCCTCTTGTTCCCTTTCTCCAGGAATTATTTTCGTCATTCTTGTCCAGCTCGGTTGCACCTTTGCAAGGTAATTGCATTAAAATCATAACCTTAAAGTGCAAGCCATTCACCCTTGTTGGTATTAGACTGCTGGCGGCTGATAAAACCTGTTTGCTCTACTGACGTGTAATCCCTGGTTAGCTCAGTTGGTAGAGCGCTCCACTGGAAATTGAGAGGTCCCGGGTTCGATACCCGGACCAGGCGAATTTTTTCGGTCGCGCACCAGTCACCTAGTTGCGTTTGGAGATTTGTGTCTGTCCTTTGTCCCTCTTGTTCCCATTCTCCAGGGATTATTTTCGAGATCGCGGCATTTACCTGCAAGAATGTCAAACAGCGAGTTACGAAGTAAGACGCGTAAACAGAAATGTATCAGGCGTTGCGTTTCTTCAGTTTGATCCGCGTCTATCGACCAACACACTGTTTATAAAACCAGCTCGCGTTCGCCAACCTGCAGGAGTGGGCACCGCGAGCACGCAGAAACCCCATTTGCCCGAGGAGAAGCATCTGCGCATGCGCAGTTCTGACAGCGGCGCCACTACAGTGCTGTGACGTCAGAGTGTTGGGTTGGTCTATAAGCATTGAGTCTGCGGTTCGAATTTGAGCATGACGTGCGCGTGCGTCCCATATCGTAGACTTCATTTTCAGGTCTATTTTTGGTGTTGTATTCGTCGAGTTACCTCCTTTGATTGCAGTGATTGACTCTCCTATAGGTTTGCATTCGGGAAAGTAGGCGGACGGCTATATTTTCGAGGGTTTCCGAACCACATAATGCAAGAATTTGGCGAAACGTTCGGCGTCTGCGTACTTCCAACAACCAACTTTTTCTTTTTTTTTTTGTTCTCTCTCTTTTGGAAGTTAACATTTGTCAACATTTTGTTAGCACTCATGGCTGCTCGAACAACCTTACTAAATTTTCTTTCTGTGTGTGTTAACGAGGCTGAAGACATTCGTTTAAAACGTCGAGCGAGGCAATCCAACTTACATCGATATATTTACCCCTACTAGCTTTTCAGCATTAATAGGTGTACGATTCTTCGAAATTCAGTTCTCCAGCCGCAGTTTCGAAAGCCACTCAGGAAATTTAATAAATATAATTAGTAACAACTTAAGAAGAACAGGGCATACCGAGCCCCGAACACCGTATTATGGCTGCTCAGCCAATGGAATTAAGTCAGTAGCAGATAGAAATGCCGTAGAACGAATCAGAAAGAACACGGAAACGTAATAAATAATAATGTATTGTACGTATAAGGACCTGCGTTCCATTAGCTGGTACCGACTATAGCATTCGTCACTGGAATAATATATATATATATATACGAGGGGCGTTCATAAAGTTTGTATTATCGGCAGAAAAAATGAAAAAAAAAACGAAACAAAACAGGCATCAAAATGAGCGTGCGTCCCTCTAGTTTTCGCACAGTTAAACATCGCATAGCTATAGTAGCGCTTAACACCGCTACGGTGTCGAAACAAAAATGGCACCGCCCGTCGGTGCCAAGCACATGCAGTGATCGGTTTTTTTCCATTTGAAGAGAAGCAATGCCAAGGATATTCATTCCAAATTGTGAGCGTTGTTCGGGGATAACGCCCCAGTTTATGACACTTTGGTTAAATGGCGCAGACGTTTCCAGTGTGGCCAAATAAGAGGAAAGCATTTCAATGACGACGGCCAAGTGATTGCTGAAGTGGAGCGATTTCTGAACACTCAAAACGAGGAGTTCTATAACAATGGCCTCCGGCATGTGGTCCATCGCTGGAAAAAGTGGGCATACCTTTTGGTGGCGAACATGTAGAGAAAGTCTTAACTCCTACTCGAGTTTGATTGCTGAATCTCTATTCCTTCGGGACAATGATATGAACTTTATGAATGCCCCTCGTATATATATATATATATATACCACAATCAAGTTATTCGGCAAGCAAAACGGATCGACCTTCGCCTTTGCGTGGTGGCTTCACTGCATAACACAAACACGGAGACAAGCGTAGTGTGTCATCGTGCCTCCCCTCTTTTACCAGTCACAAAATAGCGGCGGCAGACGGGGATGTCTACGGAAGGGCCAACACAGGGTCGTGCTTCTTAATTCCGCGCGGCGCCGCTTTGTCGTCTGGACGGAGCACGAAGACGCCAGCCCAGGCGGGCACGGTCCATCCCCAGCCCCGGCCGAGGAGGGGGGGGTGCGCAATCCGGCTGTCGCCGCAGCATCTCACCGGCCTCCACGGACCACCCGGTACGAGAGCGGCGGGCTCTTTGGCCGCTCATGCCGACCGCGGTCAACGGGTCCGGCTAATCCCTCAAAGCCGCGCTTGTCCCTTCGGAATAACATGCGCCGAGTACTCATAGCCGCCGGTGGAGTGAAACCTCCACCAGACCCCGCCGCCTGCTCAGACAACCAGGCGCCCGAAGGTGCGTCGACGCGTGGCTTTGACGGTGGGTGGTGCGCTCTCGGCTCAAAAATGGTTGTCGCAGTATCGTTCGTGCTACTCGTGTGCGATTACTTTTAGCTCAAATGTCTTCATCGCCTTCTTAGGACGATTAATCCACTGCCGGGTAAACTGTTTGGGTCCTTGTGTATTCGGCTCGGGTACTTTACTACTGCGGTTGTTTGTTGCCTTACCGAGGGTCGACTTTCCACATGGACTTTCAATCGAAGACACAAAACAAGGTATTTCAAGATCGACATTGATCACCTGTGGAGCACATAATCTGCTACCCGGTAGAATAGTTTTATTTTTTCTTCTTTCTGTTTTTTTTTTTACATTCTTTACTTTTTCTTCTTCTTGTTCTTGATGTTATTATTCAAAACGCGGCAAAAACGAGAAGAAAGAGAATGAAATACTATAGTTGAAATAGATTTGAAAGTTCGTACGTTGGAAGCTGCAGAAAAACTACGTACTAGAAAGGGAAGGGGAAAAAGCAAGAGGGCGGGGTATGAAAGAATTGCGTATGCCGTAGACATTTCTTTCACTCAAGTAAGAACACTAAATGTAATAGCCGTTAGCTTAAGCTCCGAACGAAAATCTGACATGTTCAGTCCCTTTAAAGCGGTACTACGGCGAATTGTTTTAGCTACCCCAACTACATTTTCAGAATCACCGACCTTTTTTAGCCTTTACGATATGCTATTTAGTACCGCGAAATTCAGAATAGCTATTGTAAAATCGGCAAGTAAAAATCAGACTCAAATCAACATTCAAATATACCCGCGCTTTTCAGTGCACTGACGTCAGGGGAAGGCAGGCTTGCAGGTCGAGCGGGCAGTCTAAAAATGGACTGTGCCGAGCATTTGTTTCCTGCCGCTGCGCGGGTGCTGAAGCTTCCAAAGCATTACTTCGACACCATAAAACTGTCTGTTATCAGTTAGGAACAAAGACTAGTCTAAAGAGTGAACCGCTGCTTTTCCATGACGTCACGTTTTCATTGTTGCCATTAGAGACTTTTTCTTTGAAAACAAGGTGAGCACCGAAATGGTAATGTCAATAACTTCGTGCAAAAAAAAAGAAGAAAAGAACTATTGTGACCCAATATTTGGATTGCCATTTCAGCCATGTTTGAGGATGTGTTTAGCAAGTTTTGAGTCAAATCGGGAACTATGAAAAAAGAAAACACCGGAGTAGCCCTTAAAGCTTAGGTCGTAGCTTTATAAAAACAAATATAGATTCTGTGTGTCTGTGTGATAAATCGTATTATAAAAAAACTCGTCCAGCGCACCGTCAATGTTAACATTAAACGTTCGAAACGTACAGGCATTGATTGCAACGTGCATTCGTAAACTCTGGAATATTTAATTTATAAAGGGCGACTCACACTCCATTGCGAACATATGTAACCGCGTGTGATTTTTTTTTGTATGCATATATATATTATAGTTGTGAAAGAAAGAGAGAAAAATGTGATAGTGAATAAAGCGCGTGCATTGAATGTAAACCATATGTGAGTTTCGTGTTAAAGTAGAACAGGGATTCCGTATTCTCTACTAGATTTTCAATGTAAACAAAAACGTGTGTTTAGATAAATAAGCTTCACAACAAAAGTGTCCAAGTGGTGACGTTTAGATTGATTACTAATGAATTATTAATTTCGGAATGCTTCATCAGAGTCTGGAAGTTTTAATTCCAAACTATAGTGAATTGCCCATCAAAGCTTTTATATTGTTTAGGTTATCGGACAAAATGCTAGCATATAGTTCTATATATACTCATTGATTTATTCCCCAGGTTTAATGTAGAAATCGGTAAATGAAGGACAAATGAGCAGATATGGCAATTAGTGAAAACGCCTCAGGACACTCATAAGGTAATATTTCCAAATGTCTCTTCATAATTAACGATTATAGTCCTCACAGGACTAACTCACCAGACATAGTTGTAAATTAATTATCAAGATACAATTTCATAAGAAATATTATGTGTCACGTGGAGTATCTGGGTCCTATATTAGGCGACTCAACGTAAAGTGGACGCCGTATGACTTCGCTCATTTTTCCCAAGCTCCTCTGATTATGACACGCGCCTGCAAGAATATACTATAATGACCACAAACACACGTTCTCATTTTTCATAGGCACGCAAAAAACCTTTTGTTGTGAATAAAAAAATTTAAATGACCAGTTGGCTCTATATACAACATTTCTTTCCATTATAAAGCCAATATACATTTGATATCTAATTAATCCTTCCGAAACCCTCCCAAACTCGTTTTTATTACTTGTATCTATCATATATTATTATTGCATACCACGAGCGTCTGGATAAGCCGATCTGCAGCCAAAAACGTACTTGGCGCCCGTCAGCGTCAACGAAGCGGCCTTTTCTGGTCCAAGCCCGGCAGACCATGAACATAGCTGAGGGGCGCCACCACCACCGCCATCACACCGCCATCACGACAGCCGGCCATTCAGAGTGTGTGAGGACCTCACAGAGACTCCCTCTGGCAAAGGGACCCACGCGGCAGACGCCACGCCGCCGCCGCCACATAAATCTTAAGCCTCTTTAAACGGTGCTTAAGAACCCTGTCGGAACCCGCTGCAGTATACGCTGCTTTCCAGCGGGAGGCGACAGTTGGGGCGACGTGTTCTTGGGAAACACGGCCGTCCCCGCGCTGCGTCCATTGTCGGTGCTCAGCGGCGGCGCTTTGTGCGCCCCGTGATTTATAAAGTGGACCTCCCCGGCCCCGGACTTGCTGAGAGAAAAGGGGTAATGGAGTCATTATGGCCGGACAGCCGAAGCGCTGGTCAGTTCGGCTCGACGAGCTGCCCCGCAGCTCCAAACCCCCGACGCTCGCTTGGAGATCATCTGACTCTGCGATGGCGCCAGCTTGCGAACGTTTGTGTTTGCTTGTGCGCAACGGTAAATGCGTTTAACTGTGTGTCCGAAGCATGAAAGCAGTGCGAACTACAGGGAGGGAAAATGGGGAGATCGGAGAGGGGGGAAGGGGAGGGCAGTTAACGGGGTATTCTTGACCTTCCGGGCCACTTATGTTGGGCTTCGTTCTGCAGCCTGCTGTAGGGTGCTCGGGTATTTATAGTTCGAAGCCAAGAGCTGCCAAGTATTGTGTGTATTCGCCACTGGTTTCATCTGTTGTTAGTGTCTCTGGGGTAAAGGATAGCTTTCGCCGGTGTCGGCCGCGAGAGGTGATGAAACATGTTTGTAATGAATATGCATCGGGGAGTAATCACCAAATTTGGTTAGTCCGTTTGATTACCGGGACTTTCGTTTTTGTCCCATTGGCTATGTCCTTTCTTGTTGTCGTAAAGAGAAGCGGATACTCACGGCAATAAAGTATTATTTTATGTGAATACGCAAACTCATAAATGTCAAAAATTTAGTTGACAGAGTCGGAACGGGAAAAACGAGTTAAACAAAAGAAAGAAAGCACACACATACGTTTAAATTTCAAGCATCGAAGAAGGAACATTCGTCAATGAAGTCTAAATACTCATATAGAGAGCGAAAGTTTCGTTTTTACGCTTAGCTTATGATTTGTTTTCATACACAGCGAGGGATGACTGGGTTCACCCGTAACATTGAGTAAATTGGCTAAATAATACGCATTACTCAATTAGGGTTGTATTTCATGAAGCAAATATGCGGCGAACAACGACCGAACTATGTTAGGAGGCGCGTCCGCTTGGCGCGCAGTGTCAGCAGCCACTGACTGCTCTTTAATCGCTGGGAGAGTGAGCGCCGGCGGGCGAATGCTTATTCGCAGCATCCTCGCTCGATCGGGCCAAAGCCTTTATATATTTGAGCGTGAAAATATGATGCGATTGATAGAGCAGCGAAGGTTTTGTTAAGCCTCGAACGGCTCATTCATTCAATCAAATGGGAGGAGGCTCCATGTTTGGTACTTGTGCATAGACCTAGTTTCGTGGTTTCGGGTAGCATACATACAAACATTCATATGTTGATTGCACAATAAACGAGCGCAAAAATTACCCGGGCCTTCAAAACCACGTGTGTGCTTGTGGGCGGGACACTGTTGCAATGGATAGAAACATCGTTATACTTCGTTTCCGCTTCGGTCCGAGCGCGGCCGATGTTATGAGCCGAAGGGCCAATCAAACAGCCAAAAAAGCGCAACGTCATGGCCTGCTCTCTGCGCTTGATAGGACTAGCGGGCGGAAGAGCACGCACAGAGAGACGGCGAATACCGGCTCGTCCTATCAACTGCAGCGAGCACGCCATGACGTCGTGCCTCTTTCGCTGTTTGATTGGCCTTTCGGCTCATAACATCGGCCGTGCGCGGACCGAAGCTGAAACGAAGTATAGTACTCATACATATGTCAACGCACCGGCATGCTCCAGACGAATAAAAGAAAAGAAAAAAATGCAGTTTTAATTTTTGAGACGAACACGTTACAGAACCCGACAAGTTGCAAACTCTGCAAATTTAAACTTGAAAACCACAAGGCGCGCGCGCGCGCACGCACACACACACACACACACACACACACACACACACACACACACGCACGCACACAGACACACACACACAAACACACACACACACACGCGCGCGCGCGCACACACGCACGCATGCACGCACACACACGCACAATTGGACGAATAGTTTGAAGTGATTTAGAGATTACAAGAGAAGCTCCTTTTCCCGATCACAAAACCAATGTATATGAACATTTTTACGCGTAATAGAGACCACGGTGAGGAACTTATGAGTGAAAACGTGCGTACTCTATAAACCCTTCTTTAGGCAAACGCCACCAGGTGATGCTCCAGTCTTTGACGTCCCAGGGAACTTTCGGTTTATAAAACGAATGAACAAAGGCCACCTCAATACCGCTGCTTGAAATGTAGATGAAACGCTTAACCACCGATTCCCCAGGTGAACGCCAAAAGAACGAAGGGTTGCGAGATCTGTAGACATGTTTCGAGTATTCTTGTAAACCAATTTGCCTCCTCCAAGATGTAATTTTGCACAGCCGAAGGCCCTCGTTGAATCTCCAACATTGTTGTCCGTGTAGAATCTATGTTTTCTAGCACTGGTGACATGAGCAAGCTCAACAGGCTTGCAAAGACAGTGCGACCGGAAGTCGCTTGGGTCGCAAGCGGCAGTTCATGTTTGTAAACAGCAAAATGGTCTATATAGCAATCCAGAGGGTGCAGCAGCTAAAAATGTGCAATGTTCTTTTGACGTCCGCTTCACTACAAAACTGACATTGTTTTCGATCATTACTCATTTACTCAAAGCAGCATTTCGCGAACCTTCAGAGCTGTTCTCAGGGCCAAAAAGCATGCCCTTCTATCTAATGGCAGCTTACTTCGTTGAGCGTGTGAGTGAATAAACTTTTATTAAAACGAGCTTGAGGCGCTGATGGTTGGGCGCCCGTCTGGTGTAGGGGAGGGTTTTTTTTTTCTAGTCCAGGAAGCCCTGATAAAATAATTTTTCAGCTCAGCGAAGTAGCACTCATTGCTGAAGGACATCCACTGCACAAAACCATTCTGGCCACGTACCGGAGTGTCCTAAATATCAGTATTCGTGACTAATGACCCTATCTTTAATATATGTACTACGGTGCGGGTGATGAGAGCTAAAATACCGTATTTTCTTTCGAAGAAAATAAAGTCTTCTAGAATTATACTAAGGCACTCAATGCAGATGGTTTTGTTCCTTTCAGACTTTTTATAAACACATATATTTATTCATTTTTCTCACTTCTTGTCAAGCGAAGTAAATATGTAAAAACAGTTTGAAACACTTATTGTGTTTCTTCTTGCCATACGTAACGTATGGCAAGAAGAAACAATACGTGTTTCAAACTGCAAATGAAACTGCTCATGCGAATCGCATGTTAAGGTGATCAAAGTCAAATTTGGGGGTTTTACGTGCCAAACCAACGACGGGCATCTGGCACGCCCCAGCGAAAGACTGAGGATTAATTTGGACCACCTGGGGATCGTTTGACGTGCAACCGCAAGCTCGGTTACACGGCGCCTTTTCTGCAATAAGCCTCCGTCAGATTGCGGGCACCTCTGCCTGGATTCGAATCCGCCACACGGGGATCCGTAGGCCGGCGCTCTCGCCTTGGAGCCACTGAGGCGGACATGTTAAGGTGATATTGAAAACATTGATTTTCTTTTATGATACTCCAATTGAAGCGAGATTACATGTTGTTTTTGACCGTTGTATTAATAGTCATATATCTTTAGCATTATGTAGCGATTATTTGTGGTTCCTAGCAGTCATTCTATTCTCTTAGACGTTTAGTTGTTCCTTGCGCATGTTCTTGTCAATGTATCACCGCCCCCCCCCCCCCCCCCCTCTATATATCCTTCGGGCGCTGAAGGATATATTGAATCAATCAATCAATTAAAGCTGTATTGTTCCTCAACCAAAAATAATAAAAGAAATTAACAGCACTACGGGAGAGCCGTTGCCTTTTCTCGGACGCCACTCTAATTGAGTGTGCAATATAGTTTACGGAAAGTGCGGCCACTGACTTTGTCGAAAAACGGTTATCAGGATAGGATTTCTGTTATTCTTTCCGCTGCTTAGGTCATCTTCACTTATATAACCGGATGCCCTTCATGTTTTCATCATTGCCACACCCCGGTCAAAAACGACATATGACAATGAGACCTACGAGTTTGTGTAGCATGCCACGAGTCAAATTTAGTGAAACGTGATTATAGGCACCAGCTACAAAACCTTTCAGGTGAAGGAACTCCTGACCTTCGTTAGTAAGCGTTGCCTATCTTCAATACGGCCTCCCGAGGCAGCAAAGGACACCACCGAGAAAGCAAAATCGTTGTTCGTGAGAAGGCTTTAATAGAAAGTTCGGACTGCCAGTGATTCGATGTCAAATTTTTTTGAAAAGTAATCACAGTTCAGAGTAAAAACGAAGTTAAAAAGCAGTATTTGAAAGTAGGTTTAAATAGGGCGATGAACTCAGCAGTGTGCAGACCCTTAGGAAACGACCCACAGAGGCTGTTCCCTGTCCGAACCGCGAGTGACGGCGTAGCTTCATGACGACGTCCCTTACCCTCATAACTCCCACGTGGCGACGCCGCCCAGCCGACCGGTCGAAAGGAGGGCGGCGAAAATTCCCAGAACCCTGGATACACGCGTGGCACGCCGTCGGTTGCTTCACAGCCCTCGAGAGCACACACTCGCACCGAAACACACACAATGGCGCAGGCACGCAACAGAAACACACAGGCACACACAAACGAGACCCTGGCCGACCACAGAATTCTTATTGGCATTCTTGGGCTTGATAAATGACTCTCGATACACGCATTGTGGCCGCGGTTATATTAAAAGCGCGCAGCCTTCTAGCGCCGACATTGTCTCCCCCACTGCCGGGGGAGTTATAGTGCGCAGGGCAACGCGGTCTCGCGTCGTCACGCAATCGCCAAGAATCGCGCGATTCCGTTCCGCGGATCTCTTTTGTTTGTCGTTGCTTTTGCGCGATAGTTTATGGGACACATCCGAAAATAGGGGAAAGCTGTCTTTGCTTCGTCGTTTCTTCTCCCTTGTTCCCCAGGAGGCCACCCTCGAAGCGGGGAAAAAGCTTTCCCATTCTCGCAAGTGGTTAGTTGACCGAAGGGAGCAAGTATCATGCAATACTGTAGTCCGTGTCATCTTACGATAGGCCGCGATGGACTCCACGAGCCATCCCAGCCAATCCGGTGATGCTGTGACCTAATCACGTGACCACGCGCCCCGCGCGCGCATGTCACATGACCCGAAGATCACGTGACACTTGCACGGCATTAGATGGCTGGTGGCGTCCTCTGTGGTCCATCGTGAGGTGATGAAACTGAGTGTAGGTAGACTTAGGGCGAGCGGGAGGCCATGGCGTGATATGGTCTCTTCGTCGCGAGAGAAGAGACAACGGTGGTGCGTGCGCGTGCCCGCGAGTAGCCCTGTACGGTAACGTTGTTCGCGGCGAGATTTGTGTAATCGCGGAGGTCTCCTAGCCCCACGTGCGTGTTTCTTCTGGCGTGTCTTGCGGGTCCGAGCGCTCCGCTGGAGGCACCGCACGCAGGCGCTTGAGTCTACGACGTTGGGTGAACAATGTCGCGCGAGCGATGTCCGCGATGCCGGTGGTGCTATTTCTTAACGTCGTACGTATAATATAAATCACTCGGCTAGATTTTTTTTTTGTGCCTTATTTCGAGGACGATTTTTCTTTCTCTATTGGTACGGAAAGGAAAAGAGCCATTTTCGCTTAAGGCGGATAATGTCAGCGAGAATTTATTTATGCAACAATATTGCCAGCCGCCTGACCGGTGGCCACGGCAAGGGTGAACATTTTTTGCAGACTGTACAAGTAAACAAGACAAAGGAATCATAAATATAAAAAATGAAAGCCGTTTACAACTCCCTGTAACGCCGAATTAGAGTGCAGCTCTTGAGGAGGAGGGGAAGGCACGGGGGGTCACGTGCCCTGGGGGTCACGTTACCTCGACCTTTAGCGGGAAAAATTTTCCGCTAAATCTAGCGGGCAAAATTTTCCGCTACATTTAGCGGGGAAACTTTTCCGCTAAATCTAGGGAAACTTTTCCGCTAAATGTAGCGGGGAAACTTTTTCGCTACATTTAGCGGGGAAACTTTCCCGCTAAATTTAGCGGGGAACATTTTCCGCTAAATTTAGCGGGGAAATTTACCCATCATGCACCGCGCGGTTACGCCGACGGCAACGGCGACGGCGACGGCGACGGCGACGCCGACGACGACGGCGACGCCGCTCAAGCCGGAAACGGGCGCCTAAGAGCTGCGCTCTAAAAAGAATAACGCGCTATGTAAATGACATTCAATTCAACACATCCGCTGATATAAACGCTAAGATGTGAAGAAAATAGAACAAGCGAAATACAACACGGAATATTATTGGTTGAAACCTACTCCAAAGCAAAGCTATAGGAAGTATTCACTGGCGGCCATAGCTGTGTGCACCACTGCTGAGCGCGTGCTGATGGCGAGCTTCCACAGTTCTTTTCTAACGTGCATTCCACACCCTCAAGATTGCCGGTCTTAGCAACCTATTATTGTGGGCTCGTTCAGAGCATGCGCTCTAGACATCACCCACAAATATGGCGCTCAGTGAATGCTCCTTATAGCTAAGCAGAAGTTAGACGTCAGTTGAGGAAACGGGTTTTAACAGCTGCCACCATTATAACACCAACAAGTGTGAACGGCCTGGATTTTAAGGTTATGATAGTATTGAAATTATTGCAAAGGTGCAAGCGAGCAGGACAAGAAACACGATACTAATCCCTGGAGAAGAAAGTTTTCAGTTGCACGCCAGTCACCTGGCTGTGTTTGGAGACTTGTGTTTGTCCCTTTTGTCTCTCTAGTTCCCCTTCTTCAGATATTATTATCGTTATTCTAGTCTAGCTCGCTTGTAACTTTGCAATAATCGAATTATCATCATAGCCTTAAAATGAAGGCCGTTCACCTTTCTTATTATTGTACGAATGGCAGCAATTAAAAACGGTTTGTTCTACTGACCTCTTAACTCAGGGTTAGCTCAGTTGGTAGAGCGCTCCATTGGAATTGGGGAGGTCCCCGGTTTGATAGCACTACAAGGCGGATTTGTTCAGTGGCGCACCAGTAACTTAGCTGTGTATGGAGATTTGTGTTTGTACTGTTTCCCCCTTGCTACCCTTCTCCGTGGATTATAATCGTTATTCTTGTCCAGCTCGCTTGAACATTTGCAATAATTACATTAGCATTATTTCTCTCTCCCCTGGGTGGACTTTTTTAGCATAACACAATTATTGGTCACCCGTCCTCAGGATCTGCCAGCACACTCTTCTTTTTGTACAGGTCACGAGATGCGACAGTCACGCACGCTGCTATTGAGAGCGGAATTTCATGCCTCATTCTACCTATAGCCAGGGGTGAGACAGGTGATACAGGTTTGGGAGCAATATTTGAAGCAGAAAAATCTGGATTTTGGAGCAGCTTAGGAGCACAAAATTCTCGTTTTGTTTGCAGTTCATGCATTTTGGAGCAACTTCGAAGCACAAACGTCTACAGTTTGGAGAAGATTAGGAGCAGAAAATGTTAGAGCAGCTTATCAGCAATTTAAATCATACAAAATCTGACATAAATCACATAAATCAGATTTTTCTTTTTTAATTGTTATTTTTGTCCACCCTGGTTCCAATAAGTCATCAACGCCGATATGCACCGAGATAAAATATAAAAGAAAAAAAAAAAAAAACGGAAAAGGCAAAAGCGAGTTTCATGCGCATAGATGAGGACAGGAAACAGGCTTGCTGCAAAGTTAGGTGGGCATCAGGCACCTCAAGCTTATACGAACTGGTGCCAAAACGCAATCGTAGTGCCAAACTTTTTAAAGTGGTGATTCAAGAGCATGAACAGGGAAGCACGGTTTACTACAACCAGACATCGATCGGACGCTCGTAGAAAGCACATGCAGATAGAA
Source organism: Ixodes persulcatus (assembly GCA_013358835.2). Taxonomy (NCBI): domain Eukaryota; kingdom Metazoa; phylum Arthropoda; class Arachnida; order Ixodida; family Ixodidae; genus Ixodes; species Ixodes persulcatus. The sequence continues at coordinate 643,171 of JABSTQ010011216.1, forward strand.
AACAACTCCCCCCAAAAGTGGGTCACAAGGTAAATAGTGAATTGGAAGAAAAACCATGAGCACCACATGCACGCTAAATACGGGTGTGCGACCGATTGATTCGATTGCTCACGCACTGGAAGCACGTGTGTGATAACCGAAAGTACTCACAACGACGGCCCCGTCCATTTTGACGAGACTACAGACACGAATTAACAATTACACTATGGAGGCACTCAATAGCACTTTTAAGAAAAGGTTTACTCTCAAAACGAAAGAAATACTTAGGTTTGCTCATTTTGATAGCCTGTGTCGTACATCCCGTGGCCAGACAGCGAGACCGCGTGAAAGCGCACCGTTAGCATGCAGTAACAAATGACAGCGGAAAGTAGTAAGAAAATCGGGAAAAGACCACGTGTTATAAGTATAGAAGGGTGCTACAGCTGAAATCTTCGAATCCAGCGGTTGCTTGCGCCACCCTGTACTCGTGCCGTGTACTTCACTACGACGAGATTGAATGTTGCCAACCAAGCTCACGATTCCCGCTAAGGCTGGTGTCGTCGCAAACTTTTTTTTTAGTTACTTTGGCGCAATGTGGCGCAATTTCGACCGATTTCGCGTTTCTGGCGCAACTAGGCGTAGAAAATTGGGTTTGTATCAAAATGGCACAATTATCGCAGATGTCACACCCCGTGGAGGTGGAAGAGGCTATAACTTGGTAGCTTCAGCCGGGCAAGCAATCTCCAAATCTAAGGAAGTTACCCTCGCAGTATTCATGTCTGGTTGGCACGCGTATAAACAGTGTAAGTCGTTTGGTTCACGCCCGTTGAGTAAATACTAAGAAATCACAATGAAATAGGCAACAAATTAAGATGACTTGCCCATATTATAGTAACGAAATGCTGTTGTTTTTTAAGAGCGACAGATAGAAAAAATATTTTCTCCACTTTAGACTTGGAGTCCAAACAACTGTTAATAAATAAAAAAAAGATCACACAAAAAAACAACTACATTCTCAATCTGCACTTCTCAACCTACCACGACGGCAGCAGCAAACAGGGAGCTACAGCCTGGCGCTGGCGCGCCTCCGCTCAAGAGACGACGAGTAAGAGAAAGCCCGACTGATGAAACTTTAATCAAGTCGGCGATGAGGAGCCCCCGCTGCGAGTGAGCGTGCTGCCACCCCACGACGCCCAGGGCTTGTCGGGGCTCGTGATGGCCGCCGGACCGAGAAAGGAGAGGGAACGGCTTGAATTAAAAATGGCCGCTCGGCGTCTGTCCTCGTGCCCCCTGGGTGTCGGAGACAATTGAATCTCAAATAGAGGTCGGCCCCGTTTGCGTTTCCTCCATACTGCGAGCGCCAGGTTTGGACTGGGGTGTCTGCCTAATTCGGGTTTTTGGCTGCTTCTTTGTACAGCGCGCTGTATACGTATGCTAGGTATACTCGGTTCCACCTTGCAATGGACCAGTGCGGAGGCTACGTGCCATCCCAGCCAATCCAATGCTGTTGGTGTGTCACGCGACCTTCGGGAGGACAGGCAGTGACGCCCGGGGTGAGTATAGTCACGTGATGCAACGCTGGGGTGTCTGGGATTGCTCGTAGCGTCCACTGCTGTTCATCGCAAGGGAAAAAAAAGTCTGACTACCCTTTTTGTTCTTTTTTTTTCTTTTTTGTAAGCGCGTGTGCAGGTTATGCGCGTTCCTTTGCCCCCCACATTGAGGAACCTCGCGGCAGCAGTGTGACGCGCTGCGCCAAACTTAATTTCCCATTGGGCTTAGAAGGTGCGGTGTGAAAGGCGTCGCGTCGGAGTTTGCGCCGCTTGGCGATTTGCATAATGCGTGCCGAATTAGAACGCTGGCTCTTATAGAGGGCGCGTGACGGGGCGCCCTGTTTGTCCTTGCGTGTTTATCGAACCTCCAAGGCTGATCCGCGAACGCGATGGTTCTTCGCGCAGAGTGGGAAGTATGCGGAGTGCCAAGAAGCGTCCTTTTCGATACTTCCAACTTCAGTATACGTCCAAAAATAGCCAAGCATATTCGTCGTCCATTTGAATTAGAGGCGTTGAAGGAGCCTCCTTCGAGGTACTTCAGAAAAAAAAATTACCATTAGCTCTGTTTTCAGGACTGATTTGTTTGTTGTCTGGCTCATACCTCCCCCCCCCCCCCCCGGTTTTGTCATATCTCTCTTCAGTTCACGTTTTCCTTGTGCACGCCACCGCGCGCTTCCTCGACTTTTCTAGAAGGGGTCCGTCGAAGCTAATCAAAGTTAACAACTTAACAACAAAATAAATAAACCCACACAGGGAACGGATCGTGCTTCTAATGAGTCAAGTTGAAAGCGCGGACCTCCAAGAAAGAAAAGAATAAAATAGCTGGACTTGTTTTATCAGTGTTTATCATTCCATTTCGAGAATTATCTTGATCCACCGCACAAGGAAGACTTGTCATTCGACAAGCGCAAAGCAGACTACATTTTCTTCTCTTGTTTCGTTTTTTTGTTTGTTTTGGAGCTCGCAAAACAAAACAAAAGATCGGACCTCGTTTTCCTCGTGCACAACACACTCGTCTCAGCGAACTCCCCTTATCGTTGTGATATATGCGCCAGCCGCTGCCGTCTCACGGCGTCCAACCAAATCCGAAAGCTATACATACCCCTATAGTGGACGAGGAGAGGGAGAGATGCGACGACCACACGCTCGGCGCCGTATGCCATTTATTCTAGCGCGGCTATTAGCATAACCATCCAAGTGGCCGTAAAAAGAGAAGGCCTCCGTCCTCGTCCCTTCGGCGGTTAACATATCGGCCAAATGTCACCGCGGGGAGCCGTCGCACTAAACGCGCTTTGATTAAAAACCGAACGATCCGTCGAACTCATGAAAGAAAAACCGTTGCGCTTTTGGGGTAGGGAGAAGGAAAAAAAATGAAACCTAGCATTTTAGCGTGTAGGATCTGAATTTTGTTTTTTTGCGCGCATGTTTTTGTTTCTAGTTGCGGGTGCATAAAAGTGACGTAATCGAGGGAAGCTATTTGTGGGTGGGGGTGCGGTTCGTGCTACACTGAAGAGGGGACTTTGAGGGAAGGGGGGACGATTGTGGTCGAAGAGGGAGATAGGGGTGCCGCATGACTGATGACAGCGTTGAGAAACTCCAGATATGTTTTGTTCCGGCATCGAACGCTTTACGCAACACGAAGGTTTTTTTTTTGTTTTATTTATTTTATTCACACGGCTGGAGTCACGGTCCACGATGTCTGTCTTCCTTTTGCTGGGCCCATCTGGTTTAATTAACCTTTTTTTCCCTCCTTTGTCCGCTCTCAGGGGTGTACTGTGGTCTGTAGCTTTCATCATCGCAAGCGCGGTCAGAAGAGTAGCCATGGCACGAACATGTGAGTCTGAGAAATCTCAAAGTCCCAGGAGTGAGATTTGTTTTATTTCGCAAAGAAATGTCATTCCATCCCCTTCGTCGGATAAACCCATGGACTAAAATTGTCAATGGGGAAAATGGAAAGGGTCAGTTGGCCGGCCCTTTTTTCGCTCGCCAAATTGTCAGCTCATTCTAACGAACTCTTTTCACCCCAAAATAAACAGAGGCTTTTTATATATAGTGTAACCATCTATTCTCCGTTTAAAATTCATGTCTCGTTAATAAGTTTTCTGTGAATATGAATACCGTTCCATATAGATAAACGTTTTGGTAACGAACTCGGTAAATACATTCAGTTTTATGCCATTGTTATAAGCAATTCATATTACAGATATTCTTTTTTTTTCAGGGGGAGGGAGGGGGGGGGGGAACGGACGTGTTTGTACTAAAAAGACATGACTACAGCAAGCTACGTTTTGTAAACTACAGGTAGACCTTGGCAAAATTATCTTATGGAAAGTGCACTGGCTCTTGCAGCCGGAGCCCTTTCCAAAGCTCACAACTTACGTGTATACTCTGCACGATGCCGTGTATAGCTCATAAGTGACGAGCTAGACCAGCAGCAAACAGCTGGTTGCCTTGCACACCTAGTGGCGGTTATGAGCAATGGCGACGATTACGCAGGGCGTCATACTGGCCCTACATTAGCGGCTTGGTAAAACTTCTTAATTATAGCCTTTAATACTTTAATTATTTTTTGCCAATCTTCTAAACATTCGCGCGAGATAAATCAGCTGAAAATTGCTGATGACATGTAGCAAAGCCATTTCAAAATGAAATGTGCGTTACTGAAGGATTGTATGGGGGAAATAAGGTTTAGTTGAAGAAACAAAAATAATATTCGAGAGCAACTACACTACAGGATATTATCAACAATTCTTCTGAAAGTCTCGATAGTGACCTAGGTGTAATGTTTCACATTATCTACTACAAACATCAGGTTTACTCTGAAACATCTATTTATTCGATTTAGTTATTTTATATATTTATCTATTTGTCGTTCTAATTTCAGTCCACCTTAAGAAGATTGGTTTCGGCAGAAAAAAAAAATAGATAAGCGCCGATTACGTTCACTGCGCAGACTTGGTGCCTCTTTGTTCAACATTTATTTCTACCACAGTGACATCTTGAACGGCCGTTGTCCCATCAAAGGCCGACCTACGGAATCGTCTTCGGCCGAGAAGAAAACTGGTTCCCATTTTTCCGCTCCCCATCCCCATCCCTACTCGCACTCTTCTCTCCTCCTCCTTTCCTTACAGGAGGGTGTGTCTGAGCTACTTCCAGCAGAAAGAAGCAGGCGTCTCCCTCTTTCTTGAAAGGAAATAAGCAATTAAGAAAGAGTTTCCTTCCTTCCGTTTGTCACTCGGCCTTTAAGTTCCCCCTGCATCTTCTAAACGAGTTGGGGAGTCAGGTTATTGAGCATCTTCTTACTATCTTCCGGAGTTCCTCGTTCAGAGTTCTAATCTGGGCAACCAACAACACCTAACGAGCGGATATAGAATTCGGGGTATCTGATGTCAAACACTCGATCATCGAACATCCGAAGGCCTGATACACCAAGACTGACAATTTTTAGTTGGATGCGAAGGAACGTTAAATATGCTGAATACAAAAAACTAACGTTTTTTTTTAGTTTTTTTTTTATAAACGGCATCCGTACGGAAGAGTTTTCAATGGTACAGAACGCAGTCTTTTAAAGACCTTATTCTTATATCTCTCACACAAATGTCTGCATCTTCGTCGCGACATTTTTTTTTTTTTATTTGATTATTTTGGATGGCAACCAAAGCCTTCAGTTGCGAACATTCTGGCACGTATAGGTATTAAATGAGAAGAACAATGAAATCTACTCCCTAGTCGTAAGTAATATTTTTGTTCGTCTCGTCGTAATAACAACAAGGTTCCGAGAAAAGGAGAAAGGCAAGGTGCCCCTTTCCAACGCCCGGTCTCCAGCACGCCATTCTTCCATTTCGTAGTGCCTCTGGCCGTGCTCTCGCTGCTCGTGCACGCTATAGAGGCTCACGACTCGCAAGTCAGGAGACGTCCAAGGTCTGTCTAAGGTAGGTAGCTCGTGCTGGAGGCGCGACAAGGGAACTCTTCAATGCTGTTCTCATCGCGTTGGGGACTATAGTCGTGTACGACAACTGTCAAATCACTCGTCACTCGTCACTCACCATTGACTGCTAACACAAACCTATTGACAAGAACGAATACAATAATGGTGCAGTTAACTCCACTTACACACTTGTCTAGAAAACGAGCACGCAGCGACCCGCTTTGCCGCCGCACTTACACAAACTCGCAAATGCGCTGCCTTAAAAAAAAAAAAAAAAAAAAAAAAAAAACGTGGACAGATTTAAAACAGTTTGGCGGCCGTCAATGAGCGAGTACGTTCCATTTCGACCAATCATATCTCCGCCATCATATCATCGTCAACGGAGATTTTGTGTATATCTGAACAGCGATCGCGAACAGGGGTAGCTTTCGGTTCCTACGCTCAGAAATGACAGCTTCAAATGACCCAATTGAGCGTTGGCTTCCAGTATACAACTCACCGAGCGCTCACTGAAAAACACGAAAAAAAAAAACAGAAACAGAAATAGAAGTTTTGGTTTTTTTTTGTTTTACTTTTATTGATTGCTTTTGGAAACGCTGATCAAATTGAGAGAGAAGCGAGGACCACAGAACCGAGACAAGCCGTCGCAGAGCGTTTTGTTTTGGATATTCAGAGGAACGGGAAAGGGGGGGGGGGGGGGGGGGAGCGTTTTCGTTGTCAAACTCTCAACGGGGGCCCCCTCCCCTGATCCTGCGAACGGTCTACCACGGCCAGCAAGCGGGCAGCTCATTCCGCACATCCGACACTGCAATGTATATACGCGCATACCCGCCTGTTATCCATCATTTACAATTTGAGGATGCTCGCCTGTCCGGAGCTCGCCTCGCTGGCGCTTGCTCCAGCAAACACCCTTCCCCTTTTCTAGTGTCTCGTGCGTTCACCCTCTCACTCTTTCACGCTCATCTCCCGCAGTTCCTGCACCTCCTCGCAGTCACCTCCCTCTTTAATCTTTCGCGTGAATCTTCTACCGCTTCTTTTCTGTTCGTGTTTTCTTTTTCTAACTGATTTGTTGCGTGTTTCTTGGGTATTTATTCTTTCCGCAGCGAGGTCTAAACAAACAACCTGTCATATTAATGAGGGGTGGACAGACTAGATCATTTTTTAGCTTTCCTCATGAGTTATTCATTAGAGAGTGGAAGCCCAGCGAGCGGACGAAAGCAGCCCGGACAAGCTGACGCGGATTTGCAGGAAACGCGCGCGCACACACACACACACACACACGCGCGCGCTTCGAAAGGGAAGTGTAGAAATAAAAAAGTAGTTTTAGAAAAGTGAAATCCTCCGTGACACAGGAGAGGAAGGGGAGTTTAAAAGCGAGAGAGAGAAGAACAAAACACCTCAATTCACTTACTATCGACTCAAAAAAAAAAAAGAAGAAGAAAAAACAGGTAAAGTTGCAAAGTCGGAGAAGATTGGGTAAAAAAAGAGAAGTGAAATTGAAGTACAGACCCATAGTGCCATACGTATAGCGCCACAGACGTTGGCAACGCGTCGAAGCGACGCTTGCAACATAGGGTTTCCGGCACGTTTCACCTATACGTTGGACAGCGACGAACGCTGCTAGCCGCCGGAGCCAATCCATAACGCGGATCGCGTCACGTGGCTTTGCGTTCCTCGCCACATCACTCCGCCCCTAGAGCAAGGGCACGTGACACCCTCCGAGCTATTGATTGGTACCGGCGGATCGTCGCGTCCCTCGCGGTTCAACGGAACGGAGTAGAGAATGTTCGGGTATATTTCGCTTTTTATTGGCATTTATGTATCGAGCTTCCTCCGTCCCTCCCTAACTTTCTTTTTGACATCTCATGCATCTTCGTACTATCTAGCGAAGAAAGGGGAAAAGAGAAAAAAAAAAAGGAGCAATGGGAAGATAAGAAAAAGGAAGGCAGGAGGAAAAACACGATAAAGGATGCGAACTCTGGCTGCTTCTTGGGGTCGTTGGGGGAAGAGATGGACTCAAACCGGGTCTTGGCCCTCCGTCGAGAAATGGGGACGAAGAGAATAAAAAAAGAGAACAAATGAAACTAAAGACGAACTGAAGAGAGAAAAAAAAAGCAAGGAGCCCAACAAAGGAAACGGAATACGAGTATACACGGCTCCGGCAAATCAACAGTCTGGGAGAAAGAAAAAAAAGGAAAAAGAAAACGAGGCGGGAAAGAAGGGAAGCGATGAAGGCCTGTAGCTTGAAGGCAAAAAAGGAAGACCGGGAAAGACACAGGAGACGGGACTTACTTAACTAACGCCAGGGGGACCCTCTATGTCGATTTCCCGCTGAGCTCTCAGCTTGACTTCGTTTTTGGTTTCCGTCGATGTGCACCAACAATTGGTTTTTATTTTTATTGTTTTGTTTGGCTGAGATCTTTTAGGAGGATAGCGGAGAGGATGAGGTAAATGTTGCGCTGAAATTCGGAAGCAAAAATGGAAGCACGAAAAAGGTGAGATATACTCGTAACCGCGTTCTTTCTTCACTGCGCTCCGGCCGAAAGCCAATGGAGAGAAAGCTCAATATCAGCCTCCGGCTAGAAGTTCTGTTTCTAGAGCATCACGTCTTGGCGGTAGAGGAAATAGTGCGTGTTCGGAATCTTCATTTTTCGCAGAATGATGGTGACGCCGCCTCATGTTATCGAGTTTATCGGGTAAATTGCATACCAGTGGCGGGACTCGAGTTCCCCTTGAAATTATAACCTCAGGTGTTTGATAGTAAGTGGCATCCTCAAAGCTACGACCAGGAAATTCCAGTGTTTTTCTAAATATCTATTGTAACGTAACTTCAAAACCAATAAGTCTACTAGACATTATAATACAAACTCATTGTAAACAAACCCCCAGGTGTTTACAACCCCAGGTGTTTATTTGTAGTACCCAGATAAAACAAAATGGCAAACACAATCTCAATCACATACCTTGGGAAACGTGTAAGCAACACCAAGCAAAGAGGAAAGAAAAATATCAGTATGATGTAGTTAATGACGTAACTAATGTCATGATTTAGCTGATGATTTACATAATTGTATTGATCACGCGGATTTTTTTTTTTTTTATTTTGAATTAGACCTTTTGCAGAACAAGAATTCTCGAAAACTCTTTTATTGAGATTTAGAACCTCAAACCACCATTCGGCATTTTGCATTAATACATTTATTTTTTTACTTACATTGAAGAAGCATTAAGCAAAAAACCTTGTTTTCTTTGTGTGGAGACCAAAACAACATGGTCCACCTCTGAGGTAAGCATAATTCAGAGGTGTAAGTTTATCTCTTCATTTTTCTTTGTGTGTGTACCTAAATATTCTTTAGAGCTACAGACTAAACACTCTAATTAATAACCGATGAAGCAGCAATGTGTGGCAATCTCCCCTCCTCTTCCAAACCCTCTTTTCAAGCCACACAGGAAGGTAGAATTTGCCGGAAAGTCACTTTAGTGTGTTCATCGTTTATTAATCGAGTTCTACGTGTTTCCAGCAGTGCAGCATTCACATGGTTTTGGCAAGAATTGTTTGACTGACCGGTATCGGGGGAACTTCCGCATTGTACTCATAATTATAATGCGAGAAAATATTTAAAAAATCCTAAAACGCGATTGAATTACAGCATCGGCAAATAAGAACAATCTGGAGATAATCAGAAAATTAATAATCGCAAAATTATAAACCCGTTATCGTTTACCACCCCACATTACTCTAAACTGGCTTCCAGTGCCCATAGTACCAAACGCAATTTCTTGTCTATTTCGTGCGTGAAAACGAGGAGAGTGTCATAACTTCAAAGTGCAATAAAACAATTATTATCTCAGAAAAAAAAAATAAACAAAAAAAAAGTCACTTTAAAACGCTAGGCAAATATTGAAATTTTGGTTATTTTTGTTTCGATTTTAGTGCGAAGTTTCTTCTTTCGTTGTTCAATTCTTTTTTTGCCGTCTTCAAAGCAATGACCTTAAATTGCAGATTTAACCACTGAATATAAATTTTTAATTACTGTTTTGAACCCCTGATAAATGTTAAAGGTGCAGCGTCGAGCAGGGACGCAGCTATATAAATAAGCTGTCCCTCTACAAAGTTCTGAGCCAAGCTTCACGAATATACGGGGCCATTTAATTGATTTGTATTTAGGAATACTGCCGCTTTCAGATTATTTGGTAATACTGCCAAACTCATGTAATAGCTTACATTGATAAACAATCGAAACTGTGCAGATGAATGAACCGCACTTGATCTAATGAATCAAAGTTCACGAAGCTGCCAAAGGACAAAATCTTAGGCGCAGTTATTTCTCCAACCTTCACACAGCCTGTTTATTTTTTTTTTCTTAATGCTTTTTTATGCGCTAGTATAGGTGGATTCTCACCGATAGGCAAACTTCGTTTACCTTGTGACAAACTGTGTTGTCGCCTTTCCGGAACTGATTAATTATTACGACAACAGGATGGGTCTATTATAGGAACGAGAAGCTAAGGTTAAATATTTAAAAGAAGGCAATTAGTCCCTAAGAAACAAATTATTGTTCCTCTTTGTAGAAACGAGCATTAATTACGATGAAGATAAGCGACGGTTAATCGCGACGTTCCATCGCTTCCACCAAGTGCCACCGGCACACTTGACTCACCGCGACCCCCGAGTGGTCTCGCTAATCCCAAGCGTGAAAAAATTGAAAGAAGAACAAGGTCGCACGCTATAGACTAAAACCTCGGCGTATAATCACACCGTCTCTTTGAAACCAAGCGTCAGCTAAATGTGCCTTCCTCAGTGTCTGAGCGGTATATAGTCTTAATGACGGCTGCACCTGTGTGTCGAAGTTGCGAGGTGTGCGGGCGGCGCGTCGAAGGAAAGTATGCGTTCCTTAATCTATCCTTGCAGACACACATACACACAAGCAAAAAGAAAAAAAGATGGAATAATGATGAAAATGTCACTTACATATGTAATAAAACTTTCGTCGGCATGGTTCGCACGACGTATAAGTGGCTGTAAATTTGAACACATCAATCACCCCCGCGGGTTTGGTGGAAAATGTAACGTCATTTTCAGACAGATGGTGGGGCCAACGGTAATTTATTATAGTTCATTTTACATCATATCCGACCGCAGTCAAAGTTACGATACGAAGAAGGGAATAGAGTTTTAGGGAACCTTTTTTGCACATCCGATACGGTATACGATGCGCAAAACCGGTACGAAGTGCGAATCTTCTGCGCATGCGCTGTTCGCACCGCAGGGGCCATCGTACTGTATATGGGATGTGCAGAAACGGTTCCCCAAAACTGTGTAACGAAGCAACGCCGAAAGTGTATCGTGATTTCGTTACGGCGCCCATCGTCTTTGTCCGCGTTATGTTCGTTATGACCGGCTACGCCGATTACGCACAGTGAATGCGGCGTGATGCTGCGCTTTTCTATGTGTGTGATTGGTTTAGCCGGACATACATAGCTAAAGCACAAACGATGACCAACCACCGTGACGATGAGCTTTTGGAGCATGCTTGATTGGCTCCAAGCGGATTGTAGCGTTCGCTCCGGTTGCACTTAACGTAAAACAGATTATATATTCGGTTTCGCCACATAAGTAAACGCGCAGACTAAGGGGTTAGACTCGAATGTGCAAGGTCATGTGGTGCATCCGCTTCGCTCGATATTGTTTTAGCCATTATTACTGACGTCCGACGAGACGACAAAATACCGTGCACTTACGCCACTCCTTCATTGGTCAAATCTGCTCGTATATATATACGGCGTCGGCTGCGCTCTGACTCGAGGGGAAGCGAAGTATGTTCTGAGCAATTACTTCGTGAATTGCATTCGGAGTGAATTGGTGACGAAAGTATGCGATAGGTGAGGTTATGTGTGCACCCTCCTATATAGTTAATTCCGAGGAGTGCGCGTATACACACAACGCCGAGTTCCGCCCATCCGCTCAGAGCGCAACTCGTGCCAGAGAGTCGCGCTCCCTGCTTGCGCGAACTCGCTCGACGGCTGACGGGTCTACTAATTGGCGAACATTATCCGCGGCCAAACGAGGTGTTTGTTCATTAATCAAACTGTCCCGGAGACCGCTCCTTCGGATACCGTCCGGCCTAAATAAACTCCGCTTGCGCTGTTTTTGTTAACGCGTTTTGGTTGCGTCTTTTGTTTCTGCGTCAATGATACGACGCGAAGAATGGTTTGGAAGCGAGTGTTTGCTCTGTTCCCTCGTATAGCGTTGCCCGGGTCGTGGAAATTAATTTCGCGTTTATTGGCCCGCGAAGAAGCGTCATTAATGGGGGTTTTGGCGCTGCCGCTTTTGTTTTCACTACCTCAGGTGCAGGATCTTCGCGACACGCGATAGATTTGGGGGAGGGAGGGAAAGCGAAATGGGAGGGGAACCGATGATAAATATTTTGGCTCTTAACGAGATATAGTGCTACGATGAAATGTCCTCGTTTCTATATCGAGTTTGTAGAACTCACGTTCACTATCTCCGGGCATTGATTTATGAACGGGAATCACGAGATCTCTGACTCGATTACCGGTGGAATTCTTGTGTAACGATGGGACGTTGTGTGGTTAGTTTTGCATCTTTTAGGATTTATTTTCTTGCCGATGAACGTTTCATGACGTGATCTTGGATGCACTTAGCTAATTGTATTTTCTTTGGTGCTAGCCTAGACGACGTGAGGGAATATTCAAAACGGACTTATCAAATAGTGGGCATGCTGTCGTCTTGGTGTGGCAAGTTTCTTCAGCTTTTGGGAGCCCAAATGTTTTTACTGTTCGTCGAACTACGACTGCACACGAGAATTTCAAATTTCTATACCTTATGTAAATTGAGCGATTCTGATTTTCTTAAACGGGAAGGTCAAAGACAGAAATATCACCACTGCGTTTTTTCAATAGCTACACGCATGCAAACTTCAAACAGCTGAAAGATCACGCGTAACTAAAAACAGAAGACAGTAAAAAAAAAGTGCAGATGAGAAATAGAGAAATTAACGAAAACATTTCCTCAAACATACACACAACTCCTGGGTAAAATAAAAAAAGTACTTACTTTTTTTAAATATTATGTAGTTGGACCATTTTCCCTTTTTTTTTTAACCCATTTGCTTACAATTTTAAACACTTAAAACTCGCTCTTTATACGTACCTCTAGACTCCGAGTCCAGGGTACTTATAAAATGTATTGAAATCGCGTTCTAGATAAACATTAAAATTGTCAGTATTGTTTAAATAACTTTTATGACTATTTTAGGTAGATTATACCTATAGGGCGTTCAAACGTTTCATTGTGAACGATGAACTTACATCGGAGCATGTCACACACATATACGCGTTTGCCCAATTGTTTGCCGTCATGAAAAAAAAAAAATCGTTTGATTATGTAACACGATAATATTGCCCACTTTGTTGTACAACTTTATTTACATTTTAATTTAAGAAAAACGTTTTCTCAATAAGTAGGCAGTTCGTCTAAATCAAGTGAATACGTACTTTTATGTTTATTCACTTTATTTGAAAAATGCTTTAATTGCAGAAATGTATTCCCCACTTCCCTAAGCAGGTGCTCGGGAAAGTCTCTGTCTCATATACCTGCGTGAATACCACGTTGGAGAAACTCATCAGAAGGAAGGGGACATTGTCGCTGTCGCTAACGTTTAGGAGAAACAAAAAAACTTCCCGCGCAGCCCGTGGAAAGCGTCCTCATAAAAAAGGCTGTTCTGCAAAGTGGCGTTTCCACGAACCAGTTCTGCCGGTGCACGCATGCGGGGCACGGCGTCTGCCGTGAAGGTGTTACCACCTCCGACCGGTGGCGCCTCGGGAGGGTTTCCTTGCTCCGAGTGTTTTATAGCGACGCGGGGTGGGACAGTTGTTAATCATGTCCGACGTTGCCTGATTGCGAATAAACCATCGGCATCGCCCCAACTCCGCCCATGGAAATCGGTAATGGCGTCCTTTTCACGGGAGGCCCAAGGTCGGGGAGTGTAAATATCGCGCTCGTTTAGCGTTATTTGCGTGAACTACCATAATGTTCTCTCGTGACCATCTTTAACGTACATGCCTCGTAGGCCCCAAGGCATCGTATTGGTGGGTTATTGAACGAGGCGTTTATTAGGAGCAAAACTACCAGAGGGTCCGAGAAGAAATGATCGAAAAAAATATTGCTCAAGTTCCATAATGCCGTCAAATACCAGGAAGCATTGAATGTGTCGATCGCAAACATACTACACCGCAGAACTCCCCTCGAAGAAATTGACGTTGCGTGACGCAGTCACGTCAGTTACGCGACGTCATTTACCCACTAAATTTAGCGGGAAGATTGTCGTCAAGTGACATCACTTATAGGAAAAATTTAGGGAACCAATCGACGTCACGTGACTTGACGTTACATGGTCACGTGACATTCCTTCCCCGCTAGATATAACGGGAAGATTGACGTCAGCTGGTGTCACTTACTCGCTAATTTTGTTTAATTTTTACTTCAAAGTTTACGGTCTGAACCCCCCCCCCCCCCTCTCAGAAAAAAAAGAGAAAGAAAAAGAAAAAAAGAACAGTTGTTTTTTTAATTTGTTTCCCAGAAAGCAGGCGGAGAAGCAAGACCCACTACGTTTTGAGTTTTGACCCAAAAAAAGTTTCCCTGCGCTGCTCACGCGCGCAGTGAAACTTCGCCGAGTAAACTTTTTAAATCAGGATATTAGTCGAGCTTTCTCAGTGACAGAAATGCTTAAAGGAAACCTGAAACACTTTTTGAAACAAAATGAGTTAGAGGTGAATTCTGACGTATTTTATCCCGTGAATCTGAATGTCACCACGCTCGTTTTCTCCGAATATGTAACTAAACGCGAGCAAACACGAAAAACCTCCGATCAGTCGGGACGTCATACCAGGATCTCTGGGCCGCCAAGCGAGTGTCGCTCGTGTGGGCAGCGCGTGCAATTGCAAGCTCTCCAGGTATATTCCACCTCACTGACACCAGTCGTGACGTCTCTTTCTTACCTTTTTGGAAATAGCAAGAGTGCGCGTGCATAGCTTTGACAGGCGCTGAAGATACGCGAGAGCGAAGATTCCGAAAGCTCCTAATATGACGTCACGCAACAGGGAAGGAGGGGCTTTATCGGTACTTTGAAAATGATTTCCTGCAACCTCCATGCAACAAACTATAAAAAAGTCTGATATTTGTGATTCTGGAGGCCAGACGAAGACGCTTTAGGTGTTTTTCCTCAAATACAGAACTTCTTCAATTTCCCTTTAGTGAATACAGCGGTGATTCGCTCTCTTTGAAAGTAAACAATTGAGAGAAATCTTTCTGGTTTCGGCAAAAATAGATAAAGGATGACAACAAAGAAAATCTTAAAAATATAGGAGACCTACGTTTTGACGCCTATACTCAGCTTTTTTTTTTCACTTTTTATGTGCTATAATGTTTAGTTGGCATGAAAAGGATTCTTACAGTCGTGCTGGATCTTGAGCAAAAGGACTACTACATGGCGAGTTTTCGAGTGCAGTCTCTGCAGAAAGAAAGTTCGGGTCTAAGGCATAATTTTTGCCCGACCGACCACCAGACGGCGTCTGTGAATCGCTATGAGGAGTTCTCCGCGTTGTCTGACAAAAGGTGGACACTTTCGTCTTCCTAAAATTCAATACATACATGTTTATTCAGTAAGAGAAGAACATCTTCTGGAATTGCCAACACGCACAACGCAGTTGATTAAACAGCCACACTCCACGCAGTGCCCGTTCAGTTCGGCAATGACACTATATACTCAACTGGAGAAGCAATCACGTTCAGTAATGACATTTTCCTCGAGTGCAGGCCACGCATTGTTTTCAGTAGGGAAGTCTACTTATGGGAGCAGCTTCCTTGCAAATAATTTTATATAAAAGAGAGCAAACTCTGTGGGGAACAATGAACGCGAGAATAATTAACACTGTACCTACCTACCTTCTTGCACACACTAGCGACGAAATACCATACTGATTTTCTCCTCCTCGTCTTTGTAAAAAAGCAATATCACTGCGTCTTTCTTCGTGTTTTTTTATGTTGGCGCGTACGCTACAGTCAAATATAGGGAAATGTATTGTTATAAAAAAATTAGCTGTACAGATCGAATTTTACGATTATTAGTGTCATACGGAATCTACACAAAGGGGCTAAGAAATATTTGAGTTTTCATACCTGATTCTGAAGGCGGCTCAAAAAATTCAATTTATGTGTCATCTCCAATTCTCAAATTCGTGCTGTTTATTTTCCTTATTAAACTAAACCCGGGAATCAACGAATGGTGCCTCGGATCTGTCTTGGAGACTAACTTTTCTGATCCACTCAATTTGCGTCACGTCAAAAAACGAGCCATGGGTACATTTCTAACAATTGCACGGAACCGAGCAGGTTGTTCATTTCAATTAGGCTAAACAAGAAACGAATTCATAAAAAAAAAAGAAACCTAAACTTACTCCAAAAAGAAAACGTTAAAAAAGAACGAATCCAGCTTTCCGAGCAGTGACAAGTCAGTCAGGAACGAGGGACGAGCACCGGACATGTTCCCCTACAAGACGCGTTATTCGCGGGTGGGGGCTGCCAACAAGGCATGAATATTCATCGGAGCGTGTGATTCGCACTTGTAACGGGGAGCACAGGGCCACGCCACCGCACTGTTTTGCCGGAGTCAAGTGGCCCATGCATTATGCTTTGTGTCGCGCGTAGTATCGCTGCAACGGCTGACTCAAGCGCCGAGGCCACCCGCCGCATTTGCGATATTGTAGCCGCCCTGGGGACAGACCCCCGGATGGTGAGACATTCAAGAGGCCGAGGGGAGGACCTACTTGATCCGTGTCCCTGCAACTCCAAAAAAGAAAGCTCTGTCATCGACACAGTCGGGGTGAAACTTGTAGGAGTAAAAACTCAAATAACACCACAAAAGAAAGTATAGGAGTCGAGGGTAGGAAAGAGGGGAAAAAAAAATGGCTCTCCCTGGCCGGACGTTGGCGAGGATTCGGCATGGTTTGGGAAAATGGCACCGCACGTGCCGCTCGCTTTTGTGCCTGAGTTTGGCGCGTACGCATTGTCCTGATTGTGTCCGGGGGTCTCGTCGCTCTCCTTCTGACGTCCCCATTCTTTGTCGGTCTATGGCTTCTGTAATTTGGCGCGTGGAAAGTGTAGTGTCAATCGTTGTCCGAAAGCGTACTTTTCCGTGACCAACATACTTTCTCGCCTGCAATTTTTATTTGCGCGTGTCCGTACTTCGTATGTACGTATGCTTTTCGCGATGTTTTCAGAACCATTCTCGCCTTACTGTAGCTTCCAGTGTGGGATGCTTCGTCGATTTTTTGAAGTGCAGTATGAGACGCATGGAGCGTAAAATTGCTTGTAGAGATTGTTCCATCTTTTTGTAGTTTGTGATTCCCTAAAAGCAGCAATAATTTTTAGCCTAATAGCGAACCCTGAAGCAGGAAATCAAAGCTGCTCAAAAGTGCACCCCTCTCCCCTCCCTTTAATTTGTAACTGAGCATGCATTACGGTGCCGCTTGCCTTCCTTATTAGCCAACGTGAATGAAGGGAGATACATCATTCATTCTTTGGATAACAGGGTACATTATACAGTTCACATGCGTAAATATCCGAATTTGTTAATACCTTAATACAAATTAAGATTATATAAATTGTGATCTAAATCATGATTTATACCGTGATTTAAATAAAACGTTTTTCGCAAAAATAATTCCAAAACTATTTTTTTGTTTCTATAGTTTTTGATGTTTTATATGTGCATTTGGTTTCTATTTAAATCAAGAAATTATTAAGTAAAAAAAAAACTATTTATATCAAGCTGACTTATATTAAGCACAAGGCACGGGTCCGAACATTGAGTTTTCTTTCTAGCATCCACTTCGTTCGCCAGTTACATGACGTCCTACGGCAAGTAATTAAGAACCCGAAAGAAGGAAACAAACACCAGAAAAGTAATGTCCTATTGCAAAAACAATCAGAACGCATAAGAAAGCAACGAAAGTTTTCACAAACAAAAATATTAGGCTGGTTTTTTCTACTATAGGGAAGGGTTGACTTAATAAAAATTTGTTAATTAAACTCACTTTAAATTTACTGTAATTCGTTAAGAATCACTATATTATAGCTACAGTGATGTAAACTAAATTAAGCTGATTTAAGTTAAATAAATATTATTTAAATCAAATCAACCTGAATTTTTATAACCAATAAATATATATATATATATATATATATATATATATATATATATATATATATATATATATATATATATATATATATATATATATATATATATATATATATATATATATATATATATATATATACTGTAAAACCCTTTATTTTCGCTGCCCCTATATTTCGCGAATCGGTCACAGAGGACATAATCGCGGCCATTAAATTTCGCGAGTTCCATATGCCTGCATTGAAACTCTTAAGGACCGAAATTTTCGCGTGCCCTTAAATTTCGCGAATTTTTCAATTCGCGATATTCGCGAAAATTAAGGGCTCGCGAACATTGAGGGTTTTACAGTATATATATATATATTTTTTTTTATTGCGGTTGACGTTGTTTGTGCGCCGGCCACTGCTCCTGAGTCGTCTGGGTCCGGAGGATGTTTGTGCCCATTTCGAGGTGCGTGAAAGGGCTTCGATCCGACCACTCACCATAGACGGCGCACATGCAGCACCTTCGGTAGACTTCTTCTCGCCTCGTATCTGACAATCTACCACTTTCGACACTTCTTGGAGGGAAGGGAATTATGCATCCTTCCCAATATGGTAACAGCAGTCGGGTCTTCCACAACTGGCGAGATTGGCCAGACGCCCTACTTTTCCGTGCACACTCCCAAGCTCTAGAAAGTATAAGTACAAATACAAATAAATATAAGCGTGCCAGTTCCAAAAGCTAAGAAATATAAATATCTATAATTTATTTCGAATGTTTCTGTCGGGTTTCCCCATATCTATCTACAAGCTCGGCTTGCAGATGCAAAATATACCTTGTGGTTGGGAAGCTTTTGGACACTATAATGTGATCAGCTGGTGGGAAAAAAAAACACTGTTTATTTTGAACCCCGGGTACTGCTGAAGCTTGCCGAGATCGCCAATCAACTGCTTTTGTTGTATTAGCGAACGGGATGGGTTGTTGGTGTGCCGTGCGTGAATCGGTCATTGGACAACAAAACTACTAAAATAAAAAAAGAAAGTAAGTATCGACATGGGGAAAGTCTATTCGCATCATTTGACTTCGCTCGACGCTAAACATGCACAAATTCGAAGCAGAGATTTAAAAAAAAATATTTGTACAGAACAAAAAACGATATAAAGTTATCGTGGTGCAGGACTTACAGAATATAATATCCCATGTCATCCTTCGTAGTTGTACACAATAAATGACAACCTTCGACATGAAATCAATACTTCTAATAACACACTGTCATCGTGAAACTCGTTAGAATAATTAAATTCACCGATATAGTTTCTGAAAGCTGGTGTTAGAGATTTGTAACACAAGCAAAATACAATTCCCAGATTCTACTTTGCTTATAGATTTTCAATTAGAACACCGGTTGAGGGGGGGGGGGTTAATGTAAGCCAGTGTATATCTATATAGTATATAACATATACAAAAAAAAATGCATCCTATAAGATAAAAGATAAAGAAAGATCCGATGCACAAGGAAGAGGTTCTCATCCATCAAACGGCACGCATCCCACTTTGTCAAGCGACTCGGCCGAGAACTCGGCTCCGGACACAAGGCTCGTTGGGGCCCCTATTGTGAAATGCACAATGCTTGAGTGGGGAGGTGGCGAAAGCTATGAATATGATATGGATGGATGTGTCGATGGTTGCATGACCCACCACCGACTGCGGGCCACGTGCGGCGGAAGCCGCTGCCACCCGACGCGTGCACCCTTCGGTGGTGTAACGATTAGCGACGCGTAACCCGCAAGTGATGGTCGCCATAGCAAGCCCCCCCCCCCCTCCCCTCCCCTCCCCCACATACTCTCCCTGCCGCTTACAGACATTCTCGTGGGGGGGGGGGGGGGGGTTGCATGCAATAACTCGCACGCAACTCTCGTAGTGTGTGGGAAGGGGGGGGGGGGGGGGAAGGAATGGGGTGACTGCTGTGGGTGCGCGTGAAAGTTAGGGAGCCACTCCAAGTGTCGAGTGGCGCATGGGAAAAGTTGGTGCATGCATATTCGTTAAAGCGTGTTAGGGCCGCGTTTTACGCCGGTGCTTTGTTGTCGCATTCGCGTCTCCAGCTCGTTGCTCGCCCTCCCGCGGTGGAAACGGGAAGAGCTCTAGGGAGGGTGCCCGAGTTCTCCTGCTCAGCGGGTACGGCGGAACTGCTCGCGATTCTGGCTCGCGAAATGTCATTTACAAATGCGAAGAGCTCCGTTCACTGTCCGAATGTAGTGCTGCAGCCGGTATGGGATTGTACCTTACTAGAGAGGTTTTGTATTGCGTAAAGCAAACACAAGCGCTGTGCGCGTTTGCGTTAGAGTTGCGTGCTCCGCATGCGCGTCATCGCCATGCGGCAATCCAAGACTGCAAAATTTGGTTTCGTGCACGAGCAGTGTGAAACACGCAACGCTAACGCAAACGCACGGTGATTTCGCTCCTATACGCAATACTACAACTCACTACTGTTTCACCGGTTTCCAACGCCAGCGAAACGTGCTGCAGTGAGCAGACGTGCAAGCAAGTGCGTAGGTGTTCCTTCGCTTGAAAGGCTGAGATTAGCAAAAAACGTCGTCGCGTAAATTTAAAGAAACTAAATGTTCTGGAAAGATCGGTAATTAAAAAACCTTTATATATCTATAGAATTCATTTGCATGTGTGTATGTGGGGGGGGGGGGGGGGGGGGGCATTTGGTCAGGATGGATTGACGGCGACATTGGAAGTTTTGCCTATTGTCAAAAGTTGCTACTTTGATAGAACCATATGCTTTAACCACAACTAATGTAATTTCACATAGATTTTTCAGATAAGCTAGAATGGCTTCGTTGACTTTAGACTTTTTTTTTTGTTTTATAAATTGATAAATAAAAATGCTGCAATTGGAAACAGTCATAATTTGCACACTCTGTGATTGCCATACTTGTTCGCGCCTTTGAAATTAGATCATAATCAACAAATTATATTAGAACTTGAAAAACTACGTATTAAATTTACTTAATTGTAATATTATTATTAATACAAATTGTGGTAATATAGGCCCCAAAATAAACGCCATGATCACAAAAATACGCCATTTGACCACAGAGGTCTTTCCAGAAAGGTCTCATTTTGTTTTCTTTTTAGAATAGAAAAAATTCTGACATCGTTATCAAGATAGACAAACCGACAAACACTGGATGTAATATAAAGTCTTATGCGTCCCACGTTGCTTTAAAGAACGCAGACACTTCTGCTGTCTGACTCGGATTCTGTCTTTAATTATGTCTGTCGCATCCTGAAAAATTAAGAACAGCGTCTCTTAATTTATACATTTTGTAAACATATTCCAAATTCAACACGCGCAGCGATATCTGGAAACATTTAGAATGATCCTGTTATCCTTGTGCTGAAAATAATGCTAAAACAATTATTCATCTAAATGTAAAAAAAAAAATTAAAGGGCTCGCAGTTTATTAGTTTACATGAAGATTATCTGAGCGAGAAAAGGCAGCAAGAACACACAAATATCGGCACTGATTGTTTTCAACAAATGCAATATTTTATGTGGTATCTATGGTGTACGAAAAACCCTGTTTTTAAAGAGACGCTGAACTTTCCAAAACATTTTGAAGTGCCTGGATCGGACACGTATGTCATAAAATAAAGTTTCAGCGAACAACTTCTTTAGCTCATGAATTACGCTGGGAGACACATGTTGAGTTATGGAAGAATCTGAAATTAAAACCGATACCGAGAAATTAAACTCAAGATAGAGATTAGTTTCGGTTTCGTTCCAAAATTAAAACGCGCCTCCTGACGTATTGGGTTTTGTTCCAAAATTAAAACGTGCCTCCTGACGTATGATATTATACACTAAACGCCGTTTTTGTTTTCAGGATAAAGAGGTGACCAGAGCTCATAACAACCCAGCTTCATCGTATAAACAGGAATAATTTGTGACGCTCAGTGAAGCCATCACAATAGACAGGCTCAGCAACTGGTATATCGGCACCCATCTCCGACCTTCACTATAACCGCCATTTTGAAAAAATCGAGTGGCGCCACCTTTAGTCGACTTGGAGTCGCGAATAAGCGTGCGTGTGCTTGTATGTTTCTGAATCGAGTTTCCGGTTCTGGCCTGCGTCAAGTCTGGCCTGGCAGAAGTCATCCGAGCTCTGGGGCTATCCTTGTGTTCATCTTTCAATATTTATGCGAATAATTACAAACAAATTTTAGCCTGTTTCTTTTTTTAATTTTTATTATAAAATCTTTGGCTAGTTGTTCTGGAATTCGTGAAGCCGCATTTCGTTATGCCGTGGCCAGTGACGTGCCATGCTGCAACGCGCGCAGTGTTGCCTTAAGGCTTATGGGACGTCACAGGCTACATAACACCAATTCAGTTTCTTTGCTAAATTTAGCGGGCAAGTGGAATTGGTGTACAGGTCACGTGACATCTAATCACGTTACGTTAATTTCCCTGCTAAATTTAGCGGGAAATTCAACGTCCCGTGGCCTACACACCAACTCAGTGTCCCCGCTAGATTTAGATGGGAAATGAACGTCACGTGACCTGATGTCACATGAACTGTATGGAAATGTAGTTTCTCCTCTAAATGTAGCGGGCGAATTACCGTCATGTAAACCTACACCAGCTGCGCACCAATTCAGTTTCCCCGCTGAATTCAGCGGGGAAATTGACGCCACGTGACCTCTTGGCATGTGATGCCAGAACGTTTCACGTACACAACTAACTCGATTGCCCAGCAATTTGCCATACAATTCTTTTAGATATGCGTATTATCAAGTGAGTTATGTTTTGCATTTACATGGGATAATTTTAAAGTAACGTAGTATGGTGGAGCGGTTGAACATACAATCGGTTCTCACATGAGTGGGAGAGGCATTGAAACAAATAAAGCAGTACAACGTTTCGAAGCAGAGCGTCTAAATTACTGGTGTTTCATTAAGTTGCATTCGTTCCCCTTTGTACGCACACTGCTTGTGAGATGTACTTAGATACTGCGGAACTCGCACAGGCTATAGGAATCTCAATATCGTAAACAAGTGCGGCATAACCATTAATGTGCGACAGGCGCTTCTTGTTCACTTATGTCTCCCCATGGCGTATTAACCTTCAACTTTTACACCGTATGCGAATTCCCGCCAAAGCGGAGTGTGTGCCGAGTGAAAAAACAACAACAACAACAGTAACTTCAAAGCTAAAAAAGGATAAAATAATGAGTATCTCGCAGTTGCAACATACTGATAACTTTATCATTCTCCATTACCGTTTCATGGCGATACTGCGACCTAAGGAAGAAGATCGGGCTATTTGACAGAAGTCATCGCACACATTTCCATAGTTCTTATAGTTGACGTGGAGTGGGATATAGTTAGGTACCATCAGATAGCATAAAACATACGCTATTATTAGTGGTTGATTCCGTTCAGGGCGTATTTGAGGATGAATTATCCGCTTGTGTATTTCATGCGCATGATTGTTTACGCGTTGATTTATATCTACTTCCTACCTAGTGAATCTTCGTCACCAAAAAAAAGAGCAGATGAAATCAGTACGAAAAATTAACGTTTAATGAGGCGAAATTGTTCCTACAAACACAAAGAGGAAGGTGCCACCCGTCTTGCGCCGCCGACGTGGAAGGGTGACTGATCCGAAGCAGCGCGCTATCGCTACTTTCATACACGCGGCACGTTAAGGAATGTTTTGAACAAGAACACTAGATGACAGACGAAAATGAGCTGGGATTTTCTAGAAGGTACAGAATTATTAAAAAAAAAAAAAAAAAAAAAAGATCCGGGCCGTGTGCGGATTCGAACCCCATCTCTACCGAAAAACCCAGTATAACGTTTCGCTATCTGGATTATGGAACTGGTAATCTATCCGCATTCTATCTGGATTTCAGGTCTCCTGAAATTATTCCTTTGTTTGCAGTCGGGATTTCAGGTTTCCAGAAACACTTCAAGTTAGATTTCCAGTTCCCTAATCCAGACAGCGAAAGGTTATACTGGGTTTTTCTGCAGGGATTCCTCTGTGTGATTTCCGCATGCGTTTCCAGCTCCGTCACGCACGCCGCACTATCGTCTATACTTCATTTCACCTTTAAGTCCAGACGCCGCCGACGCTACGAGCTGACAGGACCAAACAGAACGTGCCAAAAGCGCACCATCATGGTGTTCGTCGCGTTTATGTGCTTGTTCAATCATCGCTGAAACACTCATAAACAAAAAAGTCCCAGTGACTTGCACTTTTGATGCTGCTTGATTGGTACCATTAGCTCGTAGCGTCGACTGCGTCTGGACTTACGCTGAAACGAAGTACAAAAACTATCGCTTACGGTGCATTCACACCGCGTCCGAATGTACTATAATATTAAGCTTACTACATTTATATCATGCATATGCAGGGTGTTTATTTTAGGCTGTTCACGTCGCTTTTAAAAATTCGGTAAGGCCACACTAGGGGAGTATAATTATAACGATTAGCCCCTTATATAATGCCCCCCCCCCCCCCCCGGGGGGGGGGGGGGGGCATTATATTAGGGGCTAATCGTCACGATAAGTTGAATAACTCACCACAATTTGTTGAACATTTTTATTGGTAAATATAAATATACTGTTCAGATTAGAAACTTGCTGGGCGATATCGGAAGCGCGCTGGTGCGCTAAAGTTATCACTCGTGCAGCAGGCGCAAGGCTGGCCGTGCGACAACGCATATGATAATTTCATCATCCGCGTCAATCATCCCAAATCATCAAAAATCAACACATACCAAGTAGCGTCATCTCAAAGTGGGATAGTTCGGCAGTTTCTACGCATTCGCTCATCTTTTGAAATTCGGGCACCCGCGCCTCGCCAGGAAACTTTATGAGAACAACGCATTCCCCAGCTAAGGGTGGAATATAAAATGTACAGTCATAACCCCACAATTGTATTATGGCAAATACTACAAAGTGAACCGTTTTTGAGAAAACCGATCTCAAAGTGGGATAGCTCGGCAGTTTCTACGCATTCGTTCATCATTTAAAATTTGGGCACACGTGCCTCTCTGCAGGGAACTTTTTTAGTACAACACATTTCCCTACTAAAGATGG
Organism: Ixodes persulcatus; assembly: GCA_013358835.2. NCBI lineage: Eukaryota > Metazoa > Arthropoda > Arachnida > Ixodida > Ixodidae > Ixodes > Ixodes persulcatus. The sequence goes on from JABSTQ010011216.1 coordinate 667,944, forward strand.
AATAGAAAATTTAGAGTCCACGAGCACAACCTGGTACTATGCAAATTCTTCAAAATGAGTCCTTTTTGAGAAAACCGGTCTCAAAGTGGGGATGGTTCGGCTATTTTTACGTATTCGTACAACTTTTAAAATTTGAGCACCCGCGCCTCGCCAGGGAACTTTTAGGGGCGAAGCTCCTTAGGGGCTAGCCATGTCCGTATGTCCGTCCGCCGTCCGCCGTAGGCCGGCGTCGGGTGCTCGTGCTTCTGCTCGTGAGATCACGTGCTCAAGAGCACGTGAGCACATGCTCACGTGCTCGTGTAGGGCAAAAAAAAGTTGGAAAAAAAAGATGAAAAAAATTATGAAAAAGAAAAAGAAGAAAAAAAAAGAGTAGGGGGTTCTGAGATGCCATTCCATGTCTTCTTAAAAAAAGAAAAAGAAGAAAACCACACATTCTCCTACTGATATGAATGCATATGATATGAAAAAATTATGAAAAAAGAAAAATAATAAAAAAAAGAGTAGGGGGTTCTGAGATGCCATCCCATGTCTTCTTAAAAAAAGAAAAAGAAGAAAACCACACATTCTCCTACTGACATGAATGAAAAGGCTCGGCATGCTGCGGCTCGGCGTCTACGCAGACAAGCACCACCAGAGCTTCGCCCCAAGCAACATCATTCAACACGTGGAGATGCGGTCAATTTTTTAAAAACAAACAACACCATAGCTAAAGGTGGAATAGAAAATTTAGAGCCCACGAGCACAACCTGGTACTATGCAAATTCTTCAAAATGAGTCCTTTTTGAGAAAACCGGTCTCAAAGTGGGGATGGTTCGGCCGTTTTCACGCATTCGTTCATCTTTTGAAATTCTGTCACACGCATTTGGTCCAGGAACTTTTTGAGGTCGACTGAGAAGATAACTGGTTATAAAATACAACATTTTGGGTCCTCGAGTATAGGCTTCTGATATGGCAAATCCTCTAAAATGAGCCATATTTGAGTCAACCTATCTCGAAATTGACAAGGTTCAACTATTTCCAGGCATTCGTTCATAGTTTCACATTCGGGCACACGCAAAGAGTTTTTAATTGGTGACTAAATACAAACTTTAGGGCCCTCGACTACAAGCTGCTACTATTATAAATCCTCCAATATGAGTCGTTTTTGAGAAAACGTGTCTTCAAGCGGTCCATGTTCGACTGTTTTCAGGCCCTCCTTTATCATTTAAAATTCGGGCACCCGCGCCATGTCCGCGGACGTTTTGAGATCGACCGAGTTCCCAAATGGCCATGAAATATAAACTTTAAGCCCACCGACTACAAGCCGGTGCTGTTTCAAAATCTTGGGCGTCAGCCCTCTTCGAGGATCAGTGTTGCCAATCTAGCGGTTTTCCCGCTAAACTTAGCGGTTTTTGGTTCTGTTTAGCGGGATAAATTATTGTTTTGCGGGCGGTGGGATTTTTAGCCGGTTTTATGTAATCTTGGCGCTTTTTTAAGAGATATAGAAATTTTATATCGATTTACAGTCAACTATGCACTTGTCATATCCATAATCAGCCACAGTCCCGATCGAAAAGACCATCAAGAAAATCTGATGGTCCATCAAACTTCCTTGATGATCCATCAAACTTCCCTGATGGCCCATCAGGTTTCCTTGATGGCCCACCAGACTTCCTTGATGGCGCCTGATGGTTCATCAGACCGTCCAAATAGACCATCAAAGGGATTTTGATGGTCCATCACACTTCCTTGATGGCATCTGATGGACCATCAAACGCGTCTTAATGGTCCATCAGGAGCTCCAATGGGTCCACCAGACTTCCCTGATGGACCATCAAAGCGTTTGACGGTCCGCCAGAAATTCGTAACGGCAATTAACACAGTATTAGTAATCCCGCTCATACCATCCGAATTAACAGTCCATTCTTGATGGTGCCTGATAGACCATCAAACATTTCCTGATGGTGGTTGATGGACAATTAAAGTCTTCTGTTTGTAGCTCAGAGACCTTGAAAACACTTGTTGCGGCGGCTGACGGACCATCGAAACGTTTTGATGCATGGCGCCCGGTGAGACCATCAGGATATATCGATAGACCACCAGAACGAAAAAAGGCTGATGGTGCTTCTCATGACATATTGCGGTGGTGGAAAGAACCTGACTATATTCGGGAGGTTACAGAAGGGGCCGAGAGATGGCGCTAGTGATCTCACGTCGTGACGCGTGCCTGAATTTCATTCGGTGTGTAAAGCTGACAGCGGTGTGGCTCGATAACAGTGTGTTCAATCCGTAATAATCCGCCTCAACAATTGTCCTAGGATACTCGAACGGTAACGAAGACACCTTCTTATAAACTCAGGTATGTTTTTGCAACCATAGTTTTGTTTTAAATTGTTTTATTGTCCGTTGGTGAAACAATTTGTTGTTCCGCTTTCTATGTCAAGTAGATCATGTGTACAATCTAAGTGGAAGAAAATGTGCCGAAAAACGCACTTTGCTTGATAGGAAATTCATTTACTAGGTGCACGTGTACTAGGAACTAAATATTCGCGTGAAAAAACGTTTACAAAGCCGCGAATGCGGTAATACGAGGCTTACTGCATCCTCGGGCCAACGAGGCTTAGTGTATTGCATGCTGTCGCACGGCGTTGTCATGCCCAGCATGGACGATGGGGACAGGGTGTAGATAGCCACGCAACGGACACCGATGGAATTACTGCGCGTCGTGGAGTCTCGAAAGTAGTGACCGGATTAAACACATTTTCTCGTCCATTTTGTTTTTGCGGTTTAATAATTCAATGTTAAATTATTTCCAAATAGAAATAATAACATGCCATAACCTAAATACAAACTTTGCTTTCAGGTTTCTACGGGGATTTCGGAAATTACCCTTCGGATGTTCCTTTTTGAAATAATAATAGGCCCAGAATAAAGTTCACAATTGACTGTAATGGAATCTTTGTCTTCTGCCGGTAAATATATGTGATTGGAAATTCATACCGACCAACAAACGATCAGTGCCCCAAAATACGACAGACCATCACACCATCACACCATCAAACCATCAAACCATAACACCATCAAGCCATCAAACCATCAGGCCATCAGACCATCAATGTCCCAAAATACATGACCATCAGGATTTTCTCTGATGGTCTTTTCGATAGGGTCGTCTTTGCTTACTCTAAGTAATGTTGTGGCCAGTGAGAGTAACGCCTGTGATGTCATCAAAACATTAGACAGTTTTAGTGGATCGTACGCTAAAGCCTTGCGTGCGCAATAAAATTGCGGGTCGGGAGTGCGCGTGCGCAGAACGCAATAGAAGAGCCAGCGTATTGCGTTCGCACGCAACGCTGGGGATTTTGCGTGGCGGGCTAGCGGGCTTTGCGGGACGCTCTCGAGAGATCTCGCACCCAACGAGAGCGCCAGTTTCAAGATGGCGGTTACCTCGACTGGCGCAGCAAGGGCGACGTGGTGTTTTCGAAGTTCTGTGTTACGTGAAATTGCGTGGTGTTCAGCTCGGCAATTCTTTCTGGTACCTACCGCGGTCGAATCAGATCGTCGTGCAGCTGAAGGAGTGCACAGTGAAAATGTTCGCCGCTCGGGATGTGCGTCAACGCTGCGATCTGCTCAACGCTAAGCCTATTCGCACAGTTCATCGCCGACGGACGAACGACTCTAAAAGAAATCGCCGAAGTTCTCGCCGCTATGCACTGGACATCAGTAGGTCATGAATTCCATCCCGCGATAGCATTGATAAAAGCTGCCGTTTCCACGGGACGACTGACGGAGGCTCCGGGATCGAATTTGGCTACGCACTCGTACTCGTAGCCTCTGTACCCCGCAGAAAAGCACGCTTGACGAGGCAGCTGCGGCTTGGTTTAATTTGAAATAAAATGATTGGACACGTTTTCATTTTAAATATTTCTTTCCAGGAGCATGGTTGCGCTATAAGCACGCGGAATTCTACGGCTCTAGCAAATTTAACCAGGATCATGCGCGGTGTTCACTCGAAAACGTAACGCACAACTAAATTCGGTCCGAGCAGGTCATTTTTAGCGTACGCTATACTATTGCGTATTGCGTACGTAAGAGCCAGCAACGCTATACTAAAACTGTCTATTAAGGCGTCGAATATCGGAACATTCCTCCCTGTTTTTTCGCGCGCACGTTTGAACAGCATGAATGTTCCAATGTTCCTTTGACGTTTTTGTCACTGCTTCGTCGGTGCCGCGACTACTGCGGCACCGACGACAGAGGGTCTCGTTCGGCGTTAAAAAGTCCACCGTTAGGCGTCTGCGCGTCGCGTGTTTCCGCGAGACGGCTCTGTCGCTTGGCTGAAGGGGCGAGGGTGCTCGATGGGGCCGGAAAGGGTAAAGACGGGCCAGTCACGCACAAAAAGGTTGAAATAAAGCAAATGCTAAATGCGCTTTTCCGCGCGATCAAAAAGGAAAAAAAAAAGTCGAAAAACGTGTGCTTTCTGCGCCGGCACTTTGCCCCGACGAAAAAAGTTTCGAGTTCGTGTTTTATTTTGTCGCGTCTAATGTGGGCCCAACCTCCGCACATGGTCGAACACGGTGTAGTGTTCACGAAACAGGGTAATTTTTTCACGAAAAGTTTCTGTATATTTGCAAACACTTTTTAGTGTTTGCCAACACAAAAAAAAGTGAAAGTTACAGTATCGCGATACAAGTATCGCGACACTATTTAAGACTGATTCTGCTTAACTTACAGATCGTTTTTTATATGCGAAAGCATTATTAAGCTACGATAACCGTTTTCACCTCAAGAATCGTAGTGAAAAAAGTCCGGCGCATCGCGGAGCGTTACTAATTTCCTCCTTTATGTAAAAAGTAAGAAATATCTAGGTGTATTTTAGATTACATATACGTTATCTTATCAAGACGTACACGTTTCAAACGCCAAAAGCATCGCTTCTTCGTCCGACAATCAAATCTCGTAAGAACTTCTTCGCGCGGCTTGTGAACAATGAGCAAAACTTCATTTTTTCTTGAGGTGAAAACGAATATAAAGATTTGGAGCTCTATGGGTACCCTGTTTCACGGAAACAGTTACCCCGCTACATGTAGCGGAACAATTAACGTCATGACTTATGCACAACCTACGTTTCCCCGCTAAATTTGGCGAGAAAATTTATGTCACGTGACTCGACGTCACGTGACCCATGCACCAATTCAGTTCCCCCGCTAAATTAGGCGGGAGATTTGGAGTCACCATGAGACCCTTTTCGAAAGTCCGCGCCAACGCCTGTCCGCCATTGCTTGCTCACACACCCTGAGCATGTATTGGACACGAGTGCTGACGTCAGCGTTCGGCGAGGACTCGGATCCAATCACGCGCTTCATGAGCAAGCATTGGCACACCTGCTATTGTTGCTTGATGAACTTTTGAAAAGGGTCTTTTCGGTTTCCCCGCTAAAATTTGCGGAAAAATATACGTCGCGACCTATGCACCCAATTCAGTTTCCCCGCAAAATTCGGCGGGGAGACTGATGTCACGTGACCTATGCACCAATTGGGTTTCCCCACTAAATTTAGCGGAAAGTTTTACGTCACGTGACCTAAGTTTCAATTCAGTTTCCCCGCCATATTTGGCAGAAAAATTGATGTCACGTGACCTGACATCACGGGACCGACAGACAAATTCAGGTTCCCCACGTAATTTTGCCGAAAGTTTACATCACGTCCATTATGCACCAATTCAGTTTCCCCTTAACCGTCCCGTGTGCGCAACGATAAATGCGATCGCATTCATCGATACTCACCCCTGTGGTTTATATTTCTTTATCCTGCACTCTTATGTGACTTGTAATATTCTATTCGTAGGTTTTGATTGAGTAGTCCTGCTAAATATACTCTCCCGACCATCGGCTATAGGCCAAATTGAGAGCAAAAAAACAACAACATGATTTCTTATTGCAAGATTTACAGAACGGTTTAACATGACACCAAGGTTAGAATATAAACTGGGTATGGCTATACGTAAGGCTATATAATTAATTTAAACGTATAATAGATTCTAGGCAACATGTTGGTTGTGTTCGAACATCTTGCCTTTGTCGATAACGATATGTTTTACGCAATTTGTTTGCTTATTCTTTTGACAAACAGAACGCAAGGCTGTTCCGCTGCCCGAAAAAGCACATAATGGACTTCCGTGTGTTCCGCTCACTGAAATAACTGTGTTACCTAAGGGAGTGCATCTAAATGTTTATCGATTTCGACACGCTTGGAAACAATGTGGCACACGTTACAATCTGTATCGATAAACTACCAATCTACGGCTTTCATTAAACTAAAGAATGACTCGCTCATCTGGTCCATATATTTATATATATTTCTTTTTAATCCCAGCACCATTGTGTGTTGTTTCCCTAATCAAATTTCAAGACGGCGCACACATCCTATACGACTTGGCACGTCATCCCGCTGCCCGCGCGTGTTGCGAAGGCACACGTGCTCGAAACCGGGCGTCGTGTATCCACTAAAACGATTAGCACCAACTCGGGCCCCGATATAAATTGCAACAGGCCTGCCCACTCTTAAAACCATGCACATGTACTCACCCTCCGCTGCACGTGGACCCATAAAACACCCACCCAAAATAGACGAGTGCTCGGCACCAGAAAGAAATATTTACCCCCAAGAGCAGTCCTCTTCCAAAACCAGATCAAAGTGGCGAATCCCGGGAGAAATGCACACTTACCGGAGATTTTTTTTCTAAACCGTAGGGAAAGGGGGTGTTCATATTTCGCGACCGTATGCACGCTGGTGCCTCCATACTTCGCTTTACCTTACGATGGACCGCAGAAAACGTTACGAGCCATCGGAGCCAATCTAATGCCTCGTGGGTGTCACGTGACCTTATGGAGAAGCGGAGCGACGCGCGGGACACGTACTCCTGCATGACTCGTAGCTTCCGCAGAGGTCCATCGGCGGATGAAAAACGGAGCATGGTCGCCCAGCCAGCCACCGCGCTTTTTCCCTCCCCGCAAAGTCATATATTAAGTCGGCCCTCTCTTTACTGCATGCGCCTCTACACCGTGCCACGGTCAGAGAGATGTAATGCGAGATCAAATTCATAACCGGGATTCCGTCCTTATTGGGGACGGGGCGGATATGTTTTCATACGCGGGATCGGACACGGCTGGATGGGGAAACGCTATGCTCGCTTTCCCCGAGGCTGCAATGTGTCCCGTGCAAGCGGCCACCGCTGCCTGCTCTTCGCGGGCTTGTGCGTGTGGGGAGCATTTTGAAGGGGGTGCGTCGTGGAAGAAAGGGGAAAAGGGGAGCGGGAAAGAGGATAATGGGCCTTGTTGCGTGTCGGCTCCCCTCTCCCCCCCCCCCCTTTTTTTTTTGTTCGTCTGGTTGTTTTATTTGTGTGGACAGAATCCACCCAGACCGATGGGATGTGTGCCGACATGTTTGGCGGTGCCCAGAGGAGGCAGTGGTGACACATCTCCGCTCGCGTCGGGGGTTGTAATGAGCGGCACGTGGTGGCCGGTACGGTTAGTTGGCCATGGCGACTGAAAGACGGGGAGGGTCAGAGTTCACAATTGAAACTATGGCCTGTTTGCCTTTGTGATACAAGCCCTGCCGCCGCTGCCGCCAACGCCGCCGCCGGCACCATCGTCGTTCGCCGTGGGGAGGATGCTTTGGCTACTGTGAAGGACGGGGATACCGGGCAGCGCGTATGTGTGGGAAAACACGGATGAAGCTGCTAGTTTAGGACGAGGGAAAGGGGAGGGGGGGGGGGAGCTTGATTTGCGAAGAGTACAATCTCGTTTGACGAATCTGTCTTTGCTGCTCTTCTGGTGGGGAGGATCTATCCCCTGGGAGCGCGGACTGTGAAAAACGGAAAAACGGTGAAGTTGGTGGTGGTAGCAGCACGGGACGTGTGAGAAGATGTCGAGTCATCATTCGTTTGTCAGGGAGAGTTTGACCGCAACGCGTTGGGAAGAGGACGGGAAGGGGAACAAATGAAGCTGTTAGCGGGTCCGGGATTCAAACTCGTTTAGGGACGTATTTGGAGGGGAGTTTAAACGTCTGAATCGGGGAAGGAAGTGTCGCAGTAGATTGCGATTTGAATGCACGGGATGGTACGCATTATCTGCCCTAAAGTGTTATGTTTTATGCCATCCTGCAGTTTCGATGAGTTTAGTGCGACTTCGTCCACCATTTTTAGTGTTAGATAAGTATGCTACAGTTTAAAATACAAAAAAGAGGACCTTCGTGATACGCCAAAGTAAATAAGATTTTGTTTTTCTTTTCTCGCCTTAAGACACAATTCCGCATTCATATCGCCACATGAAGAACCAAAAAGGGTAGCATTCCACTTCATGCGTTTTGCATTATTTAATGAGTTAATGATATAGGTTGTATGTGCATGGACGTAGACATAACTTTCTTTGATCAATGCCTGGACTTTTTTAAAAATTATTTATAACATAAATATTGTTCGATAAACCTACATAAGTTATTTTGTCTCAAATAGTGTAAAAAATGGGTAATGTCTCAAAAGCTTTTGAAGAAAATACATATATGCTAGGCGAGTTCTTCACTAGACGAAACTGAAAACCGTTTTTGCGTCATTTTAGTTTTCGAGTTTTTGACCAAATGCGGATTTTGGGATTGGGGAGATTGTCACAGGTCGCGTATTTGAGAGCTTCGCCAGGCTCAGATCAGATATCTTACGTACAACAAAAATACTTTTTAGATGGCTTTTCAAACTGCAGTAAAAGCGCATGATGTTTATTAACAATTTTGTTTTGTTTGTTCATTTGTTTGAAAAAAAATACAGAACCGGCCCCTTTGACGATACTTTAGAAGGTTTGGATGATGATAACTTTCGTAATATTCAATTTTATTGCATAAATTATATATAAAATGAAAGCTTAAACAAATACATATTCAGCAAGGACAATATTGTTACAGTCAAATAAAGTTATCCTGACGAGAAACGCCTTTGAATACAAAAGGAAACTCTAAAAGTACAAATGTCCAACATCAATTTTTAGAAAAAGCCATTTTTGAATATTTCCTGTTTGTTTTTATGAAGATGTTTAGGTATGATTTAAAACAGGTGTGGCCATATTAACCCATAGATATTGCCATGCAAAGGAAATATTTTAAGTGGAGAGCCGCAATAAAAAATGGTGTTGCATACTTTTAAAAAAATATTGTCTTCTCAGTTTGCGGCTACGGCAAATTCCTCCCATAAAGCGATTACTCAGTGCATTTTTTTTATTGGTTCGATGTGCGTATGAGGGCACAATTTATGCTGAAAAAAAACGCAAGCCTCTTTTTTTTCTCTATATACCTTACCTGTCCATTTTTTTATATTAATATTTTTTTCTGGGGGGGGGGGGGGGGGGGGGGGAAGCTGAGAGGTGCACTTGGACCTCCGAAGAGCCACATGAGGTTCACATACCGCGGTTTGGCTACCCTTGGTATAAAATATTCAATAAATATCATATTTAATATATATTTTGAACATATAGATCCGTGCATACAAAAAGACGGAATGTTTCAAGTTACACTTTAAGAGGCGAAGCTTGATCGTCGTCATTTTTATGCCTAATAATTTACTAATTCTTAGAACCTCGTCTGAGTATTCATTGGCTTCGATATACCGCACAATTAAATAAAGTAAAGCTGATGCGTAGACGGGATGTTACGATAAATATATGAGGGTTTTACTACACATGCCCAATTTAGCAACTTTAACAAATCTGAAATAACAATTAAATCAATTTTTTGAATAGTCTCATGAGAATTAAAAGCTTATAGATAGTTCCCTTCCAAAGATTTATGCAGAATGACAGAGTCCTTAAGGAAAAAATACTTGGGACTTGCCAACAGCCCTAGCACGAAATTTCCAGCTCGCTTCTCAACGCGCACTAAATCTTGTAAGAAGGTGGGCTTCTTTAAACTTACTAATATTCGTTTCTTTTTAAAGGGAAAGTTTTCGTACACCGTGAGGAATTGCATACAATTACATAAAATATCTGGTAACGCGAGTTCACGGGAAGGTGTGACCAAAGAGCGCCGTTAAAGCGGGTTAAAACATTGCTTTCGATGCAGAGCTATTTGTTCAACATAGCATTGGGAAACCGGTCATTGCTTTGTGCTCTCGAACATAAGTGGCATAACCTAATGTTCTTGACAAAACTTACAGCATTCCGCTTCTTTTTCTTGGCGTTCAGGTAGTGGGCCACACGTGCTGTGACGGCATGCGGGCAGTTCCAGCCGTGTGGTCCTCTCAAGCAAAAAGCCTCCTTGCACAACAGCAGATCGACAGATCTTAAAACAACGGAACGTGCTGATGATTTTGTTCAGATAGTCGCTCCTGAGGCCTTGAAATATTCTTCCGGAAAGTGATGCATCTGGCCCACTGCTGCGATGCAAAAAAAAAAAAGAAAACAAAAAGAGCAGAAGGCTTTTAGTCTTATCAATAAGATTCGGCACGTGACTTGTGGACGAAAACTTGAAATAAGGATGATCTCTCAATGTTACGTTAAAAAGATTTTCTAAGCCTAAAGACGGACATCGCCAACGACGCAATGCACTCACCTCTGCTTCTAGTTCAGGTGCTGTCGCTCGCCGGCAGCCCCGCTGGTTGCGATCGCGCATGCCAGCGATGGACACCGCAAGATCTGCACGGGAACCAACAAGCCCGGCCGCCCACTCCATCGCGAACTGGGTCAAAAGTGAAGCCACCCTTTTCAGAGGAGATGTACTGCTCATGCTCAGCATGCATTCCACAGCAGCAGTAGACAGAGGTTGCAGCGCACAGAAGGAGGTTACTGTGATGGTCTATGCCTCCTCCTGGTCAGAAACAAAATGTATTCCATCACACATAACGTACGTGACTTGTTAGAATGATAGCCGCAGCCAGGCACGTAGCCAGGATTTTGTTTCGGGGGGGGGCCCGCCCATGACAAAATGCTGTATGAGGGGGAGGGGGGAGAGGAGGTCCCAGCAAAATGGAAAATTTCGGGGGGGGCCCGGGCCCCATGGGCCCCCCCCCCTGGATACGTGCCTGGCCGCAGCGCACTCCCTTCGTAATTACCGCCACATGCGACGACGTTACATGTGCCAATTCCGTACACTAATAATAAGGTGGACGTTGGCGAACACGTAGGGACAGTTCGCGCTATGTGAAACAGTTCACGGGGCGCACAATACGAACGGCCGCGTGGGACGTGAAAACATAAAAACATCGCGCGCAACACCTAGGGTTCAAACAGCGGCTGCCGTATACAAATGTCCGCGTATTTCCCATGCCAGTTCCGACCACCCCGACATCTGTCGACGTGCAAACAGCGACGCTACGGTGAAACGCCGTGCCATGAGGCAGTTAACTGCCACGCGACCCTGACCCTGCCGGTGCCACACGAAGCCCCCCTGTAATGTACAACTCTGCCCCCGGACGGTGGAGTCTGATAGGGCTTCGTTTTGTATGCAACCCTATCGCTACACTTTGTACACCCCCGAGCTGGCAGTGCGGTGGGAGCTATACGTTCTCGTTAGGGCAATCAAACGTCTATCTTTCGCCACGTGGTCACACTCCCGGCCATACCCTTGGCAGAGAGCGGGGACAGCTGATGAGAGGGAAACGAATGATTGGATCGTCGAGCGAGTAGTTCCGACCGCACTGTCAGCGCAGTGGTGAACGAGGTATACTTCCCTTCGAGTTCTGCGGTACGTGGTAGGAGCCGGGCACACGTTCCCCAAGCGTGGCACGGCCCCGGTTTGGCGCGGAACGCCTTTTGTGTCGCGGGGACGGGCTGATCGCGACGCGTTTCATTGATGACCGGTTGCGGCGAGCGAACGCCGGCGTGCTCGCTGCTCGGTACACTGCCACAGGGAGAGCCAAACACTGCGTTTGGCGTGACTCCGTGTGCCCATCGCGTGTATTGCGTGAATCTGTTTGCCTGCGTCAAACCAGGCTATGGTCAAGGTTACTAGATTACTCGGTTATGGTGCTGCCAATAGTCGCTGCTTGCACGCAGTGCCGGCCTAAAGGGGTGGGCGACCTAGGCGGTGGCACGGGGCGCCATTTATAGGGGGTGCCGCCGTGCCCCCCTGTCGATAATTGTTTTTAGCTTTTTGATTTATTTGAATGACACGACGATATGCTCGATCGCCGTTCTTTTTGGAATGCCGTTCTCGGCTGACGAAACGCTCGTGTTGGGCCACTACCAGACATGTGCACGGTTTCCCTCCCCCCACCCCCCCCCCCCCCCCAAAAAAAAAAAAAAAAAAGTAACTAAATACCGTTACTTGGTCGTTACCAGTTCAAAAAGTAACTAAATACGTTACCCGTAACCAATTTTCAACAGGAACGCGTTACGTTACCTTCAAAGTAACCACTTACTTTTCTCGTTACTTTGATGGCAAAATACACACCTGCTTTTGTTTCACGGATTATTGCCTTTTTTTTCAGTAAAAAAGACCGACCTACGGAACCATTTTCCGCAAGGTAGGAAAATGCCCCTCGGGCCCTTCTCTTCTCACCCTCTCCCAAAAGTCACGTGATGGCAGGGGTTTCTTTCCTGTCGGCTTTTCCTGTAGGGATAATCCTCAAAAAGCGCAAAATGAGCGGCTAGCTGCGAGCGCCACAACGACCTTCAGACTTCCAGGTGTCTTCCCCTCGTTGACGCGGGCACGCTCATTCCGCGAAACAGAGGAAGTCAGCGCGACCGAACGCTTTTTTCCATGAGCTGCAGGCCCGAGGCCGCTCGGTCGGTGGAGATCGAGAGGCCGTGATATGCTGGTATCGTTCCAGCAGCCGCCCTCTGGCATTGCGCGGCTGCTGGAACCATTCCCGTGTCTTCACAAGGATTGGCTTGCGCAACAAAGGGTTCAGATCATCAATAATCGATTTCTTTCCGAAACATATAAATCAGGTTGCTTTCCCTAACCTCTTCACTACTGTTCGAAACATATATCTCCTCTCGTATGTTGTTCATCCTATTTTGCACTATTTTGCGTATTTATTTTTCCTTACTTCTGCTTGATGACTGTTTTATAAGTTGATAAAGGCCTTTAAGTATTGGCGCGGGCTTGCGCGATCAACGCTGTACTGGATTTATCCAATATTGGACAAGATTGGCGTTAGAATGGTGGAGGAAGCAAACCACAATTCTGGCTTCTAATGAAGACGGCGCAGTCGTAAGATAGGTCTTTGCTTCTCCCGCCTCCACAATGCCCCATCGTTTGCACTATCGCAACTTCTCAGTAACCTAGCTGTATACCACATTTTACTCATAGTTACTATAAATGTGGCCCCACAGGCTTTCCCGTTATGAGCGAGTCGACTTTTTAATGACCGCCGGCTCTCCTGAGTGAGAAAAAATATTATCACCTTCCCACAACAACCACTCTTTTCTTTACCCCCCCCCCCCCGTTCCCGAGTTGGGGAGATATCAGGCCAGTCCAGGAAGCAGCCTGCACACAGGGCTTTTTGGCTACTCATTCTCAACACATTCGAACGTGGAAGTAAACACATCGCATAAACAACGCCCAGTTTATTCGCAACCTAAATAATGTGGCTCTACGGTTGGGACCCAATCAATTTCATCATCAATCACTATTTGATATGATTTCATGGTGAAAGTGTGTTCGACGTGATGCCACAGAAGTGATCGATCCAAAGGGAGAAATAGGCCCTCGTATTTATTTTGCGGAAATACTCGCTCCTGTGACGCACTAGTGCGTAAGGTCAAAGCGCCCGAGGCAGTGCGTAATACTTTACAACTGTCGTTGACGATGAAATATTTCTGGGAAGTGCATAAAAGATTTTACACAATAATGTAGCACCCTAAACAAAAGCATACCTAAACACAACAAAATGTCGCAATCGAAAAAAAAAATATATATATATATATATATATATATATATCAGCCTGCAAAAATTGTTGTCTCCCCCCCCCCCCTTTTTCTTTCTTTTTTTTTTTCCGTGCCACTACAAAGATTAGCGGCCGAGCAACGAATTTCCACCCAAAACCTCGCTTCTTGGAGAAAGGACTCTAGGGTATATGGTGGTGAATCTGTCAGGGAGTTTGTAGAAATAATAGGCGACCATTGAATCTAGCCTTCTGCACAAATCATGCCCAGGATATTTCCATTTTCCTCCTACGCGATTAGAAGGCAAGACGCTGGGGGTAAATCATGTGCACTAACATTCTGCGTCTAAGAGAGAGTACCAGATTTATAGTGCATGTTAATTTAGATGGAAATAGTTTAATCACTGTGCACAAACATTTGCGGTCTGGAGAATGGCATGGAAGCATGGAAGAAAGCAGCTTGCTGGAAATAGAAGTCTCCATTGCATTGCTCTGGTGTGAAAAATTATTACGTATTTTTGTCTTATTTCTCTGCGAAAATAAAAACAGCGTTTAGAAACCGAATACTGTGCGTTTTGAGGCGCCGAAAGGACATAAAAAACTGGGACAACCTGAACAATACGAGGCGCCTTGCGTCACTCAGCTTGCCCTGGTTTCTTGTTTTTCTAGAGCCTTTCAAAAGGGGATGAAAAATTATAAACCGACTGACCCGACTTACCACATTAGAGCAGTTCATTTTGATTAAGACAGGCTCTCTTCAAGCGTCTTGCATAGTTCAGCTTGTACTGGTCCGTTTTTATATTCGGTTCCTTTCAAAAAGTGAGCTCTAAGCTACTGGACCAACCTACACATTCATAATTTGCGGAAGCGGAGAAGTGGAAATGCGACAAAAGGAAAGATTCGCCCGCGTTATTTGAGGCCTATAGAAAGCGGACCGGATAGAAGGGGCCGAAATCTTCTTCAAGAAACACACAATCTTCTCTACAATTCTGTCTAACAATTTGATATGAAGGTATACTTGGACGCCGGCATTATTCGTTCAGGAATCAAGCGAAACTTTGTATCGGATCATTATACGTCTACGTCCACTCCCATTCGATGATTATCATGTTTTCGACTCCGTACACGGGGTGGTTTTCAGCGGTGGGTTTTCGATCTGACTGTCCGCCAGAGCGCGAGCCAGAACACACTATGACCGCGGGCCGTTCCGCTCTTCCCCTTATTCTCCGTATCAATAAACAATCAAACACCCGGGCGGAGCCGTCAATCGTGCTGGCGTCGGGAACCAGTAAGTCTGACCGTTGAAATGCAGGCGTGACGCAAAACCCAGAGGCGTCTCGTTCGCCCACTTACGTTCTTCTTCGCATTTCTAAACGAATAATGCCGGCCTCCAAGTATACCTTCACATCAAACTGTTAGGCAGAATTAAAGAGAAGATTGTGTGTTTCTTGAAAAAGATTTCGGCCCCCTTCATTCCGGTCCGCTTTTTTATAGGACTTAAAAAACGCGGGCGAATCTTTCCTTTTGTCGCATTTCCACTTCTCCGCTTCCGCAAATTAAGAATGTGGTAATAGTTGGTGCAGTGGCTTAGAGCTCACTTTTTGAAAGGAACCGACAATAAAAACGAACCAGTACAAGCTTAACTATGCAAGATGCTTGAAGAGGGCCTTTCATAATGAAAATTAACTGCTCTAATGTGGTAAGTCGGGTCAGTCGGTTCATAATTTTTCATCCCCTTTTGAAAGGCTCCATGCAGAAAAACAAGAAACCAGGACAAGCTGAGTGACGCAAGGCGCCTCGTATCGTTCAAGTTGTCCCGGTTTTTTAAGTCCTTTCGGCGCTCCTCAAAACGCAGTGTTCGGTTTCTAAACGCTGTTTTTATTTTGGTGAACGGAAATAAGACAAAAATACGTAATACTATTTCACACCAGTGCAATCCAATATAGACTTCGATTTCAAGCAAGCTGCTTTCCGCCATGCTTCCATGTCATCCTCCAGGCCGCGAATGTTTGTGAACAGTGATTAAACTATTTAGATGTCAATTGACATGCACTATAAACCTGGCACTCTCTCTTAGAGGCAGCATGTTAGTGCACAAAAACTCCCTTAGCGTCTCGCCCTCTAATCGCGTGGAAGGAAAAAGAAAATATCCCCGGTATGATTTGTGCAGAAGGTTAGAATCAGTGGTCGCCTATTATTTCTACAAACTCCCTAACATATTCACTACCATATACCCCATGGAGTCCTTTCTCCAAGAAGCGAGGTTTTTGATGGAAATTCGTTGCTCGGCCGCTATTTTTTGTAGTGGCGCGGAAAAAAAAAAAGATAGAGGGAGAACTAAGGAGGGGAAGGGGGCAACAATTTTCGCAGAGTGATTTTTTTATTACTTTTTTTTTGCGATTGCGACATTTTCTTGTGTTTAGGTATGTTTTTGTTTAGGGTGCTACAATATAGTGTAAACAATTGTATGCACTTCCCACAAATATTTCATCGTCAACGACAGTTGTAAAGTATTGCGAACTGCCTTGGGTGTTGTGACCTTACGCACTACAGCGTCACAAGGGCGAGTATTTCCGCAAAATAAATACGAGGTCCTATTTCTTCCTCTGAATGAATCACTTCTGCGGCATCACGACGAACATAATTTCACCATGAAATCATAACAAATAATGATTGATGATGAAATTGATTGGGTCCCAGCAGTAGAGCCACCTTATTTAGGTTGCAAATGAACTGGGCGTCGTTCATGCGATGTGTTTACTTCCAGGTTCGAATGTGTTGAGAATGAGTAGCGAAAAAGCCCTGTGTGCAAGGTGCTTCCTGGAGTGGCCTGATGTCTCCCTAACTCGGGAAAGGGGGGGGGGGGGGGGGGGGAGAGAGAAAAGAGTGGTTGTTGTGGGAAGGTGATACTATTTATTCTCACTCAGGACATTCGCCGGTCATTAAAAAGTCGTCTCGCTCATAACGTGAAAGCCTGTGGGGCCACATTTATAGTAACTATGAGTAAAATGTGGTATACAGCTAGGTTACTGAGAAGTTGTGATAGTGCAAACGATGGGGCGTTGTGGAGGTGGGAGAAGCAAAAACCTATCTTACGACTGCGCCGTCTTCATTAGAAGCCAGAATTTCGGTTTGCTTCCTCCACCATCCTAACGCCAATCTTGTCCAATATTGGATAAATCCAGTACAGCGTTGATCGCGCCAGCCCGCGCCAATGTTTAAAGGCCTTTATCAACTTATAAAACAGTCATCAAGCAGAGGTAAGGAAGAATAAATACGCAAAATAGTGCAAAATAGGATGAACAACATACGAGAGGAGATATATGTTTCGAACAGTAATGAAGGGATTAGGGGGAAGCAACCTGATTTATATATTTCGGAAAGAAATGAATTATCGATGATCTGAGCTCTTTATTGCGCGAGCCAATCCTTGTGAAGACAAAGGAATGGTTCCAGCAGCCGCGCAATGCCAGAGGGCGGCTGCTGGAACGATACCAGCATATCACGGCCTCTCGATCTCCACCGACCGAGCGGCCTCGGGCCTGCAGCTCATGGAAAAAAGCCTTCGGTCGCGCTGACGTTTTCAATTTCGCGGATTGAGCGAGCCCGCGTCAACGAGGGAAAGACACCTGGAAGTCTCGAGGTCGGTGTCGCGCTCGCAGCTAGCCGCTCATTTTTCGCTTTTTGAGGATTATCCCTACAGGAAAAGCCGACATGAAAGAAGCCCCTGCCATTACGTGACTTTTGGGATGGGTGAGAAGAGAAGGGGCGCGAGGGGCATTTTCCTACCTTGCGGAAAATGGTTCTGTAGGTCGGTCCAGCAGCTGCTTCTCGAAGTTTTCATCGGTTACGTTTCCCTGGTTCATTGAGAATACATCTCCGGCGACGCTGAAAGCTCGTTCTACTGAGGCGCTCGAAGGAACGACAGCGTTGGGCTTCAGGACAAGCTGGTGAATCTGGGATTGTCCTCTCTCTTTTGTTCTCTCTGCTTCCAAAGTTCCAAGTTGACAATGGGTTCTGTGTTTCCCCGTGTTGGCAACCTCCAGGTTTACATTCGGTCTGTGCACGATTCCAGAAGGTTCAACCAACGAACCTTATTCTGTTAGCTGGGTGGAAGACGTTACCAGCTGTAGAGTTCGGCTGACGTGTTCAGCGATTAACTGTCATACTGTTTAGGTGTTTTTTGGTATGCCCATCTGCCTTTGTCGCAATAAACGCATACTCAGTTTAGAATTAAAACGAGGCTGCATAAACCGTGTTGTACACGTTACTACACAAACGTAACAAAGTGCCGTAACTGGTTACTTAGCCCTACAAGTAACTATAAGTACATCACTGATTCCTTTAAAAAAAAAAGTAAATACGCCACTCGTCACTGAAAAAGTAACTAGGTAGAAGTAACCCGTTACTAGCAACGCGTTACGTACATGTCTGGCCAGTACTAACATGTTTACTAACAATTTGATGTCGATCCTAATAATATGGGCGTGTAACAAGGGAGGGAAAGGGGGGGGGGGGGCGCCACGGCCGGAGTTCGCCCAGGGTGCTTGATGGTGTAACGCAGACCCTGCTTGCACAAGTAGTAACCCCCCCCCCCCCCCCTCCCTCCGCCCAAAACGGCTCGACTACTGCCGTTCGACGCGCCACCGTGTTTATTAGACGGCTGCCATGGTAACTGCAGAGTACTCTAAGGAATACGTATGTTTCGAAGCACAACGTATAGATGGCTTTTCACCATGCTCTATGGAGCACACAGTTTTAGAAGGAAAATCTAGATGGCGCTTCAAACGAAGGGAGGTGGACTGAAGGGAGTGAACGGGGTACCCCCTCTCCAAGGAAGTTCCAGAACTGCAGTAATTTAGTAACGTTGGCTATGGTCAAATGTGTGCTGACGTCATCGTTGTGTTAAGGCTAGGTGAGAATAGAGCGACGCAAACAGGGGGATGAGAAGGAGAACGAAACGAACGAGAGCTTGAATACGCTTGCGAAATAATTAGTGGCTGGAATATTTCTGTAACATGCTTTATTGGTCCCGCTGGAGGTAGTCGGACTTTAAAAGTAGTGTATTTGTGTATCATTATTTTGTATCTCATTTTGGTGCGTTGTTAACAAGGCGTTTCATCGCTGCAACATGAATGGCGGTCAAAGAAAAAAAGTGTCTTCCTCTACGATTATTTCAGAGCGCAGCTCTTAGTCGCCCGTTTCCACTTTGAGAGGCGTCGCCGTCGGCATCGGCGTAACCTAAAGTTAGCGGGAAATTGAATCGGTGTTGAGGTCACGTGACGTCAATTTTCCCGCTACATCTAGTGGAGAAACTAAATTTGTTCATGGGTGACATGACACGAAGTAATCTATCGTCATTTTCCCCGTACCCTTCCCTCCTCCTCCTCAGAGGAGGAGGGTCATACCCTCCGCTCCGTACTCTTCTCTCCTCCTCCTCAAGAGCTGCGCTCTAGTTTCGCATTGCAGAGATTTGTAAACGTCCTCCATTTTTTAGAGCGCAGCTCTTAGGCGCCCGTTTCCGGCGTGAGCGGCAACGCCGTCGCCGTCACCGTCGGCGCAACCGCGCGTTGCATTATGAGACGTTTCCCATAATAACGTCACAGGTGACGTCACGTGTGACGTCCCGAGGGCAACAATTTCCGCTAAATTTGGCGAGAAATTTTTAAGTTTAATTTAGCGGGAAAATTTTGTTCTCGTGACGTCACAGGGACGCCACTCAACCTGGCAAAATGTTTCTGCTAAATTTAGGGGGAAAATTTTACCCCCGTGACGTCACGGGGGTAAAAGTTTCCCGTTAGATTTTGCGGGAATTGTTTTCACTAAATTTGGCGGGAAATATTTTATGCTAAATTTAGCAGAAAAGCTTTCCCGCTACATTTAGCAGAAAATTTTCCCGTCAAATTGAGCTGGGAAATTTTCCGGCTAAAGTTAGCGGGGAAATTTTACCCTCGTGACGTTAAACGTGACGTAGCGTCTGACGTCACACGTGACCCTCTCCTCCTCCTCCTCAAGAGCTGCGCTCTAAATTGGCATTAGAGAGAAGTGCAAACGTCTTTCTTTTTATGTTTCTTTTTCTTCGGCACGCGGAGTTTTATAGCTATATTACATGTATTCGGGACAGAGATAATAGAGAGTTTTTATTTATTTATTTCAATACCCTGAAAGCCCATGGGGCATTACAGAGTGGAGTAGGCGACACGACAAAATATACAAAAATTAGATTTATTAAAACAGTTACGGGACACTTTTACAAGAAGAATAATTATTAACGGCAGTGTTAAACAAATCAGACGATAGTACTGATAGTCTGATACTAAGGATGCTGGCAGGTGGTTCCATTCTGATGACGTTATAGGCATGAACGAATTGAAGGAAACTGTTGTCTTAGATTTGGGAATGCCTACTTTGAACTGATGATCGATGACGGTGTTGAAATTTAATTTGGTTTTAGAATGAGTTTTTCTCTGGGGACTGAATTAGTATGAAATAGTTTGTAGAAAACACACAGGCGAGAGCAACGACGGCGCAAGCCAGGAGCTAAAGAAAAGTTTCGTTTAAGGTAGCCTTGCATTGAATTGGCTTTAGCGAGGATGTGATCAATCTGGGTTTGCCAGGATATGTTATAAGTAATGGTCACACCATGGTATTTACAGGAAGTTGCAGAAAGCAAGTGAACGTTATTAAGATAGTAGGTGGAAGTTGATATGTTACGACTCGAGACTCTCATTGTTTGACATTTGTTAGTGTTCAGGATCATGTTCCATTGTTTAAACCAGTCAGATACAGCATTTAAATTTTTTGAAGAAGCAGCGAGTCAGAATCATTAGTAATTCCCCTATAAATCACACAATCGTCAGCGAATAAACTGATGCCAGATGAAACACTTGGGGTTAAGTCGTTAATGTAAATAAGGAATAGTAAAGGTCCCAAGACATCAGGAACACCAGATGCGGCAGAACCCTGCGGGGAATTATAATCATTTGCATTTTCAAATTGGAAGCGGTTGGTTAGAAAACTTTTAATCCAGGTAAATACATTAGGGTCAAGGTTGAGTTTGCATAATGTTAGGAGGAGCAGTTTCTGGCACACCATGTCGAAGCTAGGCCCTGCAGAAGTTAAGAAAGATGCAGTCAACCTAGGATCCGTGATCGAGAACTGAAAACAAATCGTTAGTGAAGACTAGAAGTTGAGTTTCACAGGATAGATATTTACGAAAGCCGTGTTGGGAAGAAGAGAAAAATTCAACTAATTTTTCTCTTCTTCCGTCGAGTCGAGAAATGTAACAAACAGTGAGAATAGATAGTATGCTCTAAAATTTTACAAGGAATTCTAATTAAGGAAATATGTCTATAACGGTTAGAACATTGCTTATCGCCCGATTCGTGTAGTGGAACCACCTTGCCAATTTTCCTATCCTCCGGAAGGACGCTGCAGTAAGCTGAGACTGCTCAAAAGGCTTCGCAAGAAAAATTGAGCCAGACATTTTAGTATATTTAAAAGGGCACTGACACCCCAAAGCTCGTATTTTTTTTATTGTCTAAAACGACGCAAGTTGTAGTCATAGACACTAAAAAAAAAATAAACGCATCGCGAAAAACAATTTTCCCGCGCGCGCGCGTGCCTTTTTATTTTTGGCGTTTAAATCTCCCGCGGCTACCTCCTTGCTTCTTTTGATCGGTGACGTCAAAAATCAGGAAATTTAGAAGCTTTGTAGGCGACATTTCTATAGTATTTAATAACGGCATTCGTAAAACATGTTTTTTAGCGCAAATGCGAACGCACTACGGTCCCTCTTTTTGAAATACCAAAAATCAGAGTTCGGTGAGATGTCCCTTCCTAGATTTGTGTCCTCTCTCAGAAAACTTGGTGGCGCTCGAACAGATCGGCGAGTCGGGGAAGAAACCGCTTTTTTCCCTCGCCGGCTCCCTTCTATCCCGCCAGCTCGCCTCCTCCTCGCGTCGGGTCAGCGGAGTGCCGAGAGAAAGTCGAGTCACAGGAAACCGCAAAATTTGGCTGACTGCACTCGCGGGGATCGCGCGGGAACTTCAAATTCGGCATTTGGAAATTGTTTTTTTAATTCACAAATACTGAATTCCCAAGTTTCGAATTTTGAGGGTAATGTCCCGGCACCGTTTTCAATCGTTTCGGATAATAAAGAAAAATATGATTTTGATGTGTCAGTGCCCCTTTAAGAAATTTGCTGTTAATATTGTCATGATAGCACAAGAAGACATTTTTAGACAGTCAATCAGTTTAACAATCCCATCAAAATCAAACACAAGCGGGTCCATAGGCCAAAACTCAAGACTAGTATAAAAAAAGTGAAAGCCGTTTACAACTCCCTGTAACGCCGAATTGGAGCGCAGCTCTTGAGGGGGAGGGGGGAAGGGTACTCAGGGGAGGGTATACCCCTCCTCCTCCTCCCCTCAATCTTCAATGTGCTCCGGGGGGGTCACGTGACCTCGGGGGTGGGGGGGGGGGGGGGCTCCCCGTGACCCCGGAGGGGGGCTCGCGCGGTGCATTATGGGACATTTCCCATAATGCACCGCGCGGTTACGCCGACGCCGACGGCGACGCCGCTCAAGCCGGAAACGGGCGCCTATAGGCACGGCCACATTGGCGTCACGGAGGCCTGCGGCGCGATGGTCGTCTCTGCCGGTTGCCGACCGAAACCAGTTTGCGGCTTCAGCGGCGCGACGTTCAGCGCCGCAGAGCCAACCGCCCCTTGCGCGGTTCAGAGCTCGGCGCCGCTCGCCGCAGAAGAGAGGAGCCAATGGGAGGTGGCGTAGATAGTGACGTTGCGATGCCATGGCAACGCTCAAGCCGGTCCCCCGCGCGTCTTTCACGTTCCGAAGGACGTGTTTCGTGTCGTCTGCTATCCCTACTTCCCCCCGATGCCTTCCCCAGCGGAGCGGTTCCTTGAAACTGTGCGACTGTTTCCCTTTTTATATGACAAGACGCAGCCAGACTACCAAGATAATGACGCTAAGAACAACCGCTGGGAAATTATAGGAAAGGAATTCGGAATTACAATTGAGTTTCTCCGTGGCACTTGTCGCATGTCGTCTGTGTCGTGACGGATGTCGTGTTGATTTGCTGACACTTTCGAAAGTAGCCTTCATCTCTGGCGCGCCGCCGGTGCAGCAAAACACGGGCCTCTCCTTCGGTGTTTTGGTAGAACCAACTCGGCCGGACCCAAAACCTGTGCCTCCTTCCCTTCAGAGAGCGGCGACGTCGCAAGATCAACGAGCAGGCTAGGATAATCACATTCACGCTGATCACCAGGGCATCATGGACACCTACCATGTAGGCAGCGAGTGCGGTTTCGATACTGATATATGCGAAAGATGAGAGCCGAAACGGAAGTATCTAACGAAGAGCAGACGACGAAAGAGCGGGAAATCCGGCGGGAGGCGCGCGCTCTATCGCGAGTAGGGATGTCGCGAACCACCTTAGGTTCGATTTCAAAAGGTTTCGATATTTTCGAAGTGAACTGAGGTTCGCATTCGAAAAATTTCGATATTTTCGTATCGACCGAGGTTCGAATTCGAAAAATTCGCAACTTTCGATCACAGTGGAGTTTCGAAACCGAAAAGTTCGAAGCTTTCACGGTTTCTAAAATTTCGAGTTCGAATATTTCGAATAAGTTTTTACTTCAGGTTCGATAAATTTGAAGATTTCGAACTCTCCTTACTTGAAATTCGAGATATTCGAAAAAGTCGAATTTCTTGGGATTTGAAGTTCGAAAAATTCGAAGATTTCGAAATTCTTTGAATATAAAATTCGAAAAATTCGAACACTTCGAGTTTTAATAGACATAATGTTCGAACAATTCGAAGATTTCGATTTTTTTTCTACATAAAGTTCGAAAAGTTCGAAGGCTTCGATTCTCTTTTAACGCTAAACTCGAAAAAAAAAAAAAACTTCGAAGATTTCGAATTTATTTTAAGTCCAAGTTTTCAAAGTTCGAAGTCCGGTTTTCATGTTCCTCCACTGTATCAGCTTCAAATAACGTTTTTACGACTCACTGGTTTTTACGAAATCAGGTTTAGAAAAGTTGGGGTGTGATATTCAGACTCCGCGAAGTTGGTCAGGCAATTAAATGAGAAAACGAGTGTCCCGAATGTGCTGGAATATTTGCCAGTGCAGAGTGGCGTGTGACCATAGAACAGTAATTGCGGCCGCCAGCCTGGGGGGGGGGGGGTCTTTAACGTGCATCACGCGGTAGTGATCACATGAACGCACTGTTTTACGATACTCATCAGTTCGAAACGGCCAGGGGAGGGCGGGAGGTTGAGGCTCAGAGAAACCTTGAAGAGGCCTGGCAAACTACCTCCCCACCCCTTGCACGCTGGTAGTAATCCGATCGAACGCCGCCTGAGTGACGCTGGCATATTGTAAGTTAAGTTTGTAATTGTCCTCGAGGCTTATTTTCCGGGACGGAGGAATCGCCTCGCAAAAAGCACAGAAACCGACACAACTCGAGGTCGAGAAGCGTTCTACCATACAAGTGGCGTCGGAAGAGGAAACACGGGATAGGGGGAGCTCCAGCCCCCCTTTCCCCCCTTCCGGATATTTCGGACTGTTAAAGAAAACAATACGGGGAAAGAGGGCCTGGTCGAGCTTATTTTAATCTGAAATTATTTCTGCATATGTATGTTTAGCTACTGTCGCTCTTCACTGCATAAAAGATAGCGTAGATATATATAGTCATTGTCGAAAACTCGTCAGAAGGCACTACTTGTCACATGCTTAGTGTTTCGGAACTTCAAAGCTATGCCTTTTAGACATAAATAATTGTGCCATTAATAAAAAAAATAAACATAACAATAAATGCGGGGATAAAAAGCTGAAAAAAAGAAAAAAACTATCAAGAATTCGCCGGAAGTGTCGTATTCTTGCATATTCAGAGGCTCAGAACTTCGAAACAAGTTTCTCATGTGCACAGGGTAAAAAAAAAAAAAACACGTCCCAGGAACGTGAAACAAAAAAAAAAATGTTTTCTTTATTTTTTTGGAACAATATATTCAAAATCTTCTCCCATGAGTTAAGTTATTTCTCAACGTGAAAAAAACAATAAATACATTATTTTGTATTCTGCAGATAGCAGTGATATGTACTGTCTGTGGTGTTAATTTAAATGCGATACCTCAAACAACCTAGACGAAAATAAATACCAAGTTTAGGGCATAATGGCAAGTAGATACATGTTTGGACATTTCTTCGAGACTCACCTTGAATAACAATAATCGCATCTTAAGACGACACTTACCTAGGCTATACATAGATCATTCTTAAAATTTTAACACCTCTACCATAAATAGCTTCGGCTATAGCGCGCTTCAAATATGACACAAACGACAATCGTCAAAAAGCCGTCGTCCTTCCTCGCCTCTTCAGAAATTTATTTCTTTAAAACTAAGCATGCCAGAACATTTAAATAAACGGCATCGTCTTTCGTAAGGAACGCAGCACCGCATGTAAAAAATCGAGAGAAAAAAAAATTACGAATGTGCCTCACTACTTGAATTCAAATGAAACCGCCCGCCCGTCTTTCGAAGTTCGACGAACGTCGAACTTTAACCCTAAAATTTCGAAGTTCGTCGAACTTCTGACTTTTCAGGATTCGAACGTTCGAACGTTTCGAATTCTCTTGATAAATAAGTTCGAAAGTTCGAAAATTGTCGAATTCCTTAGCATAGGAAGTTAGAAAGTTCGAAATGCTTCGAACTTTTTAGTGCAAGAAGTTCGAAAGTTCGAAAATTATCGAATATTTTGGTGCATCAAGTTCGAAAGTTCGACAAGCATCGAATTTTTGAGCGTGATAAGTTCGAAAGTTCGAAAAGGATCGAATCTTTTAGCCTAATAAGTTCGACGGTTCGAAAAGCTTCGAACTTCTCAGTTTAAAAAGTTCGAAAATTCGACTCCCGTCGAATTTTTGTGATATAGAAAGTTCGAAAATTAAAAATTTTTCGAACCTTTCGAATCGCTTGATTCGATCATCGAAACTTCGGTTCGAAAAAAGTTCGCGGCATCCCTAATCGCGAGAGCCAGTGCTGTCACGTGACGCCCGCAAAACGGAGGCCAATGTGGACTCCTCGCGTTGGGACGCCGGACGGCGGTGCCGCCCAGCGGCTCCGACCGGCGGCGCCGTTCACGCTAGTGTGGTCAGGCCTTAAGAGCTGCGCTCTAAAAGCACAACAGTAGTCGACATCCTTTGTAAACGATTTCACAAATACATCATTAAGTGCATTTGCACAATCACTCTTAGGGATAGGAATACCACCCACGCCTCAGAGCGAAATAACTTGGTTTTTACCGCCATGCACGACGCTCCAATTTTTTTTTATATATACACTAGTTGAGAAAAATTTAGGTAGAGTTCGGTAAAACAAATATGTTTAGTTTCATGAAGTGTTTTTTTGTATAGAAAGCAGCAGCGTCTCGGTAGGCTGACCAGCACTCAGCTGTGTCAGTGAACTTTGCAATGCGAAAAAGGCACTTCTTTTTATTCGAAAGTCTCTCTAATGCAGCGTTAAACCACAGTAAATGTAGAGTTCGAAACAATAGATATGCGTTGAGCAAAATAATTGATAGGTGAAATGACTTTATTTTTGAACATCGCCCAATTAACCTCCCCGGGGCGTTCGGAGAAAACAGCTATCTCCTCGTTTATGGCATCGAAGTTAGATTTACAATAATCAAGAAACAACATTTTACTTTTATCAGAAAAAGACATGGTCGCACTAAGGTTAAAGTTAAGTAAGCAGTGGTCACTGTTACCAGGAAGAAGGTTAAAAAAATAAAATATCAGGCGCGGTAGAAAGAACAACGTTCAATACATTTTCACAAGTTAGCGTAGTTCGAGTAGTTGTTTTAGCAAATTGCGATAAAGAAAAGTCAGAACAAATATTTAAAACTCAGAGCACGCTGACGAAGTGGAAGATATAACCGTATATACACCGGAACATTCAATTCCGGGAAGTTTGAAATCACCCAAAAGGAATAAAGGCAAGGCAGGAAATGTTACAAAAATAGCATTCAAAGTATCGTGCAAGTCGTTAAACTAATTTGCCGTAACGTTAGGTGCACGTGGACGATAACATGCACAGAAGGTAACTCGCTTATAGCTGAAACGCAGACGTACACGCATACAAACTCGAGAATCGTGGTAGTGTTAACAAAGTTTAAATCAATACGATCGTTCACTGCAATTAATACACCCCCGCCACAGCTAGCTACCCTATCGCAGCGATAAAAAGCAAAACACTTATCACAATTAAAAATTTCCCTCTCGTTTATCACGCTGGATAACCAAGTTTCCGTAAAGACTACAGTGTCAGCAAGTGAAGAATCGATAGCAGAAGACAAACATCGCGATTCCGAAGAACACTTCGAATATTGGTGAATACTATAATAGGACGAGCTGAACTTAGGAAAATAGAATATAGAGAGAAAAAAGGACAGACATACCACTGGACTACCAACTGTGGTTTAATACTAGATTTTAGGAAAAAAAGACAAAAGATTGAGGTTTTTGACAACTTTGAACTCTTTCACCATCTTTCGAGTCACGTACGCTATGACGTGAAAGGGGGACGAGCGGGGTTCCGGTGAAGATTTCTCTCTAGCGCCATCAGTGAGCAGCGAGAACTCACCCGCTCGCGAACAACGTGACCACGTGCTTGCGCTCCGCGATCAACTGGCGAAAGGAGGAAAGTGCCAACGTGCACGTCCACTCCGGCCGTCTGGCTACAGTCCGGCTTCTGGCGGCTCTTGCGGTAGCAGATAGAGCTGACGGTTTTGTTGACCTCGGATAGATGGCGCCACAGAAGCTCTATATAATTAAAGCATTTTCGATGATACCAGGTTTTTGATGGATTTATATTTGTGTTGGAGCGACAATTAAGATTTAAAGAAAAATTACCTTTTATCGAGAAGGTAGTTGCCCAACTTGCTATTTTTTTTTACAAGTCCCCCTTGACGTCGCGCCGCGTGGTTGTCAAGGCCGCCGCTCGCAGCTGCAGATCGGGAAATATTCTAATTTTTGCTTCGCGATTACGTGGCGGATTTGCAACATTTTGAAGGAAGGAGATGTGCTTTTTGTAATTTGTCACAAGATAAACAATGTCAAAAATAGAAGATGCAAATTTTTTCAACGTTAAAATCGTTGCGCAGCTCTTTTAAGTAGTCAGCCGTTGTCGGTGCTGATGTCGTACTCGATGCCGTTGGCTTGCGGTAAGGAGGCGTCGTAAGATTTATAAAGTCCGTAGAACAAGGTGGCCAGGGCGGATGGATGTCGGACAGAGGACGCAAGGCACCTTTCGATTCACGAACTTCGTCCGGGGCACACCCCAAGCTTGGGGAGGCACTCACTTGATCGAATGACGTTTGAGCGAACGTCCACGTTTCACCGAATGACACTTTAGCGAATAGTCGGACGCCGCGAAGCGGCATTTTCGGGTGGGCCAAATGGGTTCAAATTTTTGTAATGAGCCGACACAGACTGTCGCCGCGAAGCGGCGTAAGCGCAGCGCGGCGGATGGGTTAACGCGCGCCCCCGTTATTCGCTAAAACGTCAATTCGCTCAAATGTCGCTGTTCGCTAAAATATGTCATTCGCTCATGTGATATGGACCCCCAAGCTTGATACTGCCGGGCAGAAGCGAAGAATCGCCGTCAAATGCACGAAGAAAAAGCAGAAAGCGGTAGCTGACCGCATGAATAGTCGATCCACATGCCCACTCCATGAAGAACATTACCGCAGGCTACCGTGGGCACGGCAACGCTCCTGCCGCGCGCTAAAGATCATGCCTCAATGTGCCAGAGCGAACTTCCGGTATACCACTGTAGATGGTAGCCTCCAGTAATATAGACAGTTTTAGCAGTGTCACCGCAGGCTGCCGCAGAAAGAGCGGTGTTGCTACCGTGAGCTCAAGTTGCGACTTTGAAGCATATGCTCCTCCTCAGCGCGCGCAAGGAGCCGTGCCGTGCCTGGGGTAGCCTGCTGTAACGCAATGCTAAAACTGCCAAATGGTATGCTAAAATGGCCTATTCTAATTAGCATAAACGTCAAAAGGATTGCCAAGCGGAGAGCAGTAAATACCGCATATGCTACTTGCTTTTTAATGGCCGAGAAAGACATGAGAAAGCAGACTGGGAAACGAGGAAGAGAAAAGTATAGCTTGAATGAGTGGCAGCTAGGGTTTGGAATTGTGACTGAAGACTAAAGGGTCAATTGATGTTATCTCCTTGTAGCTTACTAAGTCTTTGGTTTGGTTTCACCTTTAAAGGGGCCCTGCAAGGACTTTTTACTGATTTTTAATTTGCACCAAATCTGAGCGCACTGAACGTAGTAACTTAGTAAAGCTTTTCTTTTCTCGAACTTCACTTTATATTAAAAGTTATAGGCAAATTAAAATTACAAAAACAAGCAAAAAATAACCTCCCTCATGACGTCCTTGGTTGCTTGAGTGGCCGTGAACTAGAGGAGGGGTAGTGGGCTCATCGCGAGCGCTCATGGCTGCCGCACTCCGTGTCGACGGCGCGAGAGGGCGCCACTAAAGCATGTTTTGGATAATCTGTATGCAGCGGGCAGCCGGGGCGGCTCTTATTGCATTTGCTGCGCGATTAAACGCTAATTCGGCATGGCACTTCATTGGCCACAAACGACAGCAAACACGGGGTAAAGAGCAGTTCAGAATGGGAGCCACTTTGCGCTGCCCTACCACGACACGGCCAAACCCCAAGACAAAGCTTCTCGCCGAAGGCCTTCGGTACGCTCGGAGCTGGTCAGATCATCCCCTCCATACGACCGCAGCGCCGCCGCGTACATCCGGGACCTTTCCGTGTCGGCGCGTGATCCCACTACTCCTTTCTAGTGTGCGCCGCCTTTTCCACCGCTCGGTGGCGGGTATGTCGACGGGTCATTTCTCGTTTCCGTACTTTATAAACTGCATTCGTTTCTTTTCTAATCTAAAATACTGAACAAAAACTACTTTTATAAATAATTGAAACGGTTCGCGCAACTTATATTTCGTAGTTCGACTAAAAAGAAGCTTTTAGAGGCTCTGACCAGTAGTAAGCCCAGGACCAAAGACGTCACATTTTGCGCGCTTTCGGTACCGCAGGTCGCCCTCGTCGGTGGAGGAGGTTTCCGCGTCGTCCGGTTAAAATATGACGCACTGATATTTAGTTACTCTCTCCGTGCCCGCTGGCTTGCCCGAACTTCAAGAGACGTACGTGGAAACCGCAAAAAAGGTAGACGCTTAAATATGATTGCAGGGCCCCCTTAAAGGAAAACATGAACATGAAGTTGAAAACATGAACACCATGCAGGTACCGAATGAATCGAGGACACTACACTGCAGGCTTTTAAGGATCCAACATCCCTTATCCCTTTACTATTAAGTCACAACCTCCTGCAGGTTCGCTCTGCTTTTTTTTTTTTTTTTTTCTAGTTTCTAATTTTTTTATTTCTACAACGTAGTAATAGAGTTCCCGTCAATCAACCTTATTTTTATTCACTCAATTGAGCTGTATCGTACATGACAACGTAAACTGTGTTTATCTTGTCATGTTTTTTTTTTTTTTTTTTTTTTTTCAGTAGACGCGTTTTTGTATACATTACGACTGGTTCTATAAAAGACACCTTCCAGTTCTGACCAACGCATGTTTTTCCTCGCATCTTGTTATCATGCCCCTTCTGGCCCCGCACATACCAATATACAAATCGCACGCACTGTACTTTGCCCATTAAATGAAGCTCGTGACTGGGTAGCGTTATCAACAAAATCTAATGCTTATGCGAGACTAACATACCCTGAAACTACACACACAGCCCCTCTTGCAGTGACCTTGATGTTCATACGCGCTGCGGTGAATGTGACAGATCGCCCTCTTTGGTACCATCAGGCGAAACGAGGCTGCCCATATCCACACTTCTTTTTACCCTTTCGCTCCTTCGCGATCCTTCAGGCACAGCACGCCAGTATTGACTAGTGGCCATAGCTGAATCCGCTGGCTGCTGAGCGCGCATTGAAGGCGATTAAGCTCGTACAGTTCATCTTTCGCAGGCTGCATTCTATAATTGTGAGCTCATTATGAGCATGCGCAGTGAACGGCGCACTCCAATCTGGCGTCCAGTGAATTCTCCGGTGCCGGCGGAAACAACAACAAGCGCCGTCCCTTCGCGCCCTTCTCCTTCATCCCAGAAAACGGATCGCGCTGCGCGAAGTTAACCGGCGGGACCACCCCCGTTCCAGAACCCGAGCGGCCGCGTCGACGAAGCCCCCATTCTCGATCATAAACGTGTCTCGCTGCGGATAATCAGGCGTCCCGTACTACTACTCCCCTCCATCCACGAACACGTCCCGGTCGTAGTCGCCGTCGTCGCCGGAGAGCGAGCGAGGGCAACGAGAGCCCATCTCACGCAGGAGGACGACCACACCTCTCGTTGCAGCGTCCCGTCCGCGGCGCTATGCACCGTCGCCGTATTATACGCACACACACACACACACTCCGCAAACAACACAACGAGGAGGCAGCCTTCGTGGCGACGACGCGCCGGGCAGCGCGGAGTCTGCATCGCCGCGCTCCTCGGGACCACCGCGGCTGCGCGCCGCCCGAGGCGCATTCCGGGGCAGGCTGCGCAAACAGCCCAAACACCCTTCACGTTCCGGACGTGATGACAACGTATCATTAGCAGGAAAGGTGAGCAGTTGCCTGTTCCGTACGTGCACGCTGCTCCCGCTTGGTTGCCCTGCCCCGGCGTCGACGCATGCCCCTGCTGCTGCTGCTGGACCGAGCTGCTTATTGCCTTCCTATTACTTGCTCTGTTTGGTTTCTTCCGTCTTGCTTGCGGGGAGGGGTCGTTATGATTCGCAGAGGGAAGGTGGTGATGGTGGCCTGCTAGAGTAAACAGCGTGGGCCCCCTCATATTTCATCGTGCATCGAGCGCATGAATGAGGAGCGCTCATCTCGTGGCCTCCCTCCCTCTCAGGCTACCTCTCCCACGGCCGCCGTGATTGCCTCAATTTTGCGGGCAGACGTATTTCGTGCGTGCGTGAGTTGTCAGTGCACGCCTGCCTGTCTTCTAAGCCCGCTAGTGTAGCATGTATCCTAGGGGGGGGGGGGGGGGGGGCAAGGTTCGTATACCTACGTACTATGCTGCCCCCTCCGGCGCGAACGCGAACGACGACGGGGTGTTATTTTTGTTTTGTGCGCTGCGGAGGAGCCCCCCCCCACCCCCTTCCCTTTTTTTTTCTTCTTCTGCCAGCGGCCATTGCAGAGCCCATGGAAGAAGCTGAGATAAAAGTTTAGCGAGAAAGGGAAATCGAAGTTTCATTCACGTTCTCGCGTGTCTACGTCCGTATTGAGTCGGTGTGTTTGTGCGTGTGTGAGGTGCGTGTGATAGTGTATTTTTGTTCTTGCGTGAGTACCGATGTCGGATGTCGATAAAAAGGCATGGGTGCGTAGTGGTGCTGCGGATGGAGGAGTGCACGTGAACGCCGAACCAGGACGCTATCTGCAGCTGGCATGCTCTCGCGTACGGGTGTGCTAGGGTGCGTTTGTATGGAGTGCACACTTTTTGTGAATGCCCGAGTGTCTGTCTGTCTGTTCGCAAAATCTCCAAATGCTCGAAGGCGAATGCTCGAACCCAGTGACTCCCTGAGAGTTCAGCCATCGTTTCATCTGCGAAAGCTGCGCACGACTTCCGCCAAGTTTCGCCTGTCGTCTGAATCGTGGTGTGCTCGCCAGAACATTTAGTCTTCCATCCAAATTGTGAACCGTTTAGCTTCGCGTGTTGATCTTTATCGACGGGTCATTAATTGCAGTCGGTCTGACAACCTGGAACTTTAGTCCGTACGAGTCGTGTTGACCCAGCCAAGATAGCGAACATAAGGTATCATTTTGGCCTTTGTTCGAAAATGATTCCCATAGTAGTCGTACAGAGGAATAGTGGCGAGTGTACGCGTTGCTGTCTCAATTTCGTTTTTTCCTTCTTTTTTTGTTGATGTAAGTACGACTTACAATTGAACGTGCTTATTTGCGTTAAGGCAATGACAGTTATGCTTTTATAGTTTTGTTGTTAACATAATGATTAGTATTAACATGGTTAGGTTGGTGCTGCGTTTTCATGCGCTTTAATGTTCTTTTTTTTATTTTCTGTTCCACTGTTGTCAAATGTACGGAGGAAAAGGAGGGGGGGGGGGGGAGGGGACGGGGGCTTGTCAAGCTGCATCGTGCAGCTTTTATCCTCGGCCTCCTTCCATCCTTCACTCTTTTGACGGAATAATAAACATTATTATTATTATTAATGCGTTAGCGCTAGTGCTCTGGTGCATGCGCTAAACTTGGACTGGTTTGGAGCACGCTTATATAAAGTTTGCAACGTCGCCACGTGATGGCACCACAGCCCCACTAGCAACGGAGGCCGTACTGGATCGGCTGAAATAGAGCGACGCCGTGACGTAACACCTAACAACCGAAGGTCGCCGGCGACATCCCCTTCGCCACTTTTGGCGTCGCGCAGTGGGGGACGGCGGGGGTATCACTGGGCCGTGTGTTAACACCCCCCCCCCCCGTTCACGCCACTTCGCGGCGACAATCTGCGGATGGCTCGTTGCAAAATATGAACCCACCTTGGGACACGCGAACATGCCGCCTTGCGGCGCCCCGCCGGCGGTCTAAGTACGCCCTAGCACCGCTGTCCTCCACTGCACCTCGGGTGCTAGGTGTTAGGTCCCGCCGTCGCTCTCTATAACCAGCCAATCCTGAGCGGTCGCCGTCCTTCATGCACACGCTAAGTGACCTGATCTGCTTGCACCAGGGAGGAGAGGGGTTTCGGGAATGTTCACCCCGCGGGAAAAATGCTGAGAGGCTGCATTCACCGTGATCTGTTATATATACCCGCCGCGCGAAATGCTCACGGATTTCTTCCAGAATCAGCGAGGCGGCAGCAGCGATTTCGGCCTATTTTCAACTACACGACACTAAGAGGGATTAGAGATGATAATGAATGTAAAGTATCCTGCGGAGCCTATGCCATTTAATGACACAGTTATGAAGTAGTCGGTTGGAATTAACAAATTACTTGAATTTAATTACTTCGAAAATTAATTTTGAAAATGGTTCGTCACATTTTCACGACAGCAGTTTGTAATTTAAGTTGAATAAAATCTGATCGTAATAAATTGCTTTTGTTGCGCTTTACTTTGTTTTAAATTTGAACATATCAGAGTCATTAAAGCGAAATGATCAATCCATTTAATAGCATACCAATTCACTCAAAAAGTGAAAATAGAAAACATCTTTATTAAACGACGCAAACCCCTAAAGTACACTTTAATCGCCCACTGCCAAGAAAGAAGTTTCATGAAAGAACCATTAAAACAACAAAGCTCGAAAGCAGTTTTTGTGGCGAAATTAAAGGTGCAACAGACAAGGCGTGCAAACTACCCAATTTCTATTTTATTGTCTTTGCCTTCTTTTTTTTCTGGATGAGATAACACTTTTTTTTTCTGTTTGCGTCTTGAACCCCTTATATAGTGCTTTGTTTAATTATTTGTATATTTTTAGAATACTAACGCGCTCAAAAGAAGGTGCAATACTATTGGATTACATGCACCAGTAGCGCCACTACTAATTTCTGTTATAGTCTATGGTTAGGTCTTATATTTCGGGTGAGTGTGCAACATTTGATTCTATACGAAGCAATTTGCATAAGACAGTGTGTGCAGTTTTGGGAGAAGAATGGGCACAAGATATGGCATTGGGATAGAATTTGATGTGCGCAACCCAAGCTTTGCCCAGATCTGTGTACAAGCGCCCAAGCCTTTATTAGCGCTGGACGCGACAAATAAGATTGAATGTGGCGCTATTATTCGTTGTCTATTACATCATGTTTTCTTTAAGCCTCAAAAGTAAAGTTTGGGATGTAGAAAATTGCGAGCAGTATTGCAATACATTTAAAAGGGCATTGCATTTGTGCCAATTTATTTGTTAAAAGAAAACATCTGGGCAAAGGAGTGTGGAAGTAATGTTTATCGTAATTAGTGAATCGGTTAATTTATTACGAAAGTAGTTAGTAAGCTTAATTCTGTATATTTATAGGGCTGAGCAACTTGTAATAATAATCTTTGACATTTATCAAATTACGGGTACGAGTCTGTTTAATTCGCTGAAACTATTGGCGAATTCAGTAAAAAATTATTCCTTATGACACCATGTCCAAGATGTCGTCACTTGACTTGGGGTGCGGAGGCGTCAAAATGCACGTGTATATTACAGGGTCGGCTGAATTTCGGGAAGGGGGGGAGGGGGGTGTGGCCGAAGCCTCATAAGCCCCCCTGGCTGCGCCACTGCCATAGGGCATCTGGCAGTGCACCGTGGAGAAAGACCTGAGAATTCTTAACGCGCTAGTATAATTTACATGGCGCATACAGCGCGATGAAATCTTCGTGATCTTGCTGGCACCTCGGACGAGTTTCGAGCCGCCCTATAGGCCTTTGCAAAAATCGCCTTCTGCGCGCTGCCATCTTTGTCTGCTGGGCTGTGGAACGCCTTTTGAGCATGCGCAGTTGCTCTGCTGTGTGGTAGATCAGACGCTGCGCATGCGTCCACAGCTCAGTGACTCGGCATTTTTCCGCTCGGGTGATAAGCGCTGCCAACGGTCTATGCTACGCTCCGTTTCACAGTAAGGCCCATTGACACACTTGCAACCGAGTACAACCGACTGAGACCAGACCGGTTTCTAATTCCTCTTGTGATAGCTTATACGACCAGCTCCGCAGCACCGCATCCGCGGTCATACGCCGTTGCAAGAGGCTTAAAAACCGGTCTTGTCTCAGTCGGTTGTACTCAGTTGCAAGTGTGTGAACGGGCCTTTAGGTGCGACCACAGCCACGCGATCCAGCGAGCCAGTCAGACAGATCCAAAAGTGCATCCTTATGGCGCTCGTCGTCTTTGTGTGTTTGCTATATCCCCGGCGAATTACCAATCATGCGCAGTGAATGCCGTGCGATCTAGCGGTTTTTCTGTGTGTGATTGGTTTAGACGCTGATAGCAAAGGCACGAAGGAGACGAGGGCCGTGCATGTGCGTTTTTGGAACTGCTTGATTGGCTCTATTAGGTCGGATATCTTTGACTTTGGTCGGACTTAAAGGGGGGGTGCAACGATTTCCGGACTTCGTTCAAAGATTTTTGGAAGTTGCCCTCTGACACTTCTGAAGTAAAGAACAGAAAACCGATTTCGCCTGCGTGTCCTAGTTGTTGCGTAAAAAAAAAGATAAATATTGGCATTTCGGGCACCCCTCAACTCACTCCCAGTCTTCAGGGCCACATCCGGTCGCACTCCCAGTGACGTCATTCGGAATGCCGTGTAGGTTCCCGTGTGCTATTTCGGAGGACGCTTCCTCTCCCTCTCTCTGCCGATATTAGCGGGCGTTATGCTGCAGCTTAGAGCCGGGCGAGGTCACGTAATCTTTTCGCCCTAGTTCCTTCGGCTGCCACTTGGGGCTGCAGGTGGGCGAAAAAGCTCGACTTTTGCTTTGCGATTGTGCAGCGGAATCGCGACATTTTTAATGAAGGAGGTATTTTTTCTATTCTCCGGGACACGATAAACAACTTAAAAAAGACAAGATGCAAATTCTTTTAATCATAAAATCGTTGCACCGCCCCTTTAAAAAGACACTGACACGCCCCAAACTTTTTTATTTTTTTTTAAATGTTTGTCAGGCTATCTAATATGGGGTCAGAAGACTACCTAATCAATATTTTGCTACCGCGTCACGTATGTTTTTTAATAAAGCAAAAAAAAAAAAAAAATTAACGAAACTGTTTGATACCGAAACCGAGACACGAGCACGGAAGCTCATGGCCGGAAGTCATGTGGCTACACCCGACCGCGTTTTTTCTTTCTCCGCTTGTACAGCGTGTGATGCAGACGAAAAAGTTGCAATTGTTTCGCACTTGTATCCCTTCCGCTCGATGTTCTGTGCTCGAAGATCGATTTGCCGCTACCACGAACGGCAGCTTCGAAGTAGCGGCTCCGCATTCGTCGCAACGTTGGTCCGTCGTACGACGTCACCACGTCGTCCAGCCCGCGGTACTGTCGCCATATTGAGAATGGCGTGTATATGTACTTCATGTGATCTGTGCAACATTTTTTTTCGATCAACGTATTTTCAGTTTTTGGAGGCCACAATGAAAGGGGTTCATATTCTTTTCTATTTCTAATATAGAATGTGTGCCTTAGACTGCCTACGTCTTTTGAACATCTTTGGTACGCATAGTTTGAACGCCACGTGACCGTGGGAAAGAGAGTGAGCAGGACTGAAACCGGCCAATTTCAACACCGCCTAGACAAGACAAGGTCCGTAATGCTGACATTTTTTTGCGTCACTAGCGAAGAACAACCCTGGACACAGACTGCCAACGATCGCTGCGTCAACGCTCAAATTCGAGCCAAGTTGTAGCCGAACGTTGACGCCATCGTCGTATCCAATCTGTGACCAGCGATGGGCTTTGCTTGATGACGTCATCTCTATCAGCACTGTTATCTAGGAGGTGTTGCCGATTCTCGATCGGTAGTTTTCGGGGGGAAAAACTAAAAAACTGAATTTCGATCTACAAGTTGTGTTCTGGGCAGTTCGGCTCTTAGTGGTTACGTTCATATAAGAACCTTGGCGAGCATAAATATCTTGGCAGTGTCTTTTTAATGTCAAAGCAGAGTATAAGTATCTTGAGGCGGATTTTTCTATTCGGAGCAGCAGTAGCCGTCGAGTGACAAACTGCGAAAAATGCCCCGAGGGCATTTCGTTGATAAAAGCACCAGCGAACCAGTTCGCTGATCATCAGAAGATGACATCAAGATAATCAAGCAAAACCATAGTATCAAAAAAAATTTAAACAAAAGCTGCGGGAACGGCATTATTACGGTGCTCGACACGATAGAGCCGGCCCGCTCGATCGTTCATTTTGGAGTTCCTAATGCTCGGCTTTCGTTCGCTTATAAACAGAGATCCGGCCACGTCAACGGTGACGGAGTGCGATCAGAACCAAATAAATAAAGGAGTCTGGACACGGCACAGTATCGCGAAGGTCCTTCAACACTATATCTGAGAAAGAAATCTGAACGTACGATGACAGATCGAATAAAAGAGGGACACATTGACAAGCTGTCGGTCTTCAGAGTCGGACACT
The DNA here is from genome assembly GCA_013358835.2 of Ixodes persulcatus. Lineage (NCBI taxonomy): Eukaryota > Metazoa > Arthropoda > Arachnida > Ixodida > Ixodidae > Ixodes > Ixodes persulcatus. Next base: position 705,999 of record JABSTQ010011216.1, read on the forward strand.
TCCTGAGTCGCTGATGTCCTCTTTCATAGTTTGGGAGGCTATAGCGTGTACACATCGATGGGCGCGCGTGACACTTAAGGCCCGTTCACACACTTGCAACCGAGTACAACCGACTGAAACAAGACCGGTTTTTAAGCCTCTTGCAACGAATTTTGACCGCGGATGCGCTGCTGCGGAGCTGGTCGCAAGCAGTCCCAAGAGGATTAAAATCCGGTCCTGTCTCAGTCGGTTGTCGTCCAACGCAAGTGTGTGAACGGGCCTTTAAAAAGTAAAAGGACGGGTGCTGCTCGATTCAATCACTTCCTTTGTACCGTCTCTATCTACGGCAGCGCAAAGAAAGTTCAAGTTCACGCGGGTCGAATAAAAACCTTAGGAATGAACGTTCTCCCATTTCTGCCTCTCTCGGACCTGCAGTCATCTGCGGTCGTTGCATTAAAATTGCTCTTTTTGACTTGCCGCCAGAAACTCCGCGCAGAGCGTCTTCAAAGTTTTAGATTAAAAATGGTGATGGGATGATAAAAAAAAGAATCGGTATAAAAATAGTTTTCTGCTCACATGAGTACTTCACTTGGATTTCCTGTCCGTCTCAGAGTGTGAGTTCTAGAATGCCAGAAACTACTTTGGGATGGTTGCATTTTAGTTTTACAACGTTCCTTACCAATCTTGTTTTCTCACGTGTAAATTATAAAGCGAAAGATCAGAATATCTTCATATCACTTTTACACCCTAACTTGGCGTTACGTGTCATACCCGCGTTCATCACCGCCATTATGTAACTCGTGTGAAACAAAGCCCCCAGTTTTTTTAATTCCCAGTTAGCCATGCTTCAGACACTAGCATTCTTGTTTTGCGAATTGAAAACCTAGGAGTCAAGAACCCAGTAATATTTTATATGCCAGTATCCAGGTAGGGTGCTGCCGTCCTACAAACATTTGACCCTCCCTACCCTCTCTATGGAAGCTCTTCTGTTCATTTTCTACTAGAAATAAAAAAAATAATCTAAGTCTTGGCAAAAACTGCCGCCAAACCACAGAAGTTTTATAGCTCTACTGTGTTAAAGAATATGTGCAAGCAGCCACCAAACCACAAAACATTTTATTGGTCAGTATTAAGGAATACAATATCAATCTATCAATCAATCAATGAATCAATCAATCATTCAATCAATCAATCAATTAGTGTTTTATTTTTGAAGAAAGATGGTGGTTGGAGAAGAAAGCTGTAACATGTGCAGCTTGACGAGGCCCCAGCACCAAGATGACAGTTGGTCAGTGTCTGCGGAATACAGTATAGCTACACAATATGTTCATATGCGTAGTTAAGCATGTATAGAACAGCAAAACATGATGCTAGAACAACATCAGTTGACAAAACACATTTAAGAAGTAATTAATGAATGAACGAATGGCATTCAGTGAAGCTTCATAATTTCATCCATTGTCAAATACAATGGCAAAAAGATTCATCAAATGGCAGTGTGTTTTGTTTAATATAGTTGATAGCATGTATTTCATGGATATGAGACCATAGTTCGTGCGAGCGGTGGGTACATTTCATTATTCACGTAAACGCGTGTAATAGGTGCCTGTATATTAATGTTCGAAGTTTCTAGAAAGTAGCTACGCTCACTTCTTACTGTTGCTTTATGAGACCAAGAGGGGATAGGTATGCAGGTTCGTTAACCGAACAACCTTAAAGTGCGTGAAAAGTTCAGTGTGGTGAAGATGTGGCGCATTGGCAACTATTCTTAATTTTTTTATTTCGGAATCAAAAGTTTGTTTATGTTTTGTTGGTAGTGGTGCCCCATACGAGATGACTATATGCAAGGTATGACTGTAAAAGGCCGTGAAAAAGTAGTAGTCTAACAAACAGGGTAAATAATGAGTGGTATCTAGATAGTGTTCCTACGCCCTCTCTTGCAATTTTGTTTTTAAAAGTATTCTACGTGATCGTTCCATAATAATCTGCCTGCAGAAATCACTCCTAAAATCCTTGAAGTTTTTACTACTTCAATCACGGCACCTGCCAAGGTGATGTTAAAGCTAAATTAAATAGCCACATTCTTTTTTTTTTTTTTTGCTCGCGGAATTACGCATATATTTAGTTTTGTTCACAGTAATTCGTAACCTGCTTCTTTTAGATAATGTATGTAGTTGGGAGAGCATGCGATTTGCTTTCATCTCAATTTCGTTACATATACTATACCTTCACAAATAAGTTAGTTTCAGCAGTATATGCTATAATTTACAGTCCCGAGCAGTGTTCTATGTCATTGGTAAACAAAATAAGTAGTACTGAACCTGGTACACTTCCTTGAGGCACTCCTGTTTTTACTGATGTTGTGGTTGATGATCAATTGCGGGTTTTAACAAATTGTGTGCGCTCAGCAAGGTATTATTCAATAAACCTGAGTACATGACCTCGTATACCATGACTTTGTATTTTTTGTATAACTATACTGTAATCGACTAAGTCGAATGGCTTAGAACAATCGACGTACGTTGCTAATGTCAAAAGAACTTTTTTTCAATCCTATTGTATATTAATTGTTTTTGAGTCAACAGAGCTGACTCGGTGAACCTTCCTTTGCTGAAGCCGTGCTGGCAATCCGTTATTATAGAAAACGATCCAAGCATGCACACAATTTTCTATGTAGAATTTGTTTGAAACCTTCAGAGAAATTGTATAATATTGATGTTGCACTATAGTTACCTAGTAAGTTCTCATCACCACCTTTAAAAAGTAATACAACCTTTGCGATTTGCATACGTTTAGGAAATACTCCGGAAGACACCGACAAATTGAATATAAACATCAGGTGTTAAGCTACTAAATCAATAGCAAATTTAACTAGTCGAATATTGAGGTCATTTACATCCCTTTTGCTCTTATTTGTGCCATATTACTTTTGGAACCTGCAATTATATCTGAAATTATTCCATGAGGCCCATTAAGATGGGTTTTTGATGCTATCTTGGTTAAGATAATCAAACTATTCTTTATGGTCAACAATCTAGGTGAAGGTTATTTCACTTGTATTCACCTATACTTCTGGTTGGTGCTGTTCTGTTGATCTATTTTCTTTTTTTTTTTACCTTCCCGTGAATTAAAGCATTGTCCACGTTCTCTCAACGCGTTTTTCGACTCCAGGAATGTCCCACGGTTGCCGTTCACATGCTAATTTGCAAGCTCGATCCGTTATCCACAGAACTTCCCCCCATGCTTTTGGCGTCTCCTGACCCGAAGCCTGAAGATGGCCCTTTTGGGAAGAGATGACATTCATGGGACGGAGGCCTCCGGTTCCCAAGTCCATCGCGAGACGTGCCGGACAAGACGGATGTGGCAGCCTTCCTCGAAGAGGACCCCGTCGAAAAACAAAAGCGATTACCCTCCCGCTGTCTCCATCGCCGACGTCCCACGGCGGCTCCTGCGAGTGCGCTTTCGCATTTGTCCGACTGGAGCGACCGATTCCGGGAAGAAGCGCAGTTGGATGCCATGCTGCAGCTTCGCTTCAGCTCTCGGAGCAGTCGAGCCCACTATCGGCGCGCCCCCATCTCCAAACAACAAATCCTGTATTGATGAGCTCGCGGACACCGTCGACAGAGACGAGCGGACACTACGCAGGCGCGGTGGCGCAATTATTTGCCGAGAAGCCGACGTTCCCGGGAACCGAAACTAAACAGGGACCCCGAGGATGCGGCTCGGAGGAGCTTCCCGTTCACTCCCCCATCATCATTGGCTCGTCCGCGGCTGCTACGCTCGACATATTTGACAATGCTCATTAATATTGTCTGCCCCCGCCGTGGAAACGGCGGGCGAGCTCCGCGTAACACGATATCCGTTGAACCGTTTCTAAATAAAGAGGGGAGAAGCGGAGGACACGCTTGTGTCTATATAGCGATGCACGAAAGTTTGTTCTGTGGAAGGCCCCACATTGTTGACATATCGATGGAGGCGTGCTGAGTGGACGCGCTTTAATGAGAAATCGTGCACGTATCTTTTGCTCCACGCTCTCGCCGTCTTCTGTTTTAAAAAACGATGTGTTGGGAATAAGTTTGCCTCCCGGGACGGCGTTGAGTTCTCAGCCTTGTACGTAGGTTTTGGAAACGAAAGTGAGGAAAGCGAGAGAGGAAGGGAGAGAGAGAAAGAGATAGAGCTCGAGACGTAAGTGAGTCTGTGGTTTGGGCCGCAAAATTGGTAGATTGATCCACGAGCGTCTTATCTTTCGCTTTTTCATCCCCGTTGTTAGTATAAGGAGGGGTACACAAATGAGTTCTGGAAAGCCGAGGTGTGGACGTCGCTTGAGATAACACTCGACCCGCCTGTTTACGCGTGACGGATAGGGATAAAGTGCATCCGAAGAAACGGTAGCCTTCCTTCCGACAGGGCGAATCCGTCGGCGCCTTGTCAACGTAAAAAATAAAATAAGATTATGTCAAAGGCTTCCTGTCATAGCCGTCAAGTGTTCTTAGCCATCGTGGCCTGGCGTGATTCAGGAAGCATTCTGTCGTCGACTCATGGAACAAGTTTTCGTGTTTGTTTGTTTTTCTTCTTATCGTTGACTTTGTTTTATTTATTTTTCCCTTTGCTTCCTCCTAGAAGCACTTGAGGCTAATGAGAGCAGGCTGTTTGTTTGGATTATTCGGTGTCTATTAGACCGGGGTCGACGTTCATCAAAAGCGGATGTCGCAACTCATCCCCGTCCATAAGACAGAAGCTGATCGTGCGGGCTTTCAGCGTAGCTCTCGACTTGGGTGGCATGCTTTAAGGCTTAATGAGCTCACTCTTCGTATGGACCCGACCCTGGTCGCCGGTTGATGTCTGTCATCGAAGAGAAACCCCAATTGTTTTGAATAAAAGACGCCCCAATCAAGCTACCGAAAGAAACGACTGTCCTTTAAACTGCATGACTCAGGCACGGCTGTCAAACGTAATCAAAAGAGCTTCTTCCAATTCGCATCGTGCAGTTTCGTTGCTCTGTTTGCTGCATTTTTTATTTTATATTTGTGAACTTACAAAAGAAAATCTGGTTTACACATTTACGTTTGAGTGCTACCGACTGCGTTGAAACTGTTTGTGACTGCTTACGACTTTAAGATAACACACTGGCGCCATCTATCTCCGGGAAGCGTAAATTTTCAGACTTTCATTTTTTGCGGTTTTTTTTTTTTTTTGTGGGCTGCAAATAATTTTGAGAACGTTATAAGCGATTATTTTTTGCCAATATGATCTAACGACTGCAAAACCTTCAGTGTACTTGAGTACCATAAATGGGCCAAGACTACACGAGATAGGTGACACCAGTGTGCTATCTCAGTCGTAATTATATTCGGAACTCCAACGCCACATAGGTGGCGGGGCGGTAGTTCCAAGATGGCGGAAGAGACGGGGATAGATCTTCCATGCACCTGCTCGCTGAGTGCTGGTTCGTGTGGTTAAATTAATTTGTTTGACTACAAATGCAAAACGGTCAGGGCCCGGAGCGTATCACTGATAAAGCACATGTTTACGCGCGCTAAAAAAGAAACAAGCATGTTCTTTTTTCTTCTTTTTTTTTGAGTTGCGGAAACAACACAGAATTTGTTAGGCTTTTCGGAGTGCAAGCGCGTTTTGGGCGCCGGTCACGTCATTGTATAGTGGCAAAATACTTTTGTTAGTGGTGAAAATATTGTGATGTTTGCACTGTGCCTGACCACTAGTGCTATAAAAGATGAGCCACGCGGGGTGAACGTCAAGCTCCGGTAGAGCAGCGGTCACAGTATTGACGTCAAGATGTCAACTGCTCACAGCTCACTATTCACCGTCGCGGTTTTAGTGCACTGCAACGCGTGATAAACCTGCCGCATGGTTACTAATAGACAGTTTTAGCATAGCGTAACCGCAGGTAATGCATTGCGGCCAGAAGTACGCGCTGCACCTTTGAAGCATGATTTTCAGCGCGCGCCAGGAGCGTTGGCGTGCCTGCGGTAGCCTGGGGTAACGCTATGAAAAAATGCATAACAACGCCGTCGGCGCGTTTGGGCGTTTTATTTATTGCTTTGACAAAAGAAATATCCAAATATACAGCATACTAAACCTGTGTATGTGTTATGAGCATAGACGCGACCCGCCTCGACAAAACTGCCCATTTTAACCACACCTCATGATCGGTGCATAAACGCGCTTAAAAATACCGCGAGTATTTCTTTATTTGCTTTTGTAACTAACTGACAGCAGGTAAGTGTAGCCGGTCTTTTGGAAGTGCGCGGAGCAAACTGTTATGATCCTTGTCATGGCCTTTCAGCGTATAAAATGCGAAGCCATTCCCGGTGTTTATCGCTCGATTCACCGTTGAGCGAACAGTCTTCTCCTATACTTTCTGGATAGAGTTTTTCGTAGATTGTACGCAAGAACGTTGCACCACTCTTGCAAGCCTTAGCCTTCCTGTTGAGTACAAAATCTTGATTGCAAGCGCAGGACCGGAAATCCTTAGCTTATCCGATCTACTAAAAGCCTCTAATAAAATTAGACATCCCGGGCCCTTCGGGCAATACTGTTTCAAGGTGGTCCACAATAATTCCTGTCTTTAATCACCCGCTTTTTCTTGACAACTTCTGGATGCGCGAACTCGCCGGCCAGAACAGCAGCACAAAAACTGAATGTTCCTGCCACCATCTCCGTCGCCGTCCCCGCTCCTCTGGTTCTTCGCTCGCCCGCGAGAGGGCGAGCGGCCGGCTGGAGTTTTGAATAGTTAACAGGCGCTTTCAACGCAGTCGGTTGCGCTCAGACGCCAATGTGTAAGCCAGCCCTTCGCTGCATTCACACTGGCGGCAGAAACGCATTTGCAAAGCGGTTGCGAACGCGGTTGCTTAAATATACAGTAGGAATTCACGCGTATTTGTTCATGAAACCGAGGGTATCCGCTTCGTGGTGGCGATCGATTGGAACGCCAGTGTGGATGCATCCTTGATTCGGGCTCTAGAAACTCAGCCGGAAGGACGGAGGATGGCAACCTGCTGGAAGTTTTTTGTGCAAAACACCTAAATTAATTGTTCCGCCCGTCTCCAGTGGACATCTTAAAAACTATACGTATTCGCTGTATTACATGGTGATGGGGCTCGTGTCATTCGACGCTGAGAGGACTCATGCACTATGCATGGTCAATGTCCGTGCATATGACTCCTGGATTGCAGACAGAAAAAGAAGTTCACAAACACGCTTGTTTTTTCTCAAAAAAACAAGGATGATACATAAAATATAAAAATGCAAAGTTTTTTTGTTTGTTTTTTGTTTAAAAGCCTACAGGATGGTGTTGGCAATGCCACGACAAGGCTGCTCCAGTGGGCGACAGCGTGGAGCGGCCTTGAGGCCTTGTCATCGGTGCTCCAAGGTTGGTGATTCTCCGTAAACCCAATGACCTTAACTCTTGCACTACCGTGTCGCCGGTCTGCCCGGATGAAAATAGTTAATTTTGTTTTAACTCCTAGTGTAATTTGAATATTTCCGACGCACTACACATCTGCCAGATCCTCACGTATGCTGCGGCGTAGTTTGGGAGCGGAATTATTGAAACTCATTTTTTTTTTTTTTTTGCTTTTTATCTTTCTCGGGGGTTCATGGTCGCAAGTTGCAAAGAATGAAAGAACCAATTTTCTCATCACCGCTGATATTATTATATGTTATATATTTTATTCATTTTTTTACACCGGGACAAACATAGTCCCACCGAAAGAGCGGAAGTTTTTCGAAAGAGAAAAAAAAAGTTTTAAGAAATATCAACAAAAGTTGAAAATTGTATATATGCTACCCGGAACACGTGGGGGTTTCGAGAATACTCTTCTTCGTCGAACGGCGGGTGGTGGGCGTTAATAGATGCCTCTGTTTCTCACGCCATGTTCCTCCGGACAGTCTCTCGTTTTTGTTGTTGTTGATGTCTTCGTTTACTTTGTCTCGTGGTCAGTTACAGACTTACAGATATGAATACCGATAGCGCGACGGACGCCCCTCTTCCCGGGAACCAAGTGGTTTCTCGTCTCGACGGGTAGGGAGCGAAGTGGCTCTCCTTCTCAGCCGGATACGTGAATCACATTCGGGCCTTTCTTCCAAGGCCACGCCGCGTGAGGAAAAACGCTAGGCTTACTCACCGAGGCAAGAGACGCGGACACGCCGCTGGAAGAAGGAGGTAACGAGCCGGACCCTTCCCTCATTTGCCACTGGCGAATCTTACGCGAATCGACTGCAAACACTGGTGCTTGATGTTGCCCATCTCCGGGGGTTTTACGAAGCAAACAAACGAAGGGCCCCTGACACGCCCCAGCGGAGGACTGAGGATTAATTTCGACCACCTGGGAACTTTTTGAAGTGCAACAGAAATCTCAGTTATCGCAATAAGCCTCTGCAGACTGAGGGCACCTCGGCCCGAATTCGACGAAACCTTTGCTGGGGATCCGTAAGTCAGTGCTTTGCCTTAGAGTCACCGAGGCGGCTCTGTTTTAGTGAAAATTGTTTATGAAATCCTTATATTTAATTTATTAAAGTGCTCCCCCCCCCCCTCTTAAAGTGACCATAGGGCTTTACATAAAAGGGGGCGGGAGGCAATTACACGATAATTAATTCAAAACACAAACATAAAAGAAACAAAAACAATAAAAAGGTTTTACGGTTGCAATGTGTTAAAGTATGTTGTAAGAGAAGCTCTGAAACCAGAGGATCCTAGAATGATTACAATATTACCAGGAAAAGAGTTCCATTCGTACGTAGCTATAGCTGTAGTTGTGAGAATTTGAAAAGGTTTGTTCGTGGGCTAACCAAATGAAGTTTTTGCGAATTGTCAGTACGCGCGGAATTGTGTGCTGCAGCCCGGCAATACAGTTCTCTCTTCGATTTGCAGTGGTAATACAAAGTGTGTAATGATGTAAATCTTGAAATTTTGCTTCTGTCTGCGAGAGCTGGTAGTCAAAGCTTTTCCTTTAGTGAGATGATACTTGTGCGAGTGTAGTTTTTGACAATAAAGCGTGTGGCAGTGTTTTTAACCGATTCTAGTTTCTTTGGATTCCATATCATAAAAGCGTATTCGAGTTGAGATCGAATGAGGACAGTATATGCAACTAGTTTTGTTTCCCAGTTGGCCATATCAAAATTTGGTCTTGGAAAACCGAGGCTTTTGTTTGCCTTCGCACTTATGTGATTAATGTAGGCTTCCCAAGATATGCCTGATTCAAAATGAATATGTACAAACATCAACATGTATGCACATGTTCAAGAGCTCCATCGAAGAGAGTGTAGTTAAAATCCGCTAGTCTTCGCTTAGTACAGATATCTATAATTTTGTTTTAATATTTATCTTCAGTTGCCACTTTATACACCATGTTTTAATTGTGATCATGTTGTTCTGAAGTTCAATACAATCACAAATGCTGGATATTTTTTTTTGTATACACCACACAATCATCGGCATAGAAACGGATTGTGGACTGGATAGTAGCGGGCAAATTGTTTACGTACAAAATAAAAAGCAGTGGAACCAGCACGGTGCATTGCGGTACTCCTGATTTTACTTTCTGATGATATGAGGATTCACGTTCATAGCAGACACTTTGCAAGCCGTCGACGAGGACGTTCGATATCCCATCTATGACAGATGGTTCTATTTGGAAAGCGTGTAATTTCAGAACAAATGCTTTTTGAAAGTCGATAAAAATGCACGGGTGTCTGTTTTACAGTGAAGGTTCTGATGTAGTTCTGTGACAAATTCAAAGAGTTGAATTTGCAAGAATGATATCGCCGAAAACCGTGAAGATTTAAAACAGTGAGTTGTTGACCTACAAGTGATCAAAAATAGTTGAGAAAATTACACGCTCCATCAGCTTGCTAGGTACACTTGCCAGAGAAATCGGTCTATAATTCATCATCCCATTCCTTTAACCGTTTTTAAAAAAATTGGGATGACTTTTGCCTCTTTTCAATTGGCAGGCAATTTACCAGTATGTAATGATTGTTGGAAAAGTAAACATAGAAGAAGGGAACCTTCATATTTGCAGAGGATAAGCAGTTTTGTTGCAATACTATCAGGGCCAGGAGCTGAATTTGTCGGGTGATTTTCTATTAGCTTCAGAATCCCAGTGGTGCACATAGTTATTAGACTCATTTGCGTTAGTATACTATCTTCAGGTAAAAGAAACGGTAAGGGAAAGGTCTCATCAGAAAAGATTCCACTAAAAAAAAAAAATCAAATCGTTCACACGTGTCAACAGCATCCACTCATCTCCCGAAGAATCAGTAAAACAAAAAGGCTTGGAAGTGTGGTTGGGGTTAACTGCTTTCCAAAACGTTTTCGGGTTAGTCTTTATAAGGTTGCGTAGGTGTTTGTTAAAGAACTTGTTTGTCGCTTTCTTTGTCTATTTTGCACATATTAGCTGAATTTTGTCGTACTTTGCAAATACAGTCAAACAACGCAATATTTTAGCCTGTCGAAAGAGTCTGCTTTTCGTTAAGGAGTCTTTTTTTATTTGGCTTGAAAACCATGGTTTTTAAGCCGAGGACCGAATATTTACTTTTTTTTGGGTGAGTTGATCGTATAACTCTAGCATGTTATCTTAAAATAATTTTAAATTTTCTTCTGCGGTTTTCGAGTCAAAGTCTATCCTGTATGCCCTGAAAAACTTCCTAGGATTTGACATGTCATGTACATTGAACCTGGAGTAGTTCTACATATATTTGATTAGTGGACTGTGTTTTTGGGTAGGGATTGCTAATTCAACGCCTTTAGATGCATGATCACTAAATGGTTCCATAATATTAACTACAGCTACAGAACCAGATTTAGAAATGAAGAAAAGATCCAAGTAAGCTGAGTTCCGAGTTGGCTAGTAAACCACTTGGGAAAGGGAGAAGGCATTTATCACGTCGACGAAGTCGCGACTTTGTTTCGAAAGAAAATACCACGTGTCAAAGGATACGAGATTCGGAAACACCGGCCATGGCTAACTCAAAATAGCTAAAGTATCCAGTAATTACATAAATATCATTTGGATAAGAATGAGCAATGTTTTCTAAACACTCCTGAAGTAAATGCGAAACAACAGACAGGTAAGGTGGCTTACAACACGCAATGACAAGTGTGTGGACAGTAGGCATTTTGGCCCTGACCCAAAACACCTTCAAAACTTGATATTTATCATAATTTTTAACGCGTAAACTATTTCTGGCAGCGATCAGCTAGCACTCCCCCTCCACGGCGTTCGATCCTATCTTTCCGGGCGATAAAATACAAGTTGTTTAAGAATTTTTGCGCATGGAAACTAATACGCCACCTGAAAGGCTGCTTGGAGCTCAATTAAAGGCATACGGGCGAGTGCGCGTATGCTAAATACCTTTTTCTTCCACAGGCGAACGTACAAAAAACCATTTTAAAGGGATGCTGAACCGAAAAACAGAATCTAAATTCTTTGTCGTTTTGATATTTACAGCACACGAATGGCTCTTAAATGACGGTACTTGAAACAATAAAGTAGTCTAAATTATATGATTTATGTAAATAAATATTCTAAGGTGCACCTGGTGAGTTTTTGGAAAGCTCGTTTCGTGACGACAACAAACTTGTAGTACGCAGAACGCGGCTATGGTGAGCCATCAAAGTTGGCTCGGTTGGCTCCGACCTACCTCGTTGGCTCCGGCGTGCGCTCACGCCGCGTGGTGGCGCGACGAAACGGAAATGCGACGTGCGAACCCCGTCCCGAAACGATGAGATATATTTATAAAAGAAATGCAATTTTATCTGATAAATTTGTCGATCAGTGTTCATCATGTCGTTTTTGACACGACACCTATGCGGCGCCGAACGGCCTAGCGAGCGTCGCGAGCAAGCGGCATCTTGGCGGCATCAAACATCAGCGCTGTCGAAGTCTCCGTGGTCGCCGTCGTCATGGCGAAATTATCAGGACGGGAAAGAAATCGCCGAACTCCGAGAAACCCACAGACCAAAGTCGCCGCCGTCGCTACGACGCAGGTGCAGAAGTGTACTGGGGGTGGCAGGGTGCAGGGTGGCTGGCAGGTAGTGCGCAGCTAACTTGGCTGGATTAGTTGGCAAACTTCCAACGCGACGGGCATCCGTCTACTATTATTCAAAGCGCAACTTTCTTCCACGCTGTGGCGCGTCGGCAGCTCGACTTGTTCACGTCAGTTCCGTTGCAGTTTATTGACGTCAGTTCCGTTGCGAGTAATCCCAGAGGGCCTCGCGCGCATCGGAGGCTTCTGGCGCTTCTGGCTCAATCAGCGGTCGTCATTCCAAGAAATATAATAATCCGATCTCCATCCCTTTACATGAATAGCATTTTTAGGTATAGTGCGGTCCCGGGAAGCTTGTCCGGGGCTTATTTCGGCAACTTCAGATATCGGTTCAGCATCCCTTTAAAGACGGCAAGCACTCACGTTTGAGCTACACGAAATGCTGCTAAAAATGTTGAGATCGAGCATGGAAGTAAGGTAGGTTTCCTTGGCGAGCTGTTGATTGATCGTTACATGTGCAATAACAATGATTTAGGTGAAGTCCATAGCGGCATTCCGGACTCCTAGAGTGCGAGAGTGGCGCTCCATCTTATGTGAAAGTCAAGTTATTATTTAGTCATAGGTGTGTGATTTGTTACCTAACGGAAAGTATTTCATTATAATGGAAACTATTAAATCAGCTGCCGGCTATTACTGCATGCAATATTTAGTTTTTGATACGTCCAAGCTTCGATAAAGTAAGAAAAACGTAGGAAGAAAAACATCAGTCGTATCTTTTTCTTTTTTCGCAGCTCTTTGATGAAGAAATATGTAGTGCTGGTACATCGAGTGTCATCAAAGTGTAGCTTACTGAGAGCTTAAGTGCGGAACTGCTAGACGATATGGAAGAGATTTTGGAGTGTTGTCGATTCCCTCATGTAGCAAGTGCAACCTTTTCAGTGACCGATCGAAGTTTGCAAAACATAGATGAAGTCGGTAGACCTATGGGTATCCTACGACTAGATATTGCAAGCGTGTCCTTCGGGTGTATAAAAACTTGTATTAAATCAACTCGTCATGCATCAGATTGCGTCCTCTGGAAGACAAAAATAACCATTTCTAATATAGTTTATTCGCTTCGAGGTTCGATTAAATAAAGTGTAGTTTTTAAGAGACAGTCTGCAAATAGCCTTCTAGCTCCCCCTGTGAGAACACAACTCCCGTAAATAAAACAGAGACTGTTATCAACGCTGGCATTTCGCATAACTTTTCTTTACAATATGTGTGCATATTTTTTTTTCTACGGAGGATACCGTCTATTCGTCCATGATGAGGAATCTCTGTACAGTTCATTCGCTATATTTGTTCTCATCTACTCGGGAATTTATTGTTAAATTTCATAGTATGAGCATAAACTCACAAGCAGTCGCAATTTCGCAAAGTCACTTTGTAACCTTTTTGGCAGAATTCAGTCAAACACTGTTGACAACATTCGTCAAGTGATTTTTCGAGGGCGGACTACCTTCAGGATTGCCATCGGGAAATGTTTCCAAACTCGGATTAGGTGCCAAGTTTATCGCTGCAGAGGCTTTATGAAAGTAAATTTTTTTGCGCAAATGAAACCCAATCGATTCACGTTAAATATCAGTTCTCATTTTTGACATTCTATGTCATGTTGGTAAATATGTAAAATAAACACGCCCCCCCCCCCCCCCGCAATATCTCTTTTTTTTTTTTTTTTGGGGGGGGGGGGGGGCAGTTTAGAAAACGGGTGGATAACATACACGAGGCAGAAGTAGTTCTAGTTTCATATCTTCTTTCTAACCCTACTGTCTATTTCCTAAGTATTTTTGTCGGGGATAAACAGTCAGTACCCCCTACCCATCCCCCCCCCCCCCCCCCCAGAAAAAAAAAGGAGAAAAAAGTTTTGAAGACAGCTTAGAAAGCGGCAGAATAACTCACGAGACAGAACTAGTCCTGGTTTCCTGTATTGTTTCTAACCATACTATTCATTCCTTGAGTATTTTTGTTGGTAATAATGATTATTTACTGACCAGGTATTTTATACCATAGCTCAAATTTGTCAACCAAGGGCTAGATAAAGGTATAGTCTCTATATCATAAGAAGGTTGTGGGGTTCTTTATGGAGGTCCCACTACCAATAATCGCCGCCCGATTGGTATGCGCTCTGCCCGTCACCTAGGGAACGGCATAGAACAACGAGAGGACAGCGAATGGGTTTACTGTACCTCCCGGTTGCCCGTCGTTCAGAGCTCACAGTCGGAGTACGTGCCCAGGCCTGCGGATCGCCTTTCCCACGCCAGCGCTGCGTAGGCTGGCTGTCCCGGGCTATCGCTGCCCGAGTCTCGCTGCGGAACCACCCCGGGATCGTCATAGCCCAGGTCATAATGCCAGGGCTCACCGTTTCCACCGGTCTTGCTCCAGACCTCGATGGTGGACCGCTCCGGGGTTCGCCATAGGCCAGGCCAGGCAGCCCGGCTCCGGTGTTCCTGTCCTAAGCTTCAGCCTCGCGTAGCACGCACTGTCTCGCGCCAGCTCGTGTCTTCTCCGCCGACCGCCTGTCACGTGCCTTCTGCCTCGTCTTTCACCCTCGGCTCCCACACTCTCCCCCCTCAAGGCCCGGACTTCGGGGGACTTCATGGACCTCAGGGAGCCACTGGGCTTCATGGGCGGCCGCTGTTGCTGTTGCCGGAGTGGCCACGTTGCAGCGTCTGAAAGCGGCGTAGGTGGTGGTGGCTGGTGAAGCCGGCAGACAATGCCGACCTGTCTGTCGCTCGCTGTCCCACTCACCGCGATGCAGCAGGGGGCTTGCTCTAAGCTGGTTTGTCCGACGCGGACGGACCTGCCCTGTTCCGCTTAGAGGTCGCAGCGGGCTTAGAACTGCCCGACTGAACCGTTCGTCAGGCCGAACAACTGTCAGCCACCCTGAGCATTTGGGAAAACGAATGGGCCCGTCTTCCCTCCCGGTGGGCTTCCTGGGCTACGCCGTCTATGGCCGTCTCTCCAAGAAGCTATTCTGCGCAGAACAAAGTGTTAAAACAAGACACAACGAACAAGTACTCTGCCGCAGACTGTGGCAGTGGCCATAGCCTCCACCGCCAAATTGCTTTCCGACGGGTTCGCGTACCATGCGGCTAACTCAGCAAGTCTGCATTGCAGAGCTCGCTCCTGGGTCGCCAAGAACAGGGGATATCTTGTGTCCTACCGCAACCTCAAGTTATACGTCTTCCCCATCGCGACGACGGTAGTATCCTTTTAAGTCAGCGATGCGAACCGGGCAAGCCTACTCGTTTGTATCTCGCCGAGTAAGCCTAGAAGTGAGACACAACGATCGTGTCTTTATACCTCGGCTGCCCTTCTCACCTCAGAGCAAGCGATGCGGCAAAACCACTAGCTGCGTTGCTCAAAGCGTGAGTTTCCTTCAGAACAGGTAACGATGGTGTAAACCTAGTCCATCTTTTGCGCAAGCAAATGGATCCAAAGCCTGTGGCGGGATTGCCATATACCATACCCGCGTTCCACAACGGCTACATATACCATGTGCTACTCGATGTAAGCGTCCGCGTCCCGTTCCGTCCACGTGTATACGAGCTCTAGGGACTGCTTTGTCCTCAGAGGAGGCGGCAGCTCAGCGAGCAAGCCCGCTTTAACCGTTCAGGCCTCAAGGCAAGCTGGACAGCTACACGCCACCTAATGTTTACCGCCTCATCCCCGGCCAGGTCGTGACTCGACATAACTTATTAAAAGTCTTGCTGTCACTGCCACGACCGGCCAGAGTGAAGTCGAGAAAGAATCCTATAAATCATTTCGTAGCTTTCCTGGAACAACCCCCTTCAAGGGAGAATCGTCCCTCTGCCTTTCGTCGATTGTTGGAGTGACGCGAAGCAAACTAGCCGTCTTGGCCCAGCAGTTACAAATAATAGTGTTCATTAACTCGCCTGCCAGCTTTCCCGGTGTCAACCGCAATTTCCGCCAGTTTATCCGACACCCGCTGACAATCTCGTCCGCCAGTGTTCCCGGTGTCGACTGCCATTCCCGCAATCTCTCCGACACCCACTGACAAAACCCATCTGCACCCCGGGCCTCGACAAGCGCTTACTTGCCTACCGCATCACCCCAAGCCTAAATCCTAAATCTGCAATGATTTCTGGCTGTTACCCCTCCTGCCAGTCGTTATCCTGCCTTCCAGCGAACATACCGTGCCTCTGCTCTGCCTCCGAAGACTACTTTCTTACATCTTAACCGCGCTTTCCGGCTTCCCCCGGTTGCATCACTATCTGGCAACCACTATTCTGGGGTACCCGTAAAAGCGCGTCCGCAACCTCGTCCTTCGAGCCCTTTAGGTACTTGATTCGAGGAGACACCTGCTTAGCTCTGCTGTGAGACAAGTCGCCCGAATCCCAACATACTTTGTCTCAACGGGCATCGTTAGCGTTAGTGAACAACCCGCTCAACGAGTCCGTGGGACTCCCTGGGGACGACAAGCAGAGGCATACCGAACGGGCCCCACGTTGGATGCGCCATTTTAATGTGGGGTTCTTTATGGAGGTTCCACTACCAATAATCGCCGCCCGATTGGTATGCGCTCTGCCCGTCACCCAGGGAGCGGCGTAGCACAACGAGAAGACAGCGAATGGGTTTACTGTACCTCCCGGTTGCCCGTCGTTCAGAGCCGGCAGTCCAGGCACGCCGACCCTTGTTGTCGCCCGTCGTTCAGAGCTCACAGTCGGAGTACGTGCCCAGGCCTGCGGATCGCCTTTCCCACGCCAGCGCTGCGCTATAGGCTGGCTGTCCCGCGCTATCGCTGCCCTAGTCTCGCTGCGGAACCACCCCGGGATCGTCATAGCCCAGGTCATATGGCCAGGGCTCGCCATTTCCACCGGTCTTGCTCCAGACCTCGCTGGTGGACCGCTCCGGGGTTCGCCATGGGCCAGGTCAGGCAGCCCGGCTCCGATGTTCCTGTCCCCAGCTTCAGCCTCGCGTAGCACGCACTGTCTCGCGCCAGCTCGTGTCTTCTCCGCCGACCGCCTGTCACGTGCCTTGTGCCTCGTCTTTCACCCTCGGCTCCCACAAGGTTTACAAGATAACTCTAACGACAGATTCACCAGTGACAATGGTTTGTAGGCCTACAACCCCCGTTACTATTTCTACTCTCTTTTTTTAAATCATTCTTATTCCTTTAATTAAACTTGGGCAGTTACCGCGCCTCTTGATTTTTGAAATATACAAATCTGTGGCATCACGAAGATGGTCATTTCAAGCGACCCAAACAACGTACAGAGTGCAGTCATGCCTCGTTAATATAAACCCCGTTAAACGGACACCCTGCTCTTTAAAGGAGCTTTTCGAAGACGAACAGGGTAAATTACGTGCATCTTTGCCTGATTATTAAGGCCGACCCACATAGGGCGTATTCTCGACGAATTTACGCGCGTATCAGCGGGCGTAATCACGGGATTTGGTGGGCGCTTTTTTCACAGAAGGGAAGAGGGGAAGGTCTCCAAACCACACACGGCGCTTTTCGTCGACGTCTCCTCGTCGTTTGGTGCAGTGTAGCCCGACTCGCGCCTTTCATGAAAGAAGGAAAAATGTAGATAGGCTGCTATATTATTGTGTTCCGCGAGGAGACAGAAAGAACTGAATGTTAATGAGCAACCAAAGCCTAATTTGCTAACACCTGTTTCAAAAATGTTCGTTGCAACCGTCAAGTTGCCAGAAACTCCCGGCAGGAGGACGGCCGCGATCTCTGCTCAAAACCCTTCCTTTTGTAATTCTTTTCACATCGCCCGCAACATCGATGGTATTTCCTTCTGTCTCAGTAGTTTATCACTCGTTCCAAAGAGATGTAGCGATTTCGTACAGTTCGCCGATAAACCGGCGAACGCGACAAGCGAGCTCCCATTTCGGCGGCCGAGTCAAGCCAGCCAGTCGGCCGCATAGCTAGGCAAGCCGATTCTCGAGCAACTTCCGGCTCTCAACTCGGGAGCTGATTGGCCGGCACCGCGCCGTACGCTTCCGGATACGCCACGCCAAAATACGCGGATGCGTCGAGATCTGTCTCGGTCGGATCGCCGAATACGTGCGTATTTACGCCGACCGAGGAAGCGCTCGTCCCGACGCCCGCTGTACGTCGGGATTACGCCCGCCAAAACGCCCGCAAATACGTCGCAAATACGCCCTATGTGGTTCGGGCTTTATAGACGACTCACGTAATGCATTTTTTTTTTTTTGTAGGGAAAGGGGGGGGGGGACGAATGGAGGTGCCAATATGTTAACCAGACATAACCGTAATTTGATCCGGTAACCAGTGACTTTCCAATGCTTCCATAAGGCGTACCGATTCATTTCTATATCCCTCTTCGCCACTTCGAATTACCCTGTAGGTGACCCAGGGTGATATGTGTATTACCTCACTTATAGAATTAGAACCTTGAAGCGGTAATCAACCAATCTTGTCGGTCAGCAATTTGTGGCTGTGACACATTTTAGCGCTCAAGGGATAAACGATACTATACTCGTTGTGCCAAATAAAAAAATAAAAAAGACAAGTTGTGCGCGTTGTTTGTACGCCGCGCGAAGTAGATCTTACAAGACTTTTGGTTCTCGGAGGAAGAAGCGGCGCTTTTGGTGCTTGAAACGTGTGCGTTTTGATAAGATAACGCATATTTATTCTAAAATTGTCCTACATATAACTTAATTCTATACATAAAGGGGGAAATTAGTAGTGCTCCACGAGGAGCCGGACTTTTGTTACTACGGTTCTTGAGGTGAAAACGAGTATGGATCAAACCACCGTAGCACGGCCTTCGATGACGTCACCCTCCTGCACTCTAGCTGATCAGGGTCGTCCCTCCCGCCTCCTCCGGGCCCTTGGATTCCCTTCACCGCCTCGCGTATATCAACCCATTCACGCTACTGTGAACTTTTACGAGCGATCGCCATATTGCCACGGAGCCTTGTATTTCGCTCGAGGGGGGCGCCACCGCCGTCAAACGTTGCCAGACGTTGGCACTGCTCTCTCCCACCCTCGCCTTGCCGCGGCGTCCCCGAACCGAAAACTGCGTCGCGCACTTGAGCGAGAGCGCAACATCCCCGGGCTGCTTGCTACTCCCTACGCATCCCAGCCTCATCCTTGCCATCCGTCCCCGAGGTTCTTTCATTGCTGATCGTGGCGGCATCGGCCGCGCAGAAACTTTCTTTCGGTGGAAAAGAAATAAAGCGGCCAAAGAAACGGACCTCTATTCATCAGGGAATGCATTCCATTAGAAGGATGGAGCGAGCAAGCGAGCGAGCGAGCTGGCGGGGAAGGCGCCTCTCGGCGACGCCGTCTCCCCCTGGAGGCGTGCGCTTCAGACGGAAACTTGCTTTGCTCTGGGCTGTATGGAAATAAGTGCTCCGTTGGTCCTCGCTGCTATGTGTGTGTCCGGCATGTCGAGCGGAAGCGATCGAGCTCTCGCTCCTCTTGGCGTTTTCCGCTGCCTACGCCGTTCTCTGGGGCTGTCCTCCGCCTCACTCGTGAGATAGACTGCTGTTGTTCCTGCGTTGTCGTCGCTTTTCTTTTCTGTTTTTTTTTGTTTATTAATTTGGTTGGATGTTTGTGATGTGCTTGTGTATTCGCGCGAAGACGGGATCGGACGACGAGCAATATCATGAGAGAGATCCTCGTTCGAGCTTCGTTTCTGGATGTGCTTAGCATGCAGCAACTTGGGCATTGCGCTAATGAGAGTTGCTCGCTGTGTTGGAAGCTGCTCGTCTGTTTTCCGGAAGTTTGTGTGACAAAAAAAAAATAAGTTGCGGAAACGTTTTGTTGCGTGTTAGCCAGATTTTTCACTGGAAGTGTTCCCGTGGTGTTCTTGCCCAGAAAGATAGCTTTTTTTTTTTTTTTTTTTTTTTACAATAGGCTTATTTCAAGCTACGTGAAGTATTGGACGCAAGCTCAGTGAAGCGCATAAGGAATGACTGCAGAATGCACTGCGTAAAAAATGTTTTCACAAATTTTTGTTTTGTCGAAATTAAGGCAAGGTTCTTTTTAGATCATGTTTATTTCAAATTTGGCAAGTAGTCCTGTACGGTGTGATTGTAACACCGTGAAACTTCCTGCTACGAAAATATATACATGCAATAAAAATCAATAAATAGAAACAAAAAAAACTAAATACTGCATATATATATATATATATATATATATATATATATATATAAGGTGTTTTCTTTTAAGCTTAACAGACTTGTTTAAAAAAAGCCGTGAAAGTTACACTTATGCCGCTTGTGGAGGTGAGTTATACGGCCAGGGGGACATATTATAGAGGGCTAATCGTAATGATCAGTCGGCCAATTAATTAAAATTCGTTAATTAACTTTTTAATTAATGAAAATAGACACATGGTTTCAATTAGAAACTTGCTCAGCGTCATCGAAAACCCCTAAATCAGTCATTTTCAGAAAGACTTTGAGCGCGTGAGAAGCGTAGTAGTGCACTAAAGTTACCACTCGTGGAGCAGGTACAAGGCTGGGGCTAGATAAGAGACGGAAAAATCGTGCGGGCGCCTTATCGCCACCTCTAGCTTTGTACCTGCTCCACGAGTGGAAACTTCAGTTCACTACTACGCTTCTCACGAGCTCAAAGTCTTTCTGAAAATGACTGATTTAGGAATTTTCGAGGGCGCTGAGCAAATTTCTAGTTGGAACTATTAGTCTATTTTCATAAATTAAAAAGTTAATTAACAAATTTTAAGTAATTAGCCGACTGATCGTTACGATTACACCCCTATAATATGTCCCCCTGGCCGTATAACCCACCTCCACAAGCGGCATAAGTGTAACTTTCACGGCTTTTTTTAAACAAATCTGTTAAGCTTAAAAAAAAACACCCTGTATATATATATATATATATATATATAGAATGGGCATGGTGGCGGGAGGCCGAAGGCGTGGGTATAACTGGGAAGAAAAAAACCCTTGGTGAAAACAGCAACAACGGACGATTTAATCTTCGACGTTTCGGCCGGAGTCTGGCCTTCGACGAAGGCCGGACTCCGGCCGAAACGTCGAAGATTAAATCGTCTGTTGTTGCTGTTTTTACCAAGGGTTTTTTTCTTCCCAGTTATATATATATATATATATATATATAAGTATTCATTTTTTGTTTTAAATTAAGGTTAAATCAGCGCTAGAGTGTTTCCTGCATCAAATGAAGTTATTTCGGTGGGTGGTATATCTTTTTTTTTCTCATTTGATCGTGTGTTTCTTAGATTCTTGAAGTGTTATTTTTAAAGTTGTTAATATATTAGAGGTAGTTGATAGAAGAAACAACCTGCTTTAGATTTAGTATAACAGACAATGCGTGTCCATAATATAACGAAATTATGAGGATCAATAGTTTCACAAAAAATCGGTATAAGTTTGTGATTTTCTTGGATATCAAGAGTACAAGTTCTCGATTGCTCAGTAAAACTGTTGACATAAATATTGTCTCAATACATCTTTAGCTCAAACGCTTAAAATGTGTAAGGAAATAAAAATTACTAAACAACCTCCAGAGATGCTTCAAACAGGGTATCGTGACCTTTTCTCCTTTCGACGGCAATAATGCATGTAGGCTGATGAAAACAGGATTAATAGTTGAGTAACTGACGACGCGACGACACCAAGCTTTACCTCGCTCTCTTCCACACATGTCCCACATAAATCTTGTTCTCCAGTCGCTGGTATAACTACAGGATTCCGGCATATTCATCTTGTTACGTCACTAGAATTAATGCTCGAGCCATCGACAGATCTTACCACAAAAAGCGGTGAAGAAGGATCGTAGAAAGCACCGCGAGATTATGAGTTATTAAAACTATGTGGCACCATGTTAGTGATTAAACAAACATTTCCTGGCGCTGGTGATATCCACATAACCTTTTAATTTTTCTTTTCTTTCGAAGTTATGTGATTTGGTAACACTTGTTCCAAACCTTCTCTGGGTCTCAAAATTTAGATGCAGATATTTTAGGCTGGAGCAGACCTTTGAAATGAGTCGCCTCAACATGTTTTTCTATATGGGCTTGACACGAACCAGCTGTGTCGTGCATCGGAAGTTGGGATGAGTTTTAATCCGATCCACTTTCCTTTTGGGATCTCGAAAAGGAGGCTTTTAAAAAGCCAAACTAATTAATAATAATAATAATAATAATAATAATAATAATAATAATAATAATAATAATAATAATAATAATAATAATAATAATAATAATAATAATAATAATAATTCCGCTTTCATGTTTGTTTCCGATATTTTCGGGCCCGTCAAAGCCAAAGTAGGCTTGCGGGACATGGCCCGGAAGAGGCAGTAAGGAATTATATACATACGTAGTTGACAAGCTAACACCGATAAACAATCATTGTTGTCCGAGTTGGGGGGGGGGGGGGGAGGTATCAATCACAGCGGTCCGGTAGAAACGTTATAGACATATGTACAGGTACAGATAGAGATACATACAAAGTATACATATAGATATACATGTCACGGACAGATATAGTCAATCACAGTGGACCGGTATACACTATAGAGATATATACAGGCAAAATAAAAAGGTTCCAACAAGGTTGTCAAAATAAAGGTAAGAAAACATTAACGAGTAGTTAAGGAAGAGTTCAATGAATTAGGAACCTTTTCAGTTGCTTTTTTGAGGTAAGCGTAAAAATGTCATCAGGAAGCGAATTAAATATTATCGGGACATAAATATCACGAGTAGCTTGTCCGTAGCGAGTATAAGAACGAGGTACAACATAGCGAGGACAATCTCTTAGAACTCGGGAAGACATGAATGTTTTTTTGTTTTTGTTTTTTTAAATCATCCATCCAAACGTGGCGCAAAATTACTGAATTCACGAACAACATTTGGAAGGAAGGTAAACCAAGATACTCAAAGATACTTCCGCATCTGTCAAATCACAGTTATACGTCACGCTCTTCAGTAAGTTCTGCAGAATATTATCGATGCGTACTTGCCATCTTATGGGGCAATTGGTAAGAATAGTAATTCCATATCTTAAAACGCCGTATGCAAGACTGCTGGCAATAGCTC
Source organism: Ixodes persulcatus (assembly GCA_013358835.2). Classification (NCBI taxonomy): domain Eukaryota; kingdom Metazoa; phylum Arthropoda; class Arachnida; order Ixodida; family Ixodidae; genus Ixodes; species Ixodes persulcatus. The sequence continues at coordinate 729,056 of JABSTQ010011216.1, forward strand.
TGCGCACACAGATCGGAGCAAGATGTCTAACGTTGTACAAAAGCCAGGCAGTACTTCTGAGTTTGCTACAAGTATAGGACAGGTGCGTGGTCCAAGCAAGGTCGCTGTCAAAATAGACTCCCAGGTATTTAACTGAATTGACATAACAAACCGCCGTACAGGAACGAGAAGCACAATCAGAGGTATGAATGAACAGAGGAATGTTTGTCACAGTTTGTTTTAAAGGATTTCTAAAGCCTACTAAACTAGTTTTTAAGGTATTAACGTTGGTACGGTTGTGTCAAAAAATAGTAATGATAATATCCGCTACTTTTAATATTTAACAGGGTCTGCACTTCTAAGATTCTTTTCAGGGACTTAAAACACCTCCCAGAACGACGATATCAAGTCGCAAACAAATAGCTGGCAACCATCGTATATGTCATACCGGTATCTCATCTTCTGCTTGACTCCCAGTGACGAACTTAGTTTCAATTGCAGAATATCAATTAATCGTTAAAAGGAACTAACACTTTCAGTTCCGCTTTACAGCAAAGACACCAGTCCCAAATCGAGGCTGACTAACCTTTCGTTGTTTGAACACACACAACAAAACTGCGGCACGCACGTGTGTACCGGTGTATAAATTAAAGATATTTCTTGATACCGTTAATAATATGAGGGCCGCACGTAAGCACAAAGCGTGACATATTTGGGTAATCATGTTATCACCGGTCAATGTCGTCCTTCACACAGACAAAAATTGTAATAAGCTCTACCATTGTGGTTTTATCAACGTATACCCAAGACCAGCTCAAGGGCTCAAGAGCATAAGTTAAAATAAGATCAGTTTTATTCAGACAACTAACGGGTAGTATAGTTGCCTGGGGGCCTGGCATAGGCACGCTAGACGAGGCGACAGCCTCCTTCCTCGCCCATTTCTCCGGTCACATTATTCAGCATGTCTCTCGGACGCCTGTCCAGTGTGCAACAATGACAACAAGGACAATAACAACATTGCGCAATGACACACTGCAAAATAAAATCAATATACGACACATTGAAACAGAGGGAAATATATACAGCACCATGAAACAGGTCAAATAATGACTATAAACTTAAAAAAAAACGATTCACACGCTACAATTTGTATGCAGTCATATTCGCATGAAATTTAATTTATCTTGAGTAAGAGGTGAAAGAACCACAATGTCCAGTTTGTATGGAGATTTTTTTGCGTGATGTACTTTTGCGTACTTCAATTTTTTTTCCTCATTAAGTTTACTCACAATGTCTTCTTCCCTCGTGAAAATAACCGTCTTTCTGCAGCTTCATATGAAAAAAAAAATCAAATTGACATTAAAAAACAACAACTAAAAGGCGGAAAAAAAAGAAGAGCGCACAAAATGAGGGGTACAACGAAAAGGAGAAACAATCACTCTTACTAATTGCGTTGTTTTTCCCTAAAGCTGCTACTTATGAAATATTGTCAAGGTGATTGAACTATGGCAACCTCTTTGTTCATCTTGTTTTCCTCGGAGCCCTGATTTCACCCAACACAAGGCCAGTGCACTGGATTCTTTACGTCAGCTTTGCTAAGTAAGGCAAAGATTGGACACCGAGTTCTGTGCCAGTGTTCGGCTGGGAACTTGTCTTCAAATTCACGGATTGAACACGAGCCGATCGCTGACTCATCGTTCGGCAACGTCCACCGAGCGGTGACCCAGAAACAAACGATTTATGTTATTGTTGTCCCCATGGGTGTAGTTCTCAACCTTGCCGCTAGGGGCGCGACGGTTGGATCTTCTTGGGAGCACCTCCTCTCCCATAGCCGCGCTGGGTTGGTCGCAGGTCTGTGTGCCCTATAGAGCCTCTCTCTCTCTTTACTCAGTCTCATATCAACCTCTGCTTCTGCGTGACACCGTGAGAGGTCCGTGGCGTTTCTTGAGGTTACATGACCATGTCATGTCACGGTGTCAAGTGAGACCGTGACAATTTTCCCTTTAATCAAGAAGATATATTCTGTTAAGTTTTGGGGATAAATTGAGACGTCATGTAATGAAGTAATCCTTGTACCTTTGCCATATTTTGAAAGCTGGTGGAGATTGATTGTGTGCATATTGTGTTAAGTAGGGCTTCGGCTGTCGCCTAGTTCATTTGTTGAACACAGCAATACGTGAACATTTACATGCTTTCTTAACGACAACACATAGAAGGGCGTTTATAGATGCTGCTGTATAAGCACAAGAAGCGTTGCTCCTGTAGGCGAAAAGCAGCTGTGGCTTGACTCCCTTCGGGAGGTCCTTACACAAGACGAGGGCTTCCCCTATTGAGCAAGGCGAGCAGCCGCGACACCCGAGACGGATTGCGAGGCTAATTGGAGCGGAAAGTCGGAGCAGCAAACACAGACGTCGCCAATTAGTCGAGAATAAACAAGATTGGCCCGACCGAAAATCGTGCCCAATTAGGGGCTTATTCCCAGAATAGAGGAAATATTGCGGCTGCTGCTCGCGCACCCTGCGACATGTATATACATACTGGTGCCTAGTAAGGTATACCAGAACTCCGAAGAATTGCCGTGCTTTGGTCTTCATTTTTGCTCGTAGTCTTGTTGTGCTTCGAGGGCCTTGAAATGGGGACCCCTTCTACGCGGCTTCGATGACGGGTTTGCCGCTATTTTGAAGTCTCAAGAGCTGCAGGGCGGGCTGCATTTTCATTGTGAATGTTACGTTCTTCGCTGCAAATATTCGTACGACGCCAGGTCTTTGAAACCGACTGCAGCCGTATTTGTTGTATCACGCGAAAACGCTATTTTGCATTAGCGAGAAACAAGCGTTCACGACGTTTGCGTGAATGGAACGGATCCGCGTGGTGTTCACTGGAAGGTGAACACCACGCGTTTACTTTCAGACTTTTAGCGTTTACTTTCAGACTTTTAGAAGGGCATCGACGTAATGTTTTAAGTCTACGTTTGGTAAATAAACTGGAAGGACATCAGATAAAATTAAGAAGGAAGCAGACAAAATTGTAAAACTGCAATACTTCTTAATAATAATATTTCTAATAGAGTTAAGATTAAAATCAGCTTGTTTCGTCTCGTCACCAAGACCTGTTAAAGAGGCCAAAATTAAAATATGCATGAAGAAGACCGTTTGATCGAAACGTCGCTCCCCCCCCCCCCCCCCCTCTCTGGTTCATCGTTTTCCAATCTTCCCCAACGTTGAGACAACCAGGGTTGTAAAGTACATAGATACAAATAATTTAAAATCAGTATCTAGGTACTATTGTTGTACCTGAGGTACAAATCTAGGTACTTTAATTTCTTTGTATCTGTATCTGTATGTTAGGTACATTTTGCAGTAACTTGTAACTAATTGAAGTTACTTTTTACAGGTACTTTTCTATACATTTTGTCAAAATGGTAGAAACTATAAATCTTGAAGTATTAACACACTACCATGTGTCGTAATTAGCGTTGAGTTTGGTACGATCTGGGAGGCACTGACTTGATCGAACGACGTTTTAGGCTAGGGGATTAAAAGCGCAAAAAAAAAAAAAACACGGACGAAGAAGAGACACATACATCACGGACTGGCGCTAACTTTCAACTGATTTTAATCAAGGCAAACCACCCAGTACACACGCGTGAACACTCTTTCCCACCATGCCAACCAATCTTCGTTCGTGTTTTTTGCGTTTTTTAGTCCTCTAGACCACAATGAACCAACTAGCCCAATCCAAAGTTTTGACGTTTTAGCGAACGAAGCTCCGCCCGTGATGTTTCATCGAACGACACTTTAGCGAATGGCGGTGTTCATTTGAGCGAACGATGGATTAGCGATGCCGTTCTAGCGACACCAATTTATCGAATCGCTTTGAAACTCCGTTAAGGGAAAATACCGACCTGGTTCCTTCATCTAAATCCCAAATCAAACTTCATTGCGTGTTTGAAGCTACTCTGACAGCTATACAAGGGTGGAGATAACTTGAAAGATGTGCGCAGTTTCTGTTGCCTGTATAGTGCCCTGGTGGTGGCTCTTCTGCCATAAATACAATTTAAAATATAACTGAAAATAAAAATATAACTACAATCGTAAAGCAATGTAACATCGCGTATTTAATGCAGTTTCCACTCAATAAATAGGACTCAAAGTTTGCAGTTATCAAAACTAAAAACGTTCCAAAAAATAAAAAATAACTTTTTTTTTCTTTTTATTAATGCAAAGAAAAAAAAAAAAGAAAGAGGAAGTTTGAAGACTTTATTCGCTCGTCGTCGCGAAGGTTTGGTGCATATGCACTCGACTCATGCATTTCTTCATGTGGCCGACGTCTTCTAAGCCCGTCAACGTCAGCACCGGCTCTGAGGCAAGAGCGTAAACAAGCAAGTTTCGGCGGTTTCGGCGTGACATGGTAAACAGTGGAAACTGTGGCCTCAGTGAACCAGTTGGAGCGTGGTGATAAGGCACGTGAGGACTCAACTCCGATGGGGACATCGCACTGACACCAATAAAGCACATTTATCGACCTCGTTTTTGTGTGTATCCTTAGTATAAAAAGCTTGACTTCCAATATATTCTGACAAATTTGGAGAAAATAAATAAAGGAAGTATCTTCGAAGTAACTGTACCTGTACCTAGATACATTTTTAAGCGAGTACCTATGTAGGTACCTAGGTACCTTTTCGTATGAGTAACTGTAACTGTATCTTAGGTACCATTTTTGAAGTAACATTTACAACCCTGGAGATAGCCCAACGTTGAGATACTCGTAAAACGCAAAACTACCAAATGCCGAAATAAAAATGCAACCTACAGTGACTGAATTACTTAAAAATAAAGTTGATCTACATTGTCTTGAGTATAGTATTAGCATTACGTACGTCTGGACGATACAAAACGGGGCATGCGGTCCTGATATATGGCACTGCCGCTCGATGGGGCAGCGGGAGGGATCGAACGGCCGTGTATATGAATACACCAGTGAAGACTTGTGCCTATCTCAAATACTCTACTCAAGATACTGGATTTCAAATACTTTTTAAAGTATATTGGTTTCTTGCAACTACTTTTGATCGACAGTATTTGATACTCAATTTTAGATACATTTCGGAGTATCATGTACTTATTATCTCAATTACATTTTTGACATTTCGCCATTTTACGACTTTTTTGGTAGGAAGTGGCGTGGCGTGGCGCGAACAACGTGAACGTTCTTTCGAGCAACCAAATCCTGTTGCTAGCTCCAATAAGCTATGGTGACTTGGATTGAGCTCGTGAAAAGATCGCTTTTGTGCCGATTGTGACTCATATTTCACCCCAATGTACGTACTATGTGGGTCATCCCCTCGCCTTTTTAAAGGCGCCTTTTGTTTCCAAGAGTTTCCCCAAAAAATCCTCAAACAAAAGGAGTGGTTTTACGGAAGTAAATATTGCCACACTGAGGCGCAACACAAAACGGGAAACGACCCACGAACACAATGCAGACTTCAGTGTCAAGAAAATAACAAATAGAAGAAAATGAGAAGTGGACACAAAAAGAAGACACTTTTTTCTTTGCTTTTTTTATTTTTTATTTTTTTTCGTCAGTCCGGCACTTATTGCTGTCACGAATACTGTCTGTAAGCGAACATTGATAAGCAGATAACAGGACAGGGAACGAACTACGAGCAGGATGACCTCTGAAAATGCAAACAAAGCGTCCCCCAACCAGGGCTGCCAACACGGAAGGTCAGACTTTTTCTTGCGGACGCCTGAAATTTCTCTATTTCAGCACAAATTTACATCGCTTGCCCAAATAATTATATATAATACTAAATATTCGTTGTTTTCTGTATCACTTCCATGTTCACGATGACATGTATATTATGCAAACTTCACGCCTCGCGTATCTTTCGCGAAAATGAGTTTGTCGGGCCAAAAGAGTAGTCAAAGCAAATCTGGCGAGGGGAAGTGTTACCGAGAGATTCAAACTGACGAATGAAACCCTATCTTCGCCTTAGATGTTAAGCACGTCATCAAAACGTGGTACTGCTTTAACAACTTCTTTGGCGCTTTTTATAACAGTCAGTCCAAAACAAAAGGTGCAGCACAAGCTAGACTTGTCAAACTCGGACACATGAAATTTACACCATACATGGTAAGCACCATTTCGTACACGGCACTTCATGAAATATTATTAGCCATGGTAAGTCTGTATCTTGGACATGGTGTCTCTATCTCCAGACATCGCAGTATTTCTTGTTGTACTCAAGCTTTCTTTTCCGAAAAGGCACAGCGGCGCTTTCAGAACCTTCGAGTTGACTGCATGGTCCCTTACTCCATAGTTTTCATGGCGGCGAGGAAAACTGATTTTGCCGAAAAAAGTGTTCGAGTTCTCCTCAATGTTGCCAGATGATCTCATAAAATACCGCCAAACGGATTGAGGGAATAACCCAAATGTAGCCTCAGTCACTGAAATTCGATGTTATCTCGAAAAAAAAATTATAATTGACCTATAAATTTCCAGATACATACGGTGCCCAAAAGTTCCCTCAAACTAGCAAGACTTTCCTTATTTCTACATAGGCCTCAATATTACCTTAACCTGGGAAATTTCCCTCGGGTTGGCAGCCCTGCCCCCAACGCTGAGTGCCTTTCTGAACGCAACCTACTTGAAGAAGGTGCGACCAGTTCCGTGGTTATTATGTAGGCTCTCTTTGATATTCATTCACTCATTTTTATATCCCAAGTTCGTTTATAGAGAGCTCCCCACATAGGAAAAATGAATTGTAGTTAAACGATGCGCCGAAGGTGTGCCGCAAGACGTGATATTCAGCGATGTCACTATAACTAAAGCGACCTGTTTTTTTTTTCTTTTCTTTTTTTATCCCAGAAATGTTTTGTAACATGTATCAATGATATCCTGCTCCTTATAGTTGGACTGCATAAAACAACCGTACGATGTATTTTTTTTTCGTTTTGTGCTGTTGCGTGTTAATAAACCATTTTGGTAAACCAGATTTGCCAACTGTATATTTGCGTTTGTCACTGACGACATCACAAATTACGCAATGCGGAAGTATGTTCAAAAGTAATCGAATTACATTTCTAAGTATTTGTACTCTACTCAAGATACTTTACAGTGAAAGTAACTTGAGTAGTATTTTAAATACTTTATGAAGCAGGTGTTTAGTATCTTAAATACTTTTATCGAGTATTTTGTCCAACACTGCACCAATGTGACTCAAGTTGTCAGGAGATTACACAACGTGACCAGGCAAGGTCTCTTGATTTTGAAATTTAAATATTGATAGCGTTAGAAAATAAAACGACTGTTATTTTTTTTAATAATAGTAATTGCAGTAATAAGTTCATTGCAGGTTTTTCCCCCCAAATCATACAGCGCATTCCGTCTCACGAAAGCACTTTCGTGATTGTGTGATTTGTGCGATTTGTCCGTGACAGTGAATATTAAAAGGCTGCAGAACAGTTCATTCAACGCATTCTAAAATCTCGTAAAAGTTCTTGGCAGTACCGAGAATTCTTTTTGTGGGGAGGCTTAAATTGATTTTTTTTATAACTTCTTCGGCTTGAATAACCGTATCCTGTTCTCCGGCAACGCCAAACCTCACTTTTTTTTTTTTTTTTTTATCGGGACGCCGAATGTCATCAGGCTTTAGATAGAAGCTATTCCTAATCTGGATAAAATCAAAAGTAAATTTAACTGTATACAGATCTAGAGGGCTAGAAGTTCTGGTTTCAAGTCTGCAGACCCGTTTCTTCTCTTTGGCGATTTGGATAGTACAATTAGACTGACTTAATATCTACACGCCTGGGCGCCGACATTGCGCCATGTTGAGGCGCCACGCTTCTTTCACTTTCTTTTCTGCTACTTCGCATGCTCAGAACGCGTTTCACAGCGTCCGGCGTTTGGCTCTCGTATGGGAACGCGTTCGACAAGTGCAGTGGCAACAAAGGCTTTAAATCCGCCCACTAATCATTCGAACCAGAGTTCGGCGTTCTGACGTCCCCTGGCGCTCTCTCCTCTCCTCCTCTCCTTCAATTTCTCGGCGCTGTGTCATCAGACACTGTACAATGACGTCACTCTAAGCACCGGAATACTCAGACACTCTATACCAAGCACAGTACGGCGGATAACCTGCATGGGTTTTTTAAAGATATCGGCCTAGAGAGCTCTGGGCCGTCGCAGGTGCTGAAAAGGCCGAGCTGCAGTCTCAACAATCCGATGCCAGTGTTAGGCGAGTCTTACACCCCGTCGTATGTGTGCGTCCTGAGATATGTTTCAGTGAAATTTAGTCACCCGGCCAGAGGTGAAGTTGTGCTAAGATTAATAATCAAATCAATAAAGATTTTACTTCGTAAAAGGTGCACGCACAAAAGATTCAGCAAGCAAAAGCAAAGCTCGAGTAATTAAGCCGGAGTGTCTGACATCGACTGTTATTGCCTTTGTGGTGTTCTCGCTGATATCTAAGAATCCAGAGCCGGCTACCGGATAATAAACGATCGCGGAGAAGCTCCCTGTGAGACTGACGTTTTTGTGACGTCTAGTTTCCAAGGTGGCTTTATTGATGTCGAGATGTTCTCTACACCACCGATATAGAGCGTCGAGGTTGCTTCACACATTTGAGCGTGTGTGTGTGCGTCAGTGGGTTCTCGGTTGTTTACTGCGAGAGAACATACTAGCACCATCTATCGGTTCTCCTTGAAACACACTTCGGATCTACGTATATATCCATTTTATTTTTTTTTTAAACACCGTTCTTTCTCCATGGACTTAAAATAATTCTAAAAATGTTATAAGTCAAAATGTATTAAAACTGGAGCGTAAATTCGACCTCAAAAATACCGGAAAAAATTCCACGCTGTCAACGTTACTAAAACACTCAGTTGGGAAATTCACCCTTGAAACCTGGACCGCTGGCGTCCACCGAGACCAAGCTAAATACGATAACAGCGCCACCCTTTAGCGACAAGTTAGCGATGAGTTGAAATATGAAATTTGCTTTATATGGCTACTGCTAGAGCCACTGAATGTTCCAAGAGTACCGAAACTCCCAGGCTCGAGGCTTCAAGATGGCGGATTCATTTTTTTTTCTTCTCTTTACTGTGGTTACCGTAAGCTTCTAGAAAGCCTGCTTTTGCGTAAAAACAAAGGAAAAAGCTCTTTTTGTATGACAATTTATTGAAGATTAGTGCAGAGTGACAGGGGCGTGATGTTTTCATAAAATTTAAGTTTACAGGGCTTTGCGACACAATTAATATTGTTTTTATACAACCATGTCTCACCGGTCACTTCTGGTAGCGCGTCCCGACCTATGTGCGTCCTAACTTCGGTGATTAATCGCGGCGTGTTCATGAGCGTGTCCGCTTGGGAGACAGGGGTTGGCAGCCTTCGTGTTTTCGAGGGCCAGGTGTTCCCTCGTCCGTCGTCTCCACTACCGCAGGCCCCAGCGGCTCACTTGACTGTCAGCGCACCCAGCGGCTGTTGTGAAGTTGGTCTTAACTTCCTGTTTAGGCGCTTCCGTTCACTACATGGCTAGAGACATAGATGGTTGCTGTCTCAGTGGGTGAATAACAAATATAATTTATTCCGTTGGTATTAGGCGGCAACTTGCCCCACCTAGTTCGTCGTGACGAACTAGAGTTTGATCATAGGTAGGCGTCAATTGCTCCAATGCACGCGTGAATTGTGAATTGAGGAGCAGACTATATGCAATATAAAATTAAGATCTCTTCACTCAACAGAGGAAAGAAGGGAACAACCGTACGAGAGAATTGAGTAATGCACAAATATTTATTGACCACAAAGACAACCATAACAAAGATAAATGTTCTGCAGGCGTTCGTAGAAATGAGTACTCCCTTTCACCGCAAGGCCGAGCAAAAAAGAAGCTACGAGAGCGAGCTCGACGCTTCAAACAAACCTGTAATGCACGCACGCACGTGGAGTGAAAGCGTCATTCAAGACAACACGTTTGTGTTTGTAGCGTCAGCTCGCTTGAATTTATGGGAAACAGAAAATAGGGTTTCAGCGACGCAGCTGACGCTCAAGAGACGCCCGAAACACTCTCCACGTGGTTGCGCTTTAACCGTCTAACCTTCGCCACAAAGAAAGAACGTCAAGAACTCCGCGCGATGACCACCCCGCGCCACCTTGTCTGACGTTATGGCAGCTGCCAAGTCGTGAGTCTTGCCAAAGCCCCAGTCGCAGTCGTTGTAATATGTTGTTAAAACGTCCGAGGCTATTAATAGTTCTAGAAATGGGCAAATCAAGGTAAAACTATTTCTTAATGGTACAAATAGAACGAATGTGTACATAATTAGGCACCACTGCATAAGCTAGATCTGGTGCTGTGAATCCTAACAGCTGGGCCACGATAGGGCTACAGTGCCCACTCTTTACGTTTACTATATTACTTTATGGGGTCACGCCTTCGGCGTTGTGGTGCCTTTGGGCACCTCGCCGGGCGATCTCATTTCTGCGGTCGCCGGCGCTGTCGGACTTCCTGATGTCTATTCCGCGCCGCATCTTGGTGCACAAAGTTGTGAAATCGTCATCAACAGCCGTTTCGCTGCCGCCATGCTCAACGAAGGCGGCGTCGTCACCATGGTTTCTACTCAAGTTCCCATCGCTCCAGCCGGACCGCGGGTGACCAACATCACTTGCATGCTCCTGGGCACCCGCGTGCGCAACGACCTGCTGGGCCAAGACCTTTCTGCTTACGGGAAGGTCTTGGAAATCACGCATGCAACGTACCGCAGCAAACCAACCGTGAAGACCGGGACAAGATATGTGAGAATCGAAATGAAAGTGTCATACCCGGTCCCGAACTTTCTTCGTACCGGAGGACCATCGGGCGAGCTTCGATTACCCGGACACCAAGCGGGTGTGCCGGCGGTGCCGACTGAAAGGGCATATTCGAGTCAACTGCACGACAGAGCACTGCGACCTATGCGCTGTCTTTGGACACGCCACGGATGGTTGCACGTCCGACTGCCGCCGGTGCGGTGGCTCCCACGCGACCGTGGATTGCGTGGCTCGGCAGAGCTACACGTCAATGGTCGCTTGGACAGCCTCGTCTGATTTTCCCGCGTTCTCCCAAGCACATGAGGTGACTCCCCCTCACCCAGCCGCGCAGACTGGAGCTACCACAGCCACAACCAAGCCCCAAGCCAACGTCGACCCAGAAAACTCACAGTCTGAGCGGGGGACGTCCGCCACCGGCTCCACTGCCGGACGCGTCGGGTGCGATGTCGGCTGAGACGCAACCCGTCGCACCGGCACCTATAGTCTGTCTGCTGTGGATGCTTACACGCCGTGGAGCGAGGTGAAGGAAGACCCCCCGGTCTCTAGCGACAGAGAGCGCCTCGTCATCATGGAGGAAGAGTCGCCTGCGGCAAGGGACTCCTCCCTTTCTTCTTTGTGAGCCTTAAAGGGATACTGAAGCGAAACTTGAAAAACACCTATTATGGTCAGAAATAGGTTTAATATGATCAATGATATCCGTAATTCATAATCGCGCGTTTGTATTTTGAACGGATGGCTATATTTTCCACCCTGAGGGGCCCGATTGGGCGCGCGCTCGAAAATCAGCCATCGGAGAGCCCGATGCGTCTTGGGATATTCGGCGCATTCGTGACGTCACTTGTGCCAGACGGGAAAAGCTACGGCGTGAATGTTGTGGTTACGAGCGTTGCCACTTGGTGGCGCGTCGACGATTTACAACCTGTGACAACGTGGCCGTTTGAGATGTGAAAGGGCTGCACGCACGCTGCACCACGGCAAGTCGGCAACCACGGCACCACTGACAAAACCAGCTCGGAGGCCGGATTCTCAAAGCGAACTTACGACGAAAAAAGTGCGTACGACAAATTTGAAAGAAAACCCGTATTTTCGAAACGAAATTGTCGTAACGTTTGCGCAGGTTACGACAGAGTCCTACGACAGCTCCGAAGCTGTCTTACGCAGTTTTTACGATCAAAGTCGCATGGCCGACAGCGTCGCTCAGTTACATGGTCGCGACGACCAACGAACTTTTTTTTCTACGTGCTCTTCTCGCGCGTCCCGACTTCAACCAGCAAGAAAAAAGGAAAGAGTACTTGAAACAGACCACGACGAACAAGAACGCTGGATCCACAAACACCCGAGAAGAGCTACAACGGCCACGATTCCACCGACCAAGCGAGCTCGGCAGAATATAGTAGGCTCCGGCGGTCCTTGGCCAAGACCGTCTGCCCACGACCGGCTGGCCTGCTGAATGGAATATGCCCGCGCGACCCTTGTGGCCCTTCCCGGATGAATAGTTTGATCCCTGAACTAAATTTCAGAGGTCAATCTTTTCCCCTTGTCATCTCGATCTCTTTGTTTTCCGAGGCATCGGGGACGAACGCTGTCGTCGAAAAGGGACTTTCATTGATTCTATCTCCTTGTTTTGTGTGATATAGAGCTCAAATAAACGCCATACGGATTACCTTCGCAACACGGTATGTACACTTTGTTATTAGTATGCCATTTTTATTCTGACACGACGCTACGTCACTGTCGAGCTATAGCAGTTCGTGGGAGCTGCGCGATGTCGGTCCAACCTTTCTTTGCCGAGTGTCACGTCAGTATCGAGTAGCAATCGTGAAAGATCGGTCCCGAAGCCCTTACCGAAACGCGGTCTAAAACAGAACGAACCCAGCACTTCGATCAAACGCGCGCGTCCGCTCCGAGTGTGAACAGGTATTTGCGTGGCTCTTGCTGACACTCTCGTAGTTCAAACGTGTATTTTTTAACGTCGGCTGGCAACTCGCAGCAACTAATACCGGCCGTGCCAGAAGCGTGCTCGCGTGTTGTCGTGCATAGAGCCGCAACGAGAACGAGCTCACTGTGGCCAACTACGCTTAGGCTTTCTCCGCCAAGGCTTTGTAAACGCGTTCAGGCCTAGGCTAATTCTGCCGGCACGCCGTATTTCCGCAGAACGGCGCTGCTATATGCCACAAGTATAGACACAAAATGGAGACAGCGCACTAGGAAATTAAGAGGAAATTGTTTAGGCTATAGTGGGGTTACGGAAGAGCAGGTCTCAGTTAAGAAGAAAGTTAAAGGGGCCCTGCAATCATATTTAAGCGTCTGCCTTTTTCGCGGTTTCCACGTCGCTTGGGGTTCGGGAAAGCCAGCGGGCATGGAGAGAGTAACTAAATATCAGTGCGTCATATTTTAACCGGACGACGCGGAAACCTCCTCCGCCTACGAGGGCGACCCACGTTGCCGCAAGCGCGCGAAATGTGACGTCTTTGGTCCTGGGCTTACTACTGGTCAGAGCCGCTAAAAGCTTTTTTTTAGTCGAGATACAAAATATAAGTGTCGCGAATCGTTTCAATTATGTATGAAACTGGTTTTTGTTCAGTATTTTAGATCAGAAAAGAAACAAATGCAGTTTGTAAAGTACGGAAACAAGAAATTATCCGTCGACGTACCCGCCACCAAGCGGCGGAAAAAGCTCGGATACTAGAAAGGGCTAGTGGGATGAGGCCCCGACGAACGGCGAGCGTAGAAATATCCCGGGTGTACGCGGCGGCGCTGCGATCGTATACCGGCTCGAGCATCCGACCGCTTCCGAGCGTTCCGAAGGCCTTCGGCGCGGGCTTGGTTGGCGATTTGGCCATTTGGCGGTATGGCAGCGCGAAGTGGCTCCCGTTCTGAACTGATCTTTACCCCGTGTTTGCTGTCGTTTGTGGCCAATGAAGTGTTACGCCGAATTAGTCTTTAATCGCGCAGCAAATGCCATGCGAGCCGCCCTGGCCGCCCGCTTCATACAGCCTATCCAAAACATGCTTTAGTGGCGCCCTCTCGAGCCGTCGACACGGAGTGCGGCAGCCGTGAACGCTCAATGAGCTCACTACCCCTCCTCTAGTTCACGGCCACTCAAGCCAGAACCTACGACGTCATGAAGGAGGTTATTTTTTGCTTGTTTTTGTAATTCTAATTTGCCTATAACTTTTAAAATAAAGCGAAATTTGAGAAAAGAAAAGTTTCATTAAGTTACTACGTTCAGTGCGCTCAGGTTCGGTGCAAATTAAAAACCAGTAAAAAAGTCATTGCAGGGCCCCTTTAAGGCCACAGAAAGAGATCGGTGGCTAGAGGGAATGCAGACAAAGAAGGCTCTGGAAGGCTATAGATTAAACAAAACAGTTATTGCCAAAGAAAGCATTTATGACAATTCTAGGGGAAGCTAATTGTTGTTTGAGGCAAGGACAGGTGTTTTGGGAACCAGAACATACAGAGCGAAGTACCAGGAAATGGACACAGTGTGCGCTGCTTGTGGAGAGGAGGACGAGACGGCTGAGCACTTGATACTCTACTGTAAAGGGCTTCACCCTATGCATACCGAAGTCAACATAAATTTAATAAGGTCATTGGGTTTTAGAGACAGCGAAGGAAAAGTGGATTTCAAGACAGTAGAGATTACCAAGCAAAGATTAAGTGAATGGTGGCAGAAAGCGAGAGAAAACTAGGCGTTTTCTTATTAACTAATGGCAAGGGGGATTTATAGCCTCACTTTCTTTTCAGTACGGAGTGAATATAGTTTTCACATTTAAATATTCTAAGCTTAAAGGGACACTGACACCCCTAAAAATTTTTTTCTCCTTTTTTGTCAGGAGATTCATTATGGTGTCGGAATACTACCCAATTAATATTTTGCTACAGAGTCACGTATTTTTTTAATAAAGCCAAGAAACGCAACTTCGCGAAACCGAAACCGGAACGGAGAAGTGGAGAGGATAGCGTGAGTGGCGGAAGTCACGTGGCTACACCCGACCGTGCGGGTTTTTTTTTTTTTTTTTTCTCCTCTCTTCGCACGTAGCAGACGAAATGCGTACGTTCGCCGTGGGATTCCTTTGCATAGGGTGCCTTCATGTGCGCTTAGGACATTGAGGCACACTACCTTTGCAGTTATGTTTGTTCCGCTCGCTGTTCTGTACTTCAAGATGAAATGTTTTGTACATTTAAGTGTTGGCAATTAGTAGTGAGTGCCCGAGTGCCGTGGTGAATTCCCGTGATCAGCTCCGAAAAGTATAGACGCTTTACAGCAGCTGTGCATGGGCGCCGCCATAACTGACCTTCAGTTTTTGTTCCCTCTTATTCCGTTCGCTTGACTTCATCATTTCCACAGCAGGACAGGTTATTGCCATTTTAAGTGTTACTGTTTCCTTCCCCCCAGCATAGGCCGTTGTGGAGACTCGTCAACGCCCGCTTCAGTGGCTCGGCATCTCGGTAAGACAAGAGAAGGGCGGCTATGGCGGCTCAATCTGGCACGTGTGTAAAGCGTCTATACTCCCAAGATGTTGCGTGAAGGGTTGCCTCACATGTCCTGCATCTGAAAGTGGCATTGTGTGGCAGAGTGCACAAGTTTCCGAAAGATCAACGGGTCGGGATCAATGGCTGGCTGCAATTCATGTAGAACCATCACGCGAAGCTCGGAAAGCGAACACTATCCGATTCATATGCTCCTTGCATTTTGTGGAAAGTGATATTACATTGATTTTGCAGGTGTCAAAAATGGAATCCATACCATTTAGTTCAGCGACGTATCGTCCACAACATTTTTTTTTTTCTGTGATAATTTTAAAAAAAGAAATGTAAACATCGCAGAATGCTTGACAAGAAAAAAAATAAATAAATACACCCACACCAGGAATCGAACCCGTGCCCTCTGCGTGTGAAACGGACGTCTTTCCACTGAGCTACTGAAGGAACACTATATCATGCGTAGTTATGCAGCGGGTAGACTGTATTTCGGAAGTTTGCTGCCGATTTCTCTTAAATATGCATGCACTCCCGGCTTGAAGTCGGGCAGCACCACGCATAGGGCACATTCGCACCTCGCAAAAGTAACCGTACGCGTGCGTATTCAAGTCGAAGTACACACTTCGTGCTTGACGTTTGAGCGAGCGATGTCTTCAGCCAGGAGAAGGGACGACGGCTCGGCGACGTCTTCGTGCTATCGGCTTGCTGGTCGGGCGTGTCGTACGGAATGAATATCAGTTCTCTTGATCGGTCCGAAATTTCTCTTTCGAAGAAAGACAGAATTCGACAGTACCGTGAACGACAGTTCTGAATTGTAGAGGTCCAACGCCCGTCGTCCGCTGCCATCCGCTAGTGCTAGTCCCACGATACGCGAAACGACGCCATGTTGAGAATTATGCAGTGAACGCACAGAAAGCTTCCGGTTGTCTGTGCTACCTTTTTTTTTTTTTTTCAATCAACGTATTTGCAGCTTTTTTGAAGCCACAAAAAATGGGTTTCATATTTTTTTCTATTTTTAATATTGACTGTGTGCCTTCAATGACCCACGACTTTGATTAAATTTGGTGGTCGCATCGATACCTTAGAAAACGGCCCGTGACCACGGAAAAGAGAGTGAGCGAGACTCGAAGTGGCCAGTTCTTGATCGGCGGTTTTGGGGCGGAAAGAAACCGAATTTCTAGCCGCAAATTGTGTTCTGTGTAGTTGGGCTCTCATATGTCACGTACAACTAAAAACCTCGGCGAGCATAAATACCCTGTCAGTGCCCCTTTAAAGGGAAAGACAAAATGGCTAGGTGGCGTAAGCTACCGCCCGATCCAAAGGGCTCAGCCGTATTCATCCATCCATCCATCCATCCAAGTGATGTCACGAGAACTTCCCGCCATCCACCAGATGTGAAGTTGAAATCGTTTAATTAGGTTTAAAATTAGTTCTCCTGTGTTTTACAGCGCGATATTGATATTTCTGAGGTGATGCCTGTCCCTAGCCCATATTTATGCAAAAATATGGGTGCTAAAATTTCGTTTCCGTACCCCTTTAAGTACCTTGGTGGTGCTAATGACGGCAGGCACCAAGAACTGCACCAGCAGCTCGGACCCCTCGGACCCTTCGGACCCCTCAGACAACTCAAACCGGACAAACAGACGCCGCAGTCAGGCCCAAGACGCCAAGCGCGTCGTCTCAAGTATAGCAGCTCTCGTTCCTATCGAAGCCGAGACAACGATGGTCGTCGTCCCAAGAAGCCGCGACCGGGCTCACGTGACACCTCTTTCAACTCGGCTGAGGACTTTTAGCCAGTAGATGGTTCAATGTACTGTTTCCAATTTCTTTTCCTTTTTCGTTTTGGCTAGCTTTTGAATTATTTCCTTTAACGTTCGTGGCTTTTACGACCGGGCGAAGTAGACGAAGATATTGCACTTTGCCAGAGAAGCTGCTGGCGATATCCTCTGCTTTCTGGAAACACATTTTTTTTAGCCGGCGTGAGGTTCCAGTATTTGAGGCTGCTTTTTCTGTGGCGTCATTTTCCTGCGAATTCATTAACTGTCCCATAGAGCGAACTCGGCGTTGTCTGTTGCAGCGAAACGGCACCTAAATTACCATTGGCTGCGACGCGTCCTGTGGCTTCATAGTAACGGCGCCATCGTTGCTAAGGAGCCAGGCCAGCTGAACTGCTGGCGGCGCAGCCGGAAGGGGGGGACTCGGGTATCCGCTGGCCTGACATTAGGCCTATCGTTACGCTTTGAGATCTAACGTCATCAACCGATACGCGCAGCTGTTTGACGTGAGAGGGGGTCGCGGGTATGCGCTGGCCTGACGTTAGGCCTGACGTTAGGCCTAGCGTTACACTTTGAGGTCAAACGTTGTCAATCGGTACCCGCAGCTAGTGTGATAATAATGATGAGAGGACACGTAATTTCAGCAAGCGCCACGCCGAGCTTCGCACTCCCGGCGGCACGCCGAGCTTCGCACTCCCGCAGCTGCCTCACCCAGCGGCGCAGCAGTCACCAGCGAGCCAAGGCAGTCTGCGCGGGGCACCGCCACACTCTCGGCCGGCGCTACGACCGCTTCTGCTCCTCTCAGCACCGAGAATTCTTTCACATTCACAACTCTTAAAGGGGCCCTGCAATCCTATTTAAGCGTCTACCTCTTTTGTGGTTTCCACGTCTCTTGGGGTTCGGGCAAGCCAACGGGCACGGAGAGACTAACTAGATATCAGTGCGTCATATTTTAACCGGACGACGTGGAAACCTACTCCTACGGAGGCGACCCGCGGTGCCGAAAGCGCGCAAAATGTGAAGTCTTTGGTTTTGGGCTTACTACTGGTCAGAGCCGCTAAAAGCTTCTTTTTAGTTGAAATACAAAATATAAGTGGCGCGAACCGTTTCAATTAATATGCAAAAGTAGTTTTTGTTTAGTATTTTAGATCAGAAAAGAAACAAATGCAGTTTATAAAGTACGGAAACAAAATGACCCGTCGACATACACACCACCAAGCGGTGGAAAAGGCGTAGAATGTTCCCGGATGTACACGGCGGCGCTGCGGTCGTTTACTCGCTCGAGGATCCGATCGGTTCCGAGCGTTCCGAAGACTTTCGGCGAGAGGGTTTGGCTTGCGGTTTGGACGTTTCGCGGTATGGCAGCGCGAAGTGGCTTCCGTTCTGAACTGATGTATACCCCGTGTTTGCTGTCGTTTGAGGCCAATGAAGTGTCATGCCGAATTAGTGTTTAATCGCGCAGCAAATGCAATGCCAGCCACCCTGGCTGCCCGTTTCATACAGCCTATCCAGACCATGCTTTAGTGGCGTCCTCTCGAGCCGTCGACACGGAGTGCGGCAGCCGTGAGCGCTCGCTGAGCTCACTACCCCTCCTCTACACTCTAAAACCGGTCTCTCATAAAAAACGCCGTCCCTCTGATTTTAGAGGGGACAACGATGCTTTCAGGGGGACAGTTCTTTCTAAGAAGGAAAAGGAAAAATAAAATAGCAACATCTAGAGGGACACCAGCATATTAAGAGAGACCAAGGAAACCGTTTCCTTTGTCCCTCTGAGTAGGAAAGACCGACAGAAAAATTCACGCGTGTCCCTTTATATTAAGAGGGGACTGGTCCCTCTTAACTGTACCAATGTAGTTCGGTCAAGAGGAGAGGTGCAGGCTCACTAATCCACGGCAAAGAGTTCAGACGGTGCTAAGGCTTCGCGCCAATTCACGGAGAGCTGGAAACGGTCGTGGCCGGAGAGTCGCAAGCGTCATGCTGCTCGTTTGACTTCCCTCGGGTGAGTAATCCTGTTATATTGACGCTTTGTTTTGAGTACATTGGGGTGGAAATAACGAGCCATCAATATTTTCACGCTGGCTTTGAAATGCGCGAGCTTTGCATGTAGAGGATTTTCACCTGACTGCATTAGTCCGTGGTCGCTTCCTTGATCTGCTCGTTCAACGAGGACAAAGCGTCGCTAATTGTTTGCCCTGCCGTGAGCCCCCATGCTGTCTTTCGCACAAAACACTTTTAGTGGGCTAGGGCGTCCCAATGTGTACGCGTCTGTATTAGGCTGGGGATATCAGACCATTTTGTGTCCGACGCTTTTGTCTACTTTTTAATTTCGAACGCGCGTTCGTTCTTCCCTCAGCTCGAGCTGCTAGCTCTGGCACTGCTACGCCGGCATTTTATTACGGGCAATGTCCTTGTATTTTATCCGTGAGCGTGTACTGTCGGCATCGGGTACTACAAAGGATGGCATCACCGTCCCTAAGGCAAAGTGAACATAAAGATACCCTAGCTCGGGCAGTCAGTGTTCGTAAGCTTGGCACGCCGATTTCTTTCTCGGTGTGTACTCTAAATGCTTGCTGTTGACCGCCCGAGAGCGTTGATTGACGGAAACAATGTTGGCGATTTTGTGTTTGTTTGCCCTTGAATTCACTACAGCAATTTACACCTCAACGTTATATTGTAGACATTGTTAGCGTTGCAGTGATTATGAACTTTTGCTTCAAGTGGGAAGCGAGCAAAAAGCCATATACTGTATGTGTGCGAGGGGGGATTGGGGTGGGGGGACGGACGAGCAGCTAATTCAAACCACACAAAAAGAAAAGAAAAAAAAGCTTTTTGCTCCGCGCGTTTGCGCTGCGTCGGCGTCGTACCGTCTGCTGAAAGAGGGGAAGGGTGCAGCGGTGGCCCGGGAGTGCATTTGTTTGTTTTTATATATTTCCTTGGCGTACTTTTTTGTTCGTTATATTTTAACTGTCGCGCCGGCAAAGCTACCTGTCTTTTTTTTTTTTTTTCGGCGCCGACTATGCTTTTGTTTTTGGAGGTTTTATGTATGTTGTTTATTATCCTCTTTGTTTTCGGTGGCTGGTTGAATTTCTTGTGTCGCACACCTGCAAAAAATGTATACACAGAAGTATGTTTTTTTTTTTCTTTTGTATTTTTAGGTGTTTTAGGGCTTGGTTGACTATGGGCCTTAAATGACCGTTAAAAATATTGTTTTCAGAGTGAGGCAATCGCTACGAACGTTGACATGAAGGGAATCGGACGCAAGTTCTGCACTGATTGCTCGTGTACCGGGACAATCTGCGCGGTGGAACGCACCACCCGGAGTTGTGTGCTTACTGCGGCCACCCGCACACCGCTCACAACGAATTCGGTAATTATTAACTTTTTGTATTCTGGTATGTATGGTAGGCTCTATTTACGTTCTTTTGGCATATCGTTGCTTCTGAAAAAACAAAAAAAAAAAAAAAAGAAAACGAAAAAATGAATGGCTTTCGCCGAAGCGTCTACATAAATATATATTTTTAGCTGATTTTGTGGCTTTCTAAAACATGCATCAGGTCTCTTCAGCAGCTTCAAGCCGCAAATGGAATCCATGTTTTCCAAAGCACATGGGGCTTCTAATGTTCTGCTACTACTAATTGCGTTCTCGTTTTGTCTTGGTAATACAAAATCGATTCTCGTAAATTACTTAAAACAGCAGTCAATTCTCGTGTCAGATATTAACAGTCGCAGAAGTTACGTCATAGGCTAATGTCACTCGCTATTTCATCGTATACGGATTGGGTTTCGAATATTTTAAATGTTTGCACTTTATTTTCGCATTTGTTTCCTACCGCCTGCTTGAAAACAGGTGAAAGCGCTTCATTATAATTGCCACTCTCTGTATAGGAAAACAATATGGTCTTTCATTCAGCTAAAGGTGGATGCACAGCTTTGGTTCCAAAACACAATGGTCACCATGCTGGGAAAACTGGAGGAGGTTAAAGTGGCCTTCTGCGGAGACAACCCAACAACATTCTTGAACACTGAAGACCATCCTCCAGTCTCGATTGGCCAGAAGTTCTCTCATCACCTATGGTACGTGAAAAAGCGGATGCAAAACTAGAAATGTAATTTTGACGCTGACGCAATTTTTGAACAATTGCTGCTTGCAGGACGACCGTACCCCCGACGAAAGAGTTCCAGGACCCAAGACTTTCAACGGTTCGGAGAAACAGATCGTTTCTGGGAACCGGTCAGTGAAACTCTCCGCTAGCACGACTCTGGAGAAGGCACTAGTCATGTGCTTATAGGTGTATTACATAACGGGACTCTCCTACCCTGCGGCATATGGACAAACCCTTGGACTCCTCCAGTGTCTGCTCGTTGAAAATGACGAGTTTCGATTCAGTTCATGTCGGAGAAGCTCAGAAAATTGCTTATAGCCGTTTAAAAAACAACAAAACTTCCGAGCTTCTGCTGATGGCAAGGAACGCCGAGTAATTTGTTTTTAATGCCATGGAGCAGGTAACTGCACTCTAAAAAAAAAAACACAGGAATCTACTTTCCCGAACAGTACTTGGATAGCCAATCACCGTAACTCACAGAGGCAGCTCAGCGAATCACGATGCCGAAACATATGGTTAGACAAAAAAAAAAAACAAAAAACACTCTGAATTGTGACATTAAGCAGTGCAAAACGTCACGCTTGTATTGCTTTGTGTCACAACTCAGACTGCATTTTTTTTGGTACAATCATATGTTTCGGCATCTACATTCGCTGAGCTGCCTCTGTGAGTTATAGTGACTGTCTTTCCAAGTGTTGTGCGGGAAAGTAGGCGCACGGGCGTTTTTTAGAATGTACTCTTATCTCCTTTGCGTCATCCGCTGAAAAAAAAAAATTGCAGCACGGTTGCATTGTTCTTGCTTATGATAGGCAAAAGGGGTCACTTTGCAGCACAAAATTTGTTGTGTGATAGTTTCCAAGAAACGCCGATTTCTGAATGTCTTCCTTATCCGTAAAGCTACCAGAACATCGTTATAAAATTACTATTTTGATACAAACATTTCAATGTGATTTTTGTGTCATGGCAAATAAAACACATGTTCACTTTTAAAGATTGTTACTGTTTTATTCGACATATTGATTTCATTCATCAATCATAGTATACAGATCAGTTTTCAATTCCGTTACGCACCACAAATAACTTTGGTTGAACAATAACAGCGAAAGTGCGAGAACTGCAGTGCAGCATGTCAGCTGACAGCCGAAACACGAAGGAGCAGAAATTCTACGATACAATAAGAGAGATAACCTAAAGCCGGGGTCACACTGCTTATAGGTTATATAAAATGCATTCTGCAGACATGTTCCAAAATGAGTCACCGCGACATCCGTGCTTTGTATGCCACGGGACAAAGCTACCTCTTGAGCTGGTTGCCTCGTGGCGTAGGAAGCACTGGTGTCGCGGTGACTCGTTTTGGAACATGTCTGCAGAATGTATTTTGTATGACGTATAAGCGGTGTGACCCCGAATTAAGAGGGACTACAACCCTTCATTTTAAGGAGGCCACCGTCCCTCCAAATTTAAGGGGGAAAATATCGCAAAAATGTCCCTCTTACTAAGGGGGACTGACCTCAAATTTAAGGGAGACGCCGTATCGCTTACTTTAAGAGGGGTGATGTCTCACTTAATTAAGAGGGGGCATCCCCATGTAATATTAAGAGGTCTGTCGCCCCCCTTAAAGTTAAGTGGGAAAAAATCGAAGAAATGTCCCTCTTACTAAGTGGGACCGGGCTTAGAGTGTAGTTCACGGCCACTCAAGCGACCAAGGACGTCATGAAGGAGGTTATTTTTTTGTGCGCAGCTCTTAGGCGCCCGTTTGCGGCTTGAGTGGCGTCGCCGTCGCCGACGGCGTAACCGCGCGGTGCATCATGAGTAAATTTCCCCGCTAAATTTAGCGGAAAATTTTACGCGCTAAATTTAGCGGAAAAATTTTCCCGCTAAAGCTGGCGGAATAATTTTCCCGCTAAATCTAGTAGAAAATTTTCCCCGCTAAATTTAGCAGAAAAGTTTCCCCGTTAAATTTAGCGGGAAAATTTTCCCCGCTAGATCTTGCGGAAAATGTTCCCCGCTAAATCTAGCAGAAAAGTTTCCCCGCCAAATGTAGCGGAAAATTTTCCCCGCTAAATCCAGCGGAAAATTTTCCCCGCTAAATTTAGTGGAAAATTTTTCCCACTAGATTTAGCGGAAAATTTCCCCGCTAAATCTAGTGGAAAATTTTCCCCACTAAATTTAGCGGAAAATCTTCCCCGCTAAATTTAGCAGAAAAATTTTCCCACTAAATCTAGCCTACGGATCCCCATGTGGCGGGTTCGAATCCCGGCCGAGGTGCCCGCAATCTGACGGAGGCTTATTGCGGAGGAGGGGCCGTGTAACCGAGCTTTCGGTTGCACGTCAAAAGATCCCCAGGTGGTCCAAATTAATCCTCAGTCTTCCGCTGGGGCGTGCCAGATGCCCGTCGTTAGTATGGCACGTAAAACCCCCAAATTTGATTTTGTTGCGCCAGCTGTGCGCCGTGTGATGTCACTGCTCCTCGCGCATGCGCAGCACGGCTCTCAAGGAGCCACGCGAAACTGCTCAACCTCGGCCGGTGTAGCTCACACTACAAAAAGTCCTTGCAGGGCCCCCTTAGAAGTGCTTAGGTGTCCTCGAAATTTTTTTTTCTTTCGCATCACAGCGTTCGTGCGGCGAAGGTATTGTAGTTCTGAACCAAGAACTGCTGCGTCATGGCTCCTATTCGTTCGACACGGAGGGTCGGGTGATCCGTTTTGATTTTGTTTTTCAGGGCATAAACTAGAGGCTTATTAACGTTTGTTAATGCCTTCGCGAACCAGGCTTTGTCGCATTATTTTTTTTTTTTTAACAACCTCGATGTCCACCTACTCGATGCCTGTCCTTGCTTCATCGCGGGGGATTTTAATTGCTTTTTTGACTCGATGACGGACATCCGGGGTCCGGGAACGAGACGATCAGTTTGGTACGCACGCGAACTGCAGAGACTGGTGCGTCATTTAGAGCTTGAGGATGCATGGTCTTTCCTTCATGGCGCCAGTTTTCAATCCGCATGAAGCGACGGCAGGACCAGCTGACGCTTGGTTCGCGTTTACGTGCCGCGTCGGTTGACCACGTCGCTGACGTCATGCACCACTGTAGTTTTTCCGCCGACTTTGGTTCGCGTGTCGGATCATCAGTCTTGGGTAGTATCGCGATACTGTAACTCTTTACTTTTTTGGTAACTTTTAACTGTAACTCAGGTACATTTTTTTAAAGTAACTGTAACTACAACTCAAATACTTTTTTTGGAAAAGTAACTAAAAAGTGTCTGCGAAGATGCAGATACTTTTGTGGGAAAAAATACCATATTTTGTAAACACTACAGCGGGTTCGACCTTGTGCGGAGCGGAATGCCGAACGAGACCCTCTGTCGCCGGTGTCGCTGCAGTCACGGCGATAGCTTGCCTTGCGAAAGCGAGTCGCCGTCAGCAGGCACTGTCTACCCAGTGCAACAGACGATGTTTCTACTGGTCGACTTGCCCTTTCCTAGGGGCCGTGAGCCCGAGATCCAGGGTCGAGTCTTTTGTTGTACGTTGCATAGAACAAATTAAAAAGAAAAGCGGAACGTATTCCGAGTCGACTTTGTGTTGTTTTTGTCAACTCTTTTCTTTACCTTGTTTGCTATTGACGGTTTGTTTCCATTTCATTCAGTCCCAAATGCTTTAGCCTTCTGCTCCCCACCCCGTTATTGTAATGGACCCGTCTGTTCATTGGTATCTCCCTCTCCTGTACGCGGAGAAAGGGGAATAAGAAAGCTCCTAAGAAGAGACAAAGAACGTCACAAGAAGAAGGACAACAGTTGGATGGTAATTAACCGTTATCCACTAAACGCGACGCTGTCATGACTCATGAACGGCAGGTGTTACCGTGGCCCGGCTATGAACTGCACTTTGACCTTGTCGAATATAGTGGCGATAACTTCACTGCTCGCTCCAAACACTGCAATAAAGTATACGCAGCCGGGATTGAGATTCTCTTCCTCCAACCTTCGCAAGCTCCTCGGGGTGAGTTTCGATACTTTAATTTCTGGACACAGTTAGGCATTGAAACGGAACGAAAGAAGGCTGAAACCCCGACAGCGCTCTGCATGCCTCAACGACTTTCCCACCATTAGGAAAGCTTTTTCTTACGCCTGGATACTCTGTTTAGCGCACCCGGTGAGCCCCTCTTTCGCAAGGGATGTGTTCAGCATCAAAATGGGGAAGTTAAGTGATCTTTGTGAAGCAGTTGCTGCTGTGTTACAACATGAACTAAATCATTTAGACTTTAGCCAGTCTTGTATCGAAGGAGCAAATGCTTGATTCAATAAAGTCACGCGACCGCAATAATCTATATATATATATATATATATATATATATATATATATATATATATATATATATATATATATATATATATAAAAAAGAATTTTGAATTGGAGTTTTATGGGAGTTCTAAATAGATATAAGTCGTAGTCAATGTGTTTCGTCATAAATGTCTTCATGGTTAAATTAAAAAAAAAGAAACGTAAGTATCTTGAAAGTAACTAAGATTCAATGAGGAAGCAACTGTAACTGTAACGCGTAACTTTTTATTTTTAAGTAACTTTAACTGTAACTTAAATACATTTTTGACAAACTATATGTGACTAACTAATTACCTTTTAAAAGTAACTTACCAAGACTGCGGATGATAGCCCCATCATCGTCGCTCTTTCTTCACCCAAAGCCAGTGGCATGTGTCCTTGGCGTCTGGGCGTTGGCGTTTGGCGCGATGAATCCGTCAAGAGGACGCTGTCCAACCTAATAAAACAGTCTCTCTTTAGAATACGCCCGACTCCCGCCACGTGGGACCATCTCAAGGGCAGGTGTCCGGATTTATGCTTCATGCAGGGGTGGCATCTTCTAGCGGACTGTCGAGCGCTCCTTGAGGATACGATTCTCCGCATACGGATTGTCCGCAGGCGTGGTGCTGCCACCTCTCTCATGCAAACGTACTTGGCACAACTTCAGCAAAACGCTGTCAGTGCCTGCTCCGCTCTGATACAACGGCTTCCACGGTTTCTTGTGTGAACCGTTGTCCAGCGACCCATCTCGAAGTCCTGCGATGCCCCCGGCGGGCTCAGCAGCCTGGTTCTAGCGCGTCCTTTTGGCTCCCTGCCCCTGTTGTCTCGACACGCACCTATTCAGACGTTGTCCACTTTGCAACCTTCGCCTCCCATTTCAGGCCTCTCGCGCAAACGAAGGATGAGGCTAGTCGCCAAAAACTGATCGACCACCCTTTTTTTTTTTTTTTTGGGGGGGGGGGGGGGGTTAAGAGTTTTTGAAGATTTTGGTCCGACCTTAGAAAAGGCCCCTGCCCCGGCGGAATTTTAACACGCCTTCTCCCGGATGAAATCGGGCTCGGCGCCCGGGCCGGACGGTCTCCCAACAAAATTTTATAAGACCTTTTGGCCTGTTCTTCGTGACTTATTTTGCGGCGTTTTACGGGTTTTCTTGGAGGAGCTGTGCCTTCCGGCATCCTTCCGGCTTGGTCGAATTGTCCTTCTCCCTGAGGAGGGGGGAAGCCTTGGTGACCCGGGTGCCTGGCGCCCAATTACGTTGTTGAACGCGGACTACAAACTGATGACCACTTCTTTCGTTGCGGATGCGCACCGTATTCCCAGAATTGATTAATCCGCGTCAGCCATGCTCGGTTCCGGGTCGCACCATCCATTGCCTGGTCTCCCTTACGCCGGACTTCCTGGAGTACACGCGAGCCCCACAGGAAGGCGGTCTGCTAGTATCCCTTGATCAGGACAAGGCCTTCGATGGCGTAGAACACAGATATCTGTATAGAGACCCTCTGTTCGAGGGTCTCCACAACGGTATGCAAATCGAATTGTTTGTCAAGGGAATCGCCGTAGCAGGTTTCCCGGTCATGCGGGGCATTCTCCAGGGGTTCCCACACTCCCCACTCCTGTTTATGCTTAGCTCAGAACCTTTTCTTCGGGGACTTGAGGGAGCCTCGAACTTTCGAGGCCTACAGCTCCCGGAGACGAGTCAGGTCAAGGCGACCCCGTACGCTGACGATGTGACGCTCGTCGCCCGTGATGGCGACAGTGTTCTGGGGGCACTTCAGGTTTTCGCAACCTAGGCGGCTTTGTCCGGCGCAGAGCTAAACTCAACCAAGTCCCAGATTCTATGCATTGGCGATCCCCCGCGCGATCCTCCGCGCGATCCCTTGCCTCTCCCCGTTGGTGTAACTGTCAAAATCTTGGTGGCGACCCTTGATGGAGACCGCGTGGCACGCGAGACGTGGTCTGCACTTGCGCGTGACCTAAACTCGCGCGTAAAAAAGGCCAGGGGATATGCTTTTTCTTTGGCCGTTATTTGGCGCAGTCAGTGTTTTGTGATAGACTCTATAGACCTTTTCTTTAACGGCGCCGCCATCTTGAGAATTGCGGCGCCGACGACACCGTCTAGTGGTTTAGAAAAAGAAATACCGGCTAGTTCTGGCAGCACAGCTATCTGGGTAGGCAACGGTGTGGGTATGGGGGGAACTTGGCTAGACTTGGCTATGGTGAGCTGCAATAACTTGGATGGAGCTTGCCCGGTTGAATCCAGCTGGCTACTCACGAGTCACAGGCCATCACCTTGCCTCCTCGAGAGAACGACGACGAAGACGGTGGGGTGTTTTGTTTGAGTTTCCACAGCGAAGTATACATGAGCAGTTTAATGTAGCCTATGCAGGTAAGCTCTCGGCATTTGATAGCTCCATCTTGAGTTGTGGCATGTAGACTTTTTCATACCTTTCACATACCATGGGGCTTGCAGTGATAACCTAATTGGACCACCTGCACCGGGAATTAAAACCAGTCCTCTTGTCGTAGACGAAGTGGTCGTGAGCTTAAACGTGATTTTGAGTCTGATACGAATCTCTCGCGATTCAAGCTCGCAATCGACTGACTTCATAAATAAGGATTCTTGGGGAAAATTCGAAGCTCGATAACATTGCAGCCACACTCGCGCAGCAGCTTCTTGTGTGATCATGGCACACTTTCTGCTATTGCTCTTATGCTTTTTAAAATTATTTATCCATCCGACGACCACGCAGTGGTAGCCAGACAACCGTAGATTTTCGGAAATCGCAGCACGGTAAAAAGGAGCACTCGGAACTACCTCATGCACGACGTCCGTTTTTAAGCCTTTTCGCCCATACCCTTGGCGGTTGCATACCCTGTGTCAGCGGGCAATCCAAAAATGCACCAGGTCGAGGGTACGTCCGTTACTGGCTGGTTTGAGGTTATGCGAAAAAGGTCTATAGACCTTTCCAAAAACGAGCTAGTGGCCGGTGCCATTTTGAGCGTTCGTGCGTATGGCGCGTGCTTTGCTCTCTTTCCGAAGCGACGAACACGCACGTGCTGGGCTGTGAAGATCGCACGCTGGACTGTGATTTTGTAAACATTGGAAAGGTCTATACTCCGTTTCACCTTATGTTGTACCGCAGCGAAGGCTAGAAGTGCGAGCTCATAGCGTTGGCAGCTGCCCTTGGTGCGCGAGAGCTTGTGCCGCCGAGATGTGCCCTATGAACAAGGAGCTCGCGCTTGTAGCCTTTCCTGCGGTACAACACAAGGTGAAACAGAATATAGTGTGCCGCTCGCGTGGCTTCACCGCCCTCTCCGTTTTGACTTGAGACGCGCTCTTCTCTTGTGTCCTTTTTTTGGGCAGGAAAGACGGCTCTTGTGGCTCGCCCCGCGCTCAGCCGCGCGGTGGCTTCCCTTCTGTCAAACTGACAGCGTCACCCCTATCCCTCAAGACGCTCTTGACTATCCTAGATGACGCGGACACCCCGGTCCGTCCGATGACTGTCTATTTTCTCTGGACATTGTATACACCAACTCATGTTTACAAACCAATCGGAACGCCCCTAGCGGACGCCACTGGCGCCGCGCACGCGCGATGAGGGTGTGGGCAAGATGCTCGCCGTCGCCCATAAACAAACAAATGAAATGCGATGTTGTCGGCGTCGGTGTGAGTCCCCCTGCCCTTTCTCGCTTTCGAATTGTTGATTCTACGTCTTCCTGGCGATGTCTGACTATCTTGAGCGGCGTCAGCGAAATTACCGAGGCTCGTTACACCGCAAAACTTCGCGTGAATAATGTGACATGTGGCGATTCATTCCGCGTGGACACCGCAGTATGTACGCTAAAGCCTGATTCGCATGATGAGATTTCGCTTGCAATTTTCAATCGCGACGCCACTCGGGCTGCACAAGCGTGAACCGTAGCTGAGATGGTCCACGTCGATACTGAAAATTGCAAGCAGAATCGGACCAACTGAATTAGGCATAACAAGTCGGTGATGGTCACTGGTAACTATGATCAACATCTCCTTTTATCTACTGTTTACATTGAGCCTGCTTACCAACTTTAAAATTTAAGTCTTTTGAGGCCTGCACTTACTTCTTATCGCAAGTAGCGGGCCAACATTTGGTCTACGGGCCTGCGTCGTCCCAGAGAGCAGACGACAAGCAGAAACGTTTGAAAGAGCAGACGACAGTTCGAACGATCAGGCGGCCGTTTGTGCTTGAAGACGCACTGAACGTAGTTCGCAAGTGGTCCGCACAACTTGACGGTTTTCTGGCGTTCATGTTGGAACAAAACAAATAAATCTGATGACCACAAGTATCCGTGAATTCAACCCAAAGTGCTTTTCGCCCAAGCAATCGTTGTCCGACGGCGTCTGCTTTTCCCTTTTCACGGCACATATCCAGATTCTCGGACGAACCGAGCAGGTGAAAACTGACCTTCAAACCTTTCTTGACACTTTTGGTACGGCCCCGTCGGGGCGTTTTGACGAGAAGGCAAGTTTTTGTCTTGTTCCTTTCAAAACAACGCAGGAATACACGTCTGGCATGGGGACTTCTGCCCACAGCCCCAGACCGGAAGTGCGACCGACGCGCCACCACCGCGCCGTGACGTCACAGAGTTGAGTTTGTGTATAGGGACCTAAAACCCTCGCAATCGCCCCCCATTGGCGCCCGTATGGAAACGTTTCCCCCTCTCTACAGAGCTGCTGTTGAGACTTTCCGGCAGCTCCGCGCCCATGTATCAAAAGAAGACATTGTTGAGGCTCCGGCCTCTCGTCTTATTGAGACCCTTTACTTGTCCCAGTTTCTGGCGCCATTGGCGGGACTTGGGTTGTTGTACACGGGACCACCCCTCCCCTACGGTAGCCTGCCTGGAGAAGTGTGTGACTTCCGGTGGAAGAAAGGTTGAAAAGTCTTACCAACCAAGGACCGCTTTTACCACTGGGGTTTTGTATGATGTTAAGTGTACCAACTGTAGCGCAGCGGATGGAGACAAACATCCAAGTAATGGCGCAGTGCGTGGTGGCGCAGATTTTCCGGCTCCTTGTGATGCGCGCCTTCCCTGATGCTGGTGCGCGCCCTTATGTCAGTCAGGGTCCTCGGCCCTGAGGGAATTTTGCGTTCCTTGTAATCGCGCTGACCGAATGGGTTCTGTGGCGCGACCCGTGCTCCTCGAAGGTGCGGCAGCGTTGCCAACGAGAGAAGTGGCCGCTTTTATGGCGTCTGCGACACGAGCGGGTCACTTTTTTGAAGTGTGAGCTGTTCCTCCTTGGGATGCGCGAGTTCAAGTTCCTGTGGCGCTGGTCGTGCTGGTACCCGACGATACTCAAAGGCCAGGTGCACCTGACTTGCCTGTCCTTGGACGTGTTGTAATACGGGCACTCTGTGGTCCCGCCTCGCCGGCTGCGACGCCCAAGTGATCATTGCGTCGTGTGACCTTTGTTTTGTGCAGAGCATGCATCACCTATGACCTTGTAACACTGTAATAATTCGCACTGGTGTGCAAATATAATTTTGTCAGCCTGAAACCCCTTCCACTGTATGCGTTTCGGTGCCAAAATGGCATGTTGAGGCCGAAATTGAACAGTAACAGCGGACGCTATCGATTACGGTACTCTGGCTACTGCGAGATGGCACTGCGAGATGGCGCCACCGGCCTTTGCGCGACTCGACCTGAACCAATACGTGCAGCCGTGCAGTTCCCGGAGTGGCCGCTGCGGGAGAAATGGCGGCGTTGCAATCGCGTTTAGTTTGGTTCTAGAGTACTAATCGGAGCCACTTTTTGAATGCAGGTTCCTATGGCAGTTTCCCAGGGGGGCTATGTTGCGCTTTTTGGACTCCCAGGAGACTAGGGAGAAGGAAGTGACGTCAACAACGCAGCAAATGCAGATTGGATGTTGATTTTGTTTTCTTCTGTCAACATCCAATCTGCGTTTGCTCTAGTCGTTGACGTCACTTCCTTCTTCCAAGTCTCCTGGGAGTCCAAAAAGCGCAACATAGCACCCCAGCTGAGTATTCTAGTAACGTTGGTGACGGTCAGGTGTACTCGCTCAGCGTACTCTCCGAACGTCGTGGGAATAAAGAGGGGCCAGTCATAACAATCTCAACTTGCCGAAGAAAAAGAAAAAAAGAGGAGAGTTTGTTATACAACCCCCCAAACGTGGCAAACCTCACATGTTTCGTCATGGACACCTAAGACGCCAACACTCGCTTACCCGACCCTGCACAGCCTGTTTCTCAAACTCAACGCTGCCGTTCCATCCAGCGCGTCGGTGGAACGTCTTTTTAGCTTAGCTGGGGACGTCGTTAGTAGCAAAAGGCAAAAACTCTCCTATCAATAACTTCGAAAGTAAATTGCTTCTGCGAGCGAATTAACTATTTTGGTGACAACTCGAGTCATAAAATGACTGCATTTATTTCAGGCTCGCAAAGTTTTTCACGAATCAAAACTGCAGTTCATTTTGCTACCACAAAAATATAAAAAAGTAACTTCGAAAGTAACTTCAAAGTAACTTGCTACTTTTGTACAGTAGTTAGTAGTTTACTCAATTACTATTACAAATGTGTAATTTCTACTCTACTCCAATTACTTTTGGCGTCGATACTCAGTAACTTAACTTAACTACCTTTTTTGAGTAATTTGTACATGTCTGGTCTAAGTATACACAGATCGGAAGGGTTTCAGGGATTCCCGAAATATGGCGGCAGTGTGCTAGTGTTTTCTCTCGTCGTAAGCGGTTGCAACGCAACCGCTTACAACGGGAGAACAACGAGGGAACTCACACTCAAAAGTGAATGTGTGAACCAGTCTTGATAGTGACAGGTAGCAACCACACAGTTCACAAAGCTCGCTCATGAGAATGAGCGTTGCAATTATTGCAGTTAAGTGAAACGTTGTGGGCAGCAGGGAGGAACGCGCCACCCCCCCCCCCCCCCCCTCCTTACATTATTTTGATTTTCTTTCTTTCTTTTTCTTTTCGACTGAGTTCGCAAGTTTCGTGAAGCAACTCGGCGACCGTCCCGGGCCAGCCTGAGAAGTGACTTCCGTGCAACTCCTGCCACTCCCTTCCCTCCTCCATCTCCTCGTGTCAAGCCAGTTCCGGCTACAAGCTCACCCAGAGAGAGAGAGAGAGAGAGAAAAATAAAATGAAAACCCAGAGGAAAACACGCGGACGAACAAGAAACGCCAGCGCGTGCTCGTCGTCTCCGCACTCCACAACCGCCGTCAGGAAACCTCAACAAACACGCGCTGTCTAATCGAAAACGTGCTGCTGCCGTCGCTAGGGCGAAACCAGCCAGACGTCCTCGCTTTTATAACAGCCATTATCGAACTTTTATGACCGTACCTTCTTTATGTACGACTTTTATCCCCCCCTCGCTTATTTCCCCATTCTACGCGCGCATTGCCTTATAGGATCTGGCAGCAGCGGAGGGAGCCACGGTGGTTCGCGCGCGCGCATGGCAGGGAGGTAGGCAGGCAGTTAGTGGTGCCAGCCCCTTGACCCGTTCCCGACTGCTGCCGAAGAACAAACAGCGAATGCTCGTCGACGAAGGAGCCGCTTTCCTGGAAGGGCACACAGAGTCTTCGACGCGCAGGCCTCTAACCGGTTGGTCAATTTGTCTTAAACGCGTAATACAATTACCCTCAGCGTGAGCAGGAAATGCTTCCATCATCGCTGAGCCCGCGAGCATGAAGCACGTCGAGAAAGGCTGAGTCGTGCCGGGCGAAGGTTCGCGCTGCTGCGACCACGCGGTGTGCCAGGGATCGGGCGATGCTGCGATAGAAGCGACCGCGCATCCCATCGCCCGGAACGCGGTGGAATACGATGGCGCGCTTGATGGATCGTGGATGTGTTCCGGCTCCGCGTGACACTCGCCACGGTTAGGGATGATGTGGCGTTGCTGCTATACGAGTGAGGTGCCCTAAACCGGCGTCCGCTGGCTTTGATTGTGAGCTTGCTTGTTGAGTCGGCTGGTACGCCGCAATTTGAGACCGACGGGTTGAACTTGGCTCGATTCATTAGTCTGACGAACAGTTTGATCAGCTGAGAGTGAACTTATAGTCTAAGTTATGGAACTTATAAAGAGGTACTGAAGTGCAGTTACAAAGCTCGCACTGGAGGCGGAGTTTTTACTGCTGATCTAGTTTTACAGCAGACTATAGTCTTGCTGGTAAAAAATGAAAGCCGTTTACGACTCCCTGTAACGCCGAATTAGAGCGCAGCTCTTGAGGAGGAGGGGAAGGCACGGGGGGGGGGGGGGGGGGTGGAGAAAAGTTTTCGCTAAATTTAGCGGGGAAAATTTTCCGCTAGCTTTAGCGGGGAAAATTTTCCGCTAGATTTAGCGGGAAAATTTTTCTGCTAAATTTAGCAGGGAAATTTACCCATCATGCACCGCGCGGTTGCGCCGACGCCGCTCAAGCCGGAAACGGGCGCCTAAGAGCTGCGCTCTAAAAACTAGGTGTTTTCAAGCATGAAATTTTTTTTAACGAAATCTCCCAACCCCAAAATTTTGTGCGTCCATCCGTCCGTCCGTCGTTACGTCCGCGCATTTCCCGCTAAATTTAGCGAGGAAACTGAATTGGTGCTGAGGTAACGTGACGCCAATTAATGTCACGTGACATGACGTCACGTGACCTGTGCACCAATTGAGTTTCCCCGCTAAATTTAGCGGGAAAATCGACTTCATAAGATATAACGTGACGTGACCTATGCCCCAATTTATTTTTTCCGCTAGATTTAGCGGGAATTCGATGTCACCTCACCTGGCGTCACGAGACCTGATTTAGTTTGCCCGCTAAACTTAGCGGGGAAATTGACGTCACGTGACCTGACGACACGTTACACATACGTCTCTAAGGACCTATAGTAAAGGTCACATCAATACGATTTCCCCACTAAATCCAACAGGAAAGTTGACGTCCCGTTACATATACAAATTTAATTTCCTCGCTAAATTTAGTGGAGAAATTTACGTCATGTGACTGACGCACCACGTTTCCCCGCTCAACATAGCGTAGAATTGATAAAAATCAAGGTTCTTCACTCACTGAACGACGGTTTGATATCTTCTAAATAATTTTAAACGATAGCAGCTTAAAGGGGAGGTGCAACGATATTCAATTGGAATGTTTTTCACTTTACACGAGCTTACTGGCACTAGTGGGACTCAAGGATACTCTCACGCAACGCCACTGACCAAGAAACTCCTTTGATGCGCTGTAATTTCGAGGACAAAACCGAGTGTTTTCATTCAACCTCTCCTTCGCAAAACCTGATGACGTAGCTGGGCGGTAGCAGTACCGCCCAGTGACGTTATTTGAATGCGGCTCATAGATTGGACCCGAGCATGGCGTGGACACTCGATTTGGGCTCGTGATAATCGATAGCTCGAGAAGCAGTCGGGTAGTGTCCTGTGTCCAATCGCTGCAATGACGACAGCAGCCGAACCATAGCAATGTCTGGAACTCAGCGCGTGTCCTGTGCCTTGCCAACCCCAGCGCATGGCTATGATCAACATTGGCGCCATATAATCGGCTTCAGATCACGTGGCCGCTTGTTCTGCCTGCGAGTTGAGGGTGTGAACTCTGCTCGTTTTTCTTTATTTTTTTCTGTGACTTCGATTGCGTGTGGTGAAAAACGAGCGGGTATTTCACAGGTCATTAACGTCAGGGATCCGTTCTAAGCGGTATTTGCGCAAAATACAAAAATCGTTGCATCGCCCCTTTAAATAGCGCACTTTATGCACTATAAAACTTTGAAGATAAAGGTCGCTGCCATTTTTTTTATTAAAAAGCTGGCCACCTTGATGTTTCTAAATTTGTTGTGGCTAATGGGCCTAATTGGCCGTGACCTTCGGATCCTGCCCATTTCGTCCTCTTTTTTTAGAGCGCAGCTCTTAGGTGCCCGTTTCCGGCTTGAGCGGCGTCGGCGTCGCCGTCGGCGTAACCGAGCGGTGCATGATGGGTAAATATCCCCGCTAAATTTAGCAGAAAATTTTCCCCGCTAAATTTAGCGGAAACATTTTCCCGCTAAATCTAGCGGAAAATTTTTCCCGCTAAATCTAGCGGAAAACTTTTCCCGCTAAATTTAGCGGAAAAATTTTCCCCCTAATTCTAGCGGAAAATTTTCCCCGCTAAATCTATCGAAGAAGTTTTCCCCGCTAAATCTAGCGGAAATTTTCCCCGCTAAATTTAGCGAAAAAGTTTCCCCGCTAAATTTAGCAGAAAAATTTCCCCGCTAAATTTAGCGGAAAAATTTTCCCGCTAAATTTAGCGAACAATTTTCCCAGCTAAATTTAGCAGAAAATTTTCCCCGCTAAATTTAGCGGAAAAATTTTCCCGCTAAATCTAGCAGAAAATTTTCCCCCTAAATCTAGCGGGAACTTTTCCCCGCTAAATTTAGCGGAAAATTTTCCCCGCTAAGTTTAGCGGAAAATTTTCCCCGCTAAATTTAGCGGAAAATTTTCCCCGCTAGATTTAGCGGAAAATTTTCCCGCTAAGTCTAGCAGAAAATTTTCCCCCTAAATCTAGCGGGAAATTTTCCCCGCTAAATTTAGCGGAAAATTTTCCCCGCTAAGTTTAGCGGAAAATTTTCCCCACTAAATTTAGCGGAAAACTTTTCCCGCTAAAGGTCGAGGTCACGTGACCCCCCCCCCCCCCCGAGCCTTCCCCTCCTCCTCAAGAGCTGCGCTCTCATTCAGCGTTACAGGGAGTTGTAAACGGCTTTCATTTTTTAGAGCGCAGCTCTTAGGCGCCCGTTTCCGGCTTGAGCGGCGTCGGCGTCGCCGTCGGCGTCGGCGTAACCGCGCGGTGCATTATGGGAAATATCCCATAATGCACCGCGCGAGCCCCCCCCCCCCCCCCGGGGGTCACGTGACCTCGGGGGGGGGGGAGGGGGGTCACGTGACCTGGGGGAGGAGGGGGAGGGGGTCACGTGACCTGGGGGAGGAGGGGGAGGGGGGTCACGTGACCTGGGGAGGAGAGAGAGGGGGTCACGTGAACTGAGGGGTCACGTGACCCCCCTCCCCCTCCTCCCCCGAGGTCACGTGAGCCCCCCTCCCCCTTCTCCCCGAGGTCACGTGACCCCGGGGGGGGGGGGGTGACGTGACCTGAGGGGTCACGTGACCCCCCCTCCCCCTCCCCCCGAGGTCACAGATCACGACCCCCCTCCCCCCGAGGTCACGTGACCCCCCCCCCCCCGGAGGAGATTGAAGAATGAGGGGAGGAGGAGGAGGAGGGGTATACCCTCCCCTAATTACCCTTCCCTCCTCCTCCTCCAGAGCTGCGCTCCAATTCGGCGTTACAGGGAGTCGTAAACGGCTTTCACTTTTTTTTCCTGGATTTACCGTATTTGGGTAAATTACCTTTATAATTTCATATAGTTACAGCTGATACTTATAAAATTATATAATTCGATTGAAATTACATCAGCAAGAAAGTAAGGAAATACTATAATTATAAATTACTTTTCAAAATAGGATGGTACACACGCTAAGAAACGTTATACGCTTAAAGGGGCTGTGCAACGATATTCAATTGGAATGTTTTTCACTTTACACGAGGTTACTGGCACTAGTGGGACTCAAGGTTACTCGCACGCAACGCCAGTGGCCAAGAAACTCCTTTGTTGCGTTGTAATTTCAGAGACAAAAGCGATCATTTTCATTCAATCTCTCCTTTGAGAAATTTGATGACGTAAAGTGGGGATCGCAGTACACCCATATGACGATATTTGAATGCTGTTCATAGATTGAACCCGAGAATTGCGTGGGCATGCACTCGATTTGGGCACGCGATAATTACTAGCTCGAGAAGCATTCGGGTAGTGGCCCGTGTCGAATCGCTGCAACGACCGCAATAGCCGAGCCATAACAATGTCTGGAACTCAGCGCGTGTCCTGTGCTTTGCCAACCCCAGCGCGTGGCTATGATCAACATTGGCGGCATATAATCGGCTCGAGATCACGTGGCCGCTTGTTCTGGCTGCGAGTTGAGGGGGTGAACGCTGCTCGTTTTTCTTTAATTTTTTTACTTGGACATCTATAAGGAGTATTCACTGGGCGCCATATTTGTGGGTGATGTCTAGAGCGCATGCTCTGAACGAGCCCACATTAATAGGCTGCTAAGACCGGCAATCTTGAGGGTGCGGAATGCACGTTACAAAATAACTGTGGAAGCTCGCCATCAGCACGCGCTCAGCAGTCGTGCACACAGCTATGGCCGCCAGTGAATACTTCCTAAAGACGTTTGCAAGCATGGCGTCCCGGCTGGTGCCCCATCCGTGCAAGCACGTGCAGCATGCACGTGAAGATAGCCTTGGCAGGACTAGAATTCCAAGTGCTTGCTCACACGAGGAAGAGCATGGCGGCCGCCAGATGCCCTGTTTGCAATCGTATATTGCGTGGGCTGAAAAACGAACGCGTGTTTCATAGGTCATTAACGTCAGGGATCCGTTCTAAGCGGTATTTGCGCAAACCACAAAAATTGTTGCATCGCCCCTTTAAGGGTGTAAAAACGCCGTTACAGATACTTACAACACGACTACAATCTTTCAGCGCCCTTATCTACACATGATAAACCCTTTTCAATCGTAAAATATGGTGCTGTTATATTGAACACACTTCATTTATGTATGGTGTCAAAGGGGTGTGGAGAAAGCTGAAGTGAGGCGAACACCCTTTATAAAAGGTGTTAGCCGCACTGACACCCGCTTTAGCGAGGTTGTTTTAGCGACGATATCAAATAATTCTTGCCACTACAAATACGTTCTACATGGAGACACGTTTTTTAAACATAGATATAGTATGCATTACTCGACCTATTGACGAGAAGAAAACAACATACGTGCAATCTTTGTAGTTGAGGGGGCGGGGCACCTCTGTGCGAGTGTCTTTGAATTATGGATTCCTCTCTCGAATTAAGACTGCAAGTTGAGCTAGTTCGTTCTTTATGCGCCGAAAAACACAGAGACAAAAAGTGAGAGGCAGCACAGGGCAAGGCGTACTTCCAACTGACATTTTATTCGGCGCCGCATTCCTACCCGCACATATGCGAAAGAGAAAGGCGTCCAGATTATAACACAAATTAAGGAAGCCAGACAACACTAATGCATGACTCAGTCTTTGGTGCTATAGGCGTGTTCTTTATCAAAAAAGGGCTACCAAAGTAGTCTGGCTTCTTTACTCGTGTTTTATACTCGCGTCTCCTCTTGTTCACGTGCAGTTTCCAATGTTTATGTTTTTTTTATGTGACGTCTGCCTTGTCTTGTATTGCCTCTTACTTTTTGTCACTTGGTTTTTTTGTTTTTTTGCCGTAAAACCTCGGCATATTCCCCTCTCGTGCGTGATCCATTACGCCTGTATTTTCTGCTTTTGTGTATGTGAAAGAACAGAATGTGTTGCTTGTTATTTGAAAACTTACTGCTCATAAAATATATCTCTAGGATCGATGCTGCTAAGATCGCGGCATCCTATTTTTCGGGCGTTCGCCAGTATCCTAGGGTGTTACTGTAACACCCTTAGGAGTAAGCCCTGGGACAACCTGATTTAGAGCCTTATGGTATATTCGGCTGGTCACTTTCGAGCGCTCCAATTATCCGAGTCGGAGCTACCAGATCCCGGAGAGCCTCCGCATCGGAGCGAGAGAATCGGCGCGCCCAGCCGAACGCTTCTCATCTTTTCAGAGCGGCAAACCTAGCGGATAGAGGGTGGCCTGCGCCACTAGTGGACGGCGCGAGCCGCCCTCTAGCGGAACTTTTGCTTCTCGGATTCAAAGGGTTCAGCAGTATTCAGTCATCCATCCATCCGTTAATCTTTGAAAAATGGCAGCCGTCAACGCGGACGCTGATAAGGTCATCGCAAGTCAGCCGTGCCAAGCGGAAGTTCCTGCGAAACTATAAAAAAAATACTACATTACAGCTTGAAAACTCTCGTATTTTTGTTCTAACCGCTTTGTCCGAGTAGGTTCGCACTATAGAAACATAAGCCTTGACCTTGGGCACCGTACAAGGTGCATCAAACAACTCGGCATTCGTAAACACGACCCTCGTCGTCGTCGTCCGAGCTGCTGGTGTTGTCGCTGTCTGCTAGCTTCGCCAGCAGCACTGACGGTGCCACCCCTAACATTAAACGTCTTCGTTTCAACGACATTTCACCTCAATTCGGGGAGCACAACACAACGGTGACGGCGTCGTGACTGACGGCTGTTTTCCGCTCCGATTCGGAGGACGGCGAGAGTCGGAGCTTCGAGAGCGCTCCGAAAGAACAAGCCGAATATACTTGGAGCGCCTGGCATCGACCAGCCGAATGCACACCGGCTTTTCAGAGCGCTCCAAGAGGCTGAAAAGCGACCAGCCGAATATACCATTAGAGTGTAGTGCTGTTTAGTGTGGGGGTCTCAAACACGTGGCCCGCGGGCCGCATGCGGCCCGCGACTCGCTGGGACGCGGCGGGCAACTGGCTACGACTCCCGGTTTTCAGATATTAAGCGCTAGAAATGGCATGTGCCATAGTGATCTCATCTCGCCGATTCATTTTTGCTCGAAAAGTAGCTTGGCTCTTTTAACGTATTCACATAGTTTATACTTTTCTGTGTTCACTTGCTCTTTGTATCGCTTTTTGGTTTTACAAACTCGAAAATACTCGTCTTAAAAAAAAAAAAAAAGATAGCCATTAAAGGACAAGTATTTGTTCAGAGTGTTGTCATAAAAATCGCCGGAAAGCAAAAACTGTCAAATTAATTTATGTTTGTTTCTTAGATACGTATTGAGCTTAGTTATTTTCTGAGTCAATTGAGTGACAGGAACGACAGCGTGCTTGTTCTCTTGTTCTATTAAAAATGACAGGACGTTGGCGTGTCGGTGT
Organism: Ixodes persulcatus; assembly: GCA_013358835.2. Classification (NCBI taxonomy): domain Eukaryota; kingdom Metazoa; phylum Arthropoda; class Arachnida; order Ixodida; family Ixodidae; genus Ixodes; species Ixodes persulcatus. The sequence goes on from JABSTQ010011216.1 coordinate 769,386, forward strand.
CATTTTGATTCTTGTTCTTGCAATAGGTCAGAGCACAAAGTAGTCATATGCGCAAATCAGATCTAAAGATGTCACTGACAAAACTGTAAGTTTACAAAAAACATAGAGCACGAGTTCTTTTTTCTTAATAATTATTTAAAAAACCAGCGTAAGACGCCCCCCCCCCCCCCCCCCCCCCCGGGGTCCTACGTTGGCTTTTCATCTTTCCGGTGCTTGATGGCTTGGTCCTCACACTCAAATGAGTTTAAGACCATTGGTTTAGTGTGTAGTCAAAGATAGTAGCGAGGGCCTGAAAGAAATGTCTCTTGGATCTAGCTTCAGCTTCCGATGCCAGCTCGTCCCTGGTCACAAGAATATAGTAGGTATAGACCTTTTCTGTTTCCTGTCGTTCTCAGTACCGTGGGTTCCGTATCTGGTATGCGGGGCGAAACAAAAAATTAAAACGTTTGAACCTGAAATCTGCGAGAAAATATAGGTGAGGCAAATCAAGGATGTGTGACAATCACGCATTTTTCGTAAACACCTTCCAGCTGCGGGGAGAGATCAAAAAGATGTTTTACTGCATACCAGAAGTGACGATATTCAAGATGGCTGCGCGCTTGTGGAAAAGGTGTATATCTTGGCAACGAGCTTGCTGGCAAACTCAGCTGTTGACAGCCGATGTTTGGCTAAGAGACATGGCATTTTCGGAGCAACAGCATATCATTTCTCACGGGAATTGATGTGTTCTTGCGAACTTGCATGCGTTAAGTCGCGCTCTCACTGCTAATACATCATACACCGTCTGCAAACACTGTCTGAGGCGCAATGTTGTCCACTCAAAAGCCCCCCACAAAAAAAAAAAACGCGCTAAAGGAATTAAAAAAAAAGACGCTAAAAACCGCTGAACGTAAGGCGCAGGCCAAGAATGACCGTTTTATTACCATGTTCCAATGTTTGCCACCATAACATCTCAATGGCGTCGCAAACGTCATTCTCATAGACTTTTTGCTTTGTGAAAAAATACGCAAAAAAAAAAACCCGTGTCTTGCCACAAAAAATGCTCTTTTTTATTGATAAACTGGAGAACATTTTAGACCCGCCAGAATACATGAGATGAAAACCGCTTAAAAAACGCCAACCACGAAACGACATTTTCACCCGCTAGACGACGCAGAACATCGCTACATTTAGCGGGAAAACCGCCAAATTCGCAACGTTGCTACATACGTGTGAACCAAACAAGCTTCAAAATATGCTTGAGACGTGTCCGCAGATAATTATGTCATCGTGTCGGCAGACCGTGCCTTTTCTATGACGTATGAGCAGTGTGCTATACCTATAGCTTAAAGGAATACTCCGGCGTTTTCTTCGTAGTACCCGATCTGCCTGAAATGGGGCTAAGCACACAAACAGACATCGCTGACATAGCAACTCACATAATGAAACAAAATGATTTTATGCAAAGTTATTGAATTTACAATTTTGATCTTAAACGTGTTTTTCAAAGCAAAATTCTCTACTAGAAAAAAAAAAAAAAGAAAACTGACGTCAGCGGAAGGAATGGGCTTCACTCTTTAGAGTGAAGCCCATTCCTTCCGTTGAATTTAGATGGTCTCTTATCTATACGAAAGCGAGCATTACGAGCAATTGGAAACATAAACTGTTTAGGAATGCCACACCATACTTTAGAGCATACCAAATATTAAGCTTAAGAGATCTCCACAAATATAAACTTCCCCTCGAGATTTGGCGGCAATTTCCTTCTGACAAATTGTTGTTCCGTGCAAAGTACTCCGTGAAAATTGGCCCGTACAATTTAAGACAAAATGTAATAATGAAATCTCGTACACGGACAAATTATGGAGATCAGAAGCTAAGTTTTCAGATACCAGATTTTTTGAACCAACACCCAACTATTTTAGACTTTCTAAATAGTGCCAGGTCACCCCTTAATTGTAAGAAAAGTCTGAAAAATATTTTATTTACGGATGAATAAGACAACGAAAAATATGTCCTAAGCCTCTTGAATGATAAATGCATGTGATATCACACACAAAAAAAAGTTTTTGTAAAGATCTGTTGGAGCAAAATGCAATATTATAGTTAACTAGCCCACGTCTGTTCGCACACCACTGGTTGCTTCTTTGTTTTCTTTTGTATTTGTATTTTATTGTATAGCACTGAAAGCATGTCAGTCTTGTGTCTCTTGTTTTGCTACCGCTGTTGCCAAAAAGGGTGGCGTTGCCTCGTCAGGCACTTCAAGGGCCTTTAGCCATGTCCCCTGAGACTTTCTGTAAGGCTGTCTCAAATGAACTCATACAAACAAACTCATACAAACAAAAACTTTGTTCCCAACTGATTTACGAGTATGTTTCACGGTGTCAAATAAAAGCATTTCGAAGCTCGCTCCAGCATCCACGCGGCAGCACGAACCAAATGCTCGGAATAATCAATTTTTAGACTGTGCGCTTGACCTGCAAGCGTGCCTTCCCCATGACGTCAAGGCACACTGCAGAAGCGCGAGTATAATTTAATGCTGGATTTGGCATCATTTCCACTCGCCAATTTCCCAATAGCTATCATCAATTTCGCGATACTAAACGGCATATCGGAAAGGGTAAAGGCCGGTGATTCCGAAAATATAGTTGGTTCCGGTACCTAAAAAATATCCCTTTAAGGGTGTTACAGCAACAGTCTTAGAACGCTTGTGAGCACACTAGGATTACGATGCTGGCGATCTTAGCAGCATCCTAGGGATGTTATTTATTTTACGAGCAGCAAGTTTACGAGTCACTTTCCCTGTGTGTAGGCTTTTCCTGCGGAGCATTTGCCGCCGAGCCCGAGTCGCATCGATACCTCGAAGGGCAAGTGCGCTCCAAGTTGGCACTCAGCGAAGGGAGCCATCCGCCGCCGCTGTTCGAACTACCGTCCCCTCACGCATCCCGCACGAGCCTCCCAGGCCCGGCTATGGCGCGGACGCCATGAAAGGAAGACACACCGAGGCAGAAACGTGCGACGAGCAAACAACTCGAACGCGGCAGGCCTCGACACAAAACTCGACCCCGGATCCCCGGTGTCGGCACTATACTGGATTAAAAAGGCCCCGCTACGCCGTCGTCGTCGCCATTGGCGTCGTCGCTGGCGGCGCCGCGCTGCAGCAAAGCACACAGATCAGGCAGTTTGCGCAGAGCGCGCCGACCGCGCGGGGAGGGTTGAGACGCTTCGCTGAACGCAGAACACCAAGATTTAAGAGAGAGAGCAGCTTACACTTGGGAGAGCGTTTGCAACCTAATGGCGGACACCTCTAGCGCAGCTTGGTTGCCTGTGCACGTGCTCGTTGTCGCGTGGCGAGGAGGGTAACGGGTGAAAAGGCTGAGCAGAGCTTAGAGACGCTCACAAACGATTGACGCTTTCGGATCCTCTTCGTAACTTGTATTCGGGTAGAAACGAAAGGAGAGGAGGCGACGAGAGCGCTCGAGGACGTCAGAATACCAAGCTCTGGGTGGAATGATTAGTGAAGCAGACGCAAAGCTGGCTGCCTTTGTCTCTCTTCACTGTTCGAGAGAAAACGCCGGACACCGACGTTCAGCGTTCGAGCGCCTTCGAACGCTAATCGTTCCAACCACTAATCATTCCAACCAGAGCTCGCTGTTCTGACGTCCTCGCTCGCTCACATCGCGTCCTCTCCCTTCTTTTCTACCCGCATTGCAGACGTGGCCCATAAACCACGTGACGCCGAGCGAGCAGTTGGCAACACTCTCGAATCAGGGGACACTAGCTGAACGCCTTGCCGAACTCGCTGTCTGGATGCATGACTCTGCAGCACCCGACCGTCGCTTGCCCTTCTTTCTCACCGCGGACCCCGTGTCGAGCGTTTGTTGCACGGCGAGGGAACCCCGCGAGCCGGCGTCCCCCGTCCACCCTTCCGGAGGAGAGCGTGCAGGGCTCAGTTTGCTGATCGGGAAGCCCCCCTTTGTGCTTGGGGTTTGTCTTGCGGGCGTATGGCGCTGTGCGGGTTATCTGCGGGCCGTGAAGCGGATGTGCGGGAGGGAGGACAGGGACTCTTCTTTCCTTGTTTAGGAGAGCCCTGAATTTCTCGCCACACAGGTTATGCCCAGCGCTATGGCGGGCACATTCGCGAGACGGTGTCCCCTTGCTCATAAGCATTTGGTTGCACGAGAACACGCGCGTGAAAATCACTTTTTTAAGCCACCTGAAGCCACCTACGCATACATATAGAATTCAAGGGGCTGGTTGTCGTAGTCTTCCCAAACTCAAGTGATGAGTCAGGGAGGGAAATCTTTGGTATCAGTTGCATGCACTTCTTTAATAACTGAGCATTTATTACGTAACCAGATATTAATGTAATTTTTTTTTTATAAATTTACGCGCGTTACAGCGCTTATGAAATAGAGCGAGCGAGAAAGAATGAGATAGACAAAGCTTTCTTTATTACGAAGTGAGGACAACCAACTTTTGCACTGGGATTGCTACTTCCCAATGCAGTGATTATGCTAGTGATATACGCCTGTGTGTGATGTGTGATTTCAATAAACTATGATGAAAACCTGGTCCTTTTAGTCCTTTCTAGATCAACCTAGTTTTTTATTAGCGCTATTTTCCGTGGTGCCTGTGGGCTGCCAACTTACCATCCGAACACTGAAGACGTTACCATCGAAACGAGCAGGGCTAACCTCATAACGGCAGAATGGCGCATGCTCTTTCAGGAGCACACTGCCAGCTGTTCATTCTCACGCTTCAGATAACGCTCTTGGACGCTCATAAACACACACCGAAGCCATTTCCGAGAAATTGTTACGCTTCATACGCGCGCGCATTCTACCTACGCACGTTTTAAAACCGACCGCGTTTTCAAAAATCTACATTTCTAGCTCTTTTTTTAGCTGTGAACATTATACTGTTCCACACTGCAAACTCTGCCCGCCTTTTTTTTTTTTTCTCTCTCTTCATATTTTGTTTAGGTAATAAACGTTGGCTCAATGCGTCTCTAACCTAAAACCGCAAAAGGTCTTCCGAGAACGAACAGCTCCAACGGGTCTCGTCTTTTGTTTTGTTTATTGTGTTCTTTTAATGTAGCTACAGAGTTGGGCATCCCGGACGACGGCGTAAAATAAATACGCCGTTAAACACGAGGGAGAGAGACAGCAAATTGTTGACTGCTAACACAGCGCGAGGCAAACCATTATGCGCGGCGTTTATTTTGCTTTCGAGTACGCGTCCTCGCGTGTTTCAGTCAAGTGAGTGCGAACGGCCGTTAGACTCGCGATAAAACCAGCGGGTGAGAGCGCCATCTTGGTGGCCGCCGCTCGCTCGCTTGTCGAGAGTACGCCAATGAGGTTTGGAAAGCCGTAAAACACCGCGAGGAACAAGACTTGCGATGCGACGCCGGAGGCGGCTGCCGCTGCATGCTGCCGCGTTGTTTACGCCAGAAATGCACCAACTTCGCGGAAAACGTGTGGTGGTACTAACACCGGGTCGCCTCCAGGTATACATAATGGGCGAAACGTCTGGAGCAGTAAAATACTCGCGGTTTCCGGAACGCGCGGAGTCCTTCACCGTCTATATATCTCTAAAGGACGTCCCCTGTGCCACAGGGCATAGTGAAGACTGAAGAAGATTATTGTATTTTAGATAGGTTGTATTTTGTATTGTCCCATATGAGCAGGCTTGGTTTCTTAGTTGCGCTTTCGGGCAGGTTAATTGCTGTGGTGCCTCGGGCCCACACACTTCAGACACCGGTTTTCGAAGCCGTATAAACGCTCAGAGATCAGCGTTCAAGGAATGCAACTACTTGGGGAGCTTGGAACGATCTCAAGTTTCGCTGAAAACATTCGAAAATTTGTATCTTTCGTCAATCGAGCCTGCCTTTATTGTCGGAGGAGACAATTTTTCCCGACGCAAGTCATTTACCCCAGTTGTGCAACAAAAACAGGAAACTGTTTCAATCCTCGTTTCACACTGTTATACACACACAAAAAAAACGCTTTTTAACCTATCAAAAATGAAGTCTGCGTCCTGGCACTGAGCATGGCGCCTTTGTGACATGTTCTAATCATGATCAGTTTCACATCAGAGATTTTATTTAGAGACAAACTGCCTTCCCAATACTGCCTCAAGGCCCCGCTTTTCCTGCTTTTACACAGAGGACACAAGAACCTAATTGCCGCTATGGGTCACGCGGTTTGCTAATCACATTCAGCGAGCGACAAAACTCATAAGCTAATTTGCCTGGAAAGTGTAACATGGGCGAGTAGTATGAGCAAGACGTTTCACTTTCTGACTGTCCCAGGCACGTAGCCAGGATTTTGTTTTGGGGGGAAAGGGGGGGGGGGGGGCGCCTATGACAAAATGCTGTGTGAGGGGGAGGGGGAGGGGGGGGCCCAGAAAAATAGAAGTTTTTTTTTTTTTTGAGGGGGGGCGGGCTTCATGCTTCCCCCCCCCCCCCCCCCTGGCTTCTTGCCTGCACTGTCCGTAAAGGAATTGCACTACCGAGCCACACCGCGACTTCTCCCCGTCATTTGCTGAATGCCCTCTAGCTGTTCGTCGCCATGATTAGTCATGGAGTGCTGTGCGGGAAAGTTGACGTGAAAGTCAGTTGCATCACGATGCGTCAACGCATACACGGCGTGCTCGAAGAGTTCCTTTGCTGTACAAGATTTGAGGAAACGCGAACAGGAGCGACCCCATCTAGAGGGAGCTGCGGAAAAGTAAACGGGCACGCGCTTTCGGAGTGAAATAAGAGCATGGATATTTTTAGAAGGTGTCAGGTCAAGGTGGAGAATAAAAATCAAAGTGATTTAAATCGTGCTTTATATCACACCGGTTTTAGAGTGATGAATTAAATCGAGCATTTCCCTCACAGATAATTCCAGAACATACTTATTTTACTCACAGTATGTGTCTCATTTGATTCGCTTTCTATGCGCGCTTGTTTGTATCGAGATCAAATAATCATCAAGAAAGAAAGGCTGCAGCAGGCTGAACACGAACAAAAAGCAGTGCCCTTCTGAGCAAATCAGAACGTTGCACTTCCTTTCCATCTTCTCCCTCGTTCATTTGTAACGTAGTGTATTTTTTATTCGAGCAAATCACAAGCGAAAAAAAAGAGACACGAAAACAATAAAACTGATGGCATATTACGAGCAAATCGAAACGTAAAAAAAATGCAATTAAAGCTTTTTTAACTAACTAAAATAATGTCAAATTGCAACAAAATGTTTAGCTGGGCTTGTTGGTTCATGACTGGAAATGAGCGCCAAAGGAACGGGGACAGGTGAAGAAGTGGACGACAACACGGGGCGAGTAGCGCCCCGTGTTGTCGTCCTTTTCACCTGTCCCCGTTCCTTTGGCGCTCATTTCTAGTAATGTCAAATTGTTTTTACTCCAGTATGACGGGATTTTCACGAATAAAAATAGCTAATTGAAGTATACCTTAAGTGTACAGGACTTTTTTCCCCACCATGTTATCAATAACCCGATGAATTGGTCGATCACTCTGCCATGTTTAAAAATTTATCTAGGTATAAATAATTATTTTTTTTTCTGGATATTGTGATTTACATTAAATTAACCTGACTTAAACAAATGTAGTTTAATTGATCATTAATATACATGTACACCTTGGTTGCAGCACGAGGCATCAAGGCATACCACATCCCCGAAGACTTCATGTTTTGTGCATAATTGTAAATGTCGCACAAATTGGGGAAAAAACAAAAACAAAATAGCAGAGCCACCACATTATATGGTGGCCACATGTTTTTTTACAAAAACACGTAACCATGAAGGACGAGGCTTTTCTTAAATATTAATTTTCACACACGCGCTGTAGAATCCTGTGCATCACGAGCGAAAATGGCTTTTTTAAAAACAAAATCAAGAAAGGAAATCGGAAAAGGCTCCGCTGTCAGCTGAGGGTGGCATCACGAAGCATATGTTTGTGAACGAGCATCGATGAAAAAGCTAGCTACGTTTCCAATTCATGTTCCTGTTCCTCCCTTCTTCTTACGTGGTTAATTCGGTGTACTTAAGGAGCATCTCAAATTTTTCTCACCCGAGAAAAGAAGTGCGGCAAATCGTACCCCCCCCCCCTTTTTTTTTTTTTCGTGTGTCTTTTGTTTGTTCCCTTCCTACGCAGGAGCGTGCCGTTTCCTAGTTTATTTTCGTTTTGTTTCATTCATACTCCCCGAAACTGCCAGTTTAAACGTCCTGCAAACGTAAAACAAAAACACGTTTTACAGCATGTCAATACGCAAAAGAAAAAAAAAATAGTTGTCGTGCCAAAGAAAGTAAGGAAGCCGACGACAGCTTCATCGGACTTCTCTTTCATCCTGATAATTTTCTATTTTCATTATTTACTTTTTATATACTTTACTGTATATTATATTTTTAATAGTTTTTACGTGTTTGGACATAGTTCTTAATATATATTTTAAGCGGGTGTACCCGAGTGTAACACGTTTCTACGTTTCTTGCAAACGTACACACCCACACAAAAAAAAAAAAAAATAGAAAGAGCTTGAGCATGAGTCTCGAAAAATAACTATGCTCACTTCAAAAAAGAAAAGATTTACTTTTGTCACAAGCCGCGTGACTCGCGCTATAGTGTGTGACAAGTAAGGAGTGAAATGGAGGCTCCTCACACCTCTTTCCCCTGTAGCAGAGCGAACGGTGGAGAGGAGGTCGCCTCCTATCCAGCGTTCACTCTGCTCAAGTAGAAAGGGATGGGGGGAGCTTCCCTTGAACTCTTAACATGTCAACGGCTATAATAAATTTTCGTCGCTTAGCAAGCAGCCCAAGTCTCAACTATCCATGACATTGACCCTCGCAGATGGACCGCGGAAGACAACTGTGGTGGTAGGGGTTGCGAGGAGCCGGTTGCCGGTAACGCGTTACAAGTGACGACGTTACTGATAACGCGCAACGTTTGGTAACGTAATAACGTACTCATTCCATTTTCAAAACGGTAACTCATAACCTGCTTACGTTGCTTATTTTGAGTAATAGGTAAAGTAGTTACGTTACTCGTTAACTTTCCCAAGACTAAAAAATCAAAATACGCATCCATTTTTTTTGTGTGTGTTTTTAGTCGCCAAGTTTTTTTCAGTCTTGCACTCATCCTCCGAACTACATTCGAGAATGTGCATCTCTTTTCTCCTGGTGGAACCGTAAACAAAGATAGGTACATGTTAAGTTTCTGCATGGACGTACTGTGTCTTGAAATGTGGCGCTTATCCATACCTGTAACATTAAAACAGTGAAACGTTTTAATTCGTAAATAAAAAGTAACGAAAAATTAACATGCGTTAGTTTTTATCGGTGACTGTAACGCGGTCCTTATATTTTGAGGTAACATAGCTTGGTAACGAGTTCCTTTTATTTGCAAGTAACGAGTAACCTACTTCGTTACTCTTTTTTTTTTCGGTAACGCCTGCAACACTGGCGAGGTGTCCGTCGGGTTTACCCAGGATTTTCCATCTGAAGGATGTTAAAGATCCGCGCACCATAGAGTTATATAGTACATTGCTAAAAACATTTTATGGGGATATCGGGCTCAACCTAAAAATAACGGCCTGGTTATTCTTAACGCAGAACGTGTTAATGGACAGAACTTCATGCACGAAAAGCGTTACACATGAGTGTAACGAACAAGCGTTACACGCAAGCAGAGGCAACATAAAGCATACACAGCCATAGCAGGTAGCTACATAGAAGACTCAGTTCGTCGTTCATAATCCTACGTAACTATAACTATGAACAAATAATCGTAACAGAACATAATTACCAAGCGGCTGAGTATGAACCGAATCTCGGACCTTGCGGTCCTCAACCCTTCACATTTCCTCGACGCCACAAGGGGAGGGTGAAAGTGAGCACAAGCAGCTGGACTGTATGGCTCACGAAAACCTGCAGTAGCCTATGCGACCGTCGGCGCGCGCAGCTGACTCCCGAATGACGAAGCGTAACTCCCCACGTGGTCTCACGGCGCACCTGGTGGATCACAACGCCCAATGAATAGCGCCGCGGGCTTATGAAGCTACGACTTCGCAAATCAGTCAATCGATAGCGTAGCTGGCACGATTAACCTCCTCCCCTTGGCGATTACTTCTGTCGCAAAAGGAGCACAAAGATCTCAGGAACCACCTTGCAATCTGGGAGCACAAAGACCTCAGGAACCACCTGCCAGATAAGAAAGCCTAAATAGTGAATCTTCCTGCGTCCCTAAAGAATGCCAATGTAGGCCGGGGATTGTACCCGCGACTACGGCATCAGCGCACGGCTAGGAGTCATGTTTCACTGATTGGACACGGGTTCCAGCCGAACACTGACTCCTTAGTAATGTCCAATCTGTGGCCTAAATGGTGGCCTTCTTTAGTGACGCAGGAAAATTCAGCACTCAGGCTTTCTTATCTAAGATGTGATGTCTCAGGGCGCTTGCATCCTCGGAAAAAGCAGAACCGCGACGGAAACTTATCCATAAAACATACTCTTAAGCTCCACTTCTTAGCAGATTTAAACTTATCTCGATTATTCTCGTAAAATCCCGGGGAGCACATGTGTGAGTCATGTGTGCAACGCGTCGGAAATCTCACACAGCTCCTCGCAACCGGGCATAACAAACCATAACGCGCGCACAATCGAACGCACTGCACCTTGTGTGCTCCCTGAGTTTACCAGAATGATCGAGGCAAGTTTTCTGTCTTTTGTTTGGGTTTGGTTGTATAAGTAAATGGCAAGTCCTCGTCCCATTCATCATAGACAAAACTTGGGGCACAAAAGGTAGTTTCAGCCATGTGGAGACTAGGCTTCATAGGATCAGAGTGCTCATGATTTACACAATTTGCAATGTGTGTAAACATCACGTGGCGTCTAATTGGGTGCCTCGTGGACGTGCCTTCTTGCGCCAGCCAATTGATGTTCAGCGGTAACCGATTCAGCAATAAAACGGACGCTGCACAAAAAAAAAAGAACAAAAAAGGAATGCTGCGAAACAGTTATTTACAAAAAAAAACAAAAAAAAACACCACAACGCTTAAAATACAGTGTAGCGTTTTATAAAAATCTCCGCGTGCCCGTTAATCCCTGTCTCTTCCCACGTTAGAAGAGTAGAGAAGAGAACATTACCCCTCTGTTTTTTTCATCATTTCATCACGGACAATTTAAACATGTTCGACGCCGTGAATTGAGTACAACGACGTTTAGCGTCGTTGATGCCATACCTACGAGTAATTTTTCTGGAAGTGTTTTTTTATAGAAGATATACTGGTAGCTTTCACCTTGTGATTTTTCAAACCGTAAAGTTGGCGCATTCGTGAGTTTAAGGATCAGACGAAGGCAAAAACGTGTTCACGAACTGGAAGACAGATAATTCAAACGCGCTAGGCCACGCTTACATACAGAGTTTAGTGACAGATGACTTTGACTCGTGTATTAGTGATCACCTGAGGGATATATTTTTGTGCGCCAATTTTATAGACACAAGACGTCGGGATAAAGTACTAGAAACTAGGCTAACAAAAAGATTTTTTTTTTCCGTCCCTAGACATAACAACACAAAACGCTTGTTCCACCAATGGCAATGAGAAGAAAAATCGGACCGAGTTTACGCTTGCTAGTCGCTATTTTGCCGCCTAAAGGTTATTCTAGTTACCTAAGCTCAAAACATAAATCCTCAAAGTTTTCTATAAAAAAAAAAAAAAAACGCCCTCATCCGAAGTGTTGTAATTATTAAGTCGTGGCCTAGTTATGAAGTCATATCCGGCATGAAGACCTTAGTAGCTCCATTTCTGATGCAGGCCCACGACCTGCGTTCGCTTAGACAACTATAAGAAAATATTTGACACTCGTTTTTTTATACAAAGACAATTTTTATTGCGATAATTTATCAACTAATTGTGACCACTAATCTCATAAAAGGCTTCTCTTTGAAGTATAGGAGAGAGCAGGGTGATGCAGATCGGTTGAAAGAGCTTGGTTAAGAGAACTCTCAATTTTTGCTTTGTAGACGTATTTGTCATGTTTGTATAATTCTCTTACAAGAGTCCGGTTGATATTTAACTTCGTGTACCACAAGTATACACCACTGCTCTAATACAGTCTGAGTTTATGAAAGTGCTTTACTTTTTGCATATAGAATTTGAATTATTGAGAGAACCAAGGCTAATATTTAGATCGCTTAGTGCAACTTTTTGAAATGAAAAGGCCCATCTCTTTTTTAATAATCTGAGGTAAAGAATTGGTAGCGGTGTCTAGAATATCGTCTTTTAGAACTGTGCGGGGATGGTAAAAGGTACGAAGGTAAACAGCATTCGCCTACGTTTAATACTCATTTCCTGACTTCTGGTGCTGCCTCATCTTCCTCATCCTCTTCAGCTGATGCATTAGATCCAACCTGGTATATATATATATATATCGCACTATAGCAGATTTTATTTTCTTTCTACAAGTTGTGTAAGATGAAGTAATTAACTTGATTAGTGGTCTCAAAAATAGCACTGCACCAAGGCAAGATGGTCTAAAAGCTGAACCATAAAGCTATTGTGAGATTCATATCTACTCCATTTAAACATATATTTTGCATGTTTCTGTCAATAGGCTGTTTCGCAGACTGAATGAAAATAGCACGAGTTTGCGTTATACATAAGGTTTGTACTCTGAATGAATGAATGGCTAAAAACCAATCTCGGGGCTGCCCCTTTTCTCAAAAATATTAGAACAAAATATAAAACGTCGACGGTTCACTTTAATTAACATAACATAATTTAACCGCAGAAGAACAGCATGGATTTCAGAAAAAATAAATCGACGGACATGGCACTCGTAAATAGTAAAGTTAAAATTATTACAAACATAGAAGATAAAAAGCATACAATTGGAATATTTATAAACTTTTGTAAAGCATTTAATTCGATTAAGTACGAAATAACCTTTACAAAATTAGGCATGTACGGCCTAAGACGTAAAGCATTGGAATTGTGCGTAGTTATTTGACTTGTCGGTCACAATTCACCATTTATAACGGTAAATGTAATAAATCCGATCACCAACAAATAACCTATGGCGTTCCTCAAAGTTTCATATTACGACCATTATTATTTATATAAATGATGTAATAACTATCTCACCTAATGCGCATGTGGTATTGTATGCATATGACTCGAATATTTGTTTTTCCCATAGTGATCTCCGACATCTTCAGTACATATCGAATGATTGGCTAGAGAAGCTGTCGACATGGCTTAGCATAAATCAGCTCGAATTAAAAATATCTAAAACTAAATATATAATTTTCAGAGCATGAAATAAGGTACTATAATTACATCATTTACATAATGTTCGCTCAAACAAATTAGATATAATCGATTAAGTTTCTGGGTTTGTGGTTTCATGAGAGCCTGCACTGGGCTACTCATGTGTCTAAACTCGGGAGAACTCTTTACAGAGCAATCGGTCTATTACATAAATTACGACTTCTACCAGCATGTCTGAACCGTCAAATCTACTTTATACTTATCCACTCTCACTTGCATTAATGTACTTTAGTTTAGGGGACTACTTCGAAATATAATTCAGAAAATTTAATAGTACAGCAGAAAAGGGCAATTCGATGTATTGAGTGTAGTAATTTAGGCAAGACTCCTAACTCCTGAATATGAACTTTAATTATCCCCACCCAAAACGGAGTAGCCCCCATTTTCAGTCAAAGAAGAGCCCTCTTAGTAACTCTATTTGATAGCACGCACGGCTCAAACTCCTCTGCAGAAAAGGAAGTGTCTCTTGCCTGTAGGAAACTCGTTGTTTAGTGCCTCTGGTCCGTTGGTCCCAGCTACACAAAGGGGCATTGCATCCCCACATCTTCGTGAGCTTGTCTCGGATACGGTTCTGATTTCTCCTGTTCCAGATCTTCGAGCCATTGTCCTTGTACATCCTCCTGTCAAGCGGAATTTTCTTCGATACTGCTGGGGCCATTTTTTTTTTCTTCTAGACACGCTCGTCTCTTCAATGTCAGTCACAAGCTTTCCGACACCACCACCTTTGACGGCCGAGACAGCGAGACGCGCTCACAGCGGCCACCCACAACGCATCTTTTCCTGGTCACGTTAGGTAACGGGAGGCTCTATAGAGCGAACAAACACGTCCTCGTTCCGCGATGTCTGATCAATATGCACCGCGCATTCGCGTGTTGTCGGTGGGTAAGCAGTGCGGTTGGTGCGAAGGCATCGTCTCGAGGTGCACAGGTGTATTCACCGCGAGAAAGGCATCACGCTCCATAGGAGGTAGTCTTGATCTTTGGAATATTGCGTCTTATTATAACCCTGCGGTTCAATTGGGAGTTTGTCGTGCTGTCATTTCAAGGTTAGAAGCGAAGGCGCGCACTAGGGGCATCGGGCCCTTGAAAACGAGTTGCTAAATCTCCCCAGCGTATAAAGAAAGCGAGTGGGCGTGGACTATTCGATCGGACACTTGGTGCTATACTTCCATTAGCATCATTGACGCGTTATTTAGACTGGTTCACACATTTGCGTTTAGGCCTGACTGAATGCGTAGCGCCTTCTTGTGACCGCTTACCGTGAGAGAACCACTGGTGCCACCTCTCAGGTATCCTGAAGCACCTCCGATGTGCGCATATATTTCCTAGCCGTTTACACATCCATGTTATAACTCATAAGCGACCATTTTTTGAAGAGAGGGTGTAGATTTAATCTCCACAGGCTTTCAGTTTAGTTATACGTATATCGGAGGTGCTGCATGGCTGCCTGACAGACAACGCCTGCGCGCGACGATGTGTTCCATTGTCGTGAGTGTCCATAAACGGGAACAACGCACTCCGTCGCACGCAGCAAACGCAAAGGTGTAAACCAATCATTATCTTTTTCGTGCTTTTTTTTTTTCAACAGTGATATTAGTAGAAAGAAACTTTAGTTACGAAATGTGTGTAAAAAATTACTGATACTATCCAAAAAGGCAATTATCATGCCTGATCCTGACATCGAAACAAAGATAGCTTAGTGTACCAACACAACCATTTAAAAAGGTAGGAAGCATTGTGCCTATATGACGAAAATAGTAGAACGGTGCACTCTGGGTAGGATAGCCTCACTCGTTTTTTATTCGTCTCTTTTTGCACCAGTTGCCGGATGTCTTTTCTCTATAAATCTCCCTATATCTCTCTGTCTCTCTCTCTCTTTCTGCCTTATACGTAACGTTGACGTTGCTAATTGCGCCTCGGTTTCGTGGAACTTGGATAGCATATAAGCGATCCTGACTCGTAATATCTTCAAATAAATCTTTAGCTGTGCGCTCGCTCGGCGTGGCAATATTAAGCTTCCATTACCCCGACCTTTGTGTATATTATATTGCAGTCTGTAAACAGTTATAAATGTATATATTTTTCTGGCACCGGCGTTTTCAAATCCAATATAGAGAGGCAAATAGTCCTCGCGTTTCGAAGTGCATAATATATTTATAAAGAAATATATAATCTGCCAAGTAATGCGTCTTTGCACAAACTAAAACAAAAAGTCTCTGACTGTACATTTTTTTTTAATATGGAGGCAAACAATCGCAGCGAACGATGGAAGAATTCCAGTGAGAAACAAAGCTCATAATACGATTACGATTAGCTTAAAAAAAAATTGATGTGTAACGAGACAATGAGCAATTTAAAAGTCACGCTCGCTGTCCCTCCGCACATCGCATTGTTTGGTCTAATCGTATTCTGAGCTTCGTCAATCGCTCGGATTCTGGTATTGTTAGCCGTGATTCACTGTCTCGTGATAAAAAGTGAACGTGCGGACCTATTTTAATTATTTTTTAGGGTGTATTATTTCTTTGTTTTTGTCGTATGATGCTCTACGCTTTTATTTTCTTGAAATCAGCATATATATATGCATGTACCTGTTTTGCACTGACATAAATATGCACCGATAAACTGAGGAAGAGGGGGAGACGAGAGCACGTGGAGACATCAGAACGCCGTGCTCCGGTTCAAATGATTAGTGAGTCGACCTAAAGCTAGCTGCCTTTCTATTCACTGCACTCATCGAATGCGTTTGAATGCGAGAACCAAACGCCGGACGCCGGCGTTCCGCGTTATAACGCGTTAAGGCACGACCACATAGGCGTCGCGGAGGCCTGCGGCCCGACGGTCGGCGCGGCCGGCTGCCGACCAAAACCAGTTTCGGCTTTAGCGGCGCGACGTACAGCGCCGCAGAGCCAACCGCTCCTTGCGCGGTTCAGAGCTCGCCGCTCCGCGCCGCAGAAGAGGGGAGCCAATGGGAGGTGGCGTAGATAGTGACGTTGCGATGCCATGGCAACGCTCAAGCCGGTCCTCCGCGCGTCTTTCACGTTCCGATGGACGTAGCGTTGTTTCGTGTCGTCTGCTATTCCTATTTCCCCCCGATGCCTTCCCCAACGGAGCGGTTCCTTGAAACTGTGCGACTGTTTCCCTTTTTATATGACAAGATGCAGCCCGACTACCTAGATAATGACGCTAAGAACAACTGCTGGGAAATTATAGGAGAGGAATTCGGAATTACAAGTGAGTTTCGCCGTGGCACTTGTTGCATGCATCGTCTGTGTTGTGACGGATGTCATGTTGATTTGGTGACACTTTCGAAAGTAGCCTTCATCTCTGGCGTGCCACCGGGGCAGCAAAGCACTGACCTGTCCTTCGGTGTTTCGGTAGAACCAACTCGGCCGGACCCAAAACCTGTGCCTCCTTCTCTTCAGAGCGCGGCGACGTCGCAAGATTCACGAGCAGGCTAGGATAATCACATTCACGCTGATCATCATGGACCCCTACCATGTAGGCAGCGAGTGCGGTTTCGATGCTGATATATGCGAAAGATGAGAGCCGAAGCGGAAGTATCTAACGAAGAGCAGACAACGAAAGAGCGAGAAATCCGACGGGAGGCGTGCGCGCCATCGCGAGGGCCAGTGCTGTCACGTGACGCCCTCAAAACGGAGGCCAATGTGGACTCCTCGCGTTTGGACGCCCGGCGGCGCCGTTCACGCTAGTGAACGGTTCACGCTAGACAAAGGAAGATAGCTCTAGGTCGAATAATTCCCACCAGAGCTCGGCGTTCTAATGTCCCGGCGCTCTCTCGTCTCTTCCTCTCTCTCAGTTTCTCGGCGCATAGCTTCCGGCCTAAAAACACGAGTTATGGAAATGAGATGTCCAAATAAATTGGTCCCAGGGTTCGTTTTTGTTACTTTAGAAAATAATGGCCGGAACAATAGCACGAGCTTGCTATACACGCAGATTGGGTTTCTGCCTACAGCTTGCTCAGTTCTAAGCACTCGTCCTGGAGACCAATCAACCGACTCCCTTTCCCCACCTGATTCCGTGCTCTCTCTCTCTTTCTTTTCTGCTTGCGGGTGCGGGCGAAAGCTTAATCACGTTGCGAAAGATAGACGCATGATAGGTACAACCAGCACGTAGCTTCCTCCTTACACTCTAAAAAAAAAGGAGTAGTACTTCCTTCCTTGAAGGAGGAACTCGTGTGTATCATATATTGCTCTACAAAGGGAGGAAATTTCCTCCTACAAAACGGGAGGAAATTTCCTCCCCTAAGAAGGGAAAAAAGTTGCCACCTATTTTTGCTCGTGGAGAAATCATTCCTCCCCTAGAAGGGAGGAAAATCGCCACCTTTTTTCGCCCAATGGAGGAAACTTTCTCCCCTCGTGTAATTCATATAGGTTCCACCAGATGGCGCTCACAACAAAAAAAAGGAAAATGTTGGTGAAGTTTCCAGTGTCCCGGGCCCCCAACTCTTGAACGCTACGTGGTAAATCCACATACAACACTGAACACACAGAGTACACACAGAATACACGAAACACAAGCAGAACACCCCACAGCAGCAACAGCGCAGCGATGCCGAACCCCCACCCCTCTCCACGTACGTTAAGTTCGCACTCTCTCTATATATGGCAGTCTTATTTTTGAATCCGACTTGGCCGGTGACTGCCGTCATTTGTCGCATAAACACGGAGAGACGGAATAAATATTACTCGTGCATAATACATTGTTTGAATTGTCTCTTGGAACAGCCCCCATCTCTTAATTGAACACCCTGATCAAAGCAAATGTAGATCATTAGGCTAATTAACTAAAATTTAATAATTATTTTTTTAATAAGTTCGAAGAATCATGTTGGCAATACAGTGTTGAACTGCAGTACACTGGTGCTGAAATTTGAAACAAAGCTATTGCTTGATTGGAGTGTTCAGTGCCAATGTAATTTATTTTCAATTTTGGTGGGGTAATAATTAATTTTAATTGTTGCACAAGTATTTCAATTAAGTTTTCAAACAAAAAGTATTACTGGTTTTAACAAGACTCCTTGCAACAGCAGAGAAATTATCTTGGGTCATGCTTTGTCACCCGTATCAGAGAAATTTAATATTGTTTTAATTTTCTAACCTGGAGCGTTTTTCCTATAAAAAAGTAAGTCCCGGGAGTGATAAGGACACACGAACCATGACTTTGGTATCGCAGCAGACAACTAAAATGAAACTGTCTTTGGTGATATAATGCAACCGCTTGAAAACATCACGTTGCCAAGTCAGAAAGTTAAAAAGCCCGTGTTGAGAGTTTTAGTAGATCGTTCAGTCACTTCCGCAACTCAATAAGCAATCCGTTATGGGTATGGCCTCCGCTATATATACCGTAGCGGAGCCGCGTTTTCATGTTTTAGAGAACGTTTGCAACCCGTTGCAGAATATAGCGTTACGAGAGCTAACGCAATGCAACTATTTCGGACACTAAAGCTAAAATAAAAGTTAGTACAGCAATTGTTAGTTATCTTCTATTCATGTCGCTATCTAAATAGAACGTTAATTTATTACCGAGTAAGCTTATGTTCATCCTTGCTTCTTTTAAAAGTACGTCCAGCACATTTGCGACGAATAGACTTGAAATCCACGTTGTTGACGCCGGGTCGGCTTGGTCGTGTACTACAGCCGCGCTCGTATCTCGACACGAGAGGAACCGCGCGATAATGTACTAAGTCGGCCGCATAAAATAAAACAAAAGTGCGACGGGGTTTTTCTTTCACTTTATATTTTTGTGTGTGTGTGACTGCGTCATTTGATATGTAGCACACAGTAGCAGAAGTTGCCGCACAAACTAAAAAAGCGGCGGTGAACCGTCCGCTGTGGTGAATCATCCGTCCCTTCAAGACCGCGGATTAGACCTCCCTCCCCCACTTCGCCCAGCAACCAGAATGGAATGTCTGTACTACCCTTTCTTCCAAGTGGACTCTTCCCGAACGAATAGTTGACCTTGTTTCCCGGATCCGTTGCTTCGTTCCTTCGCCGAATCGTCATTTCAGTGTCATTCCTTGTGCGGGGCTATAGTTTTTTTTTTAAAAAAAACGCGTGCTCCCGCAAGCCGGTCGTTGTCCCGATGTTGACGGACTACACTGTGTGTCGGACGCAGTCACTCGCCGCAACGCAGTGCTCTTTCCTATCGACTGGATATGCTGTTCTGTTTTGCACAGAACTGAAATAAACGCCGCACGAATTACCTTTTGCTGTATGGTACGTACGCTTTATTTCAAGAGTATATGTTTCTCGCGGAGGTGACGGGGCTAGGAACGTAGAGGCGTGACGACTCGAATTGAGCAGCGATCTTAGCAACTACGTATTTCTTGTGCGCCCTACTTTTTATTAAAGTTAGAGCAAATAGGCAGGCGAGCTTGGTAAGGATAGATAGACATAGTTTCGTGTCTGCCCGTCTTTTTTTTTTTTTTTGTTCCCTCGCTCCAGAGTTACTATGTCTACTTGTCATGTAGCAAGTAACGCGACGAAAGTGGTCGTACTTGCCATGCCAGTGATAAGTCGCCACCTGGGGCCCTAATCTGGACACTTGGCGAGAAAGACGGCGAGAAATCCGGCGGCTATGATTGGCCGGTGCCAAGGTCAAGTGCGGCGTCGGCCAATCACGGCCGCCAGATTTCTCGCCGACCTTTTCACCAAGTGTCCAGATTAGGGCCCCTGTACTTATCGCAGCTGCAAGGTTTCATCGACCATGAACAAGCGCGATTTCGAAGCGGGCACATACGGCGTGATTCTCGCGAGACACACGCCGCGCTACGCGCCTCGCTTTTTTTTTTTTTTTGTTAAACTAGTGTACCACCGATAGCCGCCGCAGCTCCGCTTTTTCTCTCCTAGGACCGCGCATGGGCAGTAGTGGATTGCTCTAGGTGACGGTAACCAAGCCTTCAAGTTGCCGTCACCGCCATTGAAAATGTTCGCAGCGGCAGCGGCGGTTCGCCCGCCGCTGTACGGCGTGTCGCTCGTACTGGCGGCGGTCGCCGCCAGTACGAGCGACACGCGATTGGCGGCCCAAAGATCCAACGTTACATTACCTCAAATGTGGAACTCCCGCGGAGGGGGGAGTTCCACCATAGAGTTATTATAATGTACGCTAGAGGTTCAACTGGCGCTAGTGTCTATGCGACTTCCGGGAGGCAAATTGAAGCAGACAGCAACCAGCCTACTTTTGTGGTGCTCCTGTGCATTCCTATGGGACAACGCGCGTGAATTTTGTCTCTTCGCCGGAAAATAACATGAATAACTTTTGTTATTTCGGTTGTACCGGATAGTATCTACCTTTGTTAATATTGTGAAAGGGTAATTTCTTTAGTTACAGCATTTTTTCTTTACCACTGAACGATGTTATACTTCGCTATATTTCAGGCCCAAACCTCCGTTTCATGGCAGGTATATAAAAATGAGCGACGATTCTAAGCAAAATGACAATTCGAAAGGAATGTTGAGTGTGTCCAAAGTCCGCCAGCATTCCGGTGGCGCCTTTATATTGCTAATATGCCCGCCCTGTCACTATATAAAAATGACCCCGTCGTGCACCTTCACGAGCGGTTAAAGAAAGCGTTCGAAACGTAAAGAATAAAGTACGTGGGCTACAATAGGTGTGTCTTTTTATTATTTCCTATGTCGGGCAGTTTTTATCGGGCACCTGTTCTCTGGCTTCTCCCTTGATTTGGAGCGTGTGGGTGATGATTTGAACTCAGAACAAGCATCTTCGCACATATTCATGAGCAGAAAGAATAAAGCAGTACTTATGTATTGCAAATCGGACTATATTACCTGGCTTTCAATTTATTTTGATCGTCCGCGTGCACAAGGAGTTACTTATCCAGTGTTACTGCGTAGTTCTTGCCATCTCTGTTGGTTTTCCAGATGTCCTTCGTTCGTTTGGCACGTATATCCCCCATGCTGGAAAGTGCCGACGCCGTGTTCGCGCTAACAGTGTCCGACAGTGCACATAAATACATATGCGAAGCGGGTTTAGCACCGTTTTTCACGCCACGAATTTAAAATAAAAACGCCGTAACTGACCAATTATTTCGTCTGCGTGACTGGGAAATGTTCCAATGTGCCTAATACGTACGAATTCTTCGTGATATTTGTTCTTATAATCGAGCGCAGAGACAAAATGCACTCGCGTTTTCCCATAGAAATGCATTACCGGAAGTCAATTTCCGACTGGTTGCTGTCTGCTTCAATTTGCAGCAGCACACTAGCGCCAGTTGAACCTCTAGCGTACATTATAATAACTTTACGAGTTCCACAACCCCACCTCACTCACTTCTGTCCGCCTCCCGTCGTTCGAAGCGCCATCTAGAGCTTCGTTAAGGAATCGTGTGTTCCCTAGAGAGAACGCCATCTAGACGGCTGCGCTTCGAAACGTACGTACGCCGTAGAATACACTGCAGTTACCATAGCAGCCGTGCGGCGCGTCGAACGACAGGAGGTGAGCCGTGGTGAGTGAAGGGGGGTACTGCTCGTACATGCAGCGTCTATGAGCAGTTCCGCAACTGAGCTAATCTAATAACGTTACGAACATCCTAATATGGCGTCAAGACTGGTCGGAGGTTTTTCGCGTTTTCTCGCGTTTAGTTACATCTTCGTGGAAAACGAACTTGATATTCACACTCTTTTTTTTTTTTTTTAAGATGTGTTTTAGCTTTTTTTTAACCCCCCTTGTGCCACCCACAGGGAGTTCTACGGAAATTTATGCAGCATAGTACACCAATTCACCGACCATTTTTTTTTTTTTTTTTTGACGTGGAAAAAACACGCCAGTCGGAGAAGCGTTCCAGGCACCATAAGGGTGAGGGAAGGATAAAAAATAAAGAGACACGGAAAATAATATTCGTGCTCGGCGAGGATCAACTCCTTTCCCTAGTCCACCAGGCCGGCCGGGCGCCCTGAATGGCCCGATTGCAAGTCCCACCCTCGTTTGATGTGCCGCCGCGTGGACCTTTGTGGCGAGCCGAGGCGACGGTTATCGATATTTGGGCCGCCTCCCAGCCGCCTTTGGGAGGTGTGAACGCCGACACTTGGGGCAGACGCCTCGCCATTGGGCGCCGCCGCGCTCTGGGCAAGCGGTCGCCACGGCAACGCCACTTGTGGTTCGACCGGGGTGTGAAACTCAGCCATCTGCCGCCGCCGAGAAGGGCACCTCCCCAGACCCTTTCGAACAGATGCCTGGAGCTGCGATATCAGATTTTCCGGCTCAAAAAACATCTTCCTTGAAAGACGCTCGCAGCTCACACTAAAAATAAATATATTTGCAACCATCCCCGAGGTCTTCAAATTGTAGGAATGGCGAATAAGAAAAAACTTGGTTTAGCTGTGCTAAGCTCATTTGATGGAAAAGAAAACGTTCTAAAGCATTTCTGAGAAACGATTTTCCGGATTGAAACGAGTTCTTCGGCAACCGAAAGGCAATTTCGTCTGCTTCTGGACGACATGATTTAGACATAAAGGTGCTGGCTTTACATAACTACGCGAATTTAGAACAGTTCTTGATACGACGCTCCCTTCTTCATTTGAAGCGAAAGGCATAATCATTTTAACGCTCAGCAAATGTCGTTACCCTGTCCAGTTGACGAGAAAAAAAAAGAAAAAAAGAAAGAGCGGATACCACAGTAAACGCCAGCTTTTTTATGGTGAAAAAAATTAAGTTTCTGTTCCAAACTTCTATGCTTCCAAGAATTTTTTTTTTTCGTTTACTAGTTTTGACAATATATGTGTTTTACCTTTTATGAAAACGCTAGACGTTGGGGATCACGAAATCTTTGGGTCAACTCTAGGTGTCCTGATAATTTCCGCGTTTCAGAATGTTTGATTTTGGTAGGCTTACAATGCGAGAAGACATGTTCAGTGTCCAAGGACGATTTAAAACCTTACGCAGACAACAGGGAGCGATATCTGCATTATATTATCGATACTTTAGGCATTCCCGTTACGCATGTGCGCGGAGTTTTACCTGTAGTCTGTAACCGTGCAGTTAGTGAATTAATTAAGATTAAGTAACGCTAGACTAGGCTTTCGGCATTTTGAGTATTATGCGTGTGTTTTCAAATTGAGTGCAATATATAAGCGTAGAAACGTAAAAGCATAAAAATAAAAGAGCCCGAAAATCACAGGATGCATATCTGTCCGACATCGATTAACGACGTGTTTAAAAAGAAAATTTTAGCGTCTTCCGTATTCCTTATTTTTTCTATGTTGGAGAACGCTTCCTTTTATATCTTAATACAACTCTCCTTCAGTGCATTTCAAAACTATAAAATCCTACCATCTAGTTTATACTTGGACGTCAGAAAAAATTATTTCCACGCAATTCCCCACCAAAAACGCGTTTTTTTTTTCTTTTTCCACTTTTTGAGGTAAGATTGTTGACCTGAAACGCATTGAAATTATCCGTGAGATTAAGACCGGTTCGCAAGGGGTCGTGTTGCTTATCTTAGTTCCTTGCTGACCTTTGACCTGTTTTGAACTTCATTCCCGTTTTCGTCATCTGTTATCTCGCATATACAGATAAATTCAAAAAGTGGCAAGCCGAGAAACTAAGAATGCGGGTTATAAAGCAGACTTACGGGGTTTAACGAGACAAAATCAGACGGGCGGATGTTTATTCTAATCGGATGATGCCGGAAAAATGCCGCACGCGCTAATCTGGTCCTTATCAATACGCCCGAGCTATATACGTGGTCGGACATATATCGTGGAATTAAAGAGGACCAGGTCAAAAAAGACTCTGCGGTAGAGGCTAAGTCACCGCATTTTAACCTGACCACTACCTCAATCAAACTTCGAATCACCCCCCCCCCCCCTCCCCCTTTTTTTATTTTTTTTCTATACTTTGTTTTAGATTAAGTCCGAGCGCAGTTAAGAGTATACAAGATCGGATAAATCTAATCAAACAGCGCCAAGAGTTTATCGTCATGGCGAACGCGTCCTTGTAGTTCGTTTTGCTTTCTAGCGGCTAAACGAATCATACGTGGTAAATGCGTCGTGATCCTGCGTTTTCTTTTTTTCTACTCGTGATCGTTCTAGCAGGTTGATAGAAGACGCACGAAGACGCGACGAGAGCCTTGACGATCTACTTTTGGATCTGCTTGATTGCCTTCGTCGGGTGGTGGCGTTGTACTAAGGTCGGACGTGAAACCGAGCACAGTCTCGATTATTTTTGTCTAGTCTTCGAGGGCGTAAACCTACGAGAGTGTGCCAAAATAAGACGTTATGAAAACTCGCGGTGAAGACGTAAAGAAACATTAGAAGTTTCGACGGGAGGCGCGACGTAATATTTGGAACGCTGACGCTCGCGGTGCTTGAGCCTGAGCAATCGTTATGTAATTGGCGCGCCGCGAATTTGGTATACCGAGTCGACCGTAGCACGTGCTCGATCAAAAGATGGGAGTGGTGTGAACTTTGCGTCCAGGCCGAGCATCGCGGCAGTCGCATACTTTGCCTCTCTCCGTTGTGGAACCCCGTATAGGCGGACCTCAGCTGCCGTGGCATCCTAAGATGGATAACATCTCCGCTCAGCGACAACTCAAAGTATCCGAAGAACAGAGGGGGAAAAAAAAAAACAAAAACCCACTAAGATGAAGATATAAGTCTACTAGTGTTTATCGCTAGAGTGGCGTTAAAAAATAATAAAAAAAGGAGTGCGGATAATTATGTTGCTTCGCCAAGTTTTGCGCTCGCTACTCTTATTTTGTGTATTAAAGTAGAGCGGTGAAAAAAGTTTGCGGCGGTATAAATTGGCCAGGTTGATAAAGAGGTATTGCATGTCAAGCGTCACGTAAAGTCTCTTGCCCATTCATCTTTATGTTTTTATGTCATTTTTTTTATGCTTATACAGTTTGAGTCACGGTCAGCTTAAGCTAACAAGGGATGCCGCGAACCTCCCGAAGTTTGAGTTCGAAAGGTTTCGAAATGTTCGTTTCGCTAAGGTTTGAATTTGAAAAGTTCGCAACTTTAGAGCTTTGCTGAGGTTCGATTTCGCATAATTCGAAAATGTTAATTTTTCTGAAAATTAGAGTTCAAAGATATCGATTTTTTATAGAAATTTTGAAAAATTCTAACATTCCGAATTTATTCAAGATTCCAGCATGAAAAATCGAATATTTCGAATTTTTCGGAGGTACAAGTTCGAAACGTGCGTAAGATTCGACTTTAAGTTCCAAGTCTGAATTTCACGGATGGAGATCAAATTCAGCATTTTCAAACTTAGTTTTCATGAATTCATCTAAATAAAAATCGGGAAATATGCTACAAATTTTACTGAAAACGTTGCCCATTTCTCTTATGCCGTGAATGTACACTTCTTCCTTCTCCGTACTGTGGTTCTGACGGTACTACCTGTATTTATTCGTTATTTTGCGTAACTTATGAAAAAAGCGTCGAACTGGGTGGACGGTTCATCGAAAAGCCCTGAGGCGGTCAGGTGAAGGTACTTCGTACTTATTTGCAAACTAGTAGCAATTCCATCAAACGTCACCTAAATGCAATGCTGCATAGGACAACTAAATACTGCAAACGACTTAATTTTCGCGGGCTCAAATTTTCGCGAATCGGGCCAAAGCTGAAAATTTGAAATTATTCGCGGGTTATAATTTTCGCGAATCGAGTGTAGCTTCCGTAGCGTTCACATATTGCCCAAATTGTTCGCGGGACGTATTTTTCGCGAATTGTAGGCGATTCGCGAAATTCGCGAAAATTAGGTCCTCGCGAAACTTTAGTCCTTACAGTATGCAGGACAACGCATTCACATAAAGGCATCCAGGCTTCCCGAAAACTTTAAGTTGCTCTGGGCGTTTCTTTTCGGCGGGATGACCCGCGGGATGGTGAAAACACAGAACACAGGCTGAGCACCCAACACAATTCAAGGTTGAGGAGAATGCAGCTATAGACTAAATTAGGGGACCACCCGGCCTAATACAGCTGATCAGGTCACGTCCGGTTGGTATCGGGGTAATTAACCATGTTGTCGCTGCCTGGAACCTTTTTTCTTCGATGAATGGAGATATTGGCCGCTCTAAAACGCAGCCACTTACTAGTGATAATGAAGTAAGCGCCGATTCAGCGTTCGCTATAGCGAATCGGCGTCGCTCTCCGCGCGCGCTTTTCCTTGACGCGAGGAAATCGAGGGAGTTGCATTCAACAGCAGCTAATGCTACGAAGGGCGCTCCCAGCGAAGCGCCTCGGTTGAATTTCAAGCCTGCATATCAGGGATATGTTGGCCTACAGGTTACCTCGGGGTAACCTACAGAATTGTGCGCGGGGGAAGCTCTGTGCCGACGACGAAGAAAAAGGTGTGAGGTACGAGGCCGCAAGGCCACCCCAAAGTGATCATTCAGCGCTTTACAAGCGCGTCGTTGGTGGCACAATCAGCTAAAGGTAAGGCTGAGTGCAACTTCAGCTCCACTTCACACGTTGACATCTTGTGTTATTCATATTTGTTGTCTGGAACTTTGGGTGTTTAAACTTGGTTCGAACTTTGTGGACGTTTGTTCGTAAGTTCGAAGCTCGTCGAACTTTTTAACTCAGCAAGTTGGAAAGTTAGAAAATCGTCGAATTTTTAGCGTAATAAATTCGAAAATGTCTAATTTCATAGGGTGAAAACTCAAAAGCTCCAAAACAATCGAATTTCTCAGAGCCGCAAATTCAAAGGTTCGAAAATCGTCGAATCTTTTATGTAATAGGTTTGACGCTTCGACACGTTGCGAACCTTTCGGACCTCAGGTTCACAAAACGTTCGCGGCATCTTGCAACAATCTTGCATCAGTCTCAGGCATCGTTTCCGGCGTGATTATTACCACAACTGTGTAATTGATTGGTGCGGCACCCAAACTTCTGCTCGGGCCAGAATTTGGTCAACGGTGTCCGAGACGTGCCTGGCACCCATTTCAATCGTCAAATAAAACTTCCAAATTGCCTTCACGGTCCGTTTAAAAACTGCAGTGCGCGAGAACATCTTATTATCGCTCCGGACCCGATAAGATGGCGGCATGAGGAGATACAGGCGCCAATAAGAGATCCCCCAGCGAGAGGCGTGAAGATAAGACGTCAAGCTCTGCGTTTCTATAGGCTCTCCGTGACGATACAAAATAATTATATTAGCGCGTTGGCTTCGCTAACCACTCCCGTGTGCCGTATATAATAAATACGCTCGCTGACGTAAGGATTTCAAGAAACCTGATCCCATCGCGAGCTGGACATTTTCCGTAAAGCCGTATAACTAAAACCAAGTGAGTGCGATGAGGTTCGCTCCGGCAAGCAGTACTGAGCTGAACGCAAGAATTGATAGCGCCAAGAATAAGAAACAAAGAAACGAGGGCGTTCAAGTCTATCAATGCTACGGTGGCTCATTCTACAGTTATATAATAATCGTCAATAAGCGCACGGTATGATCGTCTTTAAGAGAGAGGTAACATATCTTGGACAATCCGCCCAAATTACCGGCATCGGTCGCGAGGAAAAAAAGAAAAGAAAACGATTGTGACGATGTGGAAATTACTTTATTCCTCTAAGTCAAACTCTCTCTGTGGGTCCCCTGGATGAGAGATCTTTACAATACAAAACAGTTAGGAAGGGACTCTTTTCGAGAAAAACCCTGCGAGACTGCTTCGCCGCAAAAGGACACGGTTCAAGGGGAAGGGTGCTTGCGAGGGCAAAAAATTAGAGCTCCTTCAGAGTTTCAAAGACCCGATGGGCGGTTCCATATATATTACGATAATATGACGTATCTGTGAATTCTACACACATTCATAGGCGAAGGTAAGACTGCCGGATAACAATGCAACCCCCATGGGGTCCGGCGGAAACCGGCTGGCAAAGTCATGGCTCGTTCACTCGAGGACAACTGCGAGTTCGAATTGGACAAAAACCAATGGCATCGCAAGCGTATGTGAAATGAGGGAGTGACATCAGGTAAAGGTATGGAATTGTAGAAGGGGAGAGGTGGTTACGGAGGGGCGCCAGCCGCCTCGGTGGCTCCGAGGCGAGAGCGCTGGCCTACGGATCCCCATGTGGCGGGTTCGAATCCCGGCCGAGGTGCCCGCAATCTGACGGAGGCTTATTGCGGAGGAGGCGCCGTGTAACCGAGCTTTCGGTTGCACGTCAAGAGAACCCCAGGTGGTCCAAATTAATCCTCAGTCCTCCGCTGGGGCGCGCCAGATGCCCGTCGTTGGTTTGGCACGTAAAAGCCCCAAATTTGACGGAGGGGCGCCGCTGCCAATAGAAATATTATCTGGAGGGCGTTTTTTCCTAGAACCCGCGTTAGAATTCTGGTATGACTCAGCTCTTCACGTATATTCACAGATGTATTTTCCGTAGTAGTGGAGTGTATATTTAATTGCGAATTGTGCACCTTGTATTCCTATAGATATTGAAATGAATTCCTACAATCGAAAGATACAATTCTCTGCAGCACCGCTCGTGCAGGTTTTTTTGTTGTTGGGGTTGTCGTTGCTTGTGCCCGATGACGTGACGTTTGCCTGACCTATTTTTGAGCTTGGATGGAACAGCGCGGATGAACAGTCACACTCACATGCACACAGGAAGCAAACAGACTCGCTGCGCTGACTTTCAACTCAGTTCTATATTTCTTCTTCCTCAAATCTTCAACTTCTTCACCTTTGCCGTTAATGAGAACAATTTAAATTTTTACACACCAGAGACCAAATAGCCAATACACATTAAAAATAACTAATAATTAAATAAATATTAAAAACTAAGTAAAAAATTAAATTTAAAAATTTAAAGCGAAAAATTTCTCATCCCTATTGGTGCTTTGATGATATCTTTAGATAATCCAATTCTTTCTTTGACAAAGCTACGAATGATACACTAACACATTGTTTGTCCAACCTGGCTATTTTTTCAGCTTCGATGATCTCTCGTGTCAGCTGATTCCCACTTCTGGCTATGACAGTGCAATTACTCAGGTCCGCTGAACACCCGCAATCCCGGCAATGGATACCTAGATTCCCTGATATTACTCTGGTTATGTTATAATGATGCTCTTTTCAATAAAGATGTTCTCTCTCTCTCTCTCGTAACCGGTCATTGAGACACCTCCCGGTCTGCCCGATATACTGTTTTCCACATGAGACGGGAATGGCATAAACCACCCCTTCAGAGCATGGAACAAACCGGGAGTGGTGCTTTTTGGTACAACCTAAGGTCCTATCGGAGGAAGAATTGACTTTTTTACATAAACTAGAGAGCTTGCATGGAGCAGAAAATACTACGTTAACGTTTACGCGGTTGCCTATCTTTTTAAGACCATGAGAATTATGGTGAATATAAGGCACAACCGGTGGCCTTTGGTTTCTGTCCCTCTTCTTACATTAGATCAAATTAGGATTTTTGATTTTCTGAAGGAGTTTTTCTGCGACAGATATTAATACGTGATTAGGGTACCCCCCTGACAGTAGCCTAGCTATCTGCGCGTCAAAGCTGGTTTTTACAGTATGCGGGCATGACTTTGTGATGGCATTTTTAAGGCATAGGTTGACTACACCCCTCTTAACTAATTTGGAGTGGGCTGATTGATAATGGAGGAGTGGCTTTTCCCCCCTCGGAGCATATGTCCAACAAGTATGATGAGAAAGGAAACACAGTCTGAGGTCTAAGAACCTTAGGGACTCTTCAACTTAGGGTCTTAAAAAGATAGGCAACCGTGTAAACGTTAACGTAGTATTTTCTGCTCCATGCAAGCTCTCTAGTTTATGTAAAAAAGTCAATTCTTCCTCCGATAGGACCTTAGGTTGTACCAAAAAGCACCACTCCCGGTTTGTTCCATGCTCTGAAGGGGTGGTTTATGCCATTCCCCTCTCATGCGGAAAACAGTATATCGGGCAGACCGGGAGGTGTCTCAATGACCGGTTACGAGAGCATCATTATAACATAACCAGAGTAATATCAGGGAATCTAGGTATCCATTGCCGGGATTGCGGGTGTTCAGCGGACCTGAGTAATTGCACTGTCATAGCCAGAAGTGGAAATCAGCTGACACGAGAGATCATCGAAGCTGAAAAAATAGCCAGGTTGGACAAACAATGTGTTAGTGTATCATCCGTAGCTTTGTCAAAGAAAAAATTGGATTATCTAGAGATATCATCAAAGCACCAATAGGGATGAGAAATTTTTCGCTTTAAATTTTTAAATTTAATTTTTTAACTTAGTTTTTAATATTTATTTAATTATTAGTTATTTTTAATGTGTATTGGCTATTTGGTCTCTGGTGTGTAAAAATTTAAATTGTTCTCATTAACGGCAAAGGTGAAGAAGTTGAAGATTTGAGGAAGAAGAAATATAGAACTGAGTTGAAAGTCAGCGCAGCGAGTCTGTTTGCTTCCTGTGTGCATGTGAGTGTGACTGTTCATCCGCGCTGTTCCATCCAAGCATGAATCACCAACTTGCCCAAGCATCCACATTATCAAGCTATTTTTGAGACACTTTCACGGGTTCTGGCTGCCGCAGTTCCGTGAGGATAAATTCGAGGAAAAAAGAAGGGAACGTATTGTGATAAGACAACTTATGAAGATCATAAAACAGAAAGGATGAAAACATCATGAATCACTAGTAGATCACTCACGCGCGAACTAATATTTCAGTTCTTTCGTAAAAGAGCTATTCACGAACTCTAAAAATGTAGGCCGGTACATACAGAAATTTCGAATTTTCATAAATTGAGGTTAATATTATTCTTCTGTTACTTTTCGATTTATCGTTTATCGTCATAATTCGAACTATGCTTCATTCCGATCGATTTTGATTTTTTTTTTTTCAATTACGTTTTATTTTTGACAGATCGAACATGAAACCTGTATCCCTCAATTCTCACACTTTAGATCCAGCGCACTGAACTCGAACGTATACGCATATGGCGCCGCATGCAAACTTTAATTACACGATGCACCAACCACTAATTTAAACAAAATCGCCTTCCATTACAAAAACAAAAAAAAAAGAAAGAAAAAAAGAACACTCGGTTGCATTGCATTTAATATTTTCTCCTTTTCCTCACCAGATCCCGAAACCGTTGTCGACGGGCCGCGCCGGATGCAGTACGGGCTCCCCCACTTCCCGCGCCGCGCCTTCAACATCGTACCGAATCTCGGGCGCTGAGAGCCATCGGCCGCCGTCGAAGCTCATCTCTCCATCCACGATACATGTCGGTGACGACGTCGCTCTGCCCTCGCCCTACCTCGCGGCTATAGCGGGAGAGCCGCGGGGGCACAGGAGGCCACCGCATTAGCGGCATATAGTACTACTATCTACTACACACAGTCGCAGCGGCAGCAGCGTGCGCTCCCTGCTGCCAACGCTATAGTTTCCAGGGTCGGCGGGGTGCCTGGCTTCTTTCTCGCTCGGTTTCCCTGGAGACGCGGCCGAGGGAGGCCTTTCTTCGTGCCGGCCTAAAAAATGCATAAAAGAGAGACGGCGGCTGTGCACGGGGGGAGATGCTGCCGCCGTCGGTGCCTCCGCTGGCGATGCTTGGCCCCCGCATAACCTCCGGCAGGGAGGCTCTGCCACACGGGCACCGATCGATGAGGTCGCCGCCGGGTGCTGGCCGCCGTCGTCGAGCAGAAAAGAAAAAAAAAGGAACCTGATCTGTCGCTTACGCGTCTGCGCGGAGGAGCTCTGACGCCTTCTATTCGACCTCTTATGGGTCGCAGCGTTAGGCCGTTGTCACGCTGAATATACAAAGTAAAAACAGAGTCTGAAGGGACACGGACTGAGGCGTATCTCTTCCTCGTGTGACGGTACTGACTTGGCACATAGGTCGTACAAACGTCGTCCGCAGAAACGTTCCAAGCACGCACGCATACGTGCGAAGAAACCGTGCTTCGAAGTTCGAACCAACTTGAGGGGTGTCCGCAGGGCTATATAGTTTGAGAGCGCACGACGCGAGAGCGCGTGCCATTAGAGCACACGACACGAGAGCGCGTGTGCGCTCCCCGGAAAGTTTCGCGGATGGTGTTTGTAAAGGCCCGTTCACACTCTTGCGACCGAGTTCGACCGAGAGAGACCAGACCGGTTTTTAAGCCTCTTGCGATCTCTTAGGACCAGCTCCGCTGCTGGTCCTAAAGGCCCGTTCACACTCTTGCAACCGGGTACGACCGAGAGAGATCAGAGCGGTTTTTAAGCCTCTTGCGACCTCTTAGGACCGGGTGAGCTGCAGCGGAGCTGGTCCTAAGAGGTCGCAAGAGGCTTAAAAACCGGTCTGGTCTCTCTCGGTCGAACTCGGTCGCAAGAGTGTGAACGGGCCTTTACTATACCACTACGTATTCAACAGAGAAGGCAGCATTCAGAAGGTTGTAGTGCCGGCTCAGTGCAATTGTTAAAACAATTTTGTGCGTTTTTTTTTTTTTTTTGCTGCTTTCAGAAATTAATGGGAGAGACGGCGGCTGTACTTGGATATTCAAAAAACATTTCGTCTTATGTTTTTTGCCAGCAAAATATTTGAGGGTATTTGCTGCCTATTTCAAGTAACGGTTTGAGAATATCCCCTAAAGTAATCCAAGGAATGGCCATCACCAGCTTTTGATGCCAATTACAAACAAACAGCCCAAGTTGGATATTCATAGCCCAATCGACTAACACTGTCAAAACACGAGTAAGGGGAAAAACAAAACAAAAAATCAAAAAGTAGAAACAAAAAGGTACCGGGCAGAATTGCGCACCATGCAAGAAGAATCTTAGAAGCTATGGTTGGATCCGGGTTCGGCCATCTTTCCAAACGCATCGTAGAATTTCTGCCTCCATGTTATTGCTGTTGCCACTTTAAAAAAAAGGGGGAAAAAAGCACATTTGTTTGCGATACTAAAACCACTCCGTCGGCCCCGATAGCGCTCCGGTGACGCGCGCGCTAAACTGGTTGAGCGCTCTCATGTCGCGCATTCTACAAGTATCGGCGCTCTTGCGTCGTGCGCTCTACCTGACCCCAGGCACGTATTTCCGTCATCATGTGTATAGCAAACACCATGTACTTTGTACGGTGTAAGAGCAGCGTGTCTGCGGCTTTACAGTTGCCCATATTATTCGCTCTTTCTCTCGTGAGTTGAAACATGCTGGTGCCAGCGTGCAAATAGTCCTTTTAAACAATTCCAAAACTAGACGGCGTGATTTTTTTTTTTTTTTAGCATTTGCGGGATTAAATTTACGCGCTCTCTTTGGCAAACGGTCGCTTATAGGACTGTAAGACGTACTTTACTCTTACGTAAGAGTAAAGTTCGTTGGTGGCAGCAACTTCTCGTTCCGACGTGAAGTTGCTGCCACCGACGTCGACGGCTCACCTCGTCGTTTATTTATTTTTTTTTCGTCAAGCCAGCTCACGGCCGACACGGTGCAAGTGTTACAAGTCTCTCGTGGACTACGATTACTTCGAGACGCGGTTTCCGCGCTGCCGGCGGGATCAGCAGTCTCTGGGTCTGCGGAAGTGTATTTATTAATTGATTAAATGCACACAGCGTCCTTCGAGTATGAGTATGATATTTGTCTTACACTCTAGGAAATGTCTGCGCGCCTACTTACCCGCAAAACACTCAAAGAGCCAATAGCTGCGTTCAACGAAATCATCTCAGCGAATGATGAGGCGGAACATCCGTTTAGACCTAAAAATGAAGTCTGCGCTGTGGCATTACGCAATGCAAAACGTCATGCTTGCATTGCGCAATGCCACAGCGCAGACTTCATTTTTAGGTGTAAACGGATGTTCCGCCTCATCATTCGCTGAGCTGATTTCGTAAATCGCAGAGATTGGCTCTTTGAGTTTTTTGCGGGAAAGTATACGCGCAGGTATTTCTTAGAGTGTACCCTCATGACCACAAGGCACGACAAGATAACGCTTTGTCCGTTCGGCCGCCGATCTCCTTCCGCCTGGTGGACGGGCGTAGAGAGCCACCGACGAGAGCTTGGCCGGCGCTTTGTGCGCGAACACCGTGAAAACAAAATCTGGGTGGTCTCAATCAGACGACGGCTTCCCTGCCCATATGCTAGCCTCGGGACGGATATTGAAATCGAAGCCACACTTGCCTTCAAGAAAGTGCTTTCCGCACAAACGGTCGTCCGCGCGAGGCGACAATTCTTTTCGATCCTCGGATATTATCCACCTTCTGCGCCTTTCAGGGTCTGGCGGGAACTTGCGAGAACTTGCGGGAACTCATCCCGCTACTTTTGTTGTACGTTTCAGTGCAATTTACGGCTACGCAGCTTTGCGTCATGCTGGAATGCTATGACGCCGGTCGCCGATACACAACGTGCGCCCTTCTGCCCACACCACCCGGATCCGACGCGATCGCAGCGCCGCCGCAGCTCCGTGAAGTCAGCCAGCGTGTCGGTATATACCAACACCATCTACAGGTTTTCCCGCTCATTTTAATCCAAGCGACGACCAATTTAATCCCGGGGTCACTCAATTTAATTCAAGCGCCATACAATTTAATCCAAGCGCCATACAATTTAATCCCGGGGTCAGTGAATTTAATCCACAATATATATATGCACTTATTTTGGTCAGTGGTCGTGTTTTCGCTTACACATTTGGTAACTTAGAACGATTGTTTATATAATTAGGACTTTTAGGGAACAATTGATAATTTTATTACTAATGTGATTACTTTGAGTTACTAGTCCAACTATTGACTATGTTGGTTACTCTTTTTAGAGCGCAGGTCTTAGGCACCCGTTTCCGGCTTGAGTGGCGTCGGCGTCGCCGTCGCCGTCGGCGTAACCACGCGGTGCATGATGGGTAAATTCCCCCGCTAAAATTAGCGGAAAAATTTCCCCGCTAAACCGAGCGGAAAATTTTCCGCGCTAAAGTTAGCGGAAAATTTTCCCCGCTAAAATTAGTGGAAAATTTTCCGCGCTAAATATAGCGGAAAGTTTTCCCCGCTATATTTAGCGGAAAATTTCCCCCGCTAAATCTAGCGGAAAATCTTCCCAGCTAGATTTAGCAAAAAATTTGCCCCGATAAGTCTAGCGGAAAATTATCCCCGCTACATTTAGCGGAAAATTTTCCCAGCTAAATCTAGCGGACAGCTTTTCCCACTATATTTAAGTTTCCCGGCTAAATCTAGCGGAAAATTTTTCCAGCTAGATTTAGCGGAAAAATTTCCCCGCTGAATCTAGCGCAAAATTTTTCCCGCTGTATTTAGGTTTCCCCGCTTAATTTAGCAGAAACATTTCCCAGCTATATTAAACAGAAAATGTTCCCCGCTAAATCTAGCGGAAAATTTTCCCCGCTACATCTAGCGGAAACTTGTTCCCACTATAATTAGGTTTACCTTCTAAATGTAGCAAAAACTTTTCCCAGCTAGATTTAGCGGAAAAGTTTCCCCGCGAAGTTTAGTGGAAAATTTTCCCCACTAAATCTAGCGGAAAATTTTTCCCACTATATTTAGGTTTCCCTGCTAAATGTAGCAAAAAAATTTCCCAGCTAGATTTAGCGGAAAATTTTCCTCCCTAAAACTAGCAGAAAATTTTTCCCACTATAATTAGCTAAATCTAGCAAAAAATTTCCCAGCTAGATTTAGCGGAAAATTTTCCCCGCTAAGACTAGCGGACAATTTCCCTCTCCTAAATCTAGCGGAAAATATTTCCCACTATATTTAGGTTTCCCTGCTAAATGTAGCAAAAACTTTTCCCAGCTAGATTTAGTGGAAAATGTTCCCCACTAAATCTAGCGGAAAATTTTCCCCGCTAAATCTAGCGGAAACTTTTTCCCACTATAATTATGTTTCCCTGCTAAATGTAGCAAAATCCTTTCCCAGCTAGATTTAGCGGAAAATTTTCCCCGCGAAGTTTAGCGGAACATTTTCCCCACTAAATCTAGCGGAAAATTTTTCCACTATATTTAGGTTTCCCTGCTAAATGTACCAAAAAAATTTCCCAGCTAGATTTAGCGGACAATTTTCCTTACTAAAACTAGCAGAAAATTTTTCCCACTATAATTAGCTAAATCTAGCAAAAAATTTTCCCAGCTAGATTTAGCGGAAAAGTTTCCCCGCTAAGTCTAGCGGACAATTTCCCCCCCTAAATCTAGCGGAAAATATTTCCCACTATATTTAGGTTTCCCTGCTAAATCAAGCAAAAAAGTTTCCCAGCTAGATCTAGCGGAAAATGTTCCCCGCTAAATCTAGCGGAAAATTTTCCCCGCTAAATTTAGCGGAAAATTTTCCTGCTATATCTAATGGAAAATTTTTCCCGCTATATTTAAGTTTCCCCGCTAAATCTAGCGGAAAGTTTTCCTCACTAAATCTAGCGGAAAATTTTCCCCGCTAGATTCAGCTGAAAATTTGCCGCTGTAAGTCCAGCGGAAAACTTTCCCTGCTAAATCAAGCGTAAAAATTTCCCCGCTAAATTTAGCGGGAAACTGGCAGAAAATTTTCCCCGCTAATTTTAGCGCGAAATTTTCCTCGCTAAATTTAAGGGAAAAATTTCCTCGCAAAATCTAGAGCGAAATTTTCCCGCTAAATCTAGCGGAAAATTTTCCCCCCGCTAAATCTGGCAGAAAATTTTTCCCGCTAAATCTAGCATAAGGTTTCCCCGCTAAATCTAGCAAAAAAAATTTTCGCTAAATCTAGATGGGAAAATTTTCCGCTAGATTTAGCGGGGAAACTAAAATATACTGGGGAAAAATTTCCGCTAGATTTAGTAGGAAAGTTTTTCTGCTAAATATAGCAGGAAACATTTTCCGCTAGATTTAGCGGGGAAACCTAAATATAGCGGGAAAAAGTTTCCGCTAGATTGAGCGGGAAAAGTTCTTCGCTAAAAATAGCGGGAAAATTTTCCGCTAGATTTAGTGAGAACATTTTCCGCTAAATCTAGCTGGGAACATTTTCCGCTAGATTTAGCGGGAAAACATAAATATAGCGAAAAAAGTTTCCGCTAGATTTATCGGGAACATTTTTCGCTAAATTTAGCGGGGAAAAGTTTCCCCTAGATTTAGCGAGGAAACTTAATTATAGCAGGAAAAATGTTCCGCTAGATTTAGCGGGAAAGATTTCCGAGCAGTGAAAATTTTCGGCTAGATTTAGCGGGGAAACTTAAATATAGAGGGAAAAATTTTCCATTAGATATAGCAGGAAAATTTTTTGCTAAATTTAGCGGGGAAAAGTTTCCGCTAGATTTAGCGGGGAACATTTTCCGCTAAATCTAGCTGTGAAATTTTTTTGCTAGATTTAGCAGGGAAACCTAAATATAGTGGGAAATATTTTTCGCTAGATTTAGGGGGAAAATTGTCCGCTAGACTTAGCGGGGAAAATTTTCCGCTAAATCTAGCTGGGAAACTTTTTGCTAGATTTAGCTAATTTTAGTGGGAAAAATTTTCTGCTAGTTTTAGTGAGGAAAATTTTCCGCTAAATCTAGCTGGGAAATTTTTTGCTACATTTAGCAGGGAAACCTAAATATAGTGGGAAAAATTTTCCGCTAGATTTAGTGGGGAAAATTTTCCGCTAAACTTCGCGGGAAACATTTTCCGCTAAATCTAGCTGGGAAAATTTTTTGCTGCATTTAGCAAGGAAACCTAATTATAGTGGGAAAAAGTTTCCACTAGATTTAGCGGGGAAAATCTTCCGCTAGATTTAGCGGGGAAAAGTTTCCGCTAGATTTAGCAGGGAACATTTTCTGCTTAATATAGCTGGGAAACTTTTCTGCTAAATTAAGCGGGGAAACCTAAATACAGCGGGAAAAATTTTTCGCCAGATTTAGCGGGGAAATTTTTCCGCTAAATCTAGCTGGAAAAATTTTCCGCTAGATTTAGCCGGGAAACTTAAATATAGTGGGAAAAACTGTCGGCTAGATTTAGCTGGGAAAATTTTCCGCTAAATATAGCGGGGATAATTTTCCCCTAGACTTAGTGGGGCAAATTTTCTGCTAAATCTAGCTGTTAAGATTTTCCGCTAGATTTAGCGGGGAAAATTTTCCGCTAAATATAGCGGGGAAAACTTTCCACTATATTTAGCGCGGAAAATTTTCCACTAAATTTAGCGGGGAAAATTTTTTGCTAGATTTAGCGGGGCAAATGTTTTGCTAGACTTAGCGGGGAAAATTTTCCGCTAACTTTAGCGGGGAAAAATTTTCCGCTCGGTTTAGCGGGGAAAATTTTTCCGCTAAATCTAGCTGGAAAAATTTTCCGCTAGATTTAGCCGGGAAACTTAAATATAGTGGGAAAAACTGTCGGCTAGATTTAGCTGGGAAAATTTTCCGCTAAATATAGCGGGGATAATTTTCCCCTAGACTTAGTGGGGCAAATTTTCTGCTAAATCTAGCTGTTAAGATTTTCCGCTAGATTTAGCGGGAAAAATTTTCCGCTAAATATAGCGGGGAAAACTTTCCACTATATTTAGCGCGGAAAATTTTCCACTAAATTTAGCGGGGAAAATTTTTTGCTAGATTTAGCGGGGCAAATGTTTTGCTAGACTTAGCGGGGAAAATTTTCCGCTAACTTTAGCGGGGAAAAATTTCCGCTCGGTTTAGCGGGGAAATTTTTCCGCTAATTTTAGCGGGGGAATTTACCCATCATGCACCGCGTGGTTACGCCGACGGCGACGGCGACGCCGACGCCACTCAAGCCGGAAACGGGTGCCTAAGACCTGCGCTCTAAAAAGAGTAACCAACATAGTCAATAGTGGGACTAGTAACTCAAAGTAATCACATTAGTAATAAAATTATCAATTGTTCCCTAAAAGTCCTAATTATATAAACAATCGTTCTAAGTTACCAAATGTGTAAGCGAAAACACGACCACTGACCAAAATAAGTGCATATATATATTGTGGATTAAATTCACTGACCCCGGGATTAAATTGTATGGCGCTTGGATTAAATTGTATGGCGCTTGGATTAAATTGAGTGACCCCGGGATTAAATTGGTCGTCGCTTGGATTAAAATGAGCGGGAAAACCTGTAGACAGAAGGCCTCCGCACGCGTCATCACTGTCAGATGGATCGAGCCGTGAGATTGGGCACGTGTGCTGTGTCAGCGTTCGCCTGGGACTCGTGTCCAATCAGCGTGTCGAAGGTCGGGCTCGGGCCCAATAGCCGAGTTAGCGCCATCCGACTCTGATGACGTTTCATAGAGGGAGAGGAGACATGCGGAGGCTTTCTGTTTAGGTGATGTTGTATATACGCGGACCGGAAGTGTTCCGGGGCTGCCCAATAGATGGCGCCACCGAGTTTGTGGCCAAACAGAAAAAAAGAAAACGGGGCGAATACTTTGTTTCAGATTAATTCCGACAGAAAAAAAAAAGTGCAGGATCGCGGCGCATTCACTGCGCGTAATTGGTTTTCTCGGTGATGATAGCAAACATGCAAAAACGACGAGCGCCGGGATGTTTCACTTTTGGTGACGCCGGTGGTTGGCCTTTGAAACGGGCTTTATATATAACTTATACGTTTCGCTTTTAAAAATGAGTGAGCCAAGAGTGAACTGGAGGGGCGATGAAGATATCCAGAGGTGACAGCGATGGGCCACCGCCATCCACCCAAAGCGCGTGCGAGAAAATCCAAGTCCGCGTTCGCCTGAGGCTGGTGTTCGACGGGATTGAATCGCAGAGTACCGCTTGCCGCCAAGTATTGTGTATAGGCGCCAGCTGTGCGGCGAAAAAGCATTTTATATCCATATGTACGCTGTCGCTGATGACCGCAGTTTTTGTTTTAATAGAATAATTATAGACACGATTGCGACTCTCGAAATGAAAGTCGGCGGAATAATATTAGTTCGCTCTGCGATCGATGGCCAAGTTCTGACCCTGTCGAATAAAAGCTACGACGAGGAAAGCTTTATAACTGCATTAACTGTTTATTTTTTTTAGCTTACGGTGTAAGGCATAAGAGGTGTTTTTCACTCCGCGTTATATAACAAATGCATCGACTGGTTCTCGCGGCATTTTTTTTTCATTCTATGGATGTTTCATTGTTAATGTTAATGAATGTTTCATTAGGCGGGTCACTCACTGCCCTCATTCGAAGAAGTGTTCACTAGTGCCTAGAAGAAAGCACTCTATGAGAGGAGGAATGTATTTAATTACATACCCAACTACAATTCTCAAAGAGTATATAAATAAAAACAAAATTATAAGGAAGTGTATTTACTCATCTATAAATAATTTTACAAATACTTGCTTTTCTCATAGTTTGACATAGCAAACGTAAATTTAACCTTGGGTAAAAAAAATACTCTGCCCAAATAAAAAAATAAACATATGTAAAATTTAAAAAAATTGGCTTTACAAATAAAGGTTATTTGATGTATGACACGGCGGATACATCACAAAAACGATGTATTCAGTGCGAGCATTAATTTCAAATTTTTTTTTCAAGCATCCTGTTGTTAATGTGACGTATTTAAAAAAAAAAAAGCTTCAGACTAATAAGTAAATAACTGTACCCATAGCGTTCACTTTTTGTTCTTGTCTTCCTTATTTTTATTCATTATTTATTGCCGCAACTAAGAGTGCCAAAATCACATTTGATTGCGAACAGTGGCCAAAAC
Organism: Ixodes persulcatus; assembly: GCA_013358835.2. Classification (NCBI taxonomy): domain Eukaryota; kingdom Metazoa; phylum Arthropoda; class Arachnida; order Ixodida; family Ixodidae; genus Ixodes; species Ixodes persulcatus. The sequence goes on from JABSTQ010011216.1 coordinate 810,223, forward strand.
TGTACTTGGGCAGCGCTTGATATGCAACTATTGGAAATACTCAATATTTTCTCTATTTAAATTCCATCGGCAATTACATTTCACAACATGTAATTAAGTACAAAACACTCAAAGTATTTGAAATGCGTAAATCAGTCACTTCTATTTCAAATACGTTTCATCCTGGCTCCCACCAAACTTCAGTGAGCTGAGAATCCCTTTCTGCTAGGTTTTCGAAGATAGGACCACAACTGAAGCATTTGCTTTTGCATTCAGCGAGAAAAGCTTATAGCTTTGTACGTTCCATCTTTAATGTTTTATCTCTCTCCCCCCCCCCCCTTTTCCACCTTCCATCCCCGAAGCCAAAGAATGAACAAAATTTTTGTTCAAAGGCACAACAACTTGAAAGCTGCACCAAAAATATCGTGCTTCAAATCAACCCGAGGCGGTTTACGGTTTACCCCATGACGTGAATACGCTTTAAAAAAATGTCAAATGAATTTCGTGTCCAGGATTTAGGGGTAAAAAGACACGCCAGTGTTTTTGCGTCAACATAAAGCGGTTTCTGAATTTTGAACTACGACGCAGGTATAATTTACTGCTATAATTGTTTATTTTTTTAATGCAATAGTGAGAAACCTTCCCTTGCGAAGGTTCGGGTTTCCATTTCGTTAGAAACAAGATGCGCGGTCCGCGAGGGGAGAGTGGATGGTTTCGTAATATCATCTGCCGCGGTCGCAAAGTTGGTCAATGTAATTCCGGAGGGACGAGTTCCTGCTGAGGCCCCGCAACAAGGCGCGGGAGCCTATGGAAAGCTGGAGCAAACTCTCAAGCGTACGTTTCTGAGTGACTCCGCCGTCGAAGCAAAATTTCCATTCGATTATCACTGCAGTGCCACTGAAAGAGCAGGCACGCAATTGACATTTGTTGCGTATATACCCTGAGCATCGCCGTTGCTACACCCCATAGTTATTTTACTTCGATATGTCGGCTTTTAGAGCGCAGCTCTTAGGCGCCTGTTTCCGGGTTTCACGGCGTCGGTGGCGGCGTCGGCGTAACCGCGCTAAATTTAGCGAGAAAATTGGCGTCACATGACCTCAAAACCAATTCAGTTTTCCCGCTAAATGTAGCGGGGAAAATGACGTCACATGACTAGGTGTAACATTACCTATGAACAAATTCAGTTTCTCCGCTAAAATCGCCGCCACCTGACCGTTGAGGTCAGGTGGCGTCGATTTTTCAGTTAAATTTAGCGGGGAAACTGTGGGAGGAGGGGAAGGTACGGAGGAGGCCGAGGAGAAGGAGTAGGGGAGAGGAGGAGAATGGGAGGAGGAGGAGGGGAAGTGGGGAGGAGGAGGAAAGACATACCATCGCCTCCGTACCCTCCTCTCCTCCTCCTCAAGAGCTGCGCTATAATTTCGCGTTACAGAGATCTGTAAACGTCTTTCATTTTTTATACTCCATGAGAGCTTAAGAAACTTAGGGCGTGGTTTACGATTTTTGCACTTCTGACTTCGTGATCATAAGATAATCTGAACTCGGCACGCCCCGCGCTTCTTAAGCTGTCAGTCAACATAGTGCATGCGTACTTCATTATAACGTTGATTCCAAAGTTTGCCACACTCTTCCTACGTCCCCACGTGCCAGCTGTACAATACGGAGTGATGATCTCTTCAAAGATTTGTCTCCCGAGCCACGACGCGGATCTCTTTAATGTCAGCCGACGTACCGCCTCGCGATCGATAAATGAGGGAAGGTATCTTCGCAAGACCCTTTCCGACACAATGCCTTTTTTCGTGTTTGTTCCCTCGGAGCGTGGGAAATCGGCGAGCCACGACACGCCCGCTGTCGTCGGAACCCTTTCAAACCGTCACCTCTTCTTCCGCCCGATAACCAGGTTCGATCCGTTTTCCCCAAAGGAAGTGCCGTCCCAAAACGTTTCCAACAGACACACGCGTCCGACCCCCGCTTCCACGCCTCACTCCTCACCTTTCAAATCTTCTACTTTCGCACAAGGAAATCATCCAGCCCGTCTCCCTGCTGCCCCCCCCCCTCCTCTCTCTCTCTCTCTCTTGTTTCTTTTTGTGTCCCTTGAGAGCGTTGACAGATCAGACACGGACCTCCCAGCTCAGTTTCCACCGCGGACATGGATCCCGTGTTCGTCCCATTCAAACGAGGCTCAACCTGAATGCGCGGCGCCCATTGCCAACCAGCGAGCCGAGTGCCAAATTTCGAGCGCGGGGCGTCGCAGATGTCGGCTCCCGGTGTCGCTCCAGACACGTCCGCGACAGAGCGGCTCACAAAGGGAGGAATCCCCCACCGCCACCGCACGGTAGACACCGCCGCCGCCGCCTGTGTCTTCTTCGCTCGCGACCATCCGCTATCCGTGGGGCTACATTGTGCCCGCGAACAGACACCACCGCTTGCCTTTGTGCAGAGCGGGGACCATGCCATCGCGGCCTCATTACGATGACCGGCCATGCCAGCAGCATCACGCACTGGGATCTCTCTCCGTAATCCTCTGCTCTCTCCGGTGTTCGTCGTCGGGCATGTCGCCTTCCTTCTTTTTTGCTGCTGGAAGCCGCGAGGTTCATTTTTATATTTTTTTTTCGTGCAGGAGGAGTGCGCTGTCTCTCTCGGTGCGAGTCTTCTGGATCCGATCTGGCGCTGTCGCTGCCAGATGCCCCGTTTTCGTGTGGTGGGGTTTTCTCGATCTCCTGCCCTTTGTTGCGGCTTTTCATCTCACGTCTTCGGGAATGGTGTGCGCAGCCGCCGCCGCCCTCCTTTCCGCAGCCCTGAAGTGTCCTCAGCACGGTTTGGTCGCTCTTGCGGCGCAGGTTTCTTTGTATTGACTTTCGTCTTACCTTCATGTCTTACACTTTTTTACCTTCTTCTGTTGTTTTTCTACTGTTGTTTGGCGTTGTCCGGCGCTTCAAACTGTTTTTAATGCCTGTAGACAGAAGGTCGATTTCTAGAAGTTCCGGAGCTGCGCTTTTAATGAGCAGGTATCTTTTGTCTCCTACCCCGACTCCGAATTAGAAATCGACACATTTTTGCGTTTCTTTGTTTAGTATTTGGTTTGGAGGTTATTTGTTATACGTTATGACACATTATACAATTATTTCTAACAAATGCCATCTAAAACTAGTGGCTCTAAGTACACCAGACTCTATGAAACAAGCTTCTCAGTCACGATATTTATATATTTATTTATTTTTTCATCTATTTATTTTACAGGCCCTCAAGGCCTAAGGCATTGACATTGATTCCTCTTCTGTTTTAACGCGTTGGCATTAGAACGCTCGTTTTGACGAAAACCCGGTGGTGTCTGTCAGTTTGTCATCGTCGAGGAGAGAGGTACATATAAGGAGAGAGGAGAGGGTGATGCGTCCCATGCTCCTATTGGCCCAAAGGGCTGACGTCGCACACGCGACCCTCTCCCTCTTCCTCTCCCGCTCTCCCCGGCGCTGGGTAACTGACAGACACCACCGGGTTTTCGTCAAAACAACAGTTTTCGTTTTCGTCAAAGGAGCGTCGCAGAGGTGGCGCGGAGCCAGAGAGGAGGAGGCGCTGCGGCGCAGTGGAATGTGAGCGTGCTCAATTGCCGCTCTGCCGTCGCCGGAAGTTCTTCGCTCTGGGTTTCCCTAGTAGCGGTGCGTGGGCTGTGATGTGTGTGTGTGTAGTTAAAACGATGGATTTGGTTCCTTCCACGAGTGATATGGACGCGGGGATAAGTGGATGGAGAGGGGTCCTACACGAATGGAAAGGGTGTGAGGAAGAACTAATGCTAGCGCATTTCCATCCGATGAATCCAATTTTTAGGATTTTCTTAGGTACTCATCCGCTTTCGGGGCTGAGACAGTCTTATACATATATAGTCAATGTGTGATATTGTGTATCGTATAGGTAAAAACATAAATGTATGGGATAATTGAGTAAATCGATCGTGCTTTGTCATGTTTGGATCACAAAAGTTTATTTTTATGTGCAGCTGAATATGTTCTATGAGAGAAAGATGCGCGAATCAAATTGTGCTATTTCATATTACTGAAAAATGAGTCAATTTCAACCACCGAAACTTGCTTTGTCCACTCCCTAACAGGCCTGATGTGTTCATAAATAAATCAATTAATGTTAAAATAGAAAATAAATAGTCTCTAGAATATTTGCATTACATTTTTTTTACGCTACATATAACAGGGTTCTGTCATTAATGGGCGTATGATGTCATCATTATTGATTCCGAGTCAGAACTTCCAAAGCGTCAAAACATTCATTCGTGTATGTTTTGACTCGTTGGACGTTTTGGCGCGTTGGATGTTCTGACTCGGATGGATGTTCCGGCTCGTTCAATGTTTTGACGCGATCCAGGTTTCGATTCAGATATATAAAGTTTGCTTGTTGGGTGTTATCTATTTTATTTGAAAGGGTTGTTCTTTTGTGTAACCGACTTTTATAAATATGGTAAGCAAATCTTATATGTTCTTCGATAAACCTATATAAATGACGAAGAGACGACATAGTGCTGTGAGCGGATGGACGCTTGAAAACGATATAATGAAGCTTATTGCATATCAAATATTCTTAAGCATGCAGGTATGTGAATGGTATGTTCCAACAAGGTTTAAAAATAACAAAAGGTTTTAGATATATGGAGCTAACAAGTTTAGCAATTTATTTGAGCTGAGCACCTAATTAAAATAATAAAATTGAAATGTGTATATTTTCCTTCACCGGTTCAAGCATAGTACATGTCACATGCGGAGGATGAGCAAAGCGGGCGATGAGCTCTGAGTAGTGTCCGTGATAGCACGAGATAAGACGCCATAAGCGGAGCAAACATGGGGACCGGTGAAGATCGTCAAGCTTACAGTGTTCTAGAGGGTGTAGTGGCAAGAGCGACGCCCGCTTACAATGGGCCGCGTGAAGACGGCCAACTTAGATGCCGCGAGTGGCGCTGGAGTTCCGTGCCCTAGGAGAATGTATGGCAGATGGCAGATGTGCGATGAGCGAAGAAGACGACAAAGCTGAGGCGGTACGCTTCTCCCGAACGTAGCACCGTAGCACTTTTCTTTGTGGTGTAGTGGTGGGGAGTCTTCCCCGTTCCGTTGCCGTCTCGGTCATAAATGCAAGCAAAAAGACAGACGCACACACTGCTTCGCGCCGGGATGCAAGTCGGGCTACCCAGTCAACAAGGGCAGGCACCAGCGATCCGTAAGCCGTCGCTGTTTTGTGCGCCATAGGAGGAGTCGCGCAGACTACAGTGGAAAAAAAAACATCTTAATCGAGAAGATAAACGCCTCACCAAGACATCAGCGGTGTGTGAGAGACATTTTGAACCGCGCCTTATCCTTCGACACTATGTGCACATCGTAAATGGCGAAGAGGTTAGGATTCTATGCCGCAATATATTATGACTACTTTGTGGTCTTTTTGCGTACTATGTTGCTGGATATCTGTCATGTGCTTGCTGTGTAAGTGAGTTAAGAATAATTTTTTTTTTCATATTGGGATTGTTGAAGTTTGCGTTCATATCGTATTTTAATGCTTCATGTACTACCAATTGAGGTATTTTTTCTTCATAGACTGCCTTCCACAGAAGACAATTTGCTATATGTTCGCCAGTCGCTTTGGCATCTTGGCCGTTCCCGAACGCGCTCGGCCTTGCATCTTACAAAACGCTGGTCCCCGCATCAGCAACACGATGACAAAAAACAATACACCAGTTTATTGAAACATTGAAACAATTTAAACATTTCTTTATTTCCATCAACGATGGGAGAAAACCAAAGGAAAAAAGCTGCTATTTGCAGCTTGACCGGCCCTTTGGTACCCCTACAAGGCACGATTAAAAAAGTGAGAGATTTATTGAGATTCATTTGTCTATTTTTCCTTGTTATAAAAGTATCGCGTGGTTTCTTTCGCAGCTATTAAGCGTGCAGCCCAGGTGATAGCGTTGCTGAACGGCCTGTCAGTACTGGGAAAGGGGGGGGGGGGTTGATATTAATCAAATGATCTCCATCAAAACAGACGAATAATTAAAGTAGAGGATAGCACACACTCTAGAGGAATTAGTGCAAAAGAAAACCTACAATTTTTTTTTTCCATTAGCACTTGTTCTGCGTCGCGAAAAGCTCCAGTCGAACCACAGTATTACACGCCGAGCAGCGCCGACGACGAGGCTGACGGGGGCACGTTCCAGTAGAAATATCTATACTCTGTTTCATACTTGGCGTGCAACGCTGTCAAAGCTACTGGCGCGAGCGCGTGGCTTCATCTATGGTTTTGTTTGCGCGAGAACGCGTGCAAATGGTCAACGAGATCAAGCCCCACGCTCGCGCCAGTAGCTTTGACAGCGTTGCACGCTAATTATGAAACAGAGTATAGGAAGGACGAGACGAGGCCATGCCCGCTGCATGAAGCGCGTGTGTCGCCGGCGCTTCGTTCTTCTTTATCCAATCAAGCCTCTTGCCACAGTTCCTAGGGCACAGAACAGCAGCGCTAAGGAGTCGTCTACGCGCAAAATCTTCACGCGGTGGCCGCCGCTCTTGCCACTACAACTCTCTAGAGCACTGTAGTCAAGCTCAAGAGCGTGCTCCACGTGCCTCTAATAATGGCGTAGCTATACTCTATTTTACATTATGATGTACCGCAGGAAAGGCTACAAGCGCGAGCTCCTTGCTCTGGGGCACATCTCGGCGGCACAAGCTCTCGTGCATTAAAGACAGCTGCCAACGCTATGAGCTCGCGCTTCTAGCCTTCGCTGCGGTACAACATAAGGTGAAACGGAGTATAAAACCGAGCAAATGGTCCGGAATTGTGCAGAAGTAGCGTAAGCTCGGGAAGCCAAAGTACTGGCTCAACGAGAGGCAGACGCTGGAAAACAGGCGCACGGAAGGCGGAAAACATTTTAAGCTCGACACCATATTCGGGGACCGATAAAGGGCTGCTACTGCATGTTTAGGCGTATATGCCCAGTCGCGGTTTGTCACACTGCACTCCTTTCGCCCCGAAGCTGACAGTGTAGGATAAACTGCAGGCTCGTTGGACCTGTCGGCGTCGCACCACATGATCGCCCCTCTACCTCCGTATAAGGAGTATTCATTGGGCGCCATATTTGTGGGTGCTGTCTAGAGCGCATGCTCAGAACGAGCCCCCATTAATAGGCTGCTAAGACTGGCCATTTTGGCGGTGTGGAATGCACGTTGCAAAAGAACCCTGGAAGCTAGCCATCAGCACGTGCTCAGCAGTCGCGCACACAGCTATGGCCGCCAGTGCATACTTCCTATACGCTCACGCGCGGAGAACGATGTCAAGGTAGAAGAAGCATGCCATTGTTTGCACTTGCGAAAATATGGCTTTCACAGCGCTTCCACCGCACTGAAGTCCAAGGGGTTAACGGAGTATTGTTTGTGCCCCGACTTTCACTCCGAGTTGCGAAACTATGATATTTAACGAAAGGTCGTTGAGTAAAACGTCAGTATAGCCCGAGGCATTCGAAACGGTTTATTGTGCGCACAAGCATACAATAAAAATTACTCATTTTCAGGCAAACTGGCACACGCATTAGACAGTTCGTTCTATGGAAGGACTCCAATCATTGAAATGATGTCAACGAAGTTGAGCACGCCTTGAAATGTTGGAACTGCAGTCGCCAAGTATAGTACGAAAACATAGCCATCTCCTCCTGCAGCCGCTTGCTATGTCTGGTCACTGGAACCGCCGGTGCAGACGCCGCCGCGAGGGGATCCAAGAGCAGTGCCTGGATCCTGTTTTGCGAGGAATGCTGAATAACTTACAGGAACTGTATGAATTCAGCCAAGTTTGGATGATGACTCGTCAGCCGGCTGTGCAGTCCGTTATGCCTGTTGCAGTCGCTGCGGGTCGTCACAGTAATCGTTCCATTTTCACACAACGAGCAACACTTTACTATTTACACCGCTAAGAAAAATACTTCGACATTCAAAAGCTTGCAAGGCCAAAAACGTTCGATCGTTCACGTTTCGTCGTCGTCCTTCTTTCTCTTTCCCCGCTTTTTCCGTACCCACGTGCCGGGGCATCTTAGCAGACTTCTTTCTTTTCTGCGTCTACTCCCTGTTCGTCTAACGCCAACAGAGGTTTATCCGACGTTAGTTGCAACACACTCCCCACCGAATGGGTTCGAACCCATTCTAAGTTTCAGTTACTTCTATTGGATAAAGCAATTGTACCGGTCGTTTCAGCAACAATCCCCTGTTTAAACGCACGACACTAGAACGAACCTTTCCATCCCGACCCAAAACACTTCTTGAATCCTGCCCATCTTCCACAGCAAACGTGGAAGCTGCTCCTTAAGCAGGACAAGCTGTCCAACCTCAAGGGGTGTGGATTTCCGTTGCTTTCCTTCATAGGCGGATCGGAGCTCTCTCAGATACTCCGATCGCCACGTCTCCCAAAATCTGTTAAGAAGCTCCTTCCTGCGTCTCCAAAGCTGGCGGAGCACCTCAGGTGACGAAGCGAAGTCTTTTTTCTCCGCCACCGGAAGCGCCGTCAGCCCTCGTCCCGTGAGGAAGCTTGCAGGAGTGAGCGACTCGCCCTCGTCGATCTCATTGTAGACAAAGGTGAGAGGCCGTGAATTTACAACGGCTTCAATCTCGCACATAACTGTGTAATTCTTCCGAATCCAAACGTTTCTTACCGATCACTTTCCTGAGCCCAACTTTTACCGATCGGACGAGTTGCTCGTAGAAGCCTCCCCACCATGGCGCCCGCTCAACAATATAGCGCCACTCAATATTCGCGTTGGCGAAGTGGTCTACCACCTCTGGGTGTCGGAGCGTCTTCCAGAGTTCGGTCAAGTCTTTGGATGCCCTCTTGAAGGACAGCGCATTGTCCGAGTACACGATGCGACACAAACCCCTTCGCGACACGAACCTTCGGAACGCAAGCCAGAAGCTTTTTGTCGAGACGTCCGGCACGAGCTCCAAGTGCACCGCGCGCGTGACGGCACAGGTAAACAAGGCAATGTATGCCTTATGCGTGCCTTATGCGTGAGTTCATTTTCTCGCACGTACATCGGCCCCGAAAAGTCTATGCCGACCACCTCAAAAGGGTCCGCCTGCGTGGTTCTCGTACCCGGCAAAGGTCCCGTTGGAGCACTGGCAGGAGTGGCACTGAACCTCTGGCACATAACGCAAGCATGCACTACCGTCTTTAGCAATAGACCGATCTCACTAAGCGTTCGGCGCATGCGTGTCGCCGCCATAACTTTAGTTCTCAGGAGGCAGACGGCCGTGCACGCGAGGGCTCGTGCCTTCTCGTGCTTTACACGCGCAGTGCTCCAGTGAGGTTATCGCACGTGCAAAAAGACTAAAGTTCCCTCGATGCGTTGCGGCAGCGGTGGCGTATAGTCAAACTGGCTGGTGAGATCGGTCTATAGACCTTTCCAAAAACGAGCTTGTGGCCGGTGCCATTTTGAGCGTTCGTGCGTATGGCGCGTGTTTTGCTCGCTTTCCGAAGCGACGAACACGCACGTGCTGGACTGTGAAGATCGCACGCTGGACTGTGATTTTGTAAACATTGGAAAGGTCTATTGTCTTCCGTGGATTATCCAGTACCTCTCGCGAAGCTGCACGAGAGTGTCTCGTGCCCCCCCCCCCCCCCCCCCCCCCCCCGTGCATCATCTGTCGGTGAGCTTCGATTGTCAGCAAGGTGGAATACCGATGTTCGTTGGGCAGCACGATGGGTTCACGTTCATCGCGAGTCAGGTTTGCTGATCGGATACGGTCTTTGATCCGGAGCTCCCCCTCTTGGTCAATGAATGTTTGGAAATTTCGCAAAGCTGAACCAGGCGGCGCTGCCTTTTTTCCAGCGGCACAACGAATCTCGGAGGCAAACGCCGACTTTGTGCCTTCTTTATCCAAAGGGTTTGTGCTGCTTGGATCTCCTCGGCGCTCAACGATCCAGTATTTTTGATTGGTGATTGAAGATTATGGACAAACCGAAGCACCCAGGCTATTGTTCGGTGTAGTCTCACAGCCGAACTGAATCTCGAGATATCGATGAACTCCACGGACGAGTCTGCAGGTACTAAAGTGACTACAGCTTTCGAAGCTTTCTCCCCGAGCTTGTCGTGGGAAAGCACCCCAACAGTTTCTTCGGGCCATTCGGTTGCTGGAAGCTGTAGCCAACTTGGTCCGGTCCACCAGAGCGAAGCAGAAAGCAGTCGATCAGCTTTCAGCCCTCGGGTCATCAAATCTGCGGGATTTTTCTTACCCGGGCAGTGGTGCCACTTTGCGTCCCTTGAGTTACCTTGTATCTCCAGTACTCGGTTTTTCACGAACATTTTCCATCTGGAGGCCTCTCCTCTTATCCAGTGCAATGGGACCATCGAGTCCGTCCAAAAGTGAACTTCGTCGACCTGGATGTCGAGGCATGTCTTGACGTACTTTACTAGTCTCGATCCGATCAAGCTTGCCATGAGCTCCAGTCTCGCCAAGGAAATTTCCTTCAGGGAGGCGACGCGGCACTTAGCGAGCAAGATTGTCGCCTTCTTCGTTCCGCTGTCGTCAGTTGAACAGAGGAAAATAATCGATCCATAGGCAGAAGAGCTGGCGTCCGAGAACACATGTAACTCTCTGTGTCTGATGATTTCGCTCAGTCCGCTGTCGTAGTACCTGGGCATGTTGATCTGATCCAGTTTAGTGAGCTCGTCGCACCAGCTGTCCCAGTCTCCCATCAGTTCACCCGGCAGTGCATCATCCCAACGCAGGTTCCGCTTCCAGATCTCTTGAAACAGGATCTTGGCTCCCACCACGAAAGGAGAGAGGAAACCGAGTGGGTCGTAGAGTCGCGCCGTGGTCTGAAGCACGAATCGCTTGGTGTTTCTGCGTTGGCTTGTAAACTCGAACACCTGTTCTGTTGTAAAAGACAGTTTGTCTTCGTTCGACTTCCACGTTATACCCAGCACTTTCAACACTCCCGTCAGTTGTCCAAGGGCTCTCTCTTCGGATCCGTTGTCCTCCAACATTTTCTTTAGGACCGCGCTGATGGAGCCCCACTTATGAGGCTTCATCCCAGCTGCCCCGAATATTTCGGTCGCCTCGGTGTAGAACTTCTGGGCCGCCTCCTCACTTTCTGTGCCGGTCAAGAGGTCGTCAATATATACTGATTTTTTCAGTTTTTCTGCTGTTTGTGGGAACTGGCTTTCCATAACTTTGTAATGGTGCTGTAGGGTTGCTCCCAATAGGAAAGGACTGCATGTGGTACCGAAGGTTACCCTTGTCATACGCCAGACCTCGACTTCTGGGGTAGGTTGGTCTGGGTGAGGCGGCTCTTTATACCAGAGAAACCGCAAGGCGTCGCGGTCCTCCTCGTGTACACCGATCTGAAGGAAGGCCTTCTCGACGTCTGCAATTAGTGCTACCCGATGTTGCCTAAACCTCAGGAGTAGGGCCACCAGGTCTGGATTCAGGTTCGGACCGCCTTCAAGGTTGTCGTTCAATGATCTGGAATTCGGTCCGTGCGAAGAGGCGTCGAACACGATCTTCATTTTTGTCGTGCTGCTACTCTCTCGTAGAACAGCTTGGTGTGGCATATAATAAACACGTCCTTCGGAACCGTTTATGTGTTCAACCTTCTCGGTCATCCCGTTATCTGCGTACAGCCGGATAGCCTGGTCATACCTTCGCATGAGGTCTGGGTTTTAGATGCGGAGCATCTCTTGCTCGGGTCTATGTCCCGCGGCGTCGTAGTCCGCACTCACACTACGCATGCGCAACTCTCCTCCTTCCCTCTCTCCAACAGCTGCGCGTTACTCTCTCCGCTCTCTCTCTCTACCAGCTGCGTGCACTTCGCGTGCGTTCGCTTCTACTCACACCGCGCGCGCATGCGCAACTCTCCTCCTCTAGTCTCCTCTCCTTCAAGTGTGAATATAAGCAGCGGTAGCGCGCTGCGCGCGTTCAGTTCAGCGCTGTTGACTCCACTTCACTCCGTTCTTCCGATGAAGTGTGATGGAAGCAACAGTCCCGTCAGTTAGTGGGTTGGCGCAAGCAAGCGTCAGCACCACCCCACAAACTAACAGCAACGCTACGTCCACTGAAGACAAAAACGTTACTAACAACGTTACTAACACCGTTAATAACGATCCGCGATGCTCCGCATCACCCCATGGTTCCCCTCGGGAAGATGGTGTTTGCTTAGCTTCCTTCGGAGACTTTCGAGGCGCATCCATGCCACATCTCGGTTGCATTCTAGGTGCACGTCCGTTTTCCAAGGAAGGCCAACCTTGTACCTTCCCGTCGTCTTGGTTATGCTTGCTTCAAAGCGTTGCATGATGTCATTATCTGACCGATCTCGGTCCGCCGCTTCGACTACTCCCACACTTTCAAGCTCTCAGAATCTCCTCAAGATTGATGGCTCTTGTTCGTCTGCAGCAGATATGAGCACTATCACCTGGGAACAGCTGACAGTATCGGAAGTCAACTGTGTGGATCCATGTATTGCCCAGCTAAAGGCGGTTTCCCCTGTGGTGAGGCTGTTGCTCAGTCTTTGGATCCTTCCTGTTATACATTCCCAGTAATGTTCTGATCCCAGTAGTATCGCTACACCGCCACAGTCCAGTCGGTTCAGGTCATCACCTGAAGTAAGCCCAAGTTCTTCCCTTTTTCCAATAACATCCTGCTCAGGGCTAGGGAGTTCTTGCTCCGTGATGGAATGTGTCTCGAGGGTGTCGATCTGGTATTTCTTGCCACTGTTTTGGTTGCGCAGAATCACTTGGACTCTGCGGTACGTTCGTTCCCCATTCTTGCCTCCGAACACTCCGACAGTCAGGATCTCGGTCCCAAGCAGTTTGGAACCGAGACTCCTCGATAGCTCTTCCGTGTTGAGGAGCGCTGGCTACCACGGTCAAAAAGAATCCGAGCTCGTTTTTTTTTTCTGTTTTTGCCTTCCACCCACGCGGTAACCGTTTGTAAGAGTACTGTCGGCTTGTTTTCCTCGTTTACATGCAGGCTAACAGGTGCTTCGTCTTTCTTTTGCTTTGCGTTCGATTCGTCGCCAGATCGTCTCGGAGTATAATCTGGGTCGCACATGCTGGATGTATGTCTGCCTCGGCACTTGTTGCAGCAGGGTGTACCTCGACACATCCTTGCCATGTGCCTCACTTTCGTGCACCAAAAGCATCTCTGGCCGTTTTGTAGCCTGCGCTTTTTTTCAGCTAGCGTTATCCTTGAGTGGCAGTCGGGTGTTCCATGCTCTTTTGACTTGCAGAAGAAACATTCGAGGCCTTCCACAACACCATGCAGAGCAGTAGCAGTAGAGGTTCGTGGCTTGTCGGGATTTGTAGCCTTCTTCTTCGCCTCGCGCTTGGTGAAATTGGGTGTACATTTACCTCCAACGTCTTCTGGCTGTTCTTTAGATGCCTTTTCCTGGCTCTCCACCTCGATGTGCAGAAGTCCGAAGTGCTGTCAGATGTGTGCGATAGGTTCCAAACTTGTCTGCGACGCTGGTCCAGATCTACTGGTGGTGGCACTCTCGGCTTCCCATTGCAGCGTCTTTCGGTGGTATTCGATGGTCATTTCTCTTGGGAGCGCTCGAAGGAGCACTGGGTAAAGCATTGAGCAGTAGGATTCTTCGCTCATGCCCAGTGCCTTAAGACCCCGGATGCGAGCTTGAAGACTATCATGCAATCGCCGCAGGATTCTGACGTTTCGCTGAGGTGGAACACGTTGTATGTCCATGAGGCTCTCCATGTGATCATGGATTAGCGCTTCTTGATTCCCGAACCGCCGCTGTAGGAGATCGATGGCGTCCGCGTAGCACTCTGCTGTGGGCATGCAGTCCATCGATGGCTGCCGCTGCATCCCCTGTCAGTGCCGCCTTTAAGTAGTTAAACTTGTCGCATGGTGTCAAGTCAGGGTTGTGGTGGATTGCGGCATCAAACTGGTTCCAGAAAGGCAGCCAGTTTTTCAGCTGTCCGTTGAACTTGATCAGTTGCAGCTTTGGAAGTCTGACCTTCCTTGATGTTGATGCTGCCAGTCTGTCTCCGTTTTCGTTCAACTGACTGTCACTGGCGGAATGCCCCAGTCCTGTGGAGCGCCTTAACTGGCTCTTCAGCTTGGTTAAGTATATGACGATCTTGTGTGCGTACTCAACGACTTGCGCGAATTCCGCACTTCCGTCTTGTTCCGACACAAGCGGTTCGATGGCGGAGCCGACGTTGTTGAGTTGGCCCTGAGCTAGTTTCAGACGCGCGATGAGCATCTTTAGCTCAGCTACGTTCGGTCTTGGGGCCCTTAGCAACCCTTCGACGTCGTTCAGTCGAGTTACCTGTGACCGGATGGCCTTGCGCTTTTTCTTGAGGACTTCCATTGTACGTGAAGAGTCACTCACGTTCCAGCTTCGAAGTATCCGCTGCGATGTCAATCCCGGGTTTCGGCACCAAAGTTTTGTTGCAGTCGCTGCGGGTCGTGACAGTAATTGTTCCATTTTCACACAACGAGCAACACTTTACTATGTACACCGCTAAGAAAAATACATCGACATTCAAAAGCTTGCAAGGCCAAAAACGTTCAATCGTTCACGTTCATCGTCGTCGTTCTTCTTTCTCTTTCCCCGTTTTTTCCGTACCCACGTGCCGGGGCATCTTAGCAGACTTCTTTCTTTTCTGCGTCTACTCCCTGTTCGTCTAACGCCAACAGAGGTTTATCCCACGTTAGTTGCAACAATGCCACCCTTCCACCATGTTGGTGGCGCGTGGTCCATCGTTCTCAAACTGGCCGCAGATGTCTTTGACGACTGTGTTCGAAATCCAGAAGCTGTCAAAGTGCTTGGCAAATTGCTCCAGCCGAGCAGCGTTCAGTGGAAATAGCTGTGGCCGATCAGCGAGCAAGTCCCTGGAGTAGGTGCTTCGAAAGCCGTCCGGTTCAAATGGGGGATGGCGCACTATTTCCATCCACCTGGCGACCTCGCCGTTTTGTATGCAACTTGAACGCAGGTCTAGCTCGTCGCGTTTGGTGCTCAGGGCCTTGGCGACGTGGAACGTAGAGCCACGAACCTGCGAGAAATGAGACAATGTTCATGTTCTAGCGCACTTCATCTTATGTAAGTTACTTATCATGTCGAAAATTGATAAAATTGACAATAGATCTGTAATAAGAAATTTAAGTCACACGCAAAACATTAGCGAGTAAAAAGTCTAGGTTTAAGTTCCTGCTACTTCGAATAAGAATAATATATTTTCCTTACCCGCTGAAAAAAAAAAAAAAATCTATACAGGTGCTTATTGTTACATATACTGCACTTTCCAATAAAACAGTACCTACTTCTGAGTTAGCCCGAAACAAACTTATTAGAATAATATTCCTTTAAACAAGTTTGGGACCGCTCGGCCAGAAGTGATAAATCTCTCACGTATCCTGACAGCAAATAAAAAAAAAAATCCGTTTTGTCTGGCTGAGTTTTTTGAGAGAATAGCGAAAAACAAAACTCGGGTGAGTGTGAGAAGATGCAATATTTTCACGCACAAATGTTGAGATATAAACAGCCCCTTAGTGTTATGTCATATACTAGCCACAATAAAAAAAAAAAAAAGAAAGATACTCACTGTTGCTGCTCTGGCTGTCGTGTCGAAGACTTGTTTTGTTGCTTGTATGATTGCCGATTCGAAGTCAAATATCCAGGTGGCGGTGGTGGAGAGCGTTTCGACAAGGTGCGAATTTTTGGCACCGATTTGATGTCCGGGGGCGCGGCCAATGACGTCACAGACGTCAAAATTATATTTCCTATTATTATTACGTAAACACGTTTTATTTTAGATGTCGGTCGGCGTGTGTGTGGTCGGGTGCTCGGCGGTGTCTGCGCTGGTGTTTGTTGTCGACGTGCCGCCTGTCCTCATCGCGTTCTGTTGCGTATCAATTGCCGACATCCAGGAACATGAAGGTAAGCGTTTTCAAATTTCGTTCGCCCGGTGCCGTCCGTCACTCCTGTTGCAAATGAAGATTACGTGTGCAGAAGGTGACAGAGCCCAGCAGCAGTAATTTTGTACGCATTTTTCTGGAGCTTGTACCTGTGTCTCGTCGACCTGATGGCTTCTCTGTTATCTGCACTCACTGCAGAGAGCAACTTCAGATGCGAAGCAGTCTAAAGGAAACGCACGACACTTGAGCAATAAAAAGGAAAGTCGACGGCTGAATTCACTGAACCGCGTGTGCTAAAAGCGCGGGTAGTTGCTTTGGATCACTCGGCACGAGCGCTCCTGCAGCAGGTGCTCCAGTCATGGCAGTAAAGGCTACTCGCTCGCCGCTTGCACGGCCTTCGCAGCTATTCTATGCTAGGGTGATAATCCGTCGTATTACACACAGGTACAGCTCCAGAAAAATGCGTACAAAATCACTGCGGCTGGCTCTGTCGCCTCCGGTACACGTAACCTTCATTTGCAACAGGAGTGACGGACTGCACCGGGCGAAATTTGAAAATGGAAAACGCTTACCTTGATGTTCCTAAGAACGACGAGCACAGGCGGCACGTCGACAACACACACCAGCGCGGACACCGCCGAGCACCCGTCCGCACACACGCCGAGCGACCGACGTTTCAAAATGTAGTCGGCGGCATCTAAAATATATCGCGTTGTTTACGTTAAAATAACAGTTAATATTAGTTTGACGTCCTAGACGTCGAAATAACAAGTTTTGTTATTTTGACGTCTGTGACGTCATTGGCACGCCCCCTGGGCATCAAATCGGCGCCGAAAATACGCAGCCGTTCTGACATGGCCAAACTTCATCGCCATTGCGTCCTTGACTACACTGAGGAAGGTCTCGTGTGCACGGGGGTCACAGGAGAGCATAAGTGCGTAGAGAACCGGGTGGGCTTCTCCTTTGGCAACGCGTAAGGCGTGTATAACCGTCCAAGTTTGTGCAATTCCATGGGATCGAACTTGAAGTTGCCGTCTATACCAACACGTACTCTGCGTCACAGAGCGCGTCCAAGTCTTTTTTTAAAAAAAAAAGACCAACATTCTTCTTGCCCTCGTCTTGTCTTCAAACTGAAGGAGCCTAGGCCAACTCGTTAACGACTAACTCGTCGGCGGGCCATTCGTCTAATGGGCTAATTCGTTATAGGGCAACTCGTCAAAGAAAAGCTTGTCGAAGAGGCGAACTGGTCGATGCTTTTTCAAAGCCAAAATATATAATTTGTGTCCTGAAATCAGTGGCGTCACAAGGGGGGGGGGGGGGGGGGGGGGCGGACCGCCCCGGGTGCAGCGCTCAGGGGGTGTCGCTGCGGGCCATGAGAGCGGGGGAGGGGGGGGGGGAGGTGTCGCGGCAGGCTACCGCCCCGGGTGCCGCTGACCCTCGTGACGCCACTGCCTGGAATTTTAAATCAAATATCGCCCTATAGTAATCGGTGAAATAGCCACAAGGGAATTGACCTCCAGTGTGCTCTTTCTTGTCGAAGATAACAACTTTCCGCTTCGCCGCTTTCACGGTGCAGTGGGTAAGGGTCACTACGTCGCGCGTGTGTTACTGGGGCGCGTGTTAACCTACCCAGACCACCCGTTCACGTCACTTTGCGGTGACAGTCTGAAGCGGCTCATTACAAAAATGTCAATCCACCTGGTCCACCCATTCACGTCGTTTAGCGGCGACAGTTTGCGGCGCATCATTACAAAACATAATAAAGAAAAGGAACAAAGGGACGATCCCGAGATGACACATTTCTCAAGTTGTCTCGAATTTCTGCCTGTTTTTGCCCTCTTGTGATTTTTGTTTCAGTCTTGTAACCCAGCAAGGGCGCTGTCCCTATACCGAACACAATTAAAAATGTAGGTCAAAAGTTAACGAGAAATCCCCAATTTTTACCTCGGACCGTCATTCAAGTCAAACCACTGACGAATCGCCCTACTATGTATGAACTGGCCTATTGGATGAATGGGCCGTCGACGAGTCGGCCGTCGACGAGTCGGCCGTCGACGAGTTGGCTGTCGACGAGTTGGCCGTCGACGAGTTGGCCGTCGACGAGTTGGCCGTCGACGAGTTGGCCGTCGACGAGTTGGCCGTCGACGAGTTGGCTTTCAGAGTTGGCAACTGAAGGAACTGGTGCCCATCCTTGGTGTTCTGAAGGCATGGATGAATGCCGTCAAAGCTGTTTCCTCGGGTGATGATCGACCGCGAAATCAATTTTCCCGCCAAATTTAGCGGAGAAACTGAATTTTCGCATAGGTCTCGTGACGTCACTTTTTCTGCTAAATTTGGAGGGGAAACTAAATTGATGCATGGGTCACGTGACGTCAATTTTGCCGCTAAATATAGCAGGGAAACTGAATAGACCAATATCACCAGCCAGTTTGACTACCGAGCCGCTGCCGCAATGCATCGAGGGAACTTTAGTCTTTTTGCACGCGCGACAACCTCGCTGGAGCTCTGCGAGTACTGTAGAGCCTGAGACGGCACGATCCCTCTCGTGCACGGCCGTCTGCATCCTGTGAGCAAAAGTTATGGCGGCGTCCATACTTGGGTAGTAATTCAATTACAGTAATTGCATTACTGTAATTTAATTACTTTTTCTGGTAATTTGTAATTGTAATTAATTACTTTTCGCTAAAAGGAATTGTAATTGTAATTAATTACTTTTCGCTAAAAGGAATTGTAATTGTAATTTAATTACTTTCTAGCGTCCGTAATTGCAAAATTTCAGGCACAATTACAATTACTTTGCAAGATTTTGCGGCGCCGGCGCTTTTCGTCCCCTGACCATGGGGGTGGCAGCACAGCCAAAGTGACGGGGGAGAGAGTGTATCCCAAGTTCCGACCTGCTCAAAAAATGGAAAGGAGGAATGGGAAAGAGAGGCTGGGATAGAACGGAATTAACGGTTTTGTAAACTGCAAAAATGATTTAATGAAAAATTTGAGAAATAATCTGATAAATGAGGGCTACATTCACGTCGGGTTTCGTTCGGATCGCAGTTGAAATCTGTCTCTTCGTCTCGTTCGCTTCCTGTTGCTCGCGTTCCTAGGGGTCTCTCTTATTTCTCATTCCCACCAGGGGGCATCTGGGTTCGAAGTCGAGCAGGTTGAGCTCCGATCACATCATCCCGTCGAGGCGGGGAGATTCGAGGTTCTCCTTACGCGTCTTCGTCACTAGCATATTCGCTTACATATTTCAGTCAAGGTTGGGGATTTTATTGTCCATGAAATTATCCTCTTTTCTTTATGAGTTCTTCATGTACCTCTACTCTAGCTTGTCTGTTGGTACCACTTACAGTAAGTTGTGCTACTCTAACATCGAGGCGAAGAAGCAGCAGGTCTCATTAACACGACTCACCCCACCTTACTTCCAACCGTTGTTGCTACACTGCTCTTCCCTCTCCCAAGCCTCGTCTACCTTTCTGCATTAATTTTCATGATTTACTGTTTGCTTTAACCCCTAACACTTTCAACCGTTTCTCAACCTGATTGGACGAGATTCAAAAACTCTACAAACCGCGGTTTTAGACTGCCAAGAGCTTCTTTTAAAATAAAATAAAAATATGATAAAAATTTATTTTTATTTGTTGAGAATATAAGAATGTAGGAGTTCAGTACTCCAAACTGTTAAGTTCTATAATTCATTTCACAAATTTAATAAAAGAAAAGTACAATACGTGACATTTATACTGCGGCCATATAACTCGTTCAAAGTTATATGGCCCAAGGTGGGCAGCTCTCAGAAATAAGTAATTGTAAAGTAATTGCATTACTTTTGGAGCAAAATAATTGTAATTGTAATTAAATTACCTTTTGAAAGTAATTTACCCATGTATGGCGGCGTCACGCATGCGCCGAACGCTTGAGATCGGTGTATTGGTGCATAGGTTATTCCGCAAAATTTAGCGGGGAAACTTTTCGTTTCCGCTCACAGCGTCGCGAAACCGGGGAAACGGGCCCGTAACTGCTAGCGCTGTAAAACAAGTTAGAAACATCACATACAACTAGACCACCTTTTCAAGCGATGGTTTAATATTGGTGACGTGAGCGACCAAAAGCGTCGCTGTGACCGGCTTTCCAGAACTGCCCGAACGCTCACTATGTCTTCTTGAGTAGAAACATTTCTGCTCTCATCGACCGAAATGATAGCCGTCAGACTCTCAACCCTGATGGTGTTGCAACGTGATGACTACGCTTCAACCGCACCTTTTGTGCACCATCGAACTTGTCGCTTGCCTCTAATAATCTTTGTAGTGACGTCAGGGATAGCAACCACGAGAGGGCGCCAACAAAACATCTCGTCGACAATAAGAGCCTTCCACGGACCTTCGTCGCTTGTGTTGGTCTGACCGCATGACGTCACACCCTCAAGTGAGGTCACGGGGTCACGTGACGTCAATTTCTCCGCTAAATTTAGAGGATAAATTGACACCAATAGTTTCAAGTCATGGTGTACGCCACGTGACCTGAGATCACATGACGTCAGGCCAGGTGACACCCGTTTCCCCGCTACATTTAGAGGGGAAATCATCATGGTGCCACGTGACGTGACGGAATGGTGTTATGTGACCTTACAAAGTCACATGACGTGATTCTCGATTTCCCCCTCTAAATTTGGCGGGGAAATCTATTCGCTAAGTTCCGATACGAAATGCTCCTCCTTAAAAGCCCAATCAAGTGCCATCGCGCATTGCTTGCGTTAGGCGGAATGTCCATTCCAGGCGATTTTTTTTTTGCATTTATTTTTGAACGAGACAAAGGCACGACCGTTCCAAACTTCTGCGCCACGTTTTCACACCCCCCTCGACGAATGGGAACGACATTAGAGCGCCCGAGACGTTCAATCAGCGCACCTCATTTGCATAGCCGAACGCTGAATCACAACCAGAAAGGGAATACGTCTTTTCCTTTTCTCTAGTCCTTTCACGCGAAGCAGCTCGGTTACAAACGAGCTCCCCTTTGTTTTGTCGGTGTTATTTTCGTCTTGTTGCCCGCGACACTCCGTGCATTCACAGAAAGAGAAACGGTCTGCCGAGGTGCCGGAGCCGTCGGCATTTGTCATGCAGCGTCTACGGCCTGTTTGCAGGCTGCGGCCGCAGCAGCGCGTCAAGAAGAAGGGCTTGAAAGCCACTGCTGAATGCCGTGTCTTCCGGTGCATAATGACGGGACACCGTGCGCCGTCGCTAATCTCATGCAAACGAGCTTTTGCTGCAGTGGCTCGCCGGTGCCAATGCGCGCCTTCGGAGCGGAAACTGCCGCTTCACGCTCCGTTACAGTTGAAGTTGAAGGATGACCCGTTGGCGTTTGTCTCCATCTCAGTTGCGGAACAACGATTTTTTTATTTATCATTATTATTATTATTTCGTTTTTTCACCCGCACGGCCCGACTTGGAAGAACCACGCCTTTGATGGTTGTTGCGTTCCGACAAGAGAGCCTTTCTTTTATTTGTTCACTCGTGAATGATGCATTCGCAAATCGAAAGAAGCGGACGTCTGACGTTTTCGTGTGTACCGTGAACAGACGTGAAATTAAGAAGGAATATTGAGACTAACAGAAAAAAAAAAAAGATCACTCGGTACAGCAGAGTAGCTAAGCACTGCGATTGAATGTACTTTGGCCTGCTGGAGATAAAAGTTCATCGCTTTTTTTTAGATTTTTACCAATTGCGACCATGTTAGCGCGCCAACAAGACATTCGCCAGATTTTTTTTCCTCGTTAGAATCGTAGGGTATTGGAACTACTGCGGTAGTTCAAAGTGGTCGTATGAAGCATTATCCTAAGCGGTAATAAATTTTGACGCCCACCCATGAATTCTCCTTAGAAGTAAGCTGCGCAAAAGCGCCGAAACCGTGTTCGCGCTTACAGCCTGGCTGAGTGTAAAGTCGAGTTACAGCAACGCGTTACTTGTAAATATTTGGCAACAAAGTAAAAATTTTGTTACTCCTGATGACTAAAAACAAATGAAGCACTTATCTTCGGACCAATTGGGGAACAGCGGTATTAATAATTATACCTACTGAGACCGAGTAAAAATAAAAGACATCTCGTTACTTTTTCTGCGAAAAGTATACAACACCTCCCCCGTCTCTCTTCTCTCTCTCTCTCTCGTGCAGTATTTGTGTCACAGTTGAGATGCACTAAAAGTATATTCGCCAAAAGCAGAGGCACCTGCAGAAGCTGGGTACTATGTAACCGCACGTATCGTTTCTCTGAGCAAGTCATCTCCTTCTCATTGGTAAAATTAATCGCATCTTGCGAACAGAAAGAACGATTTTTTAAAATTCTATTTTAGCGCTACGTCAGTCAATAGACCATTTGCTATATTACCCAAGCATCAAGGAGAATGCAGGGATTGGTGTTCCACACGCCACACACGCACGCCTTCCCCGTATAAAAGATTCGAAGTAAATAACCAAAATAAAGCGTTGACGAACGCGCCTGCAAGATGCCATTTGTTTTAGGTTTTTGCTTTAGAAACGTTACTACTGCTGAGGCCAGCACGTGCGGCGCGTGGAACACCAATCCCTGCATTCTCCTTGATTCTTGGGTAATAAAGCAATAGGTGGAACGCGGCGTGTTTTTTTCGAGCTCGGGGATCGACAAATCGACTATTGTTGGGGAGGAGATCGAACAGTCACGCCTCTAGCGGTGCGCTTCAGCTGTGGGGACAACAAACCGTATTTTCTTGTTTGTTTTTGATCCGAGAAATCGAAGATGACGATTCGAAGGCCACTCCTCGTGCGACCAAAGCACTGGTCAGAGCGAAGCGCTCGTGCCCAGACCGTGCTCGGCCAGGTTCAATTTCTTTGTTATGCTGTGTTGGTAAACACCGGGCTGTGGGGACAACAAGCTCGATAAAGCGCCCCCTATAGTTCGATCTCCTGCCCAATAGTGATTAATGACTAACGGTACTTGTTTGCGTTTTTCAGTGACGTGAACATCTCCGTTGCTACTGAATCAATGACACGTTCTGCAGGCTCCTACACGAGAGACGTTTCGAGAAAAAAATGACTTTCACCTCGTACCTGAAACGTAAATACAAAAGACTGTTGTAGGAAGCTTAGAACCATCTATCTATATGATCACTGAGAGGTTAACAAACCCACGGTGTGGAGTGTCCTAAGGATCTCAATAGAACTCCGCAGCCAACGAGATTGTGGCATTACACAATAAGGACGCCGACAAACGAATCACGAAGCGAGAAGCGTCGACATATTAAGCAACGACGAACTTTTTAAGCTGTCAGGAACCATTGAGATTCCCTCTCATCGGTAGTCCCTGTTTTACTTAATAACAAAAGTAGTCTCCTAAACAAAAACATTGAAGTTTTTAATAGTGCAACATTGTTTGTTAAATAAAACGTCGCCCTTTGTTTGTGTCTGAACAAGCGAAGCACACTTTGTAGCAAGCACCCCTTCATGAGAACGCACAAATTTTCCCAAACCGCTCATTTTCTTTTATTGAAGTAACACTTCCCGGCAGGCCACGCCATCCGTGCGAAGAGCTCTGACAACAACGCTAATAAGGTAGTGGGGTGCCCCGCGGCAACCACCGGTTGCTCGAAAGCAACCACGGCGTCATTCTCCCTGGAGGACCACAAACAACAAGCCCAGGCTTCGTCGGGCGCGCAACCTCCGCCGTCGTTGCTGCCTGACCCCTCCTGATCCTCGCCACATCCGAGTCCTCAATTCCCGGGCGACTCGAGTGAGTAATAAATACCCGGTTTCGCGCCGAGCCTTCCGAGCTGGCAAGCGAGCAAACAACCGGGCAACGCGGCCTGGCGCGGACATGCATTTTCACGCCTCTTCGACCATTAGGCGCAATAACACTTATCAGCACCAGGAATCTCCCAGACACGACACACACACACATACACACACACTGGCAGAAAGGATGATATTCCTTCCTCGGATCTCCAACCCTCCTCCTCTCACTCCTCTTACAAGAAGAAGAAAAAAAAATTCTCAGCTTGTACAAAAAGAAAACAGAATAACGCAGGAGTACAATCCGAGTCCACGCGCTGAGTTACCGAGAGTCGCAGAAATGCGAAAGACAAAGCATCGCTGCTGATGCTTCTGCTTCCAAATGATGGGGTTGGCACAAACTCCGTCGTCGTCTGCCAGGCATGTGTGGATATGTGTGTGTGCGTTCGTGCGAGCGCATACAATCGTCAATTTGTCTGCTAGCTCGCTGGCGTGATCATGGTGCCAAGAAATCCCTGCGTTCTCCTTTTTTTTTTTTCTTCTTGTAGTTCCCTGTGCGTTTGCAATACATGACCCTTCAACCGGAGCTGCTGCGGATAAAATGTAGGTATCGGCTCGTTTTGACGCAAGTCCTGTCGTCACTCTGCGTTATCCGCCACCTTTGTGGTCGTCACTGCTGACGGACACTGCGATACGTATAATTAAACAGCCCATTTCGAAGGAAACGAAATCGGCTGATATGATCGCTGTACTCACTCCGCGTACAAATTGGATAGCTATATCGAAGAAATCGACTTAAGTTATTGTCTAGAATTTTTATAATAAGCTCTTCAAATCTATAGACCGACACTCTGTTTACAAACAAGCCCTCTTTGCCCACACCATGGTGTGGGCACTGCGCGTGCACAGAAACCGAATGCGCGCGAAGTGGAGCGTCTGCGCCTGCGCAGTGCCGTCGACAGCGCCACCGCAGCTGCGTGACGTCAGGGCCGCGTGCCGGTCTATAGACGATGTCCGGTGAGAACCAAAAGGAAACATTTTTGAAGAACTCGAGAAAATTTTGAAGATATGGATGAGAAGAAAGGCATGACGCAATACAGCAAATGTGACATCCTGCAAGCTCACCGCAGCCAGCTGCATGAAGTCAAAAATATCGTTTAAGCTTGCTTTAAAACGTTTTTTTTTCTATTTTTTTATTAAACGACCAAACGACACGTACACTACTCAGAAACTCTATTTTATGTTTGCGACTGTCTGCTTGCCAGCCAAACGTCCAGTCGTGAGTAAACGTCCTACGAAGACGGCAAAGCCTCTCAATTAAACTAATCGTTTTCTTATCATTGTAATATCCCGTTTCTTTTAATTGATTCCGAGCCTTCACGTACCGGGTTACGGAATAAGGTCGTTATTTATTTTTTTGAGCTGTGAAGTAATTATTTTTATTTGCGACGAGGCATAAAAGTAATAGTAATATCTCACACATTATTATTACTTTTGGATTCATTAAGAGGTAACTTTTACAATTGCATCACGAATTTATAATGACAGTCCTGGCTAGCTTGAAATGAAGTAGAATTAATAAAGTTAAATTGATATCTTTCCAAAAAAAAATTTTTTTACCTTCTTTTATTGCATTTTTATCTCTTTCGCATCAGCCATCATGTTACTGTTAAGCAAAATGTATCGCAGCACTATATTTTAATATACTGAGAAATGAAAAATGCATCATCTCAGAAATAGAAACATTATCTAGAGTTAATTTGAACGAAAATGAGGGAATTTCATTTAATTGACAAAGCATTTCTCGGGATATTTGAGGTGTATTTTTAAGAAAAGGGATATTCTAGGGTCGAACTAATGATAACAAATAGATTATGTTTTTTAATGTATTTATTGGAGCGAGATCTTATTTCTGGCACAAGAAAGCTCGCATATATTGAGTCTTCTTTTGAATTATGCGATCCGAAATGTTCTTGTAGATAATGCGTTGGGCGAAATATGTAGATAGAGCCTTAAAAAGCATTTCACTGCTTAAATACTTTACTGTGCACTATGATGCAAAATTCAAAATATTTCTGAAATACCATAGTCACACTCTTGTATCGAAATACTACCCAGCAATGATTTCTAGCCGTGTTACTAGCATTTTAATCGCACCATTCTAAATGCAAAAGAGTTCCAACCATGGAAATAATCAATCGACCATAAGAGTAAAATCAACTATGATGATGCACATTGAACTTGGGTTGATGTTCAATATCAGCACTCGTCCAACAACAATGGATACGAGGGTAACGGACTGAAGGCGGGTGGATAGACTCCCTTCCTGCTTTAGCAATTTGCGAGCACCACGTTCTGAGCACGGCTGCCATGCAAGCGCACTCGTGCATTACGAGTTGCCAGATGCTTGTGCTTGTAGCTTCGACTTTATTGAAGCTATTTAACGCCAACGTTTGGGGAGGGAAGTGAAGAAACCAACTTTAGTGCTGTCCCTTTCCTATTCCTTACTGCAGTAGACTCTCGAAGCAAGAGTTCACTCGAAATAATTGTTACATATTAAGCTCGTTTTTCTTCGACATAAAAAGAAAAAAAAAAGTCGTTTCGCCCTTAAAGACCGAGAATCCAACTAGCGCCACACTACCAGAGCTTCATCAGAGTAAAGGTGCGACCTCTACATTGTCCATCACGCATGATGCTTAGCCTCGCTTCCCACATCCAAGAGCGCCACGACCTGGAAGCGGACGTCATTCCGAAGGTCCCTCGAGGCAAGAAGCCATCCTAAGTGTCCATCTGAGCACCACTTGGCCGAATGCGCGTTCAGCTCACACCCCCGCCTCCTTGATGCCACGGCCAGTTGTCCACGTTCCTCCCCGGCAGCAGTCTATCAAACACATGGGCCGAGCGGGCAGGCGTTCGTAGAAGCAGCCTGGCCGGCAGGCAGGCACAGCCACCTCAGCCGGACAATGACCGCTGATGATGTGTTATTTGCAACGCGAAGGGGGCCCGATGCAGTCGCTGCTGCGGACGTGTCGCATTCCTGGACCAGCCGAGTCCTCACCTCGCCTCGTCAACGGTTCTGGAAAGTGTGTGCGGATAACGACTCTGCAGGGGCGGAGACTAGCCAGGCCCGGTGACGGCTGCACGGCAAGTGATTGCCCTGCCATTAGCCGGCGCATACGGCCGCCCGAGGGAGGCTCGGCAAACTGTACGGTCTGACAAAACGGTCCTCCACCTTCGCTATTGTCCGTCACCTTGGCCAGCAAAGAGGAACCCGGTGCTTTATATTCTTTCTGTTGTTTCGGGCCTTCATCCGCCTTGAGTTTTGGCGCAGCGTGGTGTGCTTTTCTCGGGTGGAAACCTTCAAATGCATGCCTATTCGCGGCGTTGTATTCACCTTTCTCCCGTAACCGCCTCTGTGGTCGGAGGGCATAAAGAATGGTTCACGAGGATTCGCTCAACTAAGGAAGATTGAAGGGAGGAGGGTATATTATAGACAACGGATATCCTGTATGCCTTGTATCGTGGATCTGATTTTTCCCCCGACGAATGCATATTAAACAGAGTGTGTGTCATGAAACATTCCTCTCTGGAGATATCAAGAACGACATGTCACGTATCCAGTACCAAATATAAACATAATGAATTTTCGCAACAATATATATATATATATATATATATATATATATATATATATTAAGAGGCTTGTCACGAAATGTTTCCACTTTTATTTCTTTGTTTGGACGTGGTCCATGTTGTTCCGCCCGCCCAGAAACATTATCCTATACTAGTGTTTCTCGCTGCAGGCAGAGAAGTCAATTTAACGACTTTTAAAACGATTGAACAGATTTCAAAACTGCGTCTGGTGGCGGTCTGTGAAGCTCCGTTGGAATGACG
Organism: Ixodes persulcatus; assembly: GCA_013358835.2. Classification (NCBI taxonomy): domain Eukaryota; kingdom Metazoa; phylum Arthropoda; class Arachnida; order Ixodida; family Ixodidae; genus Ixodes; species Ixodes persulcatus. The sequence goes on from JABSTQ010011216.1 coordinate 837,744, forward strand.
TCACATCACGAGTTCCCAAGAAGCAGCGCCAGTTCGCGGCAGTATGGCTCTCTCGTGGAGTTACTTAGTCCTGAACGTGGCTTGGTGGAGAACGCTCATAAGCTGAGACTGCAGCCAAAGCTGCCAGCGCGTGCTATCCCGTGCTCCTGGCTTTGAGACGCGCATTTCTAGCGCGAGCGCTCTATCGTTCTGCGGAAGAACGCTTCAAAGCAGCGACCTCAAGCTCTCATGGTTGTGGTATTGGCTGCAGCCTGAGCTCCACAGTGCATTTCACAGCAAAGAGATCGCCGTTCTTTGCATACGTTAGGTAGGAGCTTGATCTGAGGATGCGGGGACCTCTGTCAGGCCAACCATACGCCCTTGCTGGGTACTGACGGTTATTTCTACTTTCTGGTTCCCTCAAGTTACTACTTGAGCGGTGTGCTCGTGGCACATAAAATACCGGCATGGCTGCAAATGATGTTACGGGTAAGCTATGTATATACTTCGTTTCACATTATGTGCGAGCGAAGGCAAAGCTGGAAGCGCGAGCGTGAAAGTTCCGTGCCTTCAGGCTTTGCTCGAACGCGCGAGCTGGGGAGAAACTCAAAAAGCGCTGGTCTCGCGCTTCTAGCTTTGGCTTCGCTCGCAGATAATGTAAAACGAAGTTTCACATTTCACCCGAGGACTGTACGCCATAGGGTGTACAGTCCTCGGGTATTACTAGTCTCGATTGTCACGCGTTGACGCCACCAAGCGGCAAGGCTCGCCACTACACTACCCTTGACCGTACGAGAACTATTGACGTCACGAGCGCGACACCCATCGCGCTTCTTGCTGGCCGACTTTAAAGCGAAAGGTAGAGAACTCGCGCTCACGTCATTTCGTTTCCGTACCTTTTTAAAGGAACGGCTTTCACTCGAGCAGCCCTTCGCTCATTTGTCTAAACAAGTTCATTCCTTAACCTAAACCCCGAGAGGCGAAAGAAACAAAATTACGGACAAGACGACGCGGTTTGCTCTTCTGCTGTTTCTAAAAAAAACATTCTTTCTTTTTTTTTTTTTAATTTGTAGCGGTTTTTGAAATGTATCCGCATGGTGGTCATCATGAATATACGGTACACTTCGGTTATACTATAAAGCCCCAGTCTCACTGCTCGTGCAAGACACGGAGTTTCTCCACAGACATGATGGAAGAATTATCTGCTGACACGCCTGGAGCACGTTCGAAAGCATTTTTGCTTCATCCATGCTTCCAACATGTCTCGCTGACAGTGTTTTGTACGGCCAATGTTACTGGACCCTCATATAAGGGATAAAACACGTCTCAGACAGTGTCTATAGACTGTTTTTGGTGTGATGTATACGAACAGCGTGATCGTGGCTTTAGGTGGCAAATTGAACCCGTTGGTATAAACGTTGAGCAAGATGGTAAGAAACAACTCAGTAAACGCAAACGAGGAAGAACCTAACCACGACGAGACACTGCTGCTGTGTCCTGTCGTGGTTGTGTTATTTTTGTTTTCTCTTTTTTCTCCCGATTTGCTTTTACTGAGCTGTTTACTCGCATCATACGCACTTGAGTTGGTCGTTGTAGCAGCATAGATGTAAACCAAAGGAGCGCTGACAATGGATGAGTGAAACTGCCAAACAACACACGCGGAACTCCCGGTTTCTCAGTGTTCGCACTTTTCCGTGGTTACTTTTACTGCCGCTTTTGTTTTATCTGCGTTGCTTCGCCAAAATAATATGATGGTCATTATAGGCATAGTGAGACACGGCACCTTGTCATAAAAGTATTATTTAACGAGATAAACAGAATTAGAATTTAAACTGACTTAATGAGGCTTGCTCTGTTTTTTCTTACGCGACGGCATCGACCGATTTTTTTTATCTTAACATTGAGTACGAAATGAACATTTCTCTAGATCTCGATTAAAAAAAATATAATGGATTCAAAAGTTTGGCCAGGTATGTGAAAGAACACTATTTGTACTCATCGGTTGGTCACTAAAAAAGAGGGAGGGGGGAAAGGGAAAGGAAAAGAGCTGTTATCATTTCGATATTTTTTACTTCTTTTATTATTTTTTATAAGACATTCTCCAGACGTGCCCGCCACAACTATTATGTTGTTTGCACATCATCTGTTTTCTCGTAATATTTCTAAGTTTTGTTTTTCTAACTTAATCTTTTTATTATTTCTTAAGGGACTAATCTCCCGACGTGCCCGCCACAACTATTTTTTTTTTTTTTATATTTGCAGATATACTTTTTCTATCAATATTTACACTAAAATATATATAAAAAAACACAACTTTGTGCGGTAGAGGTGCATGATCGCTGTAGGAGTGCAGCCTTATTGAAAACGTGCAGCTACACCCGCTAAAATTATAGCGTTAGTTTGGTCAGAAAACAAACGGGGGGATAACATGCCCGTACGGAACACTTAACGCGTCAACCCAAAGATTGTGCTGACCAGTTAATGCCTCTTTTCTCTCGTCTCTTTCTAAGATATCTTATCGCAATAACAAATTAAACTAACGAGCTTCTTTTCTTTTTCTTTTTTTTTGCTTTTTGTTAGTTAGACAACTCACAGAAGCGATTGTTTCTCTGAGAGCATTTCCGTAACCTCTACATCGACCAACCGCCCGATTACTGCAGCTTTTGAACTGACCGATTATTCATCGCCCTCGCTTCATTGCCGTCCTGCGTTCCACGAAATCCGGTTCGCTTTATTGGAGTGGACAATCGAGCCGTGCGAGCTCGGCGAATAATTCACGATCGGAATTTACGCGCGTTGATATAGAAATCAGTAACGACAAGGAGACACAAAATGCCGAATGGAAGCTAAAGGCAGCACTCGGGGAAGAAAGGCAGGAGAAGCACCATCTCGTCTAACCCGCGTTTACATCCGTATCTGAAAAGTTCATTCCACGTGCCCGGGTCCTCGGCGTGAGTCCTCTCGGCTAAGCGCAAGAAATATAATGAATCACGCTCCCGCCACAGAAGAAAAGATCCATCGCCCGAGTGGGGCTTCCTGCATTTCCCAATTTCACGTACTTGTTTCTCTCCTTTCCTTTTTTTTATTTTAATGTTTGCGGTTTGCGCTTCCTCTTCGTTGATATCCCGTCAACTGGACAACTACCCAGGACGGGCCAAGTCCGCCGCTCTGTCTGCGCGCGCGCGCGCGCGCACGGCAGTGGGCGTAGTTGGAGAAACGCAAAAACAAACACTCGAAGTCGTACTACGCTCGAACAACACGAACAACAAACACACAAAACAACACAACTGAAATCAAAACATGCAGCCAGAGCAGAGAGCCGAATGGCAACCGGGCAGAGAACCTCTCGCGCTCTCTGACTGCTTCCTGGCGAGCGCAAAATAAATATAAAAAAAAATTAAATAACCGTCTATACTGCGCTTCACTTTAAGATGGGCCGCAGCGGACGGTACGAGCCAGCCCAGCCAATCCAGCGCGGGGAACGTGTCACGTGACTGCTTGCCTCGCTATTCGCTGCGTTCCTCTCGAAGGTCACGTGGCAGTTAAACGACACTCTTCGATGACTCACTGCGTTCTCTGCGCTCCATCCTAAGGTGAAACGGAGTATAGACGCGCACAATTGAGAAAGGGAAGTGAGAGAGAGGGGAAGAGGGAGAGGAACATCAAGTTGGCATGTGCAGTGGGCAGATACAAAATCATCAACGAGACTGCCTGGACTTTTTTTTTTTTTTTTTCGAGCTAAAAGACAGTTTACAGAAGGCAGCGGAACGAAGGCAGAAAGCAGTGAACAACTGCAAAGTCCTCTGGCACGCCAGGAGCGTTTCCTTCCCCCCCTCTTTCGCCCATGGAATCACGGTGGTGGCAGCGTCCGTCGCAACGCCGGTTATAGCCGGGGCACTTGCTTGATGACCGGCCGAGAAAACAGGTGTGAAAATGTGAAAAGGCAATTCTTTCTTTCACGGCTGCCCAAATTGCAGGGTCGGCCTGTCGTGGGCCAGACAAGCTAGGTGCTAGTGTGTACATAGGGCCCTCACAAGCGCTCTTTTGGTCTGTGGTGCTCTGGGTGGAAGGGGGCGTTGGCTACAGGGCTGTTATTACCCGCGGAGGCAATGAGCGGAGACGTCGTTACGGCACCGATAGGTATTTTTTTATTTTTTTTTACGGAGACCTAACAAACAAATAAACAATAACAACAACACTCGACAGAGGCCTCTGCGAGGAAAAGGTGCCAGTTTAGACGCCTGGCTTCTTCCAGATTGCACAGATAGATAGTTCATGGACGGACGGACCTCCGCCTGCATGCGCAAGGTGGACGAGCCACGGAGAATGTGTGAGCCCAGACGTCCTCTTGGAAGGAGAAGGATGTAGGGGAAGGTAAGATTGATGGAAGATGTACAAGATTCGTCCGTCGCTCCGTGGGCAATCTCTGATGTATCTTAGGCCAACAGATTTTTTTCTTTTCTTTTTTTTCTTTTTACTGGGAACAGAGAGGATCTGTGTGCGCTCGGAGGACGTGGTGTTTTGCGGTTGGAAGTGCGGGGAGGTAGCATCGGAGGAAAATAAACAGAGAAAAAAGGAATCGCAGTGACAAGATAGTAGGAGAGGGGGAAATGGTACCCGATCCTTTGTGTAACCCTGGACGAGGTGCCTAAAACGAGTTAGGGATAAACTGATTATATGTCCTTGCTGGGTAGACTGGCCAAAATGTATCGGGCAAGGGCGGCGATGAAACGAAGTACTAGCATATTTTTTGCAATGTTTGTATTAATGTGATTTTTTTTTCTGATTTAGTTTTGTTACCGTAAATAAACCCCAGCTTTCAGTAAAGAGTGAAAAAAAAATGAGAGAATATTGCTCAAGAAATTAAGTCCCGTTTACGCGTGTTTGCCGTTCCACTCACAACCTCTATAATCAAGGCGCGGACAAGTAACCCCACTATCCTCGCCGTGTGTAAACAGGATTAAAATAAAATTTGCATTTTTGTATACTTAAAAAAAGAAAACTTTGAGGAGACAGTTGATGCTGTTGGTTCGTCTTCATTAATTGTTTTACGCAAGTAGGCTCCAAACGATGCTCGTTCGTGAGTTTCTTCAAATTGATTTAGTTCATACGCTTTTTTGTATTAATGATATAGTTAACGCCCGGTTGCCCAGCCCCATGCGAGTGTTCGTGAGCTAAAAAGGTCCTACACGAAAAAAAAAAAAAAATTCTTAAAAGAGTAATATTTCGGCAGATTTTTTTTGTAGACAGGTGAAAACAGCGGTATGCGAAACTCAGAAAAAGTACGATTCCCAGTTAATAGATTGATTATTTTAGAAAAAAACACATCTATCAGAAAAAAAAAAACAATAAACGCAAAAAAAAAACAAAAAAACAACAACAGACCTTAGATTTATTAATATATATAACCAGGATCACCAGTCTCGAAAAAGGTCAGGCTCAGGCCGAAACGTCGACGAACGAATAATATGTTTTAAAGATCTCCAACAACCGTCTCAAGTGCACTTTTTGCCGTATATATATATTTATTTTTTTCAGCAAGATTTTGCGCTTGCATTTACTCTTCTCCTGACCTTAATTTTCGCTGTCCTCGAAATTACAGGACACCGTCTTGCATGGCCAGCACTGTCACCACATAAACTAGTTCTCAGCTTTGCTTTTACGTTAGCTTTTTTTTATTGCTAGATATATTAACGACGATACGTTTCGGTGGCGCCTTCGAATGCCTCAGACCTGTAACGACAAAACCAGGATCATCATTTGCGAACGACAAGTTCGATGAAAACACTGTGGAAGCTTGGAGTCATCGCGTTCTTCAACCAATAATATCCAAGTTGACTCGTACGATTCATTCTGCTCCCATCAACGGAATGAAGAGTAACTTGCAGTTCGATCGCGGTGGGGTGACCAGAACTACGTTTTTCGTAGCGCACGTGTAGGTTTTTGTCACCGGTGGGACTCTCCCACGCTTTGCAGGCACAAGTTCCTAGCCAAATGGAAACAAAACAAATTGTGTTGCTGCGGGGGGGAGACCCTTGAACAATAGTGTAGGTGATTTTCATTTCTATTTAATAGTTCTCTAGAAGTTAACTGTGTCCGGATGGATATTTACTAGACGCCACTCGCAGTGGTCAGGCTCAACTTGTGGAGCACCTTTTCTTCTTAATCAAAGCTATACGGCTTGAAACTCAAAGAGAGAGAGAGAGAGGAGGAGGAGGAGACGAGAGGGCGCGGGAACGTCCAAACAGCGAGCTCTGGTTGGAATTATTAGTGGGTACAGACGCGAATCCATACTCCATGCCACTAGTTGCGTGCAGTACAGGCGAGGGGAGAAAGGGCAAGCACTAAAAAGGCTGGGGAGGAAAAGAGAAACCTCCTGTCTTCTCTAACGTTCCTAGTACTCTCCCTTTCTCCCCTCGCTCTTCATTGCCCTCCTCTCCCGTCACACCTTCCTAGTGCTCGCTCTTTCTCTCTTCGCCTGGCGTTGCCTTCGCCTGCGCTGCACACAACTAGTGACACGGAGTATAGCTGCATTCGTCAAAGCTCGGCGCTTTGGTGTCCCCGCGCGCCCTCATCTCATCCTCTCCTTTCGTTTCTATACACCTTTACCACAAGCGCGCAGCCATCTTGAATGTCGTGACTTCTGGTGTGCGGTAAAACATCGTTTTGATCTCTCCACGCCTCTGGAAGGTGTTTACGAAAAATGCGTGACTGTAACAAATTCTTGATTTGCCTCAAATATATTATCTCGCACATTCCAGGTTGAAATGTTTTAATATTTTTTTCGTCCCGCATACCAGATATAGAACCCACGTGACTGAGAACGACAGGAAACAGAAAACGTCTATACACGTTTGGGCGCGCGGGAGTTCGCGCACCTTGAGTGCCGATCAAAGATACGCAGGTTCACTCTTCCCTTCTTCTGTAACGACGCCAAGTAAGGGAAGAAAATATTTAAAAGGAATGAAAACCGCTACAACAGACATATGCTAATGTCCTGTTCTGTGTCACGTCGCAGGCTTCGTTCATAGATCAAAACGTTTTTTCTATCTGGCCTCGTCATTCCAGCGCCTGGCACGGGAAAGTGAACGCGCAGAAATATTTTTTCGTATAGTTGTCTAAAGCAGTGGTTCTCAAATGGGGGCCCGCGAAGACATTTTGGCGGTCCGCGAAGCCCTCCCGGCCTCATGAGTCAAGCCAGCAATAAAAGACTTCTTTTTTCCAGATTGAGGAGAAACGTTCCAATTTTCGGGTGAGTATTCTCGTATGTATGCCAATGAGATAAGCCTATCTCCACACATCCCTTATTTATATATATTTATTAAGTCATTATCATAACTCAACTATACCTTTCCCATGCCCTCACCACGGCCGGGGTCCTCCATCATCTCCGCCGATCCACACAGGGTCCGCGAAACATCAATGGTTGAGAACCACTGACCTAAAGCAGCAGTGCTGACTCATCATAGAGCATTACCCAGTAACTTCCATCGTGTTCAATTCAAACGTAGCTTGGTTGGTGTAACGAAAATGAATATTATTTCGAGATAATTCTTCACTAAAAGCTCAGGGCGAATTAGAACTATAGCATAGGAGTCCGTATATTTCTATCGTCACATTACGAGATCGGGTGTCTCCGCCCCTCCCCCCCCCCCCCCCCCCTTTTTTTTTTTCGGCAACGCCACAATTTATTACGGCCACCATCCCAGAAGACGGTTTGTAGCAGCTTGCTGTTGATAGAGTATTCGTCAAGGCGGGCAAATTGTGGAACGCCCTTTTTGGCCGGTTCTCGTTTCTGGCACCTTACCGCGGAGGCGTTGCCGTCGAAGACTTTTCACACGCTCGTCGGGGGCGCACGAAACACCTCGAGCTGACTCTCTACATCCGCGCGCGTCAAGCTTGCAAATATGCGCTCGTGGGCGCGTTCACAGGAAAACGCACGAGGCGATACATCATCAGCTCGACTCCACGGAGGTGTTGGCCAAGGTGAACCGCGGGCTCCGTCGCGATGACAGCGCTGAATTCCGGGACGTGCGATCCTCCCAGCACCGTCTATGTTGGACGTATACGGTGGTCACGGACGTTCAGCTATGCCAAGAGTCCCTGGGGGAGGAAGGCGAATTCAGCAATACACGCTGATTGTAAAGCGTGTTGCGAAGGGGCTTGGCTCAGATGTCGAGTTCCTCGAAAGTGCGAATTACGAGGCTCCGCTATAGTGATTATACACTGGGGGGTGTTGTTGTTGTTGTTGTTGTTTGTGTCGCGAGAAAGTCCGCAGCGTTGAAGAGCATGGCAACATATATCTTATGTGGTGCGGCGATTCGCGACGGATGGGATCTTGTGTAAACAGGACCGGGGATAAGGTCTCGGCACGCCTATTTCTGGCTGCTGGGGCTGAGTGTTGCCGTTCGTTTTCGTTTTTCTTGGAAGGGCGAACCATGGAGAATATATTGCCGGAGCCTGGAGAACATCGGACACTTTAATTCGTGGGTGCGGGTGTTTCACCCTAATGTTTGCCAAGAGGTGTACGTGTGTGTTTCCGGCAGCTTGCCATTTTTTGTTTCATTTTTTAGCTAGATTTTTGTTTAGTTTTTGCTGCGTTTTACGAGCGTGATGCATAAAACTCTGGAAGGATATTCTAACCTTCGATAAGAAATAATACGCATTTAGCTTTGTCGATTAAACTATCTAGATCGAAAGTACTAAAGAAGATTGATATAAAAAGCCACACGTTTCATAACAATCTGTAGTCTTAATTTCGCAAACATCTCTCAAATGCGAGAACCAAATCTGCATTATACGACAGTTCCACATAATTTACATGTGTTGCTATCTAAGAGCAGCTTACGTGGTTGTCAACTCTTGTAAACGGCTGATCCATATTGTTCGAATACGTTTTAATCTAAGTGTAATTAGACGGATAATTTTAGGAATGGAATGCTAGAAATATTTCCGGCTATAAGTTGTTCATTTTATTGCGATGTCTACGCTCAAGTGTGCTGTGTAGAAGAGCAAAATAATTTTATTAGCACTTTCATCGTTTTCTTATTTATGGTATTTAAATTATCAAACCCTCACAGATAAGATTATGTTAGTTTCGCGACGATTTTATAAAAAAATAAAGCACGAATAAAACATATACCAATACCCTTACTTTATTTGCTAAATTAGTAGTATTTGTTTGCAGTGAGCACCAAACTGCCGTATTATTAACTATTGATTCAATAAATATTGTATGAATTAAACGCCCTTCAGGATCTTTTTTTTTTTTTCTTCTTACAAATATTTATACCTAAGTTTAAAGAAAGAGAAGTTTGTCGTACGGTCCACTACAAGTAGTCGAACAACACATGAAACTAGAAGTAATTAACGTACTTGTAAGTGAATACTTAAGGAAGAGGTACCACCGTATTTTGTTACCCACGCCATGAGGGCTGTGGACGCTTCGTATACCACTACAACTACGTAGAACGCACGGTCCCCTGAACACTGGGACGGCCCAGCACGTCTGGCAACGCTCTTCTGCATTGGAGCTATCGACGTTGCGAAGCACTACCTCTCTTCTTGCGCGATTTTTGCAGCAGAGTCTCATATATGGTGCTAGCAGTACGGACTCGGAGTGTAATAGCAGCTCGCGGGCTAAAGATCTCGTAAAAAAAGCATGTTACCTAAGGTTGATCAAAGCGAAGAGTTTGGCGACCTCAAGGTGAAGTATTTTACTTGTTGACTTATTTTAGATCAATTTTCTATTAGACAGAGCGTTAGGCAGACTTGTACACGTTATCAATTACACTTTATTTGGGTAATTAGTAGTTTAATTTAACTACTTTTTTTCAGGTAACTTCTACTCAAACTACTAACTACTTTCGAAATTTAGTACTAAGTTTGCTCATCCCGAAAGTTTGAGCGCAGAAATAAATAAGACGCCGGCAGATGAAGTGGCAATCCCGAACAAGGGGCCCTCTCACATTCCGTTCCCACGCACTATTACTCGGCAGCCGTAAAAACTGCCTCACAGGCGTCTTTGGGCCAAGGTGGTGACGAGCGCCTAAAACATAACACCGGCGCGCACGAACGCAGGAGCAGGAGGTGATGCTGCCTTGGTCGGGTATTAACCTAATCCGGTAATGCACGCAGACGCCGCGCCTTCAGCTGCAACCGTGAAAGAAGGGGACACTCCGAGGGTTGTTGGCTTGTTTTAATGTTGTCTGCCTTTAGTGAGTTCTGACCGAAGCGGTTTGGGGGTTCCTGGGGAGGCACCACTGAAATGACTTGCAGCTGAGCGCCTGTTCCCATGGTCGCCGCGTCGTCAGTGCATACGCCATTTCAAACCGAACTCCCCCGCGGACAAACGCAGACACGGATAAGCCGTTCATGGGAGCACGTTCCCGCTTCCAGCTGCAATAGTACGAGCGCCGATGCTTGTGCACGTAATCCTTCGCGTCCTTCCGACCTGCCACGCCAGGGAGACCCCCTCTTTGTTTAAAACGATTTGCTTGTCAGGCGTGTCAGGCTCGTCAGGATACCGTAGTCGCCGGCGAAGTTTGCGAGTCACACTTGGGAGGGCAGGCCCCCTGTTGGACCCGGCGTCAGCGGCGAAGTATACTTCGTTTCATCTTCTGTTAAACCAAACATTTTTTTTTTTTTCAGAAGCCTAGCACATTGCTACGAGACGCGCAGTCGTCCGGATTATCTCATCGTCGTGGCGCGAGACTTGAACCCTTGACGGTCAGGTGCACTCGCCCAGCGTACTCCCCGAACGTCGTGGGAATAAAGAGGGGCCAGTCATAACAATCTCAACTTTCCGAAGAAAAAAGAAAAAAAGGAGGAGAGTTTGTTATAAAAGACCCTCTAGCCGTGGCAAACCTCACATGCTTACCCGACCCTGCACAGCCTGTTTCTGAAATTCAACGCTGCCGTTCCACCTAGCGCGTCGGTGGAACGTCTTTTTAGCTATCAAGCTAAAAAGACGTTTTTAGCTATCTATCAAGAACTTTGAAGGTCAATCGCTTTTGCGAGCGGATAAACTAATTTGGTGAAAACGCAAGCCATAAAGTAACTGCATTTATTTTAGGCTCGCAGAATTTTGCACAGATTAAAACTGCTGTTCATTTTGCTACCACAAAAATATAAAAAAGTAACTTCGAAAGTAACTTCAAAGTAACTCGCTACTTTTTACGGAAAAAAGTAGTTTACTCAATTACTATTACAAATTTGTGATTTCTACTCTACTCCAATTACTTTTGGCGTCGATACTCAGTAACTTAACTTAACTACCTTTTTTGAGTAATTTGTACATGTCTGCCTCAAGGTGAAGTATTTTACTTGTTGACTTATTTTAGATCAATTTTCTATTAGACAGAGCGTTAGGCATCGGACATATTAACTACCCCGTTCATAATCTGCCGTTATCGAAAAGTTGTTCCGGTTTTACAGCCTAGCTCAACTGTAACCTATAATTCGAGTCCTGCAATCCAAATCATGTCGATGTGGGGAGGTCAAAGTATACTGCATGCATATACTCATCCGAAAATGGTCACGCCTTTTCTATTCGGAGCGTTAGTTCGTCTGCTTCTTGCACAAGGGTCAGAAAGACGCTGAGCTCTGATTGGCTCTGATCGAAGGACAATGGGTAGACCTCAAGCCAGCTTGCTTTGTGGTCCACCCACTTTCCTTCAATCAGAGCCAATCAGAGCTCGGCGTTCTGACGTCACACCAACCCCTGCGAAAGAAGCAGAAGAACTTGCGCTCCGCATGTATAATCCTACTAGTCGTCGCCGTGTAATCATTCAAGGGTGAATTGTTATTCAATTTGATGAATTGATTTCAATCTAAATTATGGATTACTTAGATCTTATTCTTCGGTTTGCTCCTTTTAATGTTAGGGGGACTGCGTATCTCTTATTAATTCGCCCTAAACTATAGTCGGTTGCAACCTTAGAACGAAGGGCGAGGGTAAGACGGGCCGGGGAGGAGGAAGCAGACGGAACGCTAAAGAGAGAAGGAGGTTTTTCCTTCTCTTCTTCAGCGTTCCGTCTGCTTCCTCCTCCCCGGCCTGTCTTACCCTCGCCCTTCGTTCTTAGGTTGCAACCGACTATAGAATACGCATCGAGCCTATGGAACCCTCATTATGCATATCTCATTACCGAAACATCAGCTTTTTCAAACTCGAGTTAGGCGATTTATTTTTTTCTGGGTATTCTCGGCATTCAAGCAATTACCTTATTAAAGCAAAGAGTCGACCTTCCAGAGTTAGCCATAAAACGCAAAGTTCCTTACTTATGTCCTCCTTCGCCGCATTTTCTATACCCTCCGTTACGCCATGGCTTCCTCACCCAGCCATTCTTATTTACGCCTCGTGTCTTAATCACTCACGCAAACTTGATCGTTGCACCTGCCGAACCTTTTCATTTTAATATCCTTCTTTCCCCAAATCTGTCGTCTGGTGGAATGACCTAGCTTCCCAATTCCATTGGCACCGAAACTAACCCCGAATGTTTTCGAGCTATTATTTCTACTCATTTAGGGAATATATGATCTGTGCTCTATCGTTTCTTGTTTGACCATTGTTGTTGTTCTGTGTCATTAAATTTAATTATTGATTTGACTGTGTTTTCGTTTTTACATTCGATTCGTTTGGTTTTGGATAGCCTGCTTTGTGATTTTGCTTTGGCGATTTTACTGTAGTTGTTTTTTTTTTTTGTTGTTGATTTTCCTCAAAATGTTTCTTCGTCCTCCTTCTTATGTAATTGCCATCGTGAAGGAATCTTTAAGGTATTTCAATAATAAATAAATAAATAAATATAAAACACACTTTTCTTTTGTTTCGTTGTTTGTTTTTTTTTTTCCCCTTTTGTGCATTGCGGGTCAAGGGTCTGCAATAAGCCTCTGTACAGTAACTCTATGCTTTGTTCCGCCGACCGGAGTTGGTTCGAAACCCTGCAGCAAATCACCGAAACAGTGAAATACATGTGCAACGGGTTCAGCTCACTCACCACGTTACGTTTCCAACCCAGCCTCGTTTTCTTAAGAAGCAGTACACTTGACGCTCCCGCCGCCGGAAAGGTCTTGTCTTTCGCGAGTTCGAAGAAAATGTTGTGTGAGCTTGAACTTGCGCAGTCGCTCGGGCAACTCTTTTCTGTGCTGTCCTGAACCGAGTGAAAGTAAGTGGAGTTAAGGGCGCCGAAAAATCACTCGTCTTCGCAGCCCATCCAACGGAGGCGTTGAATATCTCCGGCAAACAATAGCCGCCCGCTTGGAGCGTGTGATTGTTTGTTGAATGGGCCGCTTCTGGAGAACGTCTTTCGCTTTCTTGCGTGGCTGGAGCCTGCTTATGACTTTCTAACTAGGTTCCCCTTCTATTTCCAGGCTTCATTCCAAACGAAGGCAGGCGGGGGGCAGCAATGAAAGCTCTCAATAAATCCGTTGTTATTGTCCTTTATTTATTTTTTGTTCTTCTCGGCTCTTCTGTGAAGCTCGGTTTTCGAAGATTTTTAAACGAAAATAAATCAGGGAAGGAGAGGATGAGTCAGTTTCGAAAAACTTAATAATAGACTTTAAGATTGTTTGTTAACCACACTACAAGAGTGGCTGTTCGAACAAGCATGCTGAGTTCACTGTTGAATGTATGTGAATGAGAGCTTTTCGAACCGACACTTTTGTTTTTACCCACCATAAGAAGTCAGCACCTGTGATCACACCTGTGCCTACAATTAGCTATGCTGGTGCAACATCGTGTCCGATCTGTGTGCTTCCTTTGGTAACTGATACAAACCCTGTGTCCGCTGAGTGACTTCTGAAAAATGAGAGTGTCGTTAACCCAGCGAAATCATCTAGAGGCAATTTCACAGCAACACGAACAGGCGGAATAGTGGAATTATGCATCGACTGCCATCCTCCCCAATCATGACTATGAACATCTTCAAGTGTTCTGCGAAATATTTAATGGTTTCTTCCAAATACATTTGACGAAACGCGGATGCTTGGGTTATTAAGTTAACACATTTCGCCCCCAGCCGCTCCCCCAATGTGTGCTTAGCAGTGAAAGTACACGTGCGATCATGTTTTTAATTTGGGTTTAAGACTGTTTTTACCGGTGGATCCAATAATCTCAGAGATCATGCGTCCCTAACCGTGAAAACAAAACAAATCAATTTTTTTTTTTTTAGCCATCATATGACCAGTTCCTAGCTCCCACTCTCCGAATGAACGCAATGAGGCTCAGCAGAACTGGGCTATTATTGTGTACAGCGGAGCTCGGAATCAGCTCTGCGAGGCGTGAGTTCGTTATATCATGCAAATGGTCCCGACGCGCTATCCTCTTTGGAGCCATCGTCCGCGCGGTACCCAGGAAGCAACGGCATAAAGGACTCCGCCGCAGCCAGGTCTCGTTCCTCCCTCCGGAGAAGAACTAGAAGCTGAATTAACGCCTGGTTAAACGAGGGCCACGCTAAAAACGATCGCTATTCATCGATATCATTCAAAAGAGTGGCGTAACAGAAACCTAGTTCAGGAGTATTTAAGCGGGCGCCCACAAACTGTCTGTGGGTGCGCATATGTACATTTGTATGCGTGCGCGTGCGTGTTTGAATGTGTGTGTTTATGTGTGTACGTGAGTATGTTTGTGTATACGTGCGTGTGTTTCTGTGTGTGCGTGTGCAGACATGGAGGGATGTCGACTACGGTGGCAGGCTCGCTCAGCTTCTCCTGCCTTGGTGTTGGACGCGGTGGCGTCTTTCCGAGGCGACTGCGCGTGTCTATGCTGTTTATACGGTGACGCGAGCCTTCCGTGCGTGAGCGCTCGCCCCGCGCGCGCCACGGCGAGTGCGCGAACGGTGGGAGCGTCGTTTCCCCGGCTCCATTTTGTGGCGCAAGAGCCCATTTTGCCAAGACGGATTACTGTCAGGGAAATTGGGTTTGGCAACAAACCCGGATCCCCGCCCGCTGCACAAGTCGTGCGCGCATGGGCATACTCGCAGATATATCTAGTTCACTCCTCTCCACCCTCCTCTTACTCTCACTATCTCTATATCTCTCTTTCTCTCTATCTCTCTTTCTCTCTGGCGCGCGCCCTTTTCGGAGAGCTTTCACGCGCTTCTTCTGGCTTTATATTTTTGCTGCATATTTCCTCGTAGCTTCATTAATTTCTTAACTAGAAGATGCCGCGGTTTCTTTGGTTTTCTATCTTTCCATCTCATCTTCGTCTCCTTTCCACATCTCGCCTTCTTGCTCTGACTTTGCTCCAGGTTTGATTTGGATACACACGCAATCTTGGCGAAGTGTATGCAAGACTTCGACTCGGCCAATCCCCGAGGTTTTTGCGTAATCGATCAGTTGACGCGGGTCGGTAGCGACTTCTTGATTTCGGCGAGAAAGCAGCGTCCGTCTCGCGCCATGTTTTCTGCCTGGAGCGTCGAGCGGTTTTAAATGCAAACGAGTCTTTCTTTTGTTACAGAGTCCCTTTGTTTGGAAAGGGGGGGGGGGGGGGGGGGAGAGAGGCTTTGCCTTACAACGTTTTTGTATCCGCGGGGGGTTGCCATTGTTCTTCGCCAGTGCGGTCGGGCGCATTCGTTTGGTTCCAAGATTTGCTCGTTTGTTATTGAATAGGGTGTGCGGTGAAATTGACCCCTTCTTGTTTGTCCGGAGGCCGCGCTAGACAAGACTGCTCCCGTGGAGGTTTTGATTTGAATACGTAGTTACAGGGGCGCCACCTTCGCACAAAAACCCATTGCCGTGTTGCAAAAATGAAACGAGTTCTCTCTTGACGCTGACGTACGTTGCGAACTTAATCATTTCGATCTCTGGCTTCCGCCGATTGCTTAACAACGTTACAACCAGTAGCTGTATCGAACTATATATGGATAGTAGAACCGATATCTTTCACTTGGTGTCTTTGGTGACATATAAAGTGACTGTGCTACCAATTCTTCTTTTAACATTTTTTTCCCTTAGTTTTAAATTACTGCCACTGTGAAAGAGGCAAAGCCGCTATAATTCATGTGGTCAAATTTATAACATAATATAAATGCATAAATTTTGCTTTATGATATGTCTTTTCTATTTATTTATTTCTCCCTTTTTTTTCGCCTTGTTGGTTGGAACATTTTAAGTTGAGACTTGGAGTTTCGGTACCATAAACTTCATTTGGTTATCGAACGTACGCATGGAATGAAATATCTTAGTCGTGAACTGACCAAGTCAAACTTTTGTGTCAGGCACGGCTCGAATAAAAAGTGAAGCAATATATTACGGCTTGCTTTTTCTAAGGAAGATATTACTGTTTAGAAGTGAGTAACTCCTTTTGAAAATCACCCATTAATCAGGCGCCGGAAAAGCTGTTCCTGAATTTTTTTTTTCTGCTAAACTGCACGTCGATGGGACATGATAGACTATAGCAGAACTGAAAGCTATGTAATTTTCAGTTCTGTTATATATATATATATATATATATATATATATATATATATATATATATATATATATATATATATATATATATATATATATATATATATATATATAGTCTTTTTTTAATTCAGTGACGAACGATATAACAACAATTTTGCTGACACCATATTTTTGTTCATGATAAAGAATTTTTTTGAAAGATCAATGATTATGGATAAAATATCTGTGTAATATTTTTATCATATTTATCGAAAAGTAAAACTCACGCGTTAATATATGAACCTCGGTGCTCTGCCAGTCACGCGAAAATCATTCATCACGATTTTCTGGAAGTAGGAGTCCTGAGCAGAAACCAATTCCTCGTTAATTACTGATCGGAGTATTGGATTTTTTTCGCAAACATTTTCCACGTTCATTTAACCATTCGCTTTTGTTTCACCATGAGTGATTGTGTATAGAACTAATTTGTGGTTGGTTTTAAACGAACTAATATGCAGTGGCTTTTTCTATTGTATTTTTTTACCCGAAGTTTTGCTTCCGTTCCCCACAAAAACTAATCTAAGTTTTATGTGCCTCATGTGCGTGTTTTAAAGGAGCAATTATAAGTATACCGCTGTTTTTTCTTATTTATTTTTGTGTCCATGGAGTTATTAAGCGCCATCGTTAATAACACGTTCTCGGCCTGTCGCTCCATCTCATGGACACGCAAACACACACAGTGAAGAGTAGAAAAGAGTAAGAAGACAGCGCAGCGCTAATGACACAAACCTGAAAAATTAAAGAGTCCCTCCCATCATTGATCCGGGAGAACGAAGCACCATTACTCAAAACTGCGTTTCCTCCATTCCGCCGTCCGTTATGAACCTGTAAAAGCTTGTTATGAAGATATCTTAACGTCCTCTCCCCCCCCCCCCCCTCCTTCCTTTGCCTCCGCCCTCCCTTAAAAGCGAAGGTGTGACAGACCTGCTTATAAACTATGGGTCCGCTTCTCGGCAAGAATGAACAAATTAAGAGTTAAAACATGGCACGCACTATAGTATTGAATAGATTTTTCTTGGTGACATTAACAGCGAATGCTCTACTTATATCTTCAGCTTGGTTTGTGAATATTATTCGCTGTTTTAAAACTTGATCCAACATTTTAAGGGACATGCCCCAGTGTGATAAACAACTTAGGCCCCCTGCTTATAAAAAAAAACAAAAAAAGATGTACTTCTGAATTATGGCAAAGGTTGAGTCTAGTCCTACATCTAGTGAAATGTCTGCGCGCTACTTACCCGCAAAAAACTCAAAGAGCAATAGGCTGCGTTGCAACGAAATCATCTCAGCGAATGATGAGGGCGGAACATCAGTTTAGACCTAAAAATAAGTCTGCGCTGTGGCATTAACGCAATGCAAAAAACGTCAGCTGCATTGCGCAATGGCCAAAGCGCAGACCTCATTTTTAGGTGTTGTAAACGGATGTCCGCCTCATATCGCTGAGCTGATTGTAAAGCGCAGAGATTGGCTCTTGAGTTTTTTGCGGAAAGTCTAGCGCAGGTATTTCTTAGAGGTATAGTCCGTTGCAACGCTGGAACGAAGTGCGAGGGTTTAAGACGGGTCGGGGAGGGGACGCCAGACGGACGCTAAAGAGAGAAGGAGGTTTCCCCCTCTCTTCTCCACCCATTCCTCACCATTTTACACCGCCCACCACTCGAACCAAACATGAGACTAGCCGAAAAGTTTGCCAGCAATTTGTTAGTAGCACGAGCTGGAGCGACGCGAAGGATTGGCGCACAATCTGGAATGACACAAGACACCAAACTTGCTCTGCTTATTTCATTTTGAGTAACCGTGATGTGGGGATTGCTGGTTTATTTGAATATTCGGCGAAGTCATCGTCACAGAGCCAGCTACGTTCGACATCAGTAGGATGCACAAAACCCTGCCAGTGAGACATCCCGCCACCAACAAGTCGAGTTTTACATTTTGAAATAGTTATTTCGTTCTCTAATTTTTCTTCAATGCGTTCATGCTCTAAGCGCTGAAATAATAATATCGCCCAGGATGTTACTCAGAGATAATAAACGATGACGAACTTAGACGTTTCCAGCCGACAGGTTTGATCTGCGAAACATCTTTTAATTGAACACTATTCAGCTTTTTAAAACCAGTCCCTTCGATCTGCTCCATATTATGTAAGCGTGCACTAGATTTCGACTTGTCACAGCTAACAGCTTCTCCCCTTACGACTATAGACGCACAAAAGCTCATCAAATATTTCCGTGTACGCGATTAGTGGTGCGGCCACAGTTCGATGGGTTCTACGTTTCTTGGGCTCTCCATTCGCCGTGTAAGGAACAAAAATAATACCCTCGCGCTCCGTTCGCCGTCTGCTCAATCAATCAATTGGCCCGTGTTCCTGCACTCCTGTCCCCGATCTGCCAGGGTGGCCATCGACGGAGCCAGTAACGGACAACACACACGCGCACCCACGAATTACCCTCCGTCTGTGGGGAAGGGGGGCCGCGACATGCCGCAGCCCACGGCCCGAAAGCAGCCTCGTGTCGCTCTACCTCGGCATGTAAAAGGGCAGCAAGCAAAACCCGAGCCCACCTTCCGAGCCGCCCGCAACGCTGACAAAGCCGTCCTTCCCGCTTATGCCGTTGCTGCTTGCTGATTGCCACGTGGCGTGCTCACTCGCTCGCTACAAGGGAGGGGGAGCGCTGCTGCTGCCTGCTGCTGCTCGCATGGTCGCGAAGATCGCGAGCGCGCCAGTTCGCCCCGTGTTTGCTCAAGGGGAGGAAACCAGCCCGGTGGTAATAGAAATACAATCGGGGGCATTCATTATGGAAAAGGAGGACCATCGATTGGCCAGCCGGCAGCGTGAGCACCCGCACTTCCTTCGTGTGCTCGCACTCGTCCGCTTCTTCGCTGCGCCGGCCCCGTGGCCTGTTTGCTTGACCGCCACTGCCCCCCCCCCCCCCTCCCCCCTCCCCCAACTGCCCTCCGCGCCGAGCAATCCGGGGTTCTTTACTCCGTTTCGAATTACGGTGGACCGCTGCGGAGTATACGAGCCATCCCAGCTAATCCAGCGCTGGGAAAGTATCAACTGGCTACGCACTCCACGCGTCGCTGCGCTCCGCCCGAAGGTCACGTGACGCTGAGACGGCTTTGGATTGGCTTCGACGGCTCGTAGCGTTGCCTCCGGTCTATCGTAAGGTGAAAGAGAATAGAGCCGTACCTGGTCCGTTAAGATTCATCAGTAGCCGCGGGTTTTGCGATTACTCGGGAGAGGACGGTCGCTGAGTGGGAAGGAGAAAGGCACTTGAAAGTTTCGATGGCTTCTCCGCCGTGCACGCCAAAAGAAGGAGCTTCGAGTGGGCCGGGAGCACTGGATTGGGACGGTTGAGTGCTCGGCTTCGCCGCTGTGCTCGCTTGCATACCGCCGAGTTTCGATCCGGGGCTTTAGATTAGAGCCTGGTGTTTCCGGAGGACTTGGGGCTTCGGCGGCACAGTAGGGTATCTCCACCCCCCGCAGTATGCTGTGCTTTTAAGGCGAACGAGGCTGAAGCTTGTGGGATAGCCCGGTTTGTCGGTAACATGTTACTCGCTTGATTTGCAAGTTTCCCGACGAATGGCGTCATTTTTTCTGCTAGTGCTGTGGGGGACGCGAATGAACGACATACTCGCTTGAGGCTAGGTGAACTTGGAAAGCAATCCGTTACAAGTAACAGATTACTTGCAATCCATTACTTGTCCATGTAATTTTGTAATTGCCACGTCACCTTTTTTATGGCAGTAATTTGTAATGGGGTTTTGTTGCAAAATATTTGTAACGGATTACTTTAATTGCTCGTTACCTTTTTATACATGAACAAACTACAGAAACTGAAGCAATATGGGCATGCAATTCGGCAGCATAAAGATAGCAAGTTCAACAAAATAGAAATCATCGTGAAGAAAAGAAGAACCACAAAGAAAACAAGATTTTTTGTATAACCGGTTATAAGAACCACTAGAAAAACGTGCAAGGCATATACAAATATGAGAAAAACATAGACAAAGAAAACAACGCAAAGTAAGCGTTGTTTTCTTGATCTCTTAGCTGAGGTAGTCGCTGTTACTTATGATGCGCAACGCTAGCTTTGTCTGCAGGATTCTAGGGAATATTGCCGCTCGCCAAAAGGTAGCGGGATGACGGGTGTGATTGCAGAGCTCTTTCGTTGCCTTGTCACCTTAGAGGTGAACGGAGTGCACCTACATTATCTTAAATACGATATTTTATTCTTACAAGGACTATGGCATAATGCGGGAACATAAGAAATAAAAAGTACCGTTGCAGAACATTAAAGAAAAACACAAAAATCGTCCCTATTGTTTTTTTTTTTGTTTTTGGTATGTGCACAGAAAACATAACGTGAATGTAATTTGTAACGACTAAAGTAATCCGTTACTTTTCAACGAAAGTAATTTGTAACAAATCTGAGGCTTAGAGTAGTACTGTTGAGTACCATTTAAACAACTAAACGAGCAAAGTGAACAGCCTGCCAAAAATGAGAAACGTTGGGCTAATTGTGAGCGCCGATCTCGCCACTAAACCGTCAATTATCGGAGCTGGCGAAACCAATAGGCGGATGGAAAGCCTGGAATGTTGCCCACAAAGACGCACTTCCTCGTTTCGTATCGGTTCGTAACAGTTTCGGAGCGATCCTTCGAGTACATGACGATTTGTACGTTTGGGGTCACGACCACTCCATGCGGAGGCGCGCCTGCTCGCGCCCTGAATA
Source organism: Ixodes persulcatus (assembly GCA_013358835.2). Classification (NCBI taxonomy): domain Eukaryota; kingdom Metazoa; phylum Arthropoda; class Arachnida; order Ixodida; family Ixodidae; genus Ixodes; species Ixodes persulcatus. The sequence continues at coordinate 858,899 of JABSTQ010011216.1, forward strand.
CACACATCCGGCACCCTCTACACCACCCCCCGCTCCGGCCGCCGCCGCCAGACGGCGTCAATGTAGAGGATGCGAGAACTTGATTTAAAGGCGCAAAAATTGTTCCAACAACACTCTTGGAAAATCAATATCGCAGTGTGTTTTATCATGAAGTGCCACCCGTTTCATGGGAGTTTAATAAATCGTTCCGACAACTCAAATCACGATACCCGAGACTCCGTATAGACGCCTTTAGACATCCATCGTATCGTTATCGGGGATCGTTATTAGAGAGATTTAGGGAACCGTTTTTGCACGTCCGATGCGGTACGAGGGGCCGCCCTTCGGTGCGAACTGCGCATGCGCGAGTCTTCTGCGCATGCGCATGTGCAGTTCGTACCAGAGGGCCCATCGTACCGTATCGGCTGCGCAAAAACGGTTCCCTAAACCGTCTGTTAGACTTACCGGAACGATCTACTAAGACTCCCTAATGAGGCTGCTTATATTGTGGTGGTATAACTAAATACACGCAAACAAGCACGGGCAAATATTGACTGACCTATTTCTGCCCCCCCCCCCCCCCAAAAAAAAAAAAAAAAATTATGCGCAGAAATTTGGGGAAAATAAGATTGAGATAATGATCATTCATGTCATAAGGCAAAAAAAACACGTCTTGCAATAAAACAAAAAAAAAAAAAAACTAATCCCACTCGGTCTAAGAACATGCAGAACAAATTAGAAAATGTTTCCTTCTATACTCTGTTTCACCTTGTGTTGTACCGCAGGAAAGGCTACAAGCGCGAGCTCCTTTCTCTAAGGCACATTTCGGTGGCACAAGCTCTCGTGCACAAAGGGCAGCTGCCAACGCTATGAGCTCGCGCTTCTCACCTTCACTGTGGTACAACATAAGGTGAAACGGAGTATAGTAGTCATCATGTCGTCAAAACAAAAACAGTTTTTTTTCCACGGCAACCATAGCATACTTATTCCCACTAGTTTCGGAGCTATTTCATAAGCAAGAAAAGCTGATCGACAGAATGATCATCGCTGTGTTTCATTACAAAAGACATAGGAAATTTGCTGGACAAGTTTTAATCTACGGGCCTAAAAAGAACAATAGTGGTGTCTGTCTAGACTATAGAGCAATATTCCAAACCCACCCCGAAAATATTATCCCCTACTAGAATTCGCATTTACCTGGCTTGCGCGATTTGTGCGACTAGGGGGGGAGGGGGGGGGGGGAAGGGGGAGGGGGGGGGGCGTTATACATATTAAAAGCGATAACGAATTTCGGATCACAGCGAACGGAGCGTGCTGCCGAATAATTTCAATAACGCGTGGGATCTTATTTTGAATAATACCAGAGTTCATGCCACGAACCCTGTATATTAAAGACGCGAAAACGATCTATTTCAAACCATGACCAAGTTAAACCTTCCGTCCAGTTATCATCATCACCTCCACAGAAAAGGGGGGTGGGGGCACCTGAAAATTTTGCGTCACCGGTTGGCAGCTGCCGCTTCGAAAATCTCCGAGATTGTTGGAGTGGCTCGTCCGTTTCGAACTGAACTTAATCCTAGCAATTCGTGTCGCAGCGCGAGGATCTAGGGAATCGTGGGAAACTGCTCACCAGCAATCCCGAAACTGCTAGAAAAATTACCAAGTCTGAAGCGGCCTAAAACTCTCCAATATAGGAACACGATTTCTCTCGAAATATACAATCAAGATAATCTATATCTCCAGAAAATTAAAACTAAAGCTCCAGGTTTTCAGATAAAACAAAACAAATTTGAAAGGTTCCCGCCGCTAAACTTTTCGTTCAATAAAATATATTCAAGAAACTCAGGAAATGGTGATTACAAGGGAAACGCAATTTCGAATCCTTCACTCTAGTGTCGTTAAAGGGATGGTGAACCGAAATTAGGATTTCAGAAAACAATGCAGGAGCTGTAGGCGGGACGCTACAATACCTACAACACTACTCGTAAGGCGATATCTCGAATCGACGGCCGTATCCTTGGAAAAAAAAAGGTCGACATTGAACGAGGCCGACGAGGCGGGTGACGTCAAGATATCTCGTTTCCTCCTCTCTTCGTTTCGCCCACTCAAGGCAGCGAGGCGGAGGAGACGCGAGGCCCTTCCCTCTCCTTCTCTGAAAACAAGACGTGAACATATCTGTCAAATACGCCTCCTTTTTGTTTTGAAAAAATACGGTCATTCGTTCGATATATCATTGTATGAGTGATGTTTTGATGTTTGTAGCATCACGTTGCACGCTTTTGCGACCGTGTTTTGTGAAATTCAGATTTCGGTTCAGCATCCCTTTAAAGCGTTGGCTCAGCGCGGCTAAATTGAGGCATCGCATATCTTAAATTTACTCCCATCTCGGGCGATAAAAAAAAAAAGAATTTGCCAACGTTAATTCAGGACTATGAGTCAGTTAGTTTTGCTATATTTATGGGTAACGACAGAATCAAGTCTAGATATCTCATTTTTCTAGCACTTGCTCCGGTCTAGGTCTCTGACTATACCGTATTCGATATTTTAGAGGGAGGAAGGGCCAGAACTTTATAACATTAAAAGCAGTATCCCGACATTTTACTCTAAATATTTCCCACTGTTAAAATTGCTTACACTATATTTTGATTCTTTATTGTCTGAACATTAATTAATTTTATTTTGTGGAAACTAAAAGTGAGAAAAGTCGAAAAAAATACCGAATTTCTAGAATTGAGAATTTAAACAAAATAATCCCGCCCTTAGTGTTAAAACAAAAATAAACTCTAAAATAGAGGAAGGTAAACTCCTACAAACAGTTCGTTACACTCCCATGGAGGCAGGAAGCTCCTGGAGACTATACATGACGCCACCAGAGGTGAAGCCGGTGGAGATCGCCGGTTTGGAGGGACACGCCCCCGATGGTGACCAAAAACGAACAGTTGTTGGCAACCCTTGGGGGCGCTCCCGGCTGACTGCGACCTGTACTTCCTGGCTTCACTTTGGGATTTGCTCGTTTGGCTGGCTTCAGCCGGTGTGTCACCTCCCCTTCTTCGTGCCTCCATGTACACTTCAAATATCTTCGGTTAAGTTTCGACAAACTTGTGCGTTGGTAAAAACGCGTAACTTTTCATCTGCCACGTACGTTCTAGCGGCAGCATCTGTTATCAAACCACAGCTCTGGTGTATATATATTTCAACACGAGCTTTACTTTGACATCAGACGAACAAGACCTGAGGACTCAAGGCCGACGTCATCATGACGTCACGACAAGGAGGTCTTCGCCTCTCCTGCACGCTGGCGCAGGTTGCTCAATTCAGACATGTACAAGTTACTCAAAAAATGTAATAAAGTTAAGTGACTGAGTATTGGCGTGAAACGTAATTTGAGTAGAGTAGAAATTACTGAAATGGAAAGTAATTTAATAAATTACTTTCCATTTCACTTTTGACTTTTAAATTACTTTTGAAGTTACTTTTATAGTTTTTATGGTAATAAGAAAGTTCAAAGTATATAGCTTTTGATCTGTTTGAGAAATTCTGCTAGCAAAATATAAAGTAGCTTGTGTTTTTTTACAGATATGCTTCGATATATCTGGTGCTACTTCTGCCTGCCTAATGGGTTCGAACTTTTTCTTTTTTGGTCAACGAAGGGCTGCGGATATATCATTTCTACTTTGAGGATAAGCACTGCCTGAGCGCGATTTCGCATATAGTGTTTCTTTGTTTACAGGGTTGTGTAAAGTACAGCTAACAAGTACTTGAACTAAAGTACAAAGTAAATGAGAGGTTATATACTTCAAGTAAAGTACAAGTTTTCTAAACCTAATTGAAGTAGTACTTTAAGTACCATGTACTTATAGCACTTTCGAACACTACTCGTTTATATATATATATATATATATATATATATATATATATAACGGTCTTGTAACCTATGCTCCGTTAGAAAGGGAAGAAACTTTCGTCCCTGAAGCAGGGGAGCAAAGTTCCCTTGTCGCCTGCATCTCATTATGGCGACCCCGAATCGAGCAAGTCGAGCTCAATAAGGCTTAACGAGGACGCTACGTCTCTTGTACGGAACGAGAGGAGCCGCAAATAAAAGCGTAACACGAGCTTTCCGCGAACTGTGTTTATTTCCGAAGCCAGTTGCCCCCGAAGGTACAGAAACTTACGTTTAAAAAGCAGTTACTTAGTCTTCTCGTCGTCAGCACTGCTATGTAAACGGAGACGACCGATACCCAGTTACTTCGCGCACTTTACGTCTTACCTTTCCTGTTCCTCGAGTCACAAGTCCTTCAGTCAACCGCACATCATGGAAGAATGGCAAACCAATCCGCGAAACCAAAAGCCGCTCTCAGAGGAACAAACTCGAAGCCGCTGTTTATCGCGTAGCGTGAACGAAGGTTAAATCGCTTGCCACCAAATGGCAGGGTCAAGCAGAGTAATTGAAATTAGCTACGCTAGGTGGCGCTAAGGTACCGCCCAATTCATGTTCTACAAAAACAATTTTTATTTTCTCACGCTACCATTGCGCTTCGGGATCTGCGGGATTATCTTTATACACACATGTAAACACATTACGCATGCTACAAGCATCAGGTGAACATACATGGCACATACAAACATCAGTACAGCGGCACACTAAGCCGATCACTACACCTGAACTCTGCGTTTACGACTTTTATACTGGTCGTTTTGAACGTACGGAATTTCTCGGTGACCTGCCTAAGCAATAAAAAATATTCCCGGCATGTTGATCTGTTTCCAACAATGTTATACCTCTGAGAGTATTTTGAATGGCTCAGGGGATGAATCTTTTAATAAAACGAAAACGCTCGATCATGCCGTAATTGAGTGGTAAGCTGGGCGAGTTGGTAATTATTTAAAAGCCAATAATCAAGCCGCTTCAATGCGGTTCAGAGTCATGAGTTTGTTTCCCCGCACGGCACTTCGCAGCCAGTATTTCTATTGTAGTGTTTGTTTTTCTATTTGTGTTGTTCGCGCACAGGCTGCAATTGCCGTCTTGAATTAATCTCTGTAGCGCGGATATTCACTCAGCTGGAAATGATGCTTCACAGGCAGAGAAATCGCTTTTCGATCAACTTGAATGCAGTCAAAGCCGCGACTTGCGGCAGGTGTTAAGTGTACGGAGCTACGCCGTGGCGAGCTCGAAAGCTTCTAGCGCTCATCCCAGCGCGCCACTTGGAGGGCAGTTTCTCCAGGAACCGTAGTATATTTAAACAGCAAAATAAAGGGTAGCTTATTCTTTTTTTTATGCTAAAATTCCACACTGTAAATATACGTACTTTCCGTCATAATTTCGTACTGCTCAGTCCTTTCCCCAGAGCGGAATTGCTCTCGGGGAGGAGACAACCGACAATCACATTGGCCACAGTACGATAGGAGCTTACTGTTCAGACCAGCGTTCCAGCATGACTATCCGCACGTCGATCGATTGCACCTAATCCCTTAAGTGGTCTTAGACTCTTTAATGTAATGCGGAATGTCAACCTGCGACACCCCGCCCCCTCCGATCACGGCCCGACCAGCGGCATCAATGCCCGACAGTTTACGTCATCTCATCTCGTTGTTATACCACTGATACGCGAACACACGGTCACATCGGCGATAATTCCAGCCTTCTGTTCAGAACGCACAACACTGCCATCACGATGTTGCTGTTATGTTGCTGACACGCAGAATACAGAACCACGTTGATTGCCGGTTGGCTATCCGGCATCGGAAAACAGAACCGAACTCAGCACGGAAGGCACCCAGGCAGCCAGCAGCAAAACCTGCCTGTCTTGGACGCAGTTCCTGCGATTTCCATAACGTCGCAAACGTCGACACAGTTCCGCGTGGTTCCGCTACTGTTTGTCCGCGTGGGTCTCGCAATCCGGAGACGGCCATCTTACCCAGTGTACGTAGCGCTGCTGGCACTGCTTCGGAACTTCGCTGTTTCTAGCGGCTTCGTTTGCTCGTTTGATAAAATTAGTGGTAAAAACGTCAATGCAACCGAAATGTTCTGCACGTTTGGAGTAGAAGACGGAATTACAGGCGGCCTTTGCTGCCGCTTAAGCTCAATCAACTCAACAACATTTATTGAACAACGTGCGCGACGTGCTCGAAAAACGAGACCGGAAGAAGATGAGTCGGGAGGGCGAAAGCTTTTTCCAGTCTGCCTGGAGAAGGAGAAAAACGTCTCGTTCCTCCCTTCTTCTCGTGTCTGCTTGGGGGCGCGTCAGTAGGAGGGAGGAAGACGCGCCGTTGCTACCTTTTTCCTCCATTTTTTTCTTAGAGTGTGGGAGGCTCGTGAAAAGTTTAGGGGGTTTCGGACCCTCCAAATTATTCTCCCCCTTCCCCCCCTGCCTACGGCACATGCTACCCCCTCTTTGCAAATATCAGCTGATCTTCCAAGATCTTTTATCTTTTTGTGCAGGAATGTTTGTTGATAAGCAAACCTGCCACTAAAATTGGAAAGTAATTAGTAATTTGAGTACGAGTTACTCAGAAAAAGTAATTAAAGTAAACTACCGATTACCGAAATAAAAATGTAATTGAAAGTTACTAAACTTCTCAGAAATGTAGTTAAACTACAGTAATCTGAGTAGAGTAGTTAAACATACGTACACGTCTGGCTCAATTACAGTCACTAGAACACGTTTCCTGCGTGCGTTTCCGTGGTTCCTTTTTTTTTTTTTTTTTCAGCGGTGTAGAGATGCGGTCGGTTTTCGCAGGGTCTCCTTGGTATCATCTGATTGCTCAAGTAGTATTAAAACGCTATTGAAGATGCTTCGAACGCATTTGCGAGTTATTTTGCTTCAGTGTATTATTATAGCTGGGATGGTTTACTTGTGCCCGACGTTACTGACAATGGTAGTGATTGCTTCTCAATTTAATTCTTTAAAAACGCCGACATTGAACGTGCCATCAGGAAACTCAAACCTGAGCTATCGGTCGAACTTGGTACTTCGAGTTTCATTGTTAAAGGATGCTTTTCTCACAACATGAGTTTGTGCGAGGAACATCAATAAAAACAAACTTAGTGTATAAAAAAATGTTTGCCTACTTTGTGTCAGCGCGGGCAGGTTGACACTGTATTTCTAACTGTCTAAGGCATTTAATTTGGTTGTTTATTTGCTACTTTTGTAAAAACTGAAATCGTAATTCATGAGTACTCCACTTTGCACCTTGATTCACGATTATTTGTACAATAGACACAACTTTGTACGTGTCCTTGGACATCTCTCCCGGCCTCTTTTTACCCTCTTTGGTGTTCCTCAAGGGTCCACCCTTGGACCAATTTTTCTTAATGTTTTCATAAATGGCCTCAGTTCATATGCTTAGTCACTGAGAAATCCTGCAATAATCCGATTATATCTAGATGTTTAGGCCGATCGTATCTCTGGAGGACTGTGTAAAACGTATGGATGATATCAAATCAGTACGTGATTGATGGAGCCTGAATATTATGTTGACGCTTAATCCTACTAAAGCTGTTGTTATGTCTTTCTCTAGGAAGCTAAGGCCTACAAACTTGGCAATGCCCCGTTGCAAAGAGTCGAGTGTAACCATGACATTGGAGAAGACTCTTCTCTGTCATTCAGTACACATGTCAATAGCATTGCCAATGCCTCCTTCCGCACGTTGGATATTATTTCTAGAGTTACGCGCGAGTTTTCCGTGTCAGCGTGCATAGTGAGGTTATACATTTCATTAATTAGGTCGAAGCTGGAGTTTTCCCCTCTCGTATGAAATTCTCTTGGGCGCACGCCAGGCACGTAGCCGGGGGGGGGGGGGGGCGGAAGGCCCCATGGAGCCCCCCCCCCCCCCGAAATCTTCCATTTTGCTGGGACCTCCTCTCCCCCCTCTCCCTCATACAGCATTTTGTCATGGTCTCCCCCCCCCCCCCCCCCCCCCCCCCGAAACAAAATCCTGGCTGAGTGGCTGGCGCACGCTCCAAGAGATGACTAGAAAAATCTGGAAGCGTTACGTTCCAATTTATTATGACCGGTATGTCGGTCACATAGTTTACTTTCAATATATATGACTCTTAGAACTATGTCGTTGTTCTACCTTGAGTGCTAGACGACGCGACAGAAATCTTATATTTTTGTTTAAAGACCTTCACGGAGTAATTGATTGCCAGCTGATCTAACTTCAGCGATTAATATTAATATCCGGAGACCATCTTTTCCGAATTTCTTTTACATTATATCAATCAAATCTTCTAGACTTGCCCCATGACACGCATTCAGAACTTGTATACAATACCATCGACGCTCCATGTGTTGCCATGTTTAACCCATCTTTTATCGCGCACGAGTTTTTCCTTGATGATGTCTAGAATTATTGTTCCTCTTTTTCGTAAATGTATATTGTGCATCATTACAAAGGCGAAAGCTGTTCATGAAAACAAAAAATAAACCGATAAAGGAATGAATGAAAACGTTACCGCGTTCACACCGACGTGCCAAACGTCAAGTAAGCTTAGTGTCGTTGTGTCACGACAAATAAAAGAATATTTAATTGCACAAGTTAGCTTCCCTTAATAGATACTTGTGGAAGGTATTCATTTGTTCTATGCCACGGAAAGACTTCTTTCACAGATTTCGAAACTGAGAAATAACTTATAAAAAAATCATAATATCAAGTGCCTTGAAAGTTATAACTAGGATTCCTTGTTTTCGGAGTTAATTTCTCGTAATTTTCGAAGTTTATTTTTCACTGAAAAGTCGGGGCTTATCGGAGTTTATTTTTGTTATATTCCTAATTCTCTGAAATTTGCAGTTTAATTTTACTGTGCTTCCAATTTGTTTTCAAAATTCAAGATACAAATTTAAAAAGCTCTGACATAAACGTACCCTAAATTCATCAGAGCTCACCTGCGTCGAATCCAATGTTGCCACTCAGGAGTTGGAATGATTCCGGAATAATTCCGCACTTTCGCGACCCCGGAATAGAACGGAATGGCGGCAGCGCTGGGGGGAACGGAATGGGAATGGAGTGTGGTGCCTTTTGCCCGGAATGGAGTGGGAATGGAATGGGTCCGGTTCTTATGCGAGCTGTACCGATTTTAATCTAGGGCCTACGGGCTGATGGCGCAATTCGCTAGTGCATGGTCAGTGGCTCTTGAAACAAACTCATTGCACTGTAGGTAACTGACGGCTTCATGGTCTCACGGGCTCGTGAAGCAACCAAAAACTGCGAGGTTGTAGACGGACAAAGTGTCGCTCCTGGCTCCGCGAGACGCAATAAAACGGCTGTTATAGTTATATGCGATTAACAGGTAGGTTTTAATTATAATGTTGAACCGAGCCCAAACCGAGAAATGGAGCAAAATTGTTATTTCTAACTGACTTGAAAGAAAACTCTAAACCAAATCAAACATTTGATATTGAACCTGAAACGGAACAAAACCGCGATCTCATGTGACGGTTATCGGTTATTTGCAAACGGTTCGGCGGTGGTGTGAGTGACTCAGTTTTGACTAAACAAACGGCAGCGGCGACTTGTAGACCTCCCTAATAATGAAACAAATAAGTATATTTCACGTCTATGTGCAGCATGAATTCGGTGTCGGCGAATCGGCGTGAAGGCGTACATTTTAATACCTTGTTTCACGTTAGGATGGAGCGCAAAATATGCTGCGAGCCACCGAAACCAAAGTATAGCTCGGAGTGTGTCATCTGTCCTCCCAGTTGGGCTCAGCAACACGGGAAGCGCGAAGTCACGAGACAAGCTACGAACTATGAATTGACTCGTGTATAGCTTGTAGCGTTCATCGTGGTACATATTGTGAGGTGAAACGGGGTATACCTGACTACGCCGAGGGACTGAAGAGCTATTATTTGCGCGAGTGTGTGTTTTCTTTTCTTGCTGCTAAGCAATGTTCGTCAAGAAAAGAGAAAGCGAACAAAAACCGCAAAATAAAAACAAAAACTCGACGGCTGTCGACGCGTGTTTTCCGCGGTGGCGAAATCTGGAGGCGCCAAGAGGCGAGGCCGCGACGAGCGCGACACCGCGGCGCCGGTCGCCTGGACGTCGGTTGCCCAGAGTGCGTGAAGAAGTTTTGTGTGTGTGTGCGTTTCCTATAGGAACTGCAAGTCGTCCGTTGCCTTTTTATGTATTTTTTGTTTGTTTTAATCGTCTTTCGGCAAGCCTTCGCTGCCTTTCTTTTCTTAACTCAGTCGCTCGAGCAAGTAGTTCGGGCGTGCTGCGTGGGTAGTTCGTTTGCCGTTTCGATCTGGATGAGCATCATACCGGCGTGCGGCCATGTATCAGTACTGCCTGGTGCCCGTTATATCCTAGGCTAGCAGTCATACTGCACTGGCTACATTTCTCATCTACAGTGAGCAACAATCTCGCCACGCTCTGGAAGACTAAACTCCTGCTGTCTAAACAACTAAACGACTAATTTTTGTTGTGGGTAGTTTGTTAACAGGTGCGTGTTCCCGTCACGGTGTCACTGTGCTTGCATGGCTGATTGACTTCACATGTGAGTACTGTACTTTGGTACTGTTTCCAAGCGATTGCACAACCATTTTCTTCATTTTTATAGAACGGTGTTTGCGTTCCAAATTCAAGATCACAAAACAAAATTAACCAATATTTGTTTTGCTGTCCTTGTTTCGCAGCACGGCCTTCAGATTACATTTATTTTTAATGCAGATGACCCTGTGTTGAACTCACCTTTTCTTCTTAACGACTGGGAACTGTGAACTTTTTTTTCTAAGAACCGGTTCGAACTCGCTTGGTGGAACCGGTAACCGAACCGTTATTTCAAAAGCGCCACTGAACCAGAACCGATCCAGAACAAAATGCAAAGCTACTGAACCCGAACCGAACCAGAATGATGACCGGTTCGACTCCCTGCTTTAACCTGCCAATCATCTAGTGTTAATGTAAAACACAAATAAAGAATTAATATGTGAAATCATAAGAATCGCACAGCAAACGACGGTTAACGTTTTAATGCAGGTCCTATAATATAATGCTACGGTGTGCTAGCGCCGTATACCGACAACACTTTGTCAGTGGTTTTCGGTTCTTGCCGCGAGTGGCTTTCAGTTGGTTGAACGACTTTTTGGCGAACGCCTACTTTACATCGAAAGACACTTTAGCGAAAAGTCAGCCGCCGCGAAGCCGCGTTTACGGGTGGGCCAAGTGGGTTAACAATTTTGTAACGAGCAGCCGCAGACTGCCGCCGCGAAGCGCCGTGAACGCAGCGAGGGGTGCAGGGTTAACACGCGCCCCGTTATTCGCTAAAATTTCGATTCGCTCAAATGCCGCTGTTCACTTAAACGTAATTCGCTCATGTGATGTGAACCTGTGCAAGTGTTCGACATCAATGATCAAGGTAGCTTCTTCTTGCGCCACGCACCAACTTGACAGTTTTGAGGCCTTATCAAACAAAACATTCTAATCGTGTATCTGTGAAGGGCATATACTGTCCGTTTGCGAATAAAATGGGTGGTTTTAATTTTATGTGTCTGTTGCGACTCTCAAGCCTTTTACTCTTGATCGCGCGATCGATGTCTTGAGTGATACCAAGCACCACGAAGCGCTTTCTGCGACCAGCCTTCGGGTTAGTAGGATGCTTTGAGCAAGTTTTTGCATAGTTTTGCTGTCGTCTCCGCGTTTGATAACGTCAGCAGCCTTATGCAGCTTTTTTTCAGTAGCACATTATGCCTGTCAATGGCCATTTCTTGACGTTTAGGAATTAGAGGAATGGAGTGGAGGAGTTCGGTCATTCCAGGAGTGAGAATGAGCCCAGTGTCTCCATTCCGAGGAGTTGAAAGGAATGAATTGTCGGAAACTCTAATTCCTCGGAATGGAATTGGAATGGAATGGGGGTGCCCATTCTGCAACACTGGTCGAATAATATGTCCGCCTGGTCCTGGTATCGAGCCAGGTAAGTACATCTCCAAATCGAGTGGAGGGCTTTACCAACTTAGCTAACCAGGAATTAGACGTCAGAGCAAACGGGTTTTAACAGCTGCCACCAGTCCAACACCAACAAGGGTGAACGGCCTGAATTTAAAGGTTACGATAATAATGCAATTAATGCAAAGGTGCAAACGAGCTGAACAAGAATAACGATAACAATCCATAGAGAAGGAGAACAAGGAGGACAAAGGACAAACTCAAATCAGACGCGCTCCAGCCACTTAGCTGTGTTTGTCCTTTGTCTCCCTTGTTCCCCCTCACCAGTGATTATTGTCGTTATTCTTGTCCAGCTAGCTTGCACCTTTGCATAAATTGCATAATTGTCATGTTGCACTACATACACTCTGATTAAGCAACAGGACAGAATTGTTAGTCCAACTGTTTGACCTCAATACCGTTACACAGACGTGGTTGTGGAACACTGATTGACGCATGCAGAGTTTATACTGTTACATCACGACAAAGTTACCGGCTCACTAAAACCTTCTGACTTTTACTCATCTGGTTAGTCCATATTTGTTTACTTGTGCTGATTGACGTATTGCGGTGAAGGGACGCACTTTTACTCAAGAGGTTTTGTTGTAATGACAGACATTCTTATGCTGATTCCACCTCAGGAATAAGACAGAACCCGCCATAAATAAACAAATGGCCTTTGTAAGCAATTAATTCTGAAAGACTTTGGTTTTGTATTAATCTTATTTTATTGAATTAATACATATTAAGTCACAAGAGAGCAGCAGATCACCAGATGTGCTTAAAAAATACTAGTATCAGTTTCATGCAAGAATTCAGTCAATATACATTCGTTAGCTACGCGTACCTGCTAGCTAATGGCTGCTGTGTACCATTCTTTTTGATCCTGTCATTTCATGGAAATAATTCTTTATCAAATACCCATATGTTCCAGAGATAATTGTATCACTCAGCGTTCGTTGCTTAATATACCAACCCACCTTTCTCAAGACGTCGTGGACTTGTTCTTTTCGTCTCACTTAATGCAAGCCGCAATAATTTGAAGGCGTAACAAAAAGTTTTCTACCCTGTTCGTTGCTAATATTTTTGTTTTTTTTTGAATAAATACGATTGTTTTAATAAAAACATATTGGTGAGACAGGGGTACGATTACGCGCGCTTTAGTAACCTTAGAGCTATTATGAGGGGCGTTCATAAAGTTCGTATCTTTGTCATGAAGGAATAGAGACTGATCAATCAAACTTTAGTAGGAGTTGAGACTTTCTCTACATGTTCGCCACCAAGCGTTATCCACTTTTGCAAGCGATGAACCACATGCCCGAGGCAATTGTTTTAGAACTCCTCGTTTTGAGTGTTCAGGAATCGCACCACATCAGCAATCACTTGGTCGTCGCCCTTGAAATGCATTCCTCTTGTTTGGCCACACTGGAAGCGTCAACGCCATTTAACCATAGTTTCATAAACTTGGGCGTTGTGCCAGACCAATGCTCTCAGATTTTAATGAATATCCTTGGCATTGCTTCCCCTCAAATGGAAAAAAATGGATCACTGCAAGTGCTTGGCTCCGACGTTTGGTGCCATTTTGGTTTCGACTCCCTAGCGGCGTTCTGCGCAACTGTAGCACGCGGTGTGTACACTGTGCGGAAACTAGAGGGACGAGCGCTCATGTTGATGTCTGTTTTGTTCCGCTTTTTTAAATTTTTTGTGCCGATAATACGAACTTTATGAACGCCCTCGTATAAGGCGGCACCCGTCAGCCCACACCTTGTGACGTCACTAAGAGACTGCTAATGATTTCTCTCTCAGTTTATGTAACCTCACATAATACAGTGCGCTAACAACGTTTTATAAGACACTAGTGCATATCAGACTAATACGCGGTGCACATCACTTCACCTGCACGTGTGCTAGCTGTGGTAAAGCGCATTCTCCGGGAACGTTTTGTGCTCACTTCACTTTGAGGAAGCTGGCCTTTATGATTATTCATCTAATATGCTCCACGGGAAAGTGCTACGTGTTCCGACGCTGCGTTCATTTACTGTTATTCCAGTACAGAAGTATGTACACAGTGTAAACAAGGACAGGACGCAAGCTATCCTTTATCTTACAAGTGGTCTTCACCGCTGGCAAAAACAAAAACAAAAACACCCGGCCGCCACAGGGTGATTTTGCTGATTTTGTTGCAACTGAATCAGCAGTCACCCTGTGGCGCTTTATATGCGATAGTGCTGGTGCACACATGAGCGCACCAGCACTAGCGCGTATAAAGCACTTGTCTACGCCAATTATAAAGGCCAGTTGTGACATACAACGTGATGGGTTGATGCTCAACATGCTGACATTTGCCCTGAAGCTGGGCTCGAAGATTCAAAAAAGGGAGAGAAGGTGTCGTAAGATCTTTTCGACTTCGTTCGTGGTTCTTCCACGCCCGACTCTAAAGGCCCATTCACACACTTGCGTTTGACTACGATCGACTTTGACACGATCGGGTTTTAAGCCTCTTATGACAGCTTACGACCAACTGCGCTGCTGCGGAGCCGGCCGTTAAGCGCCATTTACACACTTGCAACCAAGTACGACCGAGAGAGAAAAGACCGGTCTTTAAGCCTCTTGCGACGGCGGAGGACCGGATGCGCTGCTGCGGAGCAGGTCTTACGCCGTCGCAAGAGGCTTAAAAACCGGTCTTGTCTCTCTCCGTCCTACTTGGTTGCAAGCGTGTGAACGGCGGTTAAGCCGTCAGGAAAGACTAAAACGCCGTTCACACATATGCAACCGAGTACGACCGAGAGAGACCAGACCGCTTTTTAAGCCTCTTGCGACGTCTTAGGACCAGCTCCGCTGCAGCGCACCCGGTGCTAAGACGTCACAAGAAGCTTAAAAACCGGTCTGGTCTCTCTCGGGTCTTACTCAGTTGCATATGTGTGAACGGCGCTTTAAAAACCGGTTTTTAGCCTCTCCGGTCCTAAGAAGTTGCAAGTGTGTGAACGGCCTTGAGTCACTTCAAGGTATTTTTTTCTCTCTCTTGAGCAGCATGCTGCCGCTCAACTATCACAAAAATCATGTAGAGCGAACACGTGGAATCTTTGGTTTTGCCATTTAATTTGCGTTTTATCAGTGTGACACACAAAAAAAAAGTGGACTTAGGAACGCCACAAATTTACACGATCGCACATAAGAGGAAAAACTTGTGCTCGTCCTACTAACTCAATGCAACATAAACACACACGCACACAAACACACTCTCAGAAACGCACACGCGCACACCCACTCTCGACTCTTGCGAGGTCTCGAAAGAAACCGAAGCGCGCGAAATTTATACACAACTATACCACTGCAAAATAAATAGCACTCTCGGGGATACACGGCTCCCTAAGCCGGTGAAGTGTACACTCGCGAATGACGCGTGCTGGAATTTCTGCCTGGGGGCAAAGAAGGACCTTGTGTTTAAATGCAATGTCCAACGCCACGAGCGGCAGACTCCACCGGGCTCATTCCTGCGTAGGTGTGAATACACGCGGTGCACTCGGAAAGAACTCGTGGCAAAACTCTCAAGTTGGGAGCGAGACGAGGCGGGGGAGCTGTCACACACATACGCGAAATTCTTCCGTAGCAAGTTTTGTGTACATACTGCATGACTAGATACGATACGCACAGGACTACGCGCCTCTGCAGGCAGCTGATGCGATAAGGAGTATTGCATAATCCCACGGAAAAGATAGACGTTAGGGTGGTCCAACTTCGGAGGTTTCTACGGTCCCAGGGGAAAGGTGATGCGTTTTCGGCTGATTTTACCCGTGATACATGGCGCCGATCTGTACTCTACGTGCCTGTACGCCGTGTTGACTTGACGTGGACTGAAGCAAAGGCAACGAACGAGAGCGGATAGCTAGCTTCGGTAGGTCTGCGTGCGGTCATGGAGCTATTAAAGCAATTCGTCCGCCCCCCGTTACCGTCGCTTTAGTTCACTTGAAGGCGAGGAGTATAATGTAATGCATGGGACTATAGAGACTTCTGAAGATTGATATTGGGAATATTAATTACTTGCCATCGCAGTAACCTAGTCCAACCAATTCGTCAACTGTGTCACCTAGACTCCCTTGTTTTACATGTCAATCGACTTCCAATTCCACGTTCAGTAATTATCATGATCCACACATGCTGCCACATGCCGGTGCTTTGAGATACTGTCGTGACCGAATCGACAAATATCTAACGGCAAAGCCGACCATCTGCACGAGTAAACTGAAAATCATCTTCCTTTGCTGATAATTACGAATCTTAAGCCAAACTGGTTTGAAGTTTACCATGCAATAAAACGTGTAAAACTGATTCTTTGCATTTTGTGTTTTTAACGTAATCTGACTCACGAAAATATATATTCGTTCTGTAATTTGAGCTATCACAAACCTGATTAACGCCCAATTCAGCTTCAAGCTAGTCACCCTCCATTCAGTATTTCATAAGCCTCCTCGCATTCAAGGCAAAACTAGTTAAAACTGGGCCGTACCTAGATTTCCGATAAATATTTTCACCGTACGTTGCTAAAGACTCGACAGCACTGCCATTAGCACGCGCGAATCCTGGGACGCGGTATGAATCGGCAAGTAGTTCGTTCGCAATATCCCTGTCCTGACGCTGAACCAGGTTCTTTGCATCCATAGTGAAGAAACCTCTCCAAAACACCGGACTATGCCACTCAGAAGAAAATCAAGAATGCTCGTTGGAATTCCATTGTTTGCTAATGGTTTCTTCGAGTCACGTGACTGAATCGTAAACCCCGACCGCCAGGCGGTCTGGGCATGCACCTTCTAAGGAGGACTCACTCGGTCACCGCAACGGCAAAACAATGGCGTCCGAGTCAAAGCCCGGACCACCCAGGCATTGAAATAAAAAAGAAGAAAACAGGTAATGCAAAAGGGGAAAGCCTGCCTACGGTACTGATTGCTGCAGCAAAGATTGTGAACGTCCCGGCGCTCATTCACCTTCGAAGCCGCGACCACGCGTCTCCTGAATGCGCATCGTGTGTCGACGGGACACGCACGCTGAGGTCAGTCAGTCCAACGTGTCCGACGTAGACGACGGAAAGGTTCCATTTTTAGAAACCCGTCTGGATATTGCGCACGTACACAGGCACGCCTCACTGAAACGTTTTCTTTCGTGGAATGGTTTCGCTAGTCTTTCCCATCCACGGGGGCACAGTCTTCGTCACGATGCGCGTCATCGTCGACGTGGTTCTGAACTGTCACTGGGCGCACCGGACTCCGGGACGCGAGCGGCGACGACGACGACCCTCGTGCCTCATCGGTGTCCTTGGAGGACGACTTCTCCGACTGCGTGACGCCGCCGACGCCGCAGAAGGCTCCCGGCAGAAGAGACGCCGCCGGTCCGGGGTCCGACTTGGGTGACAAGGACGTATCCGGGCGATGCGCCGTTGGTGGATGCGGAGGAGGCGAAGACCCCCCGGGCCCAGTTGGAAGCCGCCACGCCGGCAGCGGGTACGGGAAGAAGCGGAGGTTCTTGAGGTGCTCCTGACTCACCGCGTCGGCCATCTTGAGCGGACTGGGAGCCTTCAGGTAGTTCTGCTCGTTCGCCATCAAGAGGTTGCGCACCGAGAACGGGTTGAAGCCGAAGGGTGACGGCCGTCCCGTGGGTGACGTGGCGCCTGCGGCGGCCGCAGAGGACATGATCATGTCCTGGAGCATGAGGCTTTGTTGGTAGAGGCTCTGGTTGTACAGGTACTGCAGCGGGAAGGACGTGTGGCCGGCGCCGAACGGTAGGTAGTCGCTCAGGCTGGCCTGCTCCGGAGAGCCCGGAGAGCGACCGAGGTCGAGGCCCGGTCGAGGGGAGAGGTCGCCGCCCGGGGGCGCGGACGCCTCGTCAGCCGACAGCGACTGCTCCGTCCGCCGGTCGTCGTCGCTGTAGTACGAGTCGTCCACGTCGATTTTGGTCGGGCAGCTCACGTCGCTCGGCGCCATGGCGCCGCCAGGAAGGGACTTGGACGCTGGCGGGAGCGCGTACTTTCTGCAAGACACGCGGGGAATAAGGCTGTTTAGGAAGCGTTCTTTTTGGGACCACGCACTCGTCGCGGTAACATTAAAACGGCTCACTCCCTTATATTTAATTATAGTCATTGACACGCTAACAGAAAGGAGTTTCAGTTGTCCCGCCTCCAGCGCGACCTTCCTGTCTTCGACAATGCTCCGTCGTTTGGTGAGCCTCGCGTAGCCAAAGCACGGTGGAAGGCAACGAATCGGGCTTGTTGTCTTTCGCCCTGCGTTTGGGGAGAAACTCCCTGCCGTCCTCATATTGTCAGTGACTACATTATACGCCATCGTTAGATTTGACGCGTTGAGCTGAGGTACTCGGGGCGCTTTACGCATGCATTCACAAAGTCGATAAAATCAACTGCAACTGTTGTTTTTTTTTTTTTCTTTGTTTTTTTTTGAGACAGCACACTTTTTAAAGCCTGGAAGAAAAAGTATACAACTTGTACTCACTTTTTGTCTTTTCTGGCAGCACCGGTTTCGCGGAATCCCTTGGCGAAAGGGTTGTTGTCGATCTTGAGCTGCGTGATCTGCAAGGCGATCAAGCTGGTTTGAATGTTTTGCACTTTATAAGGAGTATTTACTGGACGCCATATTTGTGGGTGCTGTTTTGAGCGCATGCTCAGAACGAGCTCACATCAATAGGCTGTTAAGACCGGCACTCTTGATGGTGCGGAATGCACGTTGCAAAAGAACTGTGGAAGCTGGCCGTCAGCACGCGCTCAGCATTCGCGCACACAGATATGGCCGCCAGTGAATACTCCCTATAGAGAGTATGCCTGCTACGCAGCATGTTCAAGCACCATATACCACGCTTTGATTCGTTTATATTGCGTGTTCTTCTGCTCGCGCTTGCTACTGTACAGCACCGCAGAAGGAGAAGCTTAGGTCAGGCAACTCCATGCACGTTGTCCCTCAAACACCCTAGCGAAAAGAAAAGAAGTTCGGCTTTTCGGGTGGCGTTATTAATTGAACTTTTCTTCTATGAATTGCGAAACTAGTATGTGTTATGAGGATAGCGTTTTTAAATATATTACCAAACGTGCGCGTGTTAAACAAAATGCATCTGACAAACGAGGCTTGTGAGGACTACGTCAAGCAAGGTATCATCCTCTTAAACATTCGTTAAAAATTAAAAAAAAATGAAGCCTAATCTTTCTTTTTTTTTCGTTTCTGGTCAATGCCAATTACTGGATGTCACATGCTGGTGTGTAGAAAAAGCACCGTGAATTTTTAATCTTAACAAAAAAGCCAAACAGCGGAATAATCGTGCGGGAATGATTGGACAAAATACACGTATCACACGCCCAAAATAGCCATATATTTCTGAAGCGTGACTAGAGTACTGCATTAGGGCGAACCTACAACTTCGAGTCTTTCTTGTTTTTGCAAGCAAGAAAATCAACTTAGTGCTCACCGCTCACAAAGTGCCGAAAATTCAAAGAAGAAAATAAAGAGATAAGATAAAAAGGGAGAGAATCAAGATTTCAGGGGTAGGATCAAGGTGAAAGAAACTTCCGTAGAAGGAAGAGTGCGTCGGCCATTTTCTAAAATACGACGAGCCTAACCTGACGTCCGCTAACGGGCCAGTCGTACCCTATTCCCTCATATAAAGACATTTTAAAAAAACGACAACTTAACACGATGAGTACGAGTCCACGTTTTTCCCTGCATTCACAACCCTACCCGCGGCATAACGTGAGCCCTTCCGGCTAGAGACCAGTGCCCGAGCTCACCTTCTCGTTCTGGTAGGCGGTGACGGCGATGAACTCGGTCTCCTTGAAGACGTACGTCCTGAAGGTGCTGTAGGGCAGCTTGAGGATGTCGTTGGCGCGCACCAGGTGGAACCGGGGCTGGTACTTGTGCATCGAGTTCAGGATGGTCTGCTTGAAACGAGATTAGAAGAGCAGCGATGGTTTAATATCCAACGTTCCATTTCCGAACCAATGAGTTACGAGACAAATTGAACAACAAGACGATATAAGTTAGCCTTTTAACTCCCCGGAAGAATTATCTATTTAACATATTCGCTTGTTTTGTGTAATTTGCACGCTGTTCGAAAATGATATAAACTAATGATATAAAATGTTCCCTACAATAAAAAAAAAATATATTTACTGCTCAGGAAAAAATTATTTAACGTGTCATTTCATCCTGTAATATAGAAAAACTGTATTAAAAAAACAAAAAAAACACTGCTTCCCTGTTGAGCTCATAATTTTGTCCCTACACCAATCTAACCTTATGTTTACGTTTGCCCGCGTAGCTGTCTTCCCCCGTCTTTTTAAATGTTTTTGGTAAAGTCATGATTTTTTTTATTGATCAGACTAATTCAATTTCTTATACACACAGCATGGTTATCAGTGTATTCAGTGTATTTGAATCATTGTAAATCCAAAAAAAAATTATTATGACGATTTTTAGCTTCTTGTATAGAAAGTGATGCTGCCACTACACGGATGCCTATCTAAAATCTTATTTGGGGAATCTCATTGAAAAACTTGCGAAGTTAATTCATACGGCAACCCCGCAAATATTATCGATCATACTTTTTCATCGTGTATTTTGGTTCACGTGCATGTCCCATGGAAACCACTTCAGGTTTGTCATGCGCTACACACGTACAGAGCGCGACACTGTTAGCGCGAACAAGCGATCGCCGGTTTTTCCAGTTTCTCTCTATGACACCACGGGATGTCACCCAAGTTATTATTGTTACGGAAAGAGCTCATGTAGTTCTATAATGTAAGCGATAAAATTTTGTGCTCGCTAATATTATTTCGAAGTAAAATGCAAAAATTCGCCGATGTCGTGTTCGCGCTAACAGTGTCGCGATGTGTACTATATTTAAAACTCCGTGACACAAGGCGCGAGCAATGTTACAAAAGACAATATTTGGAACCCACAGTTTTACAAAAAATTCACCGTTATATGGTGTACATTTATGGAACGGTGGCCCTTGAACGCTCCCGTTACTATACGTCAGCCGTCGTTGTGGCGCAAATACCACTCATGACGCATATGTGTTCCACTGACGTCTATGTGGCATGTGTCAAAACGTCGGCGGTGTAGATGCCTAATGCTGAGGACACGTAAGAGCGGTTATGTGTAGCGACCGACCGATAGGAGCATGAACATTATCAAAGCTTGGCTGATGAAACGATCAGCCTTTACGTGACCGGCGGTTCCCTCTTTCAGTTACGGAGTCGTACGTCTCTGGAGCGCAGACGACGATGTAAGAAAAACAAGAAAGAGGTTGGATGAATTTGCTTGCGACGACTACGTCGTTCGACGTTATGAGGTGCAAAAGAGGCCGGTAAAAGCGAGTGCTGTGTTCATATAAATGCTGCCGGCTCTCTACTTCATTTTTATAATTTAAGATAGGTGAAAGACGACGCAGTTGCTCAAATCAATGGAAGACAAGGCTTAAACAATGTTGAGCAAATGACACTTCAGATTAGTATAAGTTGTGACACACGTCAGAGGGACGAAAAATAAAATTAAATTCGAGTTATAATGCGACACGATCATTACAATATATCAACGTTTTCCATAAAGCCGTAAGATAGCGTGTTTTTAAACTTAAAAACTAAGGCTGTCTGTGGGGCGGAGGTCACTCTCTGGTCTGTTTTACAGATCACGCAAGTAAAGGTCCTCATTTACACTCTAATGCGAACGGAAAGGCGCAAATAGATTGATACACGATATATTTCTTTGAATAAATCATGAAACGATACGAAAGTAATAAAATACTGAAAAATTCACGATTTGGTAGTACACTGAAGTTTTCTAGAAACGACAGTTACACGAAATCCCGATAGATTGTAGACACCGGTCACACCATGTGTTAACAGTGACAGCTGTTGCACTACGGTACATCAGGTATAGGCGCTCTTAGTTATACTCTTAATCTAAAAGTCGTCACAGGAATTAAGATCGAAATGTGTGTTTATTTCATCGCGTGCCAAGTATAATACCACCAATGACAAAATGCGGAAAAACAAATCACACAACATCAACCATTCGAATTCCTCTCTTCAGTCGCTCTACAATATACGTAACAGCAAAGAGAAGAACATTTTGTTATAGAGTAGAAAGCATTAAGTTTTAACTTCTCGTTTTTTCATCTGTATGGAGTAAACTTTTGCACAAAATGAGAGGAATGTATAGGGATATGCTTTGTTTTGTTTTTGTAACCAAATCGTTTGGCTACCTGTTCGCAACCAAATATAACTGGGCCGTTGATTGTCCGGTATTTATTTATAACGACAATCAGCTAATGTTTTTGTGTGTTTATTATTTACTCAAATATCGTTGTATTTCGGTGGCCTTTTTTCCGATGGACGCTAAAAACTGTGATTAGAGCGAAAAAAAATCTAGTAAAGAAAACAATCAGTTTAAGTCTAACTGGGGAGGTTTCGACAAATCCCGTCCTAGTTGGAGCAAATATGTTCAGAAATTAGTGTTTTCTTGGCTAGGCCGCCCTAGAGAATCATCTCCTGCCGGGACGAAATCCGGTTCCCAGTTTTCTTCTCTTCATTCCCCACTCTTCTCTCCTCCTCTCCCACGGGAGCGAGTCTCTGAGCTTCTCCCCGCAGAAAGGAGGGGGGTCTCTTTCTTTTTAGAATGGAAAGGAGGAATCGCCAAGAACTCTAAAACATCACTCATACATCGATATCTCAAACGGATAGCCGTATTTTTGGGAAAGAAGGGCGCCATCAAGCGGGGACTATGACGTCACGGTCCTGCTGGAACAGTTGAGAATCAGGGAAAGCGGCCTTTCGTCTCTCCTCCTCACTTCGTTTCACTTACTCGAGGGGACGAAGCGAAGCGGAGAGGGTATAAGAATCGCGACGTGACGTCTCGTCGGCCTCATCGGCAGTGTTCAGTCGCGCAATTCTTTTCCAAAAATACCGCCATCCGTTAGAGATATCGCTCTATGAGTGATGTTCTTGGGTTTTGGAGGCTGGAGCGATAGGCGGAATGCCTATTGCTCCAGCCTTTTTTTTTGTAAGCTCCAAGTTTCGGTTTCGCATCACTTTAACCAATTTTGTATTTTTGACACCAAAAGTTGTTTGTCGCTGTTTTTTTTGGTTTCAAATCTGATTTTGAATTTTCGACACCGACGAATGTTTTTCGGTGTTTTCTTTTTTTTTTTTGTTAAAACGGGAATGTCTATGAACTTGTTATAACAAACAACACCTTGGGAGATTTGCTCTTTCCTTTTATGTTTCAAAGAGATGCGAGTCTCCCCCGCCGACACGCATGCTTCGACGGCATCGCTCGGGTGATGATCGACCGTCGAGAGATCCCGTCAAGGGTCGTGGAGATTCCTCGCTCCTTTCCATCTGCCGCTCTCCCACGTGCGAAGGAAAGCTTCAGCCCGCAGCAGCAGCGGCGGCGGCATCACGGCAGGAAGATCCGAATCGATCGGCGCCGCTTCATACTCCGCCATGATGGTTGTGGCGCGAGCAAAAGAGAAAGGAGAAGGCAGCCGTGTGGCTGGTGCCAACCAGCCAATGGTGGAGCGCGTCTCTTCGGACGCCGACCACAACGCCCTTGTGTCGAACCTGGGGTTCGGTGGCCGAGCGTTAACCCAGCACAGCTCGGAGCACGCGGAGCGAAAGCGCCCGTGTTCCGAGCTGGTACACGACCGTAGCTCCGGTGTGCGGTCGTGTATCACGACTGCGTGGTACACGTTAAGTACACCCCAGGCTATAGAAGTGGTACTGCACTGGCTAAATTTTTTATCTACAGCGGAGACATCGGACGCGTATTGGGACAGACTAACTTTCAGCCGTCTAGACATGCACACAACAGAATTTGCTGAACGCCACAAAGAGATGCCAGGCCGGCTCCCAGGGGCTTCGCCACCCGGGGCCACGTGCTTCAGGCTCGATGGTGGAATCGGAAAAACAGGCTGCACTGACGCGAGGTTCATGCCTGACACGTAGGTCGGGTATCAAACATCGTTCCGCATAGAATTGCAGGCTCGCGCTCAAACGTTTTGTTCGGTTCCTGTTTCTGCACAAATCGTGTGTATTTTTAATTGAAACAAACCTTTCCACGATCATCGTAAGCATTACCCTGATTTTAGTTTGCCCTGAAGCAAAAAAAAAAGTCCTACTCGTACAAATGTGTATAAAATACGCAAACAAAAGTCTATTTGATTGTATAGAAAAAGGCTATCTGCTGTCTCATAGTTCTAAGATTCCAATGTCGCACGTCTCCCTCGCATCGACGATTACTTCTCCGTGAACGTAATTCGATCCTTTCACTGCCTTCGTTGCCTGGCACGTGCAGTTAGTTACTTTACACGTCGCAGTATAAATATATGAAAGAACTTGTTGGGCGTTCTATGTAGGAAATGAATGCGCGAGACCACGGAGAACGATGCTGAATAGTTCTGGAGCAGGCATGACGCACCGACTTTTAGCAAACCGTTACCATGTTCCGCGTACCTCACACTACTAGAGCCTTTGTAAAGCATGCCTTTAAGCGCGCTCCCCGCGGTCAGGGTACACTCCGGGCGAGCGCAGCATGCTTCAAAGGCTCCAGTAGTGCAGGACGCGGAACACGGTGAAGGTTTGCTAAACGGTTCTATTCACACCACCCTTCCGTGAGCAGTGTGTTTTTTTTCTTTTCTTATTTGTCGGCATAAGCAGTTTTTTCCAAATCTGCTCTTCTTGTGCTCCATTTTTAGAGGAGCATATCTAGGAGAACGTATTTGTGACATCGCACACTGAAACAACCTGGAGCTAGGGGAGGGGGGGGGGGGGGGTTGTAAGCTTCGTGCGTGTTTCTTCAACCAATCACGAACGAACTTGTTTTTGTAGATCTCAGCTTATCTTTCATGCACGCACAACACGAGTTATTGACCACATGTTAACAGAGAGTTTGAGAGCATTGAGCGCCAACGTTTTTAGTCCCCCAAACAGCTTGGGGCGTCGCACTGCAAAAGCTCTGTGCGATGCACCAAGCTGCTCGGGGGACTCGAGTAAATCTCTCCAATAAATAATAAATAATATTGACACAAGGCTGCTGAGTGCATGCTTTCTTTTGCCGAAGATGAATCATATTGGGAGTGCAAGTACATGACTGCTCTGAAACCGGAGTGTGAAATGAGCAATGTTATGTAGGATGAGAGGGTTGAAGACTCCTGTGTGACGATATTGATTTAAAATATATTGGGAAGATCGCCAGGGCACGCGGTGTGCGTTTTTTAGAGCCTTTCCACGATCAACCAAATCATGCTGGGACTCACTCTCGGCAGGCAAAGATGGCTCACGGACTACACTGTGATCTTCAGTAAGGTGAAATTAAATATCAACAGCGATCGT
Organism: Ixodes persulcatus; assembly: GCA_013358835.2. Taxonomy (NCBI): domain Eukaryota; kingdom Metazoa; phylum Arthropoda; class Arachnida; order Ixodida; family Ixodidae; genus Ixodes; species Ixodes persulcatus. The sequence goes on from JABSTQ010011216.1 coordinate 884,187, forward strand.
TCCCGTATGAGATAAAGCATTTAAAACCAATGCTCTCAATAAATAAAAATAATTACTTCTCAGTTGTTTCCGTTTTTGTGCGCTGAAGCCTCTATATATGCTTGATAGATTATGGACAACATTAAATATGGACTGCTTCTGCCCCACCGAAAACCTACATTCTAACACGATTATTTATAATAGCTTAGAAATGGCGGAGCCTGGTCAGCACCGACTGTCCCACTACCATCGGTTGGTCATCGCCAATAAGATGGCCCCATCATAACGAAAAATCAAAAATTCATCGCGAATAAACGGAGGCAGCAATATTATACGTTTCTAAACAGCAAGGACAAAGCACATCCACAGATGTCACGCAATACAACCGGCATATTAAAAATAAAGTCGTTTTTTTTTTCTCTTTCTTTACAAATGCAAGTGGAATTGATTGCCTAAAATTAAACACAGGGCCGCCAAATGCGCGTCGTCTTACTTGTTTGATTTTTTTTTTTCATGTTACAGTGAGCATGCAAAAATCTGAAAAACCTAACACATCTACCTCTTGTAAAAAAAAAGAAAAAAAAAAACGTGCAGACGTTTATAATTAGAATGATTTCTAAGAGCTGGAGGTTTTTGACTGTTTCGATTCAGTGATGTGACAATCATCGTATCGGTGACGAACAGAGCTTTTGCTTCTCACAACGAACAAAATAAAAAAAAGACGCATGATTTTATTTCTTGATGCCAGAGCGGGCCTTCAAACGGTCAGAATCTGAGAAACGCTGGTGACGTTCGGAGCTCAAACTTCGGCTCAAGTTTTATATTAACCGGGTCCATTGTTTCACTAGGGTATCGCATTGTCCAGTACATGCAGCTGAGGAGAGCGACCGTATTTATGTGAAACAACGACAGGACGCGACACTGGAATAAAAGCCGTTCGCCGAAACGTGTCTTAAGACGAACTGCATGCTGAAAGAGTAGACCTATGTTTATATGCTCAGCCACAAATCGATGATAAAAGACTAACAGACCCCTGGTGTATACACTCTCGGTGGTGGGATATACCAACGAGTGCGGACTCGGAGCATGTTCACACCGGGAGTGGAGCAAACACAACATAACTTTTAAATAAATGTAACACGCATGTCCTAAAGTTAAATAAAAAATATTTAATAGTGTCCCGACCAAGCTGGGATGGTAAATGCATGCGTCACATTATCAGAGCGATGACTACCTTGACGCGCCAACATTTTATCGAAGAACCGATTCATCTTCGGATGTGAGATAAGTTTCACGAAGACGTAGTATTAACTAAGTGGTTTATGAGAAACCAATGAATTAGGATAACAATAACAGAGGAAGTTATTTTATGAGATTTCTCTGTCATTCTCGGCTTTATCTTGGAATTAAGTTTCTGTCACGAGGCATTAAGACTCCTGCAGAACTCGTTCGGTATGTCTTTGACACATCGCGCATGAACCACCAAACTCGGAAAGCTCGGCATCATGCCACCGTCCACGTAATAATTGAAATCCGCGGTCGAGCACTGAGTCCGCCTCGTTCATCGGCATCGATCAATCAGCAGCCCGCGCGCGGCCGTTTCCTGGCCGTGCTCTCTTCTCCGAGTGCTTGACCCGCTCCGAGCAGCAGCGAGCCTAGTGTTCGGGCCCAGCCAACATGGCGCTGCGCCCTGGCCGTCGGACCGAACGCGGGGGCCGCACCATCGATCGGCGCCGAAGCCAGCGGCGCGGTCCGCGCCGCCTTGAAGCCCCACTCAGGGAGCTGCCGAGGCGGCGGAGGCTCCGGGTCCTCTGGGCCGTGCACTTGGCGCTTGATATATGACGCCAATATTTGAAACGGCCGGGGAGGAGACAACGAAATCGCATTTGCCAGCGCCGGGCCCGGTCGTTAGGACGGGCACACTCGCTCGATGATGCTTGGCTCGCCGCCGTGCCGCGGGATCCTAACGGTTCTAGAGGGCGACTCTCTGGAAAGCCAAGGCGGCCGCTCGTGTCCCCCCGCAGACGGCCGACGGGGAAGGGAAAACTTTCGCGAGACGGCCAGCTTTATTGCTACAGAAAGAAGCGGCGCCGCCCTCTGGTGGCTGCCATGGCTAAACAAGCTGTGTCTCTGTGGGACGACGTCGCCAATGTGAGAGTCAGTCCTTCATTTTGCCTCCAAGATTTGCTTTTTCGGCTGGGAACTAAGTAATACGTGTTTCAGGCTGCTTATTACATCACATTTCACGAACGTTTAATGAGCAGTCAAGACTTGGAGAGAATATATTTCAGGGTAGCATCCCAGAACAGCTCCTGGAATCTTGCTCGAGGATACCAAATGTATGTGCGCCCTTCTGCAGGTAACGCAGGTTGTCGGTGAGAACTGCAATGAGGCCGTACATTCTCATTGGTTCCCTCGGCCGATCCATACTCGCTTGATACTAAAAGTGACACGAGAAGCACACAATGAGTGCAATCTTACTCGGCGGAGTTCGGGTTCAATGTGCATACCTTATATCTTGAAAGTGTTCCTGCTTATGTTTCTGAATCCGAGGTAGGCTGTTAAGCCGTACGATATTTTTTGTTTCCGCACGGGGCACTTTCCTTTGGATCGATTGTAAACGGCGACGGTGGCACTAAAAACTCGGCCTTCACTAAATGGCCGCCTGGTTGGCCGCACTCAGTTATCACGCACTACATAAATTTGCTCTTTTAAAGGGACGGGCTCACAAAACAACGCTGGACGGATAGGCGGGACGCTGCAAAACCGCAAAACATCACTCATACAGCGATATCTCTAACGGATCGCAGTATTTTTGGAAAAGTGCGCAATTGAACACGGCCGACGAGGCGCACGAGACAACTCACGTCACGATTCCCATTCCCTCTCCCCCTCGCTACGTCCCGTCGAGCTGGTGAACCGAAGCGAAAAGAGAAGTGAGGCCGCTTCCCCTCATTCTCAAATTCTCCCGGAGGACAATGACGTCAAAGACCTCGCTTGATCGTGCCCTTCTTTTCCAAACATACGGTCATCCGTTTGAGATATCGACGTATGAGTGATGTTTTGGAGTTCGTAGCATCCCGTTCAACGCTTCTGCGGCCTTATTTTGCGAAATCCAAATTTCAGTTCAGTATCTCTTTAAGTGAAACCAATTGCCTCCCTTTTGGGTACATTCGAGTAGATAATCGCCATCAGGCGCGTACTTACAAAGCCGTGCTTGTCGGATATGTTGTTGGTGAGCTTGAGCTTGTGGAAGGACACCACCTTCTGCATCCACTGCTCTCCGGTCGACGGCGAGTCCGGATGGATGTACATGCGCTTGGGCATCTCCGGATCCGCCTTTCCCGCCACCACCCAGCGGCGGTTCTGGAACTTGTAGCGGCAGTCATCGGCCGCCACGATGTCCATCAGCATGATGTACTTGGCCTTCTTGTCCAGACCCGTCACTCGAACTTTGTACGGAGGAAACATGCGCCTGAAGAAGAAAAAAAAAAAGGAAGTAAATACGTTAGTGTTTTTTTGTGTAAACAGTCTGACCTAAAAACAAAAATACTATCTTCATTCTAGATAGAGAATTTTTGAAGAACCACTAGTCACGCAGCAGTATTGTTCAGAATGTTTGCACGTGCCTTTCATTGATGTAACATCAGTTGCCATTCTGGCGGTCTTGCTGCCGAACGCTCAACTTCTGCACTTCTGCAGCATGTATTTCTCACCGGTGAGTTTATTTTTCAGGCAAGAACAAGTAGAAATGTTCACCGGAATGGTGAACATTCATCACTGGCAAGCCATGTATAGATGTGAAGCGTTTCGAAAGGCATCGGGCGACGTCCAGGCTTTGAAGTATATTGCTCGAGCAATTCGCTGTCCAGACTCTGAACACCGATTTCGAAAATAACGATCTTGCAATTCGTAAACGTGGAATGTTTCGGCTTGCGGAAGAGAAAAAGATAATATGAGATTATCAAAGCATTGATTCAAGAGTCAAGACTGCTCGAGAGATGACTGAAGCCAAAAGGCGACACGATGTCACTTCGGAGGTATCCAGCCTTCGTCGAGTGCGTCTGTAAGACTATCAGGGTTTCAAGGCATTGCAGCAAGGATTTAACTGACGTAAGGATAGTACGGAGGAACTTTCACAATCGACGTGTTCTTTCTCATGCTGATAATAGAAAACTAGTGTCCACAACCCACGACCAGTGTGACCTCCCCCCCCCTTCCTTTTTTTGTTCTTTTTAAAGTAGCATTAAAGAAATGGCAGAGCCAGTTTAATTTTTATTTTTTTTTTCAATAATCCACGCCTGTCACGAAGATCCTTCTTCCCCTCAATCTCACCGAGAAAAGCGGATTTTGACGCGAACAATACGATTCTCTCCATCCCCACGCACCGAGAAAAAGATCGAGCCATGGGCGCAGCAGCAGTACAAACCGCCATCCAGTGCGTCTGCCCCCCCCCCCCCCCTCACACACACACACACATTTTTTCTCTTCTTCTCGTTCACCGCAATGCAGATGCTTTTTCTTTTTCTTTTTTTCTACACACTCCACCCTCGGCGTCTTTTCATACCGCACACGCTCGCTTTCCCGTTTTTCTCCTTTGATTCGGTGGCCTCAACAAACCGGCCCTCCCTCTCCCACCGTTTCCTCGTGCTCTTTATTCGCTCGCCCATGGTGTGTCGATCGCTCCACACGCTTCGCCGTGGGAACAGTCGAGGGCGGAACCCCGTGAAGCGGCAGCTGTTGCTACGTAAGGGCCGCCGCCATTCTCTTCTCCGCGTCCCCTCCCTACCGCCAATTCCCCCCCCCCCCCCCTCCGCCTCCTGATTCAGGCCCTGTTTTTTTCTTCCTACGCTCGCAGGTTGCCAGGGCAACGGGGCGCGTCTCGGTGGCAGCCAATGGTGGCGCGGCGACCAAAGGCGTCAACATTGGCGGCTTTCCTGCCGAAAAATCGACACCCATCGAGCGAGTCCTTGTATGTGTTGCCCTGCCGCCGCCCGAAAGACGCTTCGCCTTCACCGCGGGGCGGAGCCGCGGTCGACTCGGACCAATAATAACCGGACTTGCCCCCGCGATTCTCGAGATTTACTTTAGCGCTTCTTTGGGTGTAGGAAAACTGGAGCTGGCTTTTTCGCGTTCAAGATGGCGGCGCTGCTGAAAGTCAATCGGGGTGGCTTACCGCATCGCTCCTCCCTTGGCCATCCTTACTCCTCTCTCTCTACCCCCTTCTGTAACAGTTACGAGAGAGTGTCGACTCGGGGCTGCTTGCCGTTTCTAAATTTGGAAATGGCAGGGAAAGCCCGTCGACTCGAAGCCACTTTGAGACGTTTCAGGCATTAAACTTTGAACAGCACCTGCGACCGCCGTCTGCTGACGAAATGATGAAAGCGCTATCGGGTTTCGCTCGTCTCGAACGACGAAATAATGGATGCAATTTTTGTCTCGATTCTTCGATAGCGCAGATGAATACAAATTGCCCGAATTGGCAACACGACACACGTAGCATGTAAAGGAATTCTTCCTTTTTTTCATCCTAATAAGGTCGCCGCTGTCTTCGTTGCATTGTTTTCTCCGCAGTACTCCGCTGTAGTGCGCGGAAGCCGCACTGCCTGAACCGTTTCTTTTTTGCTTTTGAAGTATTGACTTTTTATATGCGTTTTTAACGTTAACGAGTGACAAATATAAACTATACGTCACAGGTATATTTTCTAACCTGAATTCGCTCGTTTGCCTATTATTATTATTTATATAGTTTCCACGTAAGCAAACGAGTTGTGACCATGAAGGAGCATCATATCCAAATAGATCCGATATTGTGACACGCAAGCGAACCCCAAATGCTAAAGATTGTGCACAGGTATAGATTCCTATCGACAACACTAGTTTTATAGGCACGTTTAGCGCACATTAGGCATTCTAATACTAACGTATAAACAAAAAACGCGAGACAGATACCCCCTTTTCTTTTTAGGACGTCATGCGGTTATCTTTCATCTATATAGTGGCCGACGCGGGTCGTAAAAATGAGCGTACTTGCATGGGCATGATCGATACAGATCAAGAAGAGAGTTTTGCTGTGGAGCAAAACAAAAGTTGGTTATCGCAGGCTCGCGCGCTTTGCCATCTCCGTTGGAAGCAAAGTACGCGGCGAAACATTTTTCCTTCGCACGCGAACAACCGCCGACTGTATATTGCCCCTGCTCTCATGAGACACGTCACGCGAACTCTCGGTCGCGAATCGTGTGCCCCAAAACGAGCGAGCTTCGTGTGTGTGTGTCGCCGGAGAACGAGCTCAAGGCTTGACTTCTTTTTCTCTCTCTCTCTTTCTCTCTCGGTTTTGCGTTGAAAGCGAAAGCATGCTTGTTCGCTCAGAGGCTGACTCGCCTCGTCATTGCCACCAGCGCGTCTAGCAGAGTCTATCTCAATGAGCGTGACGCTAGAACGCGGAGACACCAAGACGAACACGTCTGCCGCCTGGCGGCGACTCTCGTTCAGTTTGAGTGTGTTTGCCGCTTGAAGGAGGGTCGGGCTGGGATCTACCAGCGATGACGTCAAGTGCCCGACTTGTCTTCTACGTGGTATTCGTCTGACTAGAGACACGAAACAAGCTATAAGCTTCAGCGTGTGGACACTGCAGCCATCTTGTTGTTTAAAATCATAGCCGCCAGTTATTTGAAGCCTTATCTTAAAGTCCTTAAGCTGTCAATGACGTCGCACTGCAGTGCGAGTAAACACGCGTGAGTTTCAAAGCACGCTGACAAAGCGCACAACTCTCGGCCATGCCCCATGGGTCTCTCAACAATTTAAAACAACCTTTCTTTACTCTCTTATTAAGGATGTGAAACTATTAAAAACTAGTTTCGTGTCCTTTAAATATTTCTACCTTTACAAAAATTGAAAGAGGCACGCGTGGTTCTGGAAAATCAATAATTCCATCGACCAATCAATCAATCTATCAATCGATCGAAAGCCGCTTTACCCGTCGTCATACTGACGAGGCGGCAGGGGCGAAAATTCTAAACATTCCATTTAACGGAAGGATTCATGCGCGTTTATGAAGAGAGGAGAGGGAGGACAAATTAAACGCATGATCATTCATCGCTCTCCACCTCCTTTGCAAACACGTTGACGACTGCGTGGCCGAGTAGATTGACGGGCGAGCGAAACAAATGTGGTCAAGGCGTCGCGAAAAGGCAGCGCGGTTCCCCGAAGGCGTATATAAACGAGGCACCCAAGCGAGCCTCAAACCACCGTGTCAGTGCAAACGGGCAATTAAAGTAATTCCCCCTTTACCCCTCGACGCCACTTGACCTTTCGGGGTTATGCCAACACGCTCGCCGCGGAGAACGTGGGCTGCAGGAACGATTCTCCTCTCGATCATCACCAGCTCGTTATAAAGGTATACACTCCTATGTGTATGCATGTATACTAGGTATCGACGTGGTCTGGCTACGGCCCAAAATTACACCGGTTGCTCCTTTTGGTTATTCACCGGTCGTGACAGGTTGTTGGGGGCCTGTAATCAACGGAGCTGTGACTGGTAGAAGCGATTGCGAGGAAGCGATAAACCGCGGACCGTCTATACGGACGCGGATGTGTCGCGAGGACTGTTTAATCGTTGGCACGCCGCAGGTTTGCACTACTGACGCATTCATGCGTGCTCAAGATGTTAAGTGTAGCCGCTATGGAAGTATATAAAGAAGCGGTCAAACGAGACGGGTAACTTCCGACTGACGGTTACACCTCGTAATTGCCGGATCGAAGCTCGGCATCGTTAGCCACGGTCTTGGCTGGACACCATGCGAAACAGTTCGACAGCCACTAATTTCGATGTCGTTTCCCCACGTCTTCCCGCTTGAAGTTACTGCCGTCGTCATCGCCGATAGAGGAGAGGAGAACCTGGATGTGTGTTTGACTCTAACGGCACATACTAGCGTTTACAACCCCCTCGATGGCTCGGAGGCAAACCGCCGGCCTACGGAATGTCAGTTGGCGGGTTTTAACCCCGGCCGGAGTGCGTGCCCTTTGACGGAGGCCTCTCGCGGAAAATTAGTGCCGTTTAGGCTGAGATTTCAGTTGCGCCTTAAAAGATCCTCAGATGGCAGAAACTAATGTTCAGCCATGATTTTCTTCCTTGGAACTGCACTTAAAACTATAAACTTTTGCTCTTATAACGTTTCTATTGTATCAATTAGATGTTTCACCGAAGATAGCAGGGTATATCTTGGATGGAACTAATCTATGGGTGGTGACTTGCGACAAATATTCTATTAGTAGGCGCCGATAGAGCGCAGTGTTGCACAAGACTCCCAGTATCGATCGAGCGCTGAAAGTCTTGTGTATATATACTGCTACCGAGTAAAGACGATATTTCGCCCGATATTCCAGGCCGCCACCCGGGAAGTCACTGGCCTGCACTCTGCTTCTGAGCCAACCAAAGGGATAAGCAGCAAAAGAACTTGAAAACAAAACACCATCCGCATTGTATTTATCGCACATATTGTACCGCATATTGTCTCTCTTTCCCCTCACGCCCTAGAAAAGTAATGCTTGCCCACGTCCAAAGTATCCCTGAATAGTCTTCTGTGCCACTCAGTCAGCGATTTGTAGCTTGTAACTTGACCAACTACTTTCCTACTCTGCTGACCTCAATCAAAATGATACATCACTAGACATTCTACTGCGTTTCTGCAAATCCGAGATGGCCAGTCAGCGCCGCATGTGCTCGTTCTATAAAAACGTCCGGCAACGCTGCGAACACTCTACGTCGACTACATAGTATACCCAGGACGCTTAAACACTGAAGACCCCATGAGGGAAAGACAACAACAAAGAAGCCCGAAAATGACAGGCCGCTATATGCCTCTTAATCGTGCATGGCCAGCCACGTGTAGAGGAGTCACGTCCGCTCTGGCGAGAGGAGTCTTTTATTTGTTTATATATATATTTTTTATAATTCTCATCACACCGCACGTGCACTCTGTTGAAAGATCCTCCTTCGCTCTGCGCTTCCCTGTTTCTGCATCGTGGAAAAGAACGCGCTTGATGGGACGGCCCAACTGTCGACGCTGTCCTCGCCGCTGTCCGTAAATGTTTTAAGCAGACGTCTCAATTATGGATGCACCAGACTGGCTGCTGTTCGTATCTGTGAGTTCAAATAAATTAATCTCGGTGTCCCGCCGCCGAAAGTATTGATAGACAACTGCCGTAATTTCGTTACGGCCGTGTCATGTAAATATCTTCGCATCAGCTCTAGCTTCTTATCACTCATATAAAAATTATTCTCATAGGTTTGAGGTTTCTTTTGTACATATGTAAGACACAATGCCTAAGCTTATTGACTGATCGGAGCTACGAGCTGCTTGCACGCGCAAGCTTCGCGGAGATGACAACTCAATATGTCAGTAGTATTTCACGTGACGTAATCAGGCATGGAGTATGACAGCGCCGGACAAATATAGCGGAGCACCTCGATGCGTCGACTGAAACGCTTTGAGGCTCTGCGATACATTTCTTTCAATACATGGCCGGAAAAACGTCAGGCTACTCATTCCCCTCCCTCCATCCTCCTAAAACGGTCTAAATAGACGTTCTCTACGAATACTACTCCGGACATTGCCGTGCAACTGGTGGTCCAATTACCGCAGGGAAACCTGCTTCTCCCTTTCTCACATTCACAAGAGCTAGCTTTTTTTTTTTATTTAAACAGATTGTACAAGTGAGATGCCTCCCCGAGATAGCAAAATGCGCGAGAATCGTGCGCCTCGCCCAACATGCGCGCTTTTAGCACTCTTTTAAATTAGACGAATCGTAGAACCGACGCGAGAAAATAAACCACGCGCGGAAATATTTCCGGTGATCCGCAGCACAGCCCATTCGTCAGAGAGCTGAAAGCAAAGAAAGGCGCCAAACTACATCACTCCGTTCCACCTCATACGATGGACCGCGCCGGACGGTACACCAACCGTCCCGGCCAATCCAGCGCCGCTAACGTATCACGTGACCCCACGCATCGCAACGCCCTTTTCAAAGATCACATGACACACGCACGGCATTCGACTTGACTTGGGTGGCCCGTAGTGTCCAGCGCGGTCCGCCGTACGAGGTGAAACGGGCTAAAGAGACTCCCGGCAGCGGGAGCTACAGCGACGACGTAGTATACATCCTGGATGCTCGGCCTTTCTCCCCAGGACGTGGCATTTATCACCCCTTTCAGAAAGCGCGAGACCAAATACCCCGATCACGACTTCCCCAATCGCAACTCTGCTCTCCCTCGCCTCGGAAGAAGCATGCAGACGATGGATATGCGCTCGCTTACTTCGCGGGGATGACGGCGTGAAGAGAAAACAAATACCGGACCGCGAACATCGTTCATCATATATGACCCGCGCGCCAACGTGCGTCTGTTATGCTTTATGTTATGCACGTGTGTTGAGCGTGCTGCTGGTTGAACCTTCGTTGTGTGCACTAGAAAAAATTAAAACACAGGCGCGAAGAAAAAAAAAGAAGAAAAAACGACGGAAACCTGCACGAGATTTGGAGCAACGAAAAATAGTTTCACGCTCATTTCGAACAATGATAAAATTTATTCAGCAAATCTGAAAAGAAGAAAGAATGGTTTTGTTCAGTGCCATCAAGTGGCTCAAATATCAGTCTAAATTCGTGTATGCTAATGGAGGTTAACATGCCGATTAGTCAACGGCAGACGTACAAAAGCTACTGTGTTCTTCGATGTATATAGTTATTACTCTATTTGTTTCAATTTCGATGGTGTTAAAAAAAGAAAACAAAAAAACTACCACTCTTTTTGAGGCGTCTATACTCTGTTTCACCTTATGATGTACCGCAGGAAAGGCTACAAGCGCGAGCTCCTTGGTCTGGGGCACATCTCGGCGGCACAAGCTCTCGTGACTTAAGGGGTATTCACACGAGGGAGAAATCCCGGGGATTTCTCCCCGGCACGCGCATCCCACGACGAAAACGTCAGGCTTTGCGATGAGCAAAAGCCTCGCGTTTTCATCTCGTGAGGCGCGCGTGCCGGGGAGAAATCCCCAGGATTTCTCCCTCGTGTGAATACCCCTTTAAGAGCGGCTGCCAACGCTATGAGCTCGCGTTTCTAGCCTTCGCTGCGGTACAACATAAGGTGAAACGAAGTATAGTTGAGTACACACGATAAAATTCTTTACATTTTATTGTCATAAGCTGTCTGGGGCGTGTCGAAGCTGAGCATTCCAAGGATTTGCATGGCACCCTCAAAAGCGTAGCGCATCGAAGCTTATACGTCTCGTCATGGTGACATCGAACAACAATCTATAGAGCGAACGCACGTCTGCAATGTTCTGGCTCCGCGTCGGTGCCCGTCTTCAAAATATCGCTTCACCAGCCATCAAAGGCAGCCATTCGCACGTACAGATGTATACACTCAGAAGAAAATAGTTACCGAAGTGGCTAGACTGAATTTCGGAAAGGGTCTATTATTTTACGATAAATAATCACGCGTGGTTCCTTTTCCGAAAAATATCGCGTAACTGTTTTCTTGTTTTCCGATTTTCGTGTGGTTTTCGGTGAGCTTGGTTGCACGCGTGTTCCAGCCTTAGCTCGAATGAAAACAGGCCGCAAATAATCGCGTTCTGTACAGCTCTGGTGCGCATGATTTTTCCTCGAAGCGACGCTACCGGTCAGGTTCTTGCACTGACGAACTTCACAAATTTCGGGGGTACAGGGTTTTGGTTCATAATCATTATTCTCGTTTGTTCATTAGTTGAGCCTCCTGAATATCTTCATGCGGCACTCTCTCGTCTACATCTTTGATATGTGGTGGTGCGGCCGACAGTCATAGCGTCGCGTTCCTCTCCGCCACCAACACGTACCCCAGACTGTATTCTCGGGGTAAGGTAGACCACCGTTCTCTTCTTGGGCCTGCGGAGGGATGCGCTGCAGCGGACGAGACGGACGCCAAACATCGCGTCCTCACTTAAACGTTGGTCATGTAACAATCAACGTATTAAATTATAGATATTTCAGTAGACCACACGTCACTACATTCGTGACCTCTAGAGATGCATTGTACATAGTGTCAAGCAATGTAAGAGTGAGTCTCTAGACTGATTAATAAAAATAAGGGAGTATGTGTGAGTATGTGTGTGTGTGTGTGCGCGCGCGTGTGTGTGCGTGTGCGTGTGTGTGCGGGTGCGTGCGTGCGTGCGTGCGTGCGTGCGTGCGTGCGTGCGTGCGTGCGTGTGTGCGTGCGCGCGCGCGTGCGATTTTGCTAAAGTGGTAAGGTGCTCAGATTTGGACAGGTGCAATCGCATCCCCAATGAGCTATTAACGTTCCGAAATATATAAAAAAAGCGGGGCGTACTATATCTATGTAGAATCTGTTCGGTCACAGCAAACAAAAAGAATGTCTGCGCATTTTCATTGATGTTCTTTCTGATTCTGCCGGCGTAGCAGGCCGGTTGATTAACATAAGCTTCGGGCGCTTCAAGGTCGTCTCCTGTGTCTACTTCATAAATCAACACTGAGCGCGTCCACGGACTTCAGTTCCAGTTTTCACGGATCTTGTGTTTTTCGGTTTTGTTTTGTCTTAACTCTTCAACCTCACCAGGAATAAGTGAGAAACGTATAGGCGGGTGTGTAAAGCTCTCTACATTTTCCAGTTTGATGTTGTTATTTATGCCGAACAATTTCGAGACTATGAGTATGTAGTAATCAGAAAAACAAAATATCTGTTACGATTCCTCCTGTCCTCAATCCTTACAGCATATCAAGCGAAGACATAATAACGTACGGACATGGCAGAACTGTTAAAGTTAAAGGGATCTTACCGTGATATATGGAAGTTACTGAGTCTTGCGCTGGTCACGTAGAGAGGGCGTAAATATAGTCATATCATGTGATATTTATTTTATTAAAAGACGCCCCAATATCTGTTAAATCAATTATGAACATCAATACGAAACTTCACGCCAAACTTCCCAAGCATGCATGGCAAGTCGTGTTGTGACGTCGCATCAGGCATGGTAAAGTCAGAGTCACAGGCATTGACCTATTCCCGGTTTTGATAAACATGGCTGATAATGCGTACAACGACCATATTTGAAAAATTGAGCTTCCCTCAATACCGTAAGTCTCGTTTTTCTTAGAACGATTTTATTTTACTGAGACAGTAGTCGAAAGCTTACGTGGCTCTCTTTGCCTGATTTTACGTCAGGGCTTCCGCTGTTACCAAGGAAAACGCTGTATGTGTGTTTTGCAGGTGCCGACTGAGCAGCTAGAGCTCCGTTTAAAATTGAATTATACTTGTGCGGCGGAGGATTAAAAAGTTGGATATTGTGCGGATGATATTCGTAAAAGCAATGACCATACAATTTGTTTTCTGGAAGACAAACATTTTGAGTCGTATTTCGTATTATGTCGTACTCGGCGCGTTGTCATCGAGTGCCTTTAGATTGGCGAAGCCTGGATCTGACCAGTTCAGCGCCATAGAGTGGCGTGAGATGAACCTCGTAAACATACATAGTTTCTTTTTTTTTCATTATAATGTGTGTGTGTGTGTGCGTGTTTCACTAACGAGTTTCGATAACGTTACAATGCATGCGCAAATGCGCCGGTGGAGAATCGGGTATCGTAATAGGAGTTACAAACAAATTTACTAAAACTCCCTAAAGACCGTTTGTTACTCCCAAGCCTCGCACATCGTCGCACAGTCTCTAGTACTCATAAAATCTAACACCATATTCTTCGGCTTAAGCCACAACTAATCACCCCCCCCCCTCCCCTTTACTTTGTACCAGCACGCCTTGATCATCGTCACAAAGTCGGTGTCCCATTTTACCACTCGCACGTTTATGATGACTCTTTTATCACCAATACTTCCATAGGCTCGAACCACTTACCCGCATCGCTCGCATCAATTTATGACCACGCACTTTTTTGTACATCTATTGCCAATTTCATGTTCCCTGTTCTTTAAGTATTGTATATTTTGTTCCATTTGCACTATTATGACTATCGTTCCCGCTCCCCTCTGTAATGCCGTGTGCCCTGAGGGTAAAATAAATAAATAAATAAATTGACGCGTTCTACTGGAATCCGTTTCTCGTCCTGATTTGCACGCAGCCACGGTTGCTGTCGGCACATTCCCCGTATTTGTGAAATTAACCCATATTTCCAAGATACGTACACAACCCTCGCCTCCGCGCGATAAAAAAGAAGAAAAGCAAAAACATGTGCGACACAACCACGAAGAAAGCAAAGAATAAGACAAAACCTCGGTGAAACCCGTAGCTCTATACTCAGCAGCCGCGAGCCGTGGTCAGCGAGGAGGGCAGGGTCATCCATCTCGGAACCATGGCGTTGCGACAACCTCTATGGGGTCATACGTCTTCGTATACATATCGGCTTCCCATCTGCAGCTCCATTGTGTCGGGCGCAGAGCGGAGACCCAAGGGAGAGAGGCTTTTGTTCCCGCTGTCTTTTGCCGCAAAAGTGACGAACGGCATAAAGGAGAAGAACAGGCCGAGGCGTGTCAACTCTCTCGCAACAACAATAGCGTTGGAAGAAGAAGTGACACGCTCGTTTGGGGGGCCCCCGGGCCCGTGCGTCGTGCGCCTCGACTCGAAGGAAGGCGCAGCTACAAGGACAATGCGCGACTCAACCCGACAACAACGCCCGGTTGACGGGGCGACCTCCATATACAGTCACGCTCGGGCGTTTTGTCGTGTCAAAATCGTAATTAATATTTAATGGGCACGGACGCTGGTGCCACAGTATCGCCTCCTGGGGAAGGCACCGTCGAAAAGTTGGAACAAACGACGGCGCGTTGCTAGTATATCCTGGTCACGGAAACCGCTTGCGTGGAGACGACATCTTCAGGTTCTTCAAGTGCAGGCGTGCGTTTCGAGTCCCTGGTCTTGAGGCAGTATTGTCTGACTGTGGTTTCATCTCACTTGGAAATGCCAGCATCAGCGCTCGATTTCCTTCCTTCTGTTCCCCCTAAACTTGGAAGCTGGAAAGCAGCTGGTCGTGCCTATATAGAATCTGACTAAAGAATGAAGGAGCGCTTAGAAAGTTGAAAGCTGGAAAGCTATAGCATAAATACGGGGACGGACGAAACGACACGTCTTTCAATTTTCCCGACATGTTGAAAGTTGAAAGATGTTTCGTTTTGTGCGTTCTTGCGTTTGCACTTTCAGTAACGTCTAGGCACCTACACTACGAACACTTGTTTTCATGCAAACTATAGGCGATCCCGCGTCAGACCAGAGTGCTGAACTTGGCCAGTCGTCGTTTTGCTTTCCGCTTTGGCAGGCGATCATATTAGACGACAAACGCACCTACAAGGTAATTCGTCCAGCTGGACGTTACCTTTCTCGAAATTGATTCAAAATAACTCGAATACTTACTTATTTAAGATCCCGCTTTTGTCGATCACGTTTCCTGCAAGCGGTTCTTGTAAAGAGCACATAGCCGCAATTAGTCTACCGACGTTGCGAGATCGAACCGATCAGTCATGTCTGTGACTTCTCAGCAAAATGAGGTCGCTACGACTTATTCCGTCGTTCTATCTCAATCGCTAATTACGGGCTGCTTAAGGTTACCCAAATGGCAGCCAGGGTGCATAGCTGTTCATGTCAGACAGCTCGCGCGAAACGATAATTGACAAGGACCTAGCGCTCTAATCGGACCATCTTTCGCCCACAATCAACGTTTCGTTTCGCTAAATTTTCCCCTAATCTATATATTTTATTGTTTCTTGGCCTGTCTTGACACTGTGCGGCTGGCATGCCACGCAATCGTGTCACACGTTCGCTCCATTTGCAGAATAAGAGAGATCAATAAGTCAAGGAATCGACGCCGACCACTCCCCAAAGCGCCTTCGCACCCGACTCTCGGCAATCCGCCTTCTCCTAATCGTCGGTATCCTAACAGGCCTAACCCGGCTGCAGTGGCCACCGATTCAAAAGGAGTACAGATCAATATTTCAACGAGTTTGACCATGGTCATTATCGAAGAGTATCAGTTTTCTTAGGGACGAGGAAAGGGGCGGGGGGGTGGGGGGGGGGGGGGTGGGGGGTCGAATTCCGTCTTTCACGGAGCCTCTTCACGTGTTCCCAAACGGCCTACTGCTGCACAGATTTTTTTTTTTTTTTTAGTAGGACGAGGGTTTGGCGAAAAGCACTCAACGCGCTCCCGTGTACACCTGTCGGGCTATCTGTGATGTTGTTGTTGTTGTCGTTGCTTTTTTCGCAACTCGTTTTTCATTTCCTTCTTTCCACGATGCGGCGCTTTGGGAAGGCAAGCAAGCGAGCGCGGGCGGGCAGGTTTCCCCCCACCGCGGTTTATCGAAGTTTAAAATCTTTTTTGCCTTCTGAGAAACGAGCGCGTGTGTACGGCCAATAAGGGAGGAGGTCGTGGTGGTGTGGTGTTACCGTGGAAGAGGCGGAAGGGGAGAGGCGCGTACAAACACGGACACACTCCTGAGAAGATCTGCAGCTGTTGTCCTTCTAGACTCGCGTCGTTATCGCCGCCGCATTTGTTTCTACGGGTGAGTGGAAAGAAGCTCGGGCGGAGAGACCCCGAAACTTCAATCTGCATATATTAACAGGTGGCTTTATTTTTTTTTATGTTAACTTTATCAATTGCTAAACTTGGTGCGAGCGTATGACCTATTTTGTTCTTTTTCAGTGAAACCCATGCCTCTTCTGGGATCTCCAACGCGAGGCAAAACAATATTAAAATAACTCGTAGACTTATATTTTTTGTTTGTTTGTTGTTTCTTTGTGTGACATGTGGCATGTAGGTTAGAACCGTAACAACACCTAAGCATGATGCGGGTATAGACCTATTGTGTTCTTTACAGTGGAATCCAAGAGTCTTCCGGGATAATGAAGGGCATTTGTTTCCTTTCGTTTATAATGCAAAACTCAGACGGTACGGTGCCAACTGCATACTCGTCTGGTTTGCCTTCTTTTTTAAAGCTCTGTTACTCTCGGTTTCGCTAGTGCTCTTATATTTGGTGCCCAACATAAATTAAATATGATACAAACTGCATACTCGTTTGTTTAGCATTCAAAAAAACAAAACAAAAAACTTATTTTTGGTTTTGCTAGTACTCTTTTTTTCGGTGCCCAACAACTTCGGCGCACGAAGCACTTTTTTGATTCTTTTATCCCAAGGACTACTAATGACTGGAACCACCTGCCCACCTTCATCGCCACAATCACAGACGCTCCTGCATTCAAGTCTGCCATTGAAAACTATTATGTTAACTAATATGTGATGAATTCTATTTTTGTACTTTTGTTTTTCCCCCACTCCCTTCTGTAACGCCGTCTGGCATTGAAGGTATTGAAATATTTTATACGATACAAACTGCATACTCGTCTGTTTTGCCTTCTTTTTTTAAACCTTCGTTACTCTCGGTTTCGTAGTACTATTATCTCGGATGCCCGACACAACGCTGTTCCTTTTTTTTTTTTGTGTAATAAGGAAAGCACACGTTCACCGCAGTCACCTCGACTCGTTACACGGCGTTTTGCGTGTCGCCGCAAAATCGTTATCTGGATACAAATTGCGTACACAGAGCACAAGCGCGCGTTCCCTGGAGCCTTGCGCAAGCATCGCCTAAACGTTTTATATACGTATATATTATACATATTCCAGGAGCCTGTAAAAAATGTGACCGTCGCTTTCATAAATGAACCTCATGGCGTTGTTTAACTTCTCTGTTGTCTCTTTCTACTTTTTTTCTCTTTATCTTTTTGTAAAACGTCGGGCGGGGGAGAAGGGAAGGATAACGACCGATCAGATACACATTTTTTCCATGTCGTACAACGCCACAGGGGACGTATCTAAACACACGCAAATGTTTAGAGAACCATTTTGCTATTCAAGGAGCGCATTATACTATACACCCTTCGCCATCTCCGATCAGCAGTGTTGTAGAACAAAACAAAAATACACGTATCTTTTTTTAAGCGTACCGAGCGACGGCTCAGGGTTTAATACTCGTTCGGCGAATCAGCTCTAATGGCCTGTCGAACTGATGACTCAATCGATTAGGAGCCCGGTACGTTTTATGCGTTTTTGTTTTTTTATATATACATAATCTGCGCCAGCTTCTTTTTCTCTGTCAGTGTAACGAGATGAAGACATTAGAGAGGAACGGCCGTAACGCAGAGTGGTGATGATCTTTCATATTCATGAAGGATCGTGCTCCACCTCCCGAATGACCGCCATTAGCGGAGCGCCGAATGTGAACCGCCTCGTTCATACAGAGCATCAACGAAAGCCAAAAAGAGAACAAAAGAAAAGAAAACGATCGAGAAAGTCATAGATCGACCAAAAGCAAATGCTATGGCGCCTTTTTTTACTATCGTGGCGCACCCCCCCCCCCCCCTTTTTTTTTTTTTTCTTTTGTGAGGAGACGGAACAAACGTGAAATATTTTGCTTACACCCAAACGTACCGATCATGTCTTCGACCTTTTGTGGAGACCTTGCGTTTACAAATAACTATTTTAAGTAAGCTCAAATATCGTATACGCGTATTAAGCCATATTAGTGCAAACGTTCTCCTAACTGCCCCCTAATCGACCCCTTTGGAAAGTGCAGCCCCCTCGCAAGCTGCTGCCGAGCTAATTATCCGAGTTCGGCACTGTTCGGGCACGCGAGTGCAGCGGCAGCGTTCGGCGTGAACGAGTGTTAAGTCAGTCAGCGTTCCGCGAGGACTCAGATCCTGTCACATGCTTCCTGCCAAAGAAATGGTGACCGCCAACGTGAATCGACGAATTAGAAGCGCGCTGGTAAGTTACAGAGATAAAAGGAAAACGACATCTTGACATTATTGCCATACGAGATGATGCAGGGGTAGCGAACAAGCGGGCGACACCATCTACATGGTGGGGCAACGTGCACCAACGCACGCACAGCGAACCAGGCAGGAGTCGCGCACCACGAGCGGCGGACACGCGACACAAGCTTTGATAAAACACGTTTAGCTGCAACATAGGCTCGTCTCGCCTACCTCGGAGATTATATCGGACTGGCCCGTTTGTAAATATCTCTCTGTAAAATATCCAAATAACGAGTGTGTCAGCAAAAAACGTCTCTCCGTATGTTGACTACATAGGGTTCACTCTCTCCCCTACGCTGCCTTGCGTCCATAGGTTCTTCAACTCCATTTTAGTAGTTCAGCACCTGGATGGCGCGTAAGAAATGTCCATACCATGGTTGGTAAAACCGCCTAACACCTCTCGCACTTTGACCTGTAGAAAAGTTGAAACAGACACGCAAATGCACGCACATATACGTGTACGCACACACGTTCAAATGGTTCCTGGATCTTACGTCAAAATGTGCAACATTTCGGGGCGTATAGTATCTCAATTCCACTTCCTCCCGGTCACCGCACAAACTTCACTCAGTTTAAAAAACTGGCTTTAAATATAGTACTACTGGTAAAATATAATAAAATATCCAAAATTAAGGCTATAGTAAAATTGAGAACTACAAGCAGCAACAACAACAACAAAAAAAAAAGAAAGCGGATGTGCCGAATTTCCCTCTCTTTTTCCACTATTTCTTTATCTCGGCCAGATTCTTACAAAGTCCAGTTTCAGACGGTCAATTATTAGACAGGAAAACTCGAACCATTTGCTCTTCACGTGCGCTGCCGAGCAGATATCGATTGCGACGATCTCGGTATGAATGTCGTACGGTCGCACATAGATGGCGCCACTCTGCAGAAAGTGCTCCTAGGAGTGGGCAGAGCCAGAGCCAGACACAACTACCAAGCGCTCGAATGTGTACACTAAGCTCGCGACCCTGACTCAGGTTTCAAAGCGTAGATCTACCAACTCGACGATTGATACGGCGATTTTACGACGTCGTACGTCCGTTACTGCAACGAGATTCAACCGATCTGCGACACGCTGTAGATAACCTTCGGGGGTTGACTGACAGATGTGAAGCAGTAATAAGGCGCTCAGGACTCGTCCCGCCGGCATTCTTTAAGCTGTCATGGACTATAATCTTTCGTAAAACAAATTACAATGAGCACGAAAGAGTAAATCTCATCTTGTCGTCTCTCCGTGTTACGGGGCTTACGTCATCCAGCAATTTTGTTTCTTCGATAACCGTCGATTATATCAAACGCCGCCGATATTCAGCGAGGTTATAGAAAGACGGAGACAGGGAACCATAACTTGAAGATCTGAAGAGAAAAGAACGGAGAGTTTATGAGATTTGGGAGATAGAAGAAAACTAAGTAAACGTTTGCGGGTTCTATTAGGATATAAACTTAGCATAATATGCAAACTGATCCTTCACGCCCCCGACCCGGTTGGAGAACAAATTGATACATTCAATGCGATGCCGAATGAATGTATACATTACCTGTACAATAAAATGAGTTATAAATGAAGCCAATTTCTGTCAAGTCTTCGTGGACAAAGGCTTGCCTGCTCGCTAGCCGAGCGGCCTCTTTTTCTTTTTCTTTTTTCTTCATAATAAGGTGGAGAGTGAAAAAGAAACAAAAAAGCGCGAAATAAATTAACTTACATCGCGTGCACCCTAACTGCCACACAAATACGGCACGCCGCGACTCCAATGCCGGAATCGCGTGGCGGCGCGCGCGTTGGAGCTTAGCCTTGAACTGTGAGCTTCGTGGCGAAATATTGAGGCTAGAACAATAGAATCCGCAACTTTGCGCCCGACTCGAAAAACGGTTTTCTTTCTCGTTTTTCTTTTTTTTTTCACTTTTACGACGCTTGCCCGTGCTCGTTGCAATCTGCGAAACAAACCCGATCGCGGAACTCGGGCTACAGCAGACAACGTTGCCAGACCACAGTTCTGTCACGACATTTCGAGTCTGACGAAATTGTCCTCGCTTCGCTGTTCGCGTTAAGCCACAGACGCCACACTGCTCCTAACACGTACGAAAGATACAGTCTGCGGACACGATGATAGCTTTACCTGCATGCGGACACTCCTTGGGCATGTTCAAAGTAGGCTTTGCTTCATACATGCTTCGAATATGTCTAAAGACAGGAGTTTGAGTGCCCAACGTGATCGGGCCGTCATACGACGAAGAAAACTGTCTTTTGTAGGATGCATTAGCAGTGGGTCCGCGACTATAGACCTTTCCAATGTTTACAAAATCACAGTCAAGTGGCGAACCAGCCCAGCACGTGTTGCATGCTCGGAAGCAGCAAAGCACGCGCCATACGCACAATCGCCCAACTGCAGCCAGACCCGTGTTCGTTTTGGAAATCATATAAAGCCCGAAAACCACAATTACTCAAAGGGCACCTAACGGTTCGTTCGAGAATACTATAGACAAGTACTACCCACAAAGCTCGCATGCTCGCTATGATTGGAATTGGTTTCCTCGTGGCTATATGGCAGGAGCTTGTCCCGCTATTTTTAACTTGCAACAAACAGACTTGCCGCGTCTTCACTATAGTGAAGACGCGGCAGAGATTGGAAACTTTTATTTAAAACTTTGCTCGTGGCAAAACAAAAATGAGAACGTGACAGAACAAAACACACGACAACGCAGCGCACGACAAAAGAGCAAAGCATCGAAACAGCGCGAATGAGGAGTTGATACTGCACGCGACTAACCGACATAAGGGCAAACATAGATTGTGTGGCGTGCTCAAAGAGGTAGAGGGGCTTAGAGCGATATACTGGCAGCTGAAAGTGACCCCCAATCGGCCGCCGCCATGTTGCACATTTTTGACCGCTAGGCACGCGACCTGATAATTGTACGTCTAGGTTTTAACGAAATGCCACGCATAAATAGTTGCTTATTGATCTTTACTAACAGCGCCGACGAGATAAGTTATGTTTAGTTTGTTGTAAGTCCGAAATGTGCTTTTACGACAAAAACTCGCGCAGCTTCGCAATGCCAACGCTAGACGCCGTCAGCAGCGGTGCTGTATTTTGGGTTTTTATCGGAGCTAGACACTGAGCTCTGGGGCTAACAGTATTGAAAAAAATAGTTTGTCATGCTTTTTTTTTACAGCGATCGCAATACAAATCTCGGCAACTATACTTCTGCTCGTGATAGCAATTAAAATAGCAATATAATGTGAAACACCGCATTCACAATCAGTAGTGGGCATCTTTAATCAGCTAGGACGTCGAGGATATTCGCCTTTAATGGCCGATTCCCATGACGGACTGATCCGTGGACGGATTGATCACGTGACGACATGTCCGCGGTTCGTCCGTCTCCCGAGCGCATCCACACGAAGGCGACGACGAGGAGACGCCAGCGGGGACGGACCGAATCTGTTCGGCCACCCCACAGTGCAGCGAAACTCCAACACTGCACCGTGACACCGTTGTCGAAGAGCTAGGAATCTACGTTTGCAACCGCAATAAAGAATCGTACGCCGCTGTTACGTACGGATCGAAGCAGAACACCGTGATAGGCTTCGCGCGAAGCGCCACTATAGCTTTACTAACCCAAGGCATGACAGTGACAGAGGCATGGTCCTGCTCGAGAAGGCTTCGGCGTGGACACGACGAAGTTTTGGGCTCGCGGAGCGGTGTTTTGGAGATGTCTTCACGCACACCGCGCTCGTGCACAACACTCACACCACAGCCACAAGAAAGGTCTTGCTTGGTGAAAGGCTGATTGGACGTGTAGTAATTATCGCGGCGTGATAGACGAGTTGTGACAAAAAATTCTTGACATGGACCCGGAGGAAAGCCGGAAAGGAGGAGTCGGAAAGCCGGACGACGTTTCTGCAGTTCCTCACGCGTGGAACCAAGAATTGCGCGACAAAATTAACCAGCGAACGCACAAAACACTACGATGCACCATTTTTGTCTCGATCGTTCGAAAGCGAAAAAAAAAAACAAGCAAAAAAACATTGTGTCGTTGCCAGAGTAAACGCTTTTCATGTCAATCTCCAGCCAGCAATCCGCGAGTGAAAAGGCGCTCGACTTTAATCCATCCGCGCGTCCGCAGACGAGGCGCGGAGCGCAGAAATCGGTGACGCTAAGGCCGGTTCACACACTTACGACCTCTTAGAACAGGGTGCCTTGGAACCTCTTAATATCTCTTACAACGAGAGGACACACTGGCGCCTATTGGGTAGGAGTGTAAAATTGGCGGTCCGGCATATTTTCCATTTCTCTCGCGCATTATCCTTTCTTTATTGGCTCGAAAAACATTTGTCAACGTTATGAACGAGACGCACATTTGACCTCGGAAATCCCGAAAAACCTTCGATCTTGTGAAGTGCGGTTCCAGGGTCACCGCATAAATGGCGTCAGAGTGCCTGTGTGTTCCCTCGTCCTAAGTAATTTTAAGAGGCTTCAACAGGTCTCGTCTCTCTCGGCGGGTACTCGTTTGCAAGAGTGTGAACGGGCCTTTACGGTCACGTAGTACATACACGGTCCGCGGACGAAAATCGCGATTCGGTCCGTCGTGGGAATCGGCTATAACGGGCTGCCTGAGGTTAAAAAATAAAACTTAGTAACCCGCAAAAAAAAAAAAAAAAGTGAGTAAAGAAAAAAAAAAACAAGGAGAAGACGAATCAATTGAGCGCCAGTCCGTCTGCAACCTCGAGCTAGCCTACATTTCGCGTCGGCTAAACGACAGCAGACCGAGCAATGCAACAACATGTCTTCCCGACATTGCGCACAGCATCTGAGCAGACCTCATCAATGCGCGACTTGCAGTCGAAATGATCACACACGTCAACGCGCGATTACGTGCGATCAGCGTGTGCAAAGTGGTGGCTGCGCCGATGTGCGCGTTTTATATACGCGCAAGGGAAGCATGCAACCGCGCGACCGAGGGATCCTCGTTAATACGAGACGAACGCGATTCCCTTCGATGCGCGCAACGAAGCAGCGACTATGAGTGGGAACTACGACGTGATAGAGACGATGCTTACGAGCGCCGAGGGAGACAGGAGAAGGCGGCGAGTCGACGAAACCCCTAATCGAACGCGATAAGCGTCGTGAGCTGTGGCAACTACGCGACGTAGAGAGAGGCCTTCGCGGAAAACAACTGCCACCGCCAAATTGCCACCGATCAGAAGCGGGCACGGCGGTGTCTACGTACGAACCAGCGCCGACCGCGTCGCCATAAAATCGACGAGATTCAAAAAGGAAGACAGAACGAGCCACGAAAAGAAAAAAAAAAGGTAAAAAGAAGCTAATGCCCTAAATGGCGGCCTCCCATCGCGTCCCGTCATGGCGGCCAAACCGAAATAAACACATCAACAAGCCACAAAAACCGCTCGCTCTCAGATGACTGCACACGCGAGACGCCAGAGCTGACCCCTGGGCTTTCTCATCTCCAGCCAATAAATATAATAAAGCCGGGATCGTTGGCACGGGCCGCGGTTACGCAGAAGAAAAAACGTAACAACAACAACAAGATCCCGAACCAGAAAAATGGGGTGCGGCAATTCTTGCTGGCCTGTTGCTTGCTCTTTTACAACTCCTCAAGGCGTCAATTATGGGGCGCTGAAAGCGTAAGAAATAAAGACAAATAAAATAAAAAAGCGGACTAAACACACACCTTGGAGCGTTCCCTCAGCCGTCGTCGTCGCGGCAGCAGCCGTTGCGCGCCAAGTAGCCTCGGTAGCCGCATCAGGAGCTTTGTCCTAAGAACGCGCGGCGAGCGAGGCCTTCGCACTAATGGTCATCGACGCGATCGGGACCGCTCTACGCGCTCGCCTCCGGTAGAAGCCAACCGAACTCCATTCGGCCTCTTGCTCGTTCCCAGTCGCGTAGAAAAAAGGCGCAACTAACGTGCTTACGCGATGTCTTCGTCATCGATGTGCGAACGTTTTTCTTTTTGTTTGTTTTTTACGGGAGCTCGCATTAGGTGTGTATACATCGTTTAGGAGCCATTAGGAATACAAGCGTTCGGACGTCTGATTGTGTTTGTCCCTTGGTTCGATCATCCGCTGCTTCGTCGTTATGGCGTTTGACGTCGAGTTGCTTTCTCTTTTTAAAAAGTCTCAGGAGACATCTTGGCCAATATGAGCAAGTGCATTGTCGAAATCAACGCGCGTCTCTCTGTATACTCCGTTAGCATGTTCGGCTAAATTGTGCTGCGCATATGTTTAGCCAGCGGGAAGATAGTCATCGCCTGCAACGGGCGTCTGGTTTCTCCACTGTATACGTGGAAAATTTAGCCAGTGCGGTACAACTGCTAGCCTGGGGTCTTGTATAACGTGCATCAAGCAGTAGTGATTACGTGACCGCACGCCGGTATACGATGCTCACCCAGATTGAAACGGGCAGTGAATGCATGGATTTGAACGCAGGATCCCCTGGTTCTGCAGCACGAGCATTCGCCCCACGTCTTCCGAGCTGCGGCGTATTATTACACTCGCAGACACCAAACCCTCCGGTGCACAACTCCGAAGGTTATAGGGAGTATTCACTGGACGCCATATTTGTGGGTGCTGCTTAGTGCGCATGCTCAGAACGAGCTCACATCAATAGGCTGCTAAGACCGGCACTCTTGATGGTGCGGAATGCACGTTGCAAAAGAACTGTGGAAGCTCGCCGTCAGCTATGGCCAAACTTATGTGCGAGCGAAGGCAAAGCTGGAAGCGCGAGCACAAAAGCTCCGTGCGTTCAGGCTTTGCTCGAGCGCGCGAGCTGGGAAGAAACGCAAAAAGCGCTGGTCTCGCGCTTCTAGCTTTGGCTTCGGCCGCTCGCGGTGAACCTTGGACAAGGGGCTCGCGCTTGTTTGTCATCAGTTTTGCTCGCACTTGATAATGCAGTCGGAAAGGAGAGCGCGGTTCGGTGTCAAGTAAAAAGAGTTTAGTCACGCGAGTTCTGGCGGTGAACAATATTACGCGACGGAGCGACAATAAAAAGGTAATTGCAGTACTTTGCAGCAGCCGAATGACTGTGTGAAGCGTGCTCTCATATGAACCCATATACGGAGGCGCGCCGCTACTTGTCTCCTGCGCTTATCGAGCTAGCTTTTCCTCGTAGATCTGACCAAACGGATGACACAACTATTGCGATAACCTTTCTTTGCGCGTTGTACCCTTTGCGCTTGTCTACGCGAGCCTTTAAGAATGGCCCACACATTTGCGCTTGATTGTGACCAGCAGCGCTACCACCGCTTATTACTGCTTACGACGAGAGAATACACCGGCGCCATCTATCGGGCGTCCCTGGAACCCTTCAAACGTGCGTGTATAGTTTGCACACCCTCCCTGCACCACGGGCTTGGAATGACTTTTACGATCTTCGAAGAGACTGCTTCTCGCAGAAAGTGTGTAGATTTATTCCAGCTGTCGCACAACCAATGTGTCATTGCTCGCCTATTTACGCACCACGATACGTATAAATGACGCTTGTTTTTGTTAAATCAAGAAGGAATCATAGCAGATTCGAAAACGTGTAAATCACCAATGCACGTGTCGGCGTTATTGTTGTCTCAAACGAAGCTGTTTCTCGATAGGTATAGCTCCACGTCATTGATACGTCAAGGACACGTCAAGCGCGCAGTCAAACGCGGCGCCAATGCACATCGAACGCAGCTTACTTCGCGGTATGGACGTGCAGTCCGCAGCTCAAGAGGAAGCTGAAAGAGAAGCCGTACAGATTAATAAGGAAACAGAGGCTCCGCCGGCTGTCATTTTCACACCACTGATCACGCGTCAGACCGAGGTGTTTCCTGCCCGCTTCGGGATGGAAGCCAAGAGTTTGCGTATATATCGGGAATTACGTATTGTCTCTCCATCGCGGTGAGATCTCTCGGTAGCTTCGCTAATGAAAAAAAACAAAACAAAAAAACGTCAAGCTGTTGGCGTAGGAAGTGTTTTTTCGTGGCTGTTGTTTTCTTGTCACGAAGCAGTCACTTTCTCTAATCGGTCGCGAGTTTGAAAACAGTGTCCCATCACGCGAACGCATCATTAAGTAATTGACCTTCTCGGGACCAGGAACTGCGTCTGCAAAACATTGTCTCCACGACAAGAGCACAAAAAAGTGAGGTCTCTCATTTCTTCTCTAATTAACAGACAACAACAACGTGCCCCTCCTCCCCCCCCCCCCCCCAAAAAAAAAAAAAAAAAAAGAAGCGTTGGAGTTTGTTGTTTTTGCAGCCGAGCGCAAAGTAAAGTTTTTTCTATAGATGCCGGTTTGGAATTCAGAGGAGATCAGAACAGTCAGATACTCACAAAGCCGCAGTGATGGTGGAAATTTAAAGTTAAGGTGATTTAGATCGCGATTTAAATCAGTGTGTCTTTGCTGGTGGCGCAAACTTCATTATAAAGATAACTTCAGTCGCCCATCGGCTCCTCGGGACGAGCTGTAACGTCACCGTAAAGTTCTGGTGATAAAGTTGGGTGTATGCTCGTCGATATTCTAGAGTTTGCCGTGACGTCAGAATGTCGTCATGCTGAAGCTATTTCTGTGAGAAAAACTTGGACAGTTTGGGAGCTGAAAGTTTGGAGAGTTATCAGTAAAGACGACGAAACCAGAAATAAGAAGCGATCCTACAGTGAAAGAAAAAGACGGCCTTACGCCCGGGCGATCAATAATGTGTTTTCCATAATAAGAAACATGATAGCCGTGTATTTTCTCCTCTGTTTTTATGCATCTTCGCGCTATGTGAAGATGCCGGAAGTATGCAGTGCGCTCCTGCTATGTCGGCAAATCAGATCGCACATTTCGCGAGCACCGCGACGCCTTTCATCTTTCCGAAGACATGTTCGTCGGAGACTACCGTTTAACGAATGAAGCAGCAAGGTGGCTATCTAGTAAGATCCGTCCCGATCTTTACCCCGCCCGAAAAACAGTACGTGTAATAACTGTCGAGCAGCAGGCGTAGACTCCGTTGCTGCCCGGAATAACACTCGATTTGCCAACACGTAATCAATAAGCGTGTCGAGTTGTCTGTCCGAGCAGCGAGCACCTTGCCCTTGGTTTTTGCGTTTCGCCGCCGGTGTTGAAGCTCAGCTTCCGGCGTCTGCCATCGTCGTAAAAGAAACAACGGAGCAGAAACGGCGTGAATCTCGAACGCTGTTCCAGAGTTACAGACAAACGCGAACTATTTATGATAAAAGAACGTATGTTATTTATTCACTTGGAATATAGAGTTCTTTTATTTTAATTTGTATCTTTGTCTTGTTTCTTTCCCGAAAAAAAAAAAAATAGCACCGCAGTCGACGTTGCGCGTGTTCCTCAGATTTCCCTCTGGGGACATCCTCGCTCCTCAAAATCCATGATGTGTCAAGTTAGCAAGTGCGGTAAACCGCGACGTCGCTGCGAAGATGCTCCTCAATGAAGTTAGGTGCTTGTGAAGTTATGGTTCCTCCCCCATGGCCACGTCACGATGAACTTAGTTTATAGGTTTGACCAGCATATGACACACAGACCGGTTTTACAATGACGATTTGAATCAAACATGTTCCGCAAACATATTCTCTTTTTTGCGTTTGTCTATTATTTGATGATTTCTACGTGCATTTGTTTTGTATTTAAAATTAAATTGAAGGAATCATTAAGCAATAAAAATTTACATCAGGCTTAGCACGAGCACAAAGCAGTGGTCTTCTGAGCAAATGGAAACGTTCAGCTTTGTTTCTACCATCCACTTCGTTCGTCAACTACGTAACGTCCCATTGCAAGTGAATAATAACGCGATGGGAAAACAAACGCAAGAAATGTAGTGTTCTATACACCATTCCAATTTTTTGCAAGTCCTCTGGCCAGCGTGCGATCTCCACAGCCGAGCACGTGTATGTTCGTCGCTTCGGAAAGCGAGCAACGCACGACCGCTGAAAAAGACACCGGCGAAAGCCCTTTTCTGCAGTGGTCTGTATACCACTCCAAAAGAAGCCCGTGCGTCTACTTTTCAGCACAACACTCGAAGCGTCAATCACTTTAACTTAAAGGGCACTCAGCGAATGACGACGCCAAAACATATGTTTAGACCAAAAAACGAAGTCTTAGTAGTGACATTAAGCAATGCAAGCGTAACGTTTTGCATTGCTTAATGTCACAACTCAGATTGCGTTATTTGGTCTAAACATACGTTTCGGCATCGTCATGCGCTGAGCTGCCTCCGTATGTTGCGATGATTGGCTCTCCGAGTGTTGTGCGGGGAATTAGACGCACGGGCTTTTTTTTAGAGTGCAAAGGCCGGTTCAGACACTTGCGTTTGACTGCGTTTGACTGCGTTGCGTCGAGAACCGAAAGCGAGTCACCGGCGCATCTGTGCTTCGTATGAAGCGTGGAATCCAATTCAAGGAATCACCTTGGTACGCGATATAAGCAGCAGGAATGTCCTGGTTTCTCGCCGCCGCAACGCAGTCACACGCAGTCAACCGCAACTGTCTGAACCAGGCTTAAGGGGGTGAGGTTATTCACTGGTAGCGGCCATAGCTGAGTGTGGTGTGGTCAGCGCGTGCTGACGGCGAGCTTCCACAGCTTTTTAAGCAACGTGCATTTCACACCGTAAAGATTGCCGGTCTTGGAAACCTACAAGTCTGAGCTCGTTCTGGGCATGTCCAGTGAACAGTGAACCCAAATATGGTGTCCACTGAATTGCAAGAAAATCAGAACGCAAAAGAAAAGAGCAAATAGAACCTTTTTCGCGAAATGACAAATACAAAACTGCTGTGGTTTTACTATGATGAGGTTTACTCCATTTAAAAAAAAAAAAAGGTTTATGAAACTGTACTTTAAGTATACAGTATCAATCAAACTGTCATGTCTAAAAATACACATAATGAGGAAGACGCACTTTTTTATGGCTACAGGGACTTAATTAAAATTAATCCGATATAAATCAGATAAATCTCGTCTGATTAATTTTTTTTTAATTAATTTCTTTTTGTTTTACTTTGATTTTTCTACATCACACAAAAGACACGGTGTTCCCTTGAGACACGATTACAATTATCTGGAGACGCCTCAAGCATGTCCAAAACATGTCCACTTCATATATATGCGTGCTTCACAGATGCCTGCAGACAGTGTTTGAACGACCAATGTGACAGGACAACGAAGGATGGATGGATTCACGTTAATGGCTCTACCCTTTGTAACGGGCGGTAGCTTGCGCCACCTATACCTAAGTCTAAAAAAGTGTCTGAGGCGAAGAACCTCGCCTCATACCGTGTATGCAGACTGTCTTTCGTATTGTCTATTAGCAGTACGACTGCAGCTTTAAGCCGGGGTTCAGACTGTTCATACATCAGGGAAAAGACAGTCTGCGCACAGATTCGAACGCGAGTCACCGCGAGATCCGTGCTTCGAATGCCGAATGGCAATGAGTTCGCGAAGGAACGCCAAGGAAAGCAGGAGGCATTCGAACCACGGTGTTGGCAGATTGAGCAGTGATGGGTGTAGCATTTGAACCTTTTGTAGCAGGTTCTGTAGCATTCAAAATATTGGTTTAAAGCAGTCGCTGACGCTTTTAAAGTAAATGCAAATAAAAAAAGAGATTGCATATTCAAATGAGTTTGTTTGTGATAATGATTGAAAGTTCCTCTTTGATACTGGAGCATATTACTTATCACATTTTGTGCTAAAAATAAATAAGATACAAAAGGAACCGATGCCTTCGTTTTTTTTTTTTTTTTTTTTTAATAAGGCTCTGGTTAGAGCGGGGTTGATTTAAGACGGGTACTAAAAATGGTTGAAAAATAAATCACGGTCTAACCCTTAAGTTGGGATAAAGCCTCCCTCCCAACGCCGTTTTATACTAGGTAGTTTAATTGGTCCGTAAATATAATTTCAGCTAAATGTCATAAAAAACCAGCATATCCACTACACCAGTAAAAAGGCGTCCCCCAAGTTTTATGAACCTGCCAAACTCGAGACTCTAATATCATAAACTACAGAAACAACCACTGACAAATATTATGAAAGCCTACACTTGTGCTGCCCTGCCCTTCAGCGGCTTTGGAACCAGAGTTAAATCAAAGTTCGCTGCTCGTTCATTCGACAGCTCCACAAGAACTATCGTATTTATTCAAAAATAAAGACCCGTGGTTTTGTTTTTTCTTGTATTTTTTTATCGGCTGTTTCCTTTTTTCATAATTATTATTAGAGATTAATCTGCAATGAAGACAAAGAAGGTCGATATGTAATAATCCTGAGTATGAATTCCGTGCCTATCGCGATAACCCATCAACAGGTCAGCCGCTACTCCTAGCACTCCGGTGTAAAGCGGTGAAGCCCGACGCATGCATGCTGATGTGTGGTGAGCATACCTCGGCAAACCTCACTCATGAGGGCCCTCACTCACCCTCACTCACCCTCATCTTCACAGGTGAGGTGAGGGTGAGTGAGTTTCTGAACCAGAAAACGTCATGAGTGTGAGCGTGCGTGAGGGCCATGAGGGCTGTGAGGGCTGTGAGGACCGTGAGTGCGTGAGGGCCGTGAGGGCGGTGAGTGCATGAGGGGTGTGAGGGCCATGAGGGCGGTGAGTGGCATGAGGGGTGTGAGGGCCGTGAGGGCGGTGAGTGCGTGAGGGGTGTGAGGCATGAGTGCGTGAGGGGCGTGAGGACGGTGAGGGCGTGAGGCCCTCTTCACACGGAGCAACTTTCTCAGCAATTTTGGTGTTGCTGGCGGGTTGTTCCATAGCTTTCCCTATAGATCAGCGCGAATTGCTGAGATCGGGTCCGGCTCGAAACAAGCGAGCAACTCGGAGCAATTCGAAGACGTTTGAAGCGGCTGCATCCAATCAGGGACGCAATATTTTCGCGTGATACCTCGTGCCGGTGATGATTGCAACAAAATTCTTGGTTCTGGTTTGACATTGATCGTTTTTGGAAATCAACAGTTTGAGGGGTATGAGTGCGTGAGGGCCGTGAGTGCGTGAGGGTTGTGAGGGCCATGAGTGCGTAAGGGGCGTGAGGTTCAGTGAGGGTGAGGGTGAGTGAGGGGCTTAGGTGAATGTGGCTGTGAGGGTGAGGGTGAGTGAGGGCGACCTAAAATGCCGACCTCTGGTGGTGAGATGCAGTGAAGGTTGACGCGAGCGGCGCAAGTGCCACGGTACACCGTAGCAACTGCACGAAGACATGTGGCAGACATGATAATCGAGTGATTTCAGCAGGAGTAGAAGATCCTGGATCTGGCTTATCCCAGCATACCTACACCCTACTATTTTGCGAAGTGTTCTCGAGACTTTTGGTTCCCGACATCGCAGACATCTGATAATTTAGACGATGTCGGCGATCAACTGACCAACGTATCAACCGGCCAGAGTGATTGACGAACAATCCCTAGTCTTCGTTCCACCTCAAGTCGACGCTAGAGCCGACTCTACGAGCCAATGGGACGAATCAAACAGCATAAAAACGCGACATCATGGCGTTCGTCTTCCTGTACGTGTTTTTCATTGGCTAAGCCAATCGGGTGCAGTGAAGGCGCCATGACTCGCGCTTTTAGTATGTATGCGTTCGAACTTTCGATTGTGCTCAGACCTAAGATGAAACAAATTATATGGCGAGTAAAGACGCCGTGAAATATATTCGTACCATTTTTCTATCCTTCTACTTCTCTAAATATTAGGGCCGACCAATAATAAATTATTTTCACATTTTGCTTTTAGCCCATTCTGGAGCAGGTGTGGCGCAATTCTGAGCGAAAATGGCGCTTTGGTGCGAGATGTAGCAGGCCTTCGTTCATGGCGCAATTTGGCGCAAATGTCGGAGCGCTTCCATAAGTGATACTGTCTTTTGTATGATGCATGAGCAGTGTGACCCTGGCTTGAAAGAATATGAGGCTTTGGCGGGTGGCGCAGAGTGATTCATGTAAATGTGTCTAATGTTGCAATGTGCGTTTCTGTTAGTATATGGGTCGTTAAATGCGGCGCTACAAATTATGGTAAGCATTAGAATAGCATATCGTTGTCGCAACATTTTGTGTTTTTCTTATGTCGCATATTATAGCTATAAGCTCGATGTATACACCCTCTCTATTCATTATCTTGAACAAGCTACACAGCGCAAAATGACGATCCCTGCACATCCATCACTTCGAGGGCAAACAGTCAGAATATATATATATATATATATATATATATATATATATATATATATATATATATATATATATATATATATATATATATATATATATATATATATTATATTATTATTTTTACTCCGGAAAGTGCTTAGTAAAGCTCAGTCTGAAATCAAACCTGTAAAGGCTGAACTCCGTGGAGCGAATTATTCGACGAATGACTGACGAACGCCGCCCGACGGCACGCTCGCTTCGCGCGCGACGTAGCAGCCACTGCGCTGCTGCCACGCGCAGGGCAAAAGCCGCCGTGCAGAATTCGTCGATTTTTCGCAGCATATTCGCCTCATGGAGTCCAGCCTTTATACTTCGTCTCACCCTACGATGGACTAAGGGCAAAAGCTACGGACCGCCAGATCCAATCACGAGCCACTTAAAACCGCGTATTGCGCTTTGATGCGCGTATCAGTGCCCGCGTCTCGGATCACTGATGGGGATGGGCGGACTGTGGTTCGAATCTAAATAGCACTGAGTGACTCAACAATTTTACATCGCAAAAAAGAGGCTGTTTGCAGTGTCGAAGCTATAGACCTTTCCAAAAAGCGCCTTCTGCGCGCTGCCATCTTTGTCTGCTGAGCTGTGGAACGCCTTCTGAGTATGCGCTGTTGGTCTGCTGTGCGGTATATCGGATGCTGCGCATGCGTCCACAGCTCAGTGACTCAGCATTTTCCGCCCGGGCGCTTCGTTCGAGACTGCCGCTGGAAAGGTCTATAGAAATGATGCAGCGTTTTTGGGTTCGGAGCATTATTCGTCCACCCCTAATAAATGCTAGGCATGTCATAGTGTAGCGTGGAACGTGATTGGACCTGGCGGCCCGTGACTTTGGCCCTTAGTTCACCGTAGGATGAGACAAAGTATAGTGTCGAATCCGAATATCTTATACTTCGTTTTACCTTAAGTCCACAGGCAGCCGAGGGTACGAGTTGATAGGGCCTATCAGACAGCGTGAAAAGCGCACCGTCAAAGTGTTCGTCATGTTTCTGTACGTTTCATGTCATCGCTGAACGAATCATGAACAGACAAGGCCTAGTGACCAGCGCTTTTGACGTTGCTTGATTGGTTCTACTAGCTCGTAGCGACGGCTGCGTCTCACCTTAACCTGAAACTGGTTAAGTTTCAGGTTGGATAAATGGATAAAAGTGCATTTAAACAAAACCTAAATAATTAATGCTGTCTCAAGCTATGATGCAGCAGTAGCCCTTCCGGCGTCCTACTATTTTACTTAGCCATTCAGTTTATCGGGTGCATATTTTTATAGCCTCCTCGAAAGTTTAAGAAACGAAGGGCGTGATGAATCCGGAGCCTCAAATGTTTAATGGTCCGCAACGAATGAGATTACAGCATTAGGAGATAAGATCAGCGAAGAACCGACCATGGAAGCGAGAAGTATAAACATAAGCCACGCATTTCGTTCCTTAGGCTGTCAATCACCGCGGCCGAACTTGGACTGCACGAAGAACGTTAATAAAACTCACAAAGTGTGGGCACAAGGTTTATACACCGACGACGAAGTTCTTAAAACGTTAACGTCCCGGGCGACATCCACGCGCGAAGGGGTGACCTTGTTCTATTTGCATCGGGTGCCCGCGCAGCGCCATCGCTCTTCCCGCAGGCTCCGCGTGTAATTCTGTCCGCAACAAAACAATCCGTCTAGAGGCGCGCCACGGCGCCCCTTTGTGTTTGCAAGAACACGTCGGCACGCGAAGCCGTGCCCGCTGTCGCGGAAGCCTTCCAAAGGGCTCTCTTCTTCCTTTGTCTTCCGAGAAAGAAACTCCACACCGAAACGACGTGCGAACTCGCAGGCTCGATCGGTGGTATAGTGTACGAACACGAACGAGGAACCGTTTCGTGACAAATCTTCTGGGGAGGGGGGGGGTTGAACCGTTTTGCTCGTTTACAGCCGTGGAAGGGAGAAGGTGAAACCAGTGGAATCTTCTCGTTTGGCTCATTGAATTCCAGTCAAATACTCAGAGGAAAAAAAAAAAAAATAAAAAACGAAGGCGCCTTTGAGAGTGTATTTTTCTGGTTCATACGATTCCAATATTTTTCTTTATTCGCCTTTTGCGCGACGCCATATTTGCTTGCTGGGTTGTTGACCGCGTTGTGAGCATGCCCAGTCTGCGGAACATCAGACACCGCGCATGCGCTCAGAGCTTAGTGAGTCAGCATTTTTCGCGTGTGTGGTAAGCATTAGAAATATAACCCAAACTTGCACCTGCCAACTTGATTTTTTTTTTTTTTGCTTATACGAATAAACGGTCATTATCCAAAGTATCTATGCGGTGCAATGCAAATAACGTTGCAAATAACGTTGGGCGTTCTGCGCTGAGCAGAAGGCGCAATTAACGTGCATTCGAGTGCCAGTCCAATCACCAAGGCGGGATCCACGTTAGAAAACATAGGTTGCAACCTAACGGTATAGTAATGCTGCGAGAAAATATCAGACGGATATACATTACCATATCTAAAATCCTCCTCACACCTTTTTTTTGTTGTTGTTTTATGAAGCTGTTGCGACACGAAAGTGGGCTTACGTATATCTATAGTATTGTCTTCCGCGCGCGACTGTGTCGTTGCAAAATCAGGCGCACAACGAAAAACAGCGGAGAAATATCTCGTAAATGGTGTCTGATACGCACACGCGTTCCCGAACACCAAAGATAGAGGCGTCGTTCATTTCTGAGCACGTACCAAAAAGGGTCCTAACCCAAATATATTTTTAATAAAACGTCAATAAGCTCGCGAACCTAAACCTGGAGTAAATCACAATTCAAACCGAATCGGCTCGACTGTGGACACAGAGCAAAAACTAAACAAAATGAACTAAAAAACCATAAAAAAATCAATTCCTCACACACTCCCACGGATGTTTCGGAAAACCAGTCCTTCCTAACTATACAAGCTTCGCGAATACACCTGCAAACAAGCAAGGCGCACCGCGTTAACGTCCGGAGCCATTATTCAAATTGCAACGCCCCATAGATCTACGCAGATCGCTGCAGCAGGGGCGATGAGCCCGGTCGCCGCCATGACTGTTAAGGGCAGAGCTCGAAGCACGGGCAGCGCGGAGAGCAGACGACGTGATCCGCATCCGTGAAACTCAGTGGACGTCGCCGTCCGAGGTTCTGCCTGCGTGCGTCTATGTGTGTTTGCGTACACCCAGCGGGACATGTATAGCGCACCGCGACGCGTTACTAATTGGCGACACTTGAGCGTCGTTATTGTAGCGAGGTTGTTACGCGCATGCCCTTGCGGAACGGAGCACATTTCACGGCTTATTTCTGGTGCGTTGTTGTCGTTGGCCCGGGACATGTCACTCTCTCGCTGCCTCTGAGCGTTGGCGTGCGTGGCGGGGCCGTACAATTAGCGCCGGCTCGTGTTAATTGACGGAACTCTTCTTGCTGCTCAATTATGGCAAGGTGCGCCGTGCGCAGCTGGGATATCCGACACCCCGGCTGCGCGTTTTTCCTCCAAATATTTGTAATGCTTAGCAAATGTTTGAATTATGTTTTTATAGCGCTTTTTTTTTGTTTTTTTTTTGCAGATAGTGATCTTGAATGCAGTTTTGAAGAGGTTAAAAAAATAGCGTTTTGTAGCCCGTTTAGTTAGGTATGTAGAAGTTTAGCAGTAACCTGGATTTTCGGAGAAGAGATATTTAGAGGCATCGTTTTGTTTTTTAATTCCGATATATTAGGGATTTCTATTAAATCTTACACAAGGGCTTTGCGTTGCTGGTGTGAGCTCGAGCTGTGACTTTGCGTACAGAATAAGCACGTACCCAAAGGGCCAGCCTACCGCAGCCTACAATCTACGGAAAGTCCTTATTGTATTTGGGCATCGTTAGCGCAGTGTAGAAACAACCAACTGAGACTCTCCGATGGTACAATAAAAAATAAAAAAACCGCAAAAAGAAAACAATTCAGTTGAAAGAGGAGTTAGTTGAATTTGCGCATTCTAAAGTACGAAATATGGCACAAGAAAGATGGAAACACACAATACGTCGAGTTATGTGACCGTTTTTTATGTTGTTCTTCGTTTAGAAGTTTCGTAACATCTCTGCGCCCTAATGGTCTATTCACACGGTGCATCTCGTTGGCGAATCTAGTGTCGCCAAACTAGATTTCGGGAAACAGATGCCCCGTGTGAATGCGAAAGAAAAAGAAGCGCGCCTCCAAAAAAAAGGTTACGCGCTCTCCTCGCTTCTGGAGCGAGATTTTGATGAAACCTCACTGAGGCCTGTGAAACACCCGAAGAAACAAAATTGGGTTGTGTGTATGTTTATACAGCCTAGAACTTTGTCTGCCTCAACGGGCGACGAGTTTCCCAGCTGTAGATGAGAAATTTAGCCAGTGCGGTACAACCGCTTGCCTGGGGGTCTTTAACGTGCACCACGCAGTAACGTGCACACGACCGCACGCCGGTACGATGCTCATCCAGATCGAAACGAACAGAGGTGGAGAATGAACCCAGGATCCCTGGGTTCTGCAGTGCGAGCTTTCGCTCCACGTGCTCCGAGCTGGTGCGCGCTAGCCCACTCGGCCACCGATCCCAGCAGCAGGCACAAAGCTAGCAGTGGCAAAACGCGGATGATTAGATTATCATCGTGTTCCGGCATTGCTAGCTTTTCGCCTGCTTTGGTGCGCCCCCGAGTTTCCCACGAGCTCCACGTCATTCTAAAATTGACTGACATAGTGGTTTTTGAATATGCCCAGCATGTTCCTAATTGAAACCATATGATTATTTTTACTAATTAAAAAGTTAATTGAGGAAGTTTAGTCAACTATCCGACTTATCGCAAAGGCTAGCCACCTATATGATGTCCCCCTGGCCGTATAACTCACCTGCCCAAACTGTATTAGTGCATCTGTTGCGGATATTTTCTAATAAATCTGTTTGAATTCAACTGAAACACCCGGTATATGTTGTGGCGAATGCTGCAGTGCTTAACGTCGCAGCTGCGAAATTACGATTAAACTTGCACCACGTGAATCAGTCATAAACTCGTACGCTCCCTTCCAAGATCAGCGATCGGCTGTCCTTTGTGCTTCGCGGGAAAGTAGACGCACTGAATTTCATAGAGTTCTATATTGGAAGCTCGAATTATATACTCCCTAAAAACGGTTTGCGTGCTGATATTACCGCAAAGCATGCGGGAATTCAGATCGGTGCCATCGATGGATAGAAGCTGGAGAATAACGAGGTTGAAACACCCCTGTGATCTGCAGATTAGACCTGCGCTGCGACAGTGAGCGACGCGTGACGTGCCACATGATGCGAGTTGTCAATTCGTATGAAATATTCTGCCCTCGCGACCGTTTTGAGCCTTACATTTTAAACAATTTTGCTGCGTCTACTCCACCGTAGACTCGAAGAAGTGATGACGGCGCGCTACTGAAAAAGCCCGACGAATGATAACGCGGAAAGGCTGGAAAATGAACATTCTAATGCAATATTGAGCACGGCGGTTCACATGTGTGCAAACATCGTGCTCAGAGTTCCATCTCAGATTTCATCTTTCATACTATTTTCGGCCTCCTTATTCGCTGTGATTAGCTCTCCGAGTGCTCCGCAAGAAAAACTAAATGCGCGCATTTCTTTTTTTTTTTTGTGCTCGGAATTTTTTGTTATATCTTCGTAGACTCGATTACAGTGCTATACGACTTCAGCAGGAAAGCTGAAACACGGGCATTTCATTCCACTATTTTTAATGGATCAGATATTAGTGCGAAGGATACAATATAGGAGGAATAGTAGGAGGGGTGATTCCAGCGCAATATCCTGCTCGACGTATGTTAGCCGGGCGTCGTAGACCTGCTGACCGGAGTCCGAGGCCACTGAACCTCGGGCCTCGGCACAAGCCATTCCGAAGCGACAGCGAGGATGAGCCTCATATGTATCTACTATGGCATGTGCGAAAGTCTGAAAAACCCTTCGTTCGCCTCTTACATTCTTGATACGGGCAGCAGCACCAGCATAATCGGCAAAATTAATCGTGAGCGCTCGCGGGCATACATCTTAGCCAAGACCATGGCATAAACGTCTAGATTAATTAATCATGTTCTTTCTGGAGTAGCGATTTCTTTGTATGTCGTTCAGTGAGATTCGAGCTTCTCTCCCCGCTGCCGATAGCGCATTAACCGACGCGGTAGCGACTCCCACGTCAAGATTACGCGCGGGTTTCGTTCCTCGCGCGAGCAGACACCCTGTGGCCACAGCTTCATTTTTCTTGCCAGCCGACAGAGCATCCGTTCCAACGTCTTAATTCCAGCCACGAAGCGTGTCACCTTCTCTTCTCCCGCCGCCAGTGGTTTTTGTTCCACGGAAAAAATGGAAAGCCGGGGCATTAACGAAACAACGATCCGCCGCGCATCGCGGGTGAGCGCTCTCGCCTTGCTGCGATGGCACCAACCACAAACTGGCCGCATGTACACACACGCACGCACGCACACGACAGGAAGCTCGTCTTATTTTTATCGTTTTTTTTTTTCGGTTCTTATTTTGACCCGTTAATTAACCTCCAGTCCTCGCCTTCATCAATAACCTCCCCTGCTCGGATATGGGCCTTCCTCCACTGCGATGCTATCTCCATTTCGGAGCAGTTCCCTCGGTGTAATCATTCGCACGTCGTTGCCCTGCATCCCAATTTTTGTTTTTAATGTTTTGTGTTTTAGCGTCGTTTATCCTTCGCACGGTGTGTGTATACCTCTGCGAGCCGATAGCGTTCCTCCGTAACCTCGAGGCAATGCGTGTCCAGGATAAATACGCGCGGGCTCGGTTATTGACAGCTACTTGGTTATGTATATGCAGAGGCTCTTCGGGTCCTCATTCGCGTGAGGGTGGTGTGAGTCAAGTCAGACGACAGCGGTATAGCATATACTTAACGGCATGAATTGGCGCTACGAGAAACTCGGCGCCGTATATAGAGGCATTCGTTGTTCCATGCCCGTACAATTAAATATAAATTCTCCCGCGTTGTCCCGTCTCGTTCGTTTGTAATGTCTCACGTTTCCATGGGTATACATACAAAATGAGAACGCAAATTATAAACTTTCCGCAGCAAACGAAACCCCAGTTTCTAGCTACTCCTACAGCGCTTACAGAAATGTATTTTGCAAAGGGCTTGTATCTACCGCCACTTAAAACTCCTTAAAAAAATCTGATATTGCATTACGTGTTATACCAGGAACATTATGACAATGAATCCAGAGCGCCGTTAAAGCGAAAAAAAGTTCGTGCTTCTTCATGCTTCGTCACTCGTGTATGAGCTCGTGCATGAACTCGTGTATGCGCTGTGAAGTCGCGAACTTAAATGGTAGAAATTAAGCGCCATCAAAACCGAAACCAATGATTCTGAGTCGTTCTCGTCGCGTCGAGTTACATAGTCTGCTGCTACTATGTCGCGAATTTACTATTAATCCGTAGAAATTGCAGCTCACACACGGCAATTGCGAACTTATAATATTCACTGCGACAACTTAAAAGACACAGGGAGTGGCGAGTTCCATACACCTTATTGTCATTTCAACAGCCAATGAGTTTGACCCATAACAACGCCGGAGACCATTTCGCGGAGCAAGTAGCGTCAAGATAACGAGCCCAGTTCCCCGCGATGTTTTAAGCCGACAGACTATATAGTTGACAAATCATTCACTCAATTTTTTTACACAATCGAACACTTTCAATGTTCAGAAACCTGTGGCCACATATGAACAACACGTCCCGCCAAAAAACACCTCAACCACGCAGTATACCACAGTCATCAATTCAGTGGTCCTCTCTCGCGCCATTTTCTCTGAATCTTCCCCCGTCTGTCGGATAGAATTTGTGTCAGTGGAACGGTCAAGAAATTGCCCGTTGCGGTTTCTGATCAGCGCCGCTTATAACGCGCACGGTCCATAGTACGATTTGCCATTATCTATATAGCTTCAGTCGCCATCAGTGCCGTTGGCTCTAAGCATCATTTTCTTTCCCCTCGAAAGTTTTCCTTTACGCACTTCCCTTCCTCGCGGCCGATCATCGCACAGTAGCCAAGTTGGAGAACTAATGTTCCTTCCAACTTTTCCTCTTCTCAGTTCTCTTCCACCCCTTGCGGTCGAGCAGAGAAAGACCCACATGACAACATTCTCGACGGCTACAGATAGAGCCTTTTTCAAAACATCGATGCACGAAGAACCAGTGGACGGTCCATACTCTTTTTCGTGGCTTGCCCACTGCTCGTGCTGATGACGACTAATGATGACAAGTGAATACCACCTAATGTATTATGCAAGAAGTGCACTTGAATCGAGAGTATACCTTTAAACTGTGCGATGTTTGCTCGCTTATGTGCCAATGAGCACAGTTGGGGCATATGTACAGCACAGGTAGCAGCTAATGTCTCATGTTTTATACTTTTTTCTATATCGCATGGTATACGAAAAGAGGCGTACACTCCCATTATACTTCTCCAGCGCCTGCTTGACGTGGACATGCATTAGAGCGAAAAGCAATGTTCACGTGCTCACGGGCGAAGTCTCAAACAGCAAATTCAGGAAATTAACCATTCCAAACAACGCCAAAATTCCTGACGCCGTCAAAGGTATACTCATAAAACATGTTTACTTCAAAACATCAGACTTTTTGACGCGTCCGTGACGACTTTTGGAGAATGCGTCGACTTCACGGTAAAGTGGCACGGACACTTTTCGCGATAACCCGTGGGTGAATCGATTAGAGACGGAGGGAGAGAAAGACAGAGATAGAGATAATATTTTTTTGAGAGATTGGCTCGAAACACTGAAAAGGTGGTGAAGAGATCAGATGGCGAACGGAATGGAGAGGGATCTGGGTGTAACGTCGTGACTCAGCCGAAGACACTATACAGTCACGGACAATTTAAGAAACACTGGGCGTTGCTCAGTATGTCCATGGTCTTGATTCGTTCTTCATTTTTGCTATCAGGTAATGCAGCAATCTTATTGACCAAGGAGCAATTATATACCTTTTCCGTTAACCCTTCCCCCCAGCCTCGTAAGGTTGACAAATCCAATATGCAAGATGATAATAAAAAAAAAGCAAGGCATTACAACTGGGGCCAAGTAATGCAATAAAGAAAAGGGAAAAGCAAGGATGAATGACATGTCGCGATTAAAACGTGAGCTTCTTCCATGGTATGGCAAGAACAAAACGATGTTTTCCCGCACAACGGAAGTTCCGCGACTGAAGTAGGCGACACCCGCGTAAAAAACAAAACAAAAAACAACTGTCTATAAAATGCGTTGTAACTCACACGCCGTGCGTTTCTGTAGTTGCCATTAACTTTAAACATTTGTCACATCTGTATACACGATTATAGTCGAGCGTATACAACCCCCCCCCCCCCCAAAAAAAAAAAAAAAAAAAAAAATTTGTAACAGCGAGTGCACCAAGCATCTATACAACCCGAATTTGACTCCCACGCCTTCGCGCGTGTATGAATATCCTCGGCTCAATGCCGTACATGTACACTTCTGGGCACCATTTGGGTTGCCCGCGTGTGTAGCTTTATAGTTGGCGTCTCCGTCGGTGATTTAGCTTCTCATCTGTCAAGCTCGTTTCCTCGGCGCGCTCACAAGCGCACTCTTGAAATCTCGACAGCACGCGATTTCTTGATTTCCGCCTACACCATCCTGTGCACTCTTATGAGAAGCGTATACACAACTCTTCCAATGCGACCTCGTTGTCGACGTGCCGTGCTTATACTTCCACAAACGCGGACCGTACAACACACAACCTGTCATGCGTGTCGCTAACTCGTTCGTGCGTCCACGATGCCTACATGCTAACGAACAAAAGAAACCCTCAGAAACAAACAATAACAAAAAAGGCCGAGTCGATAGCTTCGTCCGCCAAGAGACGGAGTGAAAATTAACGCGGCTTTCTCTCTGTTGCACCTTGCGATGGACCACAGAGCCACGCTGCTACAAGCCATCAAAGGCAATCCAAAGCCGTGCGAATGTCACGTGACCTTTAGGAGGGAAGGCAGCGACGTTTGCGGCGATCACGTGATATTTTCAAAGCGCTTGATTGGCTGGGATGCTTTGCGTAGTGTCGTCTGTGGTCCAACGCTAAGTGAAACAGAGTCGTATATATACGCGGAAAAGAAGCGCGCGCGGACATTCAGACCCCCTCGGGCACCTGGAAACACACGGAAGTGCATTAAAGATCGCGCAATTCGCGGTGTGCTGCAAGCCTATTCTTTCTACGCTCGGAGTACGTACAAGAGACCCGAGGCGCGGATAATGCAGCCGAGACGATCGCGTGACTGACACCCACTCGGAGTATTGTTGTTTTTCTCGCACCCACGAATCTCGCCACACTATGGGAAGCGCGTGTGTGTTCGCGCGCCCTATGCATGTACGGCTCTGGAAATTGACGCCGCTAAAAACGCGCGAGAATAAAGGAGGAAAAAAAACGGGGGAAAGGTTCGGTGTCACGCTCTAGCGACGTTTATACCTGGTGCGCGATTGTTTCCGCGCGGCGCTGCTGGCTTGAACAGCTCATCCGCGTGCATGCATGCAGACCACGAAAATTAGATCGTGGAAGCCGCACGTCGACGGTGAAATAAAAAAAATTTAATGCGAAACGGTTTCAGCGTTAGCGCGGAGCCTATCAATGGCTGCGTTTACTAGGACGCAACCGTGCAGAGTCGAACTGAGATTTAACGACCATGTTTGGGTAGAAAAGGAAGAGCAATGAAGATTAGATGAGCGTAATTAGCCCCCCCCCCCCCCCTCAATTTGATGTAAACATAGCCAGCCACACATTGGCCAGTGTGGTGGACCGCATTATACGGACATTGACGGAGCAAGTTGCCAGACGGAGGAGACGTGCATTGGGAGCGTTACGTCCGTGGCTCCGAAGCGCGAGGTTCTGTCGCTCTGTTTTCCGCTGCGCAGTGCCATTTCGAAATTGATGCTCGAGCGCGCTCCTCGTGCATGGAGGTTTGTCTCGGAACACGAGCGACTCCTTCGCGCTCCGTGACGGCACTTCCCAAACAAGATGGCTGCGCCGACGGAAACGTTGTCGTTAAGAAGAGTGTAGTCGGAACCGTTTTGAGTTGAAAAGTCCAGCGCATAAAAAAATAATTATATCGGAAAGCCGAAATATCAATGAGCCTTCCGGTAAAAAAAAAAAAAAAAAAAAATCAAGCAACAGAAACTTTGTAAGCGATTTAGAGATATTCACACTTAATTTAGCGCCTTTGATCTCTAAGTTTGACAATCATTGTACTGCGGGAAGCGAAACGGCTTTGAACGACTTGCAGGTGGTCATAGACAAACTGGGGGAATATCCGTTCTTTCCAGAAAACCCAAATGTCCGGGCGATTCAGAATATACCGCAAATAGGTGAGTTAAAGCCCGTCCACACACTTGTAGCCGAGTACGATCGTCTAAGACAGGGCTCTTGCAACGCCTTACAACCGGATGCGCCGCTGCGGAGCTGGTCGTAAGCCATCACAAGAGGCTTAAAAACCGGTCTTGTCTCAGTCGGTTGTAGTCAAACGCAGGTGTGTGAACAGGCCTTTAGAATGAAGAGTGAGTGATTTACTCTTAGAAAACAATCTAGCAAAAATCTAGTAACTGCAGCAGTTACTGCCTTCTCTGACCGTTATTAGAGTTTTACTAACTATTTACTACATCAAACGCGCAATAGATAGTAAAAGGTTAGTGCAGCAGTGACTACCTTTTTACAACCTATTCATTACCTCAAACGCGCGACAAATAGTAACTGCAGCTGCTATACGGA
Source organism: Ixodes persulcatus (assembly GCA_013358835.2). Lineage (NCBI taxonomy): Eukaryota > Metazoa > Arthropoda > Arachnida > Ixodida > Ixodidae > Ixodes > Ixodes persulcatus. The sequence continues at coordinate 928,969 of JABSTQ010011216.1, forward strand.
GAAGCGATCGATAACATGGCTGCTGGCAACCTATGGGGATGCTGTCTTATAGATTGTCGGAAATAATTACTGTGTGTACCGTTATTTCCTAGTAAGAGATACATTTCTTGGAATGTTTAGTGACAATATTGGAGAACAATATTCGTGCGAAAGCAGCACCGTATTTGTAACATCGTTCACGGACGATGTGGTCACTGAATAACCGAATTCTTTATCAAAGACGACGCATGGGCAGTAATGGGGTTAGCGTGTCGTCGCGAGTGTGTTAAGTGTGTGTGTCATCTGTGTTCTGTTAAATGCATAATAGGTGTGCAAATGTGCATGTAAGTAGCGTCAAACATAAATAAATATATCCCAGCGATAACACTTTATTTTACCAATTTTGAATTTGACGTTGAGCGCCACCTGGGTTCGGGTTTCGGTTACTAGGTCTCGGGAGAGTTGGTGCGATTTGCTAGCTAAAGGTAGTGAAAGATAACAGGTTGTTTAGTAACAGTGGCGTACCAACTTGTTTTTGAGTGGGGGGGGGGGGCAAACCAGATTCCCCCCCCCCCTCTCCCCAGGGCCGGGAGCGGTGCCTTTGGTATCCCTTGAGCGCCGCCGGCCAGCGTTTTCCCTGCCCAGTGGCGGCTGTTTCAGGGGGGGGGGGGGGGGGAAACGCATACCTTGCCCCCCACTCTGAAAACTGGGGGGCAAGTGCCCCCCTTGCCTCCCCCCCCCCCGGTTGGTACGCCCATGGTTAGTAACTGTTCCCAGTTTCCGGCCTAGTAACCATTACTAGCTTCACCGCTACTATAACCAAGCTTACTAGGCACCTAGTAACATATGTAACAAGTAGTTACTAGCTTTTACTCTAAAAGAAGCCTGTGCGTCTACTTTCCCTCACAGCACTCGGAGAGCCAATCACCGCAACTTACGGAGGCAGCTGAATGAATGACGATGCTGAAACATATGTTTAGACCAGAAAACGCAGTCTGATTTGTGACATTAAGCAATGCAAGCGTGACGTTTTGCATTGCTTAATATCACAACTCAAACTGTGTTTTTTTATCTAAACATATGTTTCGGCATCGTCATTCGCTGAGCAGCCTCCGTAAGTTGCGGTGATTGGCTCTCCGATTGTTGTGCGGGAATGTAGACGCACGGGCTTTTTTTAGAGTGCTTTACCTAGTAAATACAACTAGCGTTTTTTTAAGAGTGTTTGTCCTGAAGTGTCGTTTTGGTCACGTTATTGTAACACCCCCTGCTCTACGAATATCGGCACATCGGAGATCACATCACTACTGGGGACCTCAAACGTCTACGAATGCGAAAATGTGCCTTCAGCTGGCAAACTCGCCACTCAAGTCGATTACGTATCAATTTTCGTATCATTAAAAGTTAATCTCCTAGAAATGTATTAAATAATATTGCCCCGCATGAACAGGAGCACGCGCTTCAAGTGCTGAATGCATTCGAAATCCAAAACATGAGCATGTATATATTGTATACGGTTCAATATGGATAATGAGAAGCCGATCGCATATACCTAAATTTGTTATTACAGAATACACATTCGGCCTCTGATTTTTGCATTTGGAAACTTCATGGGGATGGTAAAGCAGTATTTTGTTTTTGTTTAGAAGTTGGCAACGCTTTACGGGATGTCGGAGCATAATTGTTAGACAAGACAAAACAATAAGGTCAGCATCTGTGAATCAATGTACGGCGGTTTAATCCAGTTTTCCCGAAACTATCACCGACAAAACGTTGAATACAATTTCACTGAATTTCTGTTAGCAAAACACGAGGTTCACGAGAATCCTTCTATTCGCTTTAGTACGGCTCCTTGAGTGAATCTAATGGCGATACAGTGCATCTGGCGAGTCTCCCAGCCTAACAACAACTTAGCTTGGTATACTGCTGATTGGACACTTAAGCACTGTTCGTGATTCGGAAATGCATGGCGAGTATGAAGCTTGGTGTCCGGCAACTTAATCCCGATTCCTGAGCGACGCTTCCCTGCTCCTTCTGTGGAGAATGCCCTTCGGCGACCGTCGACCCCCATCCCCTTCAGTCTTCCCAATGGCGGGTCTATTCAGGACGTCCACCTTTTGTACTGTTTATATACCTATATACCATACTGTGCTGCGCATTGCCGCAAATCTTTACATTTGCACGATAACAAAATGAAGTAAAAATGTGGGACGACAGCTCATACATTTGCGAAATCAAAGTTATATGAATATTCATTGAATTGCGAATCGGAAAACCAGGAGTTTCACTTTTAACAATCGACATCTGCGCCACATGCCTTCTCTTACACCTGTTTCATCAGCGAAAAACCAAAATAAAATCAAGTTAGAGAGCAAAACTTGCTTCCAGTATGTCGTTATCTGTTCTAAAAGATGCTCTAAAACTAGCCTGGGAAATATTATTCAACATCTACCAGCAATCCTGATTTCGAGGAATTCCAATATTTTTAGAGGTCGTTAGTTAAAGAGGCTTTGGTAGCGATTCGCGCGTGCACACCACTAGCGGCGGTCCGAGCCTTTTGCTAGGTAGGAAACCTGTCAGGGTCGCTCGTGAGTCTGTGAAAAGCAAGAATGTTTTTATATACCAAAAGCTCCGGAACCATGCGATCCAAAAATGGTGGATTGGAAAGGAACGTTTGTGAGCATTGCGACCGTATAGGCTTATTGGACAGACTTCACAAGGAACAGCTCTAAGCAACCCAAATCCAGCCACCGATGTTGCCACTCACGCGTAACTCACAACGTACGTTTTTCCTCAGCCACAAAATTAAGCATATCTTTCGCAATTTTCCCCACGTGCGGGATGTTGTAAAGTAGTAATCTTCAACTGACCGGTATAGTTATTATGCAAGCTGCTACCTCGACCTTTATTTTTTCTTTCTTTTTATTTTACAAATTATTTGGTTGATTTTTTGAGCTATGCCACAGGAAAAGCTCATACGCAAATGTCCATGGAAGATTACGGTAGATATTTTTCTGTAGACAAAACCAAGAAAAGTGAAGTGCGGTTTTCTATAGAGTCACTCAGCTTGATCCTTGCAAAGAAATACAAATCGACCGAAACTGAGAAATAGTAACGGACTGTAACGTGCGCCCGTTACTTTTAAAGACGACGAGCAAAAATGCGTTACTTGTTTGTCAGATAACGCCGTGGCAAAGGGTTTCATTTTCAACGAACCATTCGTTCCGGTATCGTACGCAACACCAGGAATACAGGTCCTGGAGAACCGTCCCCGAAACTACGGAACGGCGGCCATAGAGTACTTTCACTCACGTGTGTACACTCGACGTAGATAAGGTGCCAACGGTTTCAAGTCGTCCTCAACAAGGCCTCAATAAACGGCCGCCACGAGCCGCGAAGCACTGACGGGAGTATAGACGGTTCCACGTACGTACCTCCCAGACTTGGTGATGATCATCTCGGTGCCGAGTTCGTGGAACCGCCCCCACAGGTCCTTCCCCTCAAGGTTCACTTTAGGGTCGTCCTGCACACCATCGTCCTCGGGCTCAAACCCGGGCGGCCTCAGGTGCCTGGCGGCGAGCAGTTCCTCGGGCGTGATCTGGCCCTGGCCGGGCAGCGGCGGCGGCACGGCCAACTTGGGAAACAACTGCGGCGCACCCGGGAACACGGCGTGCGGCAGCCCCAGCGGCAGGTACGGCGGCTGCTGGCTCAGGATAGAGTGCATCGAGAAGTCTGAAGGGCTCCGGGCCTGCGGGCTCGAGCTGGCCGTGGCTCCGGGCAACAGGAACGGCTGGAAGGCCATGCACTGCCCGGACTGCAGGTCGGGCGGCTCCACCCGCATCGGGGAACGGGGGGCAGCGGTCGCCGCACTCGTCGGTCCAGCGGGCGTCAGCAGGCGCCGCGCGCGGCCGGCGGCGCCATCCTGGCGGGAGGGGGCCCCGGGGGGAGGAGGGTCCGTCCCTCTCGGAACACGGCGGTGTCAAGAAGGACTGCACACACCAAGGCGGGAGCGGCGACCGGGCTGCGCGGGCTTCGTCCGCCGACTGCCGCCGACGCTCCCGGAGCAACCCCTCGGAGCGACGCGCGCGCCCGGCGCGGTGAGGGCGAGAAAATCGCGCGCGCCCGGGCGCCGAGGGGGCGAGGGTGTCACCGTCGGAGCACGGCGAGGGGCTGCGCACCGCGGGGTGTACGGCGCCGGGCGTTAGGCCTAGCGAGCGTTACGCCTAATGAGATGCGGCTCCCTGGAAGGCGGCCAATGGGAGCGCCGCGTCCTGGCGCGCCCGGCGCACCCGGCGCCGCCAGCTGGCGCCACCTCCCGGCGCCGCGGGAGGCGCGAGCGTTCCGTGCTCGCGCTCCTCGCCGATTTCGCCGCCGCTCCGGTTCGGCTCGGGGCGAGGGGGATCGGCCGGCATCGTGTGCTCGCTCTCCCGCGAGCAGCAGGCGCCATTCTCGGGGTCGCTTGTGTCCAGGTGCTTAGGGAGGCCGGAGAAAGAAGATGAAGTGGACCCCACGGTGGACTCGACTCTATGGGTCCGACGGGCCGCCGCGGCCGGGACCGTGCACGGGCCACTTGACACTGCCGCGGTTGAGAAGCATTCGCCTTAAAGGCATTACCGTCATTACTGTTCACGAGCGGGGGAGGTGGGTTCTGTTTGTTTGCACTGTCGGCATCGGGAAAAGTTTCGTTCTTGGGACGAGGCGGGCGGACGTCGGCGCCGTGTCTCGTCTGTTTCTTGGTTGTCCTGGTCTCTTCTCGGCTTTGGCTTCATCCTCTCGGAATCTCCGGCTTGGCTTTCTGGGTCCCTTCTTACCCCCCGCGCTGCCTCTCTAATTGTTCGGAAAGGACCGCTTTGTGCGGGGGACCCGAGCGGCGTCTGTGTCGGCGTCTCTCTCGGGGAACCGAGCCTGTCCATGCTGCCAAACGGCTCCATCTGCCCCCCTTCCTCCTCCTCGTCTTTGGGGTGCTGCCGCGGTTCTCGGGATGCGCGGTTTCGGTTGTCGCGCTCGGTACACGACATATCCCACCCGCCGCCCCTGCCAGGCTGGTGGTAATGACTCCTCGATAAGAAGGCGCTTCCAGTCTCTTGTTTCTTTTCTTAGTTTGTTTTGAGTTTTACGCCTTGCCTTTTTGCCGATAATGGTGTGGGAGGTGACGCCTTCCTAGGAACAAAAATATTTCTTGCTTGCTAGAAGAAGCTTAAAAGGGTCGCGCGTGCAGTCTGATTCAGTTTCCACTTACTCAAAGCGCGTGATATACACCAGCGCGCGGCTATGACGTCACGCAGCTGTGGTGCCGCTGATGTCCGTACGCGTCTGCGCAGACGCTTCACCTCACTCGAATCTGGTTTCTGCGCATGCGCAGTGCCCGCATTCTATGTGGGCAAACGATGATGTGTTTATAAACAGCGTGCCGGTCCATATACTGTCCAGTGTCCTCGGTTCTATTTCCTATTTAAATTATCTCGGAACTGTTCGCTTTTGTGGTATTGCCTATTCTGTTATGATGGGGTCTCTTATTCCGTTAAATATTGAACACATTACCCTATGCAAATATGCCCATTTGTTTTATGATGAAAGCATTGCATAAAACGTATTATACATAAAAAATCGTATGAGGTGTAAATTGAAATATTTGACACGGAAAAACCCTACACCAGAACGCAATCTGACATTAAATGTTAATGTGAAAATTCCATCGTGAAAATTACATGTGAATTCCCATAATAAATCAACGTAATAATTATATAAAATTTGCTTCTAAAACATTGACGACAAAAAAAGTTCGGTGTTTGTCGCGGATGGTGAGATATTATAATAAATCATGCACTAAAGAAATTCCACATTACGCTCGTCCTATTTTTTTGTTACTTATAACTATCCGTATTGTTTATAAATATATGTCTGGTGTATTCCGAGCCTCACGGAAAATTCTGAACGCAATACGTCTGCATGTGTTCATTGAACAGACAGTACGGTCCTAAACACGAGCAAGAACAAACCGGGATCCGATCACCTCGTTCCACCATCGAAGCGTAGCAAATCCACGTAGCTGAATTCTGCGAGCCGCTGTAGACGTTGTTTTAAGGCGATAGCTTTATGGACGATGCTTTGCAGAGATTTCGTCCTCGTAGGTTTCCATCGCCGCGCGCTCGAAGAATAATAAAAAAAAGTGTCTTCTCTCCCCTCTTGGCGCGAGGAGAGGGCAGTCGGGGCTTCCCGTCAGCCATGCCGCGCGAAAAGAGCGAAGAGGGCAGCCCTGGCGTCTCGCCAACATTGGCGCGACGAAGGGAGAATCTTCGTGTTGTCTGCTTAAAAAACTTGTTTTCAAACATCACTCGCTTTCTGCGAAACCCCACTTTGGCAGTATCCAGTTGCTACGCGTAGTGTTGGATGGTTTTAAAGACTTCCACAGCGCTTACCCACTTACATCACGGATCATCGAACACGCGTGGCGGTCGTCAGTGGCATCCACGACGCCAACCACGAGGGCTTTGAGATTTAGACTCGTCGCACCTCCGTCCTCTGGTTCGTGACGGCACCATTCCACCCGCATTGCGCGACCGTGCTACAGCTATCGCTTTCGTTTCTTCGCACATTGTGGGCAAAAAAAAAAAAAAAATACTACTTTTTCACAGCGCTCAGCAATGACAACTTCGTCGGTGTCCCTACGATGCAGTAAGCCTCGTTACGCCGGTCAAATTCGCTATCTTTTAAAGTTGTAATGTTTAAACCTCCCAAGATTATGGTGTCAATTATCGAAACACTGACCGATGTGTCGTATATTGTAGTACTAGCGAAGTGTGCGATAAAAAAACGTAGCTGTTTTCGGCATTCGGGATTGGCCAAACCATAGCTTCCTGTATACTGATCATGCCCACCCGATCGCCGGTTTACAGCGAGACAAATCCTGCCAATCACCACGAGGCAGATCCTTCTCGTGACGTCACACACGGAAACCATGAGAGGGCGCCACCGAAACATCTAAGCGGCAATAAAGGCTAGATGCAGATCGAGGCTTGTCTTGCTGGGGCCGAGCGGCACCACCGGCAGTCATCGCTTGGCACCAGAAGATTCATACAGTCACTGGGAGTAACGGGAAAAAAACGGCAGTATTTGCTCATAAATGTATTTTAGTTACTTTAGCTGTTTTTCATGAATATGAGTATTTGTAGTTCAAAATATATTTTAAGGTATTTCTACCCGACCCTTTTTACAATGACACAAGTACTACACTTATACACATTCATAATAGTTACAAAATAGTTAGAACAAATTATATCAATAAACCCTTTCTGTAAATTGTTGTAGGTTTTCTAACAAAACAGCAGTTAAAAAGACCAGGCTGCAGCTAACACGCTAGAACTCAAATATTAAAGTTGTCCTGATGTAAACTATATAAAAAAATTAAAAAAGCATATACAAGGGTAGACAAGTAATATCGGAAAGAGTATTGCAACTTCAACTTCATAAAGTTAGTTTCTTACCGGTTCTTTTTTTTAAGGATGAGTTTTTTTCTTAGTTCTTTTTATTGTTTCGTGAAATCTCCTGAAGTATTTCTTCAGGCAATACTTTTAAAACACGAGGCCTCTTCTAAATTAGATCTTAATCAGTGATTTAAAAAAAATCGTTGTAAACTGAGATCAGACTATAAAAAACCTTGCGATTTCCGTTTTCTTCGTCGAAGAAATATTGACGTAGAATTGACAAAACTTCGGAAAATTTTAGAAGAAATTAGAAGGAATTCAGACGAAGTCAAAGTTTGGTATAAAAAGAAATGTCTGGAACAAGTTACGTGGCCACCGTCAGCCAAATTTGAGCAGAAATGACTCAGCCGCCAAATTTAAGAAAACTGATTCATTTACAATACGAAATTATTGTTTGTGTCCCACGTCCAAGAATTTTACTATGTGTGACCAAGACGCACAATTGTTTATAATGATATCACATTTCATCTGATCTCTAAAGTAATTTTCAGCATTCCTATTTTTGTGCATGTGTGCAATCATTTTAAATTTCAATTAAATATATCTCGTAACACTGTGAAATCAGTTTATTAACTTTAATTTGGTAAGGGACAATTATAATTACTTTTTATGAATCTAATCTAGAAACTTTAGCAGCATTGTGGGTGGGGATTTTTATTACTCTGAATAATTTCCATATTGCTGCTTTATTGTGATATAATTTTACTGAACGTATGAAGTAGTATCACATCAAACTTTTACTGGTGTATATAGGTCCTCAGTAATTTCTGAACTGATATATGTAAGTTCTCAGTAACTACCGTGTAAGTTTCAGTTTGTGATAGGATTCTTCAATTATTATTGATGCATAAAAGTCCTATACGACGCACATTATGAATTGCATGCAATTTTTTTTTAATTTAAAAGGTTTAAAGCGCGAACTGAAACACGGACGAAATAAGAAACACGTACGACAAAGACAGGCTCCACATATAACTGAACTTATTGAAAGAACATTCACTTAGCCAAACTGTCGTTTACCACACCGATAACAGACCATGAACCGATAACAAACCGACAGTCTTATTTGAAGCCATCTAAATAACACAATCACTTATTCAGCCGAAAGATTGACAACATGCCCACACACTTCTCACCCGCGTTTTTGATAAAGAAAGCTTCAACAATTTCTCTCTCTCTCTCTTTTAATTCGCTCTTTTAATAAACTTCGTCGAATCTAAAAGCGGTTCGCAACCGCAACGCTTACAATGCTCCGCGAGATATCCTCCGAAAATATGTTACCTACTACAGCGAGCTTGTGCTCCCTCACCCTATCATTAAAACAACGTCCCGTCTGTCCGATATAAACACGACCACAATTAGAAGGGATTTCGTAGCCCACCTTTGTAACACATTCAGTGTACTTCGTAACACGTTTCTCGGAACACTGGACAAGCTCTTTCCTCGTCCGTGTATCAGTTCGCGCTTTTAACGTTTTAAATTACACGAACCAACTACACCCAATCAAAAGTTTTTTTGATTAGTTTCAAGTATGAATGTTGATGGTACATCAGTGCAGTGTATGTATAGTAAGTAAAACAAAAAAGGTACGCTTACTGCGTTACTTTTTTTTTGTATTCCAACGTGTACTATCAATTGCGTTTGATTTCTAAAAGGTACCATCAGGTTCAAATTAAATGCGAACAGTGACGGAACTTCGAGCCCACTACTGGCACAGCTTCCATGCTTGGGTTGTTCTTGGCGAAGTTCAAAAAGCTCGGAGTAGGACGCACAACCTCGCAGTGTCTATACTCCGATGTGTTTGACCCTCGGCGAGCACAACCCAAGTTTGGAGGCTGTGCCGGTAGTGGGCTCAAAGTTCCGTCACTGTGCGCATTTCATTTGAGCCTGATGGTACATTTTGCTGACTCTAGAAGGTAAGTTTATGTTCAAAGCAGCAATTTGAAAGATATTAAAGGCTTTTTTCGCTGAGTTCAGATTTGAGAAATTATTCGCTCTGGTAGTTTATTACTTATTACAATCTCCCTCTGCATTTGTGCCCAGCTTGCATCGCGTATCCCAGAGTGGAGTAGAGAAAGAAAACATAAGCATTTCTTTTCGGAGATGAGGTTCAACCTGGAAAGGATGTAAATACTTTTCTTAAACAATTGTTCTTTTCTTTAGAAATCACATTAGCATCACTCGCTCTCTCAGAACGTACCACTTTCAGAAGGATGGCCTTTAGCTAACTTTAAAGGAGATTAACCATATATTCAAACGTGAGAGTAGACATCGTAAACGTTTCCGGAAACAAGCAATTACATAAACAAGTTTCCCATTTTAGGTAGTTCTTTATTGGATTTATTAATAAGTGAACTGTACCATACGTTGAAAAAGTATATGACGCACACCAGGGCATCCTGAGAGTTCTTGATTTGCGTTTAAGGAATTTCTGAAAGGTCTAAGAGGCCCATCATAGCTTTCTAGGAGGTCTGTGGGACCTCTGTCAAGGTATTTCACGTGAGGGTACGTGACCCTTCAGCATTATTTTTAAAGGTCTGAAGAGCCCATCACCATCAACGCGTCGGGGAAGTCGCTTCGGTTGCTCTGTTTCGGCCGCTCGTCCCACGCCTGGTATCGCTCGCCTTCAGCAACTCCAGCAGCCCAGGATCCCTTAGTTTTGTGAGCAAGTCTCTGAGCAGTGGCGTGGCCACCCAGCCGACCCTATAATACACGCATAAAGTAGCAATATTCCATGCGCATTTTAACCCCCACCCCCCTTCTTCCGCATCCCATGTCATAGACTTCCAGACACCTCAACACCTCCCCCCCCCCCCCAAAAAAAAAAAAAGTCTTTGCCACTGTTTCTTAGCACCTTGTTTCTAGCGCCATTGTTTAGTCCTGACGCCGAAGCTCTTCCGACGAGCACAAGAGACGTCGGATTGCCCCCCCCCCCCCCCCCCCCCCGATGTCAACATGGGCATTACCGTGACTGTTCTCAAGAATCACCAACGGGGAAATTCTATCCTATGAAAGGCACGGGCAGCCTGAGTTGGGCATGCCCAAGGTTTGCCTCCCACATCGGCCCTGCCCTTGCAGAGCCGAGGTGGGACCCACGAGAGTATTGCGCAGGCATCCCAAGTTGGGCATGCCCACGCCCGAAGTAAGACCCCTCAGGGGTAATGTAGGGGTAGTCCAAGTTAGACATGCCCACGCATTGCCCCGTAGGCCCACATCTACGCTTACTCTGTCTCTGCAGATTCGAGGTGTTACCCACGGCGGTATGCAGGGAGTACCCAAGTTGGGCATGCTCCACATAGGCGAAGTGGGGCAGGCCCACACGTAGCCGAAGTGGGGAACTCGGGAGTAATGCACAGTCGGCTCAAGCTGTGCATGCCTACGCGTAGTTGAAGTGTCGTCACAAGGGTAATGCATGGCCAACTCAATTTGGACATTCCCGCGCTTTGCTCACATCTACGCTAACTTCTTGCCCAGAAAACCGAAGTGAGACTATGCGGAGCGCAAGTTCGTCTGCTTCTTGCGCAGGGGTTGCACTGACGTCAGATGGTCAAGCTCTGATTGGCTCCGATGGAGGGATAGTAAGTAGACCTCAATGCTAGATAGATGCCTTGAGGTCTACCCACTCTCCTTCAATCGAAGCCAATCAGAGCTCGGGGTCTTTGTGACGTCACCGCAACCCCTGCTCAAGAAGCTGACGAACTTGCGCTCCGCATACGTTTATCTAAGGAAAATTAGAAAACGAACTTATTAACACAGAATGTGTTTATGGGCGGGATTTCATGCGCAAAGCGTTATACGCTCAAATGTAACGACAAACCATTATGCGCCTTTCACATATATGCGACCAAGTAAGACCGAGAGAGACCAGACCGGTTTTTAAGCCTCTTGCGACGTCTTAGGACCGGATGCGCTGCAGCGGAGCTGGTCCTAAGACATCGCAAGAGGCTTAAAAACCGGTCTGGTCTCTCTCGGTCTTACTCGGTCGCAAAAGTGTGAACGGGCCTTTACACGCAGGCCAAGAAACATCAAGCATACTGCCTGTGGCCTTCGAGATTGGGAGGTCATATTGGCCATTGACCAGAGAGGACCGATGTTTGGGTATACACTTCATGTTCTTAGAAAAGGTAGAGCATGAAGGGAACAAAATCCTGAACAAAATTTAAGAAGTTGTGCAACAATTCCAGAGCTTTGCTTAAATAATTTTGGGAGTTGGTGACTCGACCTTTCTGAAGTAAAGAACAGAAAACCGCTTTTGCCTGCATGCCCTACTTTTTATTTAAAAAAAAAATGAAGAAGGTTGAGGTTTTTGGCACCTCTCGACTCCTTCACCATCTTCATTGCACGTGCGCTGTGACGTGAACGGGGACGCAGGGGTTCCGGTGAAGCTCTCTCTCTAGCGCCATCAGTGGCTGCGCATACATAGATACGTCAGTAGCGCATCAAATCGAGTTAGCGAATCGTATCGTCCCATGTAATCGCCTTGATTCGCTAGCCAAGCGCATCGAATCGAGTCCGATCCGATCCGTTTGAAGAGGTAGGTTTGATATTTTCAAGCTGAATAGAGACCTCCATGTAAATTCTAGTGAATCGAATCGGGTGTCTGAAGGAGGGGGAAGGTGGAGAAGGAGGGAGGGGAGAAGGGCTAAGATGACCTTCAATCTTTTCTCCCCCCCCCCACCCCTTTTTCCGTTTTGTGCCACCGTCCAGACCGCGTAGTCACCGATGGACTCCACTAATCCCCCCTCCCCCCCCCCCCCCCCCCCCGGATAGGTCACGTGGGGTGCGCTGTAAACATACGACGCGAGGTGTCGCCATCGGTCGATTTGAATCCACATAAACGCCGTAGTTATAAAGTGAATTCAGTGCACTAACTCAATGCGCTGCATGTGGTCACATCCATGTAAACGTAGCCAGTGAGCAACAAGAACTCACCCACTCGTGACCACGTGACCACATAATCCCGTAGTCGCTCCCGGTCGGCATTGCCGATTTTGGCGGCGGTGTTCGAAGTTCAGACACCGGAAAACGAACGGAGAGGAAAGTGCCAACGCGCACGTCCGGGTCCGGCCGTCCGGCTTCTGGCGGCTCCTGCGGTAGCAGATAGAGCTGGTGGTTTTGTTGACCTCGGATAGATGGCGACACTGAAACTCTGCATAATAAAAATTTTGTCGATGATACCAGGTTTTTTGCGCATTTATATTTATGTTTGAACGAGAAGATTTATAGAAAAATTACCTTTTATGGAGCAGGTATTTGCACAACTTGCTATTTTTTTTTTACAAGTCCCTTTTGACGTTACGCCGCGTGATTCTCGCGGTCGCCGCTCGCGGCTACAGATCGGGAAATATTCTACTTTTTGCCTCCGATTACGCAGCGGAATCGCAACATTTTGTAGAAAGGAGAAATGCTTTCTGTCCTTTGTGACAAGACAAAAACAATGTCAAAAGTACAACATGCAAATTATTTCAACGTTCAAATCGTTGCACAGCTCCTTTAACGTCCCTCACAAAAGCAAGCGACGACAAGCAATAGAATAACTCGTAACGCGTACTACTTCGAGAGGCAAGATCTGTGTCAATGGGTGTGCCCGTCGTCCGACATCACTCGCTGATTTATTTCTGGCACGAAAACGAGCAAAACAGTATATCACCGTGTCTTTACATAACAATGCAACTCCTTTCCAACCAAGAAAAATTAAAACATACACAAGAAAAAAAAACGCGTAATTCTTTGCCTCCCATGGTTGCCGCAATTGAGCCCCATTATTTCTGAGCCACGAACGCGTTACCAGGACATACCTTATTCTCGGTTCTCAAACAGTAAAATAAAGGCGCTTCGCTTTTTTTTTGTTTCTTTGCGTGCGCTACATTGTTTGGATAAAATAATAAGCAAATGCGCTATATCAATGTCGATTCGCGGAGGGAGCACGTACCGTATTCTTACGCCCCAGTCCCACTAGAGCGACAAACAGAAACGACCAACACCGACCAACCTCAAGCACGTGCTGCGCGCACGCGAAGATACCTTTGGCAGGCTTGCAGTCTCTCGGTGCTTGTGCGTTGAACACGAGTGTTTTCAAGACTGATAAAAAAAAAAATCTTCGACCGCAAGCTGCGTGTGCTTAGGGCTTGCTGGTGTCGTCTGTCTCTATTTGTCGGTCCAGTAGGCTCAGGTAACAATACGAGCTGTGACGGACTCCCCGACCGCACGCCACAGCACTATTTCCAGCCTCCCGTCTCCGGCACAGAGTGACTCATCGGAGCCGGAGCTGCTTTGCATGTCTGTAAGCTTCAAGCAAGACGGGAGGGAGGCTCGGCGAGTCGAGGAGACCTTGGAGCGGTCTCCGCCGACATTGTAGTGCGGCTGCATTGTCCCAAGGTGAGCGATGCGGATCTCTCTTCTGGCTCCGTTCCTCGGTCCGAGGGCGGACGGCGAAGGAACGGCAAAGGCCTCGCGTCGCCGCAGCAGCCCCGGAGGACGCGGAAACTCTTCCTGGCGGCTTTGCAGAGATTAAAGCCCATCTGTGGCACGGGACCGGAGGCAGGGATTAGCGCGTCGTTTAAAGCGAATAACGGGCCGTCCTTCGGCCCCGTCGTCGTGTCCCGGTTTCTTTCTCGGCTCGGATCAAAGCTGGACAGTCGGCTTTGCCAGACGCATCCGATGGATTAGTGAGACTTGTCTAGGCTTGCAAATCATTGATGGGCACGAATCTCCTCCTTAGAAATTACTCGATTGCTTATCTCTTTTACGGTAATAGCGGTGATTGGTGATGTTTCGCGGTGGATCCCGGGGTCTGTTTTTGTTTCCGTGGTTACCCTCGAAGTATATCGGAAAAATTACTTCGTTTAATTTAGGGGGAAAGTTTATCCGCTACGTGTCACTTGACAGTAGGTCACGTCAGTGAATTGTTTAGCCGGAAGGTTTCTTCGCTACATTTAGCGGGAATTCAGATTGTGATGTGACAAAGTGACACCAGATGACGTCAAACGTTTTATATAAATTTACGTGAAAAATGTCTCAGTTCAGTTTTACGGGAATTTAGTCATGTGGCGACATCCCAGTATGTCTTTGTGTGTCCGTCGTTTTCCGCTAAATATATCGGAAAAAATTCACTTCCCTTAATTTAGCTGGAGAATTTCTCCGCTAAGTGCCACTTGACATGAGGTCACAGAAGTACGTTTAGTAGGGAAATTTACCCGCTATATATAGCGGAGAATCGAGAGCGTAACATGACACTGTGACGTCACAATTTACCTTTACATTTACGTTGAAAAATGCCTTAGTTAAATTTTGCGGTAGTTTAGTCGTGACGATATCCCAGTGTCTGTTTCTGCGTCCGTCGTTTCCCGCTAAATTTAACGCAAAGAAATGTATTCGTTAAATTGAGCTGGAAAACTTTCTCCGCTGTGCTACTTGACATGAGGTCACGAAAATACGTGCTTTAGTGGGAAACTTTCTCCGCTATATATAGCGGGGAATCAGGGTGTAACGTGACACAGTAACGCCACATGACGTCGCAAGTTACCTATACATTTTCAGTAAAATGTTGCGGGAATTCAGTGATGTGACGACAGACTCTCAAGTGACGTTGCAGTGCCACGAACGTCATGGTGTGTCACGTGACGTCAGAGTGTGACATTAACACCGTCCGCTAAATTTGGCGGGACGTTATTACGCTGAATTTACACGCGCTAAAGCAACTATGTGCAGCCAAGTGTGGTGAACAGTGCGCCTCGCCTCGGCTATCGCAGTAGTTCATTCGCAGGACACGCCAGAAGACCGTCAAGTGTTTAACTGTCTCTGAACATCAGACAGATGTGACAGAACTTGTCCTCACTCCTAAGCAGACCCCGAAATATCGGTCAGCGTGTTGTGACGCCGGTGCTGGTTTAATTGAACTTATCAATCTGCGCTTTATCAACCCACTCGTGGAATTGTTGCCTTGCTGCGGCTTGCGACTTGATTAAAAACCACTCATATAGAGAATTAAGGGACGACTCCTCGTCTTCTTTCCCACTTTCGGCAAAACTCGACATTAAATCTTGTTCCTAATGACCTCGAGACCCAGATTGAATTTAGGGGAAGCGAAGAATGCTTGTGTTTATCCCTGGTTCTCCATGAGGCATGTGGTGATTCCCTCTGTCCATAATGCGGGTGGAGACAAAGCATCCACACAACGGCACAGAGCACGGACAAAGGTACAACGCTCGAGCTCTTAGCAGTTGATTCCAGTGCGCGAGCTCTGCATTGGCTCCTCCCATGCATGGCTTCGACCTCACGTTCGTAGCATTCGTGTTACTCCAAATAAGTCTAATACCCTCGTTACACGGGCACACTTGACTGCAGTTAGGCTAAGCCACAGTTAGCGCACAATACTTGCCGACAACATTCTGCGGCTACGCAGTTAAAGCTATGGGCGAACGTGCGCTTGAGCATCTTGAGCACTCATCGAAGCAGTGCACGCGCGCTCTTCACTTCTTATGGAATAGCTGCCCGAAAGTATAGTGCGGTATCAGTGGTGCTGCGTAACAGCAGTTAAGCTGAGTTAACCGCGGTTAAGTGTGCCCGTGTAACAGGGGTATAAAACGAAGCATAGTTCTGCTTTCCACCACATGAGCCCTTCCGATCAAATCTCGAGGCGAGTACGTCATTTTTTTTTTATACATTGAGGTCTGACTAATCTGAGCTTAATTCTATATTGGACGGACTAATGACGCTAATAATTATTTTTCCACGCTGTACACTACCAGAGGTTCCCCGAGATCCAGCATCGGCTCCTGCAGTTTCATTGGTTGGCCAACCGGTCTTGTGGTCATTGCAACTACCCATAACGTTCTCATCGGAAAGTCGCGGAATGATGAGTCTCCGTGTTGCACCTTTGTTTAGCAATCCCAATATGAATACCCTCCGTCACGCGATTGTGAGACACGTGTTCAAAGTACTGCCGGAAATACTTTTTTCTCACGGGTGGTAAAAACTGAGGGGGAGGGGGTACTTTTTCCCATCCGAGTTTTCCCTTTTCTTGTCTACGTGCCTCACAGACGGCTCTATGAACAAATTTCACAGGTAAAAGTCATGGAAATCAAGAATGGCGCGCATTCACCGAGTACGCATTCACCCTGCGCGCAGTTCCATAAAGTACAACAAGTATTCACTTTATAAAATTCTGAAAAAAAATAAGCTGTACTAAAATAGCAATAAATATTGCTGAAAACGTTCCTGGCCTCCCAGTCAATATCTCACTGTCCCAACTTTACGCCCTTACAAATCAACCAGCAAAACAATAGGTGTGCGTGCACACAACTTTGCGACCACGCGTACGGATAAAGCGTGAACACGACACATACATACGGTAAGGCTGGACAAGCGTACATATAATCAAACAAACAAGCACGAAAGCCAGAAGTCACCCCAATCCGCGACGCCCTCTAGCGCATACCCGCGTTCGCGCCACCAGCTCCAAGAAGGGAATCTAAACTGGTCAACGAAGAGCCCTATAAAGTCCTCCAAGCACCAAAACACACAAGCGCAGCAGCAGCGGCAGCAGCCGCGCGTGTCAGCCCGTCTTGCCCCGAGAAGAACCCCGAAAAGTAACAGCCCCGATCAAACAGAAACCAATTGCTCCGCTCAGCAGCAAGCGAAGAGCAAGCCACGAAGACTGCAAGAGAGAGAGAGAGTATCCGAGTCGAGGGATCGAGCGCTGCTGCTCTTCCCCCCCGACGAACAACCGCGCAACAACAAACAAACAACAAACTGCACAGTGGAGCTTGGACAAGCCAGCTACAAAACACAACCGGACGGCACGCGAGCGAGCCACACGGGCGCCAGCCGAATTTCGCGAGAAGCTTTCCTCCTCGACCTCCCCTTTAGCGAAATTCCCGCCTCATCCTTTTCTCTCTCTCTCCCATCTACTCAAACCTCCTCTCCCATCTAGCAGAGAGAAAGAAAACAGCTCTGTCACGTTCTCTCTCCCTTTAATCCCCCCCTCTGCCATCTCTTCCCCGGCGTTTTAAAATTACATGTTCAAATCGAGTCCATAAATTACTGGGTTCGGTAGCTTTGTTTGTTTTAGCAGCGGGGCAGAGCGGGCAGCCCTGTTGATTGTTTGCTTTGGGACGGAGGGGGGGAGGGGAGGGGGGGGGGGGGGGGGTTCGTGCCTATTTCGCTTCTCCGGAGACTCCGGAGGGGGGCTCGCGGAGGGGGGAGCTGGGTGGCGCCCCGACCGTCAGCATGCAGCAGGCCCGATGATGGAGCAAAACGAAGGGACGGCCGGCCAAGTGATGCTGGGGGGCCAAAGCAAGATGGCGGAGGAGGGGGAGGAGGGTGGCAGTTCCTCCCGCGCTCCTTCGTCTGTCTCCTCGCGTAGGGGCTCTCCTTGCTTTCTTTTGTGTGCACGCTTTCGTGCTCTATTATTTCGTTTGTGAAGAGCTCGAATGAGAGGGAGGAGGAGGGGGGGATGCGATGTTCGCGCAGTTCGCGTCTGCATATACGCGTAGAGACGCTGCACGGAGATCGGGAAAAAGCACACGCGTGGTTGCCCCGCGATCCCTCGCTCGCTCCTTTTTTTTTTTCCTTTATTCGTTTTGTTTTGTTTTCCAGCTCGTTATATGGAGCATGTCTCTAACTTCTTTTCATCTTTTGTATTTAGAAATTTGGTTGTTTCTGGGACGGTAGTTGTAACAGCCTTTTTTATTTATTTATATAGTCGTCATATTATCAGGAGAGGAATCCGTACAGCAAAGCGGGGGAATTATAGAAAGGGGGGGGGGGGGGGGGCGAAAGGGAAATGTGCGGTAGTTTCATTAGAGGGACTTGGTGGGCTTCATGGTTGCGGCTTTTAAAGTTGCGAATCGTTTATAGTAATTTCCCTCGTTGCATTCTCACGCGCGTGTTGTGAGCTTGAAGCCGTACCTCCTCCCTTATCTCTTTTCGCAGAAGGTTCCGTGAAAGACCCGCGCTGCAATTACCTCGGAGAATTATTGGACTCCTTTTTTGTGAATTAGTGGTTGTTGTGTGCGCAGGTATCGGATTTTCTTTTTTTTTTGATAGACCAAACGTGGCGTGAGAAACGTGCCCCGACACCCGAATCCCAGACGAAACTTGAGTAGTCACGAGGTACTCCGGGCCGCGCGTTTACCGGACGCATTCCGTACCGAAAAATTGCAGTTAGTAAACGCAATTTTCATTTCTGCGTCAACCAACGGATTGTGTTCTTCTCGCCTCGAAATCCGTCACTTTTATTCAGCTGACTATACATATTGGCGTTCCATGCGATATTATTGTGCGATCTGTACGTCTAAGGAAAAGAGATTGAGAATAATACAGCGCTATTAACATAACGCCCTAAACTGGACACTTGGCGAAAACGTCGGCGAGAAATCTGGCGACCGTGATTGGCCGATGACGCACTTCTTGACCTTGGCGCCGGTCAATCACAGCCTCCGGATTTCTCGCTGACTTTTTCTCCAAGTGTCCAGATTAGGGCCCATGGTCAAATGACGTGAAATGAAACAGAGCACCTTCGGCATTTACCCACCGTGAAAAACATTTTACCTGCGTCGAAGTGTTGCACTTTAGCAGGGAATACTTTTACGTTAGACCCGTGGCTTGCTCGGTACCCGGCTGAAATATTTGCAAAGTCAGGGTCATATAAAACTAGTTAATGTCCATGCGGGGTAATACAAAATGAAAACAGGGTTATCTTTTGGTC
Source organism: Ixodes persulcatus (assembly GCA_013358835.2). Classification (NCBI taxonomy): domain Eukaryota; kingdom Metazoa; phylum Arthropoda; class Arachnida; order Ixodida; family Ixodidae; genus Ixodes; species Ixodes persulcatus. The sequence continues at coordinate 948,139 of JABSTQ010011216.1, forward strand.
TCAAAAGATGTGCACCTCTACATTTTGTGAAATCGATAAGTGCCTTAGACATTTATTTGTGCTTGTCATGACTCCAAGCAATTGCATAATTTCCGGCACCTTCAGGAATAATGTGATTTGTAAGGAAGGACAAGTAGCGTTCTCGTTCGCTCGCTGTATCTGAGCAATATTTGCCACGTCTTATTGGCACCAGACCTTAACTTCGCAAATCGCTCTCACTAAATAAACTTTCACTGTTATTTCTACCATGCACATCCCGCACAACCGTATGTCTACGAGCGCAAGTAATGGCATATTGTCCAGGCACGGGGTCCGTCATTCCAGCATTTGATGGCAGATGAAAACCAACAGAGTAGCACGAAGTTCCAGGTTTTCAGTTATCCGAAAATAGTTGAGTAAATACTCGCCTGGGTATCTGCATGAATAATAGTCCATGAAGCTTGCATTCAGAAATGCAACGTGCTTAAAAAAAGAATAGTTGTATACTTGCTTGGAGCAAGCCCATACCTTGAGGCAGTAGGTTACGCGATGCAACTACAGGGAACATTTAAAGATCGCAGAACGTTGCCTGCGTTGTTCACTTATGCAAATAACGCAATGTCTCCACTAAAAATTCAAAGAAAAACTATCGTTTTTTTTGTTAAATATTTTTGTTTAAACTGAATGGAGTCACGGAACATGAACAACACTTGGGCGTGAGAGGATAAGTAAGCTTGCACCGAAGAGCCCTAGTTCCAGTCGTAGCTTCCACAATGTGACCAATAAGTGCGACTAGACGCTTTGAGAGCGGTGCAATCAACTCCTTGCGCGACCTTACGTAATAGAAGGGAAGAAAGTCCGCATGTAGTTATTTAGACGGGTGACTTTGAAACGGGAGCGCCGCTTCAACAAACCACAAATGTTGATCCCCCCCCCCCCCCTTCCCTCTTCCCCGTTTCGTCCCCCTCCTTTCAGTTTTCCGATGGAGCTGTCGTTCCTCTGATGGCTTCTATGAAACAGCGGGAGTCCCCGACCGGCCCGGCTACCGCCATTCGACCGCAGTCCGCTTGCGCCATCGCGCGGCCGAATGACGAAACAACGGCGCAGGAACATGATTAGTGGCGGCCAGCGTCGTCTCTATTACGCGTTTCCGATGCGTGCGCGGATCATTTGCAACGGCGTTCGCTACGAGAAGTCCTGTTCACTATGTGTGTCGCTCTCGACGAACCCGTTGTTATTCCTCGTCCATTTCATTTTATTTTGCCGTCTAAATTGCTCGCGCGCGGTGCCGCAGTCGGCTGTGTGATTGAGCGGCGGGAACTTGGGTGATAGAGATAACCACCGTCGCCGCAAATTTTTTTTTTTTAACATTTACTTTTGTATTTGTCCGCTATTGTGCCAGCGTGTGTGCGTGCCACAAGGTCGTGCTCTTATATTTTACATACGTTCTTAGCCGGCGAGTCGAACCGCATTTCAAAAGCGGTGGTGCCGTTTGCGTCGTGATTTATGAAACAAGTTTTACACTTCTGCTCAGTTAGCATTCGACAGCGAGGAATGAGACAAAAAATCTCTTTGTGTTTCTCGTTTAATATTAATTTTAATATTTACGTCGGCGAAAAAAAAAAAAAAGATCTTGTCTGACCTTTGCTCTGCCTCAGACGTGCAATGTAGCATACGCGGTAAAGCATTGCGATTTGTACACATTGTTGCTGCTTCCGGTGCAGCTCGTCTTGTGATGATATGTAATGGGTGTTACAGCAAGCGCCGAACATTTAAAAAATGACTGATCTATGTTTTTTTTTTGTTTTACTTTCACGAAAGAATAAATGCGGATTAAAGCGCGACTTCAGCCGTAGTCGCGGCCCAAACATGTTTGCTTCCCCTTTCGCTTGAGTGCACTGCAACGAAGTGACCTTTGCAGGCTTTTTCTGCGAAGCGCTTGGAAGGACTCCCTTGTGCATCGGCGCTAGTGCACCCTTAAAGGCCGACGACCGGACACGAGGTTCTGCAAGGCAGAAGATCCTCCTCACCCTGGGGGAGGAGGAAACAGGCAACGGTGGACAGGGTAGAAAAGGGGAGAGGAAGAAATGTGGGAAAAATGGAAAGCGGAAACTATAGTCGTCGGTCATAAAAAAAAAGAAGAAGAAAAGAAGACCGAAATATAAAGAGCAGAGATAGGGCTGCCCTATTCCGGCAATAAAACTGTAGACGCTTGTCGTTTAGCCCGCCTTGCAGCCTCAAGTAAGCCAGTATAGTGGCTAAAAAAGTTCCAGTCTGTGTTTCGAACCACTGCAGAAGGTATTTTTACAGTCGGAGAATGTCAGCTAAAAGTAATTTAGTGAACCATAATGTTATCAAAAGCTAGCATCGGCGCTTCAAAGCATACTTTCACGCGCGCGCCCACACAGGTATCATGCGTGGGAAAGCGGTTTTCTAGATTTCTCCACTGTCGCGCAAACTCGGACAAAAAGACGGGGACAGGAGGTGACCTCCCACTGATGGGAACGGAAGAAATGTTTCTAAGACGACTGAATATCAACTATGCCCCTCATTCGAATTGTCCAGCAAACTTGATTCTTTTTTTATCACGTTAAATCGTGGCAGCCATCATTTGATGAAACGAACCCTTTGAACTGCAATGCAACAAAAATACTCCTTTTTTATTTCCCGTAAAACGCTAAACTACTTTATTGAACTAGTAATTTTATGACAAATCGAACAAAGATGAAAAAACAGTGGCCCGTGTTTTTTTTATTTCATATATTTTATTGCAATAGTTCAATATGGGAGAATCTATGCGCCGAGAAAGTGGGGGAGAGGAGGCGTTGAGAGCGTGCGGGGATGTCAGAACGCCGCTAACCGCGTTTTCAAACGCTCTGAAGCTCAACAATCAAAACAAAAACGACTAAAAAAACATATTCACTAATAACTTAAAGGGCCCCTGAAAAGAAAAAAAAAGTTTTTCAAAACAGTCTGGTTGGGACACGCGTGTCAAAATATAAATTTTACGCTAAAAAAAATTTTTTTAGAGCAATATTGACTGCGCCAGACGCAATTTAGTCGGCAGTCACCTCCTTTCCACTTGTTCTCTCTCTCGGCAATTCGGGCGCGTGGAGGAGAGGTACTCCCCGCCTCTTCGTAGTGGATCGGCTTGGCTGCTTGGCTGCACCCCGTACGAGAGCCATTGCTATTTCCTGTGTCTGCCGGTCGCACGTCGTACCGCGTCGTACAGCCGATTCACACGACGGACCGAATCGCGATTTTCGTCCGCAGACCGTGTACCAAGTGATCGGCTCGTCACCGATTCCTACGATCCGCGCCTCGTCCGCGGACGCGCGGACTGATGAAGTCCAGCGCCTTTTTCACTCGCGGAGTTTTGGCGAGATTGACTTGAAAAGCGTTTAGTCTGGCAACGGTTTATTGTTTTCTTGTTTTGTTTTTGTTTCTGGGCGATGAAATCAAAAGTGGCGCATCGTTGTGTTTTGTGCGTTCGCTGGTTCATTTTGTCAGGCGTTTCTTCGTTCCACGTGTGAAAGGAACTGCAGAAACTTTGTCTGGCTGATGCGACGCAGGTTCCGGTACTCCTCCGGGTCCGCGTCAAGAAGCTTCCGTCAAAACTCGTCTAGCACGCCGCGATAATTCTTGCACGTCCAATCAGGATTTCACCGAGCAAGACCTCTCTTGTGGCTGTGGTGAACTTGAGTGTTGTGCACGAGCGCGGAGTGCGTGAAGGCATCTCCAAACGCCCCTTCGCGAGCCCAGAACTTCGTCGCTTCCACGCGAAACCCTTCTCGCGCAGGACCATGCCTGTGTCACTCTCATGCTTTGGGTTAGTAAAGCTAGTGGCGCTTCGCGCGAAGCCTATCACGGTGTTTTGTCTCGATCTGTACGTAACAGCGGCGTACGATTCATTATCGCGGTAGCGAGCGTCGATTTCTCTCTTGGACAACGGTCCAACGGTGCGATGTTGGAGTTTCGCGGCACTGTGGGGTGGCGACGAGGTTCGGTCCGTCTTCGCTGGCGTCTGCTCGTCGTCTCCCTTGTGTGGAGGCGCTTGGGAGACAGGCGAACCGCGGACATGTCGTCACGTGATCAATCAGTCCGTCGTGTGAATCGGCCATGACTAACACAAGCAACAAGCACTCTTCAGGAGGTCTTCAGATATCAACGCGATAAAACTATAAAACCACCCGAGGACGCGAGACACGTTGTAAGACGGCGACCATGACTGAAAAAAAAAAATGGCGAAGCTTTTGTTTGTTGTTTTATCCGGACGGAAGTTACGATTTTGTAAAACGTTTGTAAACAATTACGACGTTCATTCGATGGGTTGTTTTTTAAACCTAAAAAAATGTAATTCAAAAGGCGATTTCAAGAGATCACGAAGATTTTATAACCAACATCTAAGCTGTCACTCATTCTATTGGCCAATGAGAAGCTGATTTGAATGACCATCGTTACCAATGAGAAGCCGAGCTGAATAACCATGGAATTTGCGCGCAAAACTTCAAATAAATCTCTCGCCGTCAATATTGCTCTAAATTTTTTTTTTCGCGTAAAATTCATTTTTTGACACGCGTGTCCCAACCAGACTGTTAAAAAAAAACTTTTTTTTCTTTTAAGGGGCCCTTTAAGAAACGCAGGCCGCGGAAGATCTTGACCATTTCATTGTTACTCAGCAGCCGATGATATTGATTCATCAGCCTATATAAGAACGCCGAAAAACCAATTACGAAGCGAGAAGCGCAATAATAAATTAATAATGAATGTGTGATTCTTAAGTTGCGGTGGACCATGGAACTTCTAAAACTAGCCTACTTCACAACGTCTTTTACACGTCTTCGCAGAAAGTTTACGTTCGGCGCAATCGCACCAATTGTCCCCTCGAAACTTCGTCGCGGCGCAAGTCGTTTCACTTCAAACAAAACACTTTCCGCCACACACAAATAAAGACGGGGAAAAAAAAAAAGCAGCGCGCGTCCATTTTTACTTTAACTCTTTTTACACGCTTGTGCGCACGCACTCGATTATTGGCCAGAACAAACATGTGGCGTAACACGCCACTCACGCGCGAGAAGAACAAGCACACGAGCAAGCAACACGGGAATCTATTGTCCCTCATTGTTGTTGTTTGTTTCTTTGCTGGAGCTCGGTGGTGGTGGTGGTTCGCCAATCGCGAGATTAATCGAGCAGCCCGATTGTAGAAGCCCTCAGCGTCGAAGCGCGCCCACCACGACGTCGTGAACGCCTTCCCGAGCGGTGAGTAATAGCCGCCTTCACAATAGGTGCTGCCTGAAGGAACGCTCGCTGCATACACAAACATTCCTTCGCGCAGGACGCTTCCATCGCCTGCCTAGGCGGCGCTCGTTACATTTTGTGCGCGTGTGTATTTGTTTAATTGGCTTTCTCTATGCGATAATTGTATTACACGACGACGGGGTCTCACCTGCTTCGCTAACGCGCTTCCCGCACTTGGTGTTTTTGTCGCGTTACTACTTTATTTCTCTTCTATACGTGGCTCGGAACGCCAGGAGAAGGAGTGCTGCGGATTAATTAGCGCGTTAAATAATCAGGTCGGACGAGTTACTAGAAGACAAAAAAAAAAAACAAAAAAACACGTCCCGCTTGTAGCGTTTAGCGCATACATTAGAGTCATTTTTTAATGGTCATTCAGAGGTTGGTGAGTAGCTTGCACTCATTTGACTGATTCATGATTTCGACTATTGCAACACAATTTGATTAAACTAACGCGATGCAAATAGCAATCTTCAAAATCGTTGGCCTAAAAAGCGAAAGGTGGTTGATTATATCTAGTATTTACAGGTACACAAAACTTGTACCTTATCTTTTTTTTTTTCTGAAATGTTGATGAGTCATGACGAACGCTATTCTTTATCAGCGGCTCTCATGACGAGATCTCCTAATGAGCAGTTGACAGGTGTCTGCTGCGACGGGACTCCTTCTTTTCCTGGCTACGAATAAAAAAAAAGACAAAAAATACAGCGTTTGAACGGGCTATATAGGTGCGTGAAATCCTGTATTCTTGCAAATAACGCTACTATAAATTAAGCCGTCCCCACCCGCATGATTACCAAGCTTCGGGAAGACTTGCAAATGTCCTTCAGCGTCTCTGTGCGTGGGATCGGCAAAGCGCCGTGTCCTCTTTCTGAGCTTTGTCGCAGTGGGGGGGCACCTGCAACTATAGAGGCGGCCTTTCTAATGTCGGGTGAGCGGCTAGGCTCTTCTTACTCATGTTCGGCCTCGGCTCGAGGATTGGTTATACTCCATTCACTCCTAAGCTGACAGCGCTGAAGAAGTTACATGTTCGTTTGACCAATCGTACGCGTATTCTTCGGTACGTGATCACGCTCCCGCTCATACAACTGTTCAAAGAGCGTGTCAGGTGACGAAAGGGAGGCTCTCGATTGGACCGGCAAGTGCGTAGCTCCCACCGTACTGTCCGCCTAGGGGCGAGCGGAGTGTGTATAGCAGAGCACGGTACCGAGGGTTGCAGAGTCGTATTGCGTATTATTCTTCGATTACTGCTTCTTTTGTAATGTTTCGTTCCAGCTTCTGGGTGCTTTTACCAACACATTGTGTGCATGATTGACTAATTGTACACGCGTGATGTGAGCTGCGCTTGTTCTTTGACTGAAGTCACCCGATCGTTCAGGTTGACAGACAATCGAAGCGTCGGTGTTTATCGGTTTAAATATAGGTAACTCTAGTATCGCGAGCATTCGTGACTTTATTCATACGCGGAGCAGGGGTCAAACAACTGACCGGACAACCATCGAATGCTAATTTACCAGATTATTACACTGGCAGTTTGATGCACACGGGGGCTACAGAAGCGTTCCGGGCCGAGTCGATCAAAGTTCGTTGCATTCGGCGCCTTGTGTGCCCACTGAGCTCAGAAATTCTCAACACTATGCCGGCATATGACAGCTTCATCTCGTTGTCATATTCCTTTCTGAGCCGCAGACTGTGTGCTTGCACCTGCACCCCGTTTTGAAGCAGCAAGAGAGAAGAAGTACAAACACGTATTCGAGTATACCAGCTTCATTTACACATGTAATGTACATTCATCATTGAAGCATCGTTTCAATCTTTCAGTTTCAAAAGAAGCTTGCGAACAAAATCATAACCTCTTACAAGTTAGTAAACAATCGAGAGTAAGACGCACAGACCAGACAAGCCAAACCCACCCGTGCGCGCGCGCAGTCGCCTCGAGGATTGCGAAACAAAATCAAATGGCGCGACACGTTACCCTCTCCTCTCGTCTCCTTCCCCGCAAGAGTCAATAAACGACGACCACCGTCTCCCCACGAAAGAAAAACAACTCCCCCATAATACGAGCGCTAATAATAAAGCAGGTGCAGTCAACCCCGTACGCCAATTAACGTCAATTAAAGCTCTCATTCGGTCCCCTCCCGTGTTTCTTTTTCTTTTCTTGCGTTATCGGAATATTGGCGCAACACACGGCGGTCAAGATCGACAAGGAGTCTCCCGGTAGCCGTCCGCGTCGCCCGCGAGACGCCAAGGTCCCCGCAACGCTGCGGCCTTCTTGGACACGTCTTCTTCGTGGTCCTCGGCGGACAGACAGACCAACGCAGACGTGCACGTCCTCAGCGGCAGCCCAGCGAGCCCAGGCATGAGCCGTGCAGCGAGCGCCTGACAAGCGCACATCACGTCACACATGCACACACGACCTGGGCGTACCCCTATCCATTATCCATCGAGAAGAGGACGGGAAGAGGGGCGAGAGACGTCTCCTCGCGCGCGGGGCCATCATTCTTTTCAACAGGCAGGCCTCCGCAGCCACACCGAGGCCTGATGATGATAGCGATGGGTCACCGATAACGGAGCGCCAGGGCTACTCCGCTGGGGCCCCGGCCGGCTCCTCCACCAAGCCCCCATCATTAGTTCACGAGCAAATTATACCGTAGACAAACTAAACACAATTTATAACAGCCTGGGGATTCCACCCTCGCCCCTCCAGCAGGCCTCCGTGGATGCTGCTGAACGTCTTCGCTCTCTCTTTCTTTCTCTGTGGGCTGTTTTGTTCCTGCTTCGCGCGTGTGCGAGCGCGCGCGCGTCTGCTGTGTAAATACGCAGACAAAAGAAGGAGGCAGCGGGAGCCAGCGAGCGATCCTTCGTTTTCTACCTACATCGTCGTCGTCGTCTTCTCGCTAGAGGAGGAATCTACGTGGAGTAACTCGCGTCCGTCCGTTCGCGGAGCAACGTCGGTCCATCCGTGTTTTTTTTTTACCTTGTTATTTTGCATATACGCGCGCATCGCCGATTTGCACTTGTTGCTTATTTTTAACGTGTTATCGGCTACTCGATGGTTTCGGTTTTGTTTTTGGAAGGAGAGCCTACTTCGTGGATTGCCCTTTGGCTCGTCTCGCGACTTGTCTTATGGCTTGCCTCGTGGATTGCCTCCTGACTCGCCTGTTGTTGGCTCGTCGTTGCAGCAGACGATTGCTGAGCTTGTCGTCGTTTTTTTTTTTTCGCTTCGTGAGAACGATTTTGGTTGATGTTTTTCTAGCTCAGACTTGGAACCCTTCGAGAAAGTTGATGCTCGCGTCGCTTTGTTTAGTTCCTTGTTTTCTCTTCTCTCTCTTTTTTTTGTGTTCGTTTTGTTTACGGAGGCGACGGGCTTTTGTGAGCGGAACGTGGTTTGGCGAGGTGGCTCGTTCCATAGCTGGCACTTCCCTTTCCTGCATTTCTGGGAGGGGGAGAACCGAAACGTCAGAAGCCATGATATTTTAATGGGAGGGCTCCGCAGCAACGGGGTCTGCCTGCCGCGTCAAGACTGCTCCGCGACCTGTCAACCGGCTCTTGTGCGTCGCTGATGGACGACACCGGGGAGTGAGTTATACCATGCAGAGAACGACGCGTCTCGACTCGCCCCGAAACGCCGGATCTGCCCGCCCTTCTCCGCGCACGGCTCCGGTGCAAAACGTGGGACGATAGAGCATTGTATTCGGATAATGAGATGCGATAATCATAAGCTACGCGTCACCTGTTTGTTTCTCTTGCCATGGCGCGTAATCGGGCGCACACGCATACCCGATACGAGCTGTCGTCTTGACCCTCGGGTTTGATCACGTCGCGTGTGACCGGTTGAGATTTTCTCTTCAGTTGTTCCTCACCGGGCACGCCTACGTGCGTGGCTCACGTGTGCTCGTGCGGGTTCGCGGCTGTGCTTTTATGTGTGTTTCTGTCGTGTGCGTATGTGTGCGTGATAAACTTACCTTTTCCTGAATATCGGTAAAGGTCCCAACTATCTTTTGTCTGCAGTATAACATACCTATGTATGCTCTACCTCAGAATATCGCTTGTTCACGTATCTCTTTATTGTTACATGAGAGGAATAAACAGTATCGTTACCGTTAGGTAAAAAATTCACGTAGTTCGAGACAATCATCGACGATTTTCCGGGGGCGAAGCTCACGTACCAGGGAAGTGCCTGAGCAGCGGGGTTTTGCAATACGATAATTTTCTTGCAAGCATTGTATTGGGTTAGAATTAGTTTGCTAAAATACCGAGATTGCGAGCTGTGACAGCATCGGTATTTGAATTGGGTTAAAGCACACACATGAGCAAGTGTACTGGGGCAGGCCAATGAATCTGAGTGTCAGAATCTGGTAAAATAACGATGACCCGAGACACATTCGACAGAAAGCAGAACTGCGAAATAAAAAGAAAACTGCTAATTATCGTGGAATGCACTACACTCGCCTATACAAGGGCCCTAAAAATGAAAAACGAATTAAATATTGAACGAACGTAATTATCACTATTATTATTTACTACGGATACTTACAAGTAACTTTAAAGTAATGCCATGGCCAGACCAGCTTCTTATCAACGTATGCTGCCTTGCATCGCTGCGGAAAAACAACATTCGTTCTGCAAATATCTGCTCGGTCGTCACGATAATTTTGAAACAAATTATATGACGATGAGCGTTCGCTCAGAATCACTAATTGTATTAAAACCTTATACGCCCAGCATAGCGACCACGTATTCATTGTAAATATTCTTCAAAGTCTCGTTGCTGTGGTGATCTCGAACGTTCGCGAAGACACCTATCTCGGAACGATCGGCAGCCGCCCGTGGGTGATGGATGGATGGTCAGCGGACAACGTCGCCTCTCTCTCTCTTTCTCCCCCTCGCACGTCCTCGGGCCGTTTGGGGCGTCAGGGACCCGGCCCCTAACCCCCGCGATGGATGAGGATCCTCGTTGACCCATGACCACCAAAACTGGGCCTCGCTCGTGGCCCGCCATGCCTGACTTCCACGCCTCTGGTTCGGCCTGACACGCTGTTGATGTACCGATGACGGGTTTGTGCACCCCTGCGCTCCGTGGATATTGATATAGAGAAGAAGAAGACGAAGAGCACAACAGGCCAACGGCCGCAGCTCGCCCTAGCTTGCGCATCGGCAGTCAGGATAATACAAACGCAACGTAGCATATCCTGTTGAAGGTGCGGGGAGCCGATTGCTTCCAAGACGCGTGGTGAAAGGGCGTCAAGAGCCGGATAGAGGAGACTCCCATCCCCTCCACTGAACAGAGCTACGTGACGTTTCCTTCTGACCTTTCATCCATACTGTCGGGACAACCGCAAGATCCCCGGGTGGGAGGGTAGTACTGATAGAGAGAACAATACAAAGAGTGCGACAAGCCGACGTTCAGAGTTTGCCCTAGCTCGCGCATCGGCGGTCAAGAAAATGTAACTCAACGTAGCAGTGTATACGTGCGGGCAATTTGTGTCAGAGGCACTGTCGTGCAGACTGATCTCGAGGACACTGGATTGCCCTTCTCTGCTCCGCGAATATGGCCACCGGTCGGCCATCTTACTTCAACCTTCGGTCTGGTAAAGCTTTGGGGAGTCTGGATAACTCCTAGCTACATGTCACATTTTAACCTAGGTCACGGTCGTTTGTGGAACTTGTTTTCTAAAACCTTGAGTAAACGCTCCGCCACCACTGTTGACCTGGGGGTGCTCTTGCAAAATCACATCACTGCAGAAAGAAGACAGAGCTCGCTTCGAAAGCATGTTGGCTTTTTGGAGCCTTCCAACAAAGGTTCTAGGACATCTGGGCCGGCTTGCTAGAAGCAGCGTCTCAGCTGAGACTGGGTGAAAGAAAGCACTGCCAAAGCCAGCGCACGAGCTGAGCGGGACTCAAACTGCATCTCAAGACACTCGCGCGCCTCAGCCTTTGCAGTGCTTTCTTTCACCCAGTCTCAGCTGAGACGCTGTTCTAGCAAGCCGGCCCAGGTTGATAAGATATCGCGCGCGGCAACAACCTCGCGACGGGGCGGAGATCTTTCAATTCACCTCCTTGGGGAATGGCGTCATCCCCGAAATGTGACTCCAGTACTTCAGGCGTTTGTTATTGGCGACGTGCGCGATCGAAAGCGTCGCTGTAGTCGGCCTTCCACGATTGGTCGAATGCTGACTATGACGTCAGCAAAGGAATTCTCATTGACGGAAATAAGAGGAATGGAAGAACTTCAATTTTGGCGGTGTTGGTAGTGTTGGTTTCAGAGCGCAAATATTTCAGGCTTCCACCATGCTCATTACAAACACCATCGAACTTGTTGTTCGCAAGGTACTGACGTCACGAGAGGAAACTATAGGAGGGCGCTACCAAAACATTTCGCCGCTAATTAAAGGGGCGATGCAACAATTTTTGTACTTTGCACAAATACCGCTTAGAACGGATCCCTGACGTTAATGACCTAGGAAACACGCGTTCGTTTTTCACCCCACGCAATAGAAGTTCCAGTAAAAAATTAAAGAAAAACGAGCAGCGTTCACCCCCTCAACTCGCTGCCAGAACAAGCGGCCACGTGATCTGGAGCGGATTATATGCCGCCAGTGTTTATCATAGCCACGCGCTGGGGTTGGCAAAGCACAGGACACGCGCTGAGTTCCAGACATTGTTATGGCTCGGCTATTGTCGTCGTTGCAGCGATTGGACACAAACCACTACCCGAATGCTTCTCGAGCTAGTAATTATCACGAGCCCAAATCAAGTGCCCACGCAATGCTCGGGTCCAGTCTATGAACAGCATTCGAATATCGCCATATGGGTGTACTGCGATGCCCACCTTACGTCATCAAATTTTGCAAAGAAGAGATTGAATGAAAATGATCGCTTTTGTCTCTGAAATTACACCCGCAACAAAGGAGTTTCTTGGCCAGTGGCGTTGCGTGCGAGTAACCTTGAGTCCCACTAGTGCCAGTAAACTCGTGTAAAGTGAAAAACATTCCAATTGAATATCGTTGCACCGCCTCTTTAAGGGCTCATTCACACTGGAAGCGGATCCGCGTTCGCAAAGCGGTTGCGAACGCGGTTGTATAAGGATTCAGTACATTTGCACGTGCATTTGATGACATCAAATGCGCGTGCAATTGTACTAGATCTTTATACAACCGCGTTCGCAACCGCTTCGCGAACGCGGATCCGCTTCCAGTGTGAATGGGGGGTAAGGCCTGTTCCCACATGCAGCAGAGCGCTACAAGCATAGCGCTGGCCTCTCGCGAAGCGCGTGCTGACGGGAGCGTTCACCAGCTTTGTATCGCACCGTCAAAACTGTGGCTCATTGCAGACGATAAGTAGCTGACGACATGTGAGCAGAACATCATCAGCGCTTCGCTGCATGTGAGAACCGGCCTTTAGTCCGCCTTTTCACATAAATATTTCGATGCAGTAAGCCCGACCCGGCGTTACGAGAAATCGTGGCAGGCGCGCTCACGAATTTTCGTCCACACAACAAGAGCACAAAAACCTAACTCTTCGTCAAAGAGGATCCCATCTTCGTTTCCAATGTTGTAACCTCGTTAGAGGGTCGAACCGTTTATCACACCGATAGCAGCATTTAACCGTGTCCGGCCTTGGGGACGTGATAGCAGCAGTTTTTGCTACCTACACCACCAGTTTCATCTTGTGGGGACCCCACAGATCGTGATGAACTTAACCAAGGACTGCGGGGTGCGCGATTGTGCGTGTAAGCCGCGGCCTCCGCAATCTGCTTTTTGTGCATGTGTTCGTTGTAGCTTTTGCGTTTTCTTCTGTTTCGATATAGTCTTATATAACGATCGTCGCGGAGTAGCCGGCACTGCTAGGTTCATGTGTATATATATATATATATACAGGGTGTTTCAGAGAACTCAGGCCAAATCGCTCCTCCGAAAACTACTCATCGCAACGAAAAAAGGCTTGTGTCGTTTTGGTCCTGGGCCAAGGGCGCATTTAGGAAAATTATTAAAGTCCGCGATAATTAAGTTGTTAATTATTTCTGCGCAATTAACTTTTTTAATATTGTGTTTAAGGGCATGGTTTCAATTAGAAAATTGCTCAGCATCATCAAAAAAAACTAAATCAACAAATTGCAGAACGATAGAAGGCACGTGAAGCATTTCACGGCTTTCTGAAAAACCGCACAACTTCGACGGGTTTTTTAAGTTTCGGTTTGCTATCGGAGCGCATCTCCGCTCCGACGGTACCGCGCCCCGTGGAGAGATAGTGCAACCAGCCTCTGCTGCGTCGCGCGATGACAGCGCAGCAGAGGTTGGTTGCACTATCTCTCCACGGGGCGCGGTACCGTCGGGGCGGAGATGCGCTCCGATAGCAAACCGAAACTTAAAGGGGCACTGACACGCCAAAATTATATTTTTTTTATTATCCGAAACGATTGAAAACGATGTCGGGACATTACCCTCAAAATTTGAAACTTTAAAATTCAGTATTTGTGAATTAAAAAAAAACAATTTCCAAATGCCGAATTTGAAGTTCCCGCGCGATCCTCGCCAGTGCAGTGACTCAAATTTTGCGGTCTCCTGCGACTCGACTTTCTTTTGGACCTCCGCCGTTGCCACAGCGACCAGAAGCGAGGAGGAGGGCGCCGGCGGGAAACAACCGGTTTTTCCCGACTCGCCAACGAGCGCCGGCAAGTTTTCCGAAGGAGGGTACAAATCTAGGAAGCAACATCAAAAACCCGTCGAAGTTGTGCGGTTTTTCAGAAAGCCGTAAAATGCTTCGCGTGCCTTCTATTGTTCTGCAATTTATTGATGTAGTGTTTTTCGACAATGCTGAGCAATTTTCTAATTGAAACCATGCCCTTAAACACAATATTAAAAAAGTTAATTACGCAAAAATAATTAACAACTTAATTATCCCGAACTTTAATAATTTTCCTAAATGGGCCCCTGGCCCAGGGCCAAAACGACACAAGCCTTTTTTTGTTGCGATGAGTAGTTTTCGCAGGAGCGATTTGGCCTGAGTTCTCTGAAACACCCTGTATATATATATATTTATATATATATATATATATATATATATATATATACAGTGGTGTAGCCAGGATTTTATTTCGGGAGGGGTTCAACGGCATCCCCCCCTCCCCCCCTCAATGACGCAGGGTGAGCTCGCCGACACGGACGCCCAGGCAAAAATTAGGGAAGCAATGTTAGGATAAAACGGGTAACGCTGCATTGTCTATCTTCAAAACGGAGCAGGCTTCATTTACAGGAATACGGGCGTGGTGGCTCACTGTTCTGCTGTCGTCGTACTTGCGGCCCACCAACTTTAAAAGCTTCCTCACAGCACACAACTCCCTCCGCTTTTCGAGGTAGCACTGCAATACCAACGTGTAAAGGCTAAACAAAACACAAAGATAGCTACACTTTCACAAAAAAAAAAATTAACATGCAAAAAAAAAAACAAAAAAACTCGACACTGAAAAATTGGAGCAACCGAACACGCACAAACGCTAGGGTCCCATATTTACGGCGCAGGTAATTCTGAACAATCACAAAACGAAAATCTATTATCCATTAAAGGTTTAACAAATTCGTGCTACAGTACCAGACGCCGAAGGAAAGCGAGTGTTATCTTTGCTAGGCCTTTTTATTTTGCAGCGTGGTCCAAAGGCAGCAGCAGCATATCCTCGGGGTAAGGAGAAGTCATCAGTCCGAACTCGTCATTCCGTCACTCGGAGAAATGACATGACGCGCCACAAAGAAACTACACGCCGAACGTGCAAAGGAACTTGACTACCCTTGCGCCTATGCGTAGTGAGAATATAAAGGCTTGTCTGTTCGGAGTTTCTGATGTTCCGTGCAACGAAGAAATTAATCTAATAAGGAATTGCATCGGATGCCACCTCGACATACAAAGCAGAAAGCAAGACGGACTTCATCGCATCCGTGAGCGACGAATTTCGGAAAGTGAGGGAAACTTCGCCACAATTAGGAACATTTTAGGCGTCCAATGCAAGAGGGAGAAACGTGAAGCGCCCGTCACGTCTGCGGTATACAGGCGGTCGCCCTCTTTCCGGAGGCCCTATTTCAGAACGTCCATTGTCTCCTCAAGTTCCTAGCGACTCTGCCCTTAAAGGCCGACGACCAGGCTCGAGATTCTGCAAGGCAGAAGATCCTCCTCACCATGGGGGAGGGGGAAACAGGCAATGGTGGACAGGGCAGAAGAGGAAGTGGAAAAGGGACGGAAAAGTGGAAAGCGCGAACTGGTCGCCGTTCTTTCAACGGCGGAAGCTGAGCGCTCGTTCTCTTCACTACGACGGTTGAAAACGTACCTGAGAGCGTCCCTTTCGAATGAGCGACTGCTTGATCTATACACCTTTTTCGTTTAGCCTCGCACCCTGCCACGTCGTCCCCATATCCGGTATGCGCGGTAGCGCAGAACGCGCTCCTTTCATTGGCCGGCGACCAGGAACTCGATATCTGCGACCAATCAGCATCAGTGTGCGCTGCGCTACGCCGCGCCCGTCGACGTTACGTTGGAGTATAAATGGACCTTAAGTCCAAACGCAGTCGATGCTACAGGCGCGAGCATGTGGCCCTGAACAGTGCCTGCACTGCACGAGCGCGCGTGCTTGGCAGGGACGCTGAAAGCCCGGAGGCTTAGCTCGCGCTTGTAGCATCGGCTGCGTCTGGACCTAAGCTGAAACGAAGTATAGCGCTTTTGAATGTTCACCGCCACATTAAAGTTCTAGCGGAGGACGTCCGGGATATTTTTTTTTCCGTGAACGCAGTCGGCTGCATTTTAATGTGTAGGCGCTTGGCATAAATGAGATGATAAAGAGAACCTGTAAATTGCTTTCTAATATAACTAATCACAGCTACCTTTTTATTCGCGGTAATTTCTAGTCGAAAGCACGTAATTCTGATCACAAAAGGTGTGCGTGAGCGCAGCGCCACCCGTTGCTTACAGTGCAAATGTTTTTTTTTTTACAATTAATTTATTATTCCTGACATCACTGACATTGTTTTATGTTATCACCGTGTGTTCGTTTTATTATGTTCACTTTGGTTTGATTGAACTGTGTATTTCAGTGAGGATAGTTTGTTATACTTTGCCTTAAAATCGCCATTCTTCATCCCACAAATGTTTCGAAATATCCGTTCTCTATATATTTGAGATCAAGTTCCGCATCCCATCGAATAAACATGAATTAAGCAATATTGCATATTTTATTATTTGAGCATGTCCTACCCCACGAACAATTTTCCCTAACGCATATAAGTTGGAAATGGTATGTGCTCCCCCGTTGCTCCGTGCCTCGTCCAAAACCGACTGCGTGAGCAGGGGAGCGAGCGGGCCCCGTTGGGGGGGGGGGGGGGGGGTGCTTTGGCATTTCGGGGGAGGGGGGGGTTTCGACCCCCCAAACCCCCCCCCCCCCTCTGCCTACGCCACTGTCTATATATATATATGACGCAGGCACGTATCCAGGGGGGGGGGGGGCCATGGGGCCCGGGCCCCCCCCCCCCCCGAAATCTTCCATTTTGCTGTGACCTCCTCTCCCCCTCCCCCTCATACCGAATTTTGTCATGGGTGGGCCCCCCCCCGAAACAAAATCCTGGCTACGTGCCTGATATGAGGGGTTTTATCTCAACTCAGGCAGGGATTTAGGGTCGCATTTTTAATTTTGACGAAAAAAATATATGTTTTGGGGCAATTTCTATAATAAAAGAAGACGCAAACGGCAATTTCGTCGGATTTTTTGTTCAAGTTACGGACCGTTGAAGCGGCCGAAGGTGGAAACTGACGTTTTTCCTGCTTATCGGGGGTGCCATATTTCACTCCATCCCTTTTTCCTACTCTTTACGCTACATCAACATAACTTTTTGGGAACACTCTAGACATATGCTTTTTTATGCTAATTAAGCGTCTAGGTCATAACATTCGTAATGATTTGATTTTATTTGTCAAATGGCCTCTCTGCGACGATATTTATGATCTTCATATTATGAAGATCATGAATATTATTTATGATATATATGATCTTCATATTATTTATAAAGATCATATATTTATAATCTTCATATCACCGTAAAGCTCCAATTAAGCTCTTTCTTATGAACATAATTTTAATATTTTGCAATAAGTATATATTGCGCTACATGTGCCTGAAAAACGAATAATTTGAAAAACAAACAAGTTTGAAGTTGATTTTCTAAAAACCCCACTTTTTATTTTTTTTTATTTTTTATTCGCAGTTAGTTAATATAGTCGTCTATCAGGAACTAACAACAGAAATTGTAATATATTGTTTGTATGGCCGCAATTAAGACTCGAATCTCGTGCTATGAGCGTTTTGAACGGGAGTTCGCACAGGCACTCTGCTGAGCAGAATTTTGGCCTATAAAAGGTTTTCTATTTATCGTTAGCAGTTACCTCAAAATCCAACCATAAACATTAATGAAGTTTGGAGTAGTGTACTTAAAAAAAATTTACTTCGAAGTCCGTATCCACAAGTGCGGGCACAGCGCTTACTTCCTCCCAATACGGGGGAATGCAGATCGTTAGAGAATTCCTCTGGGCCTTTTACTTTCGGCTTTGAGTTTGAAATACCGAACTTGATATGCATCGTATTTCCTTATGTCAAACAGATATGCAGTGCATATACATATATACAATTTAGTATCTGACGCTTAGGAAGTACGGTTTATTTTGTGCGCGTACGGACTCTTTCGTGAAATAACGAGCATTTCGTAGGGTGTAAGGCTTCAAACGTGTTAGTCATATGTTTAGGTTTCATTTCTATTTTCAGTGATTCATGCCGGGTTACTTAGACTTTTTCCTCTTGACTTAAGTTTGTCTGGGAGTCGAGATGTTACGTATCTTCTCCGTCAATACATAGGGCGAAGCTCACAGACCTTGCAAATCACGCCAGTGCCAAGTAAATAAATATTGTTAGGATGAATATTGTTGCTTCACTGGCTCTTACGCTCAGATATTGAGGTAAGTACTAACATTAAATAGAAAACCTTACATAGGTTAAAAGTCTGTTCAGCTGAGCGTCTATGCGAAGTCCCGTTCAAGACTCTCAAAGACGAGATTCTAGTCCTAATACCGGCCATACAAACAATATATTACAATTTATGTTGGTAGGTTCTGACTGAGTACTATATTACCTAACTGTAAATAAAAAATAAAAGAAATAAAAGGTGTTTTTTTTAGAAAATCGACTTCAAACTTTCAAGTCTTTCTTTAGTAAAACTTGGAAGTTTGAAGTCGATCTTCTAAAAAACCCACCTTTTATTTCGTTCATTCTTTTTATTTACAGTTAGGTAATATAGTAGTCTGTCAGGAACTATCAACAGAAATTGTGTTATATTGTTTGTATGGCCGCGATTAGGACTAGAATCTCGTCTTTGAGAGTTTTGAACGGGACTTCGCATAGACGCTCAGCTGAGCAGAATTTTGACCTACGTAAGGTTTTCTATTTAATGTTAGTACTTACCTCAATATCTGAGCGTAAAAACCAGTGAAGCAATGATATTTATCCTAACAATATTTATTTACTTGTCACGGGCGTGATTTGCAAGGTGTGTGAGCTTCGCCCTAAGTATTGACGGAGAAGATACGGAACATCTAGACTCCCAGACAAACTTAAGTCAAGAGAAAAAAGTCTAAGTAACCCGGCATGAATCACTGAAAATAGAAATGAAACCTAAACACATGACTAACACGTTTGAAGCCTTACACGCTACGAAATGCTCGTTATTTTACGAAAGAGTCCGTACGCGCACAAAATAAACCGTGCTTCCTAAGCGTCAGATACTAAATCGTACATATGTATATGCACTGCATATCTGTTTCACATTAGGAAATACGACAATTGCATATGAAGTTCGGTATTTCAAACTCAAAGCCGAAAGCAAAAGGCCCCAGAGGAATTCTCTAACGATCTGCATTCCCCCGTACTGCTGTGCCCGCACTTGTGGATACAGACTTCGAAGTAAATTTTTTTAAGTACACTACTCCAAATTTTATTTATGTTTATGGTTGGATATCGAGGTAACTGCTAACGATAAATAGAAAACCTTACATAGGCCAAACTTCTGCTCAGCAGAGCGCCTGTGCGAAGTCCCGTTCAAAACGCTCATAGCACGAGATTCCAGCCTTAATAACGGCCATACAAACAATATATTACAATTTCTGTCGGTAGTTCCTGATAGACTACTATATTAACTAACTGTTAAAAAAATAAAAGAAATAAAAAGTGTTTTTTTTTTTTTTAGAAAACGACTCCAAACTTGCTAGTTTTTCGAAATATTCGTTTTTCAGGCACGTGTAGCGCAATATATACTTATTGCAAAATATTCAAATTATACTCAAAAGAAAGAGCTTAATTTGGAACTTTACGATTATCTAAAGATTATAAAAATATGTTGATTAGGTCTCACAGCACAGCTTGCTGAACTTTGTCAAATATCGTCGCAGAGAGGCGGTTTGACAAAAAAAAAAAAGAATCATTACGAATGTTATGACCTAGACGCTTAATTAGCATAAAAAAGCATATGTCTAGAGTGTTCCCAAGAAGTTATATTGATGTAGCGTAAAAAGTAGGGAAAACGGATGGAGTGAAATATGGCACCCCCGATAAGCAGGAAAAACGTCAGTTTCCACCTTGGCCGCTTCAACGGTCCATAACTTGAGAACAAAAAATCCGACGAAATTGCCGTTTGCGTCTTCTTTTATTATAGGAGTTTCCCCAAAACATGTATTTTTTTTTTTTAATTAAAAATTCGACCCAAAATTTGTGCCCTGAGTCGAGTTGAAATCACCCATATATGAAATAAATTGTGAGGTAGGCTGCGCTGCGTAGCGTTACTCAGGAAAGAAAATATATTTGTTTACTTCTAGTTCTATTGCTTCGCGAGTGCCCCATGTCCCTCCGGCGGAGTCGCCAGGGCTGGTTGGTGGTCGCCACGGAGCGGCCCTCGTGTCTTGGTCTCGCGTACCACGCGCTGTGCCTCGCTCGAGAGCAGCGGGGCCCCTCGATGTTTTGTAGGCTTTTTTTTTTTTTTTTTGAGAAGCGTCGGTACTGTCCTTGCACCCCGATGAGGGGGTTTTCCTGGAAGCGGTGTCCGGCTGACGGTCGGCCGTTAGGGCCAAGAAGGTTTTGGGAATGTTCGGTGCACGTGTCCTTTCTGAATTAGAATTTGTATTTTATACGCTTGTTTTGTACCGCGTGGCTCCCACTGGTCTAACGAGAGCGACTTTGATTGGCTCCCCGGATGGCGGGAAAAATCCCAGCAAGGTCATTATAAGCGCCCAAAGGCGCGGGATGGGTGGTTCGCGTTCGAAGTTCGGGGTTGTCATCGGCAGTTTGAGAGCCCCGCGCGAGATAGAGGCGCGAGTGTGCGACCTGCTGCCTCAAAACGAGAGCCAAGTGAAATATGTGAGTGTATAAACCATCTTCCATCGTTCCTTTGTTGTGTTGTGTGACTTTCTTGGGGATCGAACGAGGCACGCCTTGATCGGGAGTGGGTTGAGGTCTAGTGACCCACAATCTGAAACTATATAAGCAGTCTTTTCCCGAAAAAGTCATTTCTCGCTCTCACTGATCATGAACACAACAAGGAACCATACTGCTTCCTGTCGTGACACTAAATAACACGTACGTGTTTTGTTCGCATGAACACACCCCTGAGACCTTATGTCTCTTGGCAACTAAAAGTTAGGGTCCCCCTTTGGAGCTCATGTACTTTTAATGCCTCCTTCTTACCCAAACCTCCATTGATAATCGAATTCCCGCAGTCATACTTTGATTTAATGTCTCCGCGAATTTTAGATTTGCAATTGCTACCTCGTTAAATGATGTTCCGTATTAATTTTGTATTGTATGTGTTTTTATTGTTTTATAATTGTACTTTTGTGTTCATGTCACAATGCCCATGCACACTCCTCTCTGTAATGCCGTTGGGCCCTGAAAGAGAAAAAAATGAATGAAATTAAACGACACGGCGCCATCGAAACAGAAGTGCAGCGTCATCGCGTGCCACAGCGTATCTCGATTGGGACACAGCCCCCTTCCCCGGTCGTGGTCAGCTTCCCGCGTGTATCTCTCGCCGAAAGAAGAGGCGCGTCCTACGACCGTATACGCCGCGGTGCAGGTCTTCGCGGGAGCGCCACTGCTCTCCGTCTCCGCTGAAGGTCAACTAGGACCCACCACAACGCGCTCGCGGAGCTGCCTCCCCGAATGCACACTGATCATTACAGGGTGTGTCCGATGGAGTGTTCAGATAAGGCCTTCCCTCGGCGTCGTCGCCATCGCTGCTATTTAGAGCAGGCGCACCGTATCAGCAGCACGCGGACTGCATGGTCATCCTGCAGAGCGCGCAAGGAGGTGCACTTGGGGCCATTGCATGGCTTCATCCTGGCAGCGTCATCTTTGACTATCATTTGGCGGCCATGGCTCCTGATTCGGGGCGTTTCTTTGTTTGCACTTTACTGGCCATGGCTCGACCGTACACCCCTGTTCCATGCTTGCGACGGACCGCAAAGGAAGCGATACGAAGCACGAGATGCCCATCCAATCCACGGGCGAGTTTCGCGTGACCTTCGGATGGAGCGCAGTGACGCGTGATGAGCGTAGTCGCGTGATACGTTCACGACACTGGATTGGCTGGGACGGCTCGTAGCCTCCGCGCTGCGGTCCATCGTAAGTTGAGACGAACTGTATAGAGACTGGTGTTGTTGGGGTTGCCCGCAGGGGCCCAACAAGAAGGTAGGTAATCGTTACGTGAACTTTTCGATTGTACGCTTTTTGTCTTTGTCGATCTTTTTCCTTTTTTTTTTGCGCTTAAGAGGATACTATACGCCTCTTTAGAGAGGAAGATGGAGATATAATGGGGAAGGGGATTAAGGGAGAGGGTACTTCGACGCGATCGTCTTCATTCACGAAGTGAGCGCCCCGGCTTGCATTTCTTGTTCTGTGTCGCCGTCGTCGTCGTCGACAAGGCGTCGGACGACTCGATTCGAAAACGTGCAGCGAGTTTGAGTTTCGATACTTTTTTCGTTTCCAATTTATTGTTGTGCCCCGTGGATATTGATATAGAGACAAATAGCAGAACCCCCCTCCCCCTCTCTCTCTCTCTCTCTTGTTACGGTCGGTTTGATCTCTGTGGAGGACGTGCTCGTAAACTGTTTTAATGCTTGGGGATGAGTGCGACAACGCGCTAGGAAGTTCGTTTACGCAGCATGTCAATCAAAAAGAAGTCAAACTTTCTTAAAAGAAACTGAGGGGTGTTATATTTTTTTTAAAAGTTTTAAGTATAAACAAATATTCAAAATTTTGTTGTTTCTTTGTTTATTTTATTAGTTTTTTGTTTTTTGCCAGCGGGTTTTGGAATTGGTACAACAGATTTGGGGATCTTTTCTCGTAGATAAGACTTAATACAGCCTGATACACGCTCACACAGACGGCTTAGCTTTTTAATCGAAAGCTTTACATAAATCACGTAAAATCGTTAATGTCTATGAATAATCCTGACTGTATAAGTGTAGAAAACAGCGTCAGTTAGAAAGAATGCCACAAACTAAACTAAGGAGCTAAATATGCAACTGTAACAAACGCAAAACACACGCTGCGCTTGTGTGCCTTTTGTTTGTTTGCGTGCTCTGAACGTGAGAGCAATTCGATTCACCGTCTTAAAACAGTATAAATATGCTCCGATACCAGACACAATTTGCGATGCCATTTATTTGTGGAACTTGATATTGGACAAGAGCAGGCGGCTCACCACCTTCCGCCTGACTGCCACAGAAGAAGGAAACAGAACTGGGGATTATAGCTGAATAAATATTCACGGCTGAAAAATGAATATTTGTGTCTAGTGTGGCAACCGTTCGTATGTAGTCGGTAGTTCAACATATGGGTAAATAACGCAACTGGTTAACCCCAAAAAACTCTGTTATTTGAATGTATGAAATATTTTGGGAAATCTGTCTGTTCACGCCGCACGGAGCACGACCGTGGCGACCAGTGAATGTACCTGAAATAAGAGTTATTTTATTTGAATAAAGATTACCTTTCCTTTCGCATAGAATATGAAACATGTTGAGGCCATACTCATCTTATAGAGATTTTTTTTTTCTTGGGACTCGAACCAATGAATATTATCTATCTACAAAAACAAAAACAAAAAAAAAAACTTTCATACATGTGGAACCTTAGCAGAATGATGCCGGGACGGTCCTTTGACCATTCAATAATTTTTAAGTTATTTTTTTTCATGGGGATCGAACGTCTTCGAGTGTCTCCCAGAGATTTTGTTTGTAATAACAAATGGTTATTAGTACTTTCTTCGGTGAACAGTGGCAGCGCTAGCCGCCAACACATGATCTATGAGTTAATAAAAATGCACAATAAAAACGAACAAGAATTAAATTTGCTTATTTTGAGGTGCTCCCACCGAATTTCACTGGTTTGTTAGTCTCCTCCTGCTGACTACTATGCGAAATTCGGTACACTTTCCTGTCAGGACAAGCAAGGAAAAAGAGTTCCGCGAGGAACCACAAAAAGCGCAACCACCGCACGGCATTTCAACCGTGAAGGGACCCGTGCCTACAAGCGGACGCATTGCCGTAAACTATATATTCTCCTAGCTTGCTTTCCGGTCAAAATTGTCTCCACCCACCCGTCCGCAAACTCAAACACGAAAAAGAAACAAAAAAAAAAAAACGCGAACGTAGTGGAATATGCCCAGTCAACTTGTGCAAGTTGCCAAGCTCCTTGAATCCTCTGAAGCGTTTCTTACTCGTGAGCCGTGCACAAGTCCAATTAGACCAACTTGTTCCGGCTGTGTTGGGGTTTAGGAAATTACTCGAGGAAACGACACCGTATATAGTTCTGTTGTGTGTTTTGAACCATCACGTTTTGTCGGATTACTCGAGTCGTCGGGCTCGTCGCGCAGGACCAAGTTGGCTTAACGAGGTTAGGAAGACTCACGAAAGAACGGAGAAAAGATTCGAAACAAGTCGGCGTCGACTGCTTCCTCAGGATTTTTTTTCTTCCCCGAACCGTTCGCTGCCACCGAACCGTATAGACGTTTGCGCAGCTGTGAAGGGGGACCAAGTTCTATTTGAGATTTTAAGTTGAATTTCGTTGTGTGCATCCAACAAACTGCGCCTGAGCGTGTCCGTCGTGCGCAGGAAAATAAACCTGCAACAGAAAAAATGAGGACGCCATGGCGGCGAGCCCCATATTGTATCGTTTTTGTCCGCAGCTTGAACAGCAGTCATGCCATGTCTTGTCTATATACGGAATGTTCACCTCTTTCGTGGTCATCTGATGCACGCGAAACTGTCTCTGCACTCGTTTTCACCTCAAGAACCGTTGTAAAAAAAAAAAAAAAAAAAAAAAGTCCGGCTCCACGCGGAGCATTACTTATTCTCCGGTTTACGTAGAGAATTAAGATACATCCAGCTGCATTTTAGATGCACTATATGTTATCTTATCAAGATGTATTCTTTAAACGCCGAAAGCATCGCTTCTTCCTCCGACAACTAAATCTTGTAAAAACGTCTTCGTGCAACGTAAAAAAAAAAAAAAAGAAAAGCGAGAAGTTTTGTTTTTTTAGATGTAAACGATTTTAGCTTTATTTTAACGCGTCGGAAATTTCTTCACTGGTTCTATACACCAATCCACAGTATCTGCACACATCATATATTCGCTCTTATAATGCGTGCCTTCCTAAGATTCACATCAGAAGCCCTCCGTAGGCTTCGGATAATTGATTTTAAAGATGTGTTCATTACTTTAACGATTGGACGCCTCTTTTGGCGGAAAGGGGTGAGACCCGTAAAGGAAAGTCACTCCATAACCTTTCCGGCGAAGTAGTGGAAAGGACACAACCAGAGTAGTAACACAGAATTACGTCTTACGTGCCACAAACTCAGCCGCCAGCCCCCCCCCCCCCCCCCCCCTCTCACACACACACATAAACAAAAATAAAGGAAAATGATTATACTCTTGGACGCAATCACACAGTGGTGCCCCGAACTCCGACCGACTCGGTGGTCGGTCCCCGCGACGTCTGCTCCTGCCCCTATCGGCGGTGGCCCGCGCTAATTGTTACGCCCGTGACATGTCGCCGAGGCCTGGCAAAGGCCCCACAGCCAGGATCACACAACAAAGGCCTCCCCTCCCCCCAAGCGCCGTCTCTGGCAGCCACAGCCTTTGTTACGACAGACTGACTTTTCCGTGAGGTTGCACCCACCCCCACGCGCGTTCTCTGACGCGACCTCCCGTTAGCCCCGACGCCGTCGACGTTGTGCCGGCAAACGTCTTTCCGTTCGGCTGCTGCCGACGACCACGACCTGTTTTTGACAGCCAGTTTATTGGCGGAGCGCCGCGCTACACGCCCGAGTCCTTCTCCCAGCGCGCTCGTGGAAACGAGCCCTGACCCGAGCGCGCCATTCGGAGAGCCGTCGGATTCTTCATCAAAGCGGGAAAGAGAGAGCGCTCGTGCACAGCGTTGATCGGCTTGGTGTCGAAACAGCGGCTATGCTACATTGCCCCTTTCAATTTTGGGGAGGGGGCGCCCTCGCGGCTTGGCTCGATCTTTGCGCTCGGGTTGACTTGCTGCCTGTCCCGGCCCTGCCTGTCTATGTCGCGGGAGTTTCGTCGCTTTTGTTGGCTGATGGTTTACACGTGGAGTGCTTGTCTTTCTTCTACCGCATGCTGCTTCGGGTGTTGCGGTCGGTTGGTGCTGTTGCTTCTGCGTTGGGCGTTTTTGAGGGATGGCAGCGCGTGATGTGGTTACGGGAGGGGAAAAGGGAAAATTGGTTTTTGTTGCGAGCGTCTTTTCTCGCAGGCACCCAGCGCCTGACTTCTTGTTTCCTAGCTGTCGCCACCATTGCACCGTAGTCCCCAGGTTTTCTTTTTCTTTTTTTTTCTTGCTGCTTTTTTTTTTGTGTTTGAGAAGTGCGCTGGACGAGCCTTGGTACATTTGCGCGTTATATGTTTTGAGTTGCTCGTTTTTTTGCGTGCTCGGGCTCCGAAAGGCTATCTGTTGAGTTTATCTTTTTCTTTTGTGTGTGTGTGTGTGTGTGTGTGTGTGTGTGTGTGTGTGTGTGTGTGTGTGTGTGTGTGTGTGTGTGTGTGTGCTTGTTTTTTAAGGTCCGGTGCTAATGTTTTTTTTTCGAGTGTCGATTCTTTATATATATAGAGAGAGAGAGAGAGATCTTTCGAATGTACGTGGAAAAGATAATGAAGTGATGAAGAGGTGTAAAGAAAGAGAGCAACTGAAATAAAACATACCTCTAAGAATAAATACGAAACCCAAGCCTGTACGTGCAAAGCGGAGGTAGTCCTATAGGGACAGCGATTGAGGTATAGGACAGAGATTGAGGGAAATGATCCAACGAGAGAGCGCGCGCAAACGCCAGAAGGGTGGCCTCTCACTCGAATGATTGTGGGTAAAGGCCAGTGTTGTACACGTTCCTCTAAAAAAGGAACGAAAGCTCGTTCCTCGTTCCTTCTGATTTTTGGAACGCGTTCCCGTTACAAGTTCTATCGGTGAGAAAGGAACTCGTTCCCGTTACGGATTAAAAAAATGGAACGTATCGTTACATATACGTTACTTTTGTATTTTGCTAATTACCATATATAGTTAGTTCAAACGAAGTTTTTGTTTTTTAATATATATATATATATATATATATATATATATATATATATCCCATCAATTGGCAATATACGAATTTGAATGCCTTGATGGAAGGACACCAGGAAAAGTAAACCACCGAAAGCAAGGTTGTATTTGTGTTGATATATTCACCTTTAGAAATCTCAGTGTTTTACAATATTCCTGTTTGTGGTGAGCGATTCAGACGAGCCGGATGTACTGTGAGCCGGGAAGGAGAAAGCGGGGTTAATCTTATCATTCTTTATTGAAGGGTTACCTCAACATTGCACGAGCGGTTTACGACAGCCCCACACGTTTCAATATAAGTCCCTCTTTTGTACGTGACAACAGTTGCTTCTCGATGTTGCTGTCCGCAAGACGAGTGAATGGAGAAGAGGGTGGGTTTTTGGAAGCTCAGTCTTGAAACCTACCAGTCCCTCTTCTTAAAGGTCGGATTCCTTGTCCTGTTTGAAGGTGGAGGAGAAGGGAAGAGGGAATAAAGGTTACTTTTCGTGTATATTTGATGTGACCAATGTTCGAACTACAAGGGTGGTTTGATATCTGGTAACCTTGGTATTTTGTTGTAACTGTAGGTACCTCTCAGTGTACCTTCAATGAGATAGTCGGCCTTAGACTTCTAGGTGTATGAAGATTCGTGAAAGCAAAAGAAGTAGCTGAGTTTGACAGGTCCCTCTTTCTGTCTTTTTTTTTTCGACTAAGTTTTGTTTTTTCTGCCGCAGTCTCGGGCACTGAAAAAAAGAATCAATGTGCACCAGCTCGCCTGCACCCGACTGTTACCAAGCGAGGACCCCACAAAAGACACCCTAAAATAAGTAACAAACAAGTTCACGAGATCCTGCTCTTCGTGAAGTTACTGTTTTTATACTTTTTAGAAGTTAAAAATAAAATAAAAATTACCTCACTGGACGAAAAATAAAAAAAGGAACGCCGTTGCTTTCTCCGTTCCAGTATATATGTAACAAGTTCCCGTTCCGGTTTCGCCGATGTAAAATGGAACGGCGTCGTTCCTTCGTTCCTCCTAAAGGGAACCAGTTCCACGAACGCCGTTCCTTGGAACGCCGTTCCGTACAACACTGGTAAAGGCAAAGCTAGCTGCCTTTGTGTCCACCACATTTGTCGAACGCTTTACGGACAAGGAACTCAGACGTCGGGCGTTTGGTGTTCGCGTTCTAACGCGTTCGAAGAGTGGAGTACTAGGAAGAGCTATACGACATACCGACTCTCATTGCAGTGTTGAAACTGTCGGAATGACGCTGCTCTATTCTATTCGAAGCAGTATTCGCACACCTCTAGCAAAAGCCGCTCACCCCTTTTATTCATATATATATATATATATATATATATATATATATATATATATATATATATATATATATATATATATATACACTTATAAGGCTATGATGGCCCATTAATTTCTTACAATTATTTATCGGAAAAAAAAAAAAAAACAGCTTCCACGAGGCTTTGCTAATATCGTTGACCCTTCCTTCTCCGTCTGGCGTCCCCCGTCTACTCGGACCGGCGTATTCCACCATCCCTCGCTGGAAGTCGATCTGGGAGAGGAGGCACAAGAGCGTGCGGTCGACAATGCGCCGCGACGGATTGCTCGGTCACGTTTTCCCAGCCCGTCCGTTTTACAGGTTTGGCCTCCGAGGCGCGCAGCACTTTGTCGAAGGGAGCCACTCTACTCCGTTCAATCCTGTGCTGACAGTGCAATGAAAGGTACGGGCTCGTCGGAGCAGTAGCACGTCGATGTTTCGCCACGTGATTACGCTTTGGGCCATCCAAACTCGCAGAGAGCGGGGGTCAGGTGATTGAACCCGCGAGCGCGTAACTCCCAACGCACCGTCAGCTTAGGGGTGAACGGAGCATGGCGGCTGCTGCTCGCTGTTGCTTGCGTCGCCGCCTGCCTTCTTCTCCTGCTGCCTGTCCGTGTACAACGCAGGCTCCCGGCTCTCGTTATGCCTCCGGTTTCGCGAATGGGATGCATGTACAGTTGTCCTCCCGTTCGCGAAACGTTTTCTTGGCTTCTGTCTCTGCCATCGATTGCCGAAATGGCGAGAGAAGCGGGTATACGTGGTTCTTGATAGTTGTTGTTTATACCGCACAGAGAGACAACACGCACCCGCTTTCTCGCTGCATGCAGCGGCGAGAAGTAACGCAATGTAAACCTTAAGCACTGAAGAAAATAGCTATATGTCGAGTGTCCCGGTGTCCGGACCATTGGGCGAAAAACTAAACGTATGTTTGAGTCTTTCGCGAATATTGAAGTAAATATATTTTATCATTTGTGAAGAACTTGAACCGTGTACTGCTTGATTTAACAAAGCACGAAGGTAGTCGAAGCAGGTGGGAAGAACTTAAAAACGACCCTCCTGGAAGCTTTGCAACGTCAACTTACTAAAAAAAGAAAAGGACTGTAGAGATGTTGAGCAAATTAACTAGGTAAGTTTATTTTATTAGTTTGCTATAACATTACAATCACTTCCTGCGTTGGGATGCGATTGAAACTGTTAACCCGAAAAACAAATGTTCCTTTACGTCACGCGTATCTTTTACATAACAATAATAATAAAAGAAAACACACTGTGTTTCGGATCAAGTAGCAAGGACCGTTTTTTTGTTTCTTTCAGATTCCTTGGGTCATCTGGTAGCCCGTAACTATCATCCAGCTCCCGTCTGTGTCAGAAAACGTATAGTTTTTGTTTTTATTTCAACTCTAGTTCCCGGTTGTGTTTCAAGCCCAGCCGCGAGCCAATTAATCACTCTTCCAGACGACACAGAGGTCGTCACTTGGGACACATACGCGTCGGGGTTCCGGTGAAACCCGGCGGCCGACGCATTCTGCCCGGGATGTTCCCTTCGCCGCGGGCCTAATAAGCTTAATTGCGCGTAATTTAATCGCTGTTAGGAAGAGGCGCATAACACAGCCGCCGTCGCTCACCGCGTCGCCGTTGTTAGCGCCGCAGCTAATTGCCGAATCGCGCGGTTCGGGTTTTACGGAGCGGATGAATCACCTCTGCCCTGACGTAATGCGCCAGACGACAGGCAGCAATGATAAAGGTTTTTCGCTTCACCACTTGAATTAAAAATGTGTCGTCATTGTACTGGAAATTGCGAACAGATTATGGGACGAGATGAAAGCGCTCGCTAGATTAAACTGTTTTGCCTCGTGGTCCTGAAGGGTTTTTGGGGGGAAAACTTTATGCGGAGAGCAAGTCCTTCTGCTTCTTTCTAATGGGTTCCGACCATGTCAGAACGCCGAGCTCTTATTGGCTGCGGAACTGTACTGAGAAGACATAAAGTACGCTTTTGAAATATATATATATATATATATAATGCAATGAAAACAGTATTCAGTCTAACGCATGATAATTTAAATAACGTTATTTGCTTTTGATCTATCAGTACTCGTGCTCATCATCGGACCCAACGACAGCGCATTTAGCAGCGAAACCAGGACGGATAGGCTCTACAGTTTCCAACAGCGACGCCATTTTCTGCTCACAACAATCCATTCTCCGGGGTCACTGCGGTTGCAACCAAGGAATACAAAAACAAGAACCATACTTAATCAAAACGCTCCGTAGACAAACATCAGAACTTATTTCAGTCGTATAGCCTCACCATTATAATAAAAATAACTGCAATCTGCCACAAGGCCCTCGATCAGCGCCTTTCCATTATCAAACGGCAGCTGCGAATTTGAACAACAAAGTCATTAATTGAGGTTCAACGTTGTTGTTTTCTTGCGCGTACGAACGACATCGTCTCTGCACACGCTAAAGACTGCCTATACTGTAACAAGTCCCAACAATCAGACGCGCAGAAAGAGACGACGAGAAATCTGCGCGCAACGTTCTGCCGAATGTCCGGGGAGGCTTTGCTTCGCCCATCATCGACCTCAATGCGGAGGACCGAGGTCTTGGCCACAGCGGACGGACGCCGAGGCTGTATGTGGGCAGGCCGGCTACATGCAGCGAGCGAGCAAGCAGCGGTGTGTGCGGCCGCTCCGAGAAGAAAGGGGACGACGCAATGAATTTCACCGCCCATCGCGCGCGATGGACAAGCCAAGGCGAGGGCTGCACTCCGGGAAGACAAAGCGAGCGCATTAGGGTCAGCAGCCCGCCTGCTACACGAGGAGTCTACAGGAATCAACATTCTCTTGATTCTGGCCGATGAGCGAAAGAGTAACCCAACTTAAACCCTGTCTGTCTCAGGTTTATAAGAACAGGGATGTCGCGAACTTGCCCAGACTCGAGTTGGACTATACGTTCGATTTTTTTTTTCGAATTTTCAGCTCGAAGGTCGACAACAGTTCGACTACTCAAAGAATAAACATTTCGTTCATTGTGGTCGGTCGCGAAAGAGCAAACCCAGCTTGAATCGCGGGAGGGGATTTGTAGACGAAGGGGATTTCGCGCCTATAGTGCTGGAAAGGCGACGACCTTGTGAGGTTACCGCACCATGGCTGGCAAGGAACCTGTTGCGACCTCCACCTCTTTGACGCATAATTCTCGCTCGCATCTTCGCTCAAATTACCTGGGTATATACGAAGGTCGCTGCAACTTAAATCTGACAAATTCGAACATATATTATACCAATAGGTTGCTAAAGAAATATAATAAGAGATTTGTTTCGCCACTGGTAATTCATGAACAAGGTTTGGTCTTGCATTTGAAGCATAAGACTACGCATAGTTCCTTACAAAAGCTCCATGCTTTGCAGGCTCTGTCGCATGCTCAGAAGACTTCACGAAAGCTAACCGACTTATTTTCAATGCAGGGTATTATGGTACACTCATGATATTTAACATGTATTACTAAACGATGTGTAGAACGCTATTTTGTTGGTGCTTTGCGTCTATCTGCTAGTTATTCTCACGCTAGTGCGTGTAGGGCGAAACCAAGCTTTTCAACTTGGATATAATGTTTGGTTTTGCTGGGTATTACGTCATGTAGGTATTGGGGAGGAGATCGAACGGTGGCGCTGGCTAGCGGCCGCCGTCGGAACTATGACGCGGGAATAACATTCCCGCCGCTAGTATTCGTTCAGCCATGGAGGACGAGGACTTGAGGCTCGTGAAAGGTATGTGGATAATATTTATCTGCTCGAAAAGCATCTGCGTAGGGGTAGCATAGTCCCTGCTTGTCTCACCTTGCTTGAAATGTCGCCGCATTCTTGTTGGAAGCAAAAACCAACCCACGTGTAGGCGCCCGCGATCGGCCGCGTCGCGCCGGCTGCGCGCGCCAGGTCGTGCGTGACTGACGCGGTGTGGCGACTGTTTGTGCGCTTCCTAGGTTGGAGAAACCGTATTCACGAAACACACGCATTGCTTTTCAGTGTCCCTGTCCCTTGCAACGATCATCAGCCACATCGGCGAGAGCAAGAGGTGCCTCGTTGAAGGCGAGGACGTGCTGAAATGTGATCATGTAATCGAGCGCAGCGTCACCCCGGAGAAAGTTTCACCAAAACATCAACCAAAATAGTCATTACACATTACGTTTTTCTTGAAATTGCGAATTACAGAACACACTGGTGAACATTATAGTGTAGAATGTGGCTAATTAGACTGCACATTGGCATTAAACGTTACAAGTTGTCTTTTTCAGTTTAATTTATCGGTTATTCAAAGGTGCACGGTTCACGATGAAATATCAATGAGTTCTGCACGACGAGGACTTAGTCATACACACATTTGCATTGCTCAATTGAAATTATAGGAATCGCAAAATGATTCACGCAGTTGCATAAATATCACAATATCGAACTGATACTGCTACCTAATATGTTCCAGTGTAAAAACTAGCCTGGAACAAAATAGTGATCAAATGATAGCAGTACCTCTCGGCGGCTTCCGAAGCCTCACGTCCCTGTCGTGTGATCCCTTCGGAAGATTATCCGACGGAACGGCGTTGCGTATCAAGAACCTCCTCTTGTGCACTGTTTTGAAATAAGGTGGGGATATTTTGCCGGCAGCCGGAACAACCACTCGGGAAAAAAAGATTACCGGAAGCTTCGGACGGCAATGATTATTCTAAAAAAATAAATAAATAATAAATAAAAATCGTCAAACGTTTAAAAAAAAAAAAGTTCCCCTACTCTGATTTGAACCTGGGACCCACGGCACGTGTAACGGACACCTTTCCACTGAGCTACTCTCACAACTAGAAGTTCCCGTTTTGACTATTCCTTTTACACGAAACCCAATGGGAACAACTACCGGTATTTTTTTTTTTTTTTTGCTCGGTTTGTTGAGCCGGTTGCCGGCAGAATATAAAATACAATGTACGGTTTGAACGGATGCCGATGCAAGCGGGATTTACGCGCGTACATGACTCGTCCATTAGCGTAGTTTGCTTGGAAGGCATCGCTTGAAAAGTGACGACCACACACCACGCCGTGCGCAGTCAACTTGTTCCCTACTCTTACTTATCCACTGTGATTTGAGTGTTTTTTTTTTTCGGCAGGAAAGCGATGAGAACTGATTCCAGGCTCTAAAGCATGCGCTGAGCACTGCGGTACGCAACAAGAGCGTACTATATTCTAACAAACCTGCAGGGAACGCGGCAACAACACGGCAGCCAACTGGAACGCCGGAGTTGTTTTCCACGCAGGCGCTGTTTGTTTTGGTGAACGCAGCGCCCCCTATAGTACGATCTCCTCGCCAATACTAGGCAATAAAGTAGCAAACCTACTGGCTACCTTTATAAAATATGGTTCGAAAACATCCATTGGCTTGCCCCACGAAGGTTGCGAACCAGCTGTGAGGAATGCGATGCATAAATATTGTAATTAGATATTAACAATGAAGTATATAACACGACCCATTATGACACACCTCTTTTAGAGGGTACGAGAAAGCTCTTACGTTATAGTCATGGTCCGTCGCCATAAAGTGTTGATGTCCAGCTTGAGAATCGGGCACTCCCGTTTAACGCATTTTTTTATGCACTAATTGTAATAATAGATTTTTTTAGTCGTTTTGCATAACTTATGAAACTGTAGCCCAAGAATCGCATTTCTGCACTCTTCCGATGTCAGCTTCCTTTAACCCAGCTCTCCTCTAAAATTCCTATTTAGACTATTTTGCTTCTTTTTAAAAATATTCTTGCACTACCTGGCTGTTAGATAGTTGTAACTTTCAAGCAGTATAATGTTTTTTTGTTTAAATTTATATATTTTCGTCATAACCTTTTATTTAATTAAGATTTGCTCAAGGAAGCTTGGTTAGTGTTGTTTGGCTCCATAAAACATCTAATCCTAGTTCTTATAAAAATGTTGAGTACTGCTCTGATCTACCACATGCATCTGCCATTCCTGCCTCGCATTGTTTGTATAATTTTTATATTTCATTACCAATTCGCCAGGTAAAAACAACATTTGCAGTAATGTTACGATATTTGCATAACACTTTTAATAGTGTAAACAACTCCAATACATCCGTTTATGTTTAATACTACAGCCGTTAAAATATATACTTGAATCGTACCGAACGCCTGTCGTCGGGAAGATTGGCTCTAGTGCATAAAACATTTCAAAGCGGCGGTCTTGTTCTCCATCATATAGGCACCGTAAGGATAGATCAGTAAAACATGGACAACACTACAATGATAAAGACCATCTCTGTTTAGTAGTTTACACTTTGTTGTCGACTGCTCGTGCACCTTTTAAAAAGAAACCGCTATGTTGGAGTCCCTTTTTTGCTTACGTATGTGAAGGTACTTATTTCGATTGTTCTGCCTTAAAATATACCCTGTGTTCTGTTTGATATTGGTTGGGAGAGTATGTTCCCGTAGCAACGACGAGTGACATGTACTATAAGATCGCGCAGTAAATTACAACCGAGTCGCCGGCTTAGTGAGTCACGAATTTACCAAGGCAATGCGTTCTTCGGAATATTTCTCATACCAAAAGTTCGAAAATGGTGATAATTTGGTCTCTAAGTTTATTCCGCCGGCGAGAAATCTTTTTTAAGGCGGGTTCTGGGGGGGGGGGGGTATTTTTGTCTGTGCATGGCGCTAAAATATCGTCGTTCATAGTTCCTGTGGGCTTTTTTGACGTGAGAAACTTACGGGTATTTGGAGGCTACAATCCACCGCATTCACTCTGGGGCACAATAGTGCATGCCTCCTCTAGTCTAAAACTCCCAATGTCACACATGGCATCAAAAACAGCAACAGCAACAACTGAAAGCTAGCATATCCTAAACCCCGGCACAAGAAGATTAAAATAACAAAAAACAACAAAAAAACTCAATGAAGTATTTCTGTTTTATTATCCGTCATTTTGTTCCACCTTGTATCAGGGTCTAGATTGGGATATTTCCTTACCAGCTCATCTGTATACTTTCTCTTCTAGGTACAAAGCTGCGTTTCTTTCATGTGTCTGACACACTTACTACCGTAGAAGAGAGTGATCCCTGGATACTGACAGAAATGCAAACTGCCCCTGGTACCCATGGAACTGTGTTCTCGACGCTCATACATATCTCTTTAAAATGCAGCGCCATTCCTCGAGCTGTCCTTGGGCAAGTGAATTGTCTAGACCCAATGCACCCCCCCCCCCCCTTCCTCCGACCGCCATCCATGGCAGCAGCTCCCCGCGCGGCAAGGCGCCATCCGATCTGCGTCGTGGCCCCCGGAGCGAGTCTCCTGTCTCGTCTGAGCGCCTGGCCGAGAAGCGCGCTGCCTCCCGCGGTCACCGTTCCTTCACCGCCTGTCACTGCCGAAACGGATACCTTTTTTTCGCACATAGACGGCGCTAACTGGGCGCCCCGTCCCCCGTCCATACCCCGTTTCACCTAACGACGGAACGCAGATGAGGCTAAGAGCCATAGGAGCCAATCCACCGCTGCGCAATCGTCACCTGACCTTCGGGAAGGGCGCGGCGACGCGCTGGAAGAGTAGTCATGCGATATCTTCACTGTCCTGGATTGGTTCGGGTGGCCTTTAGCGTCCGCTGCGGGATTATATAGCGGAGTATATAGCGGGAAGCCTCTCTATGGAATCTGCTGCGTTCTTGCTGATTTTTTTTTTTTTTTCTCTTGACATCTGTTCCCTCAAAGAACGGCCGGCCGCTGCAGAGCTGCTTGATCCGTAGGCCGTCCTGGTACACACGTCACCTGTCCCCGTGTTTCTGCAGCAATTTCTTCTGTTTCCTGCTCGCCGTGTTGCTGTCGTTCTTCTTCTTGTTTGCTCTTGTAAGGTGACTACCGAGTTTTTTGTCAGCCAAATTCGCTTCTGAGATTTTTTTTTTTTTTGTTACGGGGGACGAGGAGGAGGACGAGGTAGGTATGTGTCTAAGGGGTGATCATGGGTGTCCCAATTTGAAAGGCAAATCTGGTTGACGTGTCTGGAATGAGATGCTAATAATACATGCCCGAAAAAAAAAACAAAAAAAAAAAACTGACTGGATAACGTGTCAGAAAACGCGGCCCTTGTATGTATACATTGTTCGGAGCTGATGGTCTGGGCGCGTGAGGCCACTTTGTTCGTGAAGGGGCCCGACGGCCGGTTTGACGTGATAACTGGGGAGCAGTTTCTCTATTTATACACACTTCTTAGGCTTCTACTACCTCCGCCAGGCATCAAGTTGGGTCTTCTTGCTGTTGGCTGTGTGCGAAAAGAGAGAGAAAAAAAGAGGTCGACCCGTTACTTTTATTTAGGCTGTTGACAGAAGTTTATAAAAATGTTACCGACATGGTCCTCTGGGCTGTAGTTCAGACGTCAGAAGACTACGTCGAAATTATAAGCGGTCTGATGAAGTTGTGAAGGAGAAGCCCAGATATTTACCTCGTTAAAACCGTCTCTGCAGTTCACCTTTCTATAGTTATAGGACGTTTTCAAATTATGAATCAAAAAGTTATTAATACATGACCTATTTTCCAGCGTAGATAAAACGTTAGGACAAAAAAGACACAAACGTACAATCGTCCTGACTAGAAATAGAAATTTCACAGCAAAGAAGGAAACACTTGTTCCCCTCTTTCGATACGAGAACCTGACTCGTTCGACAACGTGCAATCCAGTCCCAAGCGCACGGAGCAGCACCACCATGGTAAGGGGGTGCTGCTCCGTCATAGACACACCATTGGTAAGGGGGTGTCAAATAAGTTCATGGGGGACTAAAATGGGGAGCTAATAACCCCTTATAAATGAGGAGTAATAAAACTCACCGTTTTAGAAGAGTTACGTGACTCCTCATGAGGGGGTTATGTGTGGGGCACCGTTCGACCCCCTCCAAGGGAGTAACCATGTAAACCTTTTTTAGGGAGGATATTTGCGACAACTTGACAAAAGGTCTCGAGCCACCCCCTAGGGTCGTTCTCACTCAAGCCTACTCTCGTTTCGACCTTCTTATTTGGACATTCACAAAACAACATGTCTCAGAACGTCCTTCTTCTTGGATGGGCCCGCCGGATTTGGTCCGTTCTCGTTACATTCCTCGTGTTTCATCCTCCAAGCAAAAAAAAAAAAAGAAAAAACAACAACAACAACAACAACCACAACAAATGGGGGCACTTCGAGGTGTCGGTGTTATGGCTTTGTCACCGCATATCCCCAAAGAAACTTCTTCGATCCCCTCCCCCCCCCCTCCTCCCCCCTCTCACCTCCCCACCGCCAACTCCCCTTCACACGACCACGTGGTTTTGTCTCACCTTTTGGCCAATGGTCCTGGAATACATCCGTTCTTCTCTTGAAACATGCAGCGACAGTCAAGACCTGCTCGTTGGCTTGTGCGGAT
Source organism: Ixodes persulcatus (assembly GCA_013358835.2). Taxonomy (NCBI): domain Eukaryota; kingdom Metazoa; phylum Arthropoda; class Arachnida; order Ixodida; family Ixodidae; genus Ixodes; species Ixodes persulcatus. The sequence continues at coordinate 985,848 of JABSTQ010011216.1, forward strand.
GTGGTCGCAGGTGCAAGGCAATGAAATGCCGACCTGCTCTTTTGTGTGAAAGCGCGAATTCGTATGTCCCTCTTTGCCCGAGCCACGGGAGGGTGCACTCAGAGTGGTTATCCTCCACTCCGCTACAACCCTTCGGAGCCAATGCAGGCTTGAAAACCACGTGCCATTCGGTCGTAGTGCGGACGGGACCAATTGCGAACGGAACCAAATCCGAATAGGTCTAAACGCGAAAAGATCGGTTTGGATGTTTTAAGGAGGTTCCAACGCGAAGGTCCAAATGAGAAAGGGGTGAAAGGAGGAAGGCCGAAATGTGAACGCAACGTTTTGAAATACACCCATCTCCGTAGAGTAAAAAAAAAAAAAACAAAAAAAAACAACAATAGATTTAGAGCTCAGTGTTGTCCTCCGCTAGGCCCGAAGTGGTGTGTCGCCGGCCAAACACGCGCTGAGTTCAGATCAGACCACACACACGCTGAGTACAGCGCTTAAAAATCCCGATTGCCCAATGGCTCCGAAACAGAATGTAGCAAATGAAAAGATCAGGGTCCCGTTTTGGCTTTTTGGGAGGGGTTTGTATGGAACCTGTTATCAGCACCCCGTGTTGCCAGAAACATTTATCTAGGACGCCCGCGTGTGTGCCCGTGCGTCTTTTGCCAACGCGCTTGTGTGCGCGAAAAAAAAGGCGCTCCGTGTTGCTGCAGCACGCCGGAGGCTGGACCCTTCGGTTTCTTTTCTTCTTAATTTTCTCGATTTTTCCATCCTCCTTGCCCCATGCGGTTGCGCGGCTGTCCGTGCCGCAGGAGGAGACGCCAGGGTTGATAAGGGCTAACGGGGGTTAGCGAGGTTATCGGTAGGGGGCGCGGCCGGGCATGCGGGGGGCGGGCACCGAGCTGTCAGCCTTAAACAAACATGGGATCCAGGGCTGTGCTGAACAGCGTGCTGCCCTTATTAAAAGAGGTCTGGCCCGGACTTGAGCACGTTAGCTCTCGCAAACGTGTATGTACCCCCCCCCCCCCCCCCTCCCCCCTAGCCTTGCAGGGATCCGCGCGAGACTTCTGGTATCGGAGGTAGATATGAGGGTCGAATTGGGGGAGGTAGGTGTGCTCTATTAGACGAGGTGTACACGATGTTTGTGTTGGCGCCTGGGGATCGAATAATCTTTTTTTATTATTAGTGGCTTTGCAGGTTTATGATTCACTTCCGATCTATAGAGATGTATGCGAGAATGTAGAAACATCGTTATGCTCATTCCACGCATGAGCCGAGACTTGAGACGTTGAAACGATGTATAAAAGTGTCCAATAATTGTGCAATGCCTCATTTTACTTCAGCCACTGATGTGTCGCACATCTCTCTGAGTTCTGACGTGGACGAAACGTATGCGTGGCAGACATCAAAAACGGGTTTTCATTTATCCGCGGGCTCTGTGTATTAAAGCCGAAACTTCCGGCGATGTTAGAGGAGCTTTGTGCTTGGGAACTAGAAGGCATGAGAGATTCTTACAAGGAATACATGTAGCTAACGATTTCGGAGCTATAGTACAAGAAATAAGACAAAACAATCAATCGTTTTTTTGTTCTTTTTCGTCCTATAATGGTTGCCAGCACTGTTGATCACGTCTTTACTCCCCTGTCATTCCTTCTTGGAATGACGTGGAGTAAGGACGTATGCAGAATGTGCTCCGCCCAGTTTTCTGGTCGGCAACAATTCCTTGCTTGTAGTGGTATCTGCGAGCGCGGTTTTCATTCCAAATGCCTTAGCATTCAAGCGGACAACTACAGCTTCTACATGCCTGACAAAGTGAGTACATACAAGTGTGCTTTGCGTACGAAAAGGCGTGACCCGGACAATGTTGGTCTCGGCGAGTTGGTGCCTACCCGTGTTTCCGACAGCGCTGTCTCTGAAAACGAAAACTGTATCGCCATTACGGGGCAGTGCGCCTGCAGTCTTGACGGGCTTGTAAAGTCGCTCATGGGAAAAGTGGACCGACTTGTGAGCACGGTTCGCTTTCTTCGACATGACAAAGCTGCCATTCCTGATGATGTTCAAAAATTGAATCTTCAAATTTCGCAGCTGACACCTACCGCGCCTGATGCCGCCGGTTCCACTGGGGCGACAGCGAGTCGGCGGCAAGGTGGCACGAACGAACGCTTCTTCTGCTCCTCGTACTCCTTCGAAGGGGCGGGTCGTCGCGCCTCGCTCTACTCCATTGGCATCGCCAAAATGTTGCCGGTCACGTTCCCCCTGCCGTGCCGAGTCCGAGTGCCGCCGAAAATACGGAAGGACTGGATCAACGAGGTGACGGGTACAATCTCGTCGTCAGTTATCTGAAGCGTCGTCCGCCGCCTGGATTGGACGCGCGGAAAGACAGTCCTGTGTTTTTGGTGCCTCGACCACCTGCTAGCCGTACCCTGTTCGTCTCGAGGCTTCATCCGTCTAGCACGTGTGAGAACCTAAGTGAAGTTGTGTCTAAAACATTGGAGGTAAGCTCTTTCGCCTGTAAGAAGCTACGTAGTAAATATGATACCTATGCTTCTTTCCACATAAGTAACACCGCTGCTTACTTTAGTCTTATTAACGATGCTTGTGTGTGGCCCGAAACGTGCTTGTTTGGTCCTTTATGGGGCACTTCGTTCAATTCCGCATCTTCTAAAATTACCGATAACGTACCAAAATGACGAGTACACAAATACACTATCAGAATGTACGTGAATCGCGAACAAAGTCGGACAACTTCTTTGCATCGGTTTTGGCCTCGGATTTTGATACATATTATTCACCACTGAAACTTGGCTAACCGGTTCTATTTCTAGTTATCAGTATTTTTGCACCGTTTACCGGGTTTTTAGATCTGACCATGAGTCGACAGGTTCCACCTCCACTCTAGGGAGAGGCGTGCTTTCTGCAGTATGCAAAACTTTATCGTGCTTCCGACGATCTGACCTTGAGTTAAATAAATACGTTGGGATTGAAGTTTGGATCGGCAACGAACCCAATCTGCTTATCAGGAACTTTTACGTTCCGCCTCGTAATGCCTCGATTACGCCAGGTCATGCTCTCACCCATATTTCTAATTTCGTAAACTTTCCAGTTTACAATATTTTAATTTTTTTTTAATGTACCTGGCGTTAACTGGGTTTTGAACATGTCCAGTGCGGACCTGAGCGCTGGACGGGAACTGGAAGTATTCGATTTCGTGAATTTTTAACGGCCTTCATCAAATTAGCCGTGCCGTAAATGCTGCCGAAATGTCCTTGATTTGAGTAGCTAACGTGAGAGTGGCCTTGGAGGGCGCAGTTACCTATCCAGTCGTTCCTGTTGACAAGTGGCGTCCTCCTTGTTTAATAAAGGTCTCCTTTCCGTTTACTGATAGCTCAGACATCCAGACTCCGGTGTTTGATTATGCTCGTGCTAACTTCTTCGGACTGTACATGTATCTGAACGATATGGAATAGGACCCTGTTTTTTTTTTTTTAAATGTGCTGACGTTCACTGTGCCACCTCTCGGCTGACAGATATTGTGACGTCTGCTTAGGAGCGCTTCATACCGGTAAAGTATAGTATCTGAGGTGCATTTTCCTGGTGGCTCTCACGTGATCTCCGGCGGGCACTGACCTTGAAATCTCCTTATCGCAAGAGATCGTCTTGCTTGGACAAATGACACTCTTTATTGAAGGAGCATCCCTATATGGTGAAGCGATTTATTAAAAGAGATAAACGCTTATTGCACGGCTCCATTGAGTCTTACCTTAGGCGTTGTCCTGACCGACTTTGGAAATATGTTAGGTACAGTAGGCCATCCGGTGGAATAGCGGCTGTAACCCTGAAGACTGACCGGTCACGTCTCTGAGTCTTTGAGTTTCTGCAGTCTTTTTGATAAACACTTCTACTCTATAGTAAACCCCAATGTCCCCCTGTTTAACAACACAACCCCTTGTCCTGATAATCTTCTTATGTCAATTCCTGTATTGACGATTGATGATGTGGCTTCAGCAATAAAATAACTTGGCCCAAAAAAGTCATGGTCGATGGGATCCCTGACTTCATCGTTAAAGGGTGTTCTGTTATCTTGGCTCTTGTGCCGCGGTACATTTTAACGTGTCCTTAAAGACAAGTACATTTCCATTGGTGTGGGGAAATGCTGCGGTTGTGCCGGTGCACAAATATGGAAGCTCTTCGTGTGTTGATAATTACAGACCAATTACACTGCTTTCAGCTTGCTCCGAGGTTTTTTTTAGAAAGTTATCTTTAAGCATCTGAGTTTTCATTTTAGATTAATGCCCAGTCCAAATCAGCACGGTTTTTGTCGCGGAAGATCTGTTGAGACTAACCTTGGAACTTGTTTGGAGTTCGAAAAGCCTGTGGTTGGGTCCCGTGGCAAGGTACATATATGTTATTTATTTTGACTGTTCTAAGGCGTTTGACCCGGTAGATCACAATCTATTGTTGAAGAAGCTGTTTAATATGGGTCTTTCATCGGATCTTTGTGACTGGTTTGGCAGCTAGCTTAATGACCGCTTAAATATGGCGTCCTACTTAGGATGCAAATCATATCCTTATGTGATAAATTCCGGAGTACCACAAGGATCGAAACTTGAACCTTTGTTTTTCAATAATTGCTTTATAAATTACCTAGCAACTGGTGCCAGTAACTCAGAGATGCCAGAGTTCATTAACGACGTGAAAATTTATCGTAGTATCCGCACGCCTGCTGACTGTGAACTGCTACAAAATGGTGTTGGTGCGATTCGCCTTTGACGTACAAACTTGCTGCTTTTAAACTCCACTAAAACTAAGGTTGTTTTTTTTCTCCCGTAAGGCTAATGTTATTGTTCATCCCTACAAATTGCACGACTCAGAGATTTCAAGATTTTCAGTTGCACGCGACCTTGGTGTTTTGATTGACTCACGCCTCAATTTTAATCACCAAGTTTTGAAATTTCCAAAGACTCCTTACGCACCCTAGACGTAATTGAACGCATTACCCGCAATTTCCGCAGTTACACCTGCATTCTGTACCTTCCGGTCGTTATTTTTGTCAAGGCTGGACCTTTCTTCTTCTGTGTGGAATTTTCTGGGCATCAGTCAAATGCTAAGGTTAGAGTGCGCACAGCGACAACGACGATTGGCAAGAATTATCTAGGATCGCTACTTTGGACGGAGATTTTTTTTATGATTACGTGCGTCTTTTGGATACATTTGGTCTTTCACCTCTTGCGGATAGACGACTAGCTCGCGACATGATTTTTTTATATGAACTGCTAAACGCGGTTATTGATTCCCCCCCCCCCCCCCCTGTTATTGAGTAGAATCTCCCGTTATGTTTCCCCAATAAAACCGGTCTACGGTTTCTTTTTACCCTTTCAACTTAGAGTCTAATCCTCCATTGACTCGGATGAATATAATGTATGAAAAGTGTTCTAACCCTGACTTGGACCCTTTTACTACCCTTGGATGTTTTAAAAAAAGTGTAATACTGAGGCTCACTTTGTGGAGTGAAAAAATTTAGTCTGATTGTCTTTCACTTCGTGCAAGTGTAACCCCCCTAAGGCCGTACCAGCTGTTTGGGGCACAATAATACGCGGATTGATGAATTAATTGATTGATTGGTCATAGTATATAAATATGATTTCACGAACACGTAATCGCCTCGAGTTTCTCCTAAGTAGTGTTTTTATGTAGAATGTCGAGCTTACACTCCCAATAATTAAAGAGCATAACGCGGAGTTCCAGGTAAGGTCCGGCAGCTTGAAACTGTTAGCAATAATCTTCGAAACCGATTGTATCTAGCTGTCTGGACCACCGATGTACAATAAAAAATTTAAACCGTTTGCAAGGCAAAACGCGAAATTTGAATACGCCTGCACGAGGCAAGCGATCAATGATGACATTGGCGACAATGATGACGACGCCACAGTTGGTGTTTTTTTTTTATCTGCGTAATTTAGCATTTTTAAAGTTTTCCCCTCCAGCGAAAGTATGACGCATCTTTGACACACGACAGCAGTCCGTCTATGTTGACGTTATCTAATGACGATTCTAAAAAGCGCAGTCAGTGAGAATCGACTGAGTATTATAAATTTCAAAATAACGTTTTTCAACAGCTGAAGCACCGTCATAACTAAAAATCAGGCAAGTTGTAGTCTCAGGTTACTGAAAGCTGCTACAGACAGACGAATCTTAGTAAAGTTTAATCATTTTTATAAAAAAAAGTCTCCTCTATCAGTACGCTGAGCGTACTTAGACTCTTACATATTTACATTAGCTACTTCAGTTCAGTATTTATTATAAAAAGGTTCTGCCGCATAGCAGTGGGCGTAGCTGCGAGTGCAATGCATCAGTATATCGATTTCAATAAAAATAATCGCACACTCACATCCGCTAAAGCTATAAACAAAAAGCAAACAAAAATAGAATGCCTAAAAGATGCATACTATATACGCCGATGAATATATATGCACGGTTGTGCACCAGAAACGAAGCCCAGCTCGTTCGCCATTTTCTGTGGTTCTTCCGTATCTGATCGAACCCCTAACGACCCTCGAGCCCATCTGCGCCTAATGATTCGTGCAGAGTTGCTACCTATATACGCAGCCGCCACACATACATATAAACACGCACAGACATCTCCGATCGTCAGTCATCAGCAGCCAAGCCAAACCGCCGCAGCGCGTTATCGATCGGTGGTGGTCCTCAAACTTCAGATTCGGCACTTTCTCGCTAGGACGTGCAGCTTCACTCAAGACCCCCAGTATCTCTCTCCAGCTCGTCCGTTCGCTTGAACCAGAACTCCACTGCCGATCTCCGTTTGCTCAGAAGAACTTTTCTCGCGGGCGGCATCGCGGTGCCATCCAACTCGTAGAAGCAAAAAGCGCAACAGTGTAAACAAGCAGGGCCGCGCCGGCTGACTTCGACATGCGATTCGCGTAAATCGCAATCGCCGGATCGTCCTCCTGCTGCAGAGTTTACGATGAGCGAGCGCGGCGTTTCCTGGAGCGCGCGTAGACCTTATCGTCACGTTCTGCGCACATGCATGTATCTCTACACCCCTCTGTCGGTCCCGCAGAATCTACACGAATTGGGGGAAGTCCACGGCGGCGCCCGAATGATTTATGCTTCGATGCGAGTCCCGCCAAACAGTCAGCGTTTCTCCGATAGCCGCCGAGTTGGCCGCACACATGCATGCAGCGGCAGCGACAGCAGATCTTGGCCAGCGATATATGGCTCGACGGTGGCTGGCTGGTTCGCATGGTCTCATGCGGCAGCATGCGTGTCGCTCGGCCTCTCGCATGGGACGGGCCGGCCCCGCTAGGCCGCTGCAATTAGGGATGAGTGGGCTGCCTCGATGTCATCGCATGTCGAGACGCGCGGGGGCAAACAAGATAATTGCTCGCCGAATTGCACGCATCTTCGGAACGAAAGAGTAGTAGCGCTTAGCAGCGCAGCGCGTGTGTTGTTCGACTGGTTGTTTGTTTTCGTTTGAGATGAATGATTTTCTTTGTTGGGGATTGCGTACATTTTTATCGTAAGACACGCTCAAAAGCAGGACCTTGTTTGTACTTCCAGGACCCTGTTTGTACCGAGCCCAACCCCTTCGTGGACGGGCGTGTATAGAGTAGCCAATGATAAGGCCCGAGTGGGTGGTGTCCGCATTTGTATCCAATGGCGACGGCATGAGAAAACGGAAAGGATGGCCTCCTTTTTGAACGGCAAATAGAGGTGGTACTCAATTCGATAAAATACGTTATGGACTTTGACATCTTACGAAATAAATGGCGTGGTGCTTCCACCATCAGAACGCCGAGGGTCGAATCACAAATCAAATATGCTAACATATAATAAGTCACGCCAGGCGTTTTTTACGCTTTTTTCACTATAATTCTCGACTTCGGGTAGAAAAAAAAGGAACTAGCGTATAAGTTTAATTTATATGTTTCTTCTTATTTGTTTTGTCCTGCCTTTTGAGGTTAAATGAAGAGGTTTGAGGAATAAAGCTTACTTTACTAAGGTGAACATATGCGAACAGCCGGGCAATCCCAAAATCATCAACATGAACCCCTTGAGACGCGCAACTTCCAACGGAAGTGCTTTGCCAGTTTTAAAAGTCCTAAGCGCAGTGTGAGTTGCAGGCTTGCACGAAAGAATATTACCAGCCACCGAACAACCATGAAACGCACTTAAATATACATAAGCAAAACTTCGGGCAGCCGCAAGCCAAGCCACTAGTTATGGCACGCAAGCGATATAAAAAAAGTATAGTTTATAATACTACTAATAATATGATTTATTCCCATTTCGAGCGTGTCCAGACACTGCAGGCCTGCGCTACGAGCTAATGGGTCGAATCATAAAGCGTCACGAGCGCAAGTCACGGGCCTTTTCTGTTTATGATTGATTCAGCGATTCTAGAACACGTGCAGAGACATGACGAACACCATGATGGTGCGCCTTTGACGCTTTCTGATTTGTCCCACCAGCTCGTAGCGCCGGCTGATAGAGGAGTGCTTCTTGAGGAGGAGGAGGAGGAATAAACTGTATTGATTTAAGAAGAGACGTTGTTTCCGTTCTCAGGTAGGTGGCCTCCTTAGTCCAGGAAGCCATGGTCCTTCGCCCGCCGTCCGCCGGGCCCGGTCGACCAGCTTGATCTGGCCGTCAGGGTCCGCACTGGTCTGCTGGTCCTCCCACTGCTCTGCGGTTGGCCCTTGGATGGGCGGCCCTGCTGTGCTGCTCTGGCATTCGCACGCCATTAGGTATAGGTCTTTTTTTAAACATAATAGTGCGCAAGAAATTTCAACAGGCGGGGAATCGATCCTGTATTTTTTTAAGTAGCCAGCATCCAGTTTTGGCTTTAGAGCACGATACTTTATAAAGGCTAAAGCCGGCCAGTACTTACACCCGAACTTGGTGCGCCGCAGGGCCTTACCCAGACCGCCACACCCGTCATACATATAGTCCTAGAGAGAAGTTGTCAAGTGGGACTACGCCTTTTCGAAATAAAATTTGGCGCAGCAAAGAAAAAAAAACACAAAAAAACGAAGACATTAGTTGGTTAATTTAAGTTCGTGAAATCAATGAGACACGCTACCACGGATGAGAGAATTAAAGCGTTTGCATCAAACGTTCACTCAAGAAGCTAACGTGATGGGAATGGCCTATAGTCTGTCGCATTGTGAAGTGCCGCCTCCAGGGCGAGCTTTCGTACCTTCGGCAACACTTTGGCACACGCGCAGCCAAAGCACGACGGAAAGCAGCGAATGTGTAATGGTGGCGGAGTTTCTCCTGCAGACCTTATGTTGCAACAAACGATGAAAACTTTTCGTCACTTCAAAATCTGCATGATATATGTATAACGGCGTATATTTCATACCGATGCTCATTCAGCAGCACCTCCCAGACTGTCTCGTAGTTTTCAAGTAGTGTGCTGACCCAAGGCATTCCGTTTCTGAACAACATCAAATCAGAAGACGGCTGTAGCTTTCTTGTTGTTGCTGGATATAGCATTAAAGGGGTATAAAAAAAGATGTCTGCCGGATTTCAATTTTCCTTATATTCATTAAACCACAAAGACGTCAATTCCTACGCATTACGGCGAAATATTGCGTCTGAGTTTTATAACCCGTCTTTAAAAATCGCGTTTATTTGACTGTCCTAACAACCATGCGACACCCTATGGCAGCATGAGCAACAAAACGTCATGGTAGCTATACATAAAAAGGTAGAACAAATATTGAACTTTATTTAATCTTCAAATAATAAATTGGCAGAGATTAACATATTCAGTTTTTATTGGCGGCCTCTCCATTAGGGGGGGGGGGGGGGGGGGGGGGGGTCTCGCCGCCTCTGTGCCTTCAAGGCGAGAGCGCTAGCCTACGGATCCCCATGTGGCGGGTTCGAATCCCGGCCGAGGTGCCCGCAATCTGACGGAGGCTTATTGCGGAGGAGGCGCCGTGTAACCGAGCTTTCGGTTGCACGTCAAAAGATCTTCAGGTTGTCCAAATTAATCCTCAGTCCTCCTTTGGGGCGTGCCAGATGCCCGTCGTTGGTTTGGCACGTAAAACCCCCAAATTTGACTTTCTATTAGTGGGATACAGTTTCGGTTTCACATTATTAGGACACAATTTCGGTTTCAAACATACCCGGCTCTTCTGTCGATTGTTAACCTCCGTAACCGCCTGCTATGACACCTATGCTTTATATGACGCGTGGCAATCAATTCAAGTAGTAACATGTCACACGGCGTTTGAAGCAGGGATGTCCTTGTTACTGGCGGTCGCAACGCAGTCAGAAGCACTCAAGCGCTTTTGAATTTAGATGTGTGTGCGCGGGTCCTTTAGAATAATAGTCTCGATGAGGCGTACTTCCAACGTGAACTAAAAACTCGTGCCACTAAGGAATGCTGTCGCTAACTACCAATCCCTCCTAATCGTAGCCTGCAGCTCAAACAGAAAGGAACGCGAGGTTCGAAGAAAGCGAACACGGACTTGGAAGTCCTGCAGGGTCCCGTCAAGTCCCCGCGCGTCCGCCTGTCTCTCCGATCGCGTCAGGTGTCGCGCTACCGGACCACGCATGCAGAAGGAACCCCGACAGGCGTCTCGAGCGTGGTGGCGCAAACGGCTGCCGCGCAGGGGATCCCGAGAAGATCCGTTTGCAGTCATTTGTCCTTGCGTGAAGATGCCACTCCCCGGGACAGTCGGACACGGGGAACGAGTCGGGAAGGGTGGCGCCTTGCGACGAGTTCTTGTTTAACGTCCGGATTATCCCGTGTTCCGTCTCTCGGACGGCGACACTCGAGTGACAGGTCGCTCCGATAGCCAAGGCGTTTCGGGGTCAAGAGTTGTTGCAGCGACGGCGTGGCTGAGCGGACCGCCCGCCGCGTGGCGCCGTGCCCCCCCTTTCTCGGTGGGCACGGCTGCCCGGCGGTTGCGGCTACCGCATGCATCATGCGCTTTCGCGAGGGAGGAAGCCGTGCGCAAGTGGAGGCAACCAGCGCTCTCGCACAGGTACGGCCGGCTGGCCGACGGTCAGCGTGTGCGCTGCGCCATCCAGCGGAAAGCGGAGACGTCATCGGGCCTTTGTAGCTTCTCTTGGCGTTTCGCTGAAAGACGAGATCGCGAAAAGTACGAGGGGCACAGAGCGATGACTCTTTTCTAAGAAGCTTGCTCGAGCCCCAACTCGAAGGTCGCATTTCAGGCATTCTTTTTCTGAGCTTCGTTTTGCTTGTGTACTTTCTGATTTTTAGGTTGGCAGCGAAGAGACTTCTTCCCCGTGACTCGTCCCGCTTCAAATTTGTAAAAGAGAACCATTGCGTTCTCGTGTCTTCAGGCAGCCTATGAATAAGTCTCGCCACTATTCAATGATTGACAGCTGGACTGCAGGTTGAGTGGTTTTCATCTGGGTTTAGTTTCACTTTAGTTTCGCCAAGAGTGACAAACAAATTGGTAAAAAAAAAAAAAATCAAGGAAAGTCATCCCCTACCTGCGTGTTTCATATTTTGAAAAGGGTAGTTTAAAGGGATACTGAACCGAAATTTGGATTTCGCGAAATAAGGCCGCAGAAGCGTTGAACGGGACGCTACGATCGAACTCCAAAACATCAGTCATACATCGATATCTCAAACGGATGGCCGTACTTTTGAAAAAGAAGGGCGCGATGAAGCGAGGTTTTTGACGTGACTGTCCTCCGGGAGATTTTGAGAATGAGGGGAAGCGGCCTCGCTTCTCTCCTCCTCGCTTCGGTTCACCAGCTCGACGGGATGAAGCGAGGAGGAGAGGGAATGGGAATCGTGACGTGCCTTGTCTCGTCGGCCTCGTCGGCCGTGTTCAATCGCAAACTTCTTTTCCAAAAATACGGCGATCCATTGGAGATATCGCTGTAGGAGTGATGTTTTTGGGTTTTGCAGCGTCCCGCCTATCTATCCAGCCCTGTTTTGTGAGCTCGAAATTTCAGTTCAGTATCCCTTTAAGTGGTTTCATGAACCCGTAGTGTTTTCGATCCCCTGTAAATTTCACCCTATAGGCATTAGCGACGTGCACGACCAAGAGCGTCTCTGTGGTCGAAGTTTGCGATTGGCCAAAACAATTGCTTCCTGTATTATTATAACGCATGCCCAATCGCCGGTTCACAGCGAGGCAAATCCTGCCAATCACGGCGAGGCAGATGCAAATCCTGCTAATCGCGGCGAGGCAAATCCTGGTCGTTGCGTCGGGAAAGGAAACCATAAGAGTGTGACATCCGAAACATCTCGACGCAAACAGAGTCGCCGGAAAGTCCGATGATCAGAGCCAATATCCTGTGAAATATAAACGTAAATATGTGGGTATCACGAATTTCGTGGAGTATTTGCCTAGCAAGTAGTTTCAAAAAGGTCTCTTCGCGCATGAGAGAGAGCGAACATTTTAGTCAAGACCCCGAGACTGGGGAGGAGAAAAGGACAACACAACACAAAGTCTCAATCGGGGTTTTGTCTAAAATGTTAAACCTTCACCAGCTTGTTTGTGCCCTAACGTTTTGTAGGGAGAGAACATCGCCAAGGATGATGAGTTTGGAATTTGTCTGGAATTAACATGGCCAAATCTAACTCAGTTGCCCTAGGCTCATGGTATGCTGAGTCAACTTGGTCCAAGCAATAATGCATGAACTCGACTTGTTTTGTCGATAGTGATCATACGTTGAAGATCCGCAAAATCTACGCATGGGAAAACGTATTTATTTATTTAAAGATACTGTCAACGCCTCTTGGGGTCATTACAGGAGAGAGGAAACAACAATTCACGAACCATCAAACATCAGTGGTTGAATTACAAAACAAAGCGAATCCCTCCCGTGGTTACACATTCATTAAAAAAAAAGGACTGCAAATCGTACAAATATATTGTAGCAGTTAACAATGAAAACATGCGCACGTGCAAACTTCAAACACACACGTTTCCTACAAGTGTCATTCAGTGCTATTCTCAAAAATAACCAATTGTTCAAGTGCCCCGGACTGTTCGTGAATTCTACAAGAGAAGCCGAATTTACAGTGTCCTGTGGGAGAAGGTTTCAGTCTTCTATAGTCTTAGGAAAAAGTGAACAATGAAATACGTTAGCTCTGCTTTGAAATGGTTGGATAATTTTGCCGAGGCTTTTTCTTAATGAACGGGTTAATCGAGGCTTTAAATACTGGGTACATGTATTTAAAGCGTGAAAATATATTTTAATACCCTCTTTCAGATCACTTATACTTCTAGCATTTTATTTTGGCCCAGGAAACCCTACTCCAGTTTGCCCTATTTCAGCGTTTGTTGTTAAAACTAGGAATGATAGGATATTTAGCTTTAATGAGTCACCATCACATCATTTGTAATGTGCGTGAATTGGAGATAGACAAACTCAAAACAATATTCTCACGTTACGCCACTTGGGACTCGGGTTGGATCAACAGATGGAGAACCCGCTAATCTTCTAGATTTATTCATTTTTGAATCACAAAGATGCATAGCTTGCCTGAATAAAACCACACCATTTTGATTTATGCATGCTAGGCAAAAGCAAACCTGTTGCTTCTGTAACGTTGCCGAAATTTTGTATAGCTCCGGCGAACGTAAAATGCCTAGCCTAGGTTCACCGCGTTTAATTCGAATTTAAGTCGACTAGGCATATAGGCGAACTGTTGCCCACGTCTCGTAAATTTTACATAAATACACCCTATCGAAAAACCCATTATACCTTTTTCACTATCTGGAATTTGGAACTGGAAATATAACTTGAATTGTTTCTGGAAACCTGAAATCGAGACAGAGTCCAGATAAATTTCCTGTTCCATAATCCAGCTAGTCAAAAGTTATACTGCTGTTTTTGTTAGGGATGGACACATCACAGTCGCCGTGAAAGTCACATGAGCATTCCTTTGGATTCTCAGGGTGAATGAGAGTTCAAAATGGAGAGGTTGTCAATGATGGCAAGGATGTGCGTTTTCCTCGGGAGCATTGAGTATACTCTCAAGAGAGCTGCTGCTTCGTGGTCAAAAAGGCGGCATCTGAGTCTACCGACCTAAATTCACGGCTTGAATTACAGCTGTGTGGTTTATTTAACAACAAATTCCCACAATACACTGCTTCCACGGGTCGTCATCGCACCGTGCTGACGGTCACTCCTTGTTCTTGCGGAGAACAACAAATTCGATGTTGCGAAATCTACACACCGCCAGTGGTCGTTATTAAAGCTGTCAGAATGGCTGTTGAAGTGACATGAGTGCAAGCCCTGTATTGAGTGTTGCCCGAAATTTGCCTTAATTAATGCCACAGCTGGTAACAAAATATCTGCGATGCTGCAAGGCTGAATGAAATATATGCAGCAAAACAAAGAGAAAATCCGTCATGAAGTTCTCCATGCACTAGCTTCTTCTTGGACATGACCCTGTTTTAACAAAGCAGTCATATTGGTGCATGGTGCATGGATTAACACGCATCGAGAGATAGTAAAATCTGGCCCCGAGGCTGGGATTCTTAACTGATCTCTTTGTTTCCCCTGAGAAGACTACTTCGTCCCTCGCTTTTAAAATACCTACGAATGTGAGCGGCACAGGGGTGGTCCGCCATCGGTAATTAAGTTTGTGAAAATTTTCCTTTAAAGTTTCTTGAATGTTCACTCTTTTTCCTTCTTGCCTCTTTTTTTTTTTTACTATCTTAATAAATATTCGGCATAAACCAGGAGAGATAAAAAAAGCATGATATTTTTTTGATATTCTGGTTCATTTTATTTCAATCAGATTTATTTGATTTGAATAAGATTATTTTATTTATGTCACTGCAGCTAAAGATAGACACTGTTTACCACTAGATGTATTTTTTAACATGGCGGATTGGTTGATGAGTTCGTCTTATTACTGATACAAAATTAACAATGCGGAAGAAATAATTGCTGTAAATATAAAGTACAGTTTAATTAAATTTTTATTGGTGGAATCTCCGCCACATAAAACAAAAACAGCTTGACTTTTAGTTAGGATAAAAGCTTTATTTTATTTTTATATCGCGTTCTGACTCGATTGTAGGAGAGCATTGCTTTTTTAATTTTTCTTTTTTTCTTTTGAGTTCTGATTTTGTTCTAATGGGGCGTTACATAGCTTGCGAACGAAGTAGAAGGTAGAAATCAAGGTCAACGCTCCAATTTGCTCACAAGAGCACTTCTTTCTTGTTTGTGTGCAGCCTGATATAACTATTTCTTGCTTAATAATCCTTCATATATATTTAAAAAAATCATATGAAAAACATCAAATGATCGATAAACGGTAATGAAAATATTTTCGGGATTACTTTTGCGCGAAAGGTTTGATTTAACCATCATACAAAAACTGGTCTGATTTCAGTCACGATTTATATCATGATTTAAATCACGATTTAAGCCATATTGATTTTTATTCTCCCTCCTGATTCTTGCTGTACACTCCAAGAAGGAGAACACTGTTTGTTAACCCAGCTCATGGTGGTGTGCCGCAAATGTGGAAATATATTCTTCAGAGTTAGATGCCAAAAAACAGGACAGCCCACAGTTGCGCACTCGTGACAACTGTTGTGAACAACTTTTGGAAAAGTGAAGTGTCTGTTGTCCAAGTTCGCGCTACAAGAAGACACCTTTGAATATATGTCGTCCAGTCCTGGGGACAAATATTGCCGAGAAGTTGTTTTCCAGCGCCGCGGTGCCACCGAGTACTGCAGATTGCGGATTGTGTTCGGTGCTTGCTACTTCCGGGACCAACCCGCTACTCTGCTCTTCGAGGAATTATGCTTGAATCGTCGACATTAATGAACCGCTATTTCCTGTATCGATATTTGTTTCTTTATGTGGCGCGACTAACTAACAAATTTCTGCCTCCGGTATGGGCGCGTCCTTGACACATATAAGTATATTTTAACGCGAATGAATGGGCAGAGTTGAAGCCTCTAGCTCTTGGAGTAGCATAGGTGGCATTCGCTATCACCTTACTCTCCAAGTCTCTTCTTGAGAACTAAAAAAAAAAAAAAAAACATGAGAAAAAAAAACAGAAAAAACAGCACCGGACGATTTTTGGTGGAGAGTGCAAAATGTATTGCGCACATTGGCCCAGACGTGTAAACATTAAATCACCGTTACTTTACAAAGCTGCTCTTTACAGTCACTGGCAGCTGAACAAACGCATGCTTGTTGCTTTGCGATGCAGCTTTGTTGTGATGCAGCTTTGTGATGCATCAATGAACAAAGCTGCTTTGTGATTCGTTCTTATAAGGGTCGGTGGCTGAGTGCGCTAGAGCGCACACCAGCTCGGAGCAAGTGGAGCGAAAGCTCGCGCTGCAGAGGCCAGGGATCCTGGGTTCAATCCCCATCACTGCTCGCTTCCATCTGGAAGAAAATCGTATGACGGCGTGCGGTCGTGTATCACTATTGCGTGGTGCACGCTAAAGACCCCCGTCTAGCGGTACACTGCAACGGCTAAATTGCTCATCTACAGCTGAGACACCAGACGCTCATTGGGGCTGACTAACTTCCAGCTGTATAAACATACACACAACACACAAATATTATTGATTCGTTCTTCAGGGTTCTTATGCGCTAATACTGCAAATCTCACTGGCTGGACAGTGATAGTAGAGAGTTTTAGTGGATCATTCTGGTAACACGTTACCCGATATTCCGCCGACGCCTTTGTGCGTGCATCGTTTCGTTATCGGGTGTCGTTATCGGAGGTATATATTAGGGAGTTTTTAGGGAACCGTTTTTGCACATCAGATACGGTACGAAGGGCCCTACGGTACCAGCTGCGCATGCGCAGAAGACTCGTATATGCGCAGTTTCACCCGGAGGGTCCACCGTACCGTATCGGATATACAAAAACGATTCCCTAAAACTCTCTATTAACGATCTACTAAAACTCACTAATAAGATGCTTGAAATTTGCGACGCCCTGCGTTTCTGGAGCCGCCAGTTACTATAGTCTCTTCAGCGTTTCTGCTCGGTATTTTGTCCTGTTTTTGCAGCATAAGCCCTCTGCAGTACAGATAGCTCTCCGGTCGCAACACCTTGGTATACCCAATCACAGTCGAACCGTGGACCCCTACAGAATTCAGGGCACGATGCCTGCTGAACTTTGAGTTTAAATGGCGTCAAGTGTATACACACAGATTCCTCAAGAGTTGCGACGAAGCAGATCCTCGATCACCCTAAGCACTTGATGAGTAGAAAATATAATTTTTTTTTATTCATGAGTTAATTTACCACCGAGGTTCGGAGGGGCGCAGTACAGTGCTTCGGCTCAAGTGGGAGATATGAAAGCTTTGCTATCAAATGTGGGGATAGTGGGTGATCTTCAACTTACAGGTCTAGTTCCCGACTTACAGGCTAAAGTGTAACACCTGTTTCCTGAAGGCGCGTAGATCTTGACAGATATTGTTCCCGACTTACAGGCTAAAGTGTAACACCGTTTCCGAAGGCGCGTAGATCTTGACAGATATTGTACGATGTGGAAGGTTTGTGCTGTATGTGCAAACTAAAGAGTGCTGAGCTCTCCACCAGAATTGAAGTGGTAGGTGGAGAACAGCCAGCATTTTCTGAAATTGGCTGAAGGATTGTGACGTCATTATGATTTACATTAGTCATCGCATAGTAACATATTATAAAAAAGGTATTTGATTAAAACAATAAACATCCGTATGAACTAAATTATCTGACATCAGTTTACCTAGACTGACACCCTACTAGCTCAAACTGTAGGATATTTAACCCCCGTTAATCTGGTGTACATCTCGCTCTTCTTCCTGGTAAGTTAGATTCACTCGTTTAAGTGAACTCATCACTCAAATGAATCACTCACTCAATTGACGCACACGTGCGGACTCCTGTGGCATGGACAGTTATTTCCTATTCAATGCTCTTAAAGTCTCCGGGAAATGAAAGGGCAGCGACATTTCAGGCTAATCTCCTTACCTTTTATTTTGCCGAGTGTTTCGTTGATTACCACCTAAAAGAAATGTGAAAAAAGAAGCGAACACAAGTCTCAAGGTGCAAACGCATTTATTATTGCTCAAAGCTCAATCAGCGACCTACGACTCCATATCCTTGCTTATTGCTAAAGGTATTGCAACGGATGCCACAAAACCATGGCCGTATTGCAGCCGAAAACGACCTCCAAGCGGAGACGCAAGCTGACACATTTTGTACTGCTATATATACACATGAAGATTGAGAATTACTTTATTCCCTTCTGTTTTCTGATGTTGGCCGAATTACTACGTCGTTTAGGTTGTGTGAGCCGGCAGAACTCGCAATAAAATAATTGCTGGAAGATTGAACCCTCTTAATGTAGGAGTTAATCGAGCATCTATGCGTCATCCACTACTTTAATTATCCAGCCTCGCAAACAAAATCATTCAACTTTTTGGGGAAAAAATTAAATTAATTTCAATGCAAGTTTTATTGGAGATCCGACGAGCGTTAAAAGCTTGGCCGGCTTGCTAGAATCAGCGTGTTGGCTGAGATTGTGTGAAAGGAAGCACTGACGAAACTATAGCACGCTCGCGCGCCCAAGGTTTGGCAGGCTTTGTTTCACACAGTCTAAGCAGAGTCTAAGCTAAGACGCTGATCTCAACAAACCGACCCCGGATTCAAAAAAAAGAAATTGTTAAAGCTTGGGCGAATAGACGATGGCAACTCGATGAGGCACTCCGACAGGGAGGTTCCACTATCCAAGCGACGCTACTATGGTGCTACAGTCGGTCGACATGTACCGCACCACATTGAGGTTCGGATCATAAACTGTAAAAAATAAAAAAAAAATAAAAACTGACTGATATTTTTTTTTTCTTGTTCGAGACATTTTTTAACGATCGGCCCTAATGTAAACATTCAGTTAGTATTCATCGACCAACAATTGCAGAGATGGATTCTTTTTTTCTGGGAGGGCGACAAAGCTCTGCTTTCAGAAGGGCTCACCAGTGGCTGAAATTAATTACGGAGGAATACCAAATCCATCGCACCAGTGGCGTCGGACCTTCACATTTCCTGTGAATAAACACTGCTCGACACTCGAATTATATACACGACGAAAGGGACTGTTCGCCCGCTGTTCTCACGAACGCCCGGTCGTGCGTAAACCTGTAGTTTTTTTTTAGTTTGTTTTAAAAAATTGTTTAACTGAGCGTGTAGTTTCGCCGAATACACGCAATGACTCGCGTTCTTTTGTGTCAGAGAAATTTACGCATCACACGTTCATCTTCGAAGTCGCCGTGGCAAATACTCTTACGTCTAGATTTGAACAATATAAAAAAAAAAGTTTCCTCGATTTCAATGTTTTCATTTTAGTTTCTAAAACCCAATACTTTTACGCCAGCAATCGTCTAAAATATACATATAAATAATACCCTACCCTACTGAACATCTCGGCAACCAAAAACATTATAAAACAAAAATACCCGAATGTGCCTTCACGAAGCTTCGGTGGAAAAGTACACGTAAGCCAAAAGGCTCGAACAATCTGTGGCACTGCCATCTCAAACCATATCAGTCAATAAACCGACAATAACGTGCCATGTTGCTGCAATGTTCAGTCGACTGAGAAGCACATCAAAAGGCAATCGAACAAATGCTAAAAAATAAAGAACCTAGCAACGCGATTTTGTTTTTCAACTGGCACGGCATGGCTCTCGAAATGTTTTGGCGAAAGACCGGAACCTTTAACACAAAGGGAGACGTCGCAGAGACCCACAATGGCGGACTGGCAGCCGAAGGTTCAACGTTCCGGTGCAGGGCGTACGCAGTCCGACAGACTCTGGCTGACATTGCGTATGCGCTCTTACTCATAAATACAAAGACACGTTACGAGTCTCTAGGTCTATACACAGCCGCACGAGGAATGCTCTTCTCGACCACCGTCTGATGTGTATTGCCGATTCACGAGAAGTATGTCCTTAAATAATCTGTAGGACGGGAGAAGAGGGGTCCACGAAGAGTCTTCCAGAGAGCGGCGCAGCTGTGACCGGAAGAACCTGCAACGACACGATAATTGTTTTGGTTACACGTACGCGATAAACCAGTTACGGTCAGCGACTGCTTTAGAAGTGCAGGGCGTGGCTCTAGTTATCACTCAGCAGCCAATGAAATTGCGGCATTCGCCGCCATGAAGGCCGGAGGATGAACCACGAAGGAAGGAGCGTGAAAATCACAAGCGACGGCCTGCGTTTCTGAAGCTGTCCGTGGCCAAGAAGAAAGCGAAGAGAGCTGCATAAATATAGATGAGAGAAATTTTAAAATTAGTTGTGATAAAAATTTGCCAGTATGCATGTCTAACGCGAGGCAATTACGAAAATAAAGTCTCCGCTAAAAAATGACACTTTGCCACAATGCGCTAAACATAAGGCGCCTCGATGGGCTGCTGCTAGTCAGCGCGGCTTGTGGCTAAAATGGGCGACTATGGGCAGGTCATGCCGCCGAAGGAGTGCACGGGCACGAGGGCTGCGTCACGGTTCGGCAGTACAATCG
This sequence comes from Ixodes persulcatus, assembly GCA_013358835.2. Taxonomy (NCBI): domain Eukaryota; kingdom Metazoa; phylum Arthropoda; class Arachnida; order Ixodida; family Ixodidae; genus Ixodes; species Ixodes persulcatus. The sequence continues at coordinate 1,006,338 of JABSTQ010011216.1, forward strand.
TACGTTCGAGCTCAAGACCGGGTCTAATAATTGCGGCCTCGTACCGCCTCAGAACTGCCAACCTTCCGCGTAAGATGGCGACACCTGTCGAACAAAACTTCACCGCCCGGTTGGTACAGCGTACGTTTATATTTTTGTGCGTTTAGACACTTCCGGCGAATCCTAAATTGAAGCAGACGTAAGCGTAAAGATGTAGAAAGTGCGGAATATTTTCAATATTCAAAAGGAAAATTCGTAGGCATGGAACAAGGACGAAATTGTATGACGTTGATACCGGTGGTAAGAAGATACGCTATATGGCAAGCCTCCACCGCAGGAAGGTCTTTCCGTTTCAGTTAAAAAAATGCAGAAATTTCTTTGATTTTTTTTTTAATTAGCATGCTGGGTAAATAAACAAATCACGCAAACACAACTATGCTCAACTTACACCAGCTAGCCTGCACCCTCACCGTTGCTTCATTACCCGAATACAGATCTTATATACTCCCGCAGATTTGTAACAGTGTAATACTTTTCCAAACTCCGAATTAAAAAAAAAAAAGAAGAAATTCCGGTCAGTAAATAATTTAGAGTCTCCCCCTCCCTTCTTCTCCTTCTTCTTCTCGTTTCCCCTTCGAGCCTCCTTGAAGCTAACACACATATACAAGCGCCATCCCAGACACGCCCGAAAACGTGCAAATGAAAACGGCTCACTCGGACGAAACACCATACGAACCACGGCCGTACGGAGTTTTAAATCGGATAAAGAGAAAGAATGAGCGAGAAAGTGGGAGGAATAGAAACAGGATGAAAAAGGGGGAGGGGGTGCAGGAACACAATGTGGGATTGCGCTCTCATTAACTCACTTCTCATCTGGCGCGGAGGCGCGGCCCGGGCCCGGCCCCATCAGCCGCCTAAACGACGAGGGGGGGCCCCCGTTGCCAGGCGCTACGCCCATTCCCAGTTCGTCGCTTCCCGAACCCTCCCCATCCCCGTCGATCCGCAGCGAGGACGGCATTCCGACAGTTTCCGAGGAGCGCCGCACACCACCGCGGAGCCCCAAGTGCCTCTTCACACGCGAAGTGGTCATTCGCGGCGGCGGCCGTTTCCACAAGAGCCTAACGTTTCCCGCCTTCGTTGTTGCGAACCGCCGCGAATCGCGAAAGGATGTTCCCCTTGAGGAACATATTTTATGGACTTCCATTATGGGCTCTCCCACCCTCCAGCTCTTTCCACGTTTCCTTTTTTTTTTCCCCCGATTTCTTTGTTTCGCAGGGCGCTCTCTTTCCCCCACATCCTCCGTTTTTGTTTTCACCATTGTCTGCCTGATTTTTGTGGTGCTTAGACTTTTCACTTCATTTTTACTTCCATTCGTTGTGCAGGGAAGCACTTCTTCCTTTAATCCCGCCTCCCGTTCGAGCATCCATCTCTTCCGTCCCCCCTCGTCCTTTCCCCCTTTTATCCCACTCAACTACTCCCGTTTTGGCGTTGTTCCATTTTTCCGGCTTATTTCATTCTCTCCTTCGTGCCATTCGGAAACTTTCCATCGTAATCACAGCGAAAACCCGAGCCCGAGTTTTGGAAGAAAGACAGCGCGCCGAGGGCGGAGGCGGCGGGGGATCGGGCAGCTCTGCTGGCTGCTTGCTTCTCGAGGGGTTTTAATGAGCTCTCTCGAGCGTATATCGCAGAAACGAACCCAAACTCCGATGCTTCTTTCTCTCTCTGCCCCGGCTACGGCCATTGTGCGCTTTTTTCGAAATTTTGAGAGGAACTTAAACTGGAAAGGGTCGAGAACGGTTCGCAATAAGTGTTCCGCCATTTGGAAGTGATGAGCAGAAAGAAAGGCGGGATTTGCGGCAAACCGCTGACGAGGTTCCTGCGAAAGCGCTCCGGCACGCATCGATGAGCTAAGCGCGATTGCTTCGCGAGACTATTTACGCAAGCGCCGTTAGTCTTAGAAGAAACAAAAAAGTGTCGTGATGGCGAAGAAATGACTAACGCAATCTGTTTTATTTTTAAATATATGCATAGATTTCTTGGTGCATGAATACATATGTACTGAAAAAGATACTCCCCCCCCCCCCCCCCCGTTCAGCCTCTCTTAATGGTGCGTATTTTATTACGTGAAATTGAATTCTACTTATCTAACTCGGCCGACCCCATCCGTATCTGATCCGCAAGGATTTCAAGATTATGATACTTTGCCTTGTGCAGGTCTTCCTAACATGGAAGCATATTTTTGTCTACGGCTATGGCCACTGAGGGCTTAAGAAACAGAAGGCGTGGTGTCCCGAGCATTTTATTATCACTCCGTGGCCAACGAGATTGTGATATCAATTTTTAAAAACGCCGAAGAAGAAATCATGAGGAAAAAGCATGAACATGACAAGTAACGCTTCGCGTTTCTGAAGCTGGCACTAACTTTATAGTCTGATGCCTAACGAGCAATTCATAATCATGCGTCCTTGCCATCACGCGCCATACAATATCATGCATATATAGGCCGTTGATAATTTACAGGGCACAGTAAATAGCTTGTGGAAAGACGTATTCTACCCAGCACATGTCCACAAAATCGGTAGCAGCTGGTGAACAAAAGGTACGAGACGAATGTCCTATTAGCGTTCAAGACTTCGCCAATTGCACAAAGATTCATGTTTGTGAGCTGTTCTCCTAACGGTACGTCGGCCGTGGGGGGGTATTGTGTGATTGGCTACACACGCGGGCAGTTGAAGATAAAGAAGTCCTTAAAAGAGACAGAGTCAGTGGCAAATTCGCCCAGAGAGAATACACAATTGACTATTTCTGCCCCCTTTCCCCCCCTTCATTTCCTACAACTCTAACAACAACAACCTTATAAGAGCAGACAGGTTTTTAAGTTATCACAAAGGAACCCGAAAAGGGGCTGCTCTGTATGACTTACTGGGGAAGCGAGGTATGTACGGAAGCACCACATTTTCACTTAGCACAACCAAAATAACAAGCAAAGCAAAGGTTTTATGGCCTTGAGCGCGTAACCTCTACGCAAATACGATTAATCATCGCTCTGGTATCCCTCACCTCGGACGCAGCCAGGACCACCGTCTCCCCCTGTCTTGCCAACTCCCACGAAGCGCTCGCCAGTTTCCGAGCAAAGGCACACGTTTCAGCGAAGCTAGAGGTCCAGCAGCACATACACACACTCCTCGGAGGCCACTCACACGAGCCGCCCGTTAAATCTTCGGGAAGTATAAATAACAGAACGCCGAAACGAGCGTGCAACCCGCAGCCCAAGGTCACCGCAACTAGTTACTTGTCACTCAGCCTGGACAGCGACAGCATGGCCAGCTGTTCCTGCCTCCTCTCCAGACCGTTCACCATGTTCTCCATGTTCTTCAGCTCGCTCGACACCGATGACGTGAGCGAATTGTCCGAACTGTTCCCGGCTTCCGAAGACGGCGAGCTGAGGCACTTTTCCAAGGGCGCCGTAGGGGCGTACAGAGTCCGCGTGTCCAGGACCACCGAGTCCGGGTACGTCGGTGTGGGAGCCACAATCTGTTGTTGCTGCTGTCCCGAACCGGAACCGGACGACGTCGAGGGCGACGAAGGAACCGGGTAAGGCGCGAACCGGGTCTGGTTCTGGCTCTGCTTGAGGAACCGCGACGCTGCGGCGGTGACGTCCGGCGGAAGGCCCGAGTAGCCGGGCCCGCCGAAGAGCTGCTGACTAGCGGCCATGAGGAGTGGAAGACTGGCGTGGGTGGCTGGGTTTCCCGGAACCATGCCGGAGAGTTGTCCGGACGTGCCCGAGGGCCTCGGTAGAAAGAAGGACGGTAGTCCGAAGCCCGGTGGGTAGAAGGACGGAGGGTAGAAGTAGGGGAACAGAGCTGCCGCCTGCGGGTGCGGCATGCCGGCCAGTCCGGCCAGGGTGGACATGTCGGTGCCACCGACGAGGCTGCTTGAGGGACTCGGGGAATGCCTCTCGCCATTAGCCCGAGGTCGGCCGGGACCGCTGCGCTCTTGGGGCACTGGAAGGAATTGGACTTCGTGAACACATAAAGGGAATAAAAAATACAGAAAAATTCATTGATGGATACTTAGGGAATGCGTGAGCATGACCATTGGAAACGCCACACACGTCCACCTTTGGGAAGCGCTAAGGCTGATCCACTCACTTTTCTCTTTTGGCTTTCTCTTTTGCTTCCTCTATTTTTGCTGCTTCTTTTTGGCCTCAGGGTCAGTGATAGCGTTTCCCCAAGGGGGACGTATAAGGCGTTTCCCAAGGGTCATCATAACGTATTTCCTAAGAACACACCAATGGATCTGACTATAATTTTTTTCACCCCTTTTTTGTACTCTGCCTGTCAGAGTACGTCAACGCCCTTGGATACGGTCGTCCATATCACTCGTGGAAAGAACCACAGGGTGTCTGTAGATAGCTCGGCTGACAATGTCCAATGACCATTCTTAAATTTTACAAAAAAACAATATGGACTCAGTGCTTATAAAAACAAAAAACCAAAATCTGTGTGGCGAAAACAAAAAAAAAAAGAAGTGTCCTTCCGGAAAAGAATCAGAAGCACGCCGGTGCGAAGCGCTTTCTGCGAATTGCGCGAAGTTGGCATTTGTGTCACCTCTCACAAAAAAGCTGTCGTGGCTACCGGTCTATAAATGTTTACTGACAAACAACGTAAAAGAAGGATTGACTAAAATATTTATCATTAAGTATCAGTGTTGTTAATTTCTAGAAAACAAATCGCAAACATGGCACATTCCGTCAAAATACTTACATTTTATATATTTTCTTCGCATCTATAAACACCAGAACATTCAAGCTTTGGCAGCCTGTTGTCCTATAGCTTGTTAATATTGGCTCTAAATATATTGGTCCTGGGCAGCAAAATGAATTTATGAGAAATGCTCAAATGGGGTTATTTAATGATTACTAGTTTTTTTTAAGTAAGTTAAACAAAAAAAAAACACCAATTTTTTAACTCTCCTACATTAAGGCCAATGAAAGGTACTAAGAGAATCTGCAAAATAATGTTATGTTATTTTTGTGTATTAGAAGTTATCAAGCTAGAAATATCACCATATTGAGGCTGCGGCAGCACCGTGAATGGGGCTACCCATAGATGACAAATTAATTATTTTTACAAAGTGTAAAAATGCTCGAAGGTGGTCAGAAAAAAAGTTATTGACGGCAAAGAGGCAGACGGAGGTCTTAAATTGAGAATTCTTAGTGTGTTTTTGTGTAAGAGTCGAAGAAATTGCGCGCAGTCCGGAGCGATTGAGAGGCTCTCTCATGTCGCATGCTTCGCAGGGCCTTTCTTCAATGCTGGCGTGTAGGGTCTCTGTGTACGCCACGTATAGGGAGGCGGCTCCGCTAAACACATTTGTTTATCTCAGCCTTTTGCATTGGCGGTAACCTGATATGGCGTGGCGGAACCGGCGCGCCTCCTCACAGCATTAGAGCCGCGCCGGTGCCCCAAATGCTGACTTCGCGCTATTCGAGGAAAGCGCTTCACATTGAGTGTGTGCTTCTTTCTTTTTTTTTTCCGCAAAAACAAACTTTTTTTTTTTGTTTTGCAAAATAAATTTTTGTTTTGTTTTGACAGGCATTGAATTCACAAAGCATATTTTTTTATACAAAAATTAAAACAATAAAGGTTACTGGACATGGTCGGCTGAAGTTATCTGAAATCACCCCACATCCATAACACTCGTGGAAGGAACCGCATACATATCACTCGTGGAGGAAACCGCATCCATCGTTTTAACTACATCGGTTCCCTCGTGGAGAAAACCGCATCCATCGTTTTAACTACATCGGTTCCCTCGTGGAGAAAACCGCATCCATCGTTTTAACTACACACACACACACATCACAGCCCACGCACCTCTACTACGAGAACCATCGGCGACGGCAGAGCTGCAACTGAACACGCCCGCATTCCACGGCGCCGCGGCGCAACGCCTCTTATAGATAACAAACTCGTAGTGCTGAATGACATGGCGTCATCAGAGAAGGCCAACGCTGGGCACAGATCGGACACGACGATTGCCATCTTGACTCGAAGCCGAGCGCTGACGCACCACTCGTTTCCAATCTGTGTCCAGCGTTGGACTTTTCTGATTGAGTTATCTCATTTAGAACTACGGCTTTGCTATCTAACAGGTGTTGCGCGGCGCCTCCTCCTCTCTGGCTCCGTGTCAGCTGTGCGCGTGACTTGGCCCAAAACGAAAGGGCTCGTTTTCACAAAAACCCGGCGGTGTCTGTCAGTTTGTCCGCGCCGGGGAGAGAGGGAGAGGTTGACGCGAGCTGACGTCAGTGTCCAAATACGTGCTTCACTTTGACGGCAGGCTCGGCTCGTGGTGTATTCCGCAAGAAGTTCGTAATATGTTCCGCCGCGATTCGGGGGACTTAACATACAGTCAGGCATTGCCTATTCATAGCAGCAGAACTAGATATTGATCAGGCAGTCAGGCTTGTTGATGAGTACGCGAGTGAACGACACGCGTGCACGCTCAGGAGAAACATCGACTCGAGGACAGCAGTCTCTGCCGCTGATTAACAACAATGAGCGAGTACTTTGTCCCCCAGTCAAAATGGAGAAAAAGCACCTATACCTTCAAGCTGTACAAAAAAAAGGTAAAGAGAAAAAATGAGACGTTTACAAATCTCTGAAATGCGAAATTGGAGCGCAGCTCTCGAGGAGGAGGAGGGGAGGGTACGGAGGGGAGGGTATGTCCCTCTTCCTCCTCCTATCCTCATCCCCCTTTCTTCCTCTCCCCTCCTCCTGACCTTAACACCAGTTCAGTTTTCCGCTAAATTTAGCGGGGGAAATGGGTTCCCGGACATTTGATCGAACGCCGTTTCATCGAACGCCGTTTCATCGAAAAAATAGACGTTTCATCGAACGCCGGTTCATCGAACGCCATTTCATCGAATGTCTTTTATATTAAAAGTGTGAAAGATGCTATTTTATGCACGGATCGAGTGCATTTTTGTGTCATTCACCCATTTCATCGTCAGGTTTTTTAATGTCCAAACTTGTAGCTGTTACAATTTATTTTGATGCAAGCAACCCATGAGGATATTTGTACCGATTTTTATGTTTGTTTCGCATATTGTGCTTATCTGTTCACCCCCTCTGTATTACCTGATGGGCCTTGAGGGTATTGTAACAAATAAATAAAAAGTCGCACTCCCGGTAAGAGCGCACTCCAACGCATGGAGGCCAGAGGGCGACTTAGGTTTTACGCGGGCGCAACAACTTTAGCCATGTGAGCCTCCTAGCCTCTCATGTCTTTCTATTGATACTTTTTTACTGCCCGAAGCTTGCAGTAACTAAAGCTGAGGTGCTATTTATGAAACTACAAAGAAACATTGCTTTTTTAGTTCTAAGGCTCAATGAAGTCAAAAGTAAGTACGTCACTTCAAATTTTATTTTAAAACTTTCGGGGGTTCATGTGTTCGTGCGACAGCCATTCACCATTTCAAATGATGAGCAATTGCTCTCAAAAAGTCCCCCCCAGCCATGCTCCGTCGGTTCTCGTAAAAAAGGCGGACCTTCTCATTTCTTGCTACTATGGCCTTCTTCTGGCGAGGAGGCCCTTGGGAACTCAGCATCGCCTCCAGCTTGTCTTCCGTCAGTTGATGTTCTGCGGCGATGCAAGTCAAAAACTTACAGAACCCGGGATGGGCACCTCCAACCAGCTTCAGGAAGCGGGAATGCCACCCTGGCGTTCGATAAGACGGCGTTCGATAAAACGGCGTTCGATGAAACGGCTTTGATGAAACGATGTTCGATGAAACGGCGTTCGATGAAACGGCATTCGATGAAACGGCGTTCGACGAAACGGCGTTCGACGAAACGGCGTTCGATGAAATGTCCGATCCCAGGGAAAATGACGTCACGACTTCGTCTCGCGTCACCCATGCAAAATACAGTCTCTCCGCTAGATTTAGCGGGGAAATTGACGTCACGTGACTTCAACACCACTTCAGTTTCCCCGCTAAATTTAGTGAGGAAAATGACGTCACATGACTTCGTGTCATGTCACCTATGAACACATTCTGTTTCTCCGCTAGATTTAGCGAGAAAAAATTGAAGTCACATGACCTCAACACCAATTCAATTTCCTGATAAATTTAGTGGGGCGGTTAAGCCGACGGGGACGCCGCTACGCGCGAAAACGGGCGCTGAAGAGCTGCGCTCTAAAAGACAGAAAACACAGGAGAGTGTCCACAAAGCCGCTTCTAAACCCTCTTCTCCTACCCCCTCTGCACCAGTTCAAACCATTCATGAGGTATTGAAGTCGAGATGGTCAAGATACCAGAATCAGGATCCACTATAGTCAGATACAACGTAAGAAAGACCGTGCAAGGAGAAAAAAAGCGGAAACTAGAAAAACTGAAGGGGAGAGGAGCGACCTCCTTCTCACAACGGCTTTTTTCGTGAGCGCCCTTTTCCCCCCTTCCACCGTCTTTCTTATTCTATATCTGACTCCAGTTCATAAATGACTCCACCTGGCAGAAAGCTGATTTTGAGGATTTTGAGGACGAAACAATGCGCTCATTCGGAAGGAGATGAAAGAAACACTTTTGAACTGGTATCGGAGAAAAAGTTAAGCCACAATAGGCACACAAGGAGATTCGGGGAAGCCCAGTCTAGGTCACTGCAGCTCCATAAATCCACCAGTATCGCGCTTCTTTGGCTGAAGGAGTATTTGTGCTCGCATTAAAACGTGTTCGCGCATTTTCATACTGGAACCCACTGAACCGACGATTTCCGAAAATGCTTCATAGTGATTGTCCCGAGCGTTGACGTCACAATGCTCCGCTGACGGAACCAATCTAGCTCTAGAGAAAAGTGGGGTCTCAGTCAGGCACGTAGCCAGGGAGGGGGGCCCATGGGGCCCGGCCCCCCCCCCCTTCCCCGCCCCCCGAAATCTTCCATTTTTCTGGGGCCTCCTCTCCCCCCTCCCCCTCATACAGCATTTTGTCATGGGCGGGCCTCCTCCGAAATGAAATCCTGACTCACTGGTCTCAGTGTAAAGTCCGGATGACGTCACCAGCACTTTGCTAAGTCCAAGCGAAGACAGTTTAAAAAAAAAGTGCACGAGAGAACAAAAGGACACATAGAGGAAGGCGTACTTGACTATCCATTTGGTCTTTTGTTGGCATTTGGAGACTGAGTTTTGCTCACGCCTTGTTTCATGTTTTGTGTTCGGGTTCAGTATTACCCTGAAGTCTGACAACCCTTGTAGTCATAATAATTGAAAACGAGCGTGTTGATTAATAGATACGAAGACTTGAAAGTATAAAGCATCGAGGACGGGGACGGAAACAGGACTTCTTTCATAAAAGTCTTGGTTCCGTCCTCGTCCGCGATGTTTTATACTTTCAAGTCTTCGCCCTATACTCCGTGCCACTAGTTGTGTGCAGTGCAGGCGAAGGCAATGCCAGGCGAAGAGAGAAAGGGCGAGAACTAGGAAGGCGGACGGGGGGAAGAGGGCAATGGAGGGCGAGGGGAGAAAGCGAGAGCACTAGAAAAGTTAGAGAGAAGACGAGGTTTCTCTCCCTCTCCTCGTCCCCAGCCTTTCTAGTGCTTCTCCTTTCTCCCCTCACCTCGCGTTGCCTTCACCTGTAGTGTATTGCACGCAACTAGCGACACGGAGTATAGTCCGTAGATTGTTCCGGCGAATTTTTTTTTCTAAGGTTGCAAAATTTGTTTGAGATACCGAGTACAAGATAGTGAGAAGTGCAATTAAGACAGAGTAGCAAATACTCTAGACTAAATGTATTTGCAAGATACCAAAATACTACCAAAGTATTTTAAATACAGCATATTGAGTAGAGTATTTAATATAGGCACAAGTATGGATGAGACGCATATAGAGCATTTGTGACACAGCAAATAACTTATGTTTCACAATATGGCGAGCACTAAAAAAATACATTTAAATATTTTGGTTTAAACGTTACTTGATGTCATCAGCGTGTACGTGTTTCTTGCTGACTCCTCCCTCAACAAAGTAAATATGAAGAGAAAACGACCCCCCCCCCTCCCCCCTTCCCGCTCCCCTTTGTCATACTCGGATGTATGAATTTTTTCGTGTATGCTTAACTTCTCCAAATATGACAGACACCAGACTTCATACTTCTGTAAGCAAGTTGTGAGGTCATCGTTCAGTTTATTGTTTTGTGGCCTATGAGATCACCATGAGTTAGTCGCGGCAGTACGTGACTACTTTTCTTAAAGAGACACTGACAAGCCCCAAAACTTTTTTTCTTCATTTTTTTTGCCAGGCGATTCATTATGGTGTCGGAATACTACCCAATTAATATTTTGCTACAGAGTCACGTATTTTTTTTAATAAAGCCAAAAAACGCAACTGCTCGAAACCGAAACCGAAACCCCCGCACCGCATGGAGAAGTGGAGAGAAGAGAGTGAGTGGCGGAAGTCACGTGGCTACACCTGACCATACGATTTTTTTTTTTCTTTTGCGCGCAGCAGACAAAACGCGTTGCGAGTACCGTTCGCCGTGCGATTCCTTTGCAGTTATGTTTGCTCCGCTCGCTCTTCTATACTTCAAGATGAGTTGTTTTGTACATTTAAGTGTTGGAAAGTAGTAGTGAGTGCCAGTGGTAAATTCCCGTGATCGGCTCCGAAATGAATACTCCCAAGATGTTGCGTGAAGAGCTGCCTCACATGTCCTGCATCTGAAAGTGGCATTGTGTGGCAGAGGTGTCAAAAATGGAATCCCATACCATTTAGTTCAGCGACGTATCGTCCAGAACAATTGTTTTTTTGTTTTTTTTCACTGATAATTGTAAAAAAATAAAAAAAAGAATTGTAAACATCGCAAAATGTTTGGAAAAAAAATGGTATGCCCACATTAGGGATCGAACCCGCGCCCGCTGCGTGTGAAGCGGATGTCTTTCTAGTTCTACTGAGCTACTGAAGGAACTCTTTCGTACGTAGTAATGCAGCCGGTCAGCTGTATGTCAGAAATTTTGCTGCCGATTTCTCTCCAGTACATGCACTCCCGGCTTGAAGTCGGGCAGCACTACGCATTGGCCACATTCGTACATAGTAAAGAAACCGTACGCGTGCGTATTCAACTCGAAGTACGCATTTCGTGCTTGACGTTTGAGCGAGCGATGTCCCCACGAGAAGGGACAGCGGACTCGGCGACGTCCTCGTGCAATCGGCTTGTAGGTCGGGCGGGTCGTACGGGGTGAATATCAATTTTTTTGAACGGTCCAAGATTTCTCTTTCGAAGGAAGACAGAATTCGCCGGTACTGTGAACGACAGTTCTGAAGTAGAGGTCCTACGCCCGTCGTCCGCACAGTGTCAGCCGCGAGTCCCACGATACGCGAAACGACGCCATGTGGAGAATTATGCAGTGAACGCACAAAATGCTTCCGGTTGTCTGTGCAACCTTTTTTTTTTTTTCAATCAACGTACTTGCAGCTTTTTGGAAGCCACAAAAAATGGGTTTCATATTTTTTTCTATTTTTAGTATTGACTGTGCGCCTTCAATGACCCACGACTTTGATTAAATTTGGTGGTCGCGTCTAAACCTTAGAAAACGGCCCGTGACCACGGAAAAGAGAGTGAGCGCGACTCAAACCGGCCAGTTCTCGATCGGCGGTTTTCGGGCGGAAAGAAACCGAATTTCGAGCCGCAAATTCTGTTCTGGGTAGTTGGGCTCTCATATGTCACGTCATAGCCTCCTCTATACGGAGAAAGCCTGCGACGTCGCGAGAAGAGACGGCCGCCGAAAATGGGAAAGGAGGGGCGGGGAAACGGGAGCGGAGGGAAGATTGCCTGCTAGCGCCACACAAGAGCGAGCGGCCAAACGCAGAAACACTTTTTTTTTTCTCTTTTCTTTTCGGCTTCGTGAAGAGGAGAAACTCAACGTCAACCCTTATACCTCCCGTTTCTCCCGCCCGCATCTCCGCAACGGTTCTTGAACGCGAAACCGACGGTCGCGGCCATCGGTTTCGTTTAGTCAAAACTGCATGGTTCTTCCGCGGCACGATACGATGGTCCGACGACGACGCACTCCGCTGGCACGCCGACAACTCCGCCGACGCCACCGGTATCGTGCACTGCTACCAGCGCGCTTTCGAATCGCCGCAGCCGTTTCTCCCGTAGTACGAAAACGACGGTGACGAAAACACGAAAACAAACGTGGTTCGGGGAGCGTCCGCTCATGACCCAAGCGCTCGCACACTATCTCTGCCCTTTCTGCTCTGCGCTACCATATTGGTCACCGTTCCGCGTGCTCCTCCTCTCCTTTTTCCTGCGGCCGCGCACCCTATGGCTCCGTCGTCCATGTGCCAGGCTTTCTCCGTATAGAGGAGGCTACGGTCCCGTACAACAAAAAACCTCGGCGAGCATAAATACCCTGTCAGTGTCTCTTTAAGTGTCCCGATTCGTACGGATTCGGTATTTTAGAAATCACTTATTAGAATCGGGATCATGATATATTATACCGATTAAAAGTTTGATACAAGACTAAATTAGTCGCCATCTTGTGAATGTCAAAAGGAACAGACAACTTAACTAATATGGTCATTGGAGCAACACCGCTACCGCTACGCAGTATACTCGTCATCATAATGACAACGACATTGCTGTGAGGCGCTGGAGAAACGGAATTCAATTGGCCCAAATTCAAGCAGAATAACAGAGGGCTTTAAAAAGAGGCGTGTTGTATCTGTGGGGCCAAAATTTACGCGACAAAATCAGCCTCTTAGAACACACACACACACACACACACACACACACACACACACACACACACACACACACACACACACACACACACACACACACACACACACACACACACACACACACACACACACACACACACACACACACACACGCGCGCGCGCACACACGCACACACACACACACACAATTTTTGCGTTATTTCCCCGTTCTGTGACTAATAGTGACTTTTTCGTTTTTGCAGCCTGCCGCCATTTTTCGCTATCTCAAATCGCTTACGAGACTGGCGGGGTGAACAGTGCGCACTTGAAGGAGTAATCTTAACTGCCCAACCAGTGGAAAGTAAACAGGGTGCGAAAGCGAAAAACCCATAGCTACGCCGTACAGAGATTAGTTACCCCGACACACCTCCTAATCTTTCTGTTCGTATGTTTTCTTTAAGTCGAGAAGCTAAAAAAAAAGGCGCATGAGTGAGGGTGGCTATGATAACGCATTTTTTTTCTTTTCAGGGATGCCACTTGACCTGGGTTCATATTAGACAGAGTTCGGTACACATGTTTGCATTTTGTTATGATGGTTTAGATATTCGCGCTTCACTCATTAATGTTTTGGGCGGAGCGAATTTACATTGTACCGACTTGCGCAGCCATAAAAGGCACGTAAATGTTCGTATATGAGACTTTTCGTAAAAAAACGAAGTTTGGACTATAGGAACCTGTTATTACATACGCAGACGGTCTTTTAATATCAGTACGTGGGCTAAGTTTTTTACCGCAACTACTGTGTATAGTAAACAATTATAAACATTCTCAAATGACGCCTGCGCATGCTTTGACTGCAGCCCCAAAAGGGGTTCAGCTAAGGAATGTCTAGGGTCCGCTATCTCCCGCTTGAATAGAAGCGTTTGAATAGAAGTATTTGTTTTCAAGCAGATCATGGTCTTGAAATACAGACATACAAGTTTCTTTGTTTTTGTTTGTTTTTGTCAGAACCGCAGATGAATTTTTCCTCCTAGATAAGACGACTGTGAAAACTGCGCTGTAATTTTTGATAACGTACTCATCTAAGCACATTTTCTCTCAACATGCCTGTTGAACATCACGCTTCAATATCGCCTATACGTGGGCCGGATATACAGATTTGTTGATTTGTATTCGTTGAACAAACCTAGACAGAAACAACTATTATCACTTTAACTTTTAAAATTCTGAAATGCACTCCGAATCGCTGAACTGGCGAAACTTAAATCAAAGCGTCTCAGTGTGTGGTCGTGATACCTTTATAGTCATCCCTCAACAACTTTGTGCAGCGTAGATGTCAACCGCATAAATTTACGAATTTTGCAAGGAATATTGCTGGAATGTAAATGAACCACTGCTTTATGGCATACTGAGTTGCATGAAAAATTCCCGAAGAATCTAGTTCAGACAAATTGAACGTCAAAATCTGCATTATGAAAGATACTGATGAAGACTTCAAATATCTGCAATTTCGTTTAGAGCCATTTTTCATTTCGATAGCGATCTTATCGCTCTTCATACCGGACCGGCTACAGGTTAACAACAAGGAACTAGCAAATGAGCCTACCTACATTTTCCAATTTGAATATGAGGCTAGGACATTTCAAAATATGGGGTGAAAACACATTGCAACTTATTTTACCCAAAAAGTAATCTGTCCAGGTGAAAATTTTGTTTCCGTGAGCTTTGTCAAATGTGCAGAAAACGCAGCCGAGAAGACAACACAATTATTCATGCAGTGAAAGAAGCTCTGACAGTCATCAGTATGAACGCAGCTGGCCGCTTTAAGTGTAGGAAATTGACCACAAGGAACACATCAGGCACGTAGCCAGGGGGGGGGGGGGGGGGGGGGGAGGGATTGCATAGGGCCCGGGCCCCCCCTCGAAATCTTTCATTTAGATGGGGCCTCCTCTCTCTCTCTCTTCCCTCCCCCCCCCCCCCCCCCCCCCCCCCCCCGGATCAAAATCCTGGCTACGTGCCTAGAACACATACTTCACTCCTTGTAGCACCAGTACGCCTGTTAAATATGTGTAGCAGCAGTATGCCCATAGAGTTCATATACTGACTCTAGCGGAAAAGGTTCGTCATTTCCCCATGCATTCCGGCTGCCCCAAGCGGCGGAGGACGGAAGCAGACCTTAGGAGGTCAACACATGGTTATCAACTAGCTTTACGTTTTATTCGCTAGGTTTGACGGTCTTCATAAGAACTGAGACAACATCGTGTGTTGTTAAAACTGGGTCAAAACATTCTGGTGATATCCCAAACTGTCTTGTGATAGAAAAGTGCAGAGGGGGAGTAAATTGGCTTAGAAAGGCAAGGGATGAATTATACTTTTGGTTTCTATGCTAGGAGGCGCAAGCTACCGCCTGTTATAAAGGGTTCCACCATTAGCACCCATTCATCCATCTTTCCTTGCAGTAAGGCTTCCTCCGCTTGCCTCCGCTACCCATCTGCGGCGTATCTTGCCGGTGGAAGGATATTCGCGTTCGCTTCAAAGCTCTCTTTTTGCACATGTAGCGTGCAGGTGCATAAGCAGCCTCGGGGGATATCTGCTGTTGGACGCGCCCCGGGACAACGAAACCGCGTAACCACCACATTTCTGAGATATCGAGGGCTTGTTGCGTTTACAAAAAGCTATCAGAAGGGAAGTTAATGCAGTGTAATGAGTGGATTACGTCTTTATAAGCGTTAAGTTGTCACTGTATAGAATGCTTGAAAGTTTTCAGTTCTCGCGCTTACCATTGCGATTGTTATCCTTCAGCTGGCATCATTGGTTTATTTCTCTCGTCTTTTCTCGTCTCGTCGCTCTTTCGCGATCTTTCACTCGGGACTCCAGATGTCAGCACACGGGATTTGCCACTCCTCCTCACTGACCTTTACCCCCTGAGTACGCCTCTTGAATGTCTGCCACCCTAGGAACTGTCATGACCGCTGGAACGCCTCAAACACAACCCCACGTACACACACGCAAATTACACGAGAAACAGAATTTGTTTTAGACAATGGCAAGCAGCCACGCTTCAACGAATAGTCTGTCCACAGTGGGTGAAAAACGCTTTGTTTGGGCGCCAGTCTGGCAGCCGTGGAAACGCCTTGGCAAGGCTTGACTATCGGACGATTTACACGCGCCATCGGCAAGATGGCGGCGCCCAGAGGGCTTGCATGCCAACCTCTATAAGCGGTCGTTCACACTACGCGGCTCCGACGGGCTCCAATTCCCCGGACCGGGGAAGCACGTCTACCGGGAAAACGGGAGTCGCCCCGCACGACCAAGCGTGCAGGCGTCAGAAACCTGATCGTATCTTGGAGGACGAGACCAGGAGGAAGCCTTCCGACCGTTGACAAACGCCGCGTGCAGCTTCCCCGCTCAGTGTTTCTCGACGCCTCGGCCAGGAGACCTCAGTCAACCCGCAGTCAGGGACCAGTGCCAAACAAGAACCAAAAAAATAAAAACGAAAAAAAAAAGTTCCTGTCAGAAACAAAAACAAAAAAAACGCTCCAACCAGCGCGAGAGAGTGCCTACAGTCCTGGAAACAAGACTGTCTACGATTCCAGACGCCTTGCCAAAGACGAATGTCTTCTGAGTATACTCCTCACACTTCCATACTTTGTTTCACCTTGCGATGGACCGCAGCGAAACTGACGAGCCATCGAAGCCAAACGGATGCCGTGTGAATGTCACGTGACCTTCGGGAAAGGGGCCCGGCGACGCGCGGGGCCTTTAGTCACGTGATACTTTCTCAGCGCGGGATCGGCTCGGATAGCACATAGCGTCCTTTGCGAGTCGTCGCAATGTGAAACGGAGTTAGCACTCCACACCGTGTCCCCGCGTGTGAGACTGACTGGAGACTTTAAGGCTGGCAGCCATTTTTCTTTTTTGTTTTAGCTCGTTTACTGCGAAGCTCTGTTTGTCGTCTTGCCTACTGCGTGCTTACGAGCTCGCTGGCCCGCTCGCTCAGTGCCCGTACGGGCCTGCTGCCGCTTCGTCTTCCGCGAGTTGGAGAGCACGCCACATGATGGATCGCGAGCTTTTGCGAAACGTACTTGGCGCTGGTTTCTACTTGGCCTGCGTCGCTATCGCCCCCCGAAATCGCGAGAGGACGGTATACTTCGCCGAACTTTGTTGAAAGTTGAAACGCCTGGTGAGAAAGAGCTGCTACACCCGGCTGTGAATCTGCGAAGGTTTAATGGTAGCCTTCGCTGATAGCGGTCGAAGCGATCGCGTTCATGCTATGTGTTTACTGACTTGGTTTTTGGGGTCTGGCTAGTCCGCGAGGATCAATGAAAGCAAGCGAGGTGCTTCGTATCGGCCTCTGTATGCCGGTGTTTGTGTTTTTCTTATCTTTTATAGTGGTTAGGTAAAGACAAAATAAAGAAGAGCTTGTTAAGCTGCCCCTCAAGCTAACGTTTCTATAGTCGTAGAACAGAGCATCGCAAATTGAATGAGTTAAAATCGGATTAGATAAAATTAAATGTCATCATTCGATTGGCGAGTGGCTTCAATGGGAGTTAGATAAGTATGCAAAAACATAAAATGGTCACGCGAAACTCTTAATTCGAATTGTCTAGGATATCTCAATGAATTACGCTTAGGCTCGCGACAAAGCAATAAAACGGACACCTATAGCATTGTTCACATAGAACCAAAAATCTAAAAAAGATTTAATCTACGAATCCGCACGGAACGCCACCAGCTCATTCATTAGAGAAATAAAGAAAGAAAAAATCCCCTTGATCTCCGGCCGCAACAACAACATCAGCGACGTTTACACGGGGCAGTAGCCCATTAGTCTCCGCGATGCCTTTCGCACTTGTACGCACCCGGGGTCGCGGCCATATACACCCATGGAGTGCGCCATTCGCATCAGCCATTACCGTTCGTTTCCCTCCCGTACCGAGGCCGTATATCCACGACGACGTTAGCTTTCTGCGTTCCATTACTCGACCATTTCCGTTATTGCTGCGTATGCCCCGCCGCGCTGCCTGTGCGGGCGAAGCGAGGCAGGCCAGTCCGCCAAGAGCCACGGTGCCTTGTCAAGCCGACCAAATTGCCGGGGGCTCCCTCATTCACACCGTGTTATGGTGACGGCTCTTTGAAATACGAGAACGGAACGCCATTGGTTCGTGCGGGTCGCTGTGGCGCGTCCGTGTCGTTGGGCGTATGCGTTGTAGCCGTCGCTCATAAATGCGCCATAAATGGAGAAGCAGCGGCACGAACTTCCCATAGAATGATGGTAGATTTGCTGTTTTCATTGCGCTGTATACTTCTACGTCCAAAAGAGAAACAATTATTTCTCCATAAACAGAAACTTCTCGGCCTCCGTTACCTCCCTCTCTACCTCTCTCTCTCTCTCTCTCTCTCTCTCTCTCTTGGTGTGCTTTGAGCAGTCCTGGACGTTTCCCATTGATAGTATCCGTAAATGCCACAACAACATCATAACACTGGGCTATAGGAAGTAGCTAGATGCATGGTGATAAAGAAATTTATAAATAACTTTCCAGATAAAATTTGAAATTTCTCGTACAGAGCTATTGAGCCTCGACATTTAATTGCCCACGGTCTTATGTGACAAATGTTGATTATTGCTTAATATTGACTCATAAAAGTGCCTTTGTGTCACGGAGCCAGTTCATAAGTCCAGATAAGATTATCACCTTTTCTTCGAAGATTCATCTATGCTGATAACAAGCAGGTAATATTGACATGAGAGCGGGAGCAGATTTAATAAATATATAAAATTAGATTGACGTCCTTCCACAAGGTAGTTACAACTTACCTTTTCTTTCATCCTACACTCGGATCTTCCATATGCTTGCGAGGCAGCAAAGAGCAACAAACTTAACTCGCACTCCAGATATAAAATGTGCATAAAATTCGGCCTCTTCGCAAGCTGGAATTTACGTCACAAATGCGTTCTGGGGGTCGGTGTCGTCCCTGCACATTTCAAGGCAAAATTCAGCTGTAAAAAAAAAAAATAATAATTTTTTTTTTTTTTTTTTTTTAATTTGAGCGTCGGGGAGACGCGCGGCGCTCATGTTGAGTGCTCTTTTCGAGAGATGGCGCCACAACTCGGACCCAGAAAGTTCCGCGTGAGCAAGGCTACGTGCAATCCATCGAGCAACCCTGAGTTTGCCCACTAATAAAACTTTTACTGACTGACTGCCGCGTGGGCAACCGTGTGCACAATGCATTCGAAGGTATTTTTCTGCAATCAAGAGCGTTCTTGCTACAAACGGCTTTCGTATATGTGTCATTTGTTTTCTGCTGCAATGACTTCTTGAAAAAGTCTACAAGAGTCGTCCGCGGTTCCAGTTCCTAAAATTTTTCTCCGGTTCATAAAAAAAAAATAGTTATTTTATACGCTTTTTAGTTCTTCTTGCCAGGACGTACCGAGATACACGCAGAATATGGCTCTTTAGTTTCCTGGTGAGAAATATCGGTTAGAGAATTTTTAATACGAAAGCATTAACTGTCCCATAAAACGGAGCCGGCCTCGTCTGTAACTGCGTAAAAATTAGACATAAAAACCCATAACCGCGAAAAACGGCGCCTAAATAGGCTGCGACGCGTCATATCAGATGCTTCGCCACGGAAGTCGGAGCAGCCGCTCAAAATCAAAGCAAACAGACTGCAAAAAAGAAAAAAAAAACAAAAACAGAGCAACGCAGATGCCTCGTCACGGAAGACGGCGGGTGTGCTCAAGGTCAAAGCGGACGCGTTTCAGAAATAAAACACAGAAAAAAGCACAGCGACGCAATGCTTCGTCATGGAAGCCGTCGTGAAGCCGGCAAGATTTGCTGCGCCTGCGCAGTGGCGGAGCGTGACGTCACCGCCGCAGCGCCGTGTGCCATAGGAAAACGGGGAGCGCTGCTTGACG
This sequence comes from Ixodes persulcatus, assembly GCA_013358835.2. Classification (NCBI taxonomy): domain Eukaryota; kingdom Metazoa; phylum Arthropoda; class Arachnida; order Ixodida; family Ixodidae; genus Ixodes; species Ixodes persulcatus. The sequence continues at coordinate 1,025,947 of JABSTQ010011216.1, forward strand.
TGGCGCGCCACCATCGTCGTCAAGTCTGGGAATACACGGCGGAACGGTCTGCGCGGCACACCGCCGCACTCCCTGCCGGCGTTGCGGCCGCTTCTTCTCCTCTCGGCGCAGTGAATGCTTTCGCATTCGCAACTCATAAGAAGTGCTTAGGCGTCCTCAAAATTTTGTTTTGTTATTTGCTTCATTAGTGTCCCGGAGTTTGTTTTATTTCCGTAGCACAATTGTGCTTCGACTTCTGTAAGCTATTGCTTCCATTTCTCCGCGAAATTCGATTTTCTTTTTTAGAACTTGGAGTTAGACGGGGTCTGCGACTCGTTACAAGCTTTCCAACGGAGTTGATTAATGACCTCGTATGTGATTTCCTCTATTTATTTGACCAGGCATAAAATACCACTAACATTCCTATCTGGTGAAACTCGGAGCTGGCCAAGCGTAAGTGCCGATTATTTCCGGCTCATTTCACCATGGCTAGTCGACACGTTGCTCTTTTCCGGAGGAGTGAAGATAACGACGAAATCGCCAACACTCCTTACCTTCCTGGTCTCCTGGCCCGGAACCGTTGAGGTCCGTCCTGAGGTCGTCCGTACCGCCGACATCCAGTTGTTCGTCGTCGTCGCTGGAGTCGCCGTCCTGAGACCGGCTGGGGTCGCCGCCCAGGGGGTGGGATGGCTCGCCCAGTCTTCTGCGGGTTGAACGCACGGTTGGCGTTACGCAACGAACAACGTCCCACACAGGAGCGAGTAAACGGCTCAGGCTCAGTGAACACATTTAAGATATTCCGCGTGAAGCAGGCACAATCAACGTGTCAATAAGTCCCCTCTATATAGGGCTGCAGGCCCCATCCGGTTCAGCGGTCATGACCTAGACCACTTGTGGCACCACATATGTTCTATATGTCGCTTAATGCCACATGTCGGAGCGAGTCTTCCTCCATGGCCGTGTTCGCCGCTGCAAGGACAATTGGGAAATGCCTGGTGTTACAGGCGCACAACCCAAGTATGCATCCGTGAAAAACTGCTGTAACTTCCGTTTCAACTGGCGATTTAAGCGAGTTTTGCACGCTTGAATCTCCGGCTAGCGGAACCCAAGTCACACTCTTAAAAAAAGCTAGTAAAAAACTAGTAACTGCAGCCGTTACTACCTTTTCCTGACCGTTAGTACCTTTTTACTAGCTATTTACTACCCCAAAGGCCCAGACAAGATGACAGTGTGTGCTGTATTGGCTGCATCGCCTATGATCATGCGTTAGCGACGCACTTTCTGTTTCGGAACGCAGGGAGAGGTATCCACCCACAATCATAAAATCAAATATTGTAGGAGGGGGCATGTTTAAGGTTTGGACCTGACTTTATAACGATCGCAGCCTAGTACGTCGTGGAAGCCAGCACTGCCGCGAGCGCAGCCAGGCAGCAGATATCACTGTTCTCAATGACAATTCCTGGATCGCACTTCCCGCTCCCGCAAGTGAAGCCACGGGATGCAACCTTGCTGGGATACGATTTGCGGTTTTGCCAGCGTTTTGCTGCGGTTTTCCAGCGTGCTGTAAACACGTTTTCTACTCGTTCGTCGTAATTCGCCGAAGTTTTTTTAAGATTCTGTGTACCGTTGAGACTTGCCGTTGTGAACACGTGGAACATTTTACGAAAGCGCAGTGTCGCAGAAAAAAGGCAGAACTCGTCGAAAGCAAATTTCGCCGGTCTGGCGGCGTGTTCAAAGCTTCCTTGGCACGCCGAAGTGCCGTGTCTCGGTGCCTTCGCACGCTTGGATACCGACCAAGAATCGACGCCGTGTGGATGTGTTTTGCGAGTGCAATGTGCGTGAAGCCGTACGTATCTAAATGTACAACTTGTCGAAAGCAAGTGTCGCCGGTCTCGCGGCGTGTTCAAAGCTTCCTTGGCACGCCGAGTGCTGCATCTTTGTGCCTTCGCACGCTAGGATACCGATCAAGAATCGACGCGGCACCAAAGTTCTGAACGTGTGTCGCGCGTAGATGCCTTTAGATCATTTATATATATATCGGCCACGGAGTTTTGGATCGTCCAGCTGTTCCGTCCGGTTAGTTGCTATCAATAAAGGGGGGGGGGGGGGGAGGGAGAACTGTACGTGTTCTTATGTACTATTAACCATGGCTATGTTCCAAATCTACTCTAATGGATCACAATGGAGCACGAATAGAGCAAAACTGTGGAGCAAGGAGGGTTTCGAAGGCAAAAGTACAAGACGGCGAGAATGAAAATCTTTGAAGCGCGGCTCATATGGTCGTGTGCAATCTGTTGACCAATCACAATTAGTCGAGCCACGCTCAAACGTCAAGTGCAATTAAGTAGGTTGATAATGAGCCAGCACTGATTAGTGATGAGAAGCTGTTTTTCGCAGTATTCTGTGAATCGTCTAAGGACGAAAAAAAGACGTACCTTCCCCCCCCCCCCCCCCTCTTCCGTCGCTACTGGAAGCTGGAATAAGCTCGTTTCTGAACCGCGAGTGCCGCAAGCATACCGTCGTCAGAGTAAAGTATGACGCTGATCCAGAGGCACATACGGCTTCACGCACATTGCACTCGCAAAGCATATTCACACGGCGTCGATTCTTGGTCGGTATCCAAGCGTGCGAAGGCACAAAGACACGGCACTTCGGCGTGCCAAGGAAGCTTTCAACACGCCGCCAGACCGGCGAAACTTGCTTTCGACGAGTTGTGCCTTTTTCCTGCGACACTGCGCTTTCGCAAAATGTTCTGCCTGTTCACAACGGCAAGTCTCAACGGTGCACTGTGCCGTGTGTAACCGAATAAAAATAGCAACTTTTAGCGAGGAAGCTCCTGCGATCTTTAACCTTTTATGCTAATCGACGATTCTACATTCGATCGCAATACTTTTTTGAAGTGAAAGCTGGCGCTTGCTTAATTGACGTTCACGCGAACTCTTACAAAGCTTTCGAGCCAATCATTCGGAAAAAAGTTCATTACTTATGTCCATAAAACAGTTTATTTGTCCACTTGGAACTCGGAACAGAGCAAGCCTTTGATTGATCAGTGCACGAAATGCTGCATCCGATTTCCCTTAGAAATTGGTATTAGTAGGCTCTTTACCTTGCCGATCGGTATCAATAGTCCACAGTAACCTCCTCGTGTATTATCACACTCCTTTTAGATCGTTGTCTAATCCATCATTCTAACATATAGAATCTTTAAAACAAATGCAGCCCCACTCTTTAGAGGTACCGAGATAGAACCACACATATCAATTCGCTAAATGTAATGCAACTCGGAAATAGAAGATTAACTGCACATTTTTCTCTTTTGTGGGATTTATTGCAGCAATAACTTTTTTTCATCAAGAGTGTATTGTATTAGTCGGTCAATTATTTACTTGTTCTAATTACGTGGACAAGACGACTCGTATTTGTGTTCATCCATTGCTCGAAGAAGCAGTCTTGTTGCAAAATGTTGACTGCCATTCCTTTCAGTCTCTTCAATCTTCTTTTTTCAAAAATGTGGGCTGCCTATACTACGTACGTTTCAATGTAACTTGGTAAAGGGCAACCGCTACAGCCCCCTCGAGCCAATCAGAGAGACAGAGCAAAGGTGTGTGTCAAATCTGTGCAGACGAGCACTCTGATGATATGATGTCATGTGCCTCTCTCCAACGCGCATATTAGCTCACCATATTAGCTCACCTTCGCCGTTTGCCAAATTGTGATATAACGAATTACAGTAGCTACTACTCTAATTACCCAGGGCCTTCATACTTTGGGCATTTGTACGACAAGAATGTTATGTAAGCAATCACTGTGAACTCGGCTCAGCGCCTATTGGACTCGAATGCTGCATTAGCGTTCGACGTGAACTGGGGCCCATTCGTGTGTTTTAAGCCGAAAACTAAAAAAAAAAAAACAAATGGTGAGAGTTATGCTGCTTGATGGGGTTTTGCAAATTGTCTATTGTGTCATACGTATAGGAAATGTCCTGCTATATAATAATGCATCACCACATACTATTAAACTAGATGCTCAAAAGTGTGTTTGTTTTTGCAATTAACAAGTTACAGCAATAATTAGTTTTTACGGGTGTAGTATTTATTTTCGGTAGCTGGGCCCATTTTGTGCTCATTAATGTCAGTGTGCTATGATGTTACTATCATGTGTGTAGTTTTAAGTATCCTCTCCGCAATACCAGGGAGTAAATTAATAAATAACACTTTCAAATCACTAGAGTTCGGTCTTGGATGCGCCACACGTTCAGGAGAGGTGGAACGAGTGCAGCCCCATGCAACAAGTCTGCCAGTCTGGCATGTCCCATTAAATAATATTGAGGAGTCAGAGACGCAAGTGTCCTCAAAAGGTCCAGCGCGTGCAGTGAACGCAATTTTCGGTGTATAGGCTCTAAAAGCGTAAAGGCGAGTGGAAATATGTTATTCGGTTAGTGTATCAAATATGTTCATTTCCACTTGAATGCATAATTATTGATTATTAGCAAATGGTTCCATAACGAGTTCTTTCTGCGACAGTCTCGTGTCAGGCGTTCAGTCGTAGTACCTGTGCTCCTTGTTGTAGGATGACGCTCCTGGCACGTCGGTGTTCAGTTTGGTCGAGTGGCAAGTTTAACCGACTGATGCCGTCTTGTAATCATACGTCATGTGCCGCCACTGACATCTGATGCACTGAAGCTACAGGGCTGGCTTCTAACCCGCAAATTTTTCTGGAAGTCTTCTGCGTCAATGCAGCAAGCTCGGGCATGTACTGCTTAGTGGCTGTGCCTTTTGCTGTACCTTTGACTTAAAGGCTGGCAACAATGTTTGTTTGCTGTCCAAGCCATTTCACTTCCATTTCGTAATGGCGATTTCTTCGGCATCCCGCGACCACTGCAACTTGTGTAAGTCTCGTGTGGCAAAGTGAAGTCGGGTGATGCTTGGTGTCCAGTTTTGAGCACAACCAACCATTCTATTTCTTCAAGTCACTCAGCGGAATTCTCCCTCAAAGTTGGAAATTGTGTGCTTCGTGGAGTCGACACAGATAATTGGTGTCAGCAAATTATTAGGTATTGTCCTTGGACGACAACCGACACCAAATCAACTTTCATTGCATTGCCGCTCACCTGTTTTGTCGTTCTTACCTCCCGTCAAGATAATGGGGATCAGGAGCTTCGGGGCAGACTTGTACAGTACGCATTACAAGTAATCAAATTACTTGTAATCGATTACTTTTTGGAGTAATTTTGTAATCAGTTTATTACTTTTATTAGGCAGTAATCACAAGAGTAATCTGATTACTTTTTGAAGTAATAAAATTACTTGTAACCGTTACTATTTTTCCACGGGACCCCCCTCCCCCCCCCCGGCACACGCCTTTTTTTTTCTGAAATGACAAAAATAAATTTTGCTTTTTTTTTCGAACGGAAAAAAAAGAAAGATTTTTGTGGAGCTGTAGGAAACGAGGTCAATCCCTTTCTATGTACAGTTTCTGTGGAATGTCCGTTTTTTTTTTTTTTCGAGTTGGGACTGGGAGTGGGAAGCCCCAGGGAAGCCACAGTGCGTTACAAAGGCCATTCAGGGCGAAGTTTGAGGGAGCAGAATGTAGCTTTGTAAGTCCTTCGTTCAAACTAGCGCCCTCACGCAAACACACAGAGGAATAAACAAAAACAATCCTGCTTACGGTATCTACTCGCAGCCCGTAGGAGAACGAGAACCGAAGAATGCCTAAAGCGGATGCAAAATATAACAAAGCCAGTTGAAATATTTCCCCATTTCCCCTACGTGGTCTTTGTGACAAGCAATGTTTCGAGTTGAGAAGTGGTCGGGGCGATCTCTTCCGCTAATGGATACTACACATGATCCGTTTCAAATCCTGGAGCTGCTGCTCTTTTGTATAACATGCGAGCTCCTCTACATGTGAATAATAAAATGAGCGACGCAAACTTTGAGCGACAACCCTTGCTCAAGCTTAACAAGATCTAGAACCCCCTCCGCCCCCCCCCCTCCCCCCCCCCCACACCCACACACTGGCGAACGCCCAAATCATTAAACTTCTTCAAATGAATTCTATGCTTGTGTCCGCATTGTGAAGGTGCAACGACCAAGAAGAGGGAACAAGTTTTTCTTCTTCAATACTTGTGCAAATGTGAAATATAGGTTGGAAGTAGTTCATTGTTATGAGCGCTAAAGGTGTGTCTTCACACAATAAAGTAATCGGAAAAGTAACGGTTACTTCTTTAAGTAATGTCCAATTACTTCTGCCGTCGAGTAATCAAGTAATCTAATCGAATACTTTTTAGCCAAGAGTAATAGTAATTGTAATCGATTACTTTTTTTTAGTAACGTGTACAAGACTGCTTCGGGGTAATGTCGGTAACCACGGACAAAGGCCGCCGAAGATAATCCTCAATGTCCCGCGGTCGCTTTTCGAGACGTGGTTGAGGGTCGTCTGCAGACTTGTGCCCGTTACTTCAAAAAAGTAATTAATTACAGTTACAATTACTTGGCCTAAAAAGTAATGAATTACCGTTACAAATTACTCCCCGTAAAAAGAAATCGATTAATTACTTCGTTACTTTACTCGATTACTTTTCCGTTACTCCAAAGGAACACAAAAAAGGTTTCAAGGGAAAAAGTTCGGGCCCCATCAAAATTAAAACAAAAATAAACATATTCATTACTTTATACGCAATAGTTTAGGTTAATAATGTTATTAGAACAGGTGCTCAAGATAAACGAACCTTGCGCTGTCCAACCGTGACAGAACTAAATCCCATGATCATGCGACGAATGCAGTTGGGCGGTGGAGGCTCGCACACTATTCGAGTCAATCCGAGTTTGGCGTCGGCGAGCTTCAAAACACGATTTCCCTGAAGATATGGTTTTTCTATGTTTGCTGCATGTTGCCTAAATAGGGGCTGGTTTACCTACTAAAACGGACTGGCTGTGAGACCAAGATTCGGTACTTGCGTCTGGGTACATTTCTAAGACTCCTCCTTGATGAAGGCTGTTATCCGGCAGAATTACACACTTGACCTTCTTTCTTGATCACCAAACTTATCAGAACCAAGACGTCACACAAAATATTAGTGCACAATCTCTCAGCTGAACTGACTTTCCCGTTTATAGAAATTATTAAAAAAAAGCCCAATCTTCAGTGAACAGCACGCTTCCATGTCTCCCACGCGTTTACAGAGGGCTTCACAACTGCAGTGTCCAAGTGAGTCACCGTTTATTCTCAGAAAACCCGGGCTATGTTTCCTTTCCCTAAAATTTCGGTCTAAGTCCCCGCAGGCCCAATCCGCTGACGAGAACCCTAGCATTCTCGTTTCTAAGAATACGGGCTCAGCTTGGATGTCCCAAGCCGTTTTGTTGTGCTCTCCGACCTGCAATCCCTGCTGTTGAAGGTTACTGTTTAAACTGACAGCAGGGTTGATGCTAGATTTGTTTTGTTCCAATGAACTGCCGCCATCACATCCCTCATGTTTTTGCCCTACACATCCGCTAGTGTGAAGTCAAGCGACAGGAGCCACATAGCTGGTTGGCCCAGCCAGTATTCAGCTTTCACAGCGCTTCAAGGATGAGCAGGGTCGAGGTCTCATTAGAGCTGTCTCTCTGTTTGGGGGGTGAGCATGTGTATAGGCGGAAACATCAACAAGCAAAGCACGGTTTCGTTAAAAAAATGTTTTGAGGGAACAAGGCGTGGAGGAGTGGGGAGGGAAGGAGGGTAGAGGAAAGGGGGGGGGGGCGGGAGGAAGGGAGCGGACGTACGCACCACGGTCACTCTGTCCACGGTCCCACTCGACACGAACCTCACGCCACGGTTTTATGGTCCATTCGTTTTCTGCTCTTCTGTAAGCTCGAAGCAGTCCGTTCGTTTTCCAAGAAGTCGAAGCCTGTTGCCTTTCTGTAGAGTGTCGAATCCTCCGCTGCCGTACGAACGAGTCGAGAAACGGTTTCTGGCTGGGCTGTCGTGCTTTCCGTGAATTCCTTTCCCTCACCAGCACCTCACCAGGGTCTTGTGTTACCATGCTAAAAGAGCGAAGGCCGTTGCGTCGCTCTTCTTCCCCTCTATTTCTCCCTTTGACGGGACGGAAGAATTGTAACGAGTAATTTCAGTAATTCGTTACTGAAAAAAGTAATGAGATTACATTACAAATTACATTTTCAAAAAAGTAACGGATTAATTACTAAATTACAAGAAAAGTAATTAATTACAAGTAATCCCGTTACTTGTAACGGATTACTTCCAAGTCTGGTCGTCTGGCACGAGCCCTCGCAGGTAAATTCATTTGTACGGCCACCTCCGGTAGACATGGTCGGCCTTAGGCAGTGGTAGCAGAGTGGTTTTTGGTCGGCCATTCGCAACACCTCCGTTTTCCTAGGTGTACTTTGTTCAGCGCGAACCTACACTGGTTCTTCCTGATGTTGGGAATGCTTCGGCGTTGGGGTGTCTCGTTGAATTGGCATTGACTACTAACGGAGAGCCGGTGGCGGCCGCGTCGTGCCATTGTGGCGTATTCCGAAACAATCTCGGCAATCAAAATAAAAGCCCGGCAACTGATGGCAGCAGTAGCTGCCTGATCTCCTCCTGTACAACGTCGTGGATGATGTCGCGGACGCCTGGGAGGCTGGCGTCGAAGTTGCAGCTGGACGACTCGAGTGTCGAGACGCCGAGGAGTTGTTGATAGTGGCAGGCTCAGGCATGCAGTGCACGTTCAATGTTGGAAGCCCCGGTGATATGAAGCTTTCGACTATTGTCGAGGGGGTTGCGGACAAGTCTGCCGAAGGCGTTGTCCCTCACATGAGGGACATGAGATTCTTAGCTTCTTTTGTAGAGTCAGGGTCGGCATGGGCGCTCGATCAGGCGCAAAACATCCTCCACGAAGGCGGTGATGCTCTCGTTGGGGCCGTGTCCTCGTGTCCTGGACAGAAGCAGGAATTCGGCTCGCTCTCGTCGATGTTGGCTGACGAACGTGCGCTTCAGCTCGATCTTGTAAACTTCCCACGACGTTAAGGAGGATTCGTGGTTCTCAAACCAGTGCCTGGCAGTTTCTTCCACGAGAAGCATAGATTCGGCAGGAGCTGGTTGTCTGTCCACCAACTGTGGCGGGCGACACGGTCATATTGTTCAATCCAGTCCTCGACGTCTTCCTACACCTTGCGTGAAAGGGCGTCTGAGTGTGAGGTGCGACGCGTGCATGCAAACAATGGTGGGAGCGGACGCAATTTTCTGCATTAGGTTTGTCATTGTTGGCTTAGTCAGCTTCAGTTTGCCTGGCAGGAGACCGAATTCTGGTGGTTCTTCCTGGTAGTAGCGACTGGCTCGGATTTCAGGTTATTCGTGGTGTATTTGCGAGGTTCGTTCTTGTGGTACTCGCTCGTCTTGCGGTTTTTCTGCCGGGCTCGGGATAGGATTTGGTTCACGGCTCGCCAGGGGTTTAAGATGCTGGATAGTCCACCCCCCGACTCGCAAATAATTTCCGTGTTTAGCTTTGTTTTCTGCTAAAAGGTAGAAACTTTGGATCGTTTGAAAACTTCCTTGAGAAAAAATATTGGTGCGAAAAGAGCAATGTATTCGAAACATTATTCACTGACGGGGTGATACACGACGACAAGTTGGCGCACTCAAATGATCAGTATAAAAGAATCATGGACATTGAAGGGAGTTAGCGATTAGAGTAATTAGAGTAAGCGTGTCACGTGTGTTCGCCGTGTTTGTATGTGATATGTGTTGAATGCAGTGTATCAATTGTGCGCTGAAAATGTTTATGCGCAAGACGTTTATCTAGTTGCAAATGTGGAAGCGTTGAAATAAACTCTGTTTTATCGGTTTCATATCTTTTTTTTTTCCTTTTAATTAAGCGGCGACTAGCGCCACCTGGATTACTCATTTCCAGTTTTAATTTTTGTTGCGCCTGCCATGTGGTGGTGAGTGCAAAAACCACACTCGTCTTTTTTTTCACCGGAAATCACGTGACTCGTTGCGTTTCCGCTTAAACGTTACAACCAACGATTACTAGGTACCTAGTAACATATGTAACAAGCAGTTACTAGCTTTTACCTAGTAAATTTTTCTGTGGCCTGCCGATAAGGTCGAAACCTTAAAGCGCGATGACGCAATAGCAGTTTCTACAACACGCGTCCTGCAAGTTACTCTGCTATCTGCACACCTCCGGCCCCTCCGGCCCCTCCGGCTCTTGTATCGTAAAAACAATGTCGAGATGGTGAACAAATTATATGCACCGTTAAAACGCTCAATACCTAGAAAGAGTGGTCATCCGCATGCGGGCTAAATACTTCCACCTGCATCACCTGAATCTATCTTGTTGAAAGCATACGCTCGTAACCCGCGACATAAACCCAAAAAATATTCTCCGAGGTGTTTGCTACGTTTCTGCGATAAACTTGAGCGTTCATGCGGAACGCAAGTTCGTCTGCTTTTTGCACAGGGGTTACGATGATGTTAGAACGCCAAGCTCTTATTGGCTGATGGAAAAAAAAATATAGTGCGTAGACCTCAAGGCATTTGGCAGTCTACCCACAATCCTCCAAATCACACCCAATCAGAGCACGGTGTTGATGTGACGTCACCGCAACTCCTGGGCAAGAAGCAGACGACTTGCTCTCCGCATAGCCAATGACAGCTTAATAAACGCAGGGTGTGGCTTGTTTTGTTCACACATCTTGCTGAGTGAGACATTCTTGCACTCTTACCGACCAATGCCGCAATCCGGCTGGGGCTGTGGAGCGATGAGAAGATGCTTAGAACGCCCTGCGTTTTTTTTTAAGCCGACAGCGACATTAAGCAACACTTTACACGTTCCGCAAGTTCCCTGTACACTAAAGTATGCAGCATCATTCATGAATCCTCCTAGCGTTTTCGTTACACATGGATGAGGGATGCTTGCTGTAATAAAATCAATTTCGACTCTTTCGGTGGAGACGAAACAAAACAACAACAAATAACACAAATAAACAGGAAAAGAGCAAAAGAGACGCCTCCGGGCAAGCACGCACAACGGAGCAGCGCCCCGGTGCCACCGCGCATCTCCTCAAATGCGTAAAAAAAAAAAAAAAAAAAAAAAACCGGCAGCGTAGGCAGGCGGACCGAACGAAGCAGACACGGTGCACGAAGACCCGAGGCTCCAGGAGGAAGGCTAGCCCAAGCTCTTTCTTTCCCTGGTTTCGCCGGGGAGGGATGCCGCGAACATGGCCGGCAAGCAAGGAAGGAGTCGATGAAAAACGACTCCCGCGGAGCCACTAATAGGCAAACAAGGCGGAGCTCGCTTGTCAGGGATGATTGCTGAAGTCCGGCGTAAACGCGGCCCACAGCTGCGCGCAGATTGCTGGCTCCTGCGTCTCCGTAGAGATGATGATGGTGATGATGCCCTCGGCCGCGGGTAGGGCCAAGTCCGCTGCCTGCACGATGATGCCCTACCCTCGGCGATCGGAGGCTCCCCGCGCGCGCGCGAGCGCTTCTGCCATAGAGGAAGACTTTTTTCTCACGCTGCTGGAAAGGGTGCGCAAAGGGTTCGGCTGCTCCGCAAGTCTCGGTACTGCTATACCATCAGTTCGTACCTGTGTAAATGGCGTGTGTGTGCGTAACGATCCGCGATGTAGTATAGCGCGCACGAGGCAGATTGTTAGGACTGCTCCAAAGACTGAGCGCGTGTTGCACATCAATAGGGAGTTTTCGTTAGATAGTTTCCACCCTCTGAAACATGCCGCAACTCGTTGCAAGATCCCGAACACTGCGGAAAAGACTAGCAACGTCTTCGTTGCTGAAAGCGAACAACGGAGGGGGAAAGACGACCTACGAAAACTCCATAATATTAGGTTTTAGTAGATTGTTCAGATACCTCCGAAACGGATATACCCGCTAAATGTGCGATGCCTGTGCAAATGCGCCAGCTGAGTATCGCTTATCGTTTTCGGAGTTATCACACAATCTACTATTCCCTAATGTCTAAACGGCTGGGACGAAGTTTTGCTGCTAGCGGCACCAGGGGCGTCGGAAGTGTTTGGGAGAGGGGGGGGGGGGGAGGCGGCGGGGGGGGGGAGGGGGGGGTTCTAATGGGGTGTGCCACCGGTTGCTTCTCACCTTATCGCATAAAGGCGCGCGCCGCCGGTATCTTTCGGTCGTCACTCGGTTGTTTCAGATTACCATTTCCCCCACTGTACCTTCCCCTTCCCACCCACGTCTATACCAATGTCGACATTGATTAGGAATCTTCGTATCCTTAACCCGCTACGAGGTCCTAGACACTACCGATAAGGCTAGCCAGGCATGCGCAGTGGCGGCATCTTCGTTGCGGACAGCGTAGTGGAGCGGAACAAAGGTCCTGCTAAACTTCCTATTTTTACGTCATCCCGCATGGGCACGGTGACTTTAAAGTTGAAGAAGCGTGTACCTACCTTCGTAGAAGGCTGCACCGTGATGAATCGTGCAGAAGCCTAGTTTATGTGAGCCAACCTAAGTTACTAACACACGAAGTCTACCAAACACATCCATACACACGCACGCACACACGCACACGCGCACACAGACACACACACACACAAAGCACGAAAGAACACTACTCACTTCTTTTCTCGCCTTCCGGCACCTGTGTCTCGAAATCCCTTCGCGAATGGATTGTTGTCGATCTTCAGCTGCGTTATCTGAAACGGAGAAGCACAACCGCATCACGCGACTGCGAAGTGGTTTTAAAGTTAACGTCACAAAATCTAGAGAAATTACCCCAGATCAATACAACCAGATCTAACTAAAAACAAAAACAAGAAAAAAACCCGGTGTAATCTGATTTGACTTTGAGCAATTCAAAGCTAAGCGATAATATACGTGAAAAAAGGGATAACAGCATTGGTGGCTTTTTTTAGGAAGATTTATTATCAGTGCACGCAAACGTGTTGCCCGCGGACGAAGCAAGTGTCACATTCACGTAGAACAAAATAGTGAGTTCTCCTAGACATTGTAAATGACACTTGTACAATCACTTTACAACTTTAATTACGCAGCAATTTTAGCGAAAGGCTAACCTGCATTTCCCATACTGGTGTAAAAAATATCTTGTATATTCATATGCACTTGTTAAACTGTATATCGTAGTAACACTATCGAATAATCACACTAATGTTGTGCAATAATGCCGTGTAAACGAAGGCGAAGAGTTGCGCAGAGTGTACAAAATTAATTGTAATTAAATAAAAAAAAAGTGAGTATCGTCACGAATATAGTAAGTAAGCGCAATAACGTCGTCACTTCATTATGTTTAGAAAGGAGTTGGCATTTTTTATCATGATTTGGTAAACGATCTTAAAGTTCATGATACATTGTTTCAATATACACATAAAAAGTAATAATATGCTCAAGCTGGTTTGGCCTAATACGGATGTATAAACAAACACTACACACATAGTATTCCTTGCACTATTTCGTTTGTTCTCGGATCATTTCGTATATCCTATAGACCTTTTCTGTGTACTCTCGTCCCCAGACACCTAATAGGCGTATCCGGTATGGGCGACGAAAAAATAATCGAACGTTTCAACCTTCAAATAGTAAAAAAATAAAGAGGAGGCAAAAGGAGAAAGTGTGACGGTTACGCTAGTGCCCTCTATTGGCGTGGCAAAGGCAAAACAATGTTTTCGCCCATACTGGAAGTGACGTCAATTTAAGATGGCGGTGCACTTGCAGAAAAGGTCTATAGCTCAGGGACAAATAGCAATCCTGGCATAAATCGCACACGCCGTGACGTATCCAACATAGCGGGAAGACGCCAGCTATCTCCATTACTTTTATTGTTTTAACCCACACCCGAATCGAAATATTTTGCCGCTTTGTTTAATGAAAACGAAACCTGTAATGTAGCAGGAATATATTTACAGTTCTCTTAAATGCTTATCAATATAGAAGAGTTGTAATTCGCGGTTAGAATCTCGCATAGCGCTGGAGTCATTCCAAACTTCTATGGCGCTAGCGAAAACCTCGCGATGTATACCCGCTCTCTTTGGATGGAGGGCCGGACTAGGAGTGTTAAAATTAATATTTTCTCAACCCTCTCTCTCACTCTCTCTCTCTCTTTGGAGTGTTACTGAAGACGTATGCGCCGAGAAACTGGGGGGGGGGGGGGGGGGGGGGGGGGAGAGGAGACGAGATTGCGTGGGGACTCGAAGCGGTATTCGCCCACCCCTGAATTATAATGTTTCTTTGTTCCGTTCCTTTATCATGTCTAACATTGTCAGGTATAGTCGGTGACAGCTCGAGAAAGGCAGGGTGTGGCTTATTATGCTAATTAACGCGTCTTGCTTCGTGTTTGGTACCTCGGCTTTCTTATCGGCTAACGCTGCATGCTCATTGGCTGCCAAAGGGATAACAAGCTGTGGTCGCAGAACACGCCACGCCCTGCTCTTCTTAAAAGGAGTACTCCGGCGTTGTTTTGTTTTGTTTCGTTGTCCCCGAAGTGTCTTAAAATTGTACAAACACACGAAAGAACATCGCTGAACTAGTAACCCAAATTTTAGGCCAAAATAAGTTTAATTTTTGGGGAAGGTATTAAATTTACCATTTTGGTCCCCGTAGTTTTTTCTCTGTTTCTCAAACAATGATTTTACAGGCAAGAATGAAAAAAAAGTGACGCCAACAAAAGGTAGGGGTTCAGTCTTCCGAATGTATAATTCGTTCCTCAGGGATTACAAACAGTTTCATGGTGTAGAATGGATGCAAATATAGGAAGCTCGCTCCAGCATCCGCGTCGCAGCACAAAAGAAATAATCGTAACACTCTTCTTTTTTTTTTTTTTCGACTGCCTGCTTGATGCCTACCTATACTAATAACGTCACGGCACTGAAAAACGCGGGTAGATTTGAATACTGGTTTTGGTATCCAATTTATTTTCCGATTTCACAATAACGTTTTGTGGATTACGCGATAATCAATCGCATACCGGAAAGGGTATAAGGCCGGGGATTCAGAAATAAAGTTATTTTGGGGTAGCTAAAAAAAAAAAAAGAATAATCGCCGGAGTTTTTTTTTTAAGGTGTCGCGAGCTCCAAAAATTACTGGAAGATTCGTTGGTGGATTCTTAGGGTATGCGTCAGCATGACCTTTGGGAAACGCAACACACGTCCATCCCACTTCGGAAAACTCTAACGCTGACACCCTTTTCTGTCTTGGCTTTCTCTTTTGCTTCCTCTATTTTTGCTGCCACTTTTTGGCCTCGTTACGGTGTCAGTGTTAGCGTTTCTCGAAGGGGGGCGTATGTGGCGTTTCCCAAGGGTCATGATAACGTATTTCCTAAGAATCCACTAATGGATCTTCTCGTAATTTGTTTCACCCCTTTTCTATACTCTGACTGTCAGAGTACGTCGACGCCCTTGGATAGGTCATCCATATCAATCGTGGAAAGAACCACATCCATACCACTCGTGGATGAAACCGCATCCATATCACTCGTTGAGGGAACCGCATTTATTGTTTTAACTACACACACACAACACAGCCCACGCACCGCTGCCACAGAAGCCCAGAGCGAAGAACATCCGGAGACGGCAGAGCGGCAACTGAGCACGCCCGTATTCCACCGCGCAGGGGCGCCTCCTACTCTCTGGCTCAGCGCCAGCTATGCGACGCTCCTTTGACGAAAACGCTCGTTTTGACGAAAACCCGGCGGTGTCTGTCAGTTTGTTAGCGCCGGGGGCCGGGGAGAGAGGGAGAGGGTGACGCGTGCTGACGTCAGCGCGTCTGACCACCGAAAGCGTCGTGCCCGTCACCTTGACCCCCTCCTTCTCTCTCTCTTCCCGACGCTGACAAACTGACAGACACCACCGGGTTTTCGTCACAGTGAGCGGTATAAAGCTAACGCGTTAAAAATCCGGAGCAACGACTTTCCCGTGGGTTGCAGCGATTGGCTCAGTCAAGTTCTTTAAAGGAAAGTAGACGCATCCAGATTTCTTAGAGTGTGTCGGTGACTATTTAAGTCTGTAGAGTTACGCGGGATTATGCACCCTGTAGTTTCCACGCATCGCTCTAATATAAGTCGCTTAAATTTGCACTCGTCCCTTGTGAAAAACAAAAACGACTCAATAACATATAACGCGTACAAACACATTGATACCAAAACATATAAGCTAACTCAGGACAGCACAGACACCCAATCAAGTGCTCGGGGCCCCGCACGGCGACAGTAACCCAGCGACCCAGTGAGTCGGCCACGAAAAAAACAGCCCACGTGTAATCTAAGCCTCGTCCTCCATCAGTCTTTACGCCAACCCCCGTGTAAACAACAACCGGACGCCTCGCTGTCAGTCAGGAAGTTCGTCCCATGCGCAGAGTCTTTGTCTCTTCTCTCATTTTCGTTGTTTCTCCACCAGCAGGGCGGGCGGGTGAGCTATAGACTCACACGCTCCTTTGTGTTCCCTCGTCGCTGGGCGCCCCCGCGGAGGCTGTCTGTGGCGGGGGCTCAGCCTTTGTTTCGGAGCTGTTCTTAAAACCGCGTCTACTTGTCACCTATCCCATTCTGAAGCGGCTCCAGCAGCCCGAAACTCGATCCATCTTGTGGCGAAGCAGAAGGCCTCTCATCGAGAAGACGCGGTTTTTTTCTCTCAGCCCGATCCTTTCTCAGCCGCGAAAGCTTCACTACCCTTTTTTTTTAGTTTCTTTTTTTCGTTGGCTTTGAAATCAGAGACGCCGCCGTTGTTTCCCTGAGATTGGACATCCATCTACTTGACGCGGACGGGAACAATGGCGCGTTACAAACTTCCCAAAGCGTCTCTCCTCTGTGAACCTGACCGCCAAGGAGAAGACGCTGCCATTCGGGACAAGAAAAGAAAAACGACCATTGTTTTGTTGAGACCCCCCGGCTTAACCCCCTTTCGTGACCACGTGGTGGATACTGTGACATATGACCGTTTTGTTTCCAGAACGGTTCAGTGTTCACTCCGAGAAATATAGAGCGTCTACTTTCCCGCAAAGCACCTTGTAGAACCAATCGATGCAATCTACGGATGGAATTCGGCGAATGAGGAGGTAGCGGAACAAGTTTTCGCTGTAACACTGCCCATCATTGCACTATGGTTAATATCATAACACGAACTGTTTTTGTTTTTTCCCCTGGTCTTAACATGTTTTTATGCTTGCGACAAAGTAGACGCTACAGATTTCCTAGAGTGGCAGCGTGAACTTCCGGCAATACTATCATGCTAAGAAAATACGATGTGCTAAGACTTTTTTTCAATATTAAAACCGTGCGCTCGCACTTACTCCTCGCAATACGATACGGAGAGAGAGCTACACAAGAAAAGGCAGAAAACCATTCGCCAGATTCCCCATTGCCAAATTTAAAACAACAGGGCGTCTATTTCAGATACCCCGTGCACCTCGTAAATTTGCAGCCTCTCAAAAGTGTGCGCGCCTACCGCCGAAACAACCCGAGGACTTGAGCTGGACGCAGGGAGGCCACGGAAAGACACGGACGACTTTCCACTGTCCCTCCAAACCCGCCGGGAGCAGTTCTCATTACACACTTGACCAGATCCGTTCGCTCGTTTGACCAAGACGATGCGTCACAGTTCGCCTCGTAATCAGTCAGCGAGCCACCAGTGTCGCAACCACGTCTACGAATGCACGTCACGTGAAAGCGAAAGCATTCCCGGCGGCCCACAAGGCCGCAGGTGTGGCACCTTCTGGCTGCGCGCAGTTGACAGAGGCAAAACACGTAACATCCGTGAAGGAACAAAAGGCGACCAAGGGGGATTCAGACTTGACACTAATGACGTTCCCCCTTGCTAGCCCCGCGCAGAAAGCAGGCGCCTTTGGGCCTTTACGAAATTGCGTACAGCGGCGTTGCTCCTCCGTCCGTCCCATAGGCGCGCCAGGATGCCTTATGGATGGCGGCTCGCGACTTCCTCGCTCAAGAAAAGATCATGGGTGGGTCCCGCAGCGCGTGAGTTTCTCCTGTGGCCTCCTTCTCCTCGTCGTGCGTGCGTGCGTGTGTCGCATTCCCACTTTCTGTTCTTTCTCGCTGTAATGTGCGCGGCGGTGGCCAACCCGTGGCGAGGCGACGCCAAGACGTGATGATCATTTGCGGCTTCTGACGCCCTTCCTTCGCGCAACCGCTCGCGCGGATCGCGCTCATTCCGCGCTCGCGTCTTTCCTGTTTCTTTACATTCCTTTTCTTTTTTTTAGAGAAAGGAAGAATTGATTATTTGAGAGGTGTGGGTCTCTGTACAAAAACAGATGCCAACGATGAGTAGGTGAATGGTGGGTCCCTCTCGTTAGGACGTTCTTCATCATTTGTCACGAAAAGAATATGAAAACATAACATTTAGTTGCGGCGATTCACATTAGGAACCGGAGACTCAGTCTCGTTTGAGTTGTTTATGTGTATCCGCAAACTTTTTTTTTTCCTTTTTACATAAAATAGACAATTTATGTGAATGTGATATTTCCTTGTAAGTTCGTTCGCTGTTATTTTTTTATTTTTTTTTTATTTACGTAAGTGTGCGTTTGTGAGCGGGAGAGTGCAAACGTTGTGCATGTTTGCAAGTGTGTTTGTCAGTGCGTGTCCAAGTGTGCTCCTGTATAGGTTTGTGAACGTTGCTCACATACTTATCATGATATTCTGACCTGACTATATCGAAGCTGGCTGTTAATGACCTCGGGCAATATGACGGAACTGTCATCAAGGGAAATCCCCAGATCATAAAAGAGGCACGTTTGAATTGATGACAGAAAATAAACCAAATGACGCATATCTCGATTTACATTGTATCTAAACCACCCCCCCCCCCCCCCCCCAAGAAAAAAAAAAAAAAAACTCAAACGCAAACGACGACGATCGCAAGGATAACACTCTCATCCAGTCCACGTGGCTGCTTCCTTCCGCCGCAAATGGTATAATGTCGACAATCCTGCCCTCCTGCCGCCGCATTAATAATTACAATATTCGAGCGTACCCGGTCTGACTTATACATGTCCGCGGCGCAAGCAACGTCGCATGCAGGAAGAAGCCAAGCATGCGAAACACGCCGCCGACGGCTCATCCCAGCACCCCTCTTTCCATGACCTTTCCCAGTTGCATTCGAAACGGCGGCGGCGGCAGCGGACACTGAGTGTCCCGGGTCGAAGCCGGACCGCGACCATCGGTCATATACCGCGGGCTCCACCACGCGTGCAGGGCCGTCAAGGCGTTCGCGTCGCCCTCCCTCGGGAAGCGACGCACACGCGGCGCCCCGACGTCTGCATAATGACGCCGCGGCAGCCGCATCGTCTGCCGTGATCGATGTGGACGAGCGCCGACGCTCGCCGCGCGCCAAGCGGCCGCCAATGGCGACTCGGGGCGAGCCAGCAGCAACGTTCGTCGCAGCGGGGCGCTTCTAATAGCCATCATGAGCGGCACATAAATCATGGTGCTTCATGCGCGAGATGTTATCGGACTCCGACGGTCCGAAGCGCCGTTGGTCGGACGAGTCGAAGGCTCTTGGTAGCGCTCGCAGTAGGCGGCTGTGGTCGCGCTACCAGCGCGCCATCTATCAGACGGATTCTCGATGACTTCTGCCAAAGAGCGATCGACTGGCGGTGGCCGATCGTATACCGTAGGTGGCCCGACCGGATCGGGCTCTTCGTCTCGCGTCGGTTCGGCCGCTAAATCCGGCGAAATAAAAGAAAGCTCCCGTCGAAGACGGTCGAAGACAGCGTGAGGCGGCGGCATCTGTCGCTGGCTTCGTATACTTTCCAACTTCCGCGCTGTTCATGTTTGTTACGGAGCTGCTACTAGATTTTTTAGATTCGACGTCTCTTGCTTCTTTGCTTTACGTCGCTTCTTTCGTTGTTTCGACGTTGCGACTGATTTGTGTGCGTGTCCCTGCAAACGGAGATCTTCGGTAGCTTCGAAACTGGCGGTGCAGTTCGATGGGTCGCGCTGTCCGTTATCTATGGTGACGTCCACACGGTTGCCGACACTCACTCGTATATCGTTCCGATGCAGCGACGATGGTGTTTGGATACATGGTATTTGAAGTTATTTATGCGACTTGCTTTTCGAATGCGTTTACCGTCATTAGAGCAAGAGAGCGCCTTGGCTCTGAGGTCTAGAAAACGTTGCCAAGCCGGAACTCGCGGCACCGACAGCCAGCACTGCGCAAATAGCACATACTCCTGAACGAAAATACGTAGCATACATCTTGTGCGAGTCTCGTGTCAGGAGAAAAGCATACAATGTCTTGGACTAACTGGCACGAACAACTCTTGAGTATTGGTCACACCTTTCGGCTGGTAATGTGGTAATACTGCCGCGAAGTTCTTCTCGCGCGAATGTTTACATTTAGCTTATCCTTATAGTTTTGTTTTCTTTGCGGGTTCCCGACTCTTTCCGCCGATGCTGGTCGTCTCCCCGGCACGGCTCATGGTTTCTACTGTAGTCTAGGGGCCCCAGATTTGGTCGAACGTGAACACTGTAACAATACACTTGTTTATAGAGCTCCGCGTCGGAGGTGTTTTGTCTCGTGCATGTCTGCTTTTAAGATCTCCTCTTCGGAGGTGGTTTTTTCCTGTGCATAACTTTCTTGTGGATTGGGGCTTCGGATGTGTTTTGTAGTGTTTATAGCTGCTTTTGGGAGCTTTCAAGGATCCGGGACATCAACTACCTGCGCCATCTCTTGGGAAATGAGCACAACAGCCAAATAACAATAATATTTACCGGATAGAAATCAAAATAACGGAAAGCACTTACAGATATATTAAGGCAAGTTAAATTTATTAATCCAGGAAAATTTCCATTACCCTATAACTGTTTTTGTAGGTTCCTAGAGAAAAAAAAAATATATTTCCTCCATCACTCCGATAGGAATCTCCCTTCCGATTTTAGTTCTATCAAACTTATGAAACAACGATTAGGTATTTCACAAAGTTCCCAGAGGCATATATAGTAGGGACTGTACGCAATCGAATTTCCTATGCATCTCACCTATCCAGGCACGTAGCCAGGATTTTGTTTCGGGGGGTGGGGCCCGCCCATGACAAAATGCTGTATGAAGGGGAGGGGGGAGAGGAGAACCCAGGAAAAGAAAAGATTTCGGGGGGGAAGGAGGGCCCCCCCTCTGGCTACGTGCCTGCACCTCTCACTGAAATCTCCTACGTTCTCTGAGATATAATTAGTTAAGTTTTCACATCTTGCCCTGCACATGTATCTTTCCTGCAGCATGACGAATACTACAGGAAAGACAACTTTACATTTTCGCAATAACATTTATGGAAACGACGTTTTCGCGAGCCCATTATTTTGCCGCACTGGTACAATCTTAAGTTTTGAAATATATTTCTGGCATATATCTCTTTGAGGCACAAGGAACGGAAGACCTCACAGCCCCTCCGTAGAGTTGCAAGCATTTTGTCAACAGCCTAATTATCGGTAATCAGAATGTAAAAAAAAAAAGGATTGGCGTTATTGCGTTTGGCTAGAGCCTTCTGTGAGTTAAACTTCACATCCCAAGAAAATACAGTTAATAGGTCTGCGGCAAGCGCCTGATCATTTTTTTTTTAAATTTCTTACTGCCTTATATCCACTGTGAGCGTGGTAAAAAAATAAAAGAAGTCAGGCAGCTCCGTCCCGATTTGGCACGTTTTAATCCTGCCTCCTAAGATATATTAATTCTATACTTTAAACAAGCAGCACAGAATGCAACCTATCTCCGTCAGAACTGCGTGATATATAGGATTCCTAGACCGTAACGGAGAGCAGGCATGTTATGCGTGAGCAGTCTGTACCCGTTACTGAAAAAAGTAACCAATTACAATTACAATTAATTTATTAAAACATGTACCTAACTGATTAGAGCAATAATTTCCTGCATCACAAAAGTAAGTGAAAAATTATCAGAAAGTAATTGATTTCTTTTTGATTAACCAGCTCGCCCTCCTACTTGCTTTATCTTTCGACGTTACTTTTTTAAACTTTTGATTACGAAATCAAAAATGCATACATATGTTCAAAGTGGTTACATTTTGTTTCTTTTTGTCATCGACACAGTGTTAAACTTCAACGGCAGTTGTCGTCGAAGTTCTCGTCAGTCTTCTTCCCACGTTTGCTGGTGAAGATATCTGCCGCGACTCTGATCGTGGTGAAGACCCTGATGAAGATAACTTCCTGCACTTAGTACGCTCTATAGACCTTTTCCACAAGGGCGCCGCCATCTTGAATGTCCGTTACTTCTGATATGGGCGAAAACATACAGGGAGTCCGCGAGAGAACCGAACTCTGTTTTTCGCACCGCAAAAATAAACTACACATTGCGGAGAGCTCAAACTCTGTCAGAACGTAGCCCTAGCCGTTCGAGCAAGATAGTAAAGTTTCAGCACCAACCGCTATTTTATTCAAATTTATTAACGATTTTTTGTAAATTTTAATGAAAAAATTGGCAGCCGACGGAGCTCACGAATACATGGAGCTTCTATGGTGTCAGAAACCGAAAACAAGCGAAAATTGGCTCCATTTTTCCCATCGAAAATTTCAGAAAATCACATACCTTTTGAATAAGATAGCATTTGGTCCTAAAACCTTGGCATCTTGCTCGAACGGCTGGGGCTATGTTCTGACGGAGGTTGAGCTCTCCGCGATGTCTAAGTCATTTTTGCGATGCGAAAAAAAAAAAAAAAAAGAGGGGGGGGGGGGGGTTCGTTTTTTCGCGGACGCGTGGTAGTTTTGCCGTCAACACGCCAATAGAATACATTTAGGATATAAGCGTAACCTTCACCTAATCTTGTTTAGCCTCCCCTCTATATTTTTTTTTTTCATAATATTTGTAGGATGATATGTGTTATTATGTTTTCGTCGCCTATACCGGATATTCCTACCAGGTGATTGGGGACGAGATTAAACGAAAAAAGGTCTATACAAGCACGCGCTGGTGAAGTCTTTCCAGATGTAATTGGGGGGGGGGGGGGGGGGTTCTTTGTCGCGGCTAAATTAGGTCAGTGCAGAACGCAGTCGTCATGTTGCGGCAAATCCGGATCGTAACAACCCGTACACAGGAAACGAGGCGCTCTCGACAGCTCGACAGTCAAAACGTCGCTGAGCGCGTTGACATTATATTCCTTCTGGTCTCAATTGGTATATTTTTAATGCGAAAGCATTATCTCTCCCATTGAGTGCAGTGAACCGACGTCATCAGTTTTTGAAGCCGCGCCAAACGGTACCTTCCCCTGTCCCAATGAAGCGAAGCCTGTCGTCTGTAGCAGAAATCTGATGGATAAGCTCCCATTGGCTAGCGAGCGTCATAGTTTCAAGGAGCGAAGCTGCCATTGGCTTTCGCGCGGAGTAGTTCCAAGGAACGCCACTAGAGAAGCCCTCTCCATGGGGGCGCAGCGCACGCAGCGGCCCGGCCGCCAGTAAGAGGGAGCGGCTGGCCGCAGAGCCCGCACGGGCAAACTCCGAGAGGCTGCACAGCTCAGCCGTCGGCCGCTACCTCGACAGTAGCGAAACGATGCCGTCCACGCCAGTATACGCCGCAGACGAACCAAGGGAGCGGAAGAGCGACATTAATGCTTTCGCATTCACAACTCATAAGATGTGCAATCATGCTTTCGCATTCACAACTCATAAGTGCTCAGGTGTCTTCGGAATTTGTTTAGTCGTTTAGAGGTCAAAAACGTGTCCAGCGTTGGTGCAACTTAGACGAGTGACGCATGAGCAGAGAGAGCGATTGTTTACGTAAACTTTTAACTCGATAATTTTAGCCCATTCGGAAACTTATAACTGATTACTTGTAGTTGAATACAGAAAACTTTTAACTGAATTACAGCGAACGTTACCACGCGAAAGTAACTGAAGAGTTAGAAAGTTACAATGAAATGTAATTGACTATAAGTAATCAGTTACCTGTAACTCGTTACGTATAAGTCTGTGCGTGAGGTAGTGAAAGTGGGATTGAGGTTCTTACCAATGAGGAAGTTGACCAAAGAGTCCAGGGGGAGTACATTCTGGCAATATTTCGAGAGGACTTGTCAGTTTATTTGAGTATAGCTGGTCATGCTAGGTGCGCGTTTTGAACTGCTTAATTATTAATTATATATTTATTTTTACAGTTTCGCATGCAGTCTATTGAATGTGTGTTTTTGATATTCAAGCTGACGCTGGCTTGCTTTAGTACAAGGGAAGAGATAAGAAAGAAGCACGAGGGAGATGAGAGCATGCCGAGATTTGCTCCGGTTCTTGAGATAAAGGCGTTGACTGGCGCAGGGCCACTTCCAAAGAATCCCGGTCTTAAAGAGCGAACCTACAAAATATGTGGGGAAGTGCGCCCCCGCCAGGATCCTGCAGCGTTCAGCCTATATGACGGAAAATTAGTCAAGCATGAGTTCTGACAATTGTACTACATGATTGCCAGGGATCTTTGCGAGATTCATCCCGGTTGTTGAGATAAAAGGCGATGAATGTGGCTACTTCGAAAGAATCAAGTTCCGCAAGAGCGAACCTACGAGTTTCTTGGGGCGTCTTTGTCAGAAACGTTCAGGATTCCACGTATACGGGCTACAACAATTGAAGTATTTAGGGTAAGGTGGGGCAAAATGAGACGCGGGGCAGACGTGACAGTTTGTGTTTAGCGTCATCCATCTCCTAGACAAGCAATCGGAGTACGTTCAAACTTCACCTAGAGATACCGTGCCCTGTACACTTTGCACGAGTAAATATTGGAGAGCTATCGGTAACAATGTTTTAGAAAACAATGAAAGCGGTGTTGAGGTTGACGTGTTTACCCCCCCTAGAAAAAGGCGCAAAATTCAGCGCGAGGTTTCGCTTCGAGTCCTGCACCCCGGTTGGAACCCACTATTCCGTCAAGGTAAGCTTTAATTTTGTTGGTATGCTTTATTAACTACATGCGGACCAAATTTGAGCGATCTGTAGTTGCGTTTTTAACTACATAATTATTTACGTCGTCTCATTTTGCCCCAAAGGGGGGAGGGGGGGCAAAATGAGACATTATACAACTTTCAGATATTGTAGTTTTGTTTGATGTTTCGCTTGTTCCATTTAAGAATATGTACTGAGCATAGTGTCAAGATATCTCCGAATATCCCCATCCTGTGTTTCTTTTTTTTAATATTAAAGCAAATATAAAAATTATTATTGAAATGAAATTGTTTTGTCTTATTTCGCCCCACCTTACCCTACCCAAATAGGTGTACATGATGTTTACCCGGAAACTTCCGACCCGGTTGTTGGGATAAGAGGCGCTGAAGTTAGCCAGTTCGACAAAATCCCTCTTCGAAGGAGCGAACCAGTAAGATTTATCAGGAAGACGCTTCCTTTTGGAACCCGCAGTGAATCGATGCTTACGGCTGTGAATATTTTGAACATGTTGCCAAGTATTTGAACTGGTTGATTACCAGTGAACTTTGCTATATCCGACATGGTCGTTGAGATAAGAGCCGCTAAATTTGTCATTTTTTTTAAATCCTGACCAGAAAAAGCAAACTGCGAGTTTTTGAATCGTGTACTTTCTGAACGGGAACCAGCTATAGTCCTATGTGTTTATATTTTGTTTACTTCAAAGGTAAATAAATACAGCGAAAAGGGATACTCAATACTCAAGGTTAGTCACACATGAACGGCATATTCGTAGTTTATTAATTGTTGCGGAAACAATGAGGGGCCAGAACTGAGAGATGGTGGGAATACAATATGCTTGTATAACACACAAAAATTATTAAAATGACGTTAATGTACAGTCGCGAGTAATATAAAAAAGGCTGACCAAGCGTCTGAATTTAAACTTTTCGAACGCTTCTTCGCCCGGAAATGTCTGTCCATTTGTGTTAGGCATTGACACAATTGGACAGACATATACGTTTTTTGTTTGTTTGTTAAAAGATCATTGTGTGTCAACGCGGAGAAAATGTCCGACGCTCCGTACGCGGCGCCTGAAAGAAGGCAGAAAGGCCATAACATACAAAGGACATTACGGCTGACTCATCGTATATAAGACGTGTCGGAAGGCCCATGATTGTTTGTTGCTGCGACAAGTGCACACCTGCGGCCTTGGAGGCCAAGATGCCACGTATATATTCAGCTTGGTGGGAATTGACCGATACGTCGGCCATTTCGTTGTAGATATGTATGGCGATGAATCCGATTCGCCGCCAAACAACGTAGGAGTCTCGTTAGTTTACGTGACTCATGTGATGCTGCCATTCACTGAAGCCAGGCCATATTCGGCCTTTTTTTTAATGTCCTCTGACACGCCAAAAAAAAAAAAAAATTAATTTTCATGCAAGGCGCTAAAATGCTGTATCAGGACATCACCAAAAAATGTTTTACTTTAGAGTTGCGTAGTTTTGTTTTGTAAAAAATAGAAATACGAAGCCCAATTCAAAGTGCCCGCCAGTGCCCTGTGGCGTAACAATGTACCGCAAGCTGTCGGGGCGGTCAGAAGGGAGGCATCGCCGAAAGTCACGTGAGTTTCATCACTCCTGGTGCTTACCGCGACCGCGTGTAATATATTTTTATATATTTGTTTTTGTTATTCTCCGCACCTCCGCGAGCAATCCAAGAAGACAAGGTTTCTTTTATTTGCTTTTCATCGCCTAATGTTGCTGTAAAGGTAGAAGAAGATGAGTCAGTGAACCTAGTAAACAAGTTTTACTCATGTTCTAGACAAAACACGTACTTTATGCTCGACGTTTACTTGTACTTGGTACACTCACCAGTTCGTATTCTCTAGACGGCAGGCATCTTCAGCCTCGAGACTATTCGATGATTCGACGACCTCGGTGTCTGAACCTTGAGCAATGCAATCGGGCGTGTCGTATGCTAGCAACCTAATTTCTGCGAGCGTTCTAATATATTTTTTTTTTCAAAACTCGATAGCTTGTTTTGTGCCCAGTATGACTCTGTACCATCGGACTGATGACATGCACTCGTACACTGGCTTGTACTCGCAACGCTTTCATCATTGACCTCCATCACGTCGATCCACTGACTCTTCGTCCTCAGCTTTTACAGCACGCAAACTAACCAACGGTGCAGCGATAAAAAGCTAGTGGAACTGAAACTTCGTTTTCTACGATCTCTCGTGAAAAAGACCAGAATAAGAAAAGAAAAGTCTTAGGCACGGTCGCGGAGAGCACACGGAGTGAAACTCACGTGACTTCTGGTGAACCCACTTTTAGTGACATAGGTCGATGCCTCCCTTCTCACCGCCCCGACACCTTGCGGCACATTGTTCCGTCACAGGGCACTGGCGGGAACTTTGCATTTTTTTGGCGTGTCAGAGGCCCTTTAAGCACGCGACGTCTTGATTAGTTGGCGCCATGTCGGATTTTGGTAACTTTTGAAGCATGTGACCTCCCGATGGGCTTGTCCCAGGTTGGATTCGGCCATCTCTTTAAATCACGTGACGTGCTGACTGGCCGTTGTCAGGTCGGATTCGACTATCTCTTTTACGCGTCCTACACGACTCGTGGGATGGCTGGTCCTGCATGTGTCTCGCGCTTTGGCCAACAAAGAAATAGTGACAAAAAACAATTGAGCTATCAATAGGAATATTAAACATGCGCATTGTTTCTTCGGCTGTTATGAATGTGTCGTCAGTCCCTGCTTTTCCGGCCATTTGTTGCTGAGTCAACTCTTACTTTGGCGACATTGAGTATTCAGCAGTGCATTGCAAACTGGGTGAGCTTTATATGCTGATATAGCTCACACAATTTCGTGTGAGATTCGCTCGTGAAGGACATATATTTCATAAAGAATACAGAATTACTACACTATTAGGCGATTAATCGCACACCTCTTTTTGCCTATTTAACCTTATCTCAGTATTTATAGCGTAGAAAATCGCGTTACCCTTTCTGTGCGTTCACTGGCCCGACCAATGCATGGTTTTGCGCTATCATAAAACTGCAAAGCAAAAAAAAAAAAAAAATGATGCCCGACGTAATTGCGCATTGAAGTTATACCCGATTACTACCATTCATTTTTGTTTTATTAGATAGCGACTAAAGCTTCCAAAAACAAAAATCCCACTCCACGCACTCTCCCGGAAAGCTGGCCATGATTTGAAAAGTGTTTCTTTTATTGTCTATGCGGTTTGCTTATGGGAGGTTAATGTTTGCTTTTGGCTCCGAGCTTTTTCATTGGCGCTAAGAAAACATATGGGATTGGTTGTCTAGATGAGCCCAGAATGCTGCAGAACTCAATATAAGCAGCCCCCCAAGAACCGCAGAGGTCTTGGCTCCCGGATACCAAGCCTTGACCATCACCCTTGCCTCCGGAGGCAAACCTACACGTCCGATCGTTTGCGACTGTGGAGTCTTCCGCCCGCTAACTTGCACACTCGGGACCCCTTACGACTGTGGAGGAGTTTGGCTTGTCCGCTTTTGCGTAGATCCTTGTTTGTAAAGTTCGGTTGTGGTCGAGGCACCCGCTCGAGGTGTGGTTGAGCATTAAGGACTACAGGGGACATTTCTTGAGGTCAAATGAATTTCCCCCAATGTGTTTCTTTCTGAATGGTGTAATCTAAAAGGACAGACACGGAGTTTCGTGTCTGTCCGTCCCTTTTTGCCCCCTAGCTCTAGGGTTACTATGTCTATATTCATGTCAGTTAGTTAATAAACAGTTAATTGGACAAATCAAACGAACAAGAGAAAAGACACAGTTGATTACGCGACAATACTTTACCGCAAAGAAGCAACTCGCTGACATCGATTAAACATAAAAGTCAAGTTATTTATACTTTAGGAATCATGATAATTACGTGGCTGAGGCTAATTATATACGGTTGAATGTTTGCAAAAGACAAGTAACAATAAACACAAATCTAGACAATAAAGAGTTGCGAGCAGGTAAAGGATGTATCTTGCTTTAAGGTAAGGTAACTGAATATTGGATCTGATCTATAGAATAGCCACATAATGTTTTACAGTCAAACTTGTAGTTTTTTTTTTTTTTTCTCTTAGCAACCAAAAGTATCTGATTATCTATCTCTGCGATCTTGATAAGTCGCCTCGAGCTGCCGAACTGTCATGGGAGCTAGCAGGCGCTTCCAAACAAAAGGGAGACCTGACTCCTAACTAAAATGCCGTCAACTTGCATTCCGCCGTAGAACCTTCTCTCGTTCGAGTATGCAGACACTAATCAAAATCATCCCAAAAAAAGGTCCGGCTCGCAAACGCTGCGCTTCTCATTTTTCATGGTCTCCACATTGTGTTTAATTAGCACTAGCTGCCTGCTTCACTGGAGTAATGATGATTTCAACTCGCTAAGGAAGCTACGGCTAAACGTTTAGTGCGTGAGAGTGAAGAACATATTTTAAATGCGAGTCGACGACGAGCCATTTCAGAATAAGCGAGATTTAGTAGATCGCTACTATGGCCGTTAGCGATAGGATGTATGCGCAAAGGCGTCGCCGGAGTATCGGGTGTCGTTATTGCAGTTGTCGGAACAATCTACTAAAAATCCCCAATGTCTCTCCCTCTCGCTGAGTAATAAACGGCCAATAAAAAATGACTAAAAATAATCAAGGGTAGGCAAAGCTCTTTGTGTGGTAACTTTTGTCGAATTAACTACGGCAGCTGAGAGGAGCAACAGGGTGTCGAGGCTGCGTCGTACACTTCCCAACTTCTAAAGAAAGAAGACTCAAAATACGTGTATACAGGCATGTATAAAAAAAGGAACACGACCAGCCTCCTAGTTCTAGGGAAGCCATTCCCTCGACGATAAGAGCTGATAAGGTAACGAACCGAGTCTTTCTTTACAAGGAAAAGGTGGCAAGCTTAACTAGTGGAGCGGGAAGCCTTTACGCACTCCTCTGCCTCAATACAGTGCCGCCGTGTCTTTTCCCGAGTCTGTGGGGGAAGTATGTACACCCACCCAGACTGGGCTGGCGCCTATACCCGAGATGCCATCGCCGATAGCGCTCTCAAGGAACGGCCACAGGCGCCGAGAATCCCCCACCGGACAAAAGGGATGTGGGCAGAGTGACGCTGAGCCTCAAATAAGCCAAGGGCCACTTTCCCTGGAAGGTTCTCGCGGGACCTCCCGCCAAGTCGGCGGCTCTTTCACACCTCTCTCGAAATCGAGTCGCCGGAACGTTTTCGGCTTCCGCTAGTGGCTCCAAGGTAGGGGGGCAAGCAGTGAGCGGCTCGTTATAGGTGTCCGCTGGTTGTCTCTTCGCGGTGTAGTTGTTGTGTAAGTGGAGTCGGGGGAAATGGCAGGCCTAAACGGCGGCAAACGTGGACCTGAGCGGTTGGACCTTTCACTTGGAAATGGTATGTATGCGATGTTCTGGGAAATCCGTCTGTCTTTTGGGGTTCTTCTGCGCAGCATTTTTGTTTTAGTAACGTAAAAGTTTAGACGATACAATAGGTTCGTTCAATTTACCTGCATCATCCTACACTGGAGGAGAAAAGTGAAGCGCGGTGCAGTTAAGTTTAGGACAATGTACAAAGTGCCCCCCTTAAAAAAACAGCAAAAAAAAAAAACGTACAGATTTTAATTTTCCACAAATATAAACGACACATTTGCCGAACGCTCATTATCTGCCCAAATGTAGCTCTAGCGGTGCGAATCAGATGCCAAAGTTTCAGAACAAACCATAATCTTATTCAGAACTTATAAGTTTTTTTTTTTTTTTTTTTTAATTTAAGTGCGAAAATGGCAGCCGGTAGAGTCGAACTTACTTGATCGAATGACGTTTTAGCGAACGCCCACGTTTCACCGAATGTGACTTTACCGAATATATATATATATATATATATATATATATATATATATATATATATAATCGGTTTGATTACGCCAACTACTCATATCATGATTTGTATAACTTTTATGCTGCGTATCCGTCAGATGACGTCCTCTGCTTAGATGCGATTGACAAAGCAGTCGCTGCTTTGACTAATATTGTGATGACCGGCGTGAACAGCTTTATACAGCGAAAGCAAACTGACCGATCAAAGAGATATCCACCTTAGTTCTTTCGCAAACTAAAAAGTTGAATGCGAAAAAAATTAGCCTTACACCGTGTTTTTCACATGACTAACTGCAATTAATATTATGCCAGATTGAGAATATGCAGAGCTACGAGTAAAGAACAGTGTAATCGTGATAAAGATTATTATCGAAGACATGTCAAAGGTAGTGTTTCTAAACATCGCCAGGAGTTTTGGCGTTAGGTATAGGTCGAGTTCTACGTCACTAATGATAGACTTCTGACCCAGATACGCTCTGCAATCAATTCGCCAAGTTCTTCTTGTCTACCTATTCATCGGTTATTGTTGATAACCGATGAATAGGTAATACAAACATTGATACCGACATTCGTAACACAGATATTACACATGTTGTTCATAACCATATTCTTCCTCATATAATTAGCTTTGTCGATGTTGATTGGGCAATTAATCAGCCCCCGTCCAACAAACCACGTGGGCTTGATGGCATACCGAATTTTATAGTTAAGGGGCGTGTTGATATACTGGCTCCTATTCCAAGTCGCATGTTTTCTATGTCGATGAAGCAATCTGTCTTTCGGACCGCTTGGAAAAAGGGTTTACTAACCGCTCCTCCTAAATCAGGCACTTCAACAAATGTTGAAACTATAGACAATATCATTGCTCTCCGCATTTGGTTTCCTTAGGCGTTAACTAATGAAAACACCATCTAGTGTAAGACTTTTAGCTCATAACAGTTTTGTGCGATCGAAACTTGAATACGCCAGCCTTGTTTCGGATCCCTGCACTAAAAAGAACATTTCTAAGCTGGAGATGGTTCAAAGGTGCGTTTTCAGATTCATCAATGGAAAAGTTAAAATATTAGACTCTCCATCGCACCTTATGAAAACGAATGGCATAGCCCCACTTGAGCTGCGTAAAAGCTCTCCAGACAAAAATGTTTCTTGCTTATTGTACGAAACAATGTACGGCTTGGCACACATAATCACGTCATCCCGTTAATGTCAGACCTACGAGGCACCATAATCAATTTTCCCTAACACCAATCTTTGCACGCACTAATTGTTTCAAATGTTCATTCTTTCCCCATCTCGGAATGAAACTCTCTACCTTATAGCGTTTTTGAGGCTGCCAATATTTGTAATGCCACTGATGGTTATTTCTACTAGATGTACTATCGCGGACAATATGAGCTGAAACACCACTCCGGCCTGTGCACGGTACTACCTGCGCCGCCTGTCGCATCGCTCCCTAAACACGGCGCTCCCTGAGGCCGAGATGAATTCTCACTTGCGCTCACTGCGCCGCTGCGCTCTTCCGGCAATCTGCAACGAAAATATTGGCCGACGGAACCACCATCACGATGCGTGTACCGTGTAGCCTAATGTTCACGTTTACAGCTAACATGCATTTCAGTGCATTTCAAGAAAGCGTCGAAGTCGAAAACGCGTTGTCACGCTCGTATCTCCTCGAGGAGCGCTGCCTGACGAAGCTGCCTCGGCCCCCAAAAGGAGCGCGATCTGAATATCATCGAAAACATTTGGAGGCGCATCAAGGTAGCCATGTCACGGCGTCCCCTCCACCACGCCACTGCACACAAATTGTGAAAAGCAATGAGATGAATGGGAGTGGCTTCGCGCTGAGCCAGACTTCGTTGCCGCGCTCTATGATTTCTTACGAGATAGGATGGGAGCCGTAGTCGCGGGTCAGGGGAGAATGACGCGGTGTTAAATTATTGTGTAAGCTTTACTGCGCCTCAGGACCCCCTAAAGCGGACTTCTGCCGATTGGAACACAGCTTGATGCTACGGTTCCAACACACTGTTTGACGCCGTTAACCACGCATACTTTTGTGTGGTGCCTCCTTGATCCCGATCTTCTTGTACAGTGCAGTTGAAATTCCACGCCGACTATTAACCTTTTGTGTCTGACATTTTCCTCTGCAAATATTCTTTCGATTAAGTTTCAATCTCCTTCTCCAGGCAAATATATGACTGTTTGTCCCACTTTATTAATACTAGGAATTTGTAAACAAACAAACTGGTGTCAATTGTCAGCAACTTGTTTTGTTTGAAACAAACACGTGGGCCCAGTAATAAAGAAACAATACTTTTGACCCCTTTCATACCCCCAATCAAGGTTACAAAACCATCTCAGTAGCTTGTATACGCTTACCATTTTTTTTAAACATCTGTGATCAATGAAAAAGAAAAAAAAGTAAATACCTTGGAGCCGGACTAAATCCGGCTTAGATCTTAGCCTATATTTTACGATGTCCTACTTTGTGCATGCACCTATAATAAAAAAAAAAAAACCTGCAACGTCTTTTGATGCGACTTTCAAAAACGATAATCGCAGCTGAAATTTAAGACACTTCAATATTTTTTCATCACCAGTCAGCGTTCTTTCTACGGGATTCTGCGCGATAGAGTAAAGTAAATCAATTCCAAAACAGGGATGACAAGCGTAATATTTTGTTCCCCCCGCCATCCTACCACACACTTGCCCGCGGTCGCACCCGCCGTCTCGCTTGCAGACGGCCGGAAGAGCGCAGCGGCGCAGCAAGCGCGAGTGAGAATTTATCTCGTACTCAGGGTGCGCCATGTGTGCGGAGCGATGCGACAGGCGGCGCAGGTAGTACCATGTGCCGGCCGGAGCGCTGTTTCAGCTCATATTGTCCGCGATAGTACTTACTTTTTCCGTATCAAATATAGTGCATGTTAGTATTTTGCACGTCACTGTCCTGTTTTGCATTTATTGGCATATGCCTCGAATATGTATATTCATGTGTTTTATTTTTGGTTTCAAAAGTGCTTACTTGTATTTTACTTTTTGTCATTTCCACTCCTGCTTGGGCCAGTCTCTTACCTGCATTATGTTCTAGATAAAAAAAAAATAAAAAAATTCGAATGTTTTCGAAAAAATTAGGTATGAGCATTTGACATGTTGTTTTAAGCTTCGTAATACCCGATTTAGGGCACTGTTTCATGAGCGGCAGGTCTGTTGAAACAAATTTTGTGTGTGTGTGTGTGTGTGTGTGTGTGTGTGTGTGTGTGTGTGTGTGTGTGTGTGTGTGTGTGTGTGTGTGTGTGTGTGTGTGTGTGTGTGTGTGTGTGTGTGTGTGTGTGTGTGTGTGTGTGTGTGTGTGTGTGTGTGTGTGTGTGTGTGAGACACACACACACACACAAACTCCGGGGGAAACTGATGTTTCCCCCAGAGTTTGTTCTCGAGAGCAAACTGACGCCGTGTATTTTGACTTTATAGCCAGGCATTCGCAGAGGATCTCAAGATCTATAAAACTAGTGAGACATTAAATTATTGTTCTCTACTGCAGGAAGACATCAATGCCATATGTCAATAGTGTAAAGACAATAAACATGACCTTAATGCACTGAAAAAAAAAAAGTAATATCTTTCACGCGTAAGACTAATCCAACCTATTTTGTGTACCACTTAGAAGGTTCGATGATTATGCGCGTTACGATTGTGAAAGATCTTGAAGTGATGCTTGACAAAAAAGTTAACTTTAACTCGCACGCGTCCTGGTACAATTCCAACATTTAGTAAGTGTTCTTCGAATGTTTTTTCTTCACTTAGTGCTTTATTGAAGTATAGTTCTTCCAATACATGACTTCTGCTCTGTGATTTGGAATAGCTTCAGCGTTACAGCTTCCAAAAATGTGGAACGTGTAGAGAAAAGATTTACCAGAAGTTATCATTTTAAATTCCTTCTTATGACTCAGATGCCTACGACGAAGTGCTTAGACCATTGCAAATTACTAACCTTGCATCAACACTACGTTCTCGCGACCTTGTATTCTTGCTTAAATACGTAGATTTCTATTACAATATTAGCTCTCAGATCTCATTTACTGACTATCATACACCCGGCAGAAATGTTGGTCATAATCGCACATTCTATTTCAATCTTACTGAATTCACGTCACGCTCAGGCCGTCTTCACAACTATTTCAATCATCAGGTATCAAATGACATTTACATTTTCAACCCTAAATTACCCCAATTTAAGAAGCGCTTAGGTCATGTATTAAAATAATGTTTATGCTTTGTAAGTACTCAATATTGGTGTTGTTACTTTTTTGTTTAAAGGGGCCCTCCAACAGTATTTGAGCGTCTACTTTTTTTTTTTGCGGTTTCTCCACGCTAGTGGTCCCGGAAACCCAGTGGACAACAAAAGAGTTTAAAAATATTAGCGCATCATATTTTAATTTGACAACTCGGAAACACCTCCTCCGACGGTGGCGCCGCGAGGTGCCGAATGCGCGCGCATAACGGCGCTCCCTTTCACTATACGTCACATTCACTGGGTTTCGTGATTGGCGAGAGCCGTCCCAGAACTTTTGAAGCGGAATAAAGTATATCACACGTTAACCGTCATTATTTCTCTAAAAAGTAGTTTTTATAGAGCTAATAAAGTTGCAAATTAAAGTTCAAAAAGGGCGAAAACAGCGCCTCGTCGCTCATGCGCGCCTCCCAGCGGCGGAGTACTCGCCGAGGCAGCCGAGGCGGCTCCGGTGGCGGAGTTGCGGGAGACGAGCCTTCCGCGGCTGTCGAAGCGGACTGAGGCAGAGACGCGGCGCTTGCGTGGTGTGTCCTCGTACGGTGCGACGCCCAGCTCCGCACTCCTTTTCAAGAATTCGGCGCTCAAAATCCGATAAGCCCGGTAAATTCATCGATGATGGCAACCCGATTCCAAAGCTACGATGGTTGCAGCGAGGCCTAATGGCCGACCGGGCCGACGGGCCGGACGGGCCTGGACGGGCTATCAACCAAACTCGCGTCCAATTGGCCAACCGCTTTGCTCCAATCGCTAAACTGTTTCATTTTACGTCATGAAGCGCAATGTTTTGCTTATTTAAAGTTGTTTTCTGCAATATTTAATTTGCTAATAACTCACAAAATATTGCGAATTTCTGTAATATTTTTTTTCCCTCGGTGTTCCTGCTTTCATGGAGCTCCGTTTCAGCGCGAACTTCAAACCAGTCAAAATATTGTTGGTGGGCCCCTTTAAAGAAATGTGTGAAATGATGTAAAAAAATGCTTGTATTTATATGTAATCTGCGTTGTTAGTAACACGTGCACCAATGTGTAGGCTTCGGCCGTTAGTGGGCACCTAAACTAAACAAATACACTGTCACCATAACGGCCCAAACCGCGTTGTCTGCTCTCGGCTACAAGCAAGGTACTGCTATCGTCCAGTGTGCGCCCAAAGTAAATGGTATAAAATGCCCAAAGTTTGAGCATTTTGTACGCTTATTCTCTATACATTCCGCAAAGTGCTAGATCTCACCATCGCGAAGAAAGTAATCAGGGCTTGCTTTTTGATTGGTATCGTTTGTAAAACAGCGAATTGTGTCTTCTGGTTTCGTAGAGTGGAACCATCATTGACCCAAACCGTATTATTTTTCTCTACGGCTTACAGCGCAAGATTATAACATTCTTGGTAAAAAGCATTGCGAAAAAATGTATGCCAATATTTGGGCTTTTAATAAACAAAAACGTACCCTTGAATTATATTTTAGCGTAGTTTTAATAGGTGAAGAATATTTTGAAGTTACTTTTCGTGTACTTCGCATTTTAGCGGCACGGTCCGCGCGTCAACCCATTCAGGCAACTAATGTGTGTACAAAGGCCTACGTTTAATACATTCTTCGTAAACTAAAAATATTATTAAACGTACTTTGTAAGGCGTTCAATAAATGTGCAAAATTAGTATGCTTTTAATGTATTACTCTTTACCAAAGGGTAAAAATGCAAGTAGCGCTCGTAGTTGAGAGAAGTCATGCCAGATATAGCTCGTTGAAATGCTGCAAATTTGTTAAATTAGCAAAATGGAAGTACTATTTAGATGACAAATGAGCTGTCGCTTTCTGTGGGCTCGATAAAATAACTCACTCTTCACAGAGTAAACTGAGCCCAATTGGAACTTAAAGCTTGAATATACTCGAAGCTTACTCGTTCACTGTTTTACTCCAAACTTTGTTATGGAACGCTTGTCTGCATAAAAACATTAAATACAAAGTATAATAACTTACAAGCAGTCCAG
Source organism: Ixodes persulcatus (assembly GCA_013358835.2). Lineage (NCBI taxonomy): Eukaryota > Metazoa > Arthropoda > Arachnida > Ixodida > Ixodidae > Ixodes > Ixodes persulcatus. Next base: position 1,062,925 of record JABSTQ010011216.1, read on the forward strand.
AAAAGGGCGCTGCACGTTATTGAACACTATTATGGTACTGTTCGCGAATTTTATGGTAGTCCCTATTTTAAAAAGCACGAATCACTTAAAGCAAACTGTATTTATTACTTCAAGCTCATGTAAACGATTTACAAACAGAACCTTTAGCAAATAGATGATGCCCATCAACAACACTATGAACTAAAATGCAAACCAAAAAGCACCGAAGGTAAGAACAAATTACAAAAAAACAAAAATTAAATTATTAACGTCCTGCACTGCTAAAAACTTTTGACGACCACGTCGACTCTTCGACATCATTTCCTACATACAAGAACGAAAAAAAAAAAAACACGTTCATTCACAACTAAATAACTCTTTGGAGGCATAATTGCGTACTCTTGTGGTTACAACGATTTGGACTGAACCTAATGTTTTGGCGCCTGTTTTGTTTATTTTCACTTTTTTATTGTTTTATAAGCCAGCGTATCGAATCAGTATTTTTTGTACCTCAGTGATGAGTCCAGAGGTTTTCTATTGCCAACATGATGATTCACACATTTATTGTGAACTTATAAATTATCTCTTGAACACAACTTGACATTTTTGCTTTAGTAAGTGTGCAATTGATCCTTTGCGTCCTATGGTTTTTTTTTTTTTTAAATGCAAAAACGCTAATTTTTTGTTCAGCATGTTTTAACTTTTTTTTGAAGAGAAGTGTGTATTTAGTATGTATAAACGTGCCAGATACTTTCTTTCCATGTGCATCTGTATTTTTTATGATTGCGTGTACTTGCTGTAAGCTAGTGAAGGGGTGTGGAAAGGGAGAGGGGGAGGGAAGGAGGTCTCAGTCAGGCAGAAATGCCTTTTGTCTTTGCCTCCCTACCGGGCAATTGGCCGGCGAGATTTCCAATAAACGTCAGATAAATTCAACACATGTGCGTGTAAACCAGCAGACAATCGCACCAACTTTAGAACATGAAGAACCGAAATTGAACACATATTAAAAACTAACAACACATGGATATGGTGATTACAAAGGTCACAAATAAGCGTTTGCCTAAGCCATATTTCCTATTTCTGGCGCAGTAAATATCCTGCTCTTATAGCGCGTGGATCAGTTTTAATGCGGAAGCATTAACTGTCCCATTGACGTCATCAGCTTTTGAAGCCGCGCCAAACGGAACCTTCCCCTGTCTCAATGAAGCGAAGCCTGTCGTCTGTAGCAGAAATCTGATGGATAGGCTCCTATTGGCTGGCGTGAGTCATAGGTTCAAAAAACGAGGCTCCCATTGTCTCTCGCGCGGCGTAGTTCCAAGGAACGCCACCAGAGAAACCCTCTCTACGGCGGCGCAGCGCACGCAGCGGCCCGACCGCTGGTAAGAGGTGCGGGCCTGGCCGCACGGGCAAATTCCGGAGAGGCTGCACGGCCGAGCTCAGCGCGGCGCGCGGCCACTTCACAAGAGCGCGCGCTCGGCAGATGGCCGCTACCTCGGCAGTAGCGAATTGAGGCCGTCCATGCCAGTACGCCGCAGACGAACTGAGGGAGCGGAAGAACGACATTCATGCTTTCGCATTTACAACTCATAAGACGTGTAATACATGTTAGGGAGAAAATACGCACGAACTATGGAGATCAAACTTCAACACAGCAAATTATACAACTTCGCAATGGGCATCCACAGATTTTGGATATGGCAGAAATAGCAACATCCCAATATGTTTAAGAAAAAAATGGACCTATATTTTTGAAAATGTGTAAAACCTTGCGTAGAAATGAATATATATATATATTTTTTTTTCAAGCATTTTTGTTTTGCATTGCATTGTGTTCCTTTTGCATTGGATTGTTCCTCTTTTTTGCACTGCATTGTGTTTTTTAGGACCATTGTTGTACCATTCCTTAGACCCAGTATTGTGTGTTTTGCAGACTGCGCTGTGCTTTGTTTTATTTTAATTAAATATTTTTTTTCTTTTTCTTGCTCCGTCGTATGGGGCGTGGGACCTTGGTCAGGTGAATTTTTTCACCTTCTGTCCCTGCCACCCCAACCAAAATGGCTAATAAATGAATGAATGAGTAAGAAGTGCTTAGGTGTCCTCGGAAGGTTTTCCTCGCAATCTGAAGTTTGTACTTTTACCAGTTATTCTTTTGCACATAATACTTGCATTCAATACTCCTGTCCTTATTTCAACTACTTCATTTCATATCCCCACCGAAATCCATTAGACACAGGTCAATTATCTTTCCTGGAGGAAGAGTGCACCTTACACGGGAAAACTAATACTTCACTTTTGCCTTACCCTCCAACCACAATTACATTTTTTCACCCTTCTTAACCCCCCCCCCCCCCCCTGTCCATGTCGGTCCTTAAACTATCGTCCTCATATTCTCTCATCTCGTGCATTTGCATTTAAGTACCAATATTATTCTTTGCCACGTGGCTCTAGTGTTAAATATTGTTGTCCTCAAAGTAAATTTAAAAAAAAAATGTAGAAGGAAAATTATTATGTAAATGAGAATAGACGTACAGAAGATAAACAAGCAATAATTGCGCTAAGAAAAGAAACGCTACCCGTCTGTTGGGGCGATTAGGGAAAACAGCTGCAAACAAGGTTCCAATTACGTTTTGCATTTGGCAGACAGTTTTTCTTGTCCGCCAAACATACATTCATGTGCTGTACTTCTGTTGACATACCTTCATTGTATACATCTTATCCGTGACTTAAATCCCACTTGTCCTGCCCACTCCAACGCTTTTAAAAACCGGCACGTACACACCTCACCTCTCACGCCTGCTCGCGCTTTAATTACAACTTCCCTTTTTTATTCATCGACTTTTGGCTGTTTTCTTTTACCACTGTTTTTTCCTCTCATCGTACCAGCATATCTAAGTGACGCGGAAACAAAAATAAACTATAGGAAAAAAAAAGATGCGGTCAGCCAAACAACACAACTGTCGCAATCAGCCTAACGAAGTGACCTAGCGCGCTGCTCGGCCTGCCTTAATAAAAAAAAAAAAAAAGAGACGCAGGCCAGCGCCCTCTCTCGAACAACTCGCGAAATCGGGATCGCGTTTCCCCACGTCGTCCGAGAGGTCTCGGTTTACACGTTTCCTCGATTAGCGAGAATGAACGTGGCGCGTTTGGAAGCAGCCCTATCAGATTCACCGAAGGGGGCCAACGGTGTCAACGGCGCCGTTAGCGACACCCCTCGGCGAATACCAAAACAAAAGGTGGGGCAAGCGAGGTGCAGCTAGGCGCAGCGAGGAGAAACAGCGCCACCTAGGGGCCACTAACGACAAGCCGGACGTGTAAGGGCGCGCGTGAGCCGTGTACCCCCCTTCGCGCTAGCCCCCTGATTTCCGGGTCAGCTTCTATTTATCGCGACGAGTTTTACGCGTGGTGAAGAGCATGCAAGACGTGCCGTGCCGGTTTTTCGAATGCGTTTGCTGGGAACAACATTGGGTTGTGTCTGCTATTGTTTGTTGCCGCCAGGTCGAATCGTTCCGGTCGTCCCGTTTCTTTTTTTTTTTTTTCGGAAACGGAAAAGGGGGGGGGGGGGGGGCAGGTACGTTTGTGGTTCGCCGAGTTTTGGTTTGCCATGCTTGTTGGGTGTGTGTGTGTCTAATGAGCTTAATTAGGGCGTATGTACATGTTCCCCGCGAAACATATTGTTCGCGCACAGATAAGCATCGCACTGAAACCAGACCCGAGGAACTCAATAATCACCAGGCCATGAAATCATGTTGTTTTTTTTGTGTTTTTTTAATGAGGATGTTTGTATGTTTGTTGGTGCTACGTGTTCCATCCTACAACTTAAGGATAAATAAGCGATGATTTGTTGTTATTTTCAGTGCGATATTGCACAAAGGGATGCGCGAATCGTTTACTTTATGAGGTTTGCTGCGCTGCGAAGTTACACTGAACATACACGTAAACTATTAGTTACATATCGTCCTCCGTAACGGATAGTTTACGCGTATGTTCAGTGTAACGTCGGAGCGCAGCAAACCTCATAATGTGAAACCAACTAGCCCAAATCCAAGCATTGTTGTTTACTTTGCGTCGTTTCGATGACAGCATTTTGAACGCAGGATTGAATGGTATACAGGCCGTATTCACGGGACGTGTTTGTCACTCTTCACAGCATATGCAGTATTAGCACCCATTCATCGTCTGCCAAGAACTGCGATCCTGACTGGCTGGAAGCACCGTTGAACCTGCATTATCGTGCATTCCTTCCATTACCGATATTTGTTCTTGGGAGAAGGGAAATTCCAGAAAGTTGTGAGTGCGCGCCACGAACAACGGCCCACAGAGGGCATTCCGCGAATACCCCCCATACGGCACGCAAGTGAAGGAGAGGAGGAGATAAAGCGTGGTGCAGGAAAATAATCACGCGTGCGACGAAGCTCTGCCACTACACCTGCACCTCGGTTCGGAGCAGACGACTTTTCAGCCGTGTGATCCTCGTTCGGTCGGACGCGTCTGGCAGCTGTTAGTCGACAAAGTATTATGTACACATTGAGCTATTTTCTTTCTTCACTCCCGAAGGCCAAGTTTAAGTTCATAAAGAACCGGTGAATTTATTAAATCCCTGTAGAAAGCTCAAGACAGCCATTGTTAGAGCCTAGAACTAGCAGACAAAGCCGGCGTTCGGCGCCTGAACGACGAACTCTGACGTCACCGCACTTTCCGAGAAGCAGACGAACTTGTGCGCCGTAATAAGCCGCTGCGGCTCGTTTTGTGATGTACCCTGTACCGCAATGACGTGCAATCTCAATCGATGGTTAGAAGATCAGTATCAACATTCTGAAATTTCCTATCTCTCACCCAATTGCTTTATTGATTATGGAACACGTGAACCATCGGCGATCAGTAAAAACAGGCAGAAACAAAACCGCACGAGCTTGCAGCGTTACACAAAGCGTCAGCCATTACGCGTCGTTAAAAACTTTGGACTCTCTCTCATAATTGTAAGGTACCAGCATTGCGTTCATATTGAGCGGAGGTCTCCAAACTCCGGCCCGCGGAGGCGCTCCAGCCGGCCCGCGGATGGCCGCAGTCTTTCCAATGACGCCCGGCCCGCTGCTATCAAAACAAACAAAAAATAAGCGCTCGTAAAAAAAAAAAAATTGCTGCCGTGACACGCATTAAAAGCGGAAACGAAGACATCAGAAAGAATGACAGAAAACTTGTAGTGTTGCATGAATATTCTAATCTTGAATTGTAGTTTAGAATAATACGCTATTCGATACTCGCTTTGAAATGAACTTTGATATTCGTTTTTTTTTTTCGAAGTGTTCATCGCTGCGGGTCAGAGCCATATTTAGAGAGAGTTTAGTAATTCATCGCGAAGTATAGCATGCAAATGAGGAGGCGCCATTGGCCGAAAGCGGGCTGGACGTGTTCTATGGCGTCTTCACAAATTCGAATATGGCCAACCAGAAGCCGGGAATAATACCCTGGCGGTGGTCGCGAGAAACGAAATTAATAAGTGCGTCGGAGTAACTCTCGGAGACTGAAAATATGGTGCACGTGATGTTTCAATCATGGTCATCTAAAATCATGGTTGATCATGGTGGAAGAGCTTGACTAGCGGAACGATCGACATAATCCGTACGCTAGGCGCCGAAGGTTGGGAATCTGCCGTCCGAGCGGTCACACTCTGTCCGAGCAAAGCAGAGTTCGAGCGGCACATTCGTTATTTACATCTTTTTGCATGTTCATAATCGAAACATCACGTGCACCACATTTTTAACCGTGAAGAGATACTACGCCCTTACACTCTTATTAAAACTGCTTTCCGCTACCACCGCTAGGAGATTCTTTTCGGCTTCTGGTTGGCAAAGAGAGCATGCCAAGCCCTCTATCTGTGTCTGGTGCACGCCCTGGCTCTGCCTGCTACTCCTATTGACCGAACTCTCTGTATACACGGCTCTGCTGCGGATTAGCCCCGTTTAGCGCGCTTCTTACTGAGCACCAGTGTATTGCGGAGAAGCAACACCCACAAAGCCCGTCTTTGCGGGTGTTGCTTCTCCGCAGTGCACCAGTGCTCGGTAAAAAGCTCGCTGAACGGGGTTAACCTGCTGCGGTCAACACTTCTAAAAATACAAATATCGCGGTTGCGTTATTGAGAGGAATGCCCACTTTCACAGCGGCAGGGTGCACGCGCGCGCGTGGTGTGTGTAAAAAGAAACGGAAACTTTGTGAATGTTGATATCTACACTACAGTCTAATTTTTTTTTTCCAATTAACCTTATGTAAGAATATTTTTAGGCAGAGATTTCCTGACAGCCAACGTTCATCATTCATTATTGTATATTTGATTTTCTCGAATTCGAGATTTATTAAAAAATATTTGCATATAGCAAGAAGATTTATAAATTCCCTCGATTAGCTATTGCTGGGCATCTCTGTATGCTTCATTTTATCTTAAATGCATAATTTACTTGCCGTTCCCTCGAATGGACTTTTTGAGGACACAGTCGATAGATGATGGCTCGATTAAAACGAACTTAGCTTAGACACGGACAAGTAGAAGCTTGGGAACAATCTTTTCGAGTTCAGATAGGTTTTCGTTTAGGCATGGTGGAGCAGTAAAAAGCTTGGAGAAACTATTCGATATCCGATTCGAAAATATTCGGCCAAAACCACTGTTTGCTTCGAACTTAAAATCTACTATTCGCCCAAGCCCAGCAAACTCCATCAAAGCGCCGGTTCTCTCTGGATATGATTTATTGTACGTTGTCATCACCAGAATTACTATTCGTAGTTTTCTGCTCCATGTCTGAGTAACTATAAACGAAAATTCCTTTAGCTTTTAGTGTATCTAGTGATCCGATTTACCATTTTCAATAGTCTTCCGCCCTGCGTGAATATGACAAAGTTCATATGCGCTTTGATTGATGTCTGGTGAGTTATCGGGGTTACAATTATTTTGTTAGTATCTCATAAATATTATATGGCGCTTAAAAATAAACTAATACGTATTTGTCCGCCTTAAAATTGTTTTTTCTTTATGCCCTAGTTTAAATTTTTGTATTTATATACGCTTATTCAGACTTATTTATTTAGTATTTTCTCGTTTATACTCTCTCGTTTAATTTTTGGCTCTCGAGAGCGCAACAGGTCTCAAATCCGGCCCTCGAGCCAAAAGGTTTGGAGATCCCTGATTTAGCGTGCGCATTTCTGAAGCATGAGCATTATGATGGGCCCTTAGTGTTCATTGCAAGGCAGTAAACTCGAAGCATTTCTGAAAATAGTGCGGACACTCTCTCATCGGGCACGCATCACAACGGTTCTTAATTATTCTGGGATTACCCGACACCGGTATTACAACTTTAAAAACTTAGCCAATGAAGTCCGACTCAGATATGACGTCTTCAACCGCGGCATTCACTATTCTTACACGCACGCATAAGGGTAACTACGCATTGAAACGTGTCAAACTGCTCACGCTGATTTTTCTTTCTCAGCCCGACGACTACGAAATGTTCGACGAATGGCTTAATATGACGAAACCCTCGTTGTTTGCCCGTTAAAAGAGCGTGCTCTTGGCGAGGATATTAAATTACGCTTTGTCTAGCTTGTCTTCCTCAAAGCTCGGTGCTTACCCGGAACAAGGGGACTATTGTTGCGTCATCCGCATCGATCGAGCCCACAACCGGAACTCGTGTTCAATCGGATGTGCTTCGCTGATTGCACACGACCCCCGGCCGAACGCCGACGCGGAGTTCGGCAACAGTCAGCCGATGGCTGCGTCTGAGACACAAACGAATGATTTCGCTGATTGTTGTCCTCGTGAATTTAGTTCTCAACATGGCCGCTAGGGGCGCAACGGTTGGTTCTTTTCCCTAATAGCAGGTCGAACTCGGCGAAGTATATATACACCTCGCCTGCAGCGCATACCTCCCGAAAGGGTTGACGCTTCCCCAAGCGTTGTTGTGGGTGACGGTGCGACCTGAGCCGCGGAGTTGATAAAGTGGTCCCGCCCGAATCCGAAAACGTGCCCGGCATACACGCGGAGGTCCTTAGTTCGGCGTCGGCTGCCAACGGGCGGAGATTAAGCGTCGGCGCGCGACAGGGCTCGCGGTGCATCCGAGTGGCGCGACGTGTGTTGTTCGGCCGTGTAGCTCGCTCCGGCAGCGGCGTGAAGTCGACCAGGAAGCCCGTGGAAACAAGTCGGCGGTCGTCCATCTCTCGCCGACCAAGCGGGCCTGTATAGCCCGGCCGACCCGCGGCTATACTCCGTTTCACCTGTTCGAGGAACCGCTCGCTGTATACGAGCCACTGCGGCCAATCCAGTGCCGTGTGTGAATGTTACGTGATTTTCGGGAGAGACGCGGCGACGGGTCGGGAGCGCAGTCACGTGATATGTTCGGAGTGCTGGATTGACGGGAATGGCACGTAGCATCCGCTTCTGTCCATCGTAAGGTGGAACGGAGTATTGCGGGCTCCAATTTAGGCCGCGCCTACATCCGATACGCGGCAGCCGCGGAGTCCGTCCTCTCGCGAGCTGCTCGCCGCAATGTGCGGCGCGAGCTAGGAGTATACTATATCTTCGAAGGAAACGAGCAGTTCGTGTAATTGCAAACGCTGTGGTCTGGGTGGCTTCTCCGAGTGCAGGTGCACGCGGAGCATAAGAACGCAGCCCTAACTGTCCCTGCTCCGTGATTTTTTTTTAATTTTTTAGTATGGTTAATGGTACAGATATTTTGTTCACTTCCTGCGTTAGTTTTCTTCGAGGGCTATTTTCTCACTTGAAAGCTAACAGCCATACACGTATGCTAGTTTTTCTCTAGCGTACAACGTTAAGCGTACTGGCAATTTTAAGAATTGCTGGTAGTTGCCAAGATTGCGTTGCTTGATACTATAGGCTCCGGTGCCACGGTGACCATCTTGAGTAACGTCAAGACGATGTTAAATTTATTAAAAGAAATGTAAAGTCAAATATTCAAACGTAGCCTCGCTAACGCACTTCTTTGTTTTTTTTGCGTCTGTAAAAGAATACATATATATATTAGATTTATTCCGACAAAAATTGGTTTATTCGTAGCTAAATTATTAATTAGATCATTAACGATTAAATATTGCTAAGGGTTTCCCTTTTTCTCTGAACATATTAACGTTAGAAAATTATAATTTTACATTGCGGATTCAGTCATTTAATAAAAAAGGTTAACGAACAAGAGCTGTTTTTATTTTTTTATTCAAAATGCTAAAAATACGATGTATTTTTCGGTAAGAATTATTTATTTTAAAATTATTTTTACGGGAGGCGCATACGTACCTCCCCACGGGCATTTGGTCAGCCCCCCCGACGTCATCTCTCTGATGTTAAATTTAAAAGGTTTTTGATAAGATTAAGCGGCATGTATGGGGAATACCTGGTTTCCAATATCTTTAATGTGTGTGTGTGTGTGTGTGTGTGTGTGCGCGCGTGTGGGTGTGTGTGGGTGCGTGTGTGTGCGTGTATGTGCGTGCGTGTATGCGTGTGCGTGTGTACGTGTTTGCGTGTGCGTGTGTGTGCGTGTGTGTGTGCGTGTATTTATAGGTTTGGTTTCGTGAACAATCAAACCTCATCTGAAAATTATTCTTTATTTTTGTTCATTCAAAGTGGGAAATACGTGTGGGGAAGATGCACGTGTTTAATACTATTAAGATTATCTGGAATCTATTGTTTAATTGTCAGCCAAAATAAATATTTCGCACGGGTAAAACTGTAGCGGTTAAACTGTAGCAATATAGCGGCAAGTTTAGAGGTATATTTCCACTATAAAGGTAAGTCGAAGCGGAATTGAGTTACCGTTATAATGCCACCACTCGTGGCTGCGGTCCACCAAAGAGAATCGCGCTTCACGAATTCCGCATTTGGTGAATGCACAAGACACGGTTTTTCCCTTATTCCGTAAAGCTCGCAGAAACTAGTGCATCAGGGCAAGACACCGCCAAATCCGCATACGGTTTGCCGTCGCACTAGGACTCATTCAACTGGTTCCTCGGGGTCTTGGCACCCTTAGAATTGGTAAACCCTTAGATATAAATTGTTGTTTAAAAAAATAGAAACATCAAACTTACAACCTAAAAAAATATACAGAAGCGGAAATTGTCACTATAAGGAACAGAAGAAATTCAAAGCCGTAATCAACACTTTCACTGCTACAACAGGATTATTCCGAGGAGGTAAAATGATCAGGTGACGCCGATTAAAATAAGTTAATATAGCAAAAAAAAAACAAACAAAAAAACTACTAATTAAAGAATACGCGAAGTGTAAATTATATATAAAAATATTATTAAAAAAAAATATCTCAGGAGCTGCATTTCTGAGTTTGCGTTTATATACCGGGTCAGGAGAATAGTCCTAAACAAAAAAGTGGAAAGTTGTGCTACGGTAGTTTGTGGAGATCCCTTCCGTCACCTTTCTCCGATGGCCGTTACTCATAACGGCCGCGGGTCGGAACGCTCGTCCCCCTTGCCGTGAGCTCCGACCTGTTTCGTGAAGCGTACGAGGTCCCTGCCTTGAGGGCCTTCCTCTTCGCCCTCTTTTTCTGCAGGGTACCTTTCCGTTCCCCTTCTCGGATGCGCAACGACCGACTGACGAGGAGCTTTGCCTCTTCATTTCCCTCTTTACAGAAAGGGACGCGTACGGCGGCCGCGACAGGGATCGGATGTGCTAGCGGCAACCTCTCCGATGCTTCCCCGATCGTTATTTTCCTGAAACTTACGTCTGGCAGGTAAGAACACCGGCGCGTGAGGTACTTTGGATGCGTATATTGTGGTTTGTTTTATACAATGTTTAATAAATGCTCTTGGACTCTGGCCTTACTATGATACGTGTGTAGAGATAAACAACGTAGCGATCATCGGCACCGACGGAGGTATTTTATCGAACCGACCCGCGGTAATGTAGCCTAAACGTCGTCTACATCGCATCGTCTACATTGCGGGTATCGTGCTACTAGGTTTCACGCCATAGCTGGAAGAGTATCGTTGATCAAAATTGTGCGGAGAAAGGACTCGGAAGAAAAAAAGGATAAAACTAACCAGAAAAGCGCTTGCCATTTTTTGTTTTCACGTTTAGAAAATTATTTTCTTGCGTAAAATAATATAATATTGTGATTTGTGGTATTAAAAATGAGTTCCACACTCTAAAACTATTTGCTGCTTCTATACGTTCCTGTTAATAGCAGTTAGGGAAGACAATTGCGTAATGTATACTTTCCTGCTAAGCACTTGGGGAAGCCAATCGTGTAATGTAGGGATGGAACTCGGCGGATGATAAGTCTAAAGATACGTTTAAACTTTAAAAAAAAAAGCATGGAAGTTGCTATTTTCACATCATCAATCAGGGGCTCGCGTGATGCTCCAGTGAAGTCGTTTCTCTGTATTCTGTTGATTAGAACGGAAGCGCGTGTTAAACCCCTTCTCTCCCCCCCCCCCCCCCCCCTCCCCTTCCCCGCTGCGTTCACGCCGCGCTTCGCGGCGGCAGTCTGCGGCGGCTCATTACAAAAATGTTAACCCATTCGGCCCACCCATAAAGGCCGCTTCCCGGCGGCCGAGCCTACCCGCTCGCGGAGCGATCAGCTTGACAATCGACGAATCCAATTAAATAACGCCAACCGACAAAACGCGAAGAAAGAGAAGGTCGCGTGGCCCTCACCGGCAGAGCAGAAATGCGTGACGTGGAGAGGTGGTGTTACTGGAGTGCAGTGTTGTAGGCGTTACCGAAAAAAAGTAACTAAATACGTTACTCGTTACTTGCAAATAAAAGTAACGCGTTACCGAGCTACGTTACCTCAAAATAAAAGGAACGCGTTACCGTTACCGTTACTGATAAAAAGTAACGCACGTTACTATTGCGTTACTTTTTATTCACGAACTAAAACATTTGCTGTTTCGACGTTTGATATGTGCGTAAGCGTCATAGCTAAAACATGTCCATGCGGAAACTTAATTACCCTCTTCTTTTTAGCGTTTCACCCGAATAGGTGGTATTCACTGAGCCTGCAGGTTCGATTTTGCCAGGGAGCGCCACCGTCGATCCGCCATCTTCGAGGTCGCGGTTTGACGTTTGACTGGCTTGGGTACGCGGTCGTCCGTTGGTAGTGTGTGCTAATTTCATATCGTTGAAGAAGCTTCGTTGAACAGAAGAGAGAAAAAAGTTTATGTCGGGGGCGGACCGTTTTAGTTTCCTTGCTGCCGCCGAGTACCGTGTGTAAAGGCTGAACCGCATGTAAGCAATTTAGCGAGCGACGGGACGAGACGAGCGACGACGACCCGCTTCGCTGTCGCTCGGTCGCTCGCGCGACGAGGCAAACCGCATGAAAGCGACGGGAGCAAGCGACCAAGGCGATAAGCGACGTTTTCTAGGAATCCAAAAACCGAGCGTCGCGACGAGCGACCGTGAGAAATCTCCGTCGCTCGTCGCCGACTCCCGTCGTAGTCGCCGTTGCTCGCTAAATCGCTTACATGCGGTTCATCCTTCACTGTCGCTCGTCGCGTAGCTTGGTTTTGAGATTTCTAGAAAACTTAGCGGTCATCACCTTGGTTATTGTTTGCTCCCGTCGCTTCCATGCGGTTTGCCTCGTCGCGCGAGTGACCGAGCGGCAGCGAAGCGGGTCGCCGTCGCTTGTCTCGTTGCTCGCCAAATCGCTTATATGCGGTTTTTAAATCGCTTGGGCTAATAAAAAATGCGCCGCATTTTTTATAAGCTGCGCGCTCGGTGAGCTGCACGGTATGTTTCTGCACAGGAACGCCGAAGGCACGACGTACGACACAGAGGCGATGGAGCAACACGGTTACATGGCCGTAGTGCAGAAAATCCGCGTAAAAAACAATAAAGAAACTAGCAAAACAAAACAAAGAGTAATCACACCGTCTTACAAAAGCACCAAAGTAGAAAAATCAGTTCTTGCAAGAGCTACCGCCGTGGGCACGGCGCGCGACACGGAGCGCGCTGCATGGAGCCGAGGGAGCAACGCGGCCGCGGTGAATGAGTCCGATAGCGAAAAAAACGAACAAAAACACACACAAAAAATATTCATACGGCGCTTCAAAAGCACCAAAGTATAAGAATTACCCCTAGTTTCGGTCAAAAAGACACTTTAAAGTTGTAAAATGCTGCTAAACCACGCTGAAAGGTCCGAACGACACCTACGTGCGATAGAAAGAGACCTCGAAGATGGCGACCGTGGCGGCCGATGCCAGCGAACCTAGCGAGTGACGTCAAGTGAATGTCACCTATAGTTACAAGAAAAAACGCGTAAGTATATATGAAGCTGATTTATAGCATGTTGGCACGGAACATAACAGAAGAACCGGCCTCCCTCATTTTGCAGAAATTAAGACCAGCCGAGATTGAAACTTTGAATATATTTTATTCACAACATGTCGAAGTACAGATAGTTGCTGTGAGCAAGTTCCTCCGTTACCCGAAGCACACTCCGCTGTTGTACTTCAGCAACAGCTGAATTTCGAAGTTGGCATCTGACATTCTACCTCGCTTCTTGGTAAACACGTCCGCGCCTACGCTAAATAGGCGTTCAACGGATGCGCCCAATAGTACTGCCGTGTTTTTTTTGTTTTTTTTTTTTGTTTTTTTGCCGAGGCAAAGTTCTCCCCGTCAAATCTCGCCCGTGCCCTCCACGGCGGCCTTGATCTGCTCATCACGTGGGTCCGGAGAGCCACTCACACGCTCTGTTGGCTGTCGGTCAATCGCTCAAGGCCTCCTCCGTTTTTCAAGTCCCGAAAACGGGAAAGGGAATGACACGAAGGTGTCATTCTCTTTCCCAGCGAAGAGCGAAACGCAGGCTTCGACGCAGGAATCTCCCAAATCCACCCGAAGCCGGACCTCTTTGGACTTCCAGCCGAGGCGACGGCGGTAGCGAGGTCAACGAGCCGCGGGAGAAAACCAGTGGCAGGTGGCGTGTGACGTCAAATCTGACGAGCACCGACGTCAAAGAAAAGTGGAGGACAGCGGCATTTTTTGACTAAGGAATTTATGACTGGGCATTTAAAAACACAAAAAAATTTAAAATTTAATTTTTTTAAGTTCTAGGAAGTAAAGTAACGTAACGTAATTTCGTTACACGTTACTCAAAATAAGTAACGTAAGTACGTTACCCGTTACTTCTTTGGAAAAGTAACGAGTACGTTACTACGTTACCGAAAAAAGTAACGCGTTACCGGTAACGCCGTTACTTGTAACGCGTTACCGCCAACACTGCTGGAGTGTCACGTGACCCCCCCCCCCCCCCCCCCCCCGGGGTTGATGCTGTGCAAGTAGCAAATCCCGTTGAACATGACGTTTCACGTGCTTACGTTATGTTCAGTGCCACAGAAAAGACTGCTGCTTTTCCTTTTAGGTCTGAACACATTTTCAGCCACGCCATTCGCCGAACTCTCTTCGCAGATTCTAGCAGATCGGCCCACCTCAATTCTTTGTCTTTGCGGGGAAGGTAGACGCACGAGATTCCTTAACCGCTGTTCACACACTTGCAACCGAGTAGGACCAAGAGAGACATGACCGGTTTTTAAATCTCTTGCGACGGCGGAGGACCTGCTCCGCAGCAGCGCATCCGGTCCTCCGCCGTCGCAAGAGGCTTAAAAACCGGTCTTGTCTCTCTTGGTCCTACTCGGTTACAAGTGTGTGAACGGCGCTCTAAGACCCGTTCACACTCTTACAACCGAGTACGACCGACAGAGACAAGACCGGTTTTTAAGCCTCTTGCGACTTCTTAGGACCGGATGCGCTGCAGCGGAGCTGGTCCTAAGAAGTCGCAAGAGGCTTAAAAACCGGTCTGGTCTCTCTCGGTCTTACTCGGTCCCAAGAGTGTGAACGCGCCTTTAGAGTGCAGTATATGTCATTAAAAAATCCACGCATCTCTCTCGTCATGACCTCACAGGGACCGCCCGAGCTCACCTTCTCGTTCTGGTAGGCGGTGACGGCGATGAACTCTGTCTCCTTGAAGACGTACGTCCTGAAGGTGCTGTAGGGCAGCTTGAGGATGTCGTTGGCGCGCACCAGGTGGAACCGGGGCTGGTACTTGTGCATCGAGTTCAGGATCGTCTGCCAGTGGGACAAGAAGAAGCCCTGCAGATTTATTCAGCCTGCCAAATAGCCTAGCCAACCGGCGCGGTACGACGTGCAGAAAGGCCGCCTAAGGTTTAAACTTGATGATTTAATGAGCTCGACTATTTGATTTCTGTGGTGATATAAGAAAACGTAAGAACTTGATATAAAGCGGTTCTATAATCGTATGAAACTGCACTTTCAGAGTTGAGCGCCGTGACAAAAGCAAGACAGAAAATTAGCCGAAACATTGTTTCATTGACCGCTCATGTTTTTACTGCATTTTTGTACCTGCTTATATGCTACAATTTGTTTTTGTTTTTGTGCCTCCCTTTTGTAATGCCTCCGGGCCTATGGAATACTGAAATAAATAAATTAATAAATAAATAAATATTTAAATATTGAGAATCTAAGCTTGCGAAATTGAAATCCGGATAATTCATTTGAAATATTTACACTACATTCCTCATTTGTTGTGTTGAACGGATCATATGAGACTTGCAAATACGCCACAACTGAAAAAGTCTTGCAAGAAACAAACTAGAAACCGGTACATACTAAACAGCCTATCGGCGTCCAGTATTTGCTCTTAAAAATGCCGACAAACACTCGGAACATATACCCTCTCCTCCGCCAAAAGTTAACATTCGAAAATGGTCAAAATGCCTCGTCTACTTACAGCCCCTTCTATCTCGGCTATGTTGCGGTACCGGGCCGATGAGAAGAATGTCTTTATCAAGGATTCCTGATCTTGACCCTCACAAGAAAAAGTTCTTCCAGCCCCACAGTATATAGTCGAATAATTACAGAGGGTTCAAAACAAAGAAGTGATTGCGTTGGCTTTGCAGTAGTTGGCCACGGGGGTAACGGTACGTCGGATGCTATTTTTGCGGTCACAAAAACACACACAAAAAAGTTGCAAGATAAAGGGTTTTAAGCTATGTCTACAAAGCCATATTTGTTCTGCAGTGTCAGACTTGATCTAACAATTACAAATTTTTGTCTGCAATTACAAGTTTTGTTTATAGGTGAGCCAAACGCTTCCGTTGAAGAGGAGAGCTCGGCGAATGATAGGTCTGAAAATATGTATACACTAAAATAAATAATGTGCTCGCTGTCTCCAAACATAACGCTTCCCCGTACTCAGTGTCACAAAAAAAAAGGCTGGCTTTCTTTTTCTTTTTTTTTTAGTTTAGACATGTAATTGGCCACGACAATCACCGAGCTTCTTGCTTAAATTGCAGCGATTGTCTTTCCAAAGTGCGCTGCAGAAAAGTCCAGATTCCAGATTTCTTAAAGTAATATAACAAAAACCTACAGAGGTTTTTTTCGTGTCTTTTTTTTTTTTTTCGCGAGTCAAATAAATTTGTCATTATTGCGCCAGATGCAGTCTACCAAACAACCAATATTAGTAATCACTAAACGCCAGAGATAAGCTTTAAGGCGCAGTCACAATGCTCATACGTCATAGAAACGTCACGGTGTTCGCTGAAGACACGTATGCAATAATATGAACTTTTTTTAGGAAACCGTTACCGCGTTTCGCGTACCGCACTATACTGGAGCCCTTGAAGTATTTGCTTTTAAGCGCGCGCACCCCGCGCGGTCACGGTATTACTTCGGACGCGCTCTTAAAAGCGTGTATCAAAGGCTCCAGTATAGTGGGGCACGCGGAACGCGATAACGTTTTCCTAAAAAGTCCCTAATGATCGGCGCTACGTCTCAAGCATGTTCAAAGCGCATGCTTGCTCGCACACGTCTATGCTTGTATGACCAATGTTACAAGAGGGTCACACGAGAAAAGAAAAAAAAAAATCCAAGTACACCTAAGCACTTCTTGTGAGTTGTGAATGCGAAAGCATGAATGTCGTTCTTCCGCTCTCTTAGTTCGTCTGCGGCGTACTGGCGTGGACGGCCACGTTTCGTATAATGCCGAGGTTGCGTCCGACGGCCGAGACCGCCCTCTCGTGAAGTGGCCGCGCCGCGCTGAGCACGGCCGTGCAGCCACTCCGGAGTGTGCCCGTGCGGGCTCTGCTCGCTCGGCGGCCAGTTGCTCCCTCTTATCGCTGCACCGCCATGGAGAGGTCTTCTCTGGTGGCGTTCCTTGGAACTACGCCGCGCGAGAGCCAATGGGAGCCTCGCTCCTTGAAACTATGACGCGCGCCAGCCGGTGGGAGTCTATCCATCAGTTCGCTGCTACAGACGACAGGCTTCGCTTCATTGGGACAGGGGAGTTTAGGTGCCATTTGGCGCGGCTTCAAAAGCTGATAACGCCGGGTTTGTTCCATAAAACAGTTAATGCTTTCGCATAAAAAATAACAAAAACACGCGCCTCAGGTATTGTTTGCAGACTGTTTTTTCCATGACTTATGACCAGCGTAACTACGACTCAAAGCTCGGTGACCATCGAATTGGCACAAAAGCGTGATTAGAATAAACAATAAAAAAAAAGCCAAAGACAAGACGATGTGGCCATTGGTGGTGGGCAACAACTTTTCCGAGTCCACAAATTATTTCGTCAGCGTCGCGGAAATGATCGAGCCACAGGCGAGCGGACGCAGCTGCCGACACTCGCGGTCGGCTGCTCAAATACGAAGCTGCAGCGGTGTGGCCCCCTCTCTAATGAATTCCGCTTTTGACGACCGACGCCGGGGGTTTCGTTATTAATGGTCCGCTGCCACGATGTCTGTCTCCCTCCCAATCCTGGGACCGCACCAATTGCATCCCCGCAGAATGAACGGAGCTGGACTGGCCACAAATGTAATGGCCCTAATGATTTTCGTTTCCCTTTATTTTTTTTTTTTTTACCATAAAAACTTACGCGTTCCTTTGATAGCGGCTTCGAAGTGATGAGTGGTGGCTTTGCGCGTAAAAAAAACCTTTCTCTATTCCCATAAAAAAAAAATTGCCGTCTCAGCGTTAATATTTATCACTTTTAAAAGTATGTTGCATCTACTTTTCTGAAAAGCACTCGGGAAAGCCAATATACACTCTTTCCAAAAGTCCACCAAGCAACACTGGCGGTCGCCATTTGTTGGGAACGCGAAGCGTGTGACTGGATACGAATTCATGCCGAACGCTGACGTAATACCCATTTTCGCCGCGAGATGTGCCGAGTTTCTGCCCGAGGCTGACGTAGCTCTCGTGCTCATTATACATGGACGTAGTATACGTCTTCGAAGAATGGCGGGCTCGGATAATTTACGAAGCAGCTAGTAGGTGGCGCACCCTTTTGAGAAAAAAACAAAAATATTTTATTGCTGCAATTTCCGGATGGCGCTAAGCGAATGACGAGACTAAAAATATGTACAGGCCTAAAAGAAAAATAAGCTGCGCTGACTTTGGACACGTGAACGTAATACGTAATGTCGCAGCGCGTGGCTGCTTTTTTTTTTATGTCTAAACGTGTTTGCATCCTTTTCATTCGCCGAGCCCCTTCGGCAGAATGTTGCTCAATTGGCTCCCAGTGACTGCAAAAAATTGAGTTGGTTTCACTATAGCAGGTCAAAAAACGCAGGCTATATAGGCAAAGAACGAGCATACTTCAACCGGCGAACCAATCAGATAGCGGAGTGCGCCCCCCCCCCCCCCCCCCTCCTTCCCCGGAGTGTATGGAAGAACCCAACGACGAAATATCCGAGTGCAATTGTCCGTACTGCACGACGAAAAAGCCAAAGTGCGTAACAATTCTGTATAGCAAACGCTATTGAAGCACAGTACACACATTATTGGTCAAGATCTCGTATAAAATGTTCCGATTAGCGTTCCTGGCGCACTGTGAGGCAGTATACTACTTTTTAAAGAAAATCCTATACGGTTTAGCGCCCTTACCATACCACTCCCCAAAATTGACTGTGAGTTCACTTTCCTGTACAGCACGGAAGCTGCCAGTCACTTCCATCAACGGAGGGATTACAGCGAATGATGATCTTCAGAATGCAATAGTAAATCCTTTTCAAAACTGCGAGCCATCTAGGTGGCTGCAGCGGCAATGATTCGAATTCACCACTGTTTGGGCAGGTGCTCTGACGAAACACGTATATATATGATGGTCACGAGGGCTGCGTTAGCGCTCTGCGGAGATTCGGATCCAATCGCACGCTTAGTTCATGCCCAAGCAATGGCGGCCACATATATTTTGCTGGATGGAGTTTTGAAAAGAGTTTGCATTAGGTACGAAAAATGCGGTTTCCGCGTGGACAATGAACGCTCGAATGATAATCGTCCATGCGCACATTGCATCTTTCAGGTTTATATGTATTCTGAGGTTTGCCCTTCCTTCGGAACCATTCGCTGTTTGTGGCGATTAGCTGCCTCTCGTGCTTCAGTGTTCTGCAGGAAACTAAACACAGACATTTTCTTTTTAGAGTGAAGAGGCAAAACGTTTTGTACCGCGTTTACACTAACGCTTCGATTACGCTTTGGACGGTCCGCAAAAATCGGTGTCTTGACATGTCGCGCTCGGATTTACTGCAGAAGTTCCCGAAGGTGGTACATTTTTTTTTTAATTAAGAGTATAAATACCTGAAATATCTGGAGTCAAAAGATAGAAAATAAAAACTGGGTTTGTCTATGAAAAAATAATCGCTAAGTCTTTTTTTCTTAAAATCATCAAAAAAAAAAAACGTTCTGGGCTAGTGTTTATTACGACTAAAAAATAATATCGGTGAAATGGAAAGAAAATACAATTGGCTTACCTATTCTTAACTTTATTTAGCCGAAATAAGCGCCGCAGTGACACGAAATATTAATTAAGTGTACGTGCAAAAATAAAAAAAAAATTGTGATTTATTTAAGTGAGTTAATCTTTCCACAATTTTAGTTAAAGCTTCCATCACCTTCTGGTACTTCTGTACTCTCTAAGAAATGCCTGCGCGTCTATACCCACAATACACTCAAAGAGCCAATCATAGCGATCTAGGAAATCAGCTCAGCGAATGATAAGGCGGAACATCCGTTTAGACCTAAAAATGAAGTCTGCGTTGTGGCATTGCGCAATGCAAAGCGTCATGCTTGCATTGCGTAATGCCACAGCGCAGTCTTACTTTTTCGGTCTAAACAGATGTTCCGCCTCGTCATTTGCTAAGCTGATTTCGTAGATTCGCAGAGATTGGCTCTTCGAGTGTTTTGCGCGAAAGTAGACGCCCAGGCATTTCTTAGAGTGTAGTAAATGCTAGCGCGATACGTAAAGAACCCTAGTTTTCCGGACCGTCCAAACTGGGATCGAAGTATTAGTGTACACGCTGTATTTATAGGAGGTTCAACGGCTCCCACTCAGGCTTATTTCTCATTGGAGTCGGTTTATTTACCTGGCTAAGGGACCATCAGCCTACCTTCCATTTCGATTGGATAGGCATAGACGTATTTTTTATAGGATCCGTAATGCCGTACATACTCGAGTAATAGCCGCACTAATTATGAACAAGACCCTTGCGTCTACTTTACCGCAGAACACATATACAGCCAATCATCGCGCTGCACATAAATAACATAGCGAATAACCAAATATAGAACGCGATTCCCCATACAAATGCAATCTTCACGGATGGTATTGTCGCGCGAAGACGTTATCTCTGTCCTCTAAACCGCTGGAATCATGCTGCCGATCGCGGTGATTGGCAGGCCGCGTGCTCCGCGGAAAAGCGAACCCTCAGGCTTTCTTCATAAACAGTGCGGCTATTACTCGAGTAAATACGGTATTTTCCTTTTTATTTACCTATATACGGTGCGTGATATTATTGGCCTGAACCAAAGACTGCTGTTTCAGTGGATTTCTCACCCAATCTGGCGTCAACCACCGACAGTAACACATTATGATGCGTTCATTCCGCGGCGCAACGTGGAAAAAATGCGAGAGGCTGGTGATCAAACCTCCGTGGCACAGGATTACAAGTATTACAAGTAGCCAGTGGCGTCACAAGGGGAGGGGGGGGGGGGGCGGGGAGGTGGGGGGCAGACAGCCCCGGGTGCAGCGCTCAGGGGGGTGTCGCGGCGGGCCACGAGAGCGGGGGGGGGGGGGGGGGGGGGGGAATCGCGGCGGGCCACGCGAGAGCGGGGGTGGCGGGGAGTCTAGGCGGGCCACGCGAGAGCGGGGGTGGGGGGGGGGGGGGGGTTTCGGTGGTGTCGAAGCGGGCTACCGCCTGCCGCGACACCACCGAAACGAGGCGAGGGTCAGCAGCACCCGGGGCTACCGCCCCGGGTGCCGCTGACTTTCGTGACGCCACTGCAAGTAGCATTGAGGTTTCAGTATAGTAGATACAACTAACTTTCTGGATTAGTTTGATTGCAAGTTTAGGGTGTTGTGGTTTTTGTTTTCTTTCGCTATTAATCCCACTATGTTTAACGATTACCAACTCGCCGAGTTCAACACTCTGATGAAGTTGATGGATTTTTCGCTAGACCACCAAACAAACAAAGTTTTTATTTTCTAGAGATTATGTAATTAATAGTAATCAATAAGCCATTAAATGACACATTTCATCATTTTTTATCTTTATCTATGGAGCACTTTCTTAATTGCACATAGACGTAAAAAAAACTAGCATTAGTAACTAAGGTCGTACCCTGAAGTTGAAGTATTGGTAAAACATACGCATAAAGTAAGAAGACCATGCACAATAATCATATTATTGAGACTAAAATTAATTATACCTAATTAAGTAACGCATACTGAGAAGTTAATCAGTTCGTCACTTTTGATGCTGAGTGGTTGAGTACTCAACGCAGCGATATATTTAACACAGGCAGATATGCAGGTGGTGAAGGGGCTGTGAAGAAGCATTTACTCACAAAGCCATGCTTGTCGGATATGTTGTTGGTGAGCTTGAGCTTGTGGAAGGACACCACCTTCTGCATCCACTGCTCTCCGGTCGACGGCGAGTCCGGATGGATGTACATCCGCTTGGGCATCTCCGGATCCGCCTTGCCCGCCACCACCCAGCGGCGGTTCTGGAACTTGTAGCGGCAGTCGTCGGCCGCCACGATGTCCATCAGCATGATGTACTTGGCCTTCTTGTCCAGACCCGTCACCCTGACCTTGTATGCAGGAAACATCCGTCTGCAGAGGGACCGGAGGCTCAGCTTAGGAACCAGTAATCTCTCGAGACATTTAATTGATCTTCGATACGATGCGGTTAAATTTCTATTACATTTATTGAATACACTTAAATTCAGATGAATCCAGTTCTTAGCGAGGATGAATGATGCTACACTGCCATGGTAAGTCGTGGTTACAACGGGTTGCCACCACGTGTGGATGCAAGTACGTAGAGTGGCCATTAGAAGAGTCAGCCTTAGGACAAAGTACAAGAACTGCATGATAACGATGAAATAATGTTGAGCCTTAAAAAGCTAAATACATGAAGTCGTTGAATATGCTATTGAGAGAACAAATTTGGGGATCTGGAGGAGGGGAGGGGGGAGGTAGCCGCTGGGGGTTCAATTAATGTGCCAGACAGACGACAATAATCCATAATAGTTTATTGTTGCAAAAAAAAAGTTAGAGAGCTTATGGATTCTACCAAGAGCTCGAACTTTGTTCTGGCAACCGCCTGAGCATTCACTGAAGGCTGAAGGAGGCATACACAGTTGAATGATCACAAAATTCCAGAACCCGGCATAGAGAAAGGAGGGCTTCTTTTCTTACTACCAAATTCCGAACATTTCGCCCATCCGGATGATCACTTATCTGCATATAAGCCGTTTTTCTGGCGGCGTTTCCGTCACTTAATCCTCGTGCACTTTTCGTGCTGTAATCTTCCAACTTAATCCTGGCATCAATTCTCATAAAGCCGCCGTCCACTTCTTCCAGCCGTTCGTTCCTGAGGTGCCAAAGCCAACCCAGCATGGCGTCATTACCAGTATACGGCCAGATCGGGAGGAATACGAGGGTCAGTCACGTGAAACCTGCAGCTTGCCTCCCGTCCTGTTCATCCCGTCTCCAGTATAGACACTAGATGTCACCGACAACTAAAGAAGCTCAGGGCGTGGCTTATGTGCATGTTTCTTGTTCTGCGTCGTTCTTATCGGCTAACACAGCAATCACATTAACTGCAGAGCGACAATGATCCCAGCCCTACGATTCGTAAGCTGTTGGTGAGTACAGGTCGTCTACGGTGTTGTCTTCGAGTACACAGGGAGGTATACCGCCAAATACGTATAGAATTTGTTCTGGTCGAGACCGGGTGGCTCTCGTGACAAGTGTTCCTGCACGTTCCGATCCCGTGGCCCGTGTGTTCCCTGATCGTCGTATTTATGCAGTGCGCTATTTAAACCGAGACCAGACATAACATATACGGCAAAAGGCGCGTTCACATTGGCAAGTCGAAGCTGTCGCGCGACAATCTTTGCGACAGTCGCAAGTCGCAAAAGCAACTGGTTTGGAGCAGTCGCTTCTAGACCGGTTTTTGCGTCCGGTCACCGAGTCGCGTGGCGGCTACACCAATCAGCGGTGCCTCGGAAGTGACGTGAGGTGCGCCTCGCTTTCGTTTACATCCGGCACGTCGAACTTCTTTGGGAGAAACAACCAGATGAGCGTCCAACGCCGTGGGTACGGAGCCACGGAGGTCTCTGCGGTGGCGGCTCTGGTCAGCGCTATTAAATAATACCCATTTCTTTCTATATAGCCGCACCCCAATTTGAACGAGCGCCCGAAAAACAAACAAAAAACACTCGACCTGGCAGCAAATCCGTGCCACTTTCGTCATGGTAGGTACGTATTGCGGCGCGGTAGCTCGAGCGAGTGCACGTCAATGTAGCGATTTTGCTCCTCTGTACGGTTCAAAAGAACCCGGGTCAACGCAACGAATCTTTTTTCACATGGGAAGGACGACGCATGTGTCGCTGTGAGACATCCAACACATGGAACAGCGAAACACGAACTCGAGCGGAGGTGCGGAGGACGGAATCGAAGGTGGTTCCCGATAGCTTTCGAGAAGCGACTCAACGGTAACGAGCATGGATACAGTGCCATGGAGGTCTCTGCGGCGGCTCTGAACTGCTCTAATCAGAGTACCCATTTCTTTACATCAAGCAGTATCTCTATTAGTACGAGCGTCCGAAAAATAACTCGAAAATAACTCGTGGCTTTTGGTTCGACAGGTCCACGGAAGCTCGAATGAGTGCACGCGTGTAGCGATTGTGCTAGTCGCAAGTGCGAACAGGACTTAACACTCTCCTCACTGTAGACCGTCCACAGACAACAACGCTCGCCTCTCGAAAAAAAGAAAAGACATACAAGAGATACACTTTTAAGGGTTTGGCAATGCTTTGTAAAACTTGCATTATCCAAAATCTCGTCGACAATAATTTGTTGCACTTTAATTGTCATTAAAAGAAAACATATCATGCGTGTTCACTTTGCGCATCAACTTGTAATAACCAAAATATTATCTGCAAACGCCCGCTTGCTAATTATGATTTTTGTGGATGTATAAATACATCTTACTTTGCATCACCATGCATTGGTAATAAATTTCTTCCCACACAAACAAATACTGAAACCTTGAAACTTGTTATTATATAAAAATAAAATGAGGTAATTCTAGTGCTCGCTAAAAGTCGGCTCGCTGTGTCGTGTGATGAGACAGCACATGAACCCCAATGATGTAAAAAATAACAAAAGGTCTGCACGTGTCGTGCTCCGCCTAATTGAGGCTTGGTCGAGATCGCACGTTTTGTTACATTTTACATCGGCTGTTATAGCCCCCTTTTCATGACAAACGTCACCAGGCGGTGCTCCAGTTTTTGACGTCAAGGAGAGCTTCCGGCTCATAAAAAGAACAAACAAAGCCCACCTTAACATCGCTGCTTGAAATGTCAATGAAACGCTTAACCACCGATTCTCCAGGTGAACGGCAAAAGAACGAAGAAGCACAAAATTTGTTCAAAGTTTTCGAATATTCTTGTAAACCAGATCTTATATTGTACAGCCGAAGACCCTCGGGAAATCTCCAAGTTTTCAGTGCAGTATGTATGCTTTGCAGCGCGTATGCTTCCGTGCAGCATGTATGCTTTCTAGCAGTGGAGACATAAAGCAAGCTCGAAAGGTTTGCTAGGACGGCGCGACCGGGAGTCGCTTGGGACGCAAGCGGCAGTTCATGTTTGTAAACAGCAAAAGGGTCTAATAGGGACTTCCTGAACTGCATTTGCACTGTCGCTATCGTGCCAGGCAAAACACTTCGTTCCAAAGTAGAGAGAAGAAGGACATGGCAGAAAAGAGCGCTACTCACAACTACGTTTACTGACAAGAAAAAAAGAGAAAGAAAACCCCAATTTATCCGCCGCGGACTCGTGCATCTACCACAGCCCCGTGAATGACAGTGGCTAGTTAATCCAGGCTCGTGTGGGCCCTTTATTGTTTGTTCAAGGAATTCCCTTTCCTTGTTTGATAGCGTTACGGATTCAACGCTAATACAGTTCCTTCTTCTCTATACTTTGTGCGCTAAATACCTCAATATGTTAGACTACCAACCAGCTCAAATGTCAACTTTACTTCGTTCCCAACTGTGCTCGCGCGTTCACCGCGCCGCGACATTATGCAAAGCGGGCGTACTTGGCTCCTGTCAGGCGGCTTTGTCATCTACGGTCGATGGGGGAGACCGCTAGACATTCCTCATCGTAGAGTTTCGTTTGCGCATATAATCAGATGCAAAGCAACCCACCGCTCATAACGGTACCTGTCTCGATTTAGTCTCAGGCACACACTTCGACTCATGTGTGCAGCGTGTTCCCTTTTCTACATACTTCGAAAACCATAACACTGTGTTCCGTGTGATCGAGTAAATAAAGAGTCGATACGCACAAAAAGTGGGTGTCACTACGCCCAATAACAGCTATTGCTGTAACTTCTTCGCACACTGTGGCGAAAAGCGGAGAACCACTTCAGTCTCTTCAACGCTGTCCACCGGAGAAAAACGTTTCTCAAGCGGAATGACAGAAGGTTACACAAATGCAGCCCCAAAGACCCAGAGACCCAGATTTGTACAAAGACACCGTGGTTCTCCGCGCCCGTCGCTTACGACACGGCCGCTGTTCCAATGGAACGCAGTGCATTGAGCACGCTGCGATACGCGTCTGTTCAGCTGTCCCGGGGACTGCAGGGGAGCTCACCTTCGAAACGCATCAGGTCTGGCCAAGCGAAAGGGACATCGCGCCCTACCTCGAGCACGGACGCGGGAGACCCCCTGGAGCGTACGCACTCCCAAGCTCGCTGTCACGCGGCCGAAAGCTAGAAATATAGCCCCGCCACGGTCGGGATTATCTCCCAAATCCGGCTGACGGAGCAGCGTGTGTACACCGCTGAAGCGCAAGTTAACCACAACCAGAGTAAGCGAGGAATCACAGCCAATCCAGTCAGTCAGACTTTCAGACATCGCTGCATGCATTCCTCCCTTCCACACACGCACGCACATAGAGAGTCCAACTCTCAACCCGACTCAATCCTTAGAGTATATTTATACAGGGCAGTGTCGTTTATACGCCTGTAAATGTACACCGACGACCGAATCGCCCGTAAACCTATAAATTTCGTCGCCCGGTAGAATCGTTTCATGCTCTCTTTTAAAACACAAAACCAAAACAAAAAAAAAATCCTCGCTGTTCTTCATATAGTTGTATTCGCGTATCCTATATATTTTTTGTTCTTTCACGTGGCATCGGTATCATCGTCTGCTTTGGCCCTGGCATGCGGAATGACCCTTCCCCACGCCAGTTCGGTGAAGTCAGGTGGATTCGTGACTCGCAGCTTTAAAAATAACAAAAGAAAGGACTTCGTTTCTTTCGTTCGATTATTGTTTTGGGTAGTCTTGGAGCGTGTCGCTGTATCGCCGGCCGAACTAGGGAGGCCTTTTTTTTTATCGATACTTTTTTGTGTACGGTGTGCACGTTGTTTGCTTCACAAGGAGAAAGTGCGTAGTTCGCCAGCCTTATAGAACGTTGCGAAGCTCTCGCGTCGTGGTCGCCTTGTAGAAGCTAGAGCGAATACTCCGCGCGGTCTGAATAAGACACGTAGGCACGCGAGAATGTTAGGCTTGGTCGCTTTACGTCGTAAATTGAGAGCGGAAAACGTTGTACCCCCAGACATTAACATCTGCGCTCTTTGGCTTGGCTTTGCGTGTAGGTGACAGGTCGTTTGGGGAGCGGTTCTGCTTGCTGACGCAACGGGAGGTCGTGTCCCACAACTTTATTTTGGGACTACATATCAAGAGCAGCCCCGAGAAATGTCCACCTCTGTCGTCTTTAAGTTCTCGACATTATGCCGGAGTAATTTTGCTGCGTCTCTGGCCAGTTAATATTAAACTCAGCGGGCTCCTGGCAGATGTCATCCGTGTGAACTTTGAGATATCCAGTCACGGACTCCCAAATGTTATCATCTAATTTATTATTTGTTAATTTTAGCTACTATTTACTTTTTTGTTTTATTAAATTTGGTCTTCATTAATTCAAATCGTCTTTGGTATAGATTACATGACCGAATGCGCAGAACGTATTTGTAGAATTTGCGAGTGCGCTTACGATTTATATGCAGATGTTGGCAGAGTAGAAAAAGAAATTTCGTAATTACGAGAGTCATGTACGTTGCAGTACTAAATAGTAATACAATATTAGAAATACATTTACCAGACTCAGCTTCCTTATCTTAATGAAGGTATTGCCTCTTTGCCATACCTCGGTAAACCTCACTTATGACGGCCCTCACTCACCCTCACTCACCCTAATCTTCACAGGTGAGGTGAGGTTGAGTGAGTTTCTGAACCCCTAAAATTCGTGAGTGTGAGGGTGAGTGAGGACCGTGAGGACCGTGAGGACCGTGAGGTCGTGAGGCGTGTGAGGGTGTGAGGGTGTGAGGGCCGAGGGGGCTGCGAGGGCTGTGAGGGCTGTGAGGGCTTTGAGGATCGTGAGTACGTGAGGGCGGTGAGTGCTTGAGGGGCGTGAGGGGCGTGAGGTTCAGTGAGGGTGAGTGAAGGGCTGAGGGTGAGTGTAGCTGTGAGGATAAGGGTGAATGAGCGGCTGACGGTGAGTGTCGCTGTGAGGGTGAGGGTGAGTGAGGGGCTTAGGTGACTGTGGCTGTGAGGGTGAAGGTGAGTAAGGCGCTTAGGTGAGTGTGGCTGTGAGGGTGCGGGTGAGTGAGGGGCTGAGGATGAGTGTAGCTGTGAGGGTGAGGGAGAGTGAGGGCGACCTAAAATGCCGACCTCTGCTCTTTGCAAGGCTCCACTACCATCCCGGGGCTCCTCCAAATTTTCCTGCTTGGTTTTATATTAATACGCACAATACAGAAATTAAATACCGTTACGGAACACTTGCAAGACTAAGGATTCTACGATTGTATACATTCGTTTCTAAATTAAACAATGAAGCTAAAATTTGTCAGGACACGGTTTGATAATTAAGTCTGGTCACAAATTCAAAGCTTGATAAAAAGTTATTAATGCAAGAATAAAAGAACAGTACTTAGCAATCAAACTTGGGAAGTAATCAGTTACAAGTAACAAATTAGTAATCTGCTACGTTTTCAAGTAATTTCGTAATTGCCAGTTTACTTTTTTACGGCAATACTTGTAATGTAATTTTGTTACAAATATTGGTAACGGATTACTTTAAACACCATATACTTTAAAATATTAATATAATATAGAAACTGGAGCAAAAACATGAGCAGGTAAGTCAGCAGCATAAAGATGACAAGTTCATCAAGATAGACAAGAGGAGAATAACCGAAAAGAAAACACGATTCTTTTTTGTATGACCGGTCACTAGAAAAAAAAAAAAAAAAAAAAGTGCTGCAAGGCACATACAAATATGCAGATAAAATGACCAAGAAGGCAACACTTACACTCTGCCTCTTTCCATCGCCTTTCATCGTGCTTTTCTTCTTCTCATGGGCAGGAGAAAGCACCTCGTGTTTGTTTGTTTTTGACTTTTACACCGCTTGGAAGGCCCGTTTTAAAAGGGAGCTTTCGTAGGTCGGTTCCTTACCTCGGAATCTCCTTATCGGAGCTATAGACGCTCCTACTGAGCATGCGCTCCGATTGCTTTGTCTGCAGAATTCCAGGGATCTTTTCCGGTCACCGTATACGCTAGCGGGATGGCTGGTGGGATTGCAGCTATCGCCGCCTTGTCAGCACCTACATTCTTTCTCTTAATTACAATATATTATTTTTACAAGGACTACTATAATGCGGACGTGTGAGGAATGAAAAGTACTGTTGAAGAATTTTTTTTTTCAAAACATCAAAATTGTTTCTATTGTTTTCTTGACATGTGTATACGGGAAAAGTAGCGTGAAAGTGATTTGTAACGTAACGAGTAAAGTAATCCGTTACTTTTCGGCGAAAGTAATTTGTAGTGGTAATCTGTTATATTTGAGGCTCAGTAATTTGTGATTGTAATCCATTACATTTCTTCAAGTAACGGGCACAAATCTGTTTGGAATTACAGTTTCGTCTGGAGAGAGAAATTGATGTTGGGGGAAAAGGGGAAAAGGAAAATGAGGCAATAGTGTGTGTAAGCTCCGTAGCTCACTTGTCACCGCCTCATTGTGTCTGGATGTCATAAATATGGAAGGGTGCCAATATGTTACCAACGTGAAACATGTGCCCGCATTGTATACATATAACAAAAGGAAACAATCGCTGCATTTTTCACCACTACGAGAGCGATGTTATTTTTTTCTCTTAAATTAATTCTCAACTTTAAGGCGAATGGTCATTGCATATAAATTGGTATATCGTTTTCAGTGGTTTCAAGCCTTTAGGATACATAATGTTAGTGCGATTTCAATCGAGCATTTTGCGTATTCTAGTTTAGGAACAATTATATTTTCATAGGCCTGCAGTTTTGTTGAAAGGCAATGAGTGGAATTTCTTGCACTGCTCGTTAATTCCAAACGAGGTATATATCGATACATCTTTTCCGGCAAAGCAAGGGCAAGCTTGGTCATCACATTTCCGAGATGTTCTTATTATGTTTATTCGTCGCTTGGGGAGAAGGTGTGGGATACATTAAGAGTTTTAAAAATGTACCAGGTGTTTACCGTAGATGAACGGCTTACCAACACCCATGTAGGTTCAAGAAATTGCGGAAGTCCGCTTTCACCTCTCTCCCACCACGGCTTATCACAACGGAGTCGCTCTGTGCAAACGGTGCGATCGTCCCCGCTCTGACCGGCGCGAAACCAGCTCATCTCATCGTGCACTGTATCCACGTGCCAGTACGGTATCGAATGGCCCCGCTCGCTCTTTCCCATATACCATCTCCCCAACAGAGTCGCAGCTCGGGAAAATTGCACGGACGAGTTAGGGCCCCTTCACACGCTCGCGACTCCTTAGAACCGAGCAACTTGAAACCTTTTAGAATCTCGTACGACGGGAGAACACACTGACACGCTGGCACCGTCTAAGCGGGGACCCTGGAACTGCATTTCACTATAGAGCGAAGGTTTGGCGGCATTTGCGACGTCACATGTACTGACTTCTTAAGAGAAACGTTCGTTTATAACTTTGACAGAAGTTTATCATGCCAAGAAAAAAAGAATGATGCGCGATAGAATTTGAAAATATACGGGACCGCCCAATGATCTACTGCTGCCCGATAGGGGGTGCCAGAGCGTCATCCCGTCGTAAGATATTTTAAGAGGCTTCGAGGCACTCGGCTCTAAGAAGCTCGCAAGTGTGTGAACGAGCCTTTAGGTGGACCGAAACAAAAGTAAATATACGTCACTATAACTTTATCACAATGGCGCTGTAACGCAACTTGCGAGGAAAGCGCACCCGCGACGCTCTGCCAATCCTGTTTTTTCTCTAACCAGCTTCCAGGGGCCCTAAACTCGTCATACACAAAGTTGTGGCCGAAATTTGCGAAGCGCGCCGATTGGACTCGAGCGACGATGAAGCGGCGCTTTTGTCGCCCAAGTTCTATCGGCGCGCTCCTCGGGCGTGAGTGTCGAAGCAGAAAACATCGACTCTTTCTTGAGGGTAACATGATTCTAGCAAAAAAAAGAATCCAATAATTCTTATAAGGGAGTCGTCTGACTCCATTGAGTCGGGTGACTCTCATGAACGGGTCGCGCGATTGCAAAACCGGAGTCCCCTGATTCCACCCTAGAAAATCCACTGACTCTCGTGAGACGGAGTCACTTGACTCCAGGCAGTAAAAGGGTCACATGACGACACTAGCTGATAGAGCCATCAGATTCCAGTGAAGAAGAGAAAGAGTCCAATTACTCCACTGAGCGCTGGAGTCACTGGACGCTTTTAAAGGTGTCACCACAGGGACAACCCTGGACTCCCCGAAAGGGAGTCAGGGTGACTCTCCTTTTTTTAGAGTGTAGACACATAATTCCAGCGCTTATCACCCAGGAAAAAAAATGTCGAGTCACTGGCCTATAAACGCATGCGCAGTCCGTGATGTTCGGCAGTAAAGAGCGAATCCGCATGCTCAGAACGCGTTCGACAGTCCAGTAAACATAGATGGCGGCGCATGGAGGGCGACTATTGAAATAGTCTATGCGCTATTCCTAAATTAAGTACTGTAGATATAGAGTCAGTTTGCCGTAAGACTACCTGGGGATGTTGAAGGTTATGAATGACACAGCGGTATATTTGATTTGAACCACCACTGTGATGAGAACCGTCACTATGCTTATTTCTTGCTGCTTGACTGGTTCCATGGGGCTCTAGCGTTGCTGCGGATGGACTTAAGGTGAAACGCAGTATGGAGTGTAAACGGGAAAAAATTCCGAGTACACAAAAGCACTTCTCATGAGTTGTGAACGCGAAAGCTTTCTCGGTGCCGACAGGAGGAAGAGCCTCAGCGCCGGCAGAGAGTGCAGCGGTGCGCCACGCAGACCGCCTGTGGCTCGCTGGTGACTGCTGAGCCGCTGGTTGAGACAGCGGCTGGGGTGCGAAGCTGACCGCGGCGCGTGCTGAAATCACGTGTCCTCTCATCATCATCACCGCCCTAGCTGCGTAACGATAGGCCTAACAATGGGCCTAACGTCAGGCCAGCGCATACCCGCGTCCCCCCCCCCCCCCCCCCCATTTCCCGCGGCGTCGCCAGCATTCGGCTGGCTCCTTAGCAACGACGACGCCGTTGCTATGGAACCACATGACGTGTCGCAGTCAGTCGGAATTTAGGTGCCGTTTGGCTGCTACAGACAGCGCCGGCTTCGCTCCTTGGGACAGTTAACGAAAAGAGAACCCAGGAAGGCGCGTAGCCACGCGAAGCCATTGCAGTGGCCACGGAATGCCGGACCCCGATGACGGAGCGAAGGACCCCTCCTGTGTGGCCCGCTGTCCCATGTGCGGCTCGGGTCATCCGAACGGGTCTCGGCGTCGCATACATGCACGCCTCTCTCGACCGCGACCAAAGTCACCACTGGATGCCGCGACGAGGCGTTCCCAAGCCGAATCGCATAGGGCGCTTTACGACTTTCCCGACACGGACACTGTGCCCGTAAATCAGGCTCCTTCCGCAGCGGCAAGGATTTGCGCGCCGTCCGCGTACGTGTGCTCGAGAGGGGGCTTCACCTCGGTCCTGCCGTGTTTGCTTTTCCGGTTCTGTGACGGCGAGTTTTGTCACGTCTGTCCCCGCCGGAGGCCCAAACTATCCAAGCTCGCCGTAACTCCACACGAGGGTGGGAGAGTGGAAACGCATCAAACACGACTTTACTTTTTTTTTTCTTCTTGCTTTCTTTGTAAATGAGGGAAGGAGAACAGAGAGGGAGTAACTATAGGATAAAATTCTCAAATGAAATGGGAAAGATGCGAAAGAGATTCGGGTGAATCCGATAAAGCCTTAAGAAAATCCAGTCGCTTAAAATAAAAGGAAGCGAAATATAATTTTAATATTCTCAAAAAGACAAATTTGCCTTTTTTTTCCCATTTTTAGGAGAGCTTAATAAGCCGTGCAATTTTCCCCCCTGAATTTTTGGATAAATATTTCTTCACAAAGCAGAGCATGAAGAAAAATCGGACATCACCGAAACCGAAACCTAAACTTCGGCTGAAAACAAGAAGAATAAAGGAAAAGAGAGAAAGAGAGAGAGACTGTGCATGGCACTTCGGAATATGACATTCCCCCAGTCGAACTCTACCCAGACGACTAAATCACGCATATATCCTTCCTTTCCAGATACAGATCGATGAAATCAATCAATCAGTGCCAAAAGTGCACCGTCACGGCGCTCATCGCGTCTTTGTACGTTTTCTATCACCGACTAAACCAATCACGTACAGTAGATTCGCCGCGATCCTGCTTTTATTTGTCTTTTTTTTTGCGCGCGGGATTGGTTTCGCCGGTGATATCAGACCCAAAACGAAAACGAGACGAAAAAATTTTGGGTCCTGTTTGATTGATTCCATCGGATCGGATAGAATCCGCTGCGGTTGAACCGAAAGTAAAGCGGAGAATTAGCCCCGTGCGCGACCGAAAGCGTCGCTGTGGTCGGCCTTCCACGATTGGCCGAACTCTGACTATGACGTCGGAAAGGGGATTTATCATCGACGGAAATAAGAGGAATAAAAGAACTTTAATTTTGACGGTGTTGGCAGTGTTCCTTTGAGAGCGCAATGATTTCAAGCTTCCACCATGCTATTTACAAACACCATCGAACTTGTTGTTTGCAAGGTAATGACGTCACAAGGGGGAACCATAGGAGGGCGCCACCGAAACATCTCGCCGCTAATAGCAACGTGATCGGTTCACTCTCTCTCTCTCCTTCTCCCTCTCTTTCTCTTTACCTTGAATTGTAGAACAAGGGATCATCTGTTATACTAATTAAAAGCGCGCAAAATTGTTTAAGAGCTAAACTTGAAAAACCATGTCAAAATCACTTTAAAAATTTGCCTCTAAAAGGAAAACTTTCTATACGTCTGCCTGCATATACGTTCCTATCCTGTGTCTCGTCGCGGAATTGGCATCTTCTACAAAATCGACCGGAACTCGCCATGCTCCCTTGCAGAGATTCACGGCGTTGCCTGTTAAGAGTAAATAAATGCACGGTAGGCAGTGTTTCTAGTTAACGGAAGATTTGTAAGATATACTATAAAGGGTGGGCGAAATGGACTGAACGCACTTTAAACTGACCGCGTAAACTGGTTTCTTAACTTATTACGCTTCAGCCCGTAGGAGTTTTGACTAAAATCACAGATAACGCGTACGAAATCACAGACTGTGCAATACACTCGCCACTGTGTCTAGTCATAAGGTTTGCGCGCAAGCAATTACATTAACCATTTCTATTTTTTACAAAACATTATGCAACCCCGGGTGCGAAATTCGACAAGAGCGTCCTCTTCCCTTAGGTGATCGAGACGGTGTGCGTTCCCAACGCACACATATTGTACACATACACACAAAAAAAGGCCAGTCGCTTTCACCCGAAGGTTTTATAGATTAATCGCATCTCCGAGCATGGGGTTTCAAGCTCTCACTCCGCAGCTTTTTGATTGACCTGCCAAGTGCGAAAAAGTTTGATGAGAAAGTACAAATTACGGCTAGATGCTGGAGCAGAACAGAACTCTTGATGCTGTTTATGGAGCTGGAGCTGAGATATGGCATAGTGTGTTTTTCTTGGTGCATAATGCCTCCGAGACGAAGAGGGACAACAGGAAATAAGTGAATCAGAAGAATCAAACTGTCGACGCTTTGCTGACGTTTCTTATTGTGACCTCGTCCTCCGAAGGTATACATTCAACGAGTGCTGCTATCAGGCACTTAAAATACGCGGTTTTATAGGTAAACTTCATACGTTGGAGTGTGAGTATATATGTGCATGAATGCATAACACGCTCTAACAGCGAGCTTTCGCCGGAATCCCAGTTAGCTCGCGTTCTTAACACCGTGTAACACAGCCATAGCGGAAAGCGAACGTTCTTTATACTGCCGAACATTGTGCAGTTAGTCAAAAAGCTTATTTTCTTAGGGTGATATGATGCAAACAAGCGGTGTTGGTTTTTAAAGCGATGGCTCTATGGGCGACCTTGTGCAGAGATTTCGAACTCCCTTCCTGTCGTCGCCGCTAGGGAAAAACGCTTTCCTCCGCTCTTGGCGCGAGGCCACAGGGAAGTCGAGTTTTCCCGTCGGCCGCCTCTATCCCGTTAGGGTGTATGTAACCCGGAACAACCCATTCCCGTTTGAATTCGTCCCGTTTCAACCCATTCCCGAAACGACCTTCCCGTTTGAACCCGTCTCCAATTTACCCGCGCGAGGCTGGAATAAGAGCAAACAAGCAAGGGGGCACTAGGTCTCACTAAAAATAAACCAAGCTGCCAGTGGTCGACGATCATACCCGATGGATAAACACGTCTCCCGTGAAGACGCAACACCCGAGAGGCACAAGCCAGAAAGTGCATACCGACCGACACGAGTATACCACGTGCAATTTCAGCGCGAAATGAAGACAGAGATTACGGGCTTTCTCTTCTAAGCCACTCGGGCGTCACAACAATGTCGCCGCGTCCTGACGGTCTTCGCACAAACAGACATGCATGCTCTGAGCCAGTCAGACATCACGAATGCTCCGTCAGGGCCAGCTGCCTCTGTCTATACCCGCCCGTATCACATACGTATACTGCTATAACTGCGTTTCGCAATACGTCCGAACGCTATATGCTAACCTATGAAGCCAATCAGTAACTAAGAATGAAATGTGCATCGTCATCGCCTTGGTGCGCTTGCCTGTCACCGACTAGACCAATCAGGCAGAGTGAATGCTCCGCGGTCCTACGCTTTTTTTTCTTCTGTGTATCAATGTTTTAGCCGACAAAGACAACGAGTGTTTTGACATGCACTTTTTGACGCTGCTTCATGACCTCCAGCGGATCGCATCTAAGTGTCGGCTGCGGTCACGCTTAAAGATGAAACGGAGTGCATACCTGTCTGTACAGTATATACGTGCTCAGGCTTCCCTCTGCAGGTATATATACAAGTTCTAAGACGAATCGCCGGAATGTCAGCCCGTGTATACGTGGCTTATCAGTGAGAGCCAATCGGGAAGAAGCGGACAGGTCCTATAACTTTTGGTGCCGAGCGTTTCTTCTTGCTTTCGAATCACGTGACACGAATCTCGGGGACGATCGGTGTCCGACGACTGTCCCGGCGCTGTTCTTCGCGGTCGAGCGGTGATGCATCATGCGACAACGCTGGCGGCGGGATGAAGGACACCGCGGGGTCGCGGTCCACCGAACCAACGCCGTCTCGGTCTCCGACAAATTTCTGGCGACTGAATTGACGATAAAAATCCGACCAGCTCGGTGCCCGGCGTGTCATTTTTGGCTTTTTACTTCTCGTATATTATCTGTCTTTCCAGGTGAAGATAGATAACGAGAAAATAAAGCGGGCGGAGCTGCACCTGTCGAACCGCGTGCTACACGCTATTCTGTCAAAACATGGGCATGTTCAGTCGACAGTGAACTTGTAATATGCTATACTCCGTTGAGCCTACCTTAACCGATGCCCGTGATAAACGATTTTAGCTGTACAAATACGCTAAGCTTACGTTCTGTATTCGTCGGACTTGTCACAATTTAAATTGAGACCATATTTATATATATATATATATATATATATATATATATATATATATATATATACACCAACTCATGTTTACAAACAAACCGGAGCGCCCCTAGCGGACGCCACCGGCGCCGAGCAAGCACGATGGGGGTGTGGGCAAGAAGCTCGCTGTCGCCCATAAACAAACCATTGAAATGCGATGTCGTCGGCGTCGGTGTGAGTCCACCTGCCCTTTTTCGCGTTCGAATTGCTGATCCTACGTCTTCCTGGCGATGTCTGACTACTTGAGCAGCGTCAGCGAAATTACCGAGGCTTGTTACACCGCAAAACTTCGCGTGAATAATGTGACATGTAGCGATTCATTCCGCGTGAACGCCGCAGTATGTACGCTAAAGCCTGATTCGCATGATGAGATTTCGTTCGCAATTTTCAGTCGCGATGCCGCTCGGGCTGCAAAAGCGTGAACCGCAGCTGAGATGGTCGACGTTGATACTGAAAATCGCAAGCAGAATCGGACCAAGTGAATTAGGCATAACAAGTCGGTGATGGTCACTGGTAACAATGATCAACATCTCCTTGTATCTACTGTTGACATCGAGCCTGCTTACCAACCTTCAAGTCTTTTGAGGCCTGTACTTACTTCTTATCGCAAGTACCGGGCCAACATTTGGTCTACGGGCCGGCGTCGTCTAAGAGAGCAGACGGCAAGCAGAAATGTTTGAAAGAGCAGACGACAGTTCGAACGATCAGGCGGCCGTTTGAACTTGAAGACGCACTGAACGTAGTCTGCAGGTGGTCCGCACAACTTGACGGTTTTCTGGCGTTCATGTTGGAACAAAACAAATAAATATGATGACCACAAGTATCCGTGAATTCAACCCAAAGTACCTCCCGCCCAAGCAATCGTTGTCCGACGGCGTCTGCTTTTCCCTTTTCACGGCACATATCCAGATTCTCGGACGAACCCAGCACGTGAAAACTGACCTTCAAACCTTCCTCGACACTTTTGGTACGGCCCCAGCCGCGGCGTTTTGACGAGAAGGCAGGTTTATGTCTGGTTACTTTCAAAACAACGCAGGAATACACGTCTGGCATGGGGACTTCTGCCCACAGCCCCAGACCGCACGTGCGACCGACGCGCCACCACCGCGCCGTGACGTCACAGAGTTGAGTTCATGTATATATATATATATATATATATATATATATATATATATATATATATATATATATATATATATATATATATATATACTATAGACTTTTTTTTCATTTTAGGGAGCTTTAAGCTAAAGTGGCCCTGCCCTATCGGAAATGACATCTGCAGCGGTGACTTCGGAAAAAAACGAAATCAGGTACCAGACCTGTACCTGTGGCTCGACCCAGTAGACGTGCTGGTTTCGTGAGTGCATACAAAATTTACTAACAAGCAAACAGACAACAGCTCCAAACGGAGCTCGCGATATTTTTTGGATGGGGTTCGGAAAGGAGGTGCTGTTCTTGCGGGTCAGGTGAGAATATTCAAAAGATATGGAGCTTTAAAACGCTTCATTATTGTAAATAAATATGTCCTAATCAACAACAAAAAGTGTATCGCGCTTTTTTGAGGCTTTCTATGCAGCTTGCCTCGCTTCGTAAGTGGCGAAACTTCATGAGTTCAACGAGTTTACAGCATCTCGTTTCTGTGAGTTTGTGACACACATCCGTAACGACGCAAACTGCTCACTGCCATGTAAAAAAATAAAAGCGGTATATAAATAAATGATTCAGGTAGCCATTCGAGTACCGCGACCGACTTGCTGGGGTATTCTTCGTTCAGTCGTAGTTTCGACTTCTGTGGTGCTTTCAATTGGAACTATCGTGCCTGCACCAGGCGATCATTTTTAATATATATGTTTATCAAACTTTTCAGCGAGTTTCAACCTTATTTTTAATGTATTTTAGCGAGTATCATAAACCAACTGTCAATGTGTATGTGAGCATTCTTCTACGCCGCCATAGACACGTAATCCCCTAGATCCTGTTCCGGAGCCGTGCAAGTTACTAAACGTTCTGCTGAAGTACCTGTTTAAACATGAACAAATTTGAAGATTGAGAGTTGAGTGTTGTTTAAAAAGTGCATCAGATACGCAGATGTGACGCGAATGGGATTGCACAATAATATCACCACTACAGATAAAACGCGGGGATACAGTGCGGATACCAACTTAAACACTCGGTAAGAATGAGTATACAGCTAAATATGTAATTTGCGGATACGAATTCCGGTGTGACCGTCGGAGGCGGCCAGCAGGAAATTATTCGTGCGCGGTCCTACGAATCAACTGTCTCTGTTGCCTCCTTTCTTGCATCTTCCCTCGCCCTCTTTTCGTCGGAGTCTCGCAGGGAGAAACTCGTCGGCCGCCTTTGCCGTCCCCTACCGGAAAACCGGTGCGTCTTTATGCGCAATTTGGATCTACTGCGACGAGAGGGCGCGACGGGGCTTCGCGGCGTTTGCTGGGGAACGAGCGTCTCCTCTGGTTTGGGATAAAGTCACCGGATCCTGGGAAAATAGCGCCATTGCCTTCCCTGCCTCATAGCAGGACAAGAACGAATACGAACATACAGACAACCAAAACCTCGCAAAGCGATTGGCTAATCGGTCTCTGTTGCCATGGCAATCGCCATTTCGGTCTTTTAAAATCTTCGAAGCTTCGAGTGGGTTGTTCTCTAAAATAGTCGCACCAAGATCACCGTGGAGCATCATTGTATATGCCCATCTCCAAGGATCTCTTACGATATGATATTGTTCTTCTTGCGTATTTCGAGACAAGAACATATTTTTCAATGCCTCCAAGCAACGACACCGCATGTGGTGGCGGTAAGAAGATGTGCGCTTCTTTCGCCAGTGTGCGAATAGCAAGATCTCGGCATACAAGAAACGTCTCTATAAAGCTACCCGTCACCAGCGAATTTAGATCGGCTCCCCAAGAGGGGAGAGGTCAAAAAGAAATTTCTGATTTCATGAATCAAAATGGCGACAATCTTGGCGCTACTTTCCCAGGATGATTTTAGTTTGAGACTGGCCATGTATAAGGTGCAGGCACGTATCCAGGGGGAGGCCCATGGGGCCCGGGCCCCCCCCCCCCCCGAAATCTTCCATTTCGCCGGGACCTCCTCTCCCCCATCCCCCTCATACAGCATTTTGTCATGGGCGGGCCCCCCCCGAAACAAAATCCTGGCTACGTGCCTGATAAGGTGCCTGGAACGCGCTTCCGACTAGTGTGTTTACCGCGTTCTCAAATATGGTGTCTCGGTTTCCGCCTCATAACGTCATTAAAGTGTCATGTTCTTGCCTGCCGCGATTCCGGATGGGGCACAGCAGAAAAGGCATAGATGCCCGGCTAGCTCTCATCTCGACAGATCTGGGAAACTTCGGCAGCCACGAGCTGGGTCGCTTCGACGACCGCGACCCTTCCGATCGCTCGTACTTTTTGGCGGATCTTTTACGAGCAACCGCCAGGATTGCGTCATCTGCTGCCACTCCGGGACCACTTTCGTTGCATGGGTGGTATAGGACGCTAAACGCACCAGGCGAAGGCCTAATCTATACTTGGTTTCATTTGAGGATGGACCGCAAAGGACGCTACGAGTCAGGAGCCAATTCACAGCTTGGAGGGCGTCACGTGTCCTTTCGGTTGGGCGGAACGACTAGGGGAGCGTGAAGTCACAGGACAGCTACGAGCTACGGATTGGCTCGTGTAGCTCGTAGTGTCCATCGCGGTACATCGCATATAAGGTGAAACGGAGTATAGATACAGTATAGCCATGCAAAGACGCCAATGCAGCGCGGGCACCAACGATTTTAGCCTTCATTCAACTTGACGAACGCGTCCTCTTGTTGGCGCACTATACATTAATATACGCACCTCCAGCCCGCCGCTCGCCCTCGCGCGGACGAACGGAGAACCAGAGAAGCGGGGACGGCAGCGGTGGCGGCGGCGCGGAAACGGTGGCAGGGAATGTCGGCCTTGATGCGTGAAGCCGTTTTAACGAAAACATTCAGCGCGTTAAAATAGGAATTCTTGTGTTCCGTATGGCAACAGCGTTGCACGAAGGACCGCGAAGTCTAATTTGATTAGGGACTTTTCGTATACAGTCATGTCTCGTTAATATAGACCCCGTCAATATGGATACCCCGCTATATAGACACCACATTCGGGGACAAAATGGGAAAATACATGCATTTTTGTCTCCTTATTATGGACAACTCACATTATGGAGGATGTTTACAGGAACGTAGGTGTCCATATTAACGAGACATGACTGTATAGCGTACGGTGCGGATTTCAGGTCTTGTGCATGGCCGCCAGCTCAATCTGTGTTCAACGTGATGGCAAACGTTCCCGCTATTAAGGTACAGCCCTAGCGTACGGTCTACGAAAAGTCTATTCTTTGCCCTTAGTAGGAGAAATCTGGTCGCGCATCGGTATGTAGAGCAATACACATCGGGAATGGGTTCGCGCTTTAAGACCCTTAAAAGGAAAATGACCATTTATTCCAAGCACTTTTAAAAGACAGAATACGCGTACTTGCTTTCAGGTAATTTCAAAGCAAATAAAAAATGCTTGAAGCATTTTAAGCGCTTCTGAGTTAGCCAGCGGTTTGTGACGAGAGCTTAGAACGGGCAGTTTTGGCGAGAGGGGCTGCAACGTTGCAAATAACATGGTACAAAAAAATGTAGGGTATATTAAAATATTTATTTTTGATAGAGCAAAAAATAAAACCCCTAAACACACCCATTATGTTAATAGGCAGTTATAACGCAGCGTTACCACAGGATACCGTCGGCTATACCTTGAGCATTACAACGCTTCTGACCCGCGCTGAAAATTGTGCTTCAAGGGCGCAGCGCGAGCTTCCAGTTGCAATGCTATACCGCATGGTAGTCTGCGGTAAAAAACTTCCTATCAATAACCATAGAGAAGTTTGATCACATGATGCAATACACTAAAAGCGAGACGGTGAGCAGCGAGTTGCGAGCCTGTGACACGAAGACATCAATACTGTGAACGCTGGTTTTCCGGAGTTTGATAATCACCGTGCGCGGCTCATTTTTAGAGCACTATTGGCGGGGCAAAGCTCAAACACGTTATCTTCATCACCTTCACAAATATTTTGCCACAAACAGTGACGTGGCCGGTGCCTCAAAACGCGCTCGCCCACCACAGAGATTCGCAAGTTGAGGTTTCTGCAACAATAAAATATCAGCATGCTCGTTTTCCTACCGCGCATCAACATCTCCGTCACCTGTAATATGATCCTGCCCTAACCGCTTCGCATTTGTAGACAAATATATCATTTTTAGCGCACTGACCAGCGTCAACGAGCGGGCGCATGAAATCCTGGAGAATCTATCCCCACCTCTTCCGCCATCTTGGAACTACCGCCACGCCACCTATAGGGCGGTGGAGTTGCGAATGGACACTGCTGTGCAGGCGTGTACGTAAGGCGTTACAAGTAACAAGTTACTTCTACCTAGTTGCTATTTTTGGTACCGAGTAACGTATTTAGTTACTTATGTATAGGAAAGGAACGAGTAACGTATTTAGTTACTTTTAGGGCCAAGTAACGAGTAACGGTATCTCGTTACTTTTGAGGAGTAACGTGTACAACACCGCTTAAACGGCCTTGTTTTTATTCTAACCTGAGTATGCGTCTATTGTGGGAACGGTAGGGGGGCAACCCGGAAAACAACTAAACAGTATGACAGTACAGCAACGTTTATCGCTGAACACGTCAGTCGAACAGTTCGACTGACGTTTCCAGCGATCAACGTTGCTGTGCTGAACTCTACAGCTGGGAATGTCCTTCACCCAGCGAACGCAATAAGGTTCGTTGGTTGAACCTTCTAGGACAGGATATGGACCGGATGTAAACCCGAAGGTTGCCAACGCTGGAAGGCACATAACCCGCTGTCCTCAGTGAAGGCGCAGTTCCCGAAGATTCACCAGCCCTTCCTGAAGCACAACACCGCCGTTCCTTCGAGCGCGTCAGTAGAACGACTCTTCAGCGTCGCTGGAGATGTATTCTCAATAAAGCGGGAAAACATAACTGATGAAAACTTCGAGAGGCAGCGACTGCTTAAGTACTGTGACTACTGAAAAGAAAACAATAAAACATGAAACAAAAACAGTTGTGTTGTTGGTCGTCAAAGTAACGAGAACCGTAACTTGTTATTTATGAGGTAACTGACGCGTTCCTTTTGAGAATCGGTAACGAGTACCGTATTTAGTTACTTTTTCTGCGAGTAACGAGTAACGGTATTTAGTTACTTTTTGAGGTAACGTGTACGTATACGCTATTAAAAACCAGAATTAATTCATTAATTCCTAGCAGGCTACGCGATCCTTTGGCTTTATCGCCACTGGCTATATGGCAATACGTTAAACTCCTTATCGCCGGAAAGAAAAATATATAGATATTTCCGCACAGTTTTTATGCATCGCAGAAAGCTCCAACTCCGTGAGAAATGTGACGCCAGTGGTTGGGATAGAACGCGAAAGTTTGACGAGATGACGTTACCTGGATCAAAAGATAATTTAGAAAAGC
The DNA here is from genome assembly GCA_013358835.2 of Ixodes persulcatus. Classification (NCBI taxonomy): domain Eukaryota; kingdom Metazoa; phylum Arthropoda; class Arachnida; order Ixodida; family Ixodidae; genus Ixodes; species Ixodes persulcatus. Next base: position 1,106,084 of record JABSTQ010011216.1, read on the forward strand.
GAAATTTCTCCATGAGCTGACGTCCGCCTAATCTAATAACCTCAACACAGAACTTGACATTGAGGACGATTGTGTGATTTATATCAGCGGAAAACACTTGTCGGCAAGAAAAGAGGATAATATTTTCTTTCTTTGACAAGTTTTGTCTCTACCGAGATAGCTGCTAGAGGTGCCCAGAGTGTCATTTCTTGTTCTGACAGTATTAATTAGGCTTGGGTAGACATCGGTTCGTAAGAAAATTTCGTTTTCTCAAATTATCTTTTGATCCAGGTAATGTCATCTTGTCAAACTTTCGCGTTATATCCCAATCTCTAGCGTCGCATTCTCACAAAGTTGGAGCTTTCTGCGACGTATAGTTTGTTTACCCGGGCCTGAAAAACACGGTTCTCTTTTCTCGAAACCCCCTGTATAGTCCTTGGCCCTATAAGTATCTTCATTCACCACATCAATGAGAAAATCGTTACCACGTCCCGCCAAGAAGTCTTTTTTTCTTCTTTTTTTTTTTTGCGGCGGGGACGATTGATATTTTGGAATTACAAGCAACAGAGAACGGTAAAAATGTTAAGTAATAAAGTGTGTGGATGCATTCATGAAATCTACATTTGCGCAGAGAAGAGCAACCCCGCGCATGCTCAGAAGTTTGAACGTGTTTCCATAGACCACTAGACAAAGGTGGCAGCGCACAGAAGGCGAATATTGGAATGGTCTATATAAGTCGGTCGATTATTTACGTAAAACCAGTCGACGGGCAGAAAGCAGACACTAAAACAGAGGCATCCCGAACGAGGCAGAAAAAATGCTCGACAATCATCGTTTTCGAGCTCGCCGGAGAAGAAAACTCGTCGTGTTGTCGATACGAATCACCAGCGTCTGGGTAGACTCAGTATAAATATATGTATCTGTATATTTCTTTTTTTATTTCTTTTTTTTTGCGGCCGCAGCTGTACGCGCACAATGGGACTAGTCTGCCACCACGCCATGTACGCAGAGTGGGCCGGCGGACTCTCCCTTCCTCCGGGAGAGGCGGCCGCTCTTTTGTCCACACCGCAAAACACACACCCGGGCTGGCATCGTATTTCGACGACAATGGTCCAAATTGAATAATGTATGCCGGCTCGCGCGGTGACGGAAGCAATGCACGCTGCGCAGACAGCCGAGCAGGCGCCCATCGCCGTCACGGCGCGAAGAGCACGGAGAATCGGGAGGTGGGAACGGAAAGAGGCGGCATACGGAGGGGACACGCTTCGGCGAGCACGCGCTGGTGTCCAAGAGCGCCGAAGATGGCAGAGCGCTTGGGGCGGGCGCCCGTATAGAGACGCTGAAGCGATGTGTACAAGTTTCAATTTTAATTCTGTATGGAGGGGCGTCCATTAAAATAAACTAACCGGATTAGTCGCTACGCTTTGATCGATTAAATAATTGATTAGTCGTTTGCGTTGACCTTTGGGTATATCTCGACAATGTCTAAACTGCATATTTTTATTGAAACCATCCCTTAAAAAAAATAAAATAAACGCGGACAAACGATTTAAGAATGAAATATTTGCAGTCGTATTTAAACAATATATTCCCCATGTATTGCAGTCATAGAGAATGCAAAAGTGCATTGCGGAATACGAGAGTACAGCCTGCTCAAATAGATAAATTCCTCTTAAGTAGTGAAGCGGGCATTTCTACTTTCTCTTCGAAATTTCTAACTCAGACATCAGCCGATTATTATGTTAGAAAATAACAGCGATTAAAACATTAATCGATTAATCGGAAAGATAACCGATTCAATTCCCAGCCCTATATATAATTCTGTAACACGGAAGTAGGAGTGTGTGGTAGTGGTCCTTTCTTAGTGAGGCGCCGCGGACTTCGGATGACATGATGTTCAGGTCGAATCGGTTATTGGTGGTTTGTAAATAACTTTATGTACATGAAACGTATATCTACTGCATGTTTTACGAATCAATGAGCGAACTTTCCGGGCGTCCCGCTGACTTTCTCCGCGGCTAGTCAAGGTAAGGTCTGCCCCCCTAGCTCCAGACAAGAATGCTGCCGCTGGGGCAATATTTTTTTTTATAAACAGTCCGGTACTGGTGCAGATCTCTCTTTGGAAAACAAAAACACATACTAAACAACTCTGGATGTTGACATAATTTTTCTCTACCCCTTTGTCAACTCTGACATCACTTCCGTCATTGCCCATCTTATTCATTTATTCCGACGTCAGGTCTCAAGTATACTGCTTCCTTGCCACACGAATGTGCAATAGGTATACAGTGTGCAGACATAAACAAGCGACACCCGTTTGTACGGCGCTGATATATGGTGAGGCCACTTTCGGAGGAACAATAGGGTACACCTAAATCCATCATGACCTGGAGTTTCTCACGGCTTCGCGAAGGCATTCCTGGGGCTGTAATCTGGACCTTGGCACCGGCCAATCATTTCTGCCAGATTTCTCGCCTACTTTTTGACCAAAAGTCCAGATTAGGACCACTGACCTCCGAACGAAAAACTACGAAAAGCGGTCGTGCCCAACCTAACTTAGCAGCGGAATTTCGGACACAATATGCGGGCAGAAACTCAGGGAGAGGGGGATATCAAAGCACGCGGAGACGCCAGAGAGACCTGACTGGAACGATTAGTGGGTCTCTGTCATCTACCCACTGACTGTTCGAACGCAGAAAGCCGGACGCAGCGTTCGGCGTTCAATTGCTTGTGTTCTAACGCCCTGTGCCCTTCCGCAAATTGAATACACCGTCGCTGTATCCGAGGAGCGTTGTGGTGGCGTCGACCGAATGCGTATCTGCACATACATCTGCCTCCGAGGTGTCTGGAAAGGGGTTAAGTTAAAACTGGTCGTGACTGCGCACTGAATCGATTTGTTTCATTCCCTATCTCGCGGCCCTCCACTCACCGAGTCCAATGAGCCTATATATTCTTACGCGTGCTTTCGATACTCCTTGGGAATACCGTTCGTCTTGTATCCGTGTCTCGACGACAAAATTAGATTAACGCGGGCATGGTGATACGTCCGCGTCCTTGTGCCCCTTCATGGAACTGCGCCAGGAGTAATTTTTGCAGATTTGTGTCTAATCTTTTTGGTTTTTTTCCAACGAGTGTTTTTATTTTTCAGATCGATCAACAGTTCGTTATAGCTAGGTCTCCTCAAAACAGTGACCTAGATACATTGTTCAAATACACGACGCCCTTTCTAGCTAACGAATGAAGTAGAATAATAAAAAAGGTCCACCGCGGACACCATGAAGAAAAGACAACAAAAAAAAGTACATAGGCTAATTTTTGTTTTTTTTTCAAGTCTTTTATCCCCTTCGGCTGCTCAGTCGAAGTCACGCCCGTCAACTGATTTGCTACAACTAACAAGAATATGGTGACACAAGGTCACTTATGACGAGAGACGGTGACCCACTACAATGAGGGCAAACTGCAACGGCGGAGGTGACACCGGGATTTCGCTTGGCGTTAAGAAACAGATCGATCACAGCCATGGCCAGACCGCTGGCGACGCTGAGAAGCAGAACCTAAAACATATAGAAGGCAAAATAGCGAAACAAATTCAGAGAATAAGGGCCGACGCACCGGCCAAAGAATTCCAGCTGTATTCAGCGGATGAACGAGGTTTAACCAAGTACAACGCAGTTGATTTGCGCTAAAATATTTCATTTTCTTTACGCGGTGCGTAGATTTGATCTTGCAAATACTGCAAAACCCTCAGTCAAGGTATAAACAGATGGAAAGTGTTTGAGGGAACTCCTATCGCACTCACCGATAGCGTAGGAACAAGAAGGAGTGGACAAGGCCCATTATATTCGGCTGGGATCCGTAGAGCAAATACGCGGCGAACAAGCGGCGAACTTCGCAGGCAGCCCGTTCACTTTGCGCGCGGAGTCAACGGCCATCTCTCTTTCGACGTCACTCGCAAAGTTTACACGTCGCCGGCCAAAATTCTTCACTGGTTCGTACAGCATATTCGCTCCACGGAGTCCAGCCTGTATTACGGGCCAGCAAATAAGATTGCAGCATCGCTCGATAAGAAAACATTTCCAGACGAATCGAGATGTGACAAACCCCGTGCACAATTAGCCACACACCGTTGTGCTTCAGCTGTGTCGATGACAATGAGAGAGAAATAACACGGGGGAAACAAAACAAAGAGAACATAATGATGGTCTGGGGAATGTCATATAACTGTTTTGTTTTCATTAACTCAGAAAAACCAAAACCATTATGAGATAATGGCGGCCCTCCAGCAGTTCTGGAAATTTGCATTTGGATTATAAACAGTTGCCGCTCACCGCAGAACACATTGGCAGACACTTCAGCGTCACTGCCACCTGATATTTGTTATCAGCTTTCAAGAAAGTCTGCCTTTCTATTTTTCTTTTTTGTAATCATCAGTTCTTACTCTAAATTAAAGGGCTGCCATCAGCGAAGAAAAACTTCTGCCCTTCCTACGGCGAAAAAAAAGAACAAAAAAAAACTGCGCAGCTTTACTATTTTGATTTTGCCTTCGTGATCCTCATACTCACGTAAATGCTTACGGCGAAGTGCCAGTTCGCGCTCACCTAGCCCTTCTCGTTTTGCTTCAGTTCCAGCCAACCCTTATACTCCTTTCCTCCGTGACACCTCACGGGCAAACAGTTCCTAAAAGAAATAAGTACGCACGGAGGAGCGTATGTGCGCACACGCCTGTGAGCCAAGATGACTCAGCCCTCTAATTGAGGCTTCCAGCGGAGGAAGGCCAACGGAAAAGCATCCTCCAACGGGAAGCCTGCGGACATGATTGGCGGGCCGGTGCGTGCCACCGGGATCTCCCTGCCTGGAAGGCAGGCCGCTTATGCAAACACCATGGGCGGCCACGCCACGGGGTCCCGGCAGGATGCTCGGCTTCCTCCGCGTGGCCATCTGGCGCAGGAGGGGCCCCCGCCATGGAGCGCCCGGGACGACGCCATGGCACGAGCACGCATGCGTAACTGACGAAACAACACGAGAGGAAGCACTGCAGCTTCGCAATGAAGCAGTGCCACCTATAGTCGCCGAGCTTCGGCGTGTTTGCCACTTGGGGCGGGTCGGGCGGGGGTCCAGAAACGATGACGTCATGCGCACGCCTTAGTGTCTTCTAGGTACTATTGAGTAGAGTTGCGCGAAAAGATTCCCTCAACTCGTCTTTCGTCGAATGCCCTTGGGGCTAAAAAATAGAAAGCTGTGGCGGCAGGTTCGCCCGCTGCGGCCTTTTGGAGCTGATCGGATATATTCACAGCGCCTGGCGGTCTAAAGACGAAGCAGTGAGAGTATATAGGTTCCAAAACGTAATCCAAATCACCAATAGACGATTCCAATCATCGCCTTCTGCGCGCAGCCATCTTTTTCTATCTGGCCTGTGTAACGCGTTCTGAGCATGCGCAGTATAGGCCTCTCCTGCCGGACATCACAAGCCGCACACGCGTCCACAGAGTCCAGTGTCTCGGCGACTTTCTGCCTGAACGATAAGCGCTGGAAAGGTGTATACACTAAACCGCTGGATATCCTGACCTATCCAAGTACCGCCATCGTTTGATCGTGCCACGGGCGCTCCTATTGAATGCTGGCGACGCTCCGCCATTTTTGGCTCAACTGCGTCCCAGCTTGCACCAGCTTGGCGGTACGTGTTTATAAAATTCAAATTCATCCAGTGCTTTAGTATATACCGTGCAGGCACGCCGTCTCTCAATGAAGACGCGAACTCGCCATGCCGGGGTCGGCAGGCTTTCGCCAATATTTGTGGACGAATTCTTGGCAAGAATCTTCAGAGCCTTCTCCACGGGAAAGGTACCGGTGCAATACGACATCGGAGAGGCAATCTGTATAGCCACGAAATAACCTACGCTTTGAGTATCAGTACTCCAGTGTCAGATTCTCTTGTGAGCATCGTCTTCTTTGTGCTTATGGGCAAAGCGAGCGCAATGGGCGGTCAGTGAACGATTAGAAAAGTATACGACTTCCTGAGGTTTAGATTCGGTCGGTGTCCGGAACCAAGGTCTATATCGTACTTTTTTTTTTTCTGTGGCAGACTCTTAACAGCTTTACAGATAGCTGTCAACCATGCTTTTAAGCGCCAAGCTATAATCTAGGTGGCGCAAGCTACCGCCCGTTACGAAGGGTATACAGGCGTTAGCATCCAACATCCACCTACGGCTGGGGGTTCGTTAGTTTGAACGCGTAGCTTATTTTGAAGCTGTAGTGTTAGAGGGCCCCTTAAAAGGAAAAAAATGTTTTCTTTTTAACAGTTTGGGTGGGACACCCGTGTAAAAAAATAATTTTACGCAAAAAAAAAACAATTAGAGCAATATTAACGGCCCAAGATTTATTGTACATTTTGTGCGCAAAGTCCATAACGTCACGGAATGGTCATACAATTTTTCCACTTCAACGAGATGGTCATACACTCTCTCCACTTCAACGTGGTGGCTAAGCCGATCCACCTCTCCTCCACGCGCCCGAAATTCCGAGACAAAAAAGAAGTGGAAGGGAGGTGACTACCGACTAAATCGCATCTCGCGCCGTCAATATTGCTCTCTCTATATTTTTTTGCGTGTTCCAACTAGATTGTTAAAAAAAGAAAAAAACTTGTTGTCTTTTCTTTTTACGGGGTCTTTAAGTACAGAGAGATGAGGGCGGCAATATGCAACAGCAGCTATCCTGGCAACTCCGGATATTTGGGTTTTATATGTGCGGATAGGAAACGCACATAAAGAGTTAATATTCATTTCTGGGCATGCACGACGCCTGTTTTACTGCCAAATTTAAAAATCGCCCTAAATTTACAGCTTACAGTTTAGCGCTGCCAGCCGAAAGTACGACACGGTTACGTGCGTGCGTACTTTGTATATATTGCGAACAAAAAATTTGCGAAGCCAATGCTTCGTGATAGCCTATTGTAGCAATGCTTTTTGTTACCGGCATGTCGGGTATGTTTCTATACCTACAGCACAAATGCTTGTTTTTTTTTGTTGTTGTTGTTTTCTACGCATTTATTTTAGGGCAGAGTTTGTGGCGGAGCTAACAATAGACTGTCTGCGAGATGAGGAGCGTGATGGAGAATGTAGGACGATGCAGCTACGCCTCTACGAGCTACATAGGGAAACCAGACTAGCCATGTGTTAAGTGCTAGGTATAGAGCGTTGATGGAAGACTATAGACTGAATGATGGAAAGACTAGCGCTTCTATGAGCGCGAGTGACTCTTCTGGGTAGAGGAAAACGGTGCGCGTAACAAAGAGGAAGGACGGAGATGAGCTGATTGATGACTGATAAACCGGTAATTTTATTTTTAAAAAAAATGCTTCTGGACATCAACGTATTTGTGAAAGGCACCCTCTGTAGATGTCGCCTCCTTTGCAATAGGGAGGCAACAAGTACACTTTAAGTAACTTGTAGGATACTGAGATAGATGCAAAACAAGAGAGGAGTAACAGGGTTCTGTATAAGTTTGGGCACTGAAAATAGATATGCAGCCCGTGTATTCATTTTATACTAACCCCAGTTTCAACTTCGGTTTGGTAGCCAAGTACCTTGTCAACCGTATCAACTATAGCTTGCATGTTTCCCACAGTCTCCTATGCTGCATTCATTTCAGATAGTTTTTTTTCAGATCCAAGCCAACTAACCAAGGTCGTATTCAAACACACTAATTCACTCGAAAAATAATTAATTCATCGACAACGTAAAAAAAAAAGCGATGGTTACGCAATGCATACTCGCTTGCAGTGCTTTCCTCAAAGAATCTCCCTGTATACAATCGTAAGTAACAAGTTAAGTAACACAGGGCGTTGCTCAGCGGCCAATGAGATCGCTGCGTCAGAAAATAAGAACGCCAAACAACGAATCCCAAAGAAAGGAAAAGGAACATAATAAGCAACGCACAGCTTTTCTGAAATTATCGGTGTCTACAGAGAAATGGTACTTAAGAGCAGTGGTGTACACGTTCCAAAAAAAAAAAAAAAAACACGAAAGCTCGTTCCCGTTTCCTTCTGATTTTTGGAACGCGTTCCCGTTACAAGTTCCATATGTGAAAAAGGAACTCGTTCCCGTTACAGTTAAAAAATGGAACGTATCGTTACATATACGTTACATTTGTATTTTGCTGATTACCATATTTAGTCAGATCAAACAAAGTTTTCTTTTTTTTTATTTATCCCATCCAATAGCAACATTGTGAATTTCAATGCAGTGATGGAAGGGCACCAGGAGAAGAAGGCAAGCGCAAGCAGATCTTCATTTGTTGATATATTCACCTTTAAAAATCTCAGCAGCTTTCAACTATATTTTGTGGTGGGCGATTCAGACGAGCCAAATGTACTGTTACCCCACATTGCAAGAGCATTTTACGACAACCTCACGCGTTTCAATCTAAAAAACTCCCTTGTTCGAACTTAACAACAGTTGCTTCTCCATGTTGCTGTCCGCAAGATGAGCAAGTGAAGACGAGGGTAGGGCTTTTGGAAGGACAGTCGTGAAACTTACAAGTCCTTCTTTGTGAAGGTTGGATTCGTTGTTCAGTTTGAAGGTGGGGGACAAGGGGAGAAGAAATAAAGATTAAGTTTTGTGTGCATTTTTTAAGTGACTAATATTCGGGATACAAGGGTGCGTTTGATGTCGGGTAACCTGTTCATTTGTTGTAACTGTAGGTCTTTTTGGGGAAGTTCAGTGATGGCTGTAGTCGGCCTTACATTTCTGGGTGTATGAGGATTCGTGGAAGCAAAGAAAGTAGCTGAGTTCTAAACGTCCCTATTTCTGTGTTTTTTCCGTCGACTAAAAGTTTTGCTTTTTATACCGCAGTCTCGGGCACTGAAAAAAGAATCAATGTCCACCAGCTCTCCTTCACCCGGCTGTTACCAAGTAAGGACCACAAAAAAAAAAACCTATGGTGAGTAACCAAAAAGTGAACAAGATCCTGCCCTTCGTAAAGATATTGTTTTTATACTTTTAGAATTTCCCTCTTATAAATAAAATACAAATTGCCCCAATGGAAGAAAAAAAAAAGAACGCCGTTTCTTTTTTCCGTTCCACTAAAAATGCAACGAGTTCTCGTTCCAGTTCCACCGATGAAAAAGGAACGCGTTCCAAGAACGCCGTTCCTTGGAACACCGTTTCGTACAACACGGCTTAAGAGGTGCTCTTGAAAGTACGCTTCGAGTGCACACGATCACACACAACGCCGATAATGAATAAAAATATTAAGAAAAGCAAATTATGACGTCGGAAATGGGCGATGCTTCATGACACGGGAACGTCCGGCGGCGGCGGAACTCTACGGCGGCAATGCGAGGAAAGGTGTGGTGACGTGTCCAAGGGGTACCTCCGTGTCACGAGCCCAGCGGCGCGAGTGTTACACCGAGTGCCGCCTCCGCGGTTCACTCGTGACGCCGGTCCGTCACGCACGACGCAGACGCGACGCGGCCATCCGGCAGACAATACCCGCCCCAGTAATGGCCGTCGCCGCCGGAATCGGCCAATAGACGTCGCACCGCCCCCTCCTGTCATCAGTCTCGGCCACAGCCACCTGGAAAACAAAAGAGCACGGCCTCCGTGATAACCGTCATATATTTTCGCCGGAAAGCCGTCAGCCACTTTGAGAGCGGGCGGGAAAAGGTGTGCGGGCGACAGAGGGGCCCCTTCTCTTCCTCTGACACGCACAGCTCGAAACAAGTCCTTTGAAAAGAGATGGTTCTGAACTGTATACACCATTCACCCCTAAGTTGACAGTGCTCTTCACGTGCCCGCTAAAACAGTCATACGTCTATATTTTGCCACGTGATCACGCTCTTACCCGTGACCATGCGAGACGGTCAGGCGATGAAAGGGAGGCTGGTTGGTCCGGCGAGCGTGTATAGCTTCCACCTCACTGTCAGCTTAGAGACGAACGGAGTTTAACGGGAGGCTGTTGTCGACACGTCGAGTGCTATTCTTTGACGGCGCCCCTATCGTCGGGCCACAGCTATAGCCTCTATACCCCGTTTCACCTTATACAACAGACGAGCCATCGAAGTCAATCCAACGCTGTGCGAGTGCCACGTGACCTACGAGAGGGGCACAGCGAGGCTCGGAGTTCTTAGTCACGTGATATGTTCACAGCGCTGGATTCGCTAAGATGGCTGGTAGCATCCGCTGTGGTCCATTGTAATGCGGAGAGAAGTAAACGATCGAACGGGCGTGGGAGACATGGCGTTATCGCGTGAACGTGCGCGATCCTCGATTTTCGTGCTTGGTTCGGTTATTTAAGCGTCGATGTTCGCGTTTGAAAGGGCAGCACACGGCGCTATACATGCTGGTAGTACCTCTTTACCGGGGCGAGGCGCAGGTTTCATTGCTCTTTTTTTCTCCCGTTTTATGAGCCGCTAAATTGCCCAGACGATGTCCGCGACTCTCCTCAGCTGGGGAGGGGCTCGCCGGTCGTGCACGCGGAGGTTTATGTGCAGCGTTTTAAATGCATCTTGCTGATTCTTTCGCTCGTTATATGTCCGGTACGATAAAAAGCGATTGGGGAGAGATTTATAAACGACTGCTTTAATGCCATCGAAATCGAAGGCATTTTGCATAGTCATAAATCAGACTTATCGAGAGCGTGACAATTCGGGCAAGGCGTAAGCAGAACGGGCAGATTTTAACGAGACCCTGCGTATGGAGAACCGACGCTCTTGTTGCTCTACCGGTATATTGTCGCGGATGAAAAAAGGAAAGACGAACGTAAAACTAAACAATAAAAACTTTAATTGGCAAACTTATGCCAGAAGCAAAAGAAAGAACGAGAGTCGAGAAAACAGCAGCGAGCGCCGAGGTGTCGGCGTGACAACTGGCTAGAGCGAGAGTTTCTCGAGTGAGTTCGCAAGGCTACCCCCGGCTCCTTATCTACTGCACTCAGTATCTCGAACATTCGACCTAGAATGTTCGAGCATCGAACACTCTGGAGACTGACTCGGCAAGGCCGTGTTGGCCTTATCTATTACACTGGGTATCTCGAACATTTGGCCTAGAATGCTCGAGGGTCGATCACTCGGGGTAAAAGTAACACGAATCTTCTAGAAGTATGGAGTAACATTCCCTCTCAGCCATGCACGCGGCATTATTATTGGCGTTACGTCTTGGAACCTCAACCGCAAGGCATACGCACCGCGTATACATCTATATAACTGAGAGATTATACAGTTACCTACAGCATATTAAGAAACGCAGGGCGAGGCGAGTTCGAAGCATCTTATTATAGCTTTACGACCAGTGTGATTCAAGCAATTAGTCAATAACAATTCCGAGGAACGAATCACTAAGTACTTGGTTTTTCATGCGAAAGCATTAACCGTCCCATGGAGCGAAACCGGCGGTGCCTGTGGCAGCAAAAAACGGCACCTAAATGCCCATTGGCTGAGCGAAACGGCACCTGAAGTCTCCTTGGCTGTGACGCGTCATATCAGATGCTTCGTCATGGAAGCCGGCGAGGCCGCTTGAGGTGAAAACGGACGCACCTCAGAAATAAAACACAAAGAGAAGCACAGCAACGCAGATGCATCGTCACGGAAGCCGTGGAACCTGCGGGGTTTCGCCGCGCCTGCGCAATGGGGGAGCGTGATGTCACCCCCAGAGCGCCATGTGAAGAAGTAAGACGTGGCGCGCTGCTTGTTGGAATGCGCTGCGTGTAGGAATGCTTTTGCACTCCTAGGCGTAAGCAATTTTAAAGGGGCCCTGCAAGGACTTTTTTACTGGTTTTTAATTTGCACCGCACCTGAGCGCACTGAACGTGTAACTTGATGAAACTTTTCTTTTCTCGAGTTTCGCTTTATTTTAAAAGTTATAGGCAAATTAAAATTACAAAAAGAAGCAAAAATAACCTCCTTCAAGACGTCCTTGGTCGCTTGAGTGGCCGTGAACTAGGGGAAAAGTAGTGAGCTCAGCGAGCGCTCACGTCTGCCGCACTCCGTGTCGACGGCTCGAGAGGACCCTACTAAAGTATGTGCTGGATAGGCTGTATGAACTATGAAGTGGACGGTCAGGGCGGCTCGCATTGCATTTGCTGCGTGATTAAACACTAATTCGCCTTGACACTACATTGGCCACAAGCGACAGCAAACACGGGGTAAAGGTCAGTCAGAACGACAGCCACTTCGGGCTGCCATACCGCTAAACCTGCTCACCGAAGCAGCCGAAGGCCTTTGGAACGCTCGCAACCGGTCGGATGCTCGACCGCAGCGCCGCCGCGTACACCCGGGACCTTTCTACGCTCGACCCTCGTCGGTGCCTGATCCCACTACCCCTTTCTAGTATGCGCCGCCTTTTCCACTGCTTGGTGGCGGGGTTGTCGACGGGTCATTTCTTGTTTCCGTATTTTATAAACTGCATTTGTTTCTTTTCTGATCTAAAATACTGAAGAAAAACTACTTTCATAAATAATTGAAACGGTTCGCGCCACTTATATTTTGTATTTCGACTAAAAAAAACGCTTTTAGCGGCTCTGACCAGTAGTAAGGCCAGGACCAAAAACGTCACATATCGCGCGCTTTCGGCACAGCGGGTCGCCCCCGTAGGTGGAGGAGGTTTCCGCGTCGTCCGGTTAAAATATGACGCACTGATATTTAGTTACTCTCTCCGTTCCCGCTGGCTTGCCCGAACCCCAAGAGATGTGGAAAGCTCAAGAAAGGTAGACGCTTAAATAGGATTGCAGTGCCCCTTTAAGTGTCCTCCTGTAATTGTTTTGAGCTGTCGGCCACTAGAGCAACCTTTCTCTACGTTTCAGCGTGGGCGAAAACTATACGGTCACCGTGAGTTCATCAGACAAACGGGTCGTATAGCTCTGCGAAGGAGGAGTGCATTACGATAGTAACAGTTGTGACGTGCCTGGCTCCGGCGCTCTGATTTGCTGGCCGCTGTCACAACTTGAGCTCTATGTCAAGTTACGACGGAACGGAGTACGTACGCGTGGGCGGACAAAACATCCCAATTTGTCGCACCGTTAGGTCGAGGCGTGAAAACCGAATTGACAGCTCAAGAATAACTGGTCATGACTAAATATGACAGTGTCCAGCGCTCTTCTCAACGTGATTCTGAAAATTCTCCTCGTGCACTCAAATCCCAATATATGGCAACGTTGCTGCTAACCAGCGAGGAGCTCGCATTATATCTTGTTCAATCAAGGCATGAGATGCTTGGACAAGCACGCTCGTCATCCTTATGTGTTTGTTTACACCGGATCAACCTATAACGTGCACACACACAAAAAAAAAAACCCTGGATAGACGCCTTATTTACTACGACGATCCACTTTTGGCGCTCCTGATTGGCTCATCGGGTCGTAGCGTCGTCTGCGGTCGGACTCCACCTGAAACGGCGTGTATTTACTCTGTATCGGGGCGCAGGGTGCATCCAATTGGGTCGATGAAGGATCGTTCCCTCCCATATTCGCCCGAGGCGTTGCGAGGCTCGTAGGCACGCTCCAACACTCTGACGCTATACATTGTCACTGGGAGCGCGCCAAGCCGGAAGCTGCGCGTTATTCCGATCGTTCGGATTAATGTATTCGCAGAGCCGCTCCGAGGCGGCTTAACCGAGCCGACCGTGTCTGATCATGACGGATCGCTACCGCCGGAGACACACCGCGCTCTCCACATACAGACTCTCGAGCGCCGCATTTGGAGATGAAATATCGATCGCGCTCACTCACTGCACTTACGGTCTGCTCGCTGCTCGGAGTATACAGCAGTGCGTCAATATAGCGCTTGACCTCGCTTCGATTTAGTCACGTCGTTGTCAGTGCAGTATTTTCGGCTCAATATATATATATTTTTATTTTCATTCTGCGAGCAAATATGTACAGCAACTATCGTCTGTTTCGAAGAGTGACTCGATCGCAAGTTTACGCGAAAAAAATCGCAAGTAATGAAGACTCGGCTTGCTCACGAGTCTTTTGCAGGATGATTAAGTGAAAGCGTATTATAGCGCGAGCCTGCGGTGACGTTACCACAAGTGCGAGTTGAAATCTTGCACGACGCCGGAACATCACGGAAAGTAGAAAGATGCATTGCTGATGTGCAACTTTTAGATCCAATGGAACAGTTGCTGACACGTCATAACATAATAAATGTTGCCAATATTTATGAATTTTGAGTGTTTTTTTTTTCTTTCTTTTTAAACAAAATTTCTAAATCCTTTTCAAAAATTGATTTTCAAATTAACGAACAAAAAGTGACCCGCACTGCCGAAGCCGTGATAGATGGCAAGTACACTATTAAAAAAGCCCGTGCGTCTACTTTCCCCCACAACACTCGGAGAGCCAATCACCGCAACTTATGGAGGCAGCCCAGCGAATGACGATGCCGAAACATATGTTTAGACCAAAAAAAAACCCATTCGGCATCGTCATTCGCTGAGCTGCCTCCGTAAGTTGTGGTGATTGGCTCTCCAAGTGTTGTGCGGGAAAGTAGACGCACGGTTTGTTTCTAGAGTGCACCATGACGGCGCGCTGATTATGTATTGTCTTCACTAACATTGGAGGTGCCGCGTGTACTAAATACGTAAGACACACAAAATATTCATTTAAACACCTTTACTCGAAGGAAAATTTGTGAACATTCGTGAAACTAGAGCCAGCATTACCTTTGTCCGTATTTTGACTAATTTATATTCTAGACGCAACTCTTCCTTTCATTCTGTTTTTTTTTCTCTCTACCACGTGATACTTTCAGAGGTAATGTTGTACTGGTTGTATGTAGTTATCTATGCTATTGCACAATGTAAGTGTATGGGCTTACATTTTATTGTACTGTTCTACCTAATATAATTCATAGTTCTCTTATTTAGTAAATAAAACGCGTCCAACACGTATTGAGTAAACTCACACAATTTCAATCATTCTTTTTTTTTTTCTCGGGAAACGCTGATGCTTGTACGGGACCCGGACACTTTCAAGCTGTCCATTACAGCTTTTTTGTCTGGGGGCCTCCTAGTGACTGCTGTAAATAAAATTGAACCGAACGGATTTGAACTCGTCCCGGAAGCACGACAACAGAAAGTATTTCACGGAATTCTGGAGACGTCAATGACGTTTAGCAAACCATACAACAAAACGTATATACGGCACTTCGTGAACGAAAACACAAAGCCGCGAAAGTCCGTCTACGTATTTCCATGCGGTGCGCAAGTTCGTCTGCTTCTTGCACGGGGGTTGCGATGACGTCAGAACGCCGAGCTCTTATTGGCTGATTGAAAAACAAGTAGTGGGTAGACCTCGAGGCATCTAGCATCGAGGTCTACAGACTATCCTTTCAATCAAGGCCAATCAGAGCTCGGCGTCGTTCTCACGCCACCGCAACCCCCGGCGCAAGAAGCAGACAACTTGCTATCCGCATACGCTCCGTTTCACACTCCGACTCTGCATGCAGCCGAAGATCGGCTCGAGCCAATCAAGCGGCACCGAGAGTGTGTCGTTACAGCGCTCGGCCTCTTTGTGCCTTTCCTATCTCCTGCTAAACCAACCACGCGCAGAAAAAAAAAAAAAAAGGTGACGGGTGTACAATGTCTCAATTGAGACTACTTTTTTTGTCCTCCTGTCACCTTTGTCTTTCTCTTCCACAATTGACGTTTCTAAGTTCCTCGCCCCAGTCTCGGGTAATTAATCAAAATGAAGTATAGTTCACCAGCGCAAGAAATATTATCATCGCCCATTGGTCAAAGCAGGAAGCTATGAAAACAAACACACGTACGACATATCCTGAGTAGCATCGGCAGAAAGATTTCAATTTCCTGGGTGGGGGGGGGGGGGGGGGGGGGATCAGTTTTTTAGCCTCCCCGTCTCCCCGTGGTGGGCGCCTATTCTCAGCAGTGCAATTTTCATCCGGAGTCGTTAAACTTTTGCAGGCCATTCGTATATATATTTTTTTTAAGAAACACACGCTTTGCGTCTTTCGGTGGATAGTTATGGCTTGCTGTTTTACTCCCGATTTTAAGCCCGGCTTCTATTGTTGGCTACGCGCTGGCGTCACTTTTCTCACTCGCAAAAAGAGGCACCCAGCGCGCGGATCATAAAATGGCTCTCTCAATGCGCAGTATTAAGGGCCTTCTGCAGCGATCTTCTCAGCAGCAACAAGAAACTGTCACAACAACAAGTAGAAGCAAAAACGAAAGAGTGTAAGCAGGGGCCTCTGTGACGTCCGCGCCTCCTCAGACGGCTGAGAAGAGCGTTTGAAAATGCACCCGGGTATACGCTCGCCATCTCGATTCTCCGGAACGTCTCCGAGCAACACGAATTAAGAACGCAACATAAAACTGAACATGTTCGCAGATCCGACACGGAGATACTGATAGAGACGAACGTGGTACTGGTTACAGCCATATCTACAAGAGACACGTACGTGACAGTTTCGCCGCACGTTCTGACGGAAAGATTAGGAGCCGGTACGGTGTATCGCAAATAATAATAATAAAAAAAACTCGCTTGAGCCGTTGTAAGTGATAGGATATGTACATGCAGCGTCCTCTGGATGGGAACGAGGCACCATGGTCGATGAAGGAAAGTGGGTGAAAGGAAAAGAAAGTCACGAAGAAAGAACTCCCAAATAAAGAGTGGCACACGGAAAGAATCGAAACGAGGCCGGACACATCGAGCACGCCTCGTCAGTTGGTCCGGACATCGGCTACTCTGGAATATAAAGCCCGATCCCTCGGAACCGAAGAGTCGTTAAGACGTCCGTGATGAGGGAAGGGGAGGGGGGACCACCTGTACTGTGAGCGAAGATCAGGACGGGGTCCCGTGTTTCATCTGATGGGGGCAGGGACACTGCACAGGCTGCTACCACGACGGACACTCGAGATCGTGGCCAGGATAATTCTCATCTTCACGTGGTTAACGATGCAGATGCCCTTCTCGGCGCTCGCGCGGTGTGTGTGTGATTTTAAGGGCTGTCATGTCGCTCCTCGTACGGAAACTTCCCCAGATGATCAGGCCTCGTCGGCGGTTTAGGCAAATGGGGCATTTAATGCGGGGTTCGTCCTCTCGACGAGCGCGTCGCGAGCGGAGCGAAGAAGGCTAGAAAATCTTGTAAATTAGTTGTGCTTTCTTTTTAGGAGGGAAAGCGAGGGAGGGGAATCCATTTTTGCATTTCAGTTGATTTGTGTCAAGAAAGCGATAAAAATGAAAGACGTTCAGGTGGCACATTTAGGCGTGACTCTCGGTGGAATAGTGTCTATCGGCCTGATTTAAATAGCCGTCATCAATTGGTTCGGCCGTCAACATTAGCGCTGAATTCAACGTTCGGTGCGAGGGTTAGAATTTATGCGGATTACATTGTTCTATAGTATAATTTTCTGCCATAACTATTTAGCGTACTTCTATTGCTACAGTATAGGGTTTTCGGGTAAAAAAATTACGCGGTTTTTCCTCAATGCAAAAATAAATCGGGCATCGCTGAACGCTCGATTCCTGCCTACATGTAGCGCTAGCGGTTCGGACCAGATGCCAGAGGTTCAGAGCTTTCCTATCTCTGATTCCAAAATGATGAGCGATTTTCTGATTTATTGAAAGAGAAAACTGGGCCCGTTCCGGGTAGCCGACACCATATATCTCCATACACTCATGGGCTTTGGAGGTCAGGTCACTTAGGAAGCCTTCAGAGAGTAGAGGTGTCGACATCATCGGCGCTTTTTGCTCGCTTAGTTTTGTTTTGACGCCGTGTACAGCGGTGACATTTCTCGCCCCGTAGTCCCCACTGCAATTCTTTTTCGCTAAATTTCACGGCACCGCTAGGCCGCATCGAGGTCCAGCGTCACTTCTCCAAATCCATTGTATCCCCAAGACGAACAATTTAAAAAAAAAGTTAATTGCAACTTTTTACATAATTAGCTAATATATTAACCAATTTCGCCTCTTTTCTAGTGGCTGCCATGGCCACCAACTTGACCCGGGGTTAAAAAATGAATAAATAAAGTTTCAATTAAAAACAAAATCTGAACAGACCAAGAAAAACGGATAACACCCTGTGTCAATAATGTGCTTCGCTGTGTTTAATTTGATTTTTATATTTATTTGGACATACTGCCAGCCGCCAATTGGTTGCCAAGGCATGCGTAAGATTACGTAACGCACAGGAAGCAATACATGGAAAATCGTCGGCACTTAGAGTCAGCACAGTTCAATTTTTATACAAAAATAGAGCAACAGTGATTCATTTATAACACTCATCTCTCGAGCAAAGAGTACAACGAAAAACGACAAAACAAGAAACACACGATAAAACAATCGGCAGTCACTGCGAAAAAAAGCTGTTTTTATATTTCAGCGAATGGTGACGTGGTGGTTGCATTTACTATTACACTCTCGGGTTAACTGTTCCAGTCATGGCTTGTCCCTGTGAAGAAAGCTATTTATTAAACATTCAGTTCTGCAGCAAGGGACGACGATAGTTTTCGAGTACTTGTTGGGCGTTAGCACACTTGGGTTGTATTGCGTGTAATTTTGGAATGACATTCGCGAAGAGTGGTTCACAATATTATAAAGAAGCTTAAGACGATTGATTTGCAACGTGTTTCAAGATGTGGTATTCTATATCATAAGTATTATAATTTTGTAATTGAGCTCTTTCTTTTCTATTCGTTGTACACAAAGTACACAGTCGTACGCAGTCGTTGTACACATTTGTTTATGAAAGTTGGTTATGTGTTGTGCGATTGCGTTACTTTCGTTACTTTTTTTTTTTTTTTGCTGCTACGAACGTTTTGGTACTTGAGACATTCGTAAGACGTAGTTAAGCAGCTACTCAACCCCTTGCTCTCATGTACTGCGATAATAAATCAAATTGACTTTATTTGAACCTCACAGTAGAAACAAAGTTTATAATTTCGTCCGCTTTTCTTCGTCACTAAACGAAGGCCATAATTTAAAGAACTTGCAATTGTTAACTGTATTGTTGAAAACACAGGATATAGGGATGTCTCGTGTGCACCATACTTATTGATGATACGAGACGCTTAACGCTAAGAGCAGGCTTACTAATATATATATATATATATATATATATATATATACTTATATACTGTAAACGACTTAATTTTCGCGAATTGGGCCGAAGCTGAAAATTTGAAATTATTCGCGGGTTCTAATTTTCACGAATCGAGTGTAGCTTCCGTAGCGTTCACATGTTGCCCGAATTGTTCGCGGGACGTATTTTTCGCGAATTGTAGGCAATTCGCGAAATTTGCGAAAATTAGGTCCTCGCGAAAATTTAGTCGTCTACAGTATATATAGCCGATATATTGCGATGAAATGTTTGAGCAGCGGATGTCACCACATTCTTTAAAGAAATCTGGAGTGTCTGCTTTCCTGCAAAGCACTTGGGAGAGCGAATCATTACAATATACAGCAAATGACTGCACTAAAAATACGTTTCGACGTTAAAAAAGAAGGAAAAAAACAGTCTGCTTTGTGACGCTAGGCATTACGTGAGCACGTGAAACGTCATGAGCAGTGTCACAGCACAGACTGCCTTGTTTTTTTTTTAGGCCTATACATATCTTTAGCTTCATCACTTACCAAGCCCCCTCCTCAGAACGCAGCCATTGGCCCACCAAAGTGCTTTACGGCAAAGTAAACGTGCCGAATTAGCTTAGATTGACAAACTGTCAACAATCTGCGGGCTTATTAATTGCTCGCATCCCAAACTAAAACTCCACAAACCGGGACAAGACTCTGCTGCTTCGAAGGTATTAAAAAAAATGTTTTTAAAAAATGTTTGATTATGAGAACAGTAGAATACCGGCCGAAGAGTCAGAAAGCAACGTGGGTATGCTTTCTGAGGAAAGGCAACGTTTCGAAAGGACGCACGAACAAGTGCTACAACTCGCGCGCAAGTAAGGAAGTATGTTGACGCAACCCAAAAGCTAGTTTACGAGAGTATGTGCGGTTGGCTTGCTGACTGTAGTTGAAATAGCGATACAACATTAACGTTTGTCACGTATCAGTGATATTGTTTCAGAATTTGAGCACCATTACAGTTTTTAAGGCGTATTTTTGTATCAAACTTAAATTATGTTTCTAGATTTTTTTTTTTTTTTTTTTTTAGTTTGAGAAGCTGGCAGCTTAGCGCGCACTTAGTATACTATGCTGCTGTCGTTAGTTTGCCTCTAAAACAGTAGAAAGTAGCTTCCCCACCTTGGATAAAATTTCCAAAACGATGAGCGACTCCAGTGAAACTTTCAAAGACCTGCTTCCGAAGCTTTATGTTCCTTTCTTTATGAGCCATGAATTTATCGCGCGGCCACAAATTAATAAATACCATATTGCAGAGGTTTCTTGGTTCGATTGCTTAATATGTTTGTAGCACCGAAAAGCACAAATGCGTGAGAAAAAGTCGTGACCATACCACCTTATCGCTTGGCGCGCCTGCGACTTAAGTACTCCTCAAATCTATATTTTGTTTTAAATTTTATTGTGTAATTCTTTTCGTCGTATAGAGAAACAATTTCCCTTGGTATTACCTACAGTTTCGGGTAGTGAAACAAACTCCAATCATTTCACGAGAGGCTTCACCACAGCAGTTGTGATTGTGACTTCAAACGTAACAATATCTGTTCGGCAGAGTCATTTGTAAAGGACAGTCGGCTTTGAAGTTCTATTCTTTTGAAGTGCGACGCACTATTTTCCAGATCATATAGTATAATGCCGGCGCTCCTTTCGTTTTATCTATAAACAGGGTTGCTGAGCCTCTTTCTCTGTTACTAATTATGTTTGGTGTCTCTCATCCCTCTCCCAACTCCGCTTCTCACCTCCCTAGCCCGGTTCTAAGGGGGTAGCATAACCAAGCATCTAGGGGGAGCTGCAGTGTCCAGCCTTCTAGTTCTAAAGTTGCACCTGACTGCAACCGTACAGGTGGTCTGTACGGTTGTAGTGAACCCCTCTTGGGAGGGTTTCACGAGGAGACACGGTCATCAGATGGGGCGACGACACAACACGGCTGCCTCCGCAGGTAAGGGATTATAGATTAAATAGGAGTGTGCGAATAGTGATTTGAAACCGAATCGAATACGAATCGAATAATTGTGCCACCGAATCGAATACGAATACGAATCGAATAATTTTCGAATAGTTTCCGAATAGTAAGTAGACAGCTACTAAAGAAGAGCAAAGAGATTATAAAATTATTTTTATTGTTCCAAAATGTTTCTTAACATTATTGTAACAACGCTACTAGACGATAATGACTAGAGTTCAACGATATATAATTAAATAGAGTCAAAAGCTACTAAAATATTAGAATTCTAAACATAATATAACGGTTCATGCGGATGTTGAACATAAAATCAGAGTTTGCTTGAGCCTGGTACTTCCTGAAGCAATGTACAGAGCGCGACACTGTTATCGCGAACAAGCGATCGCCGGTTTTTCCAGTTTTTCTCTTTGAAACCAAGGGATGTCATCCAAGTTATTATTGCTACGGAAAGAGCTCATTTAGTTCTATAATATAAGCGATAAAATTTCGTGCTCGCTAATACTATTTAGAAGTAAAATGCGAAAATGCGCTGATGTCGTGTTCGCGCTAACAGTGTCACGATGTGTACTTAGTAGGAACTCTACATTCTCTTTTTATTCCTTGTTGTAGCAGATGTCCTTGAATCGAGGATCAAGGAAGGTGGCAAGGGCGTGATGTGCCTGTGTACTTACGTCCAGGAACCTTGTTTTCACCGATCTGAGAAGATTGTGGAAAAACGTATTGTCTTGTTTCACTTGCGCCCTCAAAAAGCAACATCTTCACGCACTGAACAAGTAGAACAACCATGAAAAGTGTTGGGAAAGACTCGACACAAGCCGATGTTGTGGCTTCTTCAGTTGGTTGCATGGGAGTGGCCGAAACAGTTCCATATTCTGCTGCGATTTCTCTTCGAACAACTTCCCGCTTCTGCCACTTCTACTTCGCTCATACCGAGCGGCGGTACCATTGCAACCAGTTCTGAAACGTTTCCACGACACGCTTTCCGAAAGCGTGCACGAGCATTCTCGTGCAAAGGCGGCCCCTAAAGGTTGAACCGCATGTAAGCGATTTAGCGAGAGACGAGACGAGCGACAGCGACGAGAGTCAGCAGAGAGAGAGTGATGGAGATTTCTCACTGTCGCTCGTCGCGTCGCTCGATGTTTGGATTTCTAGAAAACGTCATCATCGCCTTGGTCGCTTGCTCACGCCACTTTCATGCGGCTTGCCTCATCGCGCGACTGACCGAGCGACAGCAAAGCGGGTCGACGTCGCCTGTCTCGTCTCTTGCCGAATCGCTTTCATGCGGGTTATACAGGGTTTCACAAAAAAAAAAAAAAATGGCAGTGTTTTTTTTTACCACAAAAATAAACTAGGCATCGCCGAACGCTCATTCTCCACCCAAAAGTAGCGCTAGAGGTCACAACCAGATGCCGAAGTTTTAGCCCGATCCGATACCTTATTCGAAATTTATAAGTGCTTTTCTGAAAATTTCAATTGGGAAATTGAGCCCATTTTTGCCAGTTTTCGGTTTCTGGTGCCATAGAGCCCCATGTATTTGAAAACTCCGTCGGCCGCCATTTCCCCATTGAAATTTTCAGAAAATACTTATAACTTTTGAATAAAGTATTGGATCGCGCTGAAACTTTGGCATCTGGTTGTGACCTGGCTACCTTTGGGCGGAGAATGAGCGCTCGGCAATGCCAAGTTTAGTTTTGCGGTAAAAAAAAAACAAAAAAACGTGTAATTTTTTTTTTTGTGACACCCTGTATACTTAACACAGTGGTCCCTAATGGAGGCAACAGCAACGTACGTATAGAGAGAAACTGCTGCTGCCAATGATGATAATCATTGTCTAGGAGAAGAGGGTACGCATTGCCATCTTGCGGGCACGTATGGCAGGCGTGCCGGAGCGTTGTGGGACGCCTGTGAAGGGAATCTCGCGGCGCGACACCGTAACGACTATTCGGAAATTATTCGAAAAATATTCGAAACTTTTGAAAATTATTATTCGATTCAATTAACGAATCGAATGATTCTTTATTCGAAAATGGTAAATATTCGCACACCCCTATAAGATTATACAAAAAAAAAAAGTTATGTATTTTCCGGAGTAGACGAACCGCTATATACAGATACCTATTTTCCCCCGTCGTTTTGCGTGCAATATAGTCACGTACCCCGAGGGTAAACGAGCAGCTAAAATTGCCTATCCCTCCCGGTCTTTAAATTGTACCCCAATATGGTATCATCTTACAAGGTTTCTCAGCATCCTGTCGCGGCGAAAGCATTGAAGAATACTCTCCAAAGACCAACATATTAAAAAAAAAGAAGAAAAAACAAACGAGAAATCGAGAAAAGCGACACAACCAAAGCGCTCAAGTTTCCCCGGCCCACTAACTCGTCACGCCTGCCTGGTCTTCTCTGCACCTCGCGGGTGCGATATACGACGACCAATGGGGCCTCCTCCCGTGGAAACTCACGCACGTACGAACGGGCTTGCCTTGGTGCTTCGTGTTAGTGGCGTCGGCGCGCGCATCTTCGGAGGGTTTCACGAGGAGACACCATCATCACACGGGGCGACGACACAACACGGCTGCCTCCGCAGGTGAGGGGGACTCTACGATAGAGGCCGCGGCGGCGCCACTATGGCGCTGAAGGCGCGGTCGAGCGTGCAGGCAATTTAGCCTGCATGCGTGCGTGCGTAGCCCCGCGTGAACAAAAACTGCTTTGCGAGACGCCGCCTCTAGCATTTCTTTCTTTTCTTTTTTGCTTGTTTTGTCAACAATCCCTGCGAGTCGCGAAGCGCTCAATTTTTCCAGAAAGGTGCCTTTGTATACGCGTTTCGTCGCAAAGTTGGTGAGCTTCGCCAACGTCACATATAATCCATCTCCACGACTACGCGCAACGCTATCTAAAGTTAAAAAAAAAAAAAAAAGACAGTCCCGGGAGGGCATAGCCCTGTGCTAAACGCTTTGTCTGTCGTGAGGATGCGTCGCACGCAGAAGGAAATTTCGCTTTCTAAAGCAACGTCCTCGCGCATGTAGTATCTTTTCCAACGCTGCGCACAAATCTCCAGATGGCGTGTGTTCGCAACCTCGGTGGCGTACATTTAATACTCTTTGCGCTGTTTCAGGTTTCGACCACTAGGCTGCGCAACGTTTTGCTGCACACTAGGATAGGCGGTAGATACAGGGGCGGATGCAGGAATTTCCAGAGGGGGGGGGGGGGTTCAGGTGTTGGTCAGCTTACCATATGTTTAAGACCCCCCCCCCCACCCCTCCCCCGTTTCCACGCCCTAAATTTTTAAACATGCAGAAATCAAGAGAGGGGTCAGGACATCCGGACCCCCCCCCCCCCCCCCCCCCCCTCTAAATCCGCCCCTGGGTAGATATACCCTCGTCTCTCCTTTGCGTCTTTTCCGCTGTGTGGCGCCGCGAACACCGCCTCCGCTGAAACTGCGAATATTAAACAAAACTTGCAGGTTTCAGTGGATAGGGCAGAGACGTCACAACCCAGGCAGCCACGTCGGAGATCATTTCTAAGAAGGTTTCCGGGTGTCGGTATTTTGAACCATATTTTTAATTTTTATTTAAAGTACCTTTCATTACTTTATCTAAGACACCGGTCATGAAGGCCCTCATTCGGATCATTTACTTACGGAGTTCACGTAGAAGATAAATAAACACTCGAACAAGGAGCGGAAACGAAAGGGATCTTCGCGGGGTGCAGAAGCCCTTCACACTTCGCAAGCTCTCTGCAGGAGTTGTTCAGTAACAAAAGTCAATCAGGAGAGATTTTAGGCTCTCCAGAAAAACAGTTCTGCCCGTTGTTTCGCACGCGCTCCCGCATTGCGTCTGACTATATCGAGCCCTTTACCGCCGGCGGCTACAGCCACAACGTCACAGCCTGCTGCTGCAGCCAAACGTTACAGAACTCCATGGAAACCGGCAGATGACACACACTTTGTGTTAATATAGTTGATTCAATTCCAAAAAACGCATACTATTTACGTTCCTTTAAGCGAAATCCCTGCTGGTTTGCTGTTTAGTATACGCTCTGACCACCCGCAAGAATGCGGCGTGGAAGCTATGGCACTCACGCTCGAGACCTCACATTCCTACGTTGATTGAGGCGGCCGAACGGTGTGGCTTCATTTTCATACGAAACAAAACAAAGAAGAAAAAGGCGAAAGAACGAGAACAAATTATGGGACAAGATAAACACGATGCCTGTCACGAAGGGTCCATTGATGCCTGCTTCGTGCGGGTGAGGGGAAAGCTGTCACAGCACGTCTGTTGGCGGGACGACCCGGAGTGCGGTGGGAAGTGCCGCCCCCTCCATTCCGCCCCTCCACCAAGTTTGATGAGCCCCCACTCGGCGCAGACCCTTTCATCGCACGTTCTCTGCCTTGCCCTCAGGAACGGAGGTATGCGTTCGCTGCTTGTCATACTGTCACCGCGTTCTTCGATGGCAAACTCTCGCACCCTTCGACGTGGGACCACCGGAGCCGTGGGGATGCGAGACACCCCGGAAGGGCTATCTGTATCGTAAATAAATATAAATAAAAATATGTTTACCGCTTGGGTTTTATGCGAAAAGCAAAGCGTTACGCTCGTGCGTATAACGAGAAGCAGTTACACGCAGGCCAAGGCAACATAAAGCAGCTGCCCATTGCAGGCAATTCACATACATGCACCCGTTACCCCCCCCCCCCCCAAAAAAAAAAAAAGTAACTAAATACGTTACTCGTTACCGATCCTCAAAAGGAACGCGTTATGTTACCTCAAAAGTAACGAGCTACTTTTCTCGTTGCTTTGTCGACCATACACAACTGCTTTAGTCTAATTGTTCTGCATTTCTCGCAATAGACACATATTCAGGTTAGAAATAAAACGAGGCTGTTTAAACGGTGTTGTAGTACACGTTACTCCTAAAAAGTAACGAAATACCGTTACTCGTTACTTGGCCTTAGAAGTAACTAAGTACGTTACTCGTTTCATTTCTAAGAAAAGTAACTAAATACGTTACTCGTTACCGAAAAAAGTAACTAGGTAGAAGTAACTCGTTACTAATAACAGGTTACGTACATGTCTGGCAATACATTAGCGTGCAAAGCATATATGCAGTGTTTTTTTCTTTTTTTGCTTGTATGTTTGTTTTTGTATTTACAGATTTGTTTTAATAAAGCCGTGAAAGCTACACTAAGGTGGGTTTTACAGTCAGGGGGACATTGTATGGGGGCTAATCGTCGCAATAAGTTGGCAAATTAACTAAAACATGCAAACGTTTCTAATTAGTGAGACTAAACACATGGCTTCAATTAAAGCCTTGTTGAGCGTCATCAAAAACCCATATATCAGTCAATTTTTTAAAAACCTGGACCACTTGAGAAGCACGGTAGAGCGCTAAAGTTGCCACTCGTGCATCAGGAGCAATAAGGGTATACAGGTGCGATAACGCACACGCGTGCTTTTTCGTTATCTTATCATTTACGTTTTCCCCCCACCAGCATTGCATATCTGCAGCACGCCGTGGTAACTCTACTATCGAAAAGAAACCGTGAGTCTACTTTCCCGCACAACATGCGGAGGGCCAATCACCGCAACTTACGGAGGCAGCTCAGCGATTGACGATGCCGAAACATATGTTTAGACTAAAAAACGCAGTCCGAGTTGTGACATTAAGCAATGTAAGCGTAACGTTTTGCATTGCTCAGATGCAAAACTCAGACTGCGTTTTGAATCATTCGTTGCATGTCTGTAATTATGTCTATTGTTGCTCTGCTGCTGTAGCGCTGTAACGGGGACTGGAGCCTTGTCAGGCGGCTTTGGTCGCCTTTTGCTCCAGTCTCCCAGACCTCTGGTCTAAATAAAAAAAAAACAAACAAACAAACGTGGTCTCATGACGTCGCGAGTCTTGAATAAATTTAACTTGTCTCGATCATTTTGATAAACCCGGGAACTTACGATATTGTTATAGTACCGCGCGCAGAACCAAGAAAGCAACGCTCGGTCACGCACTTCTAGAAGATTCGAGTTTATTCTATACTCAGGACGTAACTTTAATCATTTCGTCCTACTTTCACGAAAGTGCCTGTTCATTCTCACAGTGAACGCTCAACGCTCTAACCTTCTGGGCCGAATTTTCGAGATGATGACTCCCACTATATAACGAGCTGCGCGTAACCTTATTGAGACAGTTTTGCTCTCGCTTACTGTTGCGCCGCCAAATCGCCGCCCGCTTTTCTGCTATGTCGACTCTCAATCTTTATTTTGCTTGGCACCAGTTTGCCCTGTTAAGAATGGAACCTTCGGCAACCTTTTCCGAGTTTCAACGCTGCGGAAACGAGTCCCGAAACGATTCCCGACGTGTTCTGGACTGTCGCCCACCTGTCGATGCCTGCCCAAAACGAGTCTCAACGCGTCCGTGACGTCAACGGGACGTGTGTGTGTGTGCGTGTGGGTTCGTGCGCTCCGGAAGGGGAGAGAGGCCTGGCCTAACTGCGGAGAACCATGGCTACGACGCACTTCTGGCTACGACGCGGCGGGCTTTGCTGCAACGCACTTGGCGGTCGCACCTGCTGCCCTGGCGGAGAGTGAGGGAGAAAACGGACCCCTATATAAGGCGGGGCGTGAGGCTGTCCAGTTGTTCTCTAGGATTTGACGACTGTATCGCTACCATGTAATCAAACCGTTCGTTACGTTACCAATTCTCCCACCTCCACTGGACCCCTGGGTTCTTCACTTCGGGGAATGGTCGTCGTCATGAGCCAGGAAGCCTCCGGACGTGCGGCTTAAACCCCGCCTCGAACAGCCCCAATAACGTTTCAGTTTGGGACGGGACTTTGAGCGCTTCTGCTCCTGCCATTTGTGACATTTCTGGTGGAGGTGCAGGGTATCACAGCCCATGAAGCGTGCACTCTAAGAAATGCCTGCGTGTCTACTTACCCGCAAAACGCTCGAAGAGCCAATCTCTGCGATCTACGAGATCAGCTCAGCGAATGATGAGGCGGAACATCTGTTTAGATCTCAAAATTAAGTCTGTGCTGTGGCATTACGCAGTGCAAGCATGACGCTTTGCATTGAGTAATGCCACAGCGCAGACTTCATTTTTAGGTCTAAACGAATGTTCCGCCTCTTCATTCGCTGAGCTTATTTCGTAGATCGCAGAGATTGGCTCGTTGAGTGTTTTGTTAGTAAGTAGAAGCGCAGGCATTTTTTAGAGTGTACCCCTCTGAGGCCTCGCAACTCAAGCCCGATCCCCGCTCAAGAGGATCATCCGCAGAGACTTCCGAGACCCGAGTAAGCCGCCGGATCCAAGGCCTACCCCCGAAATTTGGCTCTCTGCCTGCCAAGGCCAAGCTGTCAACAACCCGGACGATAAACAGCCAGTCGGCGCAAACCGAGACCGCTCCACCAGTCATCTACCATACCCGTCGCTCAACGAACCCCGACGCCCTTAAATGGCGAGGCCCACGAGGATGTGGAGGACTGGCTTCAGCACTATGAACGAGTAGCCCTAGCCCCCCATAATGAATGGACCACTGAGCAGCGCCTCCAAAACCTGTACTTCTCCTTGGAGGGCACCACGAGGCAGTGGCTCGAGAACCACTAGGCTTCACTTAACGTCGTGGGGCACCTGTATCGCCGGTCTGAAGGAGACATTCACGAATCAGTGCCGTAGACAGCCGGCCAAAGACCTCCTCCGCACAAGAACTCAAGGATAAAACGAAAGCTTTACCAGCTACGGGGAGGATGTCCTGCGCCTGAGTGCCGGCGCTGAACCTCAGACCACCAAAGAGAAGCTGCGCGCCCTAATCGGAGACCTGAAAAGGGAAATCTTCAGCGGTTTTGTCTGACAACCCCCAACGACTGTTGACGACATTATAGCGAAAGCCACAAACATTGAGCGTGCACTGTCTTCCCGAGCAAGCCACTACCACCGACTTGCCGGCACTCCCGTTGCGTCAACTATCGCATCATCGCGGCTAGACTTGGACAATGTTGGTGAGGACAACATTCGGCAAATCATCCGTGACGTCGTTCAGGAAAAGCTCCGAAAGCTTCAACCCGCCGCTGACCGATCAGCTTCGCTCTCCATCGCCGAGGTCGTGCGGGAAGAAGTCCAAAGAGACATTTAGCCAGAGGTTCCCATCAGCATGGTAGCCCCCCCAGGAGCCCACGCTAACTTACACCGCAATGGCCCAACGGCCACCGCCTCCTCCTCGTCCCTACGTCGCGCTGCCCCGACGTCCGTCTCCAGCGCCGCAGTACGGCCGATGCCACGACGACTAGGTCCAGTACGCCTGCCAAGAGCCCCGTGCACCCCGGAAGACCGACGTGTGGCGAACGGCCGACCAACGCCCTATACACTACCACTGCGGAGAGGCCAGCAACGTGTACCGAAATGTTTGCGCCGAACGACCCTCGGCCCCGCTTTGGAGAACGACCAAGGGACATCGAGGAGTACCTGCACCATCCGCCGTCTATGGTGCAGGGTTCTTCCTAAGGATCTCCAAAGCCATCGCCACGACGTCAAGCATCGCATCCTCGTAGGTCCCGCTGAAAGCTTGTCCCCCGTCGGGAAAACTAAGCGCGGCAACCCCTGGGGGTAAAGTTGCCGAAGGCGGACGAAGAAAAGAGCCTCAAAGAAGGCCGCAGAGCTCCCACTCTAGAACCGGCACACTTGGAAACGACGTTTCTGCAACAGTGCCAAACAACCTGAACGTCGTTATTGACGGCCATGACGCGTCGTGACTTGTGGACACCGGAGCATACTATTCCGTCTTGAGAGGGAAACTTTCTCGCCGCCTTCGGTAAGTGACGAAAGGATGGGCCATAAATGCGCACAGCCGGAGGACACCTCATTACATCTGTTGGGAGGTGCAGTGCTCGGGTCGAAATTTACGGGGAGACCTGTCCACTCAAGTTCGTCGTCCTTCAAGATTATGCGAGAGACGTCATCCTTGGCATGGACCTCCTGTGTGAATGCGAAGCCGTTATCGACCTTGGAGCGTACTGGTTGACGCAGCGAAAGCCCGTTCTACCTTCGGAGGGCTCCAAAACGACGCCAGCCGCCGTCCGAGTCATTGCGGACCACGTGAACCTGCCGCCGCGGTGAAGTGTTCTTGTTCCCGTCATGAACGATGCAGTCGCCTGCGGGGATGTTCGTCTGCTTCTCGGAAGAGGAATAGGCGTCGCAAGGGGCGTAACAGAGCTGCAGGATGAACGCACGTGTTGTCCCCGTAACGAACTTCCAACAGGAGGCGCAGCACCTCACGAAAGGTGCGGCAGTATAGCCATGTCGAGGAATTCCAGAACGCCGCCGAAATCGCCGCGATCTCCGATGAGCCCTCACCATCTCAGTCGTAGAGCACACCGCAGGCGACGCAGCACACTGCAGCACACCGCAGCACACCGCAGCACACCGCAGCTCAACGTTAACCCCAAGCTCAGTACCACCGAACGACGACAGTTCAGAGACCTCCTCGCCGAAGTGCTTTGCGACGACGTCGAAAGTGCGCAAAACAACAGTTGCGAAACATCGTTTCGTTACGAACGACGATGCCCTCCCTGTGCATCGGCCGCCGTACCGGGTCTCCTGAAAGGAAAGAGAGCCCATTCACAAACAAGTGCAAGAAATGCTCAGCGACGACGTCATCCAGCCTTCAAGCAGCCCGTGGGCCTCTCAGTCGTACTGGTGAAAAAGAAGGGCGGAACGCTTCGATTCTACGTAGACTACCGGCGTCTCAACGCGCAGTGACGAAGAAAGACGTATTTCCCCTCCTCCCCCCAATCGAAGACACGCTGGACCGCGGCTGCGCCACTGCCAATACTTCTCGTCGATGGACCTGAAGAGTGGCTACTGGCAGGTCGAAGTCCACAAACAAGACCGAGAGAAGATTGCCTTCGTCACGCCCGATGGACTGTTCGAGTTCAAGGTGATGCCCTTCGGACTGTGCACGGCGCCGGCAACTTTTCAGCGTGTCATCGACACCGTATCGGCAGGCCTCTAATGGCAGAGATGTCTCGTTTACCTCGACAACGTCGTAGTATTCTCGGCCAACTTCGATGCGCCTTTGCGACGCCTTCGGGCCGTTCTTCAAGCAATCAGGACCACCGGACTCTACCTCAAGCCGACGAAGTGCCGGTTCGCCTACGGGAAACTGAAGCTCTTAGGCCACGTTGTGAGCAACGAAGGTGTTCGTCCTGACCCTGAAAAGACTTGCGCCGTAGCCGCATTTCAACGGCCCACCGACCAGAAGTCCGCCCGAAGATTCCTGGGACTTCGCGCGTACTACGGGTGGTTCGTTCGGGATTTCGCCAAGCTTTCTTCGCCGCTCCCGCACCTCGATAGACGCCGTGAACTTCGAATGGGGAGAAGAACAGCAACAGGCATTTGCCGAGCTAAAGCGACGACTTCAGTCGCCACCAATTCTTGGCCACTTCACCCAAGCAGCCGAAACAGAAGTTCACACAGACGCCAGCAATACAAGACTCGGAGCGGTACTGGTTCAACGACAAGAGGGTACAGAGCGCGTGATCGCACGCTAGTCGGACGTTGTCGAACGTGGAACGAAGTTACTCGACGAACGAGAAGGAATGTCTTTCCATCGTCTGGGCCATCACGAAATTGCCCCGCACTTACACAGGAGCCCTTTTCGAGTGGTCACCGACCACTACTCGCTGTGCTAATTAGCGAGCCTGAAGGACTCATCAGGACGCATCGCTCGATGGAGACTACGATTGCAGGAGTACGACGTGACCGTGGTCTACAAATCAGGCTGATAGCACAGCGACGCCGACTGCCTCTCCAGAGCCCCTGTGGAGTCAGCTACCGACTGCGCCAAACACGACGACGACGACGGTCGCTTTCTTGGCGCAGTAAGCGTTAACGGCATGGCAGCGCTCCAAAGAGACGTTCCTGAACTGCGCGCACTGATTAACCACTTGGAGGGACGATGGGGTACAATTCTCCGATCCTTCTCACGTGCCCTGCTAACATTCGCCGTCAGGCAAGGTATCCTCTACAAAGAGAACTTTAGGGACAGCAACTCAACGTGGCTCCCGGTAATACCTACTAGTCTATGAGTAGAGATATTCCAAGCCTGCCACGATGACACATCTGGTCACCTTGGCTACAGATAGTACTCTCGCAAGGATTGGAAAGATGTACTACTGGCCCA
Organism: Ixodes persulcatus; assembly: GCA_013358835.2. Taxonomy (NCBI): domain Eukaryota; kingdom Metazoa; phylum Arthropoda; class Arachnida; order Ixodida; family Ixodidae; genus Ixodes; species Ixodes persulcatus. Next base: position 1,138,261 of record JABSTQ010011216.1, read on the forward strand.
AGCTCCCGAAGACTGCTGCAGGAGGCCGCCAGACCTCCTGCAGCCGATCGCGCCCCCTACTAGCCCGTTCCAGCAGATTGGGATGGATCTACCTGGACCTTTCCCGCGTTGTCGACGCAGGGAAACCGTTGGATAATCGTGGCAACTGATTGTCTTACCCGGTACGCCGAGACAAAAGCACTCCCGTCAGGAACCGCTGTGGAAATAGCCAAGCTCTTCGTCGAGTCCATCATCCTCCGACACAGCGCTTTCGAAGTCCTGAATACGGACCGAGGTACATCGTTCATGGCGCAACTGACACAAGATACTCAGCCTGAGCCACACAGACCACCGTCAAACCACGGCGTATTACGCGCAAACCAACGGGCTGATGGAGTGATTAAACAAGACAATCACTGACATTATATCGATATGTATGTGAACGTGGAACACGAGACCTGGGATGAAGGTGTTGCCCTACGTCACGTTTGCGTAGGAGACGGTGGTTCAAGAGATCACAGGGATTACACCTTTTCAACTGGTGCATGGTAGAAAGGTGACGACGATGCTTGACACGATGCCCGACGATGCCCGACGGACGACGGTACCGACGACATCGAGCTGGTCACCGAACGGGTAGAAGAGGTACGCCAGCTAGCCCGCCTTCGAATAAAGAACCAACAACGTGTCGACGCTAGCCGGTACAGCCTTCGTCTAAGCGACGTGGAGTTCCAGCCCGGAGACAGGATGTGGATGTGGAGTCGTGGACGCACATTTTCCACCGCGGCCTGGGCGAGAAACTTTTAAAACGCTAGCTCGGACCCTACAAGGTCATTCGCCACCTTGGGGACTTGAACTACGAAATACTCCCCGACGGAACCGGACCACCAGGACGCCGCCAGCGACCACCCGAAGTATAGTACATGTCGTTCGACTCAAGTCGTACTAAAAGCGTCAGGACTGTGACGCTGCATGTTTATTTCGTCTCACCATATTTTTCTTCTTTTTTTTTGCGTTGCATCGGGACGATGCGCTATTATAGGGGGGCAGGAATAATGCCACGAGCAGTGCCGAGTAAGCAACGCTCGGCTCGAAAGTGGCGGTTCATTCTCACCCCGACCGTTCGACGCTCGAACCTTCTGGGCCGAGTTTTCGAGATGCCGACTCACACTAGATAAGGAGCTGCGCGTGACCTTATTCAGTCAGTCTCGCTCTCGCTTGCTGCTACGCCGCGAAGTAGCCACCCGGTTTTGATGCTATCTCGACGCTTGTTCTTTATTTTGTTTAGCACAAGTTGGCTCCAATAAACTTTCAGTTAGGAATGGGATTTTCGCCGCTTCTGCTTCTGTCATTCGTGATAATAGTGACTGGCAGGGCTTATTGTGTAGGTCTTGCTTCGCGAGTGCTTCTCCGGCGTCCTCACCGGCTAATGGACACCACTTCATTGGCTACGGAACGATAATGAGATTCACGGGGCTGACCACGTGATGTCTTTCAAACTGTCGATGTCTATAAAAAAAAATTGACAGCGCCGCCTTTATTTCTAAGTTTTATCATGCATGAAATGCAGTATTTATGGAGCAATTGTTCAAATTTCTTTAGAAGAAATTACATTGTCGTTTGGAAGAGTGAAAAAAAAACTGCATTTTTATGGACCTTTTAATTAATTTCACCGCTCAATCTAGCGGGGAAAAATACTTGGTACAAAGATCACGTGACGTTAATATTCTCCCTAAGTTTAGCTGGAAACTTAACTTGTGTATACACGTTGGCAAGTACGGCCCATGGGCGCCGCCATCTTGCTGCTGGTGCGGGTAGGTCGTCTGATAGTCAAGCATATTGCTGAGGCGTACCCACGGTTTCCAGACTGGCGCCCAAACAAAGCGTTTCCCATCTACGGTGGCCAGACTAGCGCTCGAAGCGCGGCTGCTTGCGAACGTCTATAGGTCACCCCAGCGAAGAAACTGAATTGGTTTTAGTTCTAGGGTTGGGCAATTGATCGATTGACCAAACGATTTTTTGACTAATGCTTTATTCGCGATTAAATGTTTTAACCGATTAATCCGTACAATTTTGACGAACTAAAAAAAAAAGTAAGAATTAAACGCTTTCATCACGCAGACGTGGACGAGTGCACCTGTATGAAGGGCAAACTTTAGGTCAAGTTTTGGAATAAAGTAAACTCTAGGGGCGAAGTTAATAACTCCAGAGAAGTGCAGATGTACGTGTCCCGGTCACTTCAACGCCGTTCGAGTGTCCGTTTAGCGCAGCAGAGAACATTGTGACTCGCAGACTTGTGCCCGTTACTTGAAAAATTTAATGGATTACAATTACAATTACCGAGCCTCGAATGTAATGGATTCGTTACAAATTAATTTCGCTGAAAAGTAACGGAATATTTTACTCGTTACGTTACAAATTACTTTCATGTTACTTTTCCTGTATACAGTTATCAAGAAAACAATAGAAAAAAATTTTATGTTCTCAAAAATGTTCTGCAACACTACTTTCCATTTCTCACACACCCGCCTTGTGGTAGTCCTTGCAAAAATAAAATATTGTATTTAAGAGAAAGAATGTAGGTGCTGACAAGGCAGCGATAGCTGCAAACACACTATAGCCCTCCCGCTAGCTTACGGCGACCAAAAATGATACCCGGAATCTGCAGACAAAGCAAGCGGTGCGCATGCTCAGTAGCAGCGTCTAGCTCCGATAAAAAAGATTCGGAGGTAAGGACCCGATCCACGAAAGCTCCTTTTTAAAACGGGCCTTTCAGATGATGCAAAAAAAAAAAAGAACATAGAACTTTTTTCTGCTTAGGTGAAGAAGAAAAACACGATGACAGGCAATGGAAAGAGCCAGTGTTTCGGCGTTGTCCTCTTGGTCATTGTTTTTCGCATATTTGTATGGGCATTGCATGTTTTTTTTTTTAGTTGTTCTAGTGACCGGTAATACAAAAAATTGTGTTTTCTTTTCGGTTATTCTCCTCTTCAGATGTTTCCTATTTTGCTTAACTTGTTATCTTTATGCTGCTGAATTGCCTGCTCCAGTTTCTAAATTGTGCTAATATTTTCAGAGCAACGAGTAATTAAAGTAATACGTTACCAGTATCTGAAATGAAATTATATAACAAATTACTGCCATAAAACGTAACGTCGCAATTGAATCATTACTTGGAAACGTAAAGGATTACCAACCCTTTTGCCTCATGCAGCTGAAGTAATAATCGGTGACTGTGAGTTATTTTAACTGTTATTAACTACTGATAGAAATTGATAAATAATCCAAGTGGCATATTGCGCCGTTTATCAAGTATTCAGCAAAAGCAAAAAAAAAAAAAAAATATATGCATAGAAATAAACGAGACCGATTAATCGGTAATTAATCCATTAAAGGGTGGTGATTAATCGGGTTAAAACTTTTAATCGACGCCCAGCCCTAGCTTTTAACCATGCACGATGAGTTACCATACCGGATACTGTGGTAAGAAAAGGGAAACATCAACAGGGCTGATCTTGAGACGTTGCCTTTCCGTTTTTTTTTTTGTTTTTTTTTGTGCATCCTTGACTGTTTGATGTTTCCCTTTTCTTGCCAGTATCAGGTACTTATCATTAATTCATCACGGTTAATTTTCACCAGCTTGCCTGCACGCCTGCTATTTTATCGTGGATTGGTGTATAGGTCTCGTAACCATGTCACGTGACATCAATTTCCCCGCCAAGTTTAGCGGGGAAACCAAACTAGCGTGTAGATCACGTGACGTCAATTTTCCTGCTAACTTTAGCGGGAAAATTGAATTTGTCTGGAGGTTTTGTGACGTCTGGTCACATGACATCAATTTTCCCTCTAAATTAAGCGTGGAAACTGAATTGATGTTTAGGTCACGTAACGTGAATTTCCCCGCTATATTTAGCGGGAAATACGCGGACGGACGGACGGGAGAAATTTAGGGATTGGGGGCATCCGCTAAAAGAAACATTTCATACTTTAATGGGCCTTTTGACGATACGTGCCAACATTCCAATCATTCCAATAAAAAATAGCGACCATTCACGCGAACCCAAGCAAAAGGTTATCAATAGAGTCGTTATTTCTTCACCTATCTAATCGCAGTTTTAATTATACCCTTACCTCTCTAGATATACTTTAATTATGCACATGAAAAAGCATAAATACATGTCAACGCTGAAAGAATGTTCGTGGAAGCTTTCCTAAAATAACAGCTTTGGCGATGTCAGTGCTAAGTGGGTATACCCGCATGCTTTGAAACAGTCTTTTTTTTTTTTCTTTAGTATTGTGTCTAAAGTAAATTAGTCTTGCAAGAATGAAGAATGGAGGACCACGCGAGGCAGCGTTCAGGCCGAGATTGCTCCCATTTCGTCGGCCGTGACAAAAGAACAACAACAAAACATTCTTGGGAAACTTTCAGAAAAATCTGCCAAACCCCGTGATATTATACTTAGACGAGAAGTGTAATGTCTTAATGAATGCCTCGGTGTCAGGGAGATGAAATATGAAACAGTAATCGGGCCGCCGCTTTTAGTATGCTTACCTCGGAAGAAGCCTAATTTTTGAAGAGATTGCGTGATTAACCTTTTTATTATACGTATATTTATTACTCGGCTGTATTTGTTCTTGTTTCTTTTTTTCGATGGACTAAGTGCAGGAAGTCAACCATTTTTTTATATATACATTTCCTCAATGCCCGATTATCTTAATGAGCGACCAGAATCGCCCAGCCACTAGATAATCTGCGAAATACAGCGTATGGCAATTAGTACTACTTACAACCATAGACGACTATATAGATATATAGATAAAAAAATACCCAAGGTACGCAAGCTTTTAACGCGTTTTTGCATTTGTGTTTTTTTTTTCACATACTCAGCGTATGTTCTTTTTAATGATTTTCTTTTCAATCTTCTTCATTAGGTGTTAGATCAAATAACACCAAAAAACGTGAACGCACCTGGGTATCTTACGAAATGATCTCAGAATCAAGCAAAAGCCGCGCAATTACCGTGCGACCTTGGGGACTGTGTCTACAATCAGGAACAGGCGAATTTATTTATACTAGAGGACTAGAAGACAAATGAGAGACTTCTGAAATCAAACAAAATATGCGTGTAAAACTAAATGCAAGAACATACTTTAACTTAATAAAAAAATTAAAAAATGCTGGTCCGCTCTTTAGCTATCTGTGCTAAGTGCAGAAAGTTATAGTGATTAGAAGAGGGAAAAAAGAAAAAGAGCACTGATGTCACATTTGCGTGCCTGTTTTGCTGAGACGTGCTCCCAGGAAAGGTAAAATGGAGCTTGCAGAGTGGCACGAAGGTACGCGTGGGATGAAATTTGAAAGTGGGTGAGCCTATTTTTGGTATGAGTTTGCGTGAGCTTCAGAAGACTTGCTTCAATTACCCTTTTCAGTGAAAATGGAAGAGCCACTTACGCCTCTACGCTGGACACGGTGTACGCGGGCTAACAAAATATCCTTCTTAATAATATTTGTATACATTGAACAGGGCTCAGCAAATCCTTTAAAACTGACTAAAGAACATTTGCAGGCTACTATCTGGAATCAGGGCCGGCTTGGTAGAAACAGCGTCTTAGCTGAGACTGGGATAATGAAAGCCGTGTCAAAGCCAGCGCACGAGCTGAGTGGAACTCAAGCTCCGCGTCTCAAAATGCTCCGCGCCCCAGCATTTTCAGAGCCTTCATTCACCTAATCTCAGCTGAGACGCTGTTCAATCAACAGGGCCCAGCTTCACGAAGAAAACAGTAGCGATACATGTAACGAGACAAGCCAAAATTACACCCGAGGGCTTGCCTTCTACTCACCATATTTTCATATTTGAGGAAGACTATGTACATGTCAAGTCTTGATGGTATTAATTTCTAAACTAATCCTTCGGAGGTTAACTTCAGCAGTTGACAGTGGTGTAGGCAGAGATGGAGCAAAGGGGGAGCGCGGACTATCTCCCACTCGGGAAAAGTGTTTGTGGGGTAGAAAATGCTCAGATAAATAAAATGCGCAATATTCTCATTTGATGGGATGCGGAATTTGAATCTTAGATATATAGAGAACGGATATTTCGAAACACTTGTAGGGTGAAAAATGGCAATTTCAAGACCAAGTATAACAAACTATCCTCACTAAAATACACAGTTCAATCAAACCAAAGCGAACATAATAAAACAAACACAAAGTGATAATATAAAACAATGTCAGTGATGTAAGTGATATTAAATGAATTGTAAAAACAACTGCACTGTAAGCAACGGGTGGCGCTGTTCTCACGCACACCTTGAGAACTGATCAGAATTACGTGCTTTCGACTAAAATTAATAATAAACAGTTTATTTCCATCCTACGTTGATGGGCGATCAAAGAAAAAAGCTGTATATGGCACAGCGTGACAAGTCCATGTCAAGTCTACGGAAAAAAACAAAAACATTCACAAACATTGATTGCCACAATTTAACAAAGCGTGTTTCGGACATAATATATTTTATCACTGGCTATAGCAGGAAAGTGACCTATTTGCAGACAGAAGTTATGACACCCCAAAAATTTACTTCATACTCATATTCATTTGTGCAGGAAATCAGTGGGAATATATCTAAGAGACAATGTACTGGATTTTAATCTCTTATCTTCAAGTAGGTTAAGTATTTTGGGATAGTATGTTTAAGCATTTTGTGCTATAGTTCGTTCTTGCAGTGACCACCTCCCAACATTCCGCACGACGGGTAGAACACGCGTGAATATTTTCAGAGCTCTGTCTAAGGTTTATTAAAAAAGTTTGTACCCCTAATTTGTTCTAGTTTTAGGCTAGTGGCAAGTTTATAGCTAAATAGAGCCTGTAGATGGATACCGCGAAACTTCTTAAATAAACGCTTTCTTTTGCAACAAGTGTATTTTTTCTAGATTTGTTGACGTTGTTGTACCCCTGACTAATTTCAATAGTTTATGTGGGAGTAAAATAACGAATTGTATATTAATAATTTCACCTTTGCGGGTAACATGTACCGGTGGCAGTTTATCACACCTACTACTTGTGACAGCCAGGAAATAAGATAGTTGACATGACTATCCCATGACATATTCTCGGTAAAAATGACACTTAAAAGCTTGAAAGAGTTTACAATCTCTATTTCAGAGGAGTTCAAAACGATATATTTTGTATTAATGACTAGCTTATATTTTTGGCGAAAAAGCACTGCTTTTGTTTTTTCGATGTTGATTTGTAGTGAATTAATACGACTCCAAATCGCTAATGCAGATAATGACTGATTTGTCATGTCAAACAGCACATCGACTTTTTCAGCTGAAAAAAACTAACCAGTGTCGTCGGCATATAGTTGATAAATGTTACATCAAAGTTAATATTCACGATATCATTAACGTAAATATTGAAAAGAAAGGGGCCTAATAAACTTCCCTGTGGAACACCAGAAAAAATACGCTTCGAACTTGACGAATATTCATCAATATAAACTAATTGAATTCGACGCTCTAGGTAAGACTTCACCAACTGCAAAGCATGCCATCGCATCCCATATGTATCCAGTTTCGCTAGTAAAATTTATGATTGAGGCAATCAAAAGCCCTTTCAAGTCTATAAATGCTCCAAGAAAAATATTTTGTTCTCCAAGATTTTGCAAGATGAATTTTTTTTTTGGACGAGTAGGGCAGCCTAGGTAGATTTATGCTTTATAAAACCAAACTGCGAAGCATTTGTCAAGTTATGCTTAATTGAAAGATTTGGTAGGCGTGTAAGAAGTACCTTTTCAAGTGCTTTAGAAAATACTGGCAATATAAAAATCGGTCTGAAATCACCCATAACATTTACACTCCCCTTTTTGTGTAGTACTGACACTTAGGCTATTTGCATTCGTTTAGGAAAACACCAGTAACCAAATAAAGATTAAATATATACGTTAGCACTGACGCTAATAAATGAACAACATACTTAACAGGCCTTGTTTGTAAACATTCCACGTCACAAGCTCCACTATTCTTAAGGTGTAAAATCACATTAACAATCTCAGGTTCTACAACCGTATCTAAAAAAATTGAGCTGCTGTTTCTATCATTATCAAACACACAAGACTTTACGGTATCAATCCCGCTTCCAATATTCACAAAATGCTCGTTAAAAGCGTTCACTAAAGAACATCCTGTTAGTTCAACACCGTTATGCACTACTTTATTAACTGAAAATATATATGAACTGTTTCGATTTAAAAGAGAGCTTAACTCCTTCCACGTGACGTCCGTACAGCCCTCCGCTGCCTTGAACACCTTGAAGTAGTAGCGTTCTTAAGCACGCCGTAAATTACCACGAATAAAAAAGTTACTCTGACTAGTTACTTCAGAAAGCGATTCACAGGCTCTCTTGATCATCTCATTTATGCCAAGCGACTACATGCACATTAAGATGCAGCCGCCTGCGTTCACGGCAAAGAATATCCAGGACGTCCTACGCTTGAACTTCAATGTCGCGGTGAACATTCAAAAGGCTAGACCCAGCAGTCGCTCATTCGAAGTGGACGCTCTCAGGTATGTTTTCAACCGTCGTAGTGAAGAGAACGAGCTCTCAGCTTCCGACGTTGTTGCGGGTGGAGTCGCTATAGGATCTTGAGGAGACGATGGACGATTGGGAATAGGGCCTACGGACAGAGGGCGACCGCCTGTAGCGCACACGTGACGGGCGTTTCACGTTTCTCCGTCTTGCATTTGGCAGCCCATATGAGCAGCTCACATTGGAGCTCAGGAACTGAAACCGAGCCTGAATAGAGCTCCAAAAACTCTTCAGCAGCCGAGACCTGCACCGCTTTCCAATATCTTTGCAGGCAGAAGCGACGAAAGTAATTGCAACGTACGCCGGCGCTTTTCGATCTCCCATCTAACTATGTGATCAGGTAGTCCATAAGAGGAAGGAACACGGAACACTTAAAATGCTCTTCCGTGCTTCCAGCGGCAATGTTAGAGCGGTGACGTTGCCGACTTGTTACTCGCGGCATCTAAATTTCAACTTCCGCTGTCTCGGCCATTTTAATGGCGGCTTGGACTATTGCCAAGTGTTTGTGCATAAACGCTTGCTCTAATTTTTCAATTTTTCAATTTTTTTTGTGGTGTTGTTTAATTTTTATGAAAGTATAGCTATTTTTTTTTTTTTTTTTGTCTGGCCGGCACGCGTTGGTAGGCAGTGGTACCTGAAAAAGCGGATCAGTTGTGTGCTGTGAGGAAGCTTTTGAACTTGGTGGGCCGCAACTACGACGACAGTAGAATAGTGAGCCGCCACGGCCGTATTCCTGTAAATAAAGCCTGATGCGTTTTGAAAAATTACAAAGCAGCTTTACCCGTTTTATCTTAACAGCGCCTCCTTAATCTTTGCGTGAGCGTCCGTACCACCGAGTTCACCCTGCTTCGTCATGGGGAGAGGGGTGGGAGGGGGTAATAAAGCCGGTGAACCCCCCCCCCCCCCCCCCCCCCGAAATAAAATCCTGGCTACGCCACTGTGACGATGTGACCAGAGCAATACTCTTTTTTTGGAAGGATTTTGAATACGGGAAAAATATTTCAGTTGATTAAGAGAACAATTTTAATTTCTGTGAATATTATTACTTCTTACATTAGACCCCTATACAATCTACACCCTCGACATTCCCCCAAAACGAACTCACACTGCATTTCCTCGCATAATTCGTGCACTGCTTGTGAAGAAAGTGTCCACTCCGCTCGTCTATACGCTTATTGTCCATGAGATACAACAGTCACGCCATAAACAGGGTTAAATCTCCCTCTATCTTTGGCCGTACGTTAAAGGCTACGGGCGGGAGGCCGAATCCTTAGAAGCCGCGCCAAACCTACAGGCTCTTGTCCCTCGTCCCTCTGCGGAGAGCGAGTCGTCTGCTTCTTGCACAGGAATTGCAGTGACGTCAGAACGACGCCGAGCTCTGATTGGCTTTGATTGAAAGTATAGTGGGTTGACCTCAATGTTAGATACCTTGAGGACCACCCACTATTTTTTTTTTTTTTTTGCAATCAGCCAATAAGAGCTCGGCATTCTGACATCATCGCAACCCCTGTACAAGAAGCAGACAAACTTGCGCTCCACATACTTTTTTTTTTTTCAGTTCTCTGTGCTCTCTACAGGCACGTAGCCAGGATTTTGATTTGGGGTGGGGCCCGCCCATGACAAAATGCTGTATGTGGGGGAGGGGGTTAGAGGAGGCCCCAGAAAAATGAAAAATTGGGGGGGGGGGGGGGGGGGGGGCTCGGAATTCATCCTCCCCCCCCCCCCCCCTTGGCTACGTGCCTGGCTCTCTATGTGAGTTGTCTGAACTCTGGGCAGTTAGTCGCTCGGTGAGCGCTACATGAACACCTGTATTCACTACTTAACAAGACGCTGGACGCCAGTATCCGACTGTTACGACCTACAGATTGAACAGTTTCAGTAGAATCAAACACGCGACTGGCGAGCGCTCTAGCGAGCGCCTGTTTCACGGATTTCAATTCACTACTGTCGGCAGCTCTCCACTCTGTCGACGTCCACGTGTGGTGGTGCACACCGTCGAGTCTTTTACGCATACGCCGTTATCGGAACAACGTGTTTGGCTCCGCAACAAAAAAGTGGCAGCCGAGTGCGAACTCCAAGGAAGAGGAGCTTTGACAGCCAAGCATAAACACGCCAAGATGTACTTTTCTTCTAGTCAAAAAAAAAAAAAAAAAGACGAAGGATTTTTTTTTTTCTTTCGGCCGCGGCTTTTGAGGTCTGCGCTTGTTCTTGAAAAACGCATTTGGCCGCACGCTCACGTCGTGAAGTGCTTAATGCCAGATGTGCCGTCTTCGCCACCGAGCACCCGCGGCAAACAAAACTCGACCTTCCGCTGCCACGCTAATGAGGAAGACAGAGGCGAGCCAAAACGCCCCGTTTTTTTAAAAAACCGCGGAAACGTCGAACAAGCAAAAGCTTATTTTACGAAGCCGTTACAAGGGTGGCTCACTTTAACTTTTTTGTTGTCGTTGTTGTAGTTTCGTTTTCAGAGCAAATCAACGATAGCGTAATTCCTCGAGCCGTGTTTCCGCCCCATCGACGCCAGCGTATCGTTTGTTTGCGTTTTGCCTCTGGGTTCGACGGGCCATTTATCTAAGGGCCTGCGTTCTTTTTCCCTCTCTCGTTTGCTGCCGTTTCCGCGGCTGTTGACGTTGTTCGTGACGCCACATTTTGGCGAGCTTCATGTTCGGCTCATCGGTGCGTATATGGTGGCAAGCAGGCGCTCGGAGAAGCGGGCGCGAAGTTGCAAAACTCACCAGATCGATCGCGCGCGATATAATCAACATCGCGTCCAAACGACGAGCCGGTCTTACGAAATGTGCGAAAAGAATAGCGCAACATCGGACGGCTCGGCAGCGAGCAGCCATCCGACAACGGGAGAATTTTTATCGGTCCGCTCTTGGATATGTAAGATTATATTTTGTTTCACCTTAAGTCAGAGACGTACCCAAGACTGAAGCACGAACTAAAAGTGCAAGGTCGTGGTGCCTGCCGGTGAGCACGATTGGTTTAGCCGATGATACCTATGTAAAGACGACGACCACAGTGACGTTACACCTTCGGCATTGCTTGCTTTGCTCGCGATCGGCTAGTATAATGTCGGCCCTCTGATATGGTGAAACCAAGTGTGGCGAGAATTCCTTGTTTTACTGCATGTCGGATCGCAGCTCACGTCACTAGCCGATGGGGCTGATCAAGCACTGCTAAAAAGCTTGCTATGTCACCGCGCCGTTATCTTTCTGAGAGTGTATACACCAATTTCTAACGCAATCCAGCAAAGAGAGTTCCCAGTTATGCTGGAATTTTAGTCTGCGTATTTTAGTTGTTTTGTTTTTAACCTTTAACTGTACTATGATTTGTGGTGTAACGAAGCGCACAAGTGCGATGTTTTTAATTAGAGTACTTGAGCTTCGCTCGTTGCACTGAGTTCGTTTTCCCAGCTTCACAAACCTCTCGGAAGTGCAAGACAGCGCTCGCAGTGCATGGTTCGCTAATAACCGATAGCATGTTTCCCTGAGATGCCGACAAAAAAGAAAAACAGATCAATAAATGCCTTTGGTACACTTGTACCACGACCTCAAACTTATATATAGGCCCTCTAGTATTATGTTACGAACACATTAATCAACGACTCTCTACGTCAAACTCACTAATCGTGCCAGCCGGGTGCGTGCGCCCGGCTCGCGTCGCGATTTTTTTTTTTAGATTGTGGTCGATTGCAATTAATAAATCAACAATAACTTGTCCACCGCGAAGTACTCTTCCTAATAAACAGCGAGCGACAAGCAACCACAAGCAAAGAGAGACCACTGACATTGCTGCGCTATAGCTCCATAAGCAAAGCGTTTTCTCATATACACTTTGCGGCACTCTAAGCGCGATTCTCGCGACAGGAACTATACTTTCCCGCAGCTTCTCCACAATCGATATCCAGTACGGGTCTTAACGTTACAACTACCGGTGAAATGAACGAACGAAAACGCTTGCGAAGAACGCATTTCGCGAACTTTTCCCAGCAGAGGGTATTGCAAACGACCTCAATTTTATGCGCCTTCTTCTCGCATTTGATACACTCCTTCTTTCACAAACGTCACCCGCCGCCTTCCGATGCAAGTAGACAGTCGTGCGCGTCTCGCGCAACCTTTTTTTTTATTTTTTTATGTTTTCGCTTTAGCGGCTCTTACCTCGAGATAAAGAAACCCCGCGCCTCTCTGTGTATACCGCAGGTTTTGCACGACTTAAAAAAGGGTTTATTGCCGCGGTGGTCGCCCGCGGGGTCGCCGCCACTCTCGCGACCTAGGAAGGCTTACACACGAAAGGCGCATTCTGTCGGGTTCGTTGCAGGGAGCGCGCGCGAGAATCTGATGCGACAAATCGCGCGACCGATCGCAAGACCACCCAACATGCGCTCGTGTTCTGCCATATAGGGCGATTGATTAAGTATTTTGCCGACCAGTTTTCGTATCTGTGTATAGACCTCTGCTGCTTCTGGTGCTGTGAATTATAGCCGCCCTAACAGGAATCGGAAGGAAGGTCGCTAGCGCGTATTCACGACGGTCGTAATTACGAGGGTAATTTACAGCCTCTTGTTTTGTGTGTGTGTGCGTGTTTTCCTCGTTTGTTAATTGCGTTAGTAGCGTTTGTGCGGCGTCTCCTCGTTTAGATGCGAGCGGACGGCGTCGCGTTTGATAGATAAGTCGCTTGTGCCGCTTTCTTTTATAAGGCAGCGGGATAGATAAGGACGCCGAAATCTTATACGCACTTTTTGGTTGTATTTTTTTTTTCTCCCGCACTTTCATGCACGGAAGAGATTTGATTCAGAGTTTCGGTGTTTTTTGCCAGGAATCAGATTTGCGTCCTGCGCGTCGGGGGTTTAAAGGTGTCTGAAACCGATAACCCCGATGTAACTGTACTTCCACCGCGGAAGCAATGTCTGAGCGTGCACGCTGCGTGCTAAAAAGACCTTCCCGTCCAACGCGGTTCGGTGAAAAAGAAACATCAGTTCGAATATGTCCTTATCGCGGTCGAAGAGCTCAGTGGTGTTCTAGAATTCCCAAGCCTCTACGGAAAGTATAAAATAATTTACAAAAGCGTGCTACAAAAAAAAAAGAAAAATATTTGCCTATAGCTTTGTCGCCACCACGCACGCGCTTATTAGCCCAAACCGCGTTTTGGATTTGCGCATTCCGACGGCGCTATTTTTTTAATTTTTTTGCGTATTTAAAATATTTGGGTCTCTAAAACTTGATATCTCCTTGCTGAATCTCGAAGCAACAATCACATATTGGTAGCCTCCAGAAAACAGATTATAGCTGACGAGCGCGCATACATAGCGCAACCTACGAATATTGCGGGAGGTTTACTTTAAAGCATGTGCCATACAAGAAACCAAACCAAAACAGTTACAGTTTGTCGGAAAGCAGCCTGCCGTGACATTACTCTACGCATATTACGCTTTAAAAAAGGCGTGAAACTGTCCCTTAAAATCCTTGTACATGCGTTGATGCGACCGGCAACGAGCCCAATCCGCTCCCCGATTTAGGGGAATCAAACGACTTCCCAATGGGGTTATATAGTGGACGTTATTTTACTCCATCCACCCCTTTCTTTTTCTTTTTTTTTTCTTCTCTTTTACGGAGCATTGTTTGCTGGGCCAGCCCGATCTCCTGCCCTGAACTGGGCGCGCGAACTTTGATTATGCAGCGAGTGACGCTAGGTGGCGAAAAGTGCCGAGCATTTGTGCACCGCAGAATCTCGGAAGCCAATACGCTCCTTGTGTCAGATTGGACCCCGCAAACGCACTTAGTCTTTTTTCCGTGATATGTCAAAAGTCCGCAAACCGTCTTAATCGATAAAAAGAGCATGAAAGAATCGCTCCATCGCCCATGCGAAACAGTAGATAAACATACAGACACACACAAACACACGTGTCCACACAATGAACTATATAGCTGTGCAGGCTGGAAGCCGCGAGAAGGGCCACTGATATCCGAGGATGTGCTCAAACACACGCAGCCGTGAAGTTCGCATCGGGCCTGGAAGATTGAGCCCTTATTTTAATACGTTAAATATTTGCAGGGCGTTTGACAACACGCTTTGCGAACTGGCATGACGCATCACTTAAGAAGGTGCCCCCGCGGTGTTGATATTCTGACGCCTGTTCAAATGTGTCACAATAATACCCTGTTCTAGGCTTTGTGCGTGTGTGTATTCGTGTGTTTCGTTTTTACCCAAAAAAGAAAAAAAAAGAAAAAAGTCTTATTGAGCGATTGGGTCGAGAGGGACATATATTCACGCTATTCAAAGGTGTGCCAACACCTATCGTCGCTCTCTGTTCTTTTGGACAAGATCCAAGTTATACAGACGTGTCACTCGGCTACCACATGTGAAATCTTTTTCGCTCCGCTATTTGGGAGATTCAGCCGACCGTGTTTTCGTAGAACGATGTTATTGCGAGTTCGCGCTCCCCTTCGAAGCATGCTTTATAGTGCGCACACAGAGCGGGATATTCGACGTATGAAAACGTTCCGTGCTAAAACTCTCAACTATTGGAATATATTGTGTGGAAGAGATATTGTCGCTTACTCACTACTGCCTACCGTTGCGACGTGCGTACCTACTAGAGGTTATAAAAACTTCTTCTCCGCCGCGTGTTCCAAAACCAACTCTGTAAACACACTTTTTTTTTATAAAATGCTTTTTATGATTTATGGGACGATTTTCTTGTGCCCACAAATATAGATGAATTTCAAGCAGTTAACGTACACAACAAGAAGGCTAGCACTATAAGCTTCTAGCCTTGGAGGCCGCTTACGCTTCATGAGAGTAAGCGGAGTCAGGACGAGTAAAATATGAAAGCCCTAAAGGAAAGTCCCTTTCAATATTTTGGTCCTGTGCCCGTAGCTTTCGTTCTGTTCCAGGCATGTGAAAAACGGACCATACACTCTAAAACCGGTCTCTCCTAAAAAAAACGCTGTCCCTCTGATTTTAGAGGGGACAACGATGCTTTCAGGGGGACAGTTCTTTTTAAGAGGGAAATGGGAAAATAAAATACCAACTTCTAGAGGGACACCAACATATTAAGAGAGACTAAGGAAACCTTTTCTTTGGTCCCTCTGAGTAGAAAAGACCGACAGAAATATTCACACGTGTCCCTTTATATTAAGAGGGGACTGGTCCCTCTTAACTTAATGATAACATTTTCCGGCCGATAAAGTACCAGTCATGCTTAATTAAGTGAACGGCAATTGATTCTAGCTTATAACCACGGAAACATTCGGGAGAAGTATTAATTTCAGATCTGCCTTTAGGGATAGCGGGAAGGTGTAATTGTTACATTCAGTACGGTTTGGTTGGAAGAATGGGGTTATCGAATCCACCAGCAAAATAAAAGTGCAGTTTTCCAAAAGTCTCGAACAAGACCTATAGACTTGATCAGCGCGTTATTTGTTTGCGATCGCTTTGCCAAACAATGACAGATATTTTAAGCCATATGTTTTACTATAGGTTTTCATGCTGACGTCACTGACCGAAGAGATGGGCACGTGAATAAAGCTGAAGAACCGTGTGACCACCTTGGAGAATATGATACAAAGCTACACGTCTTTAGTTTTCTTGTTGTTTTTTTTTTAGTTATTTTTACACAAAACTATATTTTGTGTATTTCTTAAAGCGAGAAAAAAAGGTATACCACCCCACCCCCGCCCAATTAAAGAAGCCACTTTATAAGCACGATTCTAGGGGTGGTTTTCACGGTACCCTTTAAGCAGGGGCGGATTTAGGGTGGGGGGGGGGGGGGGGGGGGGGGTGACCGCCCCCGCCCCCTAAGCTCCCTAACGTGAACTTTGTTTTAATAAAATCAATGACATACACTAGCCAAAAGTTTAGTGTTTTGGTGACATAGCAAATATTGGGTCAACAAAATAGATCTGGGCAAGGTTTCGACCGTAACGTCATATCTCAGAAGACTCTCTCCCCCCCTCCCCCTCCCCCCCCCCCCCCCCCCGCCGCCCTGCTAGCGGAATGCCTACCGCCCCTCCCATGCCTGACCCATAACTCCGCCCTGGCTTTAAGTCATCTGACTTTCTCTTAGGACCTACAAGCAAAGTGTAGCAGGTCTATACGGTTTACTTATCTTTGCTCCGAAGGAGCGTATACTTTCAGGGATTGTACATAGAAACTAATACCAAGTGTCAGCAAACTGTAGATATTACAACGCTTTAATCATCTTTTTACCAATTCATTCTTTCGCCTAACATTTTTACGACCATTCCGCTTCCTGCCAGGCTGAGACATACCCCAGCCTGGGAGACTCTCAATTGGCCAGGATTTTTCTACTCATTCAGGAAGCACAGCACAACACCCAACACCACCTGCCATCCATACACGGGTTCAGGTTGTACCTCTTCATAAAAGCTACCTGTGGCGACTATTGACCTAAACCTAGGATAGTAAAGCATCTGACCTCTCAACGTACTCCAGCATCAAGGAGAAATTTTACTGCTCGCTAGCAGTTACTTTGCTGTCGCAGATAAAGCTTTGCATTTCTTCGTGAAAAGAATAAGCTCATACTGTCAAATTGTCGAGTGCTGACCAATACCGTAAATTGGCGGGTGACAATGGGTATAGATCAAAAACCAAGTGGCAAACAGATAATGGCCTACGTGCACACATGTATAAATTGACTTCTTTTGAAAACAACTGATGTTTTCTGCCAATGGCAAAAAAAGTAGATTCTCTAGTATCATTGGGAGAATACACGTTAAGAAATCAAAGCATACGTACTGCAATCCGTTGAACTATTTCCGGTTGGTAGCATTCGACGGCTAAAGAATATATATATATATATATATATATATATATATATATATATATATATATATATATATATATATATATATATATTTATATATGTTCCTACTTTGCGTTTGGTGTGACCCACTCCTCCGGATTTAGAAAACTAAAAAAGTGGTCTTATGGAGACTAAATTAATCTTTCATTATTTGCCGAGCTTATGATTACTCGTGAACTAAGGTTAAACTCCAGATTTTTGTTCCCCAGCACTCTTTTTTCTGATTTTATGAAACTGCCCATGTGCCCCTGGGGCCTCAAAGAAACGATGGTGCTCTATTAATGTGATGAACATTAAACTCGCATGCTTTTCATTCTTCTTTTATTCTCAAAACAAACATTCTTCCTAGACTAATTCGAACCCAACCACCTTCATCCACATGGAGTTGCCGCCTACCGCCTAGCCCTTTCAAATTCAAATTAAAGCTCCCCAATTCCACTCTGTTTCGATTGAGACACAGCATCGCTGACGAACCCAACGATAGGAGAAGAGAAAAACGCGCACATACTTTCCCGCAACGCTCTTCCCCTCCTAACCGACCTATTCGCTCACTCGTACGCGAAATCTTGCAACCCCACGTTGAGCGCCAAATTAGCGTGCCCCCCGCCCTACCAACCAAGCAGATCAGCTCGACTCGAGCATGCGTCGCGTCAAAGCGCGAGCAAGCACGCGGAGCTAACATGCGCCGCACAGTCCCGCATGTGCCAGGCCAACAAGAAAAACAAAAGAGTTCGTTATAGCGGAGAGAGATGAGTGAGAGCATAAAGCTAAAATAAAACCAGAACTAAGGAAGAAAAAGAGAGACACAGACAAAGGGAGAGGGATGGCGTACCTCCTTTCACGTTTCTCGTCGCTTGCTTTGGAGACGAAAAGCTGGTGGCCACCGAGTCCCCCTCCCTCCCCAAATTACGGGACCATAAATAACGTTGTCCGCGTAATGACAAAATCGATTCCGATGGGACCACTGCGGTGACGCATTGGCCCGTGGGGGGAGGCGGTGGCGACGGACGGCGACCGAGCGATCCGGTCGCTATTTCTCTCGGCGGGACGGGTGCGCGAGCGAGCGCGGGGCACGCGGCCCCACCAGCAAGCACGACGCCAACCGCGCGCCGACGACGACAGACGCCATTGTGCTGCGGTCGGGGATTCTTTCAAGTGTCTCCTTGTTGGAAGCGTTGTTCAGGGGTGGTCTGCCGACTTCCTCTCCCTTTCCATTTAGAGAGGGCGAGTTCGTGTTCGTGTGTCTGTGTAGTAAATGTGCCTGCTATTTTCTTGTCGTAGTTTGAGACAATTGCCGTTTTGTCTGCGTGAAGACCCGGATTGTGTGAGAACGGGTTGTTAATTACTATACTCTGTTTCACCTTATGCTGAACCGCAGCAGGCGATACCAGCCATCCCAACCAATCCCGTGCAGTGAATGTATCATCTGACTACGCGCCCCGCGCGGCGTGTTGCGCACATCTCGAAGGTCACGTGGCACTCACAAGACATTGGATTGGCTTCTATGGTTCGTAGCGTTTATCGCGGTCCATCGTAAGGTGAAACGGAGTATAGGGATAGCGTCTTCATACCCGGTTTAGTTATGGGCAGGTAGGGTGCCGCCATCTCGGTGCTCTTTCAAAGCCATTCCTATACACTGACATCTTGAGAAATGCTATGCGTGGCGAAACCCCGAGCACCTTATTATCGCTTCGTGTTGGCAGTGAGATCTTCGCATTATCCGCTAAAAACTCGGAAAAGCGAATCACGAAACAAGATGCACGAATATATTAGGCAATGCCCTACGTTTCTCACGCTTAAGAAATTACATCTTAAGAAATTACCTCGAAACGAATGTAATTTCTATACTCATTTTTACCTCAAGAACAGTAGTAAAAAAAGCCAGGTTCCTCGCTGAGCATTACTAATTTGCCTCGGAAAAGGGGAGGGGGGGGGGGGGGGGTTGTGATGTGGGGGGAGGGCAGGGCTAGCTTTGCCAAAAGTGCGAGCGTTGATCCGCCCTTAATTTGCCTCTTTATGTAGAAGTGAATTAAGGATACACTCTAAACAAAGCCCGTGCATCTACTTTCCCGGACAACACTCGGAGAGCAAATCACCGCAACTTACTGGAGGCAGCTCAGCGAATGACGATGCAGAAACATATGTTTAGACCAAAAAAACGCAGTCTAAGTTGTGACATTAAGCAATGCAAGCGTGACGTTTTGCATTGCTTAATGTCACAACTCAGACAGCGCTTTTTGGTTTAAACATTCGCTGAGCCGCCTCCTTAAGTTGCGGTGATTGACTCTCCAAATGTTGTGCGGGAAAGTAGACGGACGGGCTTTTTTTTTTTTTTTAAGTGTAGATGTAGGTGCATTTTAGAACTTATATATGTTATCTTATAAAGAGTTACTTGTTTCAAAGCGCCAAAAGAATCGCTCAGTCTTCATCCGACAACCAAATATTGTAAGAACTACTTCGCGTGGCGTATTAACAAAGTGCAAAACTTCCTCTTTTTTTGTTTTTTCTTGGGGTGAAAACAGTATAGTTACGCACAGTGTAGTGTAATAGCTTTCATTGAGGCGCTAAAAGTGGGGTGCGAGAATGATGACGCGTGATGGATGATTCGCATTTGAGCCATCGCAGCTTTCACTCTTTTATTGCTTGGCGTATTTGAAACAATGGCATGATTTAATTAACCCTTTGGAAACTTTTAAACACGTGGCCTTATTTTAAGAGCTGGGAATTCCGCTCGACGGGATCACAAAGAACGCAGCCCAAGTTTAGCCGAGCCAATGCCACACACCTTACACATGATACAGTTTGTATCGCGGTTATAACTTATGTATTTTAGTGTATCTGTTGCAGGCACGTAGCCGGGGGGGGGGGGGGCGGTCATGGGGCCCGGGCCCCCTCCCTCCCTTTTCCCGAACTCTTTCCTTTTGCTGGGGCCTCCTCTCCCCCCTCCCCCTCATACAGCATTTCGTCATGGGCGGCCCCTCCCCCCCCCCCCCCCGAAACAAAATCCTGGCTACGTGCCTGATGTTGTCCCGTCGCAGTATCTTCAGAAGAACATAAAAAGTAACAAAAATTAAAAAAAAATGTTACACTTTTTTCTCTTATTTTTTTTCAATTGTTCCACCGCGTTGCCCCAAGCCGATACGGTCGTACAAGTGTCATTTGCAACCGAAGCCCGGAATTCTCGCACCTTAGCTGGGAAAGATAAACTGAGCGTAGTTCCAAGGCTAAAATATAGTAAAAAATGAATAAAAAATAAACGATGTTTTTATATCTGGTGTTGCCGTTCTCGACTCCTGGGCCTTCGCCATGTGAACACGTCCTATTTTCAACTTACAAATAGTATACAACTGTAGGCAGTGAAACCCGGGTCTATGATGTTTCTCAACTTTTGTAAGAACGATGTATCCGGAAAATGTGTCTGGAGCAACAAATGGCCATTTACATTCCTGTAACTAAATTTACATATTCGCAGAGAAATATACGTCGGTATTAAAAATGCACAAAATTGTAAAAAAAAAAAGTGGGTTTGGATTGAAAGCATGCGCATAAGCGTGCAAATGAGAGAAAATAGGTAATCACTTACAATCATTGTGCTCGGTCAAAAGTATTTAGTTGATGAAAGTAATTACCCGATACCACAAAAGCGGCAAAACAATTACTTGATATGAAACAAATGATTTTTCAGAATGCATTAGGAAGTCACGCGATCATTAGCCTGGATTTAAATTTTGATGCTTTAATAATTGCAGTACAATGAGCTCAAAGCTTACTGTTCTTGATTATTGGAGACTTCATTTATTATTGTGGCAAAATAAAATGTGATAATCGCTGAGCATAATCGTTTGGCATTAATCTTCCTGAAAGAACAATCTGAGTGACCCGGAGGTAATGGCACGGTAACAATTGGATTGATACAAAATTTAATCATATTCCCCCTTTGATAACTCTGGGGGAGAAGAAAAGAAAAGCTTATTAAAGTTATTGGTTTTGGTTATTACCTTCAATGCGCTTTAGGAAAGCTTCATAAAGGTTCGCTGGTATTTCTACGACTCTATTTACAACGAATTTTTCATTGTATGCATGTTCTCGCGAATTTCGATAAACAAATAAAATAAAGTTCATTGCAGGCGCATCAAATGCCACCACATGTTTCTTTTTTTTGTGTGTGAAAATGTTCACACTACTTTTTTTAAATATGAGATTTTTATGATTGCGAAAGAAGGAACATCGTTCAATGAGTTACATGGCTTGATTACAAGCATGCTGTAGAATGGCAGTTGTTCGCGTCCAACTGTGGCTGTACACCACTTTGATTATTAGTCGAGCGATAACTATGATGTTTATAGGTATATTGATAATCTATTAATACTATTATACGCCTATTGGCACTCGTCAGGCGACTTTGTATCGCCTTTTGTGCCTTTGAATCCTCCAAAAAGAGTTCCCTATATCTCACCTTGGAAAAATAAGAAAAAAGTAAATGATTGATTCCCTGATTACAGGTCAGTTTTTACAAGACTGAATATCGCATATAAAGGCGCAGACGTTTTCTTGTAGCCACTGTACTTGAATTAATCAATTTATGCCTTCCACTGACTCGTTATGCATAAAAGTGCACGCTTGGGTTTTCAAGGTGTGAAGAAAACATCAGAAGAGAGAAGCAGTACCACAGGGATACAATTCGCCAAGCTCCTTTTTTTTCTCTTCTTTTTTTGTACAAACACGAATCTTGGACAGTGCGATTTATTAAGAAACAGTTTGTAGAAATAAACCTGATCTCAGTTATGAGTGAATGTGTACCAATTGTAGAAAGTCATGGAAAGGTTGATGATGTATGCGTTGTCATAATCGAATTATTGACATCAGAAAGAGCCGATCCTTTGTTACTGTTGCACATAATATCTAGAGTGTACACGCAGTGGAATAAGCAATTTCTGTGGGCGTTTGAATTGTTTGTTTTTTGAAAGGAAAACTTTCTGCATCCAATAAAAACATTTTTTTGTGTTCCTGATGCTTGTCAATGTATTTCATGGTTTTGTCAAGTTTTCTTAAATGCTGCACTATACTGACGGCGTAAAACTTCTTGGTCGCAAAGTTGCAGATAAGATAACTGTTTCAAAGAAGCCTCACTGTCATGAAAATTTTATCTGCAACTGGTGGTTTGAAATAAAACTCCATCGAACCCTACACATATTAAAATTGTCCTTAGCCGAAACATCTAACCACTATTACATCGACACAAGTGATGGTTCAGAAACTCGAAGAGTCTCTCCCATACGACGTTTTGGGGTGGCTCAAAACTGCGCCTCGGTTTGGGGAATATGTTAATAACGTACTTTAACGTAGTTCCCCCCTCTTTGGCTATGCCCCTGTCTCATGCCCATATCACTTGTAGGGAGTGCTCCTTACTTTGCGCAATCTCCTATTTTCGTAGATTCGTTCGTAATTTTCACGTTTCGTTTAGCATCTCAAGTTATATGAGTGCCCATGTAGCAGTGTCAGCAGTGAGCGCACTAAAAAGAGGGTGTATTGCTGTGAAAAGACAAGATCACTCAATCACAGCCAAGTTGAGAAAAATAATTAGTATTTCAAACTACTTTTGGTCAACAAATAATTTTTATTATTTTCTGAGGGGGAACGAGGTTGCTGCAGCTCGCTTTCATATCAAGAACGGTTGTAAAAAAAAGCTCGTCTCGAAGCGGATTATTGCTTAATTTCCTGAATTCGGTTACTTGTATGTGATTGTTACTTGCTATTTTATTAGTATTTAAACTTGCGGGTTTCACAGTATTTAAACTAAAACAAAAACGCCATCGTTTTTTTTTTGTTTTTTTTTTCCATGACAACCAAGCTCCAAATAACTACTTCCCGCATAGAATGGCGCATAATCCACTTTTTTGAGAGGTTATTCAACGCATATAATGACAACAACATCAGTTTGTTTTTAAGCATGAAAGTGACATTAACTCGAAAATTCTAAAAATGATATTGGATATTGTTAAACACAGACGTTGTTTATACGTCAATGGCTGTCACAAAAACGAAACTTGATCACTGGAAGGAAACATCACTCCACTGGTCGGCGATATAATTATTCTTGGATCGTAGATAGACCAGGCAAAATGAAGTGATCCCTACAGCTATTTAATGTATACATATTTAACCTAGGGCTGGGCGTCAATTACAAATGTGAGCCGGCACCCTCTAACCGATTGACTAATCGCGGTTTCGTTCATTTCCGTGCATCATAGTTTAAAAAAGCTAAAATTGAACTGTTTGCCTTTGCGGAATATGTGATAAGCGGCGCAATGTATAATTTCGGATTTTAAATCAATCTTAAAGTGTTGGTGAAAACACTCAAAAGACACCCACACTACAAGTTATTGCTTCAGCTGCAGAAGCGAAAAGGTTCTTGATATTCACCGGCAATAGCGAAATCCCTTGACTGCTTACAAGTCTCTGCTGCGCTAAAGGGACACTCGCACGGCGTTAAAGTAGCAGCGACACGACAGCCTTCTCCACTTGTCCTATTTGAGTGTGCTGGTGCGTTTTAAACATTCAGAAAGTGGAGACACATAAGGGACGATACCGTCAGGAAGATTGTCCAGTCTGTATCGTCCCTTATGTGTCTTCTCCACTTGTTTGGAGTTACAAATCTCGCCCCAACAGTTTACTTTAGGTAAACATTTCATGAAAAGTTTACCTTGATACATGGTGTACTCGTCCACGTCTGCGTAGGGGAAGCGCTGCAGTTTTTTTTTTTGTTAGTCAAGATTTATTCGATTAACTGGTTAAAAAAATAATCCCGATGAAAACATTCATTGATTAATCGGAAGGTTAATCGATTAAGTGACCAGCCCTAGTTTAAAGACATGTGTCCATATAAAAAGATAGACCTCAGATATGACGTATATTTACGCATTTATTAAATTCTTAATTCACATAACTCATGCGTTTGTCAGCTTGCGTGCCGGAGTACACGTTTACTACGATGTTGAATAGAAAAGTCGTCTTCGCAGCATTTGTTAGACGCGGACAGGCGGAAATACCTTTCCACTTCATAAAGCTCTTTTTTTACATTGATGATTTCAAACGAAATGTCAATGATACGCGAAAACCTGATGTACACGTTATAATTTTCTTCAGATGCAAAGATAGGACGTTAATGTCGCACTAACAAGTTTTTTATCTATTTTTTTTTTATTTAGATGATTCTAAATAATACCACTCAATGAAAGCACCTACTTGATAACCTCGATCGCCACAATAACCAACGCATCTACTTTCAAAGCAGCCGCAGTGAAGGATATTTACCGTCCCAGTAACCCGCATTTGTTGTTTCGCTTGTGTAATGTCCATCTACTTTATGTGTCTTTTATTTTGATTTCCCAGTTCCTCCCATAACGCTCTCTGGTCTTTAAATGTATTGAATAAATATATAAAGAAATAAATAGCCATTTTCGCATTCCGCCGGAACAATTCATGGCACTCATTTGTTCAGAATTTGTGAAATTATGAAGGCGAATGTTCATCGATGAATCGAAAAAGGAAAGAAAGCAAGGTAAGGAGACTGGTTGACTTTCGATGTCGGTCACGCGTATGTCCAATACGAACCAAGGGGAAAAGCCAGGCAACGAGGGGGAAAAAGATGTCCCCGATAAAGGTAAGAATGTCGATCACGTGTACCGTTATTTTTCCTCTCTCTCTCTCTCTCCTTTCTCGTCTCAGAGGCTTAGGTACTATTGACACGATTAGTGTTACACATATCTATTTAAATATCGAAACGGACACAGATGCGTCAGACATGCGCCTATCTGAAATATACTACTCAAGGTAATGTATTTCAAATACTTTTTATAGTAGTTTGGTATTTTGCAAATATATTTGATCGGAAGCATTCGGTTACTCTATCTTAATTACATTTCTCATTATCTTGAACTTATTAACTAAAATACGTTTTTTCAATCTCTGAAGAAATTTGTCGCTGGAATATTTACGGGAATAAGAATCGGCACACCTGAGCGAAAAGTAGAATCGATTGCGAACATGAAGCGGAAACGACCGAACGCAGAACTAGAGAAGCAAGGACGAAAGATGCACACTCCAAATGTCCCCAAAATAAGAAGACATAGGAGAAAATCAGGAGTGGCGGTGTTGTTTTGCAATTTTGTTTTACCCCAGTATGCGGCAAGAATGTCAGTATCTTTCTCCAGATTGGCACTCCCGGGAACGCTGTCTGTGTTACAGATATATATGTGGGGGAACGGTGATAGCCTAACCTAACCCGACCCTTTCATGAGGACAGATACATTCTTACTAATAAAGCAGGAAGCAGGGTACAAGCCGTCTACAGAATGCAATCGAAGAGTCCTTCCAAAGTTGTACACCGCTTTCATGAACGCGCTTGCAGAGCTATGTAAGTACGAGGAAAACACGAGAAATCGACAGCCGCGAGAAAGACAGCACTGCAGTGCTTCTCCGTATCCACTTGCGCGTGCACTTCTTTTTGAAGTTTAGTCATCCCTGAATGCAGCCTTTGGATAACCTACTCGAGGAAGGCGCGACAAATCCCGTGAGCCCTCTATAAATCATTAAAACTTTCGGGTTTCTCAAACGTTTTTAGCTTGAACTCCAAATATAGCGACAGCGGCGCTTAGTAAAACGATGCGTCCCAGGTACGCATTATAAAACCACAAGAAGGTGCGATTTTCAGAGATTTGACTGTTGCTATAAGGTGATCTCCTTTTGCTCATTTGTCTTAAAAAATATCATCGTGTAACATCCACCGTGACGCTACTTCTTCTACTGGGATTGCATAGGATAGCACAGCGATTTTCGTTTGGTTATTTCAGTTGCTTGCAAATAAAGAATTCTGATGCCACTGAGGTGGAATCAAATTACGCAAGGCAGGAGGTTTCTTCAAAAGTAATTGAATTACATTTCTAGGTATTTTTGCCCTAGTGAATATACTTTGCTGGCAAAGTAATTTGTGTAGTACAGTTTAAACACTTTACGGAGTAGGTATTTAGTAACGGGTACTAAATACTTTTGTCGAGTGTCTTGTCCAACACTGTACTTAACACAGCGAATGGCAGTCGTTCGTACCCTATATATACGCATGATTGTGAGATGATTTACATAATTTGGGGGAAAATGATGTCACCGATTGTTTCAATGACAATGATCCTTGTTCCTTCCCTCTCACCCTGCCACCTGACAGTTTTACTACCTTTACCCCATGTAAAGCAAGCATAACCCCCAATCTGTTAAATGTTCCCAAGATTTCTGTAATGTCAAATCAGATCAATATCTCGTGCGTTTTCGGCGGCCGGGGACACATCAATATGTTTCGCCGTTTTCATTTCAAAATGTATGAGGCTCTCATTTACGACTGCCGATATTTATTCCGCAGAAGATGGCCCCCCTCGATTAACCAAAATAATACATTTAAGAAATGCAATATTTAATAAAAGCTACTCGGACGAATTTCAACGGCTATTTCGACGGTGTCTTAATTCTAGAAACTTCGCTGCGCCTCTTCGAGACCGAAGAACACGCATCCACTAAAATCTTGATGTGGAAAGGGGGGTTTAAAGAAGTTGATGATCACAGAAAGCTCAAATCAAACGAAGGTTTCCGCTCTTTGTGGAGCGGAAACTCATTGAGCTCGGTGTCACATGATCCACATGGGCGAGAGTTCTTCATGCATTGTGGTGCCCTGCACATGCTGTCGTTCTGCATGGTTCGTGGAACTCGTAATGGAATCCTTCGCGTCAAATTTGTTGGGTTGCGCTTTGTCAACACCGTCTGCGCATAATAGATCACGGCGCGGTGTCTAGTTCTAGATCGGTATCCATCGAGCTTTCCTCCTCAACGAGAAAGCACAGAGCCCGAAAGTGCGGACGCAATATGTGGGGTCATTTCACGCATGGCCTGCCGGCTCGGGTTCCTTCCTGGAGCGCGGAGGGTTCTGTCTGCGGCGGCTCCGAGAAACGAAACCCGATCTCACTGTGTGCGGTTCCGCTTCCTCGTCGACATGCACTCGAGGCGCTAATGACGGCGACGATGCCCTTGCGGGGGGCGGTTGTGCACGCGCTCACTGTCTCCGTTACCCATGCAGTCAACGACGACACAAGCTAATTTGCACTGTTCCTAAAGGTTTCGCGAAGAATCCTTTGATGTGACTCTATGAGGTACTAAATTGTTCGGGCTGATCGCCTTTATAGGGAATGTGTACATTGTTAACTTCTTCCGTCGGCTACGCGCTCTGCTAGATGACGTTCAGGGCAGCCCTTGCGTTTAAATATTCCCCATAATGATTCTCCCGTTTGCCTAAAAGAAAATTCACGTTCCATGTTCGACCATTTGACGTATAAGAACTGGGGACCAGAACCTCATAAATCGCACTTTTACGATTGAGCAAACGATTTCCATTCGCTATAGGACTCCAGATATGAAACATACCCGTGACTCGTGAGCATAAGACACGAGGTTCTGCATGGTGGACTAAAGACAAGATGAAATAAGAATTGGAGATGCCTCACTGACCGGCCCGACTTGGTGACCACCATCTCGGTCCCAGATGCGTAGAACTTCTCCCAGAGGTCGAGTCCATCGAGGTTCACTTTGGGGTCATCCCGGACGCCGTCGTCTTCGGGCTCCATGGGCCGCAGGAGCGGAGGCCTGAACTGCACCGAAAGCACGTCCTCGGGAGTCAGCGGCGGCGGGCCCGTCCTGACGAGCCCTAGCCCGGGCGGCAACCCGGGTCCCAGGGGCCCGCCGGGGAACAGCGGGTGCGGCACAGAACCGGCCGAGAAGCAGTCGAGCGGCAGGAACGGGCTTGCTGCGGCCACCGCGTTGGGCGGACCCGACTGACTCAGGATGGAGTGCATGCTGAAGTCGGTGGTCCTGGCCGACGGTGCCTGAGCGCCAGGCGCCGACAGCAGGAACGGGTGGAACGCCATGGCGCTCTGGCACGACAGGTCCGAGTGCTCGAAGCGCATATCCTCAGCGTTGCCGCTGCAGCGATGCCGCAGGGCTCCCCTGGGTCGCCGGAGGGCTCCGCGACACTGTCAACTTCTCCGCCGATGTCCCGCTCAAGGACGTGTCGCTCTTCGCTTCGCCTCGTCGGAGGGGGGAGGACTCAGGACTCGCAGGCCGCGCTCTATATCTCGCTTCACGGCGATCCCCCAGCTGTCACAACGCTGTCACGACGACGCTTCAGGCGAGGCGTCCCGCGTCGAGGTCCTCCGAACACGTTGGGAGCCCGCCGAGGGACCGAGTCTGCCACTCTTCCGCGACTTCCCGGAAGGAAGTCGTCCGCCGCATCACGATCAACATCACACACGAATCCAACGACGGCGAGAGATCAGGAGGGTGTCAGCCGAGGGCGCCAGCTTGCGGTAGCCACGAGAAGTCGTGCCAGCGGAGGAAGGGGGGACCGCGGGTCCCGAACCAAGCACTGTCCCGTCCGTGGTCGTCGTCCGGAGCAGGCAGGCGGTCAGCAGGAGGCCGGCCTATCTTATCGCGCCTCGTTGAGGCGACGAACGCACGGTAAACAAGTTGTCAAGGGGGGCCTCGCACGGGCGGCATCACAGCGTCGGCAGCTCTCGGGGATCAGCGGCTCCTCGACGGCGGCGCCACTGAGCCCGCAGAGGAGGGACTCGGCAGGGGAGGGAGGACCTCTTTGGAGCCGTGCCGGGGGGTTCTCCCCGACGGCCTGTTCATTGGCGGGACGGCGCGAGGCCTACCAATCTGCGGCACCCCTCCCCGATCCGCCCAGGAACCTCGGACCGAGCGGCCGCCACTTGCCTCGCGCTCGGCCTGCTCGCTGCCCCGCTGCGGGATGGATTCCTGTGCACCCCTCGGGGTGCCTGGCGCCATCTGTCGGGCGCACTGGGAGACGGTAGCCCATTCATCTGGGGGGTTCGGAACTAAAGCGGTGTCGGATACGTTTCCCAGAATAGAGAAAGCTCCATTTGGGTCCTCATATGTGGAACGTGTTTCCGTCACGCTGTCAAGATTGCAGCGTTATGTGGGCCCTCGTTCAAAATAAGTAATAAAAAAGCAACACTCGTTAACTTGTCAAAAAAAAAAAAAAATTAACACGTCACTGAGATTTTTTTAGATTCCTCCAAAGGTAATGACGAAATGCCGTTACCATTACTCCCGAAAACTAACGAGCGTTACTTTCTCGTTTTTTTTGGTTTTTTTTTTTCGATTTCAGTATTACTTGACAGTGAAAAGCAACGAATACAACCTTCCACAACAATTAAGCTTTTTCAGACTCATTTCATACGGTTCCTTTAATTCTTCTAACAAATTTGTAACATATATATATATATATATATATATATATATATATATATATATTAGGGGTGTGCGAATATTGATACTCTCGAATTCCAATCGAATACGAATATCAAGAAAAAGTACCTTCGAATATCGAATCAAATATCGAATATGTGTGCAGTATGAAAAAATAGAAAAAAAGACGAACATGCGAATAATATTGCGTTTATTATATTTCAACCCAGTGATCACCTTTACTTCCAAGTGAATAACAACCGGATTCCGATCAGCTGCACTGTTAAACACGAGAAGAAGTTCATTCCATGCAAAGAGAAGAAAGTTTACTCCATCCCCTTGAGCTGCGGCCATCAATACATAGTTCAGACCGGCGGATGCACCAATCAGAGACTTCGGGAACATCACAACGAAGTTTCTAAGGCATCTTCAGATTCCTATCATCGTCATACATGCCCGTTCGTGTTCACTTTGTCATCCCTTTTTTGATTAAACGACTATCCTGGGGGAGGGGCGGGGGGGGGTTGCATAACAGCAGATTCGGCAGGGAGATCATATAGAGTCATTCGCCATGATCATAGCAAACATAACGTGTCAAACCCTTCCCTCCTGCTGACGAAAACTGAGGTTGAATTTTTTCTAAAATCTGAGGTAAACCCACCTCTCTGACTTGCTCTTCGCGTTTTTATCTCCCCTCCTCTCCCCTTCTCCCCCCTTTCCCTCCTGGGTTTAGTCGGCTGCTAGCTGTTGTAATTTTTAATCGTTTGTTGCTAGTTGAAAGATGTGATTGTGCTGTCCCCGCGTTAATTGTTTTATTCTTTCTTCATCCATCAACAGTGCGATATGCCACGATGACGTACCGATCATGAAAGGAACGCTTCTCATGGGACGCCGTTCCACAAATCAGTATGTCATTGGCATGGTGGGGAATGAAAATCAAGATGATTGAAATTGTGACAAAATGATTATTTAAATTGTGATTTAAATCACACCCGTCTTACCTGCGATCATTTGGATCAAAACTTTCCCGTACGAACAATGCCCAAATAATTTTCTTTTACTCAGTTTGTATATCATCTGATGTTTTCGTTGTGCATTTGTTTTGTATCCAAATCAAATAATCAAGCGCTGATGATTGTAGAAGACTGAGCGCGAGCAAAAATTATGCGTAAATCGTAATGTTGAGCTTTCTATACCTTCCACATCATTCGTCACTTAAGTGGAGTATTATTGCGATCAAATGATAACGTGAAAGAAAGAAGAAAAAAATCCTAAACATCAGCTTCATTTCGTGTCGTTGTACCAATCATATGGCCTATTAACGTCATTTTACAGCCTACCCCTACCACGACTGTCCACGAAACGTTGCTGGATCAATTTTTAATGAATGTCACTGGCTTGGTTGGGGTAACCACTAGCGACCACCTACCAATCTTCATGTTTACCGATAAAGATATTAACCTTAAAAAAAGCCCTTGCTTCTCAAATTCGTTTTAGGAACATTATCAGTAAAAATCTGCAACTTTTTGAACAACATATAGATTATGAGAACTGGAGTGAGGTGCTGTCCAGAGTATCGGCCGACGAAGCATTTGATTATTTTCTCGATAACTTTATCACGAAATATGAACGTTACTTTCCTTACCAAAGGCAAAATATTTCTCGCAAGTCACGTAAGCCTTGGGTTGCGCCGGAAATATGAAAAATAAAAAATAAGAAAAATAAGAAAAATATTAAAAATACACTTTATCATCGATTCGTGCATATCAAATACGTTGGCATATTGACTGACTGAATCATACTTTAATGATTTATTTCAAGATCAACCAAAGGTCGGATAGTTGTATGGAAAATATTGAACTGTCTACTTAAACATGAGCTGCATGAATATGTAATTACAAAGATATAAATTGAAGGGACTTATGTAGCTGGGGACGCTTTAGCTAAAAAATTAATTGCCATTTTGTTATACCTGTACAGAGTGTGTGCTCAATGAATGCTCCTAAATATCCGCTCAACGTTTCCGACTGCCTATTTTCATTCCCAACCGATGAAGACAAAATATGCTCGGTCTTCACAAACCCAAAAAGAAAAAAAAGAAAACCCTCGACATATACGACCTTCAAATTAAACCAGTTAGACATGTTTTACGCGCGATTCCCTAGTGAAAAAGCCATTTGTATGATAAATTTCTTGTGTTTAATAAACACATATGAATCATACAAGATGTATAAGAACATAGAAGAACCATTTAAAAACTATATAAGAACTAAGGTATATAAGAACATATATTAATCGTATAAGAGACTTATAAGAAACTTCTCACAAGTTTATTATATCGTTCTTATATATTCTTATATATCTTATACAGTTCTTATATAGTTGTTATATAGTTCTTATATGGTACTTATATGTACTTATATATCTTGTATGATTAAGATGTGTTTATTGGACACAGAAATTGCTCATACAAAATGAGATTTTTCAACAGGGTTGCTCTATAATGTAACGCATATTTTTAATTTAGCACTTAACAATGAAACTTTTCATCAAAAAATGCAGGTTGCAAAGGTGATGGTAATATGTAAAGCGGGGGATAAAAATGACTTAGAAAATTATATACCTATTTCCGTTCTTCCGATGTTTTCCAACGTCTTAGAAAAAATCATGCATCAAAGGATTTATGCATTCTGTCAGAAATTTTCAATTATTACGCCCTGTCAATACGAATTTATGAAAAGTATATAGCTCGACTGAACTAGCATTACTGAAACAAAAGGAATCACTTTTGGGTAATATAGAAACGAAATTTATGACACTTGAAATATTTATCAATTTCACAAAGGCCTTCGACCGCCGAAAAAAATGATACATTGTTTACAAAGTTGTACGTTTATCGGGTTCATGGTATTGCTTCACAGTTAATCAAGAGTTATCTTCATGATGACCGATGTCAGCGGGGGGGTTGAAATAAATAAGAAACGATATCATCTTCAGCCGCTAACCGCTGGGGTGCCCGAGCAGTATTTGTTGCCGTTTCTTTTAAGCTTGTATATTAATGATGAGGCACGTGGCCAGAATTTTGTTTCGAGGGGGGGGGGCTCACCCATAACAAAATGCTGTATGAGGTGGAGGGGGGAGAGGAGGTCCCAGCAAAACGGAAGATTTCGGGGGGGGGGGGGGAAGCGGGCCCCATGCCCCCCCCCCCCCGCCCCCCCCCTGGCTACGTGCCTGATGATCTGGTAAACATTGAAGATAGTGTGAACTACATTATCTATGCAAATCAGACGAGTTAAATTTTTTCAGGAGTTAGCACAGATCAAATAATTAGTAAGGCTAATCATTTTCTTAACAAACTAAATTCTTTGCCACTCTCAAATTACCTGCAAATAAACGTAGGCAAAACGAAGGCCGTCCTCTTTAGATCCCGAAATACAAGTTGTAGTTATACGTCCGTCCTCGCTCTTGGTACAGGCACTAGTGATATAAGTTGAGAGTATGAAAGTGCTAGGGGTAATTTTTATTTAAAAAATGGCTTGGAACAAAATGCTGCGATATGCATGCAATAAAATCTCGGAGGCTGAGGGCACAATATAGAGATATCGTCACATGATTTCCAGCTCCGCTATGATACTCATTTACAACTCTATGTTTTACGCTCATTTTACGCATATCTGAGTGGTGCTCCGCAAACTTGCTGGTGCTTAACAATGACAAAACCAAAATCTTATCAATGTCTCACAAACGCGATATATTATCTTACTCTTATGTTCTTAAATCAGCTACCATCCCACGAGTCACCGAGGTTCGCGACCTTGGGATCTATTTTGACACTATAGACTTTCCTTTTCTTATCATGTTTCAAAGATTGTTGCCTCTTCTGTCCGAATGATGGGTTTGCTATACCGCTTATCATTCGACTTTAAGAATCATTTATGCCTTGTCCAACTGTTCTTATGTCTGCTAAGTGCAAAACTTGAGTTTGGTAGTGTCGCATGGAATTCGCTGACTGCCACTGATGCGTCACGGCTAGAAAATGTGCAGAAACGTTTTATTCGTCTTGTCTATGATAAGTATTTTGGTAGAAGGTACTATTATGACTACGACGACATTCTTAAGAGGATAGGTTTACAGAATTTATTGAAGCGAAGACTCTCTCGTGATATTTTATTTTTACATAAAGTAATTAACGGTCACATCGACGCTGATCTTTTAGGCTCAGTGAATTTTTATGCTCCTGCTCGATCTTGTAGACATCGTTCCTTGTTTTACCCTCACTTTCAAGAAACATTGTCGCCATTAACCCGCATGCACGTCTCTTTGAGCAATGTTGACTCGCCAACTTTGGACGTTTTCAGTGATTGTACCACGTTCAGGCGCAACCTTGACTATGCATTGTACCTTGTATAGGACAGGTGTCTCCATGAGATACTGCTGAATCTCTTTTCTTTTATCCAATTGTGGACATTTGTGCCACCATACCAAAACCTCACGGTTGTTCTGGGGCACTGGGAAAATAAACTATTATTATTATTATTATTATTATTATTATTATTATTATTATTATTATTATTATTATTATTATTATTATTATAACTATTGTTTCTTAGCATGGAGAAACACTACTTCCACAAATATCAAATTAATACATATTATCAAAAAAAAAAGAGTGATTCGTAAAATATGCCATTCTACTTATAGTAGTCATACGAAACCATTGTGCGAAGGATTCAGTATTGTGCAAAGTTACCAATTACTATAATGACAAAATCGCTCTTTTATTCGAAAAGTCGTCATTTCATAACTATTCCTTTTAATGTCCCACCTTGAATTCACGGAAAAGACAATGTTACGAAGATGTGCGGCCGGCAGCTAATGAAAATGACTCGTCCACTCAATCAAATAGAAAGGATTTTATGAAAGCCGGGCCGTGCGCGCGGAGCTTGGCGCGTGATGGTCAGGTACGCTACTGCCCCAGCGTCGTCGTCTTCTTCGTCACAACATACAATACTCGTTGTGCGGATATATGGACAGTACCGCATTCTAGGAATAATTATGGCAAACAAATGATGCAATCTACATTACCGCGTTTTCTAAATTGGTGCAGTTAATTTAACATGAACATGTAGAGTTGGACTCGGAAAGAGGTGCGTTCTGTTTTTGTTACAAGCTTTCCTAATTATGTCTCTGCACGGCAAGAGCTTGAAGTGATTGTACGATTTGAGTTATTTTCTATTTTCTATCTTTGATATGAATATTTTGTTTGTTGGTAATTATCTCATTATTGTTATATATATTGAGCGTGTATGTGTGTATGTCCTCTCCTGTTGTATTGGGGGTAGGAGCTTGTCAAGCACCACTGAGTTGGTTTTTCTCTCTGCTTGCCCTCTCCAACGGGAGAGAAATAATGAATTTGAATTTGAAATTCGAAAACAATAAATGTAATGCCACATGGCGAACAAATCAAAACGTAACAAATGGTGCTCGAACTTCTTTTTTAATAGAAAGACCGAACTGCGTTTAGTATAGAGGGATTTACATCACTAAAAAGTTGTTCATTAAAGTCTACTTTAAGTGTACAGTAATTAGTTTGTCCGCATTTCTTTTTAATAATTTTATAGATTGGTCAGTCATTCTGCCGTGTTCAAAATACAACTAAAACAGTTTAATCTTATTTAAATCAAACAAATCTGATTAAAAATATATTGGATTAAAATATTATAAATCTAAATTATTTAATTGTTTTCGAGAAAAAAAAAATCATATTTTTTTTACACCCTGATAGGCCTGGTGAATAAAACCAAGATGGAAAATATCTTCACGGCCTACGCTTTATGACGAACGTTATTCCCTAGTTTGTCCCACCAGGGACGGCCAGTATATTTTAAATATATCTTAAAATACTTTGGGTAAGTTTGTATTTTGCATTTGCTTGCATATCATCTTCCGATGGTATTTAAATACTGAAAAGTGAGTATTTCAAGCGCAATTGGAATCGTGATTAGAATCCTGTGCACAAGCTTCTTTGGGAGGTGCAGAAGCCTGAGAATAAGAGAAATCTTGTCTGGTTGAACTGTTAAGCATGATAAACACCAGAGAACGAGGTGAAGAGAAGGGTGTGTATTGGCGGAGTAGAATTATTAACTTTGATTGGGTGATTTTATTTTTCTATATATTATACCTAGACTACGACCAACCTATATATTCTTTCGGAAGTTGTTATTAGCGCTTCGAGCACTTGACTGTTTTCACTTACGAACTCGCTTTTTACTTGGGCACACCATTTTGTTTTTCGAGGTTATATTTATGTTTAAGATGTCAAACTATGGGGACCAAATGTATTTAAAAAAAAATATTTGACGATAATCGATACCTTTTGTTGCATTTGTATTTAAATACTTTTAACAAAAAAAACGTTGAAACTGTAGATAAATACATTTTTGTCGAAGTCTCTTGTATTTGTATTTCTATACATTTTCCCAGTTATATACTTCTGATTTCAGCGAATATATAACTGCACATACGCGTTGAACGAAGGTAAACGAGTTTCGATTTTAATACTCGCCACAGAGATCTGCCATTTTTTCCCTTATAAATATCTAAAAATGGGCCTATCTGGGGGCAAAACAGTAGTCAACAGACTCTTCTATTTGGCTGTATTGTTCTAACATAACAATATTGCTTACTAGCTTCTGTGAAAATCAAAGACAAAAAAACGATGTTTTTGGCTTTTAAAACGTGTATATACACTTTGATTTTGATCTTAAAATACACATACAAATATATTAATGCATTACATAACGGGAAAATTAGTAACGCGCCGCGACAAGCCGAACGTTTATTTTACTGCGATTCTTGACGTTAATGCGAGTATAGTTACCGTACCTAAACTTTCAATAAAAAAACAAAAAACGCATCGTTTAAAATTGCAATGCGCTCGTCCACCACTCCCTTCTTCCTACTTCATGTTCCGCTCCAACGTACTTTCATTGAAGTTCCTCCCAGAGCGACCCAGCCAAAAACGTCGGATTTACGTGAATTGATAACACAAAAATTTATAATTTGAGAATTCTGGGGAGTGGTGTGCAATGTTGCCTGCACTATTCTGGTAACGAACTTCTGATTGTGCGTCCGACGTTGGTGATGCTAAGACGAATGTAACAGTAACACTGGTATTTATTTCGCGCGTGATCTATAGTTTATAAGCTGTTGCAATTACATTTGGTATACGAGTACAAGCAGGTACCCTAAAAACGCTCAAAGCTACGTCTTACCCGTAGCATGCGAAAACTGTCATTAAAACTATTACTGTAATGGAAAGCACTCAGTTGGGGAAATATACGCGGTGAAGTTTGGCGTCCGTTTCCCCGTTTAAAGTGAAAAAAAAACAAACAAAAAAACCTGATGTTGTAATCGCGTTGACAGTATCGCTCAGTGTACTTCATTTTAACCAGATATAAACACAGGTAGGTCTGCGTTATTGATTCTTCTTGACCCGAGTAGTTTTGTTGGATTCATTTGTTTACTTACACCTATTGTAGCAATGTTTCCAAACTAAGGCTTGTAAACAAATTGCACACAAGTCAGGGCGGATTTAATGAGGGAGGGGGGCGGAAGATGCCACCTCCCGCTTCCTCGCTTTAAAGAAGAACATTTTTTTTTATGTTAGGAAGGCATACACTAGTTCTTATTTAGGGGAATATGCCTCGTTCTTGAAATGGCGATTAGCTTAGACCATGACGTCACATCCGATGGTGTCATTAAAGCCTTCATAGACAACCCCCCCTCCCCCTTTTTCACCTTCAACCTGCAAGCCTGACCCGTAAATCTGCCCTTGACACTATAGTGCAATAACAAAAAAAAAAACTCGCCTACGAAATTAAGAAATTAATAATTGCGCGCGTGCTTTTGTGGTTTTATATTATGACCGACATTGCAAATAAATACATTGTTTGAATAGTCATGCAGGATAAGTTAAGCGGAGGAAAAAAGGATTAACTTAAGAATAAATGAACAACGATAATTAACTCGCACATTGATCTGAAAGGGAAGCGAGCTCGAAAGACATTGAATTTTGAAGACCTTTTGAGGAAGTTTTTGCTTACGTATCTCGTGGAATATCATGACTTGACCCGGAAGATTTACCCCCAAAAGGTGTCGTTATTACCCCCAAAATAGACAACCAAATCAGATTCGCTGTAGTAGGCAAAACACCAGGGCAGATTTAAGGGTTAGGCTTAAGGGGCGAGGGCATCGTCCCCTCCCCTTCCCCCCCCCCCCCCCCCCCGCCCCTCACCTCACCGACCTTCCCTTCAATACACCCTTGGCGAAAATTGGAACTCAGATTAGTTCAATTCAAGGTCACGTGGCGTCGTCGGAACTGCGATAAAACCTATAGCTCTGACGATGCAGGGGTTTTATCAACCCATTCGATCGGAGAGTAAATTCCTTATGTGATCCGCTGACGCCCTGTTCGCAGTGATGATCTAAAGGCCGTTAATATGCACTATATGTTAAATGAAAAGTATTGCGCAAATATACACATAAATTCCCGCTTTAGATCACAAAGCCAGGAATTGAGATCTGCGAGTTGGAAAATTGATGCTGATGGACGTAAACTCGCAGTTGAACTATTTCGGTAGTATTGTGCAGTAGTAGTTTCTCAGACATAAGCAACATTTCAGATTTGAAACACGTATTTAGAATACTTAAGGTGGTTTGTATTTGCTATTTATTTAGAAGGTGTCGATTGCATTTAAATATTGAAACTTGAGTATTTTAGATACAATTGTAGTCAAATACAAATTTGAGCACCCCCCTTCGAAATCTGAATCACATGTCAAGAGCATAAAACATATGGCCACGGTTTGAGCTAAAAAAAAAACACAAAAGAGAAAGAATAAAATTAGAACAAGTAATTTACGTAGGTAGAATTATTGAACATTTTGTGTGTGCTTTCATTTCTTTGTCTTAAAAGTCGTCTCACTAACATGTTGTCCGAAAGGGCTTTGTTTCCTATGCGGTGTCTGAAGTTGACAATTTGCTACTAAGTTAACAATTAGCGTACACGCAACAATACAGGCTTAAGCCCCTTACTTTAAAAAAAAAATGTAATGGATTACTATATTACACATTACTCAGCCTTAGATGTAATGAATTACCATTACTAATTTAGTTCCGTAAAAAAGCAGTTGATTACATTGCTCGTTACGTAACAAGTTACTTTCACCCCGTTACTATGTTCGGATACTTCTCGAGAAATAAAAGAACAAAAATTCGGTGTTGCCATAACTTAGTTTTGCAATACCGCTTTCAATACACCACAGTGCCACATTATTGTTACCTTTCTAAATAATAAAGAATGAGAGTCAGGCACGTAGCCAGGATTTTGTTTCGGGGGGGGGGGGGGGGGGGGGGGGGCGCCCATGACAAAATGCTTTATGAGGGGGAGGGGGGAGAGAAGGTCCCAGCAAAATAGAAGATTTTGGGGGGGGCCCGGGCCCCATGGGCCTCCCCCCTGGATACGTGCCTGATGAGAGTGATATATTTATTCTCATTAGTAGGTGGCAAAGTAAAATAAAAAATTCATTCGAAGCTCCGCATCCGGACCGCGCACATTGCCTTCCCTCATGCTTTGGTTGCCTGCTCCTGAGACTCCGAAATATTATCGACGGTATGAAAAGTCAAAGCGTAACCGCAATTTATTTTTTATTTGAGCGGTAGTATAAATATATCACAAAAAGCCCTTTATTACATTTCAACATAGTCACCTCCTCGCTCGACACATGTGCGCCAACGCTTAACCAATGCACATAAGCCGCGGGAAGCAAAATCTTGTAGCTGAGTCCGGAGCCAGGAATGCACCGCCGCATTCAGGTCATCATCTGTATCAAAATTCGTTCCCCCGAATCGGACCGAGGAGTCCGAATAGGTAAAATTCACTTGGTGCGAGGTCTGGCGAGTATGGTGGTGCAGAATACACTCGAACTGCAGTCCTTTGATTTATTTCCGTTGTCGTATATGTACCGTGGGAGGGCGCGCATTGTCGTGTTGCAGCAACACCCCTGAGCTGAGCAATCCGCAACACTTTGACCTGATTGCAGGCTTCAAGCGGTTCTCAAGCAAGTTGCAGTATCATGCACTGTTCACAGTGAGTCCCTTGGACGTGTAATGTTCAACTATTGGGCCTTTATGGTCCCAAACGACCGTGAGCATTAGCTTGCCCACCGTTGGTGCTGTCTTGAACTTCTTCGGCCTTAGTGACGTTGTGGCTCTCTTTGTCTCTCGCAGGGCGTAGTGTACCCAGCATTCATCACCGGTGAGAATGCGTCGAAAAAAATCACCTCCATCGCCTTCGTAGCGTCGCAGTATAGCGTCTCACAAGCATCCACGCGCCGCTCCTTCATATCCGGCGTAAGTTGTTTTGGTACCCACCTGGCGGATACTTTGTGGTACTGCAGAATATCATGAATAATATGGTGCGTCGAGCCGTGACTAACATTCAATTCTTCAGCCACTTCATCGATGGTGACGCTGCCGGTTCCCGTGAGCCGTTCCACATCAGAGATTGCGTCCGTTATCGTTGAAGTTGATGACTAGCACTGCAGGGCCGGAGCGAGATGCGTCAGTCAAACATGGTCGCTCTACTTTGAAACTTTTTGTGCCACTCGTACATCTGCCGAAGCAATACACAGGCGTCTCCGTACTGCTGCAGCATCCTGCGATGAATATCCCCAGGTTTTTCGACAACTGCGCCCAAAAATTGGATAACCGAACGCTGCTCCTATCCCTGGTGCATGCCAACAAGGGGGCGGCCATTTTGAAAGTGCTGTGGTCGCGTGATATTTCCCGTTAAGTCGCCAGGCTGGCGTGCACAGCTCTCTCTTGTGGCAGGTTAAAACATATGTTTAGTGCAGCAGTCTATCACTAGATTTGATTTTCTCACGGCTAAATTGCCGTTACTTTTTGACTCTGCTTCGGTAGAAAGCTGAGAGCGCTGGATTTGGCAAAGCTATGGTTGCGCTGGCGCGGAATTACATCAAATGATTTTCAATGTCATACCCTCGTACCTATACGACGTCCCGAACCGGTGTCATTGACTCCGTCAGACGGCGTTTCGTGGACATATCGTTTCGCCGACACTTCGACGTTTCATCGACGCTTAATTTCATCGAGAGTTGCCCGCGTTCGCCTTATCGGCACATCTTGGGACGTGTCGTTGGCAGCTTCCTTCTGCGTACATCGCCCCGGAAACCGGTATTTTAAAGGTAGCCTATAGCTTGGCGTCCCCTTGACGGTTCTGACGAAGCTCGACGTAAGCCCGAGCCGGAGATTATGATTATTTTTCTTCGAACTTGGTAGAGTGAAGTGCGGGGTTAGCGCGCGTTAGATCACTTTCGAAATACCGCCCTCTGTTGGCAGCTGTGAAATCCCTGCACAATTGCGGACTAAAACCTCATCGTCACGGCATACTAGAAAAAACACCCCCCCAGAAAAAGGTGATGAGCGCCGTGACGTTGCGCTTTCGACACTGTTTGATTGGCTCGTCGGCTCGTGTTGGTCGCGCTCCGACGTTCGTTATCTTAAGGAATGACTAGCACGTTCCTCGATGCACTCGTTCCGCCATTGTGCAGGGGGTTCGACCTTCTAATCGGCACGTGACTTTCGAAAGGGGTCTATACAACACCACCTAGAAGAATCAAAGCCTCCGCATCGCCTCTTCTCCCTTCATGAAACGTTGCCACAGTCGGATCGCGCTAACACGGCTATTGGGCCCGAGTCCGACCTTCGACGTGCTGATTGAACACGAGCCCCGGCCGAACACTGACGCAGCACTCGGGCCCAATCTCGGGCCTCGATCGATCTGCCTGGGATGACGGTGCGATCATGGTGCGGAGGCCTTCTACTTATCTAGGTGGTGTTCGTCTATAGCAGTGGTTCTCAACCTTCGATGTTTCGCGGACCCCTTGTGGATCGGCGGAGATGATGCCGGACCCCGTTCGTGGTGAGAGGAGAGGAGAGGAGAGGTATATGTTAAATATAACAATGATTTAATATATGGATATAACTAAAGGCTAGTGTGAAGTAGACCTCTCTTATTGACGTTCACACAAGAAAACTTGCCCGAAAACTGAAACATTTCTTTTCGACCTGAAAAAAATACAACTTTTTTTGCCGGGCTTGACTGATGAGGCAGGGCTTCGCGGACCCCAAAGGGTCCGCGGACCCCCATTTGAGAATCACTGGTCTATAGCACAGTCGACAGATATACAATAACACTGATAGCTTACAATGATTTAGGCACATATATGTCTCCGCACACACATATACAAAAGACAAAAAAAATAACAAAAAAATTCCGCTGCCGTCTGGTTGCACAAAATCCAATTATAACCATACCGAAAAAAAAGAAGAATAGGACTCTTTCGAAAGTTACGTGCCGGTTGTTAGAAGGTCGGGACTATTGCACATCGGCGGAGCAACCGATATCGCTGAACGTGCAAATGTAAAACTAAAAGAAACACAAGCACAAAGGCACAGACTAAAACCAAAAAAAAAGGCACAGACTAAAACCGTAAGGTCACGGTGGATGCCGGTGCTTGATTTTATTAACCGATGATATACACACACACTGGCAGACAACGAGCGACACGTGAAGTTGCGCTTTTGGCGTTTCGTCGTCGGTTCTGCTGTGTCATCTGTGTCCACCATTGTGCAGGGATTCCACAGCTTCCAACAGAGGGCAGATTTTCGAAAGGGCTCTATTCACGCGAAGCATATTAAAAGCAAAGCAACGGGTGAAAGCGCGAACCTGGATCCGGACGGTGGCTAAGCTAGGTGGCGCGCCTCTTGGATCGCTGGTTGAAACGGGAGAAGGGTATTACTTAGTTCCTCTTGGCGACTGAACGACAATTAACTACCCACGCGCTCACAGAATCGGAGGCGTGAGGCGATGACTCGTCCCGACTTCTTCCCCCGCGCGTTCCAACATCCGGCGCTGTGCCGTCCCACCCAGCTCAACTATAGCTCAACCCGCTCAACGTTACACCAGGTCTTCGGGGCGCGCGCGCTCACAACCGCGTAGTTGGCGTAGTCCACGTTCAAAGTGTCCGCGAGCCATTCCAGCCAATCCAACGCAATGAACGTGCGTACCACGCGACTACACACCCGCGTGTCGCCGCGCCCCTTCTGAAGCTCACGTGGCACTCACATGGCATTAGCACTGGCTCCGATGGTTCGTATATCGGCCGCAAAGGTTCATCGAGAGGTGAAACGGAGTATAGACTGTTCCACTAGGAAGAGGGCGGAGAGAGAAAAAATGCCCTCCCCCTCTCACCCTGCTCGTCGTCTGCTCCGCCGAGTGGGCTGTACCTAACATCCGGCTGGCGTTCAAACTCGGTTTAAAATCGCTTAATTTTGAAAATTTCAAGCGCAAATGTGCGGATTTTGATATGCAAGTTAGCGTAGGCTATGCTCGATAAAAAGACTAACCGAGTCTGATTGCAATGTTACCTGCGTGCGAATAAAAAAACAAGGAAAAACTGTATCAGAGTGGCCAGTCGCTCCGGCGAAAAGTAAATCCGGTTGCTGTAGCTTATACAAAGTTCGTACTGGTGTAGACCTTTAGCGACAATGAGTGGAAGTCTCGAATAATAAATAAAAACGTGCTTTCCTGGCGCAATACGCGCAGTGGTTGAGGTGCCGGCTGACTCTACTACTGTTGAAGTAACGGAACAAAGATACGCTGGTTGATCATTTACTCAAACAAAAACAACATAGCGCTGAAGGCTGATATTGGAGTAGCAATAAATATTCTAAGAACGCAAACCACTTCATAACGGCAGCCACGAGCGAGAGTTCGATATTTGGTACAGCCCGCCGGTACAGCCCAATTATGGAGAACGGCCACCTCCCGGTTTGTCGTCTGCTAGCAGAGTCGGGAGCGTGCCCTCTCTCTCATTTTACCCCGCCGAACCTGTTGAACTTCCCGCATATAAGGAGAGGGCGCTGCGGTCTAACAAAATGGCGCCGGCCTGAGAGCGCTAAATGGATTGGTCTATACGCACAGCCTACGGCCCAGAATAGCTAGACCGCACCAACGGCCGTGGTGGTGGTCCAGGGTTCAGAAGAGGAAATGAGAGAATACAACGTGCGAGCTCTTTTCCTTGGCGTGCAGTACGCAAGGGGTTGACCGGCGACCGGATGCTAGCTCCCCGGCCAGAGAGAAAAACAAACGCCAAATAAAAAAAAAAGCAGAATTATGCGAGCACCATCGCACACTCCACTTTCTGTTGTAGTACAGGTCGTTTATACAAGTAACGAGTACTTACAAAGTAATTCGTTGCATAGATTTTGTATTTAAATTGCGCTGCAAACTACTGCCGCGAAAATGTAATGTAGCACAATTACATAATTACTTTAAAAAGTAATGGATTACCTCCCAAATCTGCAAAAATACACAGTTTTTTTTTGTTTGTTTTTTTCTGGCGTCGTAATTGCCTCTTTTCTGCCGACAAAACTTTAGTTCTGAAACAGCTATTTCGTTTCCAAGCACTTGGGCGTCGTAACATACAGACTCCACTCTTTATTTGAGCCCGGGCTTTATTTTTTTTTTTTTTTACTCCTGCCTCAATTTATGTTTAAGATGTCAAACTGTGAGGAACAAAAGTATTTGGAAAAAGTAGTTGAAGGTGATCAAATACTCCTCGCTGTATTTTCATCTTGTATTTGAATACATTCCTCGAATGGGTCACTGCATTTATAATTCAATACATTTTTGTCCAAGTATTTTTAGGAGCATTTCAATTGATGCTTAAGTAGTTTTCTCATCCCTGTGATTTTTAAAAAAAAGGTTTTTAGAAAGAATAATTTAGATTGGCTAGAAAATTTATCAAAAATACAGCAGGTACGTAGAAAGTCAAAACAACAACATGCCGGCACCTAAATTTAGCCACAACTATATGTGAAAACATATAAGACTGTTGTTGTGTCATCTGAAAACACACTAAGACTGTTGTTATGTCTTTTGCTAAGAAGCTAAGGCTTTTTCATTTCTGTTACCAACTCGGTGATGCCCCATTGCAAAGGATGGATTGCACTTGTGATCTTGGAGTTCATATCGACTCTTCTCTGTCATTTAATATACAAGTCAATACCATTGTCAACGCCTCTTTCTGTACGTTGGGTGTCATTTCCATAATTACACGTGATTTTTCTATGCCGGCCTGTATTATGCAGTCATACTTTTCATTAATTAGGTCTAAGCTGGAGTTTTCCTCTGTTGTGTGGAATTC
Source organism: Ixodes persulcatus (assembly GCA_013358835.2). Lineage (NCBI taxonomy): Eukaryota > Metazoa > Arthropoda > Arachnida > Ixodida > Ixodidae > Ixodes > Ixodes persulcatus. The sequence continues at coordinate 1,183,254 of JABSTQ010011216.1, forward strand.
TATTGGGCGTACGCACCAAGAGTCAATTGAAAATGTCCAGAAACGTTTCTTTTGAATTTTTTACGACCGGTATGTCGGTAGCACTGTTTACTTTGAATATAGAAGACTTTTAGAACGATACAATTGTTCTACTTTGAGTGCCAGACGACGCGACAGAGATCGCATATTTTGGTTCATATTCCTTCACGGAGTCATTGATTGCCCTGACCTAACTTCAGCGATACATATTCCTGTTCAGAGAAGCTTTTTGCGAATTTCTCTTTCATTTTATGTCAATCAACTCTTTCAAACCTGCCCCATGAAATGCATTCAAACCCTGTATAATACTTTCGATGCTTCCTGCATTGACTTTTTAGAGCGCAGCTCTTAGGCGCCCGTTTCCGGCTTGAGCGGCGTCGGCGTCGGCGTCGCCATCGGCGTAACCGTAAGGTCACGTGAACCCCCATCACGTGACCCCCCGAGGTCACGTGACCCCCCCCTCCCGAGGTCACGTGCCCCCCAGGTCACGACCGAGGGGGTCACGTGACCCCCCCCCCCTTGCTCACGTGACCCCCAGGCACGTGACCCCCCCAGGTCATGTGCCCCCCCCCCCGTGCCTTCCCCTCCTCCTCAAGATCTGCGCTCTAATTCGGTGTTACAGGGAGTTGTAAACGGCTTTCATTTTTAACCCATTTTTTTGCAGCGTTCAAGTTTTCTATTACAAATCTATAAATTTTAACCCATCTTTTGTAGCGTTCAAGTTTTCTATTGTCAATCTGTAGAATTATTTTTCCTTTTAGCTGTATATTAATTGTGCATCATTACAAAAGCGAGAGCTGTTCATGAGCACAAAAAAATAAAGAAATGAATGAATTAAATAATTAATATTTATTTAAAACAAAAGAAAAAGAGCATCACATTGTCTCAACCCCACCACCAGTTACAGCTGAAACCACCACAATTTGTAAATGGAAGCGTTCTATGGTTTGACAAAATGTCACTTGTCACTTCAACACGTAACCCACACGCGTCATTTTAATCCCACAACGCTTGTAGAAACCGATCTGAGAAAAACCAACGTCATTCCCCTAGGTAAGAGATATTTAATTACCCATCACTGTTGGGCAGATACACTTTTTGTTAGACGTTTATTAGTGATGGGTCGAATAAGCCGAAGTTTGGATTCAGCATAATTCGGCACAGGAATGGGATGGGCGAAATTGTTGCAAAAAATCTATCAAAATACAGATACAAAATACTTCGACAAAAATTATTTAAGTGCAAATCCGACTTCACTTTTTAAAAAAAAAGTATTGGTATTGAACTACAAGATACAAATGCAATGAGAATATTTTATCACTTTCATTTACTTTTACCTGTACATTTTATTCCCAGAAACAGATTGTGCACAAATAAAGAGTGAGGTCCATGCAAGCCAAGAATTAAGTTCTTAAAAAGAAAGTTGCAGGTCTAAAAACAAAATGCGTTTGTCATATCATGGGTGGCACAACACCAGGGAAAACAATTTCATTCAATGTGAGTTTGATTTCAAAGGGTCAATGACCTAACAAATACTTTTCATACATGACGTTAATGCGACGTCTTAAAAAATAATACAATCACAACCAAAAAGTCAATTATCGCAGCAATCGGAAATCCCGTTCATTCCTTGTTCTTCTCTTTCGTTGATTTCTTCGGTGTTTATTTGTGCGCGAAACACAGCAATTTTCATGCTCTTTCCATGTGTCTCCCATCGCGATGAGTGCCCAAAATCGTATTTGATCCCAAGGTTGCCCAAAATTGTATTTGCCCAACATTTGAAATACTGATGATACTTCATTTTCAAAATATTTAAATACACTAGACAGATACATTTACTGACAGGTAATTAAATACGGAGTACAAAATGCTCAAAGTATTTTAAATATATATTTCGAATAGAACACAGAAGACAGAACAGCATACGACAAAACAGCACGCGACAAAACAGCACGCGGCAAAACAGCACAGTCAAAACAGCACGCGTCAAAACAGCACAGCGTCAAAACAGCACGGCGACGAAACAGCACGCGTCAAAACAGCACGCGACAAAACAGCACCGCGTCAAAACGGCACAGCGACAGAAGAGCACGTGCCAAAACAGCAAGCCGTCAAAACAGCACAGCGACGAAACAGCACGCGTCAAAACAGCACGCGACAAAACAGCACCGCGTCAAAACGGCACAGCGACAGAAGAGCACGTGCCAAAACAGCAAGCCGTCAAAACAGCACAGCGACGAAACAGCACGCGTCAAAACAGCACAGCGTCAAAACAGCACGGCGACGAAACAGCACGCGTCAAAACAGCACGCGACAAAACAGCACCGCGTCAAAACGGCACAGCGACAGAAGAGCACGTGCCAAAACAGCAAGCCGTCAAAACAGCACGGCGACGAAACAGCACGCGTCAAAACAGCACGCGACAAAACAGCACCGCGTCAAAACGGCACAGCGACAGAAGAGCACGTGCCAAAACAGCAAGCCGTCAAAACAGCACAGCGACAAAACAGCACGCTTGTAGCAACTTCGAACTCGCTCTTCACCTTTCTGTGCGCAAATAATTTCGAACCTCCTTGACCCTTTCATTTATTGTCGCTAGGTTATAAAGTAATTTATTGCCTATTTCAGTGCTTATCAAACTCCGCAACCAACCCCCCACCAAAAAAAAAAAAAAATATTGCGTCGCGACTTTTGTTTGCGCTTTTCATGAGGCTACAAAGTCAGCTTCAATGGTAAGTACTAGTAGCAGTCCACATCATAAAATGTGTGCTGAAACTACCTAAACTAAAATATATTGAAAAAAAAATGATGGCAGCAATTGCTTCGCGACCCCCTTCTGGATCTGTGGGACCCACAATTTGGAAGGCACAAGAGTTGGTAGTGAACCACAATTTCTAGCACAACAGGAGTTACCGATCAACATCCAGCGTAAAGCATTCCCGTAATATGACAGGCTGAAAGCTTTAAACAATTAAATGCAATCGTTCGAACCTCCTTTTACAGTGAAACTGTTGTTGGTGCGTTTGTCGGATTTTTCCGTGTCGTTTGTAGTCAACAGGGAAAAAGGTCAAAGGTCAAATGTCCCCCTAACATCATTTGCCATGGGGTTCAGCAGCTTCGCTGGCCAAACATGTCAGCAAGGATGAGTTTCAATCAAGTTTCGTATCTTAATTCAAATGTAGTAGGTATGAGTGTATCTTATTTGGCAACCGCCTAGTTTTACAGCCGCAATTAACTGTGAACCTCATGGACGATTACATTTATAGTGGAAGGGAATGAAGACATATTTCTGACGGCTCCTTAAAGTTAGAGATTAGTCATACGCTGTTAACCTTTTTGTAGTTATGACGCTGACATGAAGGTGTTGCAGATAATGCGCCGCGTAATCGAGAGTTTAGGTATTTCCGCAGAATATAAGAAGAATTTCAAAGGTCCTCACTTGCTGAATTAACCATCAGTCTTTCGCTGAAGTGTGCGAGATGCCCTTCTTTGGTTAGGAACGTAAATTCCCAGAGGTTACTTTAGCAGCATATTTATACTGCTAAAAGTCTTCTGCCTACCGACTGGCATCCACGATAGAATGAAAAACAAACTTGCAGACCCTAGCTATATATTGTCAATGTCCTGTTTTGACGCTGTGCTGTTTTGACGCTGTGCTGTTTTAGCACGTGCTCTTCTGTTGCTATGCCGTTTTGACGCTCTGCTGTTTTGACCGTGCTGTTTTGCCGCATGCTGTTTTGTCGTGTGCTGTTTTGTCATGGTGTCGTGTTTGAAATGTTGCCCATCCCGTCTTTGGCACATGTCCAACTTTAGAAGGAAAATGATTAAGAGAATAGGCGAAAATTCGGCAAACGATCACGCGTGCGCATACATGCGAACTGCCTCTGGGCTGACCGCAGACCTCTGCGCGCCGCGTGGCCGTGCTGATCGCGCGAACAACAGGAGAGAAGCTGACAACAGGACGTTTCAGAATTTCAGCTTCTGCTGTGAATCTCGTTTCCACCAGCCTATTCGTCATCGCAATGCGCGATGATTAATGGTCATGCTCCCGAACGGCCGAATAAAAACTCGAAGTGCTATCCAGAGCAGATCTCGAACCATAATAGCATCGACTGTTCGTCAGCTCGTGAAATGTGAAATTGATGCAGCGCTCAGTGCAGTTGACCATGGCTACCAACGATAAACTTTGCGCAAAGGGAACGCACCATTGCTTCCAAGCTCATGACAATATAAAAACGCATAACAATATTACCGTATATAGCCTTTTCCGGTGGAGGCTCAAGTGGCTCAAAGGAGGGACATGCCGATGGTCATGTGCGCCAGACATGCCTATGATCGTCGCTTGACCGCTACACACTTGCACCGATAAAGTTGCGAAACATAACTCGCATACTTCGGGTCGTGACAGATTTTAGAAAGAAATTACTCTAATGTCGCAAAAAAAATAAAAAAAAAAATATATCGATAAAATTAGGCCTCTAAGTCACGCTTTCTACGTCAATATCTATAAATATGTTGTATTTAATGTTTCAATAAACAACAAAAACATTTTCCACCACAAGAAAACATCGATAAACCTGTTTAGCAACACTGCGCTTCTGGCGAATGTGCGTCGAATTATTTATTTTTCAGAAGGATCGTCCCATCAAAACGTTTTATGCGATCTTCCAGTAAGGTATACGTATATACTCTATGATCGATTTGATACCTTTAAAATCAAAAAGGGGCGTACTTAGGCAAATAAACGACTACACATAAAATAGTTTGTTCCCCTACTATATAAATGATGATAAACTAAAAATAACTGCTGTTATGATTTTCTTCTAAGTTTATTTTCTTTCTGTACAAACTTATGATTTTAGAGTTGTTTACAAAACTAAAACATCCAAAGTACAAACTGAATCTCTCGGCATGCTTCAGATTTGTGCACCCATGTTTTCTTTCATCCCGGATAACGCGTTTTCCTTTAATCACACGCCTCGTAATCAACAATCGATTACGAGCGCACAACGCGTGCCTGGTAAGGAACATTTCACACCTCGCCAATATTCATCGTACGTATTACCACGACATTTCGCACAACGTGGTACCTATAATACAAGCTTCTGCTTGTATTATAGGTAACACGTCTGCCTGTAGTATATCACCTCATTGCTCTTTGCTTTACTGAAAATTCCTGGCCGCATGGGAGACGAAACGCTTAATTAAACGGTTAATATTGTTGAGTCAAGCCGTTTTTTTTAGCACTTTTATCGCGAACCTTACCGCACGCATATATACACACAGACAAAGATTCGAAAGCATATCATCCTTTCATGGCCAATTATTGTTAAAAGAAATAATATTCGCCCAGCGTAATCCCCAAAATCGCCGATCGTTTCGACGCGCACACCAACGCTCTTTCGTTCTCGCACGATTACGACAGTCTTTCCTGGGCATGAAGCACACCTGCTCGCGCAACGGCGAACGCAGCATTTCCTTCTCACTGTGTCCTTACTTAGAGGGGCTTATCGCCCATCGACGCCCGCGTGCCCTCAACTCAACAACGGCTTCACGCCTGTCGTCGGCGACCGAGCCGAATAAACCAACATACAGATGGACAAAGCCATTTCTCGCGTTCGTTCACGACTGGCAGGTCACTGGAGCGATCACGCGAGCCGTCGCGACGCCGCGCCTCTTCGAGAGACGGCCATAGCCGAAGCGAAGAACGCATGCATGGTACTTCCGGTGGAGTCCGTACACCTCACGAAATAACGCGCAGGTGTCGCGGGCGTCGGCTCCGCGTTATCGCCCCTCACGGTGCTAATCGCCGGCTTTCGTGGGGAGTGCAGGCACTGGAAGGACACCGCCGACCGCACGCACACTTGAGGGATGGCGCCCGCGGCCATATCGAGGGCGAGTTCTCTTTCTTGCGCAAATAGCTTTATTTTTATTTTTTATTTTTTTTAGCTTAGTTTATTGGTAGGACTCTTTTGTCTGTCACCGTGTGTATTACGGGAAGACTTTATGGAGACGTTTTACAGTGGATCGATCACTTGTCGTTTGGTCAGATGCCGAGTACTACGCATAAGTTTTCTCGAAAGAAGCGAATGCATAGTTCAGTCGCCCTAGTGTCGCTGAGCTCAAACTCAGTGTGAAACAAAGTATAGCTGTATATGGTCAATAGTATGCAGGGACTTACGGACTTACATTTGAGCTACGGTGCTCACAGCAACAGCTACTCAGAGCACTACAGCGTATCCATATTGAAGAAGAAAAAAAGGCTCATCATTATGGAGAGTATGAGGGAGTGAAGTAGAATGGGGTCAGTAGATGGTTCTGATGACAGGGGAGTAGAGCATAAGAGCGCTCAATAAGAAGTGCGCACTTTCTCAGGAGGATTCGTTTCTCATCTCATGAGAGCAGATCTTTTATGCACTTCCAACCTTCCTACTCCCCTTTATAGGTGATACTGTCACATGTTTCGGTTTTCAGCGCGGCTCGCAACGTCAAAACGTTCGTGTTAAAAAATAAATTTTAGGCCTTACTGTATGCAGTATCATTCAACGTTCGGGTCAACAAGCAGCAGTGTAAATTTTTGACGTTTAAAGAGCCTAGAAGCATACCCATGAGGAATTTATGTAGGCTCGGTCAACTATACTTTGTTTCACCTTAAGTCCGGACACATGCCGACGCTACGAGCTGACCCGACAAATCAAACATCGTCAAAAGCGCAAGTCACTGGGCCTTCCTTGTACATGATTGGTTGAGCGATGATGGAACACGTACAGAAACATGATGGACACCTTGATGGCGCGCTTTCAACGTTGTTCGATTGATCCAACCAGCTCGTAGCATCGGCTGCGTGTGTGGCGACCACATATAAGTCACGGCAGCGGAGGAAGAAGAAAGCGCCAGGAGGGCTCGAGCACTACTGCTCGGGTGATCAGCAGGGCAGCCATGGCATACTTCGAAAGTCCATAGAACCAACGTGTAAATAACGGAGATAAATAGTTAGTATGTAACGCGACGCACAACTCGTTACAGACGTTTACAAGTACAACCTCCAGGCGCGTGTATATGTTTATCTAGCCTGAACTTACTCTCCCTCAACGGGCGACTTGTCTCTCAGCTGTAGATGAGCCATTTAACCAGTGCGGTGCAACCGCTTGCCTGGGGTCTTTAATGTGCACCACGTCGGTATAGGTTCTCATCACCATCATCGTAAGCCTTTATTTGTGCAAATAAACAACCAATCATGGTTTGAAATGTGGCACAGTAAAACGGTTAGAGAGTTGAACCCAGGATCCCCGGGTTCTGCAGCGCGAGCTTTCGCTCCACGTGCTCCGAGCTGGTCTGCGCAAGTCAACTCGGCCACCAATTCCCCTATGGCCTCTGGACGCCGCCATCTTGCTGCTGGTGTGGGTAGATCGTCTGATAGTCAATCATTGCTGACGTCGTGGGTACGCATCAGCAGTGCTTGACTATCAGACTATCTACCCACACCAGCAGCAAGATGGCGGCGCCCAGAGGCCGTACTTCCAAGCGTCTATAGGTTAGAAACTTTCTGGAGACCGGCAGAACAGACGTTGGATGTGCAGAGTCCTCGTCAAACGTCGCCTCATAAAGATTAAACTAAACTTAGCCATTTATATTAAAGTTCCATCGTATGCCTTTCGTGTACGTATACCCCCCGCTGTCCATCGGTATCAGGCTCCCCAAAAGAACGAGACCCGCCTCTCATTCCTCTCGGAATGCGGTGACCTCGACACGCACCCCGGTCACGTCTTTGGCCACTTGAGCCGTGTAACTTACTCTCGACAGCTTCGGTCAGACTGAAATCTACCCGACAAGATGCCGTCGAGTCATCGACGTGTATACAACCCCCCTCCCCCCAAAAACAAGTTCCATAGTCTCCTGATTCTATACATCGCGACCGAAAACGATTTATCCGACAGCTCCGGCCCTATATATAACGGGGCAGTGTCCGCACCGCGCATCTATACACGCCACGAGCGGACGGACCCCGAGGTATCGGCGCCGCTCTGGCGGCTATTTTTTTGCCCCGCGCGACGCCTGCGAGCCGAGAAATAGTGCGCGAGGGCAAGCGCCTGAAACCATGCAAGAAAAGAAATTCGGGAGCAATCGCGCGTTTCTTTTTTCTTTTTTGTTCTTTTTTTGTTGTGTGCGACTTTTTTGCCCACATGCGGACGTGCTTGCTCGCTTCAGAGGCATTCCGAATACCTAGCCGACAGACACTCATGAATAATAAAACAATGGAAAGTGGCTGCCCCAAATTATGCTCGGAGTGAACCTTGGCAGAGCCCCACCGCGTATAAGCCGTAGACATTAGCAGACCAGTGCTTGCGCTCGACAACTGGATTCTTCTGGGAAGCCACGCCTGTCACCTAAAGCGTTCCATTATTTTCGGGGAGAAGAATGGAGGCGCGACTCTTGAAGGGGTTATGACACGAAAATCAAGCGGGTAGATTATTCTTGAAACGGAATGCTCATTGAGTCCTGTATATCCACGGATCACCCGCGGATCATTCGCGGATATTCGCGGTCAACTGGCGGATGCGGAAAAAAAAAAACGAATGAGATTTGGCGGATTGCGGATCGGATGCGGATGCTATAGGGGCTGCGGATGCGGATCGGATACGGATATCCGCGGGTCCGAATCTAGATTTTTGCTGAGGCGGCCCACAAACGTTTGCGACCGCAGAGTGCAAAGTTAATAAATACGTGATACTATGAAGTGCACCAACGAATGTTTCGCAGAAGTGAATTATTGTTTTAGAGAAATGGTGCCAATCGGGAAGAAAATTGTTCTTTACGCCAAGAAAGACCCGATTCTCACCAAAGATCGCTTCATTCTGTCTCACCAAAAATGTTGTGCATTTTAAAAGTAAAAAAATGCAGGGGCATCAATCGTACTGGGGGAGCGTATTCCTGTATGGCAGGGAATGAGCGGAAGACGTTATTTGGCAAAGAAAACCCAAAACGTACTAACCACAACAAAGCAGAAGCCTCCTCGACAAGTAAAACGTGGGGTGTGTGTGTGTGCGTGCGTGTGTGTGTGTGTGTGTGTGTGTGTGTGTGTGTGTGTGTGTGTGTGTGTGTGTGTGTGTGTGTGTGTGTGTGTCTGTGTGTGTGTGTGTGTGTCTGTGTGTGTGTGTGTGTGTGTGTGTGTGTGTCTGTGTGTGTGTGTGTGTGTGTGCGTGTGTGTGTGTGTGTGCGTGTCTTTTTGTCACTCGACAGTTGCGTAGTTGCTGATAAGTATGTGCGATGGAGCACGCAGTTTGGGGTCATGTTTAAAACTGAAATCGATAAGATGTGTTACCATTATTCAATGCTATGATAATTTCCCAGTGATGTACTCGCGTCTTGCCGCATATATAGTACTTCGTTGCGGCGAGGGACCACCTTTCCTTTCCCACTTGCTTTATTGTCTGACCTAAATAAAATGCCACAATGTTATTACTCTGTCCTTTATTAATTTTTATGTTTAGAAAATACGCGTCTACTTAAAATGGGTGTTTATAGAAAAAACAAAAAACCGACGAATATGTTTTTCCATTTGAGCGCATCTTCTGAGAAGAATGTCACCGCCTCCTAGAACGATCTTGGAACTGCGATCATCATTCCAGCAACGCGAAGTATCTCTGGAAGGATGATCGTTTATAATACAAATACGATAAAACAAAATGTGATAAAATGCACTTTCATCATTATTTGGCTCGAACCGGTCTTGTACAAAGATAAGCAAACGGCGTACAAAGCACCACCCAAACACTTCTTCTTTCGTTTTCTTTTTTTTTTTAATACTCGATTGATTTTATGATGTAACATGATGCGCGGATTGCGGGTCGGATGCGGTTCCGAATTTTGCAAATGCGTTTCAGATGCGGATGCAAAGTCTGCGGATGCGGATCGGATACGAATGATCAAATTGTTAACCGCGCAGGGCTCTACTAATAGGCTACTAGCATATACACCAAATTTCGCGATTTTCAGAACTCTAGTAATTGCAATCATCAATTTACGAATGTTGAACATTTTCGTCTGGCGACCAGGCAACACTACTCAAGTTAGTCACACCATGGTACCCAAAAACCACGAGATCATAGTTGAACGCTCTCTCATTCTAGGCGCCCCCATGCTCGCCCAAGCTCGCCTCGCCACGGTACGATCGAACACACCCACGCTACGACCCCTCGCCCTTTGACCTTCCACACGACAGGCACGGGCGAGATCGTCGCGGACGACGACGAGTTCGTCCATGACGATCTCGTCGTCGTCGCTCGGGCTGTTCGCCGCGGGTCGAGGTCAAAATGACCAGCTTCCAACATATTTGGTAACAATCCCTCTTATCGCTGCTGTGATCAGTGTCGAGGACTCCGACATAGCGAGCGATGTGCCGTAGACGTCATCCTATCGAAACCGTGGGCTCAAAACGCGGAAGGTAAATGAGGAAGTTGAAGCGCGAGACGCCGAGAGAGCCAAGTCTGCGAGTGCGTGAAATGGGGCGCCGCGCATTGGGCGAATGACGTCACCGACCCAACGAACATGGCGGCATTTTCGAATGAGGCGGGTCCGAGGGCCCCGCATATAAATCGATTTATCTACGAAACTATTGCGCTATTTTCAAAACAAATTTAGCAAGAATATAGGGACATACAATGGGTCCTAGCAGTACACTCTAAGCTTGGTAACTTATGATGTACCTTCTTAACCGGAATAACCTAGAAAATAAAGGTTACAAAGCCAGTCGTTTTGATATTTAAATTATTTTCATCGAGACTATAAGCGAAGGCCTAAATTGAAAGCCACGAAGCCGATCTAAAGGTTACTTGGATGGCAACCGACGTGTAACCTCTACACAGCCCTCACTGTAACCTTTACGCGAGTCATTGTATTTTCGTTTTAGCAAAACAAATATATATATATATATAAACCGAAGAAAAAGAAGGAGAAGGCGCAAATGAAGGGTAAGGACCGCGAAATGATATTTCGAATGCGCGCGGCTCGTTGACCATACAGACCGGACTACGATTCAACCCAGCGAGCTCGTGATCGAGAGCTGTCGACGGGGCCCATCACTCCCGCGGAAGAAGAAAAAAAAACCCTATGAAGTGCGTTGTTTTGAGACGATTATTTCAATAATATGTTCTCTCTCCGTAAAAAAAAAAAAAAAAAATCATTACTTGACTATTTTTAATTACTTTTATCATCTACAAAAGCATACACATTTTGTAATAACAGCGTTGGAAATCTCAACGAAATGTAGCGTTTGCATTAGTCACATGTAGTCCTGGCTGCCGGAACAATGTTCCTCCCAACACCGGAGATGACCTCGGTGTGTTCGATCTCTGATAGCTTTTTTTTTAACAGGAAAATCGCCCGCACATCGTTATGATTTATGAATTTCTAGGATGCTTAAAGCCCGCAGAGTGAGTTGTCACCATATTTATGCGATCTCAGAAACCTCCTCAAGGCGCCTTTAACAACCATAGACCACGATAACGACGGAAGCTGGCGAGAGGTTGTGCTCGACAACACTTTATACTATACTTCGTTTCAGCTTCGGTCCGAGCGCGGCCAATGTTATGAGCCGAAAGGCCAATCAAAACACCGCAAAAAGCGCAGCGTCATGGCGTGCTCTCTGCGCTTGATAAGACTAGCCGGCGGAGGAGCACGCACAGAGAGACGGCGAATACCCGCTGGTCCTATCAACTGCGGAGAGCACGCCATGACGTTGTGCCTCTTTCGCTGTTTGATTGGCCCTTCGGCTCATAACATCGGCCGCGCTCGGACCGAAGCTGAAACGAAGTATAGTTGTTTTTTTATAAAAATATGTTTTCGTTTTAAGCAATTGCTTGGTTTAATAGTACAGCTCGGTAGTTCGTACATACATTTAAGAAATAATCGCTTTTATAACAAAAAAAAATGATATTGCTTTATGAGTTTGTGCTCACTCACTCACTCACTCCAGAAATATCTGTATTTTCCATTACTCTTTGCCGGCCCTCACTTTCATTGCCGGCAACAACCGAGATGATTGCTTTTCGGGGTGGAAGGTTGAGAGAACTCGCACTCAGAATGCTTCATGTACCCGTTATGAAGAAATCGTGATGTGTGATGCAGTCTATTACGTCACAAACTTCCACCTCCCTTTCGATTCTCTGCCATTGGTTCTACCTCAAGAGCTGTTTTACTCTAAGTACAGAGTCCCCGGATATTGGCAAACAAAAAAACAGAAGATCTGTTATGTGGTGTGTTATAGGCCATACCACTCTCGTCTCAAGCATAAGTTATTCTCTATTGTTACGATAAAGAATATAGGTTTTTTTTTAACCATTCTGTTCTGGCTCTTTGAATTCAGGACATTTGTTGTCGTGGCCGTCGCGTGTTTTCTGCAGGCTTTTTGTTTAATTAATAACTACACTTTTTTTAATCCACTTAGTTGTAATTATTTTGGCAGCGCTGTACAACATCGTGGCGTTTTGTATCGTGTTCGACCGACGCAGCACAAATTTGTCGTTCATACAAAAATAAAGTGTCGGAGACGAGAGCGCGGCTGGCGTCGGGCGTCTCTGACATTTCTTTTTCTTTTTTTTATGGAGCGACAAGTTTGGTGCGTCGGTCACACGCATCGTTTAAAAGTTGCAACTAATGGCGAAAAATTAGATGCATACAACGTAAGCTCTAAAATATATCTGAAGCATGTATACCTCTACCAAAGGTTACAGAGCTATAGGTTAAAATGTACCTTATAAAATAAAGGCATACTGATATGAAAATGTGCACCTTTACTATAGGATAGTATAGGTTACCGAGCTTAAGGTGTGTAGTTATCTCATATTTTAGTTTTGGCGTGTCCTTCAACCTTCTTTAAAGGGGTCATGGAAACGATATCGGGTTGGAATGTTCATGACTTTGCAGAGGCTGGTCATAGTCTGGCCCAATTAAGTATACTTATTCAGAAGCTTCTTTGTCGCGGTGAAACTGCGAGGATAAAGGAGGACTATTTCTTTCAGTGTTGCCTTCGCAAAGCTTGATGACGAAATTGTGGGATCGAAACCACCCGCCTGACGACAGTCGAGCGCGGCTCATGGATTGGACACGAGAACTGCGTGAGCACTCGACTTCGGCTGGTAACAATCAATGCCTCGGCGGACACTCGGGTTGTGGCTCGTGTCCAACCACTGCGGTTATAAGAATAGCCAAACCCTAACAATGCCTGAAGCTCAGCGCGCGTTTTCTACTTTGCCAACCCCCAGCGCGTGGGTATGAATAACGTTGGCGGCATAGGATAGGCACCAGGCCACGTGGCCGCTTGTTCTGGCTCCGAGGAGAGGCGATGAACGACGCCCGTATGTCTCGAATACTTTTGGAAACTGCCATTACCCCTAAAAAAGTAAAGCAAGTTTATTTAGGTATTAACGTTAGGGAGTGATTTTAGGTTGCATATAGCGAAATAGAGAAATCGTTTCATTGTCCCTTAAGGCTGGTTCACTTTACGTTAAGTTATGAAAGCTTACGTAGAAGTCACTGGGGGCATCTGTGCTTTACATTAAGCGTGGCTGCCAGTTCAAGGAGCTAGCCTGGCACGCGACATTCGAGACACAAATGTTTCGGTGACTTGTAACGTAAGAGAACGTAAGAAAACGAGGCTGTGTGAACCTGCACCTTATTCGCGATCGGGAAATCCTTCTTTACTCTCCGGAAAATGAATGTCTCGTCTTCGTCCGAACCACCGTGGTCCGAACACATCGCGAACGCATGCTTCAGCACATTTTTCACGCTTGAGGTTGCGAATGCGGGTTAACCCCGCAATACATAAATCGTGGAGGAATAGGGTTTTCCCCCACAGCACAGGAGATGCTTGACACTCTCTATTCAGTGCAGGAAACATCATCAGAATAGAGATACTGCACCAAAAAGCAGGTGGGGAAAGAAAGGAAAGGGGGGGGGGGGCGACATCGTCTAGAGCAGGCTGCAAACTTTTTTGGCTAAGGGGCCGGATCGGGGATATGTTGCTTACTCGAGGGCCGGAAATTAAGTAAGATAAATATAAATGAGCAAATAAACTGAATAACTAATCCTAAAAAAGCATTCAAATACAAAATTGAAAGTTAAAATAGTTAAAAACATAATCGAAGGTGCACGAATGCATATAGTTTATTTTGAAATTCAATATGTAACTAATTATGACAATATACTATGGTACCTGGAGCGCGTCTCTGATCAGTGTGTTTAGTGTCCTATATGCTGCCCATACATCAAGAGTGGTCACGGAGTGGCAACAAATGACAACACAGAAGCCGGAGTGTCCCGCTCTCGAACGTCGCGACCCTGGCGGTTGGTCATAGAAATGCTGTCGAAGAGCACGAGCGTGATCGCGAATGTCGTCGCAGCGTCCCAACTCCTGGCTGCCGAAACTTCTGTATAGACCAGGGGTCTCAAACACGCGGCCCGCGGGCCGCATGCGGCCCGCGACTCTCTGGGATGCAGCCCGCAAGCATCCCGCGGCTGCGAGCCCCTGTTCCATACATGCCTCGAGCACCACATGCGCCATAAATAATAGTTTTATATTGTCGATTAACTTCCGCTTGAAAAGAAGCTCTGCTCTATTCACGCATTTTGCATTATTCTGTTTTCCTTTTGACGATGTATTGTTTCGTCTGAATATTTGCTTCTCAGTCCTTTCTCGCATAAATCAACCGGAATGGTAATACCACAACTACCAGGCTACAAGCTCTTTGTTCAAGGAGGCACCTCAGCTGCACGAACTCTTGCTCAGCAGGAGCCAGGGCCAAAGATAAAGCTATGAGCTCGGGCTTCTAGCTGTCAGACAATACCTTTAAAATTAAAGTATTTTCTTACAATGCTGCTATAAAAATCGCCTGGAAATAGGGTGACCACCCATCCCGCTACTCGTGGGACTGTTCGGCATCCAGGGCTCGTGTCCCGCGAGAAATTTCCAAATCTTCATAATGTCCCGCATTTCGCACTGTCATGAAATTCATTCTGCGAATCATGGTTCTACCGAACAACGGGGCACGGGCAAGCGCGGAGGTCACTGGTAATCGTGTGAATCGCAGTGGTACGCCCTTTTCTATCCAAGAATTGCGGGAAGCGACCGCCGTTCTTGCAGAAAACAAGACGCGCATTCGCCGTTGTGCCTCTCCCCTTGGTGGCAAAATACTGTACTAAAAAATTGCTCGTTCATTGCCATTATTGTCATATCGCTGTTTCAACGTGAAAGGGTTGCTGTGGATTTTTTTTTAAGACAGCCACACAGGGCAAAAAGAAAAGGAAAATAATGTTAAAAATTTGTGTAGGATGATGTTGATAAAATTAAGCGTTGACAGGAAACAATAACCCAAAAAAGATTTACTGTTTCTTAATTTAATTTGATACATTGAGCACTGCTGCAGTTTATTGTTATGCTTTCAACTTCGTCACATTTGATAACATATTTGGCATAAAAAATGTATCACTGGGAGTGAAAACAATTTTAGCTTAATTGATGCAATACAATTTGCAGGTGTATAAACAGTACAGGATATTAGATATGTTAACAGATCCTCGGTTCGTGGTGTGCGTGTTCATAAATTTTCTCTACCCCCCCCCCCCCCCCCCTTGCCCCGCGTGTCCCGCATTTCGCTAGCAGGAAGGTGGTCACCCTACCTGGAAAGCAAAAACTACCGTATGAAGAGATAATTTTTGCCTGTTGAGCCTAGTGAATTTTGTGACAGCGTAACGATGCTGTGCTTGCTCTCGTTCTATTGAAAACTGCGATTACTGTGGTATAGTGCTGTTTTAAATCTTTTTATAACATCAGGTGTGGACCCAAACTAGTCTTATATGCAAATAAAAGCTAAATTGAGCAAAACGATGAGCTCATAAAAAGCAGAAAGCACAAGGTTCTTTATAATCTAAAAAATCTCTGGGGTGCCGCTGGGACCGACGGCTGCTTTGCAACGTAAAGCACCAACGTTGTTTGTTTTTCCTTTGTTCCAAAATTGCAAAATCACCCCCCCCCCCCCCCCCCCTCGTTGGCCCTCATTCTTTCGGGGGTGGGCTATCTGGCCCCTTCACTCCAATGAGTTTGAGACCCCTGGTATAGACTGTCTAGCTGGAGAGAGACCTGCGGCAGAACGGGCGTCTGCCACACGTCCTCCACTGCTCTTGTGACACCGTCAGGGTCGCGACCGCGGCGACAACGTGACACTTTTACGGCATCATCTGACGGAAATGAAGGGACCCCTGTTTTTGGACGCGGTGAACACACCAGTCGGATATACGCGTTACAGGCACCATAATTAATTGGGACCCGGGAGACTCACGATGCATAAACCAAGGCGCATAGGAACTTTGGCACGTTCACAGAGAACAGAAGACTAATCACAATGGTATAACTGATGCTGATTCAGTACACATCATAAACGGCACAGGACACTAACAACGTGGGAACGCGGGGGAATTTTAACGTACGTAGTTACTCAGATATGAAACAGGGGACTAAGAATAGTGATGCTAGTGATGCCAATGTCTAATGAATAATATGACGAGAGGACACGCCTTACGGTAGACATATTCATCTCGTTTTTTTCTAGTATTTTCGTGTACGCGGACGGTGCACGTTGAGACGCCGTTTCTTTAAGCGCGCTTATTTTTGCGCCGATAGTAACGGGTTCGCTGAAAGCCAGCCGCGGGACGGGCTTCATTGGAAGTACAGCGGCCAGCCGCGGGCCGGATTTGGCCCGTGGGTCGGGGTTTTGAGGCCTCTGGTCTAGAAGGGTCGGCTTGAGCTACTCCCAGTTTTTATAAAGACGCTGCGCATGTAAATACCAAAATACAAATGTCGTATGTGTAAGAAAAAAGTAAGACGGGCATGCAGTAGTGTCACTAGGGTCAGCAGCACCCTGGGCGGTGGCCCACCACGATCGCCCCCCCCCCCCCTCTCCTTTTTCTACTGCACAGGTACACACCTGGGCGCTGCACCCGGGGTGGTCAGCCTCCACCTCCCCCTATCTATAGTGACGCCCCTGAGGCCATCGTATATAAGTTCTAACTTTTACTGGCACACTCTGTTTTGGCCTAAGGGATGGTG
The DNA here is from genome assembly GCA_013358835.2 of Ixodes persulcatus. NCBI lineage: Eukaryota > Metazoa > Arthropoda > Arachnida > Ixodida > Ixodidae > Ixodes > Ixodes persulcatus. The sequence continues at coordinate 1,200,373 of JABSTQ010011216.1, forward strand.
CACTTATTTATCGGTAAATGTTTAACGCATGAAACCTCAACATCCGTCTCATTTTTGTGTTACTGTGTCTTTCACGCATTTTTTCCACAGCTTCGGAGTATGTAATTAGTAACAAAGCCCCTGATGACAAGCTAGACTTTGGCCAACAAACAGTAGGCGTAACTATAGCTGCAGAAACTACATAAAAAATATCTATCTTCGTTCTTTGCATTCCCTTAATTCGTCTGCGTTATAATTTCTCATTAAATCCTGTACACGCATTATCAATGTTGTGTTAGACTCGATTTCGTCCTGACAAGAAAATTATCGCAGTTCGTTCGGCCTCCAGTTGCCAATTTTGGTTTATTTTTATACGTAAACGCATAAACCATAGTGAAAATGGGGATGCAAATGTGACAGGAGTATATAGCTTAATACGAGACAATTTAGTCGTAATATTCTTAGCTGAAAGGTTTCAATTTTTTGTTGCGTGAATAATCTAATTAACCCATTAAATACTCATATTTACTCAAAAAAAGCCAGGATGATGATAAATGAAAGACTGAACAATTATGAATTTGTGAGTTCACATATACTATTCTATTCCAAATTTTTTCAAAAAAAGAAAAGAAGTTGAACCCTATTTCGACTGCCCCAAATCTAGAAATTATGAAACAAAAAACAAGAATTTGTTGAAAATGTTAATACATGAATTGCTTTTTTGACGGAAACCGCAATCCCAAACTTTTGCCCATCCGTCCGTCCGTCCGTCCATCCTCTTCACAGGAAAACCAATTCAGTTTCCCCGCTAAGTATAGCGGGAAAATTTACATAGTGTGGCCTATACACCAATTCAGTTTCCCCGCTTAATTTGGCCGGGAAATTGATGTCACGTGACCTGACTTCACAAGACCTATTACATCAATTTAGTTTCCCGCAAAATTTAGCGGGAAAATTGACATCACGCGACCTTTGTACCAAGTCAGTTTCCCTGTTAATTTTAGCGAGTAAATTCATTAAAAAAATCAAGGTTCTTCACTTCTCGAAGCGACTGTTTAATGCCTCCTAAATAAATTTAAACGATCGCTCCTCAAATACTGCATTTCGTTCATTATATAGAACTTTAAAGACAAATGTCGCTGTCAATGCTGTTATTGCCAGAACAAAGATAACTGGACCTGACATTGGCAGTTTATAACTTTAGATCTGTTGTGGTGACTTTAGTTAGTTTTAGCTATCAATCCAACTTAAAACTACTTATATATTTATATCTGAAAGGTCAAAAATAGGGTTGCTTAAGCTAAGAGTTGGTAAATTTTGTGATTGCAACAGACTCCAAGCACACGACTCCACGCACGCACAAAAACGAGCCCGGTGGTATATATAGTTCGACTAATGACCGCTATATAAAACAGCGACCCAAAGATTGCTATCACCAACCCAACGCGCTTCGGCATCCGTTGAGCATAAAGAAGAGCAGGGTACAAGATTCACCGCACTCAGGACTCCCTGTTGTTTGAATAACCGGCCCGGGTATGCCGCGCTTTCGGAGAATTATAGTATGCTTTTTTTTTCATTTTTAAAATGTAAAATTTAATCCGTGCCTCGTTTCCAGTGCGGCCACACGAAATAAAGATATTCTCCGAGCGTAAGTAACGAAAGCGGGCAACTCACAAATCAGCGGATTAAACCCAGGGAACCCGACGGGAAATATATTCGAGCCTTTCATCAGTGCTTATCGTCGGAATGATATATTACGTGTCGAGGGAACGCGAGGCGACGACCCAAATGAGCGTCGTCGTCGCGCTGGTGTGGGCAGCAGAGGCGCGCATTCTTTGCCCCTTGAGCACTACGACTGCGGCAACGAAGCGGACGGCAATTATGCCTCGTTTCAAATTAGCAGTCGTGCGAAACAAGTTAGAGCACAGCGAACTCACTGTCTCCGCCAATCCCAAGGTCGCTCAGCGTCCCTTGGTCATTTTCTAGTCTCCGTTAAAAAAAGAAAAGAGCGAACCAAGCTACGCTCGCGAAAAAACAGTAAGAAATTCGTTTGTGCTTCTTACTCTCTGGCTAGTGAATTATGCATGGTAAGTGAGCCTTGGGGTCTGTGATTACGCCAGTGGAGGAATGATGTATTTTATAAGCTTCGTTTGCGGACTTCAACGGAAGCTTGGTTTTGATTTTTGTAACGACGGACTGGGAATGCGACTTCCATTTCAGCTCTGTGATACGATAGTGCGGCGACGCCTGAAGCGGAGGTTTAGCGTCTATTTTCTAAAACAGAAAACGAGAAAACATAATTTTCCCCCATTTTTAATCTGCATAACGATTGGCCTTCCTCTACATTGTCCGGCCCCGCCCATTGTCTCATTGAATACCAAATATCTCCCCTGCGCAGCACATCTGTTCTACGGACGTCTTCAGCTGATGTCCCAATGGCCCCGTGGACGACTATAAAAGATGCGTGCTGCCTAGGTCAGTAGTTCTCACCCATATGTGCCCCCACTTGGTGCACGCGAACGCGAGCACGAGCTCTAATGAAACAAAGATAATTTCGGAAAGGCACGCCAATCCCCGGGCAATGTCAAGAACGCCTGGAGTGACCGTGACACCAAGGTCGTGTAAAGTGAAGCGCTGTGGTTGGCGGAGATGGATAAGGAACGAAAGCAGGTACGAAGATGTAACTGTAAAACTGAATCATAGTTTATTGGTTACGCAAGAGAGTAACCCCTGTTTTACACTTCCGTGTGCAGCTAATAAAAGCAGATTTGAAGAGTTGAGATTGAATTGGGAGTGGCAGTCAAGGACCTGCAGCGCAGCAGGCGTAAGCCCATGGTCTTTAAAGCTTTACGATTTAGTGAATTACAAGCACTGCGAGGACCTTATGTGTCTTCTTACAAAGTAAGAACCTTTTAAAGCGGCTAAATGCAACTCGCGCATTTTAACACCCGCACGTAACTCCATCCTTTATTTTTGCTGCACCGTGTGTGTGTGTGTTTCCTTTTAGCATGCGTGAGACAAATTCTGCGTGTAGGGGACTCCAGCTAGTTTTATATAGAGTGCTGGCTACTTCTATAAAACGAAGCACACGTGATCGTGAGCCGTCAACAAACTTTGTGTGCGCGGGTGGTCCTCCTCATCTTCAAATCTCCTTGATTGTTCCCATGTTTCTTTTATATATATATATATATATATATATATATATATATATATATATATATATATATATATATATATATATATATATATATTGTTTATATTCGGCCATACTTTTCATTGGGGAGATCACGTTTGCCCGCAGCGTTTGTGCTTGCTTAAGATTATTCGCCATTTGTTTTCTAGAGGGAGAGGGAAGGGCTCCGCCCCTTCGCTATTCGGTTCATCACTAAACTGCTAAGGCAATAAAAAAAATTAAGCGCGCGCCACAATCCATTGCGTGCCCTTGACCGCCTGACCCCGCTTTATGCGCGTGATGTGTGATCACGGGGTTTTCAGAAGATGACTGGTCCAACGAGCGCTTAGCTTCTACCGTCCTGTCAGCTTAAAGGTGAACGGAGTATAATTGCAACACGTGGTTCATTGATCCCGAATATACACTTCACCAGGCCACTCGATAGTTACTCCTTTAATGCCAGCTTTGCCTTTTTCTCTTCAGTAGAATAGCAGATATTACATAAGATGTGTGGATACTATATTATACGAATGTCCGTGCATTTTTAGTTCCCCGCTGAGTACTTCGAGAGCCAATCACTGCGAACTACGGAAACAACTCGGCCAATGACGAAACTAAAAAAAAAAGGTTTCGACAAAAACAATTAATAGGTTTGACACTGGACCTTGCAAGATCACGTGAAGCGTAACGTTAAGTGTCAGATAGCTGTCTACTTTTCGGCGAAAACGGTATTCCGACCCCGTCATTGGTCGAGGTTCGTCGGCAAATCGCAGTCACCAGCTCTCCTATAGCATTGTGTAGGAAAGTAGACGCTCTAGTAGTTTGTTTAGAGTGAATAGCTGTTGCAGAGGACTTCTGCCCTTTTAGCATACAACTGTTATATCACTTTCTAATCCTACCCCCTTCTGCTTCAAGAGTCCGTACATAGAGAAGCTATCACAGTTCGGTTTTAAGGAACCGTTTGAGTGCTTAAGACTAATTTAGACATTTGCGTATAATATGATCGACTGCGTTACAACCGAGACTGTTGCTATGACAACCAAGGTCCTCGTAACTCGCCGTTGAGGAAGGCGAAGAGTCATAATGCAGTCTCTCCCACTAAAGACATGGTTCACACATGTGTGTCGGTTGCGTTCGAAGCAACCGAAAAGAAAACAACGACAGAGTTACTGGGTCAAGTGTTTGCCGTACAGCGTACGCAACGGCAAGCGACGCAAGAGGTAGCTTCGCGAAGCAAGAAAGAGTCCTGGTGGTTCCGGTGTTCCGGTCGTTTCTGTCGTTTTAATTGTGAACGCAACTGTCGCAAATGTGTGGACCAGCCCTAAGGCAAATTATGTCTGAACCAGCCTTTAGCGTGGTTTGAACTTGGGGGCCCCAATATGACCGACTCAAAGTTCTACTTTGCTTTCATTTGTGTTGAGTTTCAAGTTGCTTCTCAGATTAATACTTCAATCTGGGTGGGAGGTTTCGACAGCTTAAAGGGTAAATTCGGCACATTTCCCCAATTTTAAGCTTGCGACTTTTTTTTAGTTAAGTAAGTGTCCCTTAATTACAAGGTGTAATTTATTTTTCGATGCCTAGTGTAGTTTTGTATATAACTTATCTCAACGTTTTGTTTAGAGGGGTCAACGATGAAACCCTAACTATACCGGTTGGAGCATGATGGCAAATTTCCGAAGTCAAAGCGCTAAAAACAATGGACAAGTGAAAGAAACGAACAACACAGAGCGCTTCTTTTACTTGTCCGTTGTTTTTAGCGCTTTTACTCTCGGAAATATAGATCACCAACTAGCCCAAGTGCATACCCTTTTGCATGATGGCAAGCCTTGCGATCAGCTGCATGGCCATCGTGTGACACAATGTTCGTACGGAGGTACTGTAAAACGAACGACTGGTCTAGTCACAATTGCAGTTCCGATCAGTCAGGTAAGAGGCTACGGCTGTGATCAGGGCCGGCCCTACACCATCAAGCGACCTGTGCAAACTCTGGCCGTGGCGCTCCGCCCCCCCCCCCTTTTTTTTTTTTAGACGTCCCTATCTACTAGGTACGACCTCACGTTGTTAGTACGCAAGAACCGCTATCCCCCCCCCCCCAAAAAAAAAAAAAAAAGAAAAAATGTTCAACGATCAATGGGATTCATCTGATGGAAATGCGTTAGCATTAGTTCTTTCTCACCCCCGTTTCAGCCCTTTGCATTCGTCTACGACCCTTGCCATTCGTTTATCACCGCTTTCCTGTTGTTTAATAATGCCTTTCCTCTTCGCTCTCGGCTGCACGCTTTCGTTGCCTTGCCTCTGCGGCAGCAGCCAAACGACGCTTAACAGCCTGACCACACTAGCGGCGACGGCGCCGCCGCTCGGCGCCGCTGGGTGGCACCGCCGTCCGGCGTCCCAACCAACGTGATGAGGCACTGGCGTCCGTTTTGCGGGCGTTAAAGTCACGTGACAGCACTGAGACTCGCGTTCTCGAGATCGCGCGCGCGCATCCCGCCGATTCCCCGCTCTTTCATTGTCTACTCTTCGTTAGAATCTTCCGTTTCGGCTCCAACGAGCTTGAGTAAACTTAGAGCGGTAAACCAGCGGCTAAAAATGGCACACCCCCGGTTGCCGCCATATTGACCGTTTGCCACATTAGTGATCACGTGACTTTAAGATGGCTGCGTCCATAGGTGCGCCAGATCAGATTGGCCAGATTACGGTAAGCAAGGCCGCGGTCCAAAATTTACTTGATCTCACTCCAGGGTAAATGTTTTGTACCCTGGAGTTCGAAAGCCTACCCGCGTCCAGTTACTCTATTTGTCTTGTCACGTGACATGACCCACCGGAGTGACGCGGATCCACTCGAGTAAGATTCGAACGCATCCCCAGAGGGCTGCTCTGCCCGCTCTGCTTACCGTGATCTGGCCAGTCTGATCTGGCCCACCTCTGGGCGCAGCCATCTTGACGTCACGTGATCACTAATGTGGCAAACGGGCAAGATGGCAGCAACCGGGGGGGTGCCATTTCCTCTGCAGGCCCTGGGTTGCGGTTTACCGCTCTAAGTCATACGCAAGCTCGTTGTTCGGCTCTCATCTTTCGCATATATCAGCATCGAAACCGCACTCGCTGCCTACATAATAGGTCTCGATGACCTGGTGATCAGCGTGAATGCGATCATCCTAGCCTGCTCGTTGATCTTGCGACGGCGCCGCGCTTTGGAGAAAAAGAGGCGCAGGTTTTTGGTCCGGCCGAGTTGGTGCTACCGAAACACCGAGGGACAGGTCAGTGTTTTGCTGCTCCGGCTGCGCGCCAGAGATGAAGGATACTTTCGAGGGTGCCACCAAATCGACACGACATCCGTCACAACGCAGGTGACATGCGACAAGTTCCACGGAGATACTCACCTGTAATTCCGGTTTCACCTCCGATAATTTCCCAGGGGTTGTTCTTACCGTCCTTATCTAGGTAGCCGGGCTGCGTCTACTTATATAAAAAGGGAAACAGTCGCAAAGTTTCGAGGAACCGCTCCGTTGGGAAAGGCATTGGGGAAATAGGGGTAGCAGACGAAACGAAACAACGCTCCGCTCCTTTGCAACGTGAGAGACGCGCGGAGAAGCGGCTTGCGCGTTGCTATGGCATCGCAACGTCACTATCTACCATACCTCGGCAAACCTCACTCATGAGGGCCCTCACTCACCCTCATCTTCGGAGGTGAGGTGAGGGTGAGTGAGTTTCTGAACCAGGAAAATTCATGAGTGTGAGGGTGAGTGAGGGCCGTGAGTGCTGTGAGTGCGTGAGGGCCGTGAGGGCGGTGAGTGCGTGAGGGCTGTGAGGGCCATGAGTGCGTCAGGGGCGTGAGGGCAGTGAGTGGCGTGAGGGCCATCAGTGCGTGAGGGGTATGAGGGCCGTGAGGGCGGTAAGTGCATGAGGGGTGGGAGGGCCATGAGTGCGTGAGGGCGGTGAGTGGCATGAGTGCCTGAGGGGTGTGAGGACCATGAGTGCGTGAGGGGCGTGAGGGCAGTGAGTGGCATGAGTGCCTGAGGGGTGTGAGAGTGCGTGAGGGGTGTGAGGGCCATGAGTGCGTGAGGAGGCGTGAGGGCGGTGAGTGCGTGAGGCCCCCTTCAGACGGAGCAACTTTCTCATCAATTTTGGTGTTGCTGGCGGGTCGTTCCCTAGCTTTCTCTAGATCGACACGAATTGCTGAGGTCGGATCCGGCTCGAAACAAGCGATCAACTCGGAACAATTAGAAGACGTTTGGAGCGGCTGCATCCTATCAGGACGCGATATTTTCACGTGATACCTCGTGCCGGTGATGATGACGACAAAAGACTTGGTTCTGGTTTAAAATTGATAGTTTTTGGAAATAAACTGTTTCAGAAAGATGCATTAGTATTCTCAACGAGATTTAAATGCATAAAAACACGTTTATAGTGCGTAATTGTGTGTCTAAATAGTGCAAGAAAAATAAAAATTCATGACGATGATGGAAAATTGCAGCAATTGGTTGCTGCGAGTGAACTCGGGCGGCCCGTGTTGCTGGTGTTGCGACGTCAAGTTTCTGGGCGAAATTGCCCCATCTGAAGCGGGCCTGAGTGGCGTGAGGGCCATGAGTGCGTGAGGGGCGTGAGGGGCATGAGTGTGTGAGGGCCGTGAGGGCGGTGAGTGCGTGAGGGGCGTGAGGGCTACGAGTGCGTGAGGGCCGAGAGGGCGGTGAGTGCGTGAGGGGCGTGAGGGCCATGAGTGAGTGAGGGGCGTGAGGGCGGTGAGTGGCGTGAGGGCCATGAGTGTGTGAGGGGCGTGAGGGGTATGAGGGCGGTGAGGTGCGTGAGGGCCATGAGTGCGTGAGGGCCGTGAGGGTGGTGAGTGCGTGAGGGCCATGAGTGCGCGAGGGGCGTGAGGGCCGTGAGGTTCAGTGAGGGTGAGTGAAGGGCTGAAGGTGAGTGTGACTGTGAGGATGAGGGTGAGTGAGGGGCTGAAGGTGAGTGTAGCTGTGAGGGTGAGGGTGAGTGAGGGGCTTCGGTGAGTGTGGCTATGAGGGTGAGGGTGAGTGAGGGCGAGCTAAAATGCCGACCTCTGCTATCTACGCCACCTCCTATTAGCTCCTTTCTTCTGCGGAGAGGAGCGGGGAGCTCTGAACCGCGCAAGGACAAGTTGGCTTGGCGGCGCCGGCCGGCGCGCCACTGACGACGAAAACTGCTCTTGGTCGGCAGCCGGCCGCGGCCAGCGGCGCGCGGCAAGCCTCCGCGATGCTAATGTGATCGGGCTTTAAAGGGGCACTGACATATCAAAATCATATTTGTTTTTATTATCCGAAACTTTTGAAAACGATGCCGGGACACTACCTTCAAAATTCGAAACTTGGGAATTCTGTATTTGTGAAGTAAAAAAAAAACAATTTCCCAATTCCGAATTTGAAGTTCCCGTGCGATCCGCGCCAGTGCAGTGACGTCAAATATTGCGGAGTCCTGCGAGTCGACTTTCTTTCACGCCTCCGCTCCAAACCGCCGTTGCCACCGCGACCCGAAGCGAGGAGGTGAGGAGCCGGAGAGAAGGGCCCCGGCGGACCGGGATAAACCGGTTTTATTCCATGCGTGCCGTGCCGCCTGCCTCTCGCTGCGAGCAGACGACGCTTGACGTCTGAAAGGCTGCCCCGGCGGAGTCACAACCGAAACTACGATACACAGACACCAAAGCCAGACTTGTGTCTATCTCAAATACTCTACTCAAGATACTGTATTTAAAATACTTTTTGAAGTATCTTGGTATCTTGCAAATACTTTTGATCGAGAGTATTTAATACTCTATATTAATTACATTTCTGAGCATTTTGTAGTCATTATTTTAATTACATTTTTGTCATTTCGTCATTTTCCGAGTTTTTCGATATGGAGTGGCGTGGGCGTGGCACGAGCAAACGAGCAACCAAATCCTGTTGCCCTAGCTCCGATTAGCTAACCTCACTTTGATTGAGCTTGTGAAAACATCGCTTTTTTACTGATAGTGACTCATATTTCAGCCCAAAGTTTGTACAACCAAGGTTTTCCCCTCGCCTTCCCAACGGCGCCTTTTGTTTCCTAGAGTTTCCCCCAAAAAGCATCAAACAAAAGGGGTGGTTTTACGGAAGTAAAGATAGCCACACTGAGGCTCAACGCAGATCGGGAAACGACCTACGACAACAATGCAGACTTAAGTGTCAAGAAAATAACAAATAAAAAAATATATAAAGTGGACACACAAAACAAATGTTTTGCTTTTTAATTATACAGTTACAATTACTTGGCCTAAAAAATAATGGATTACAGTTACAAATTACTCCGCGTAAAAAGTAATCGATTAATTACTTATAGTTACTTTACTCGATTACTTTTGCGTTACAACAAAGAAGCACAAAAAAGGCACACTATCTAATGCGTGTTTGAAGAGAAAAAGTTTTGGACCCCATTCAAAATTAAAAACAAAAATAAACATATTCATTACTTTCTACTCAATATTTTTGGTTAATAATTTTAGGAGAACGAATTTATAACGTTTTAAAGAACTTGAACAGATGCTCAAGATAAACGAGCCTTGCGCTGTCCAACCGGAATAGAACTAAATCCCATGGTCATGCGACGAATGCAGTTGGGCAGCACCATTCGAGTTAATCCGAGTTTGGTGTCGGCGAGCTTCAAAACACGATTTCCCTGAAGATATGAGTTTTCTATATTTGCTGCATGTTGCTTAAATATGGGCTGGTTTACCTCCTAAAACAGACTGACTGTGAGACCAAGATGCGGTACTTACGTCTGGGTACATTTCAAAGACTCCTCCTTGATCAAGGTTGTTATCCGACCGAATGGGGCCCACTTGACCTTCTTTCTTGATCACCAAACGTATCAGAACCAAAACGTCACACGAAATATTAATACACAATCTCTCAGCTGAAGTGACTTTCCCGTCTGGAAATGATCAAAAAAAGCCAAATTTTCAGTGAACAGCACGCTTCCATGTCTTTCACGCGTTTACAGGCGGCTTCACAACTCCAGTGTCCAAGTGAGTCACCGTTTATTCTCAGAGAACTCGGGCTATGTTTCCTTTCCCTAAAATTTCGGTCTAAGTTCCCGCAAGCCTAATCCGCTGACGAGAACCCTAGCATTCTCGTTTCTAAGAATCCCCGACCAGCAATCCCTGCTGTCGGTTACTGTTTAAACTGACAGCAGGGTTGATGCTAGATTTCTCTTTGTTCCAATGAACTGCCGCCATCGCATCCCTCATGTTTTTGCCCTACGCATCCGCTAGTGTCAAATCAAGAGACAGGAGCCACATAGCTGGTTGGCCCAGCCAGTATTCAGCTTTCACAGCGCTTCAAGGATGAGCAGGGTCGAGGTCTCATTAGAGCTGTCTCTCTGTTTGCGGGGTCAGCGTGTGTATAGGCGGAAACATCGACAAGCAAACCACGGTTTCGTTTTAAAAAAATTGTTTTGGGGGAACAAGGCGCGGAGGAGTGGGGAGGGAAGGAGGGTAGAGGAAGGGGGGGGGGGGGGGGAGGAAAGGAGCGGACGTATGCACCACGGTCACTCTGTCCACGGTCCCACTCGACACGAACCCCACGCCACGGTTTTATGGTCCATTCGTTTTCTGCTCTTTTGTAAGCTCGAAGCAGTCCGTTCGTTTTCCAAGAAGTCGAAGCCTGTTTCCTTTCTGTAGAGTGTCGAATCCTCCCAGCCTGGCTGACCGTACGAACGAGTCGAGAAACGGTCTCTGGCTGGGCTATCGTGCTTTCCGTGAATTCCTTTCCCTCACCAGCACCTCACCAGAGTCTTGTGTTACCATGCTAAAAGAGCGAAGGCCGTTGCATCACCTTTCTTCCCCTCCATTTCTCCCTTTGACGAAACAGAAGAATAGTAACGAGTAATTTCAGTAATTCGTTACTGAAAAAAGTAATGAGATTAGATTACAAATTACATTTTCAAAAAAGTAACGGATTAATTACTAAATTACAAGAAAAGTAATTATGTTTAATTTCTTTTTGTCGACAGTCCGTCACTTATTGCTCTCGCGAACAGTGTCTGTAAGCGAACATTGAGAAGCAGAGAACAGGACAGGAAACGAACTACGAGCTGGATGACCTCTCAAAATGTCAACAAAGCGTTCCCTAACGTTGAGTGCCTTTCTGAACGCAACCTACTTAAAGAAGGTGTGACCACTGCCGTGGCTATTATGTGTGTTCTCTTTGTTATCCATCCACACATATCCGTATGCCAAGTTTGTTTATAGTGAACTCCCCATATAGGGAATGTGGATTGTGGATTGTAGGTGCGCCGCAGGACGTGATATTCAGCGATGTCACTATTGGCAGGCGCTCTGACCCGCTTGTTGCCCCCACACCTCATTGTTTACCCAACACAAGGCCTGTGCACATGCCCACAGGCCTTGTGGGAATGTTCATGTTATCTCATTTAATAAAGCGCGAGGCACAGTGTAATGTAAAAATACTAATAATAAAATAAGTGACGTTAAGTGCCGGATCTCTCCCGAAAGCAGTAGTAAGAGGATGCGAGCTTGAGGGCTCGAACGCTGACACCGCGTTCGGTTATGTCAGCCGAGTGCTGAGTCATTGTATCCGTTGTCCCCATCCGTGTAGTTCTAAAGTTAACCGCTTGAGGCACCACGGTCTGACCTCCTCCCCCTCTTTCTTGTTGTCCCAGAAATGTTTTGCAACATGTATCAGTGAGATTATAGGCAATTGTAGTAGACCGTTTTTCTCCTCCGCTACGGTACCCGTGAAGAAAACACCGCAGCTGCGCATGCGCGCAGCCAGCCTTGTCTGCATAGTTCAAGGTCTTGTGTCGGATTACGGAGCGCTATCCGGGTGCTTAGTGGGCTGCGGAAACGGTCTACTACAATTCCCCGTTCCCACGCGCGTAGCCGAGCGAAAACCCGTAACCAAATAGCAATTTAAAAAAAGCGTGTGGCCGAATGGTCACCGCGTTTGTCTCTCGCGCGGTGGCTCCGGGTTCGATTCCAGGGAGCGGACTCCTCTTTTATTTATTCTTCAACTTGACATTCTCGTAAGTTCGAGAACCTTGTCGTTTGACCGAGTTACGAATGTTCTACGCGCCGAACGTTCTACGCCGAATCTTCCCGAAACCCACGCGGGTACAAAAGGTGCTCCGAGTGGCAGTCCGGAGTCAGTCTTACCCCAGGGCTCGATCCTGCTGTTTCGCCGACATCTACGCCTGCGACGCTGGCCTTTCTCTATTGTTTTGGGCACAAGTTCGCCCCATTAAACGTTTAGTTTCTTCAGTTATTCGCCGTCTCATCATTTGTCATTCGTGACAATATCCTGCTCCTTATAGCTGGACTACATAAAATAGCTCTACGATACTTTTTTTTCGTTTTATGTTGTTGCGTGCTAATAAACCATTCTGGTAAGCCAGATTTGCGCAGCTGTATAATTGCCGTTGTCACTGACGTCGATACAGATTACGCAATGCTGAAGTCTCTTCAGAAGTAATTGAATTACATTTCTAAAGTATTTGTACTCTACTCAAAATACTTTACAGTGAATGTAACTGGAGTAGTATTTTAGATACTTTATGAAGCAGGTATTTAATAACTTAACTTAAATACTTTTATGGAGTATTTTGTCCAACACTGCACCAAACCCAGTTGTTTTGACCGTTTGACGATTTCCTTTTCGAAGTCTGAGAGGTCGTCGGGCACTTAAAAAAGACCACTTCGTCCGATTCCCCGACTCACCGATCATCCTCTGCCATGTGCGTTGAGCGCCGCCATGTTTTCCGAGGAAGGATACAAATCCAGGAGGCGACATCACACCGGACTCCGAGTTTTGGTATTTCAAAAAGAAGGGCCGTAGTGCGTTCGCAATTGCGTAAAAACCATGTTTTACGATTGCCGTTATTAAATGTTATAGAAATGTCGCCTACAAAGCTTCTAAATTTCATGATTCTTGACGTCACATATTAAAATAAGCGAGGAGGTGAGGAGCGGGAGAGAAAAACGCCAAAAATAAAAAGGCGCGCGCGCTCGAGAAGGAATTTTTTTTCGCGATGCGGTATTTTTTTGCGTGTCTATGACTACAACTTGCATCGTTTTAGACAATAAAGAAATACAACCTTTGGGGTGTCAGTGCCCCTTTAACGCCCGCTAAACGGAGGCCAATGTGGCGTCCTCGCGTTGGGACACCGGACGGCGGTGCCGCCCAGCGGCGCCGACCAGCGGCGCCGTTGTCGCTAGTGTGTGCTAGTGAGAGAGAGGAAGAGCCTTAACGCCCTTCCTCTCTCTCGGCCTGACGCAAGACCACATAGACAGAAGGCCTTCGCACGTGTCATCACAGTCAGATCGATCGAGGCGTGAGATTGGGCGCGAGGGCTGTGTCAGTGTTCAGCTGGTGCTCGTATCCAATCAGCGCGTCGAAGGTCGGGCTCGGGCCCCATAGCCGAGTTAGCGCGATCCGACTCTGATGACGTTTCATGAAGGGAGAGGAGACCATGCGGAGGTCTTCTGTCTAGGTGGTGGTGCCTGACGTCGCCGACGCGTGGCCTCGGCTTTCTTTCGTCGTCGCTCCTGGATACGATCAGCCATATCACCCGTGGAAAGAACCCCATACCTCGCCGGAGCGGCAACTGAGCTGGGCAGCATTCTAAAAGCGGTGTGGCGTCTGCTTGTCTCTGGCTCCGCGCCAGCTGTGCGACCCTCGCATTGGTCCGAAGCGCTGATGTCAGTCACGCGTCACCCTCTCCCTTCCTACCCGCCACCATGGTGAAACATTGAACAACATTGAATCTGTAAACATGATACCTCCTCATCACCCCGCTCTCTTCGCGACGTCATGCATGGCATTGACAAACGGACGCACGGACTCACACCGGCGGCTTTTTGTGAAAACAAGCATTCGAATGTCTGATGCTAGCGCATTAAAACGAGTGGCGATCGAGCATATATAGACGATTTCAAGAAAAACGACTGGTCGCCGCCATGTCTCTGCACGGGCGGACAAGCTCGTGCAATTGCAAGCTTACCAAAGCTATGTTCACGTGCAAGTTGTACGGTCTTGCACGCATGAGGCACAAGTCAGGGCGCCATGGTTGCATTTGTCTATAGACCTTTCCAAAAAAGGGCACTTGGCAGGTTCCATTTTCAGTGTTCGTGCGTATGGCGCGTGATTTGCTCGGTTTCCGAAGCGACGAACGTGCGCGTTCTGGACTGTGATTTAACACGTGTGGACTGTGAGTTTTGTAAACAGTGGAAACGTCTATAGACCTTTCCAAAAAAGGACACTTGGCAGGTTCCATTTTCAGTGTTCGTGCGTATGGCGCGTGATTTGCTCGCTTTCCGAAGCGTCGAACGTGCGCGTTCTGGACTCTGATTTAACACGTGTGGACTGTGATTTTTGTAAACAGTGGAAACGTCTATAGACCTGTCCTAAAAAGAGTGTGTGGCCGGTGCCATCTTGAGTGTTCGTGCGTATGGCTCATGTTTTCCTCGCTTTCCGAAGCGACGACCACGCACGTGCTGGGCTGTGAAAATCGCACTCTGGGCTGTGATTTTGTAAACATTGGAATGGTCTATAAACAATTGCAAGCTTAGCGCCCCGACTGGTGACCCATGGGCACACGCCAAGCGTGTGCGTGAACGTGGCCTTGACAGGCTTTCAATTGCACGTGCTTGACCGGACGTGCAGAGACTTGGTGGTGGCCACATGCCCAGCTCTCAATCATGGTGTTGGGCGCTGTGTTCAAATCATTCAAAAGCAACAAACAAACAAAAAATTCGAAAGGGGGGAACGGCAGCGCCCCTCTTTTGATGGCGCACTGGGCGACCGCCCAGGTCGCCCACCTGGCACTCCTTGGGCCGGCCCTGGCGGTGTTACTAATCTGCTTCGTAGGTATCAAACATATGTAGCAAATATAAATACACATTCATAAAGTTGCCTGCCCAAAAATCGAGTTAGCCACTAGGAACGCAGGCCACGGTGACGCACTGCAGGCTCAGTACGAGCCCCCAGCTTAGCTTCTAAAAAGACTTCCAAACTTGGTGGTGAGCAGGGCACGCTGCAGAAACGTGAGCAAGAACCAACTAAACTATGGCCGCTAGTAAATGCCACCTTCGGCACCACGACGCGCTTCAGCGAGCAGGGAGTCAATAGCTAGAGAGTTTTAGTAGATTGTTTTCAAAAGCCCGCTACCGCTACGGGCGCGCGCTTCAGAGCGTGCATCGAAGTGGCAGTTCGAACTCCCGCTACCTATACCGTGGTCTGAAAACACGATATACTAAAACTTTCTAATAGAAAGCTTTAGTAGACGGTACGCTAGAGCTTCGCTTTGCTAGCGGGAGCTCGTGCCGTCACTTCGAAGCATGGATTGAGCCCACGCCCGCCGGGTCCGCTTTGCTCAGCGTACGATGTATGCTAAAACTCTCTAATAATCTCCGTGCGTGATCGCTAGGAGCACTTACAAACAATGGCCGCTAAAACGCTATATAAACAGAAATCGTTTGCTGGGACGGCTGGAAACGCAACAGAAAAACGTGGCGAATGAATTGGAAGTACGAACAAGTAACCTTCTTGAGTACGCACATGACGTCGAGGAACAAAGTTGCTTGACAAACAGCCAACCCGCTGAGTGCCCGTTGGGATGCTGATTGTAGCATTTTTAATATTGGTTTTAGAGTGGACCGCGGTTTCTCATTAGTGTAATATTTTGTCAGTGCTCGTAGTTAGCCTTCGTAAATCAAAAGCAGTAATTTTTTGGGGGGTTCGAATTTTGACCGAAATTACCCTTTAACGTTTCAGGGCGGCCCTAAATTTTATTTCCGTTTAGGTGCGTCAGTTATGCTGGTAGCTTTCACTTCAGCATGGTACAGAACTCCCGTCATCTCTTCGAATGATCTGATTTCCTAGCAACGCCCCTTCCCCTTACCTGCCCTTTCCTTTTTTTTTTTTTTTTTTTTAGTGTTAAGGCCCGAACTTGTTGACAGGGTACACAGAGTTTTACAGAGAAGCATAATGTCTTTGTTGGAAGGGGAGCGGACAGAAGGGCTGGGCGGCCTGATTTGTTCTAATAGCCACCTATGAGTTGTTCGAGAATACATGAGTAGGAGCCAGTATCGCCAATCCCCGATTATGCGAAGGAAATTCTTCCCGGTGGAAGAATGTCACTCGACCTAATTGTTAATGCTGGCAGTACATCCTGAAAGGGCCTCACCTAAATTTCTTTTAACAAATAGGGGAACATTTTCAATGCACACCATCCCAACAACAACAAAAAAAAAAAAAATGTCAGAGAGGCGATGCTTAGTCAATACGTCGGTTAACATTGTATCAAATAGTATTCTAATTTACTTTGTTTTTTAACAAACCTGCGCAAAAGAAATTTCAAATGCTGCTATGAAGAAAGGTTGGAGAACTACGCGACGGGCCAAATTATACTTGCAGAAAATAATGTAAATTTTGTTTTTCTCTGCACGTTTACATTTATTCCGACCTTCGAAGCTCGAGTATTCGAAGCTTGTGATAAAAAGGTCTGAACCATATGGTATAATTACATTGGAGTAATAGCTTCAAAATTTATTTATTTTACGATAAATCGGCAGTGAAAACTCAACTTCCTGCAAAAGGGCGCATCTTTACCTTTTTTTGTGATTGGTACTGAGCCGTTCAGGATTCACATGATTTATTTGAAGCTGTGACATGCCGAATTGCTTGAAAGGGAAGGGTGAAGGTTCGCACTCGGAGAAATCTAAAAATAGCACGCGCGTAAACTCCTATGGCCGAAGGTGGGCTTCTGTCTGCAGTGAGGTGCGCTGTGGAGAAGAGGAAGGGTGACTAGGTAGGGGTATGGCCATTGGTGGCACGTTGGAGGAACGTTATATACTCGTAAATTATGAGTATGGCTGTGCACCGAATAAATCTATTAACGGATTGATCGGTGACATTTGTTTAATAACTCGCTTAATCGGGGTGATATGAATGTTGAAGTATTGGGAAAACGTAAACAAAACATGATGCTTTTGAGAAGGACTACTGCTGGGATGATATAACCTTAGCGACGCGGGAACATAACGTTTTAAGAAAGTAAATTCATTTCATTTATCGTTTTGTTTAGCATAAAAATATATAGCAACCCATTTATGGACATCTATGACAAATGTTTTTGTACCTGGAATACGTACGTTATAGGACCGTCGAGTGACATGGTCACGTGATCACGACACGTGAGCACTTGACCTAACTATTGTAAATTTGAGGGGCGAGCCATTGCCATTCAAATATAGCGGATTACGTCAATTCCGAGTTGTATTTCGTGTCGATTTTTATGTCACCCTTTCATGTTTGTGTGTTCCACCATTGCCAGGTCTGTCACGTATTACGTTCAGAAGTGGACAACCTTTCACAACCGTCAAGACATTAAGCACTAGTTTATATTTACGTAACTAAGTAGTGTAAATTATATGGTATTTACTTAAAGATACATTTTTTTATAGGAAACAGACGACTGTAGAAAAAGCAGCGGCGGTCCTTTACAGGTAACTCATTCCCCTTGCTGTTGGCAGTAGCAACATGAAAAACGGAATAAAATTTCAGAAAGACACAATATTCTCCAGCAGGAGGATAAGCGGCACACATGCTCATAACGTGGTTTCTACAAAAATATATTATTTTTTTTTATTTAGATGGGCAGGCTTAACTTTTATCCGAGTAATTGATCAAAAACATCGTCGGCTGTTAATGCCTTAATTAAAAATCCGGCAAGTCAATCCATGATTTCACAGCTCCCCTTTGTTTTTTCTCGAAAATTCGGAAATGTTTTATAGAATACTCTCCTACAAAATAATGCATACTTAAAGCTTCTCATCACAGGCTTTTGCAGTTTTCTTTTTAATATCAATTAATACTTATGATTATCATTTGCTTCAGTTGCTATGTGCATACTTAAACACGTTTCCTTTTCCTTTTTTGTTATCCCGAAGCCTTATGCGTTTTGTTCCATGCATAATCAAGAAAACCCAGAGACCAGAGGCCACGAAACCGTCAAATCCACCTTAGCCCGTACCCCTCTCACTGCATATATAGTTAAACTTGGAATTATCTCAAGGTACACTTGAGAAACGTGACGTCCCGTTCTTGCGTTTAAGAGTGTAATGCGGAAAATAATGTTGACTTCGTGTTCAAATCCCACACACACACATAAACGCTCACGTATTCACGCGCGCACGGTCATCTACACGCAACTTCCACACACTATGATACGAGAGAAGCGTTCTCAGATTGCTACCATCACAACGACGAGCGTCTGGCGCCACAGCAGACACATTTCGAGGGGTTCCGCTGCTGCCCCAGGGCACGCATCGGGTGAAGAAACCAGAGATAGCCGAGCCGCATGCACACTGAAAAGCGGCCGGGTGCGTGTTGCCCGAAGTGCGAGACTCACGCGAACGGGCCATCGGGTTGGGAAGGAAGGCCCCGCGTATACGTCCTCCAAGTGAGAAAAGCTTCGTGACCTCCGTGAAGCAATAACTCCCCTGCCGCCAAGTCGACGTGAGAATTCGAATCAACGCTGCCGGTGTGCGCGCCGCCCGTTCTACGCCATACTCTGCTCGCCCCTAAGCTGACAGTGCGGTGGGCAAAGCTACGTGCTCGCTGAACCAGTCGCAGACGTCTACCTTTCGCCACGGTACCACGGTCCCGCCCGTACCCGGGCGCAGAGAGCGGGATCACGTGATTAAAAGGAAGCGGTTGATTGGTCCAACGAGTGCGTAGCTACAACTGCACCGTCGGCTTAGGAGTGAACGGAGCGTAGGAACTGCTGTCAGGCACCGAAGTTAAGTGGTGGTCCTCCTTTGTGTCATTTAGCTTTCGCCACAATGTCTTGCCGTGCTAAGTCTTATACGGTGTGGGGCTTACCGTGTCGTCGTGCGTGGTTGTTGTTGTCGAATATGCCGGGGGCAATTTGCCCCGACTTGGCGAAATCTGCCATGGGCGTTTCGTGGAACGACGGCGCGGTGGCGCGCTTCCGGTGTTTCGGCCTCTTTAAACGATTCTGGCGACTTTTGGGTTGTCGGCGATTAATGACTCGGTGCCTCTATTGTGGTTTTAAGCTCTCGTAAGTGCGTAATATAGTCATCTCTGTTCGTGCACGCGGGCTTCGCAAGGCTTGACAGGGCGAACAAAAAGTCGTTTTTCGCAGGTTTAATAACACTCCTGATGTGGGCAAAAACAAGATAAAAATCAAATCTGTGAAGTATGGCGTCATTTCCTATGGTACGGAGTCAGACCCTTTACAGGCTCTTCAATATCATTCACGGTTTCCGCGCTAAAAAGTGTTAGCCACTCCATCTAAAAATTGCGTGATGTCTTCCTCCTTTAAAGCATCTGATTTTAAATAATATGTTCAAAGCGCAAGTAGAATAATTTATGCGGTGGCTCTATTTAGTGCCTCAAGTAGATCCATGGCCCTAAACGATTTGAAGCTATGGAATATTGCGAAAGACGCAAATGAAAACGTTGCAGCAGTACCATTTCGGAAAGCATTATCGCGACAGAAACTTCATTTTTTTTTTATTAGATGTTATCAGTCCACCAGTTAGTGAGATTCCTTTTAATTAATGACGTTCCCAGCTTAAATTACACGTACACGCACATTTAACACTAACAGACTCACAAAAGTATTTATCCCCTTTATAAAACATTTTTCTAGAATATAGAATATATAGAGGCTATAAATATTCTAAAGAAAATTTATCAATTTTTCTATTCACTATTTATAGCTTTTTGGCCGCTTTTCCAGTAGAATTTCTATAGAACTTAACGTATATAGATTGGATAGAAATAGTATAAAAATTCTAAAATAGTAAAAAAAAAACAGTCTTAAACATTAATTTTAGGTTTGTCACAATACATTCACGGAAATATTTACTCGACACTTGCCTTGTGCACATACGCAGACATCGCACATACACATACAACGGAGTACTCATAACACTAGTATTGCTGTAGCGTTGACAGCTTGACCACCATATGGAGCAGACAACACTAAGCAATCGTTCAGATGATTGCCTTGAAACGCAATCATTTGAACGAGGACCACCGCAGACGATAAAAGATTACAGGTATGTTGCTTTTTATCGCCAATAATTTTTACGAAATGTGGTTTCTAAGAATTGGTTAACTGTATCTCATAACGATAAAGCATTGCAAGAAGCGATAATTATTTGACACAGTCGATTATAAAGCAGCCTCCGCAAGGAGGGTTTAGCTGGGTGTGATGTCGTTTCTCCGCACTGTATCTTGTTATTCTATCGAGCCTAGTCTATAAAATTTCTACAGAAATATTGTGAAAATAAAGTATAGTGCGACATGACAATAAAAATTATATAGCACTTATAACGTCTGTACTTTATAGAGTTAGGTTGACAGAAAGTCTATAAAAAGTATATTGAAAATTGTCGATATGACGTGCCAGGATAGGAAGTTGAAAGGGTGGTTAAAATGTGGACGGTATTTCAATAGACTACCTGAAATATTTTTGTAAGAGCATATCAGTGCCTTATTCCAAAGCACCGGTCCAGCTTCCCCGCCGTCGTCACCATTTCTGTTTTTATTGTTTATTAAAACAGAAAGATAGAAATAACAGAGAGGTAAGCCAAGGAGTACCCTAGACTGGCTACTCTGTTAGGGAATGTGAAAAAGGATAAAAGAGTGTCAGAAAAAGAGAAGAAGGGAAGAGACAGAGAGAGAAGCGGGACACACATTTCGGCGTAAACGCCCACACACATTTCAACTGGCGACGTCTCTTTGTGCGGGCAGTCAGAACACTTTCAGTGTCACAGAGTCACACTCACATTCATAGTCCTAAGTCACAGTCTCAAATATTTTCAGTCACAAATATTCACAGAGTAGCTACTGTCACAAGTACCGTTACACTCCAAAAAAGCCCGTACGTCTACTTTCCCGCACAACACTTGGAGAGCCAATCACCGCAACTTACGGAGGCTGCTCAGCGAATGACGATGCCGAAACATATGTTTACACCAAATAACGCAGTCTGAGTTGGGACATTAAGCAATGTAAAACGTCACGCTTGCTATGCTTAATGTCACAACTCAGACTGCGTTCTTTGGTCTAAACATATGTTTCGGCATCGTCATTCGCTGAGCTGCCTCCGTAAGTTGCGGTGATCGGCTCTCCAAGTGTTGTAAGGAAAAGTAGACGCACGGGCTTTTTTTTTTTTTTTTTTTACTGATAGAAGTTATAGTGTAGCAGGTTTTATTGCTAAAGTCTTTCTGCCAGGACTGTATGTTCAAGAAATGCTGAAATGCTCTTGAATTCTTTGCGCTGGACACATGGCGACGGCCAGTGGACTAAAATTGTTGATATGCTCATGTCGTTAGAATGATGACTTGGTATAGAATTCTGGAGCTCCGCACGTTCAGTGTTGTAGAACCGACAGTCGGAAATGATATGTTCAACTGCATTTTGAGCTGCATATAAATCCCAACTTGTATTTGTGCTCCTTTGTGTAGCCTACGTTGAGTCTGAGCCGATAAAGAAGGGTATCTAGATCTCTTGGGAGGCCTTTTGGCAGAAATTTCTGCAAAAGAGGGTTACCTAATGCGATGAGGGAAGGTGTGGTAATATGAGATGTCCAGGTCTCAAAGAAAATATTTCTTTCCTAATGTTCTAACGAGTTGACGGGAGTCAACTTTTGTGAAAAGTATATCTTCAAAAAGCTGTACGTTATGTCCGCAAGCAGCCGAACTGTCTGCTGCGTCGTTCCCGGGAACACCACAGTGACCTGGGACCCACTGAAACACAATGTGTTGTCCATTGTTTGCTGCCGTGGCGTGAATAAATAGAAGTTCAGCTCTTCGCACGTCGGTTGGTAGTGCCACTTTGTAATAGCATTATATTTCTTTATTTATTTCACGTACTATTGATGCTTATCAGGGCTTTTATGTAAGAGTGAAACAAGAAAAACGTTTCGAGCATATAAAAGCAAGTGTAGAAACATTAAAAAGTACACGTATTCAAGTACACACATATCATATTACATCCCTAAATCTCAACAACGCGCTCAAGAAGAAGAAAAAAAATTACTCTGACTCGTTACAAGACAACGCAGCAACACATTCCACTCACGTATTGTACGCGAGAAAGAAGAAAAAAAAATTTTAGAACATTCCTCGACGAAATAGTGTTCTTGTACTCCCCAACCGGTCTTTTTTCTTGTAATTATTGATTGTTAACGTGTTACATAAGACCAGGGTCGAATTATGGGTAAGGCGGTCAGGCTGAAGAACGGGGGGGGGGGGGGGGGGGGGGGGGGGGGGGCATTTGGCTGGCGGGGGATCTGCGAGGAGATGACATCACGCGCGAAGCGTTGCCCATATCTGTTTTGTTGACCTATTTTTTTTATGTCACCATAAACTAATCATTTATTTCTTAAAAAGAAAAAAGCTGGTGTCAACTTTTATTAAAAGAAAGTTCGCCTTGGGCTGCTTAGGGGGCGGGAGTGGGGCGGTCGCGTCGCTCATGCATAAGACGATCCGTGAATACAAAACAGATCAGAAAGCACCACGTAAAGAAGTTTTAAATGCTTAGTTTTCCGCTTATCGAAAGAGCGACGGCCGGATTAATGGCTCGAGACGAAGCTTTATGGGTGAGTAAAGTCGACGGTATAGCCATAGAAAATATAGAGCTCATGGCAGCAAGGGGATCGATATATACTCATTGCCATTCCTGTTTAAGATAGAGTATACACGAGTGTATTATGTAATTACAAGGCGCACAGAAAGTTAAGTACACCCTGGAAAACGTGCGTGCGTCTGCTTTCCCGTGCACGACAATCGGAGAGCTAATCACTGCAACCTACGGAGGCAGCGCAGCGCATGACGATGCCGAAACATATGTTTAGACTAAAAAACACAGTCTGAGTTGTGATATTAAGCAATGCAAGCGCGACGTTTTGCATTGCCTAATGTCACAACTCAGACTGCGTTTTTTGGTCCAAACATAGGTTTCGGCATCGTCGTGCGCTGAGCTTCCTCCGTAAGTTGCGGTGACTGGCCCTCCGAGTGTTGTGCGGGAAAGTAGACGCACGGGCTTTTTTTTTTTTTTTTTTTTTAGAGTGCATAGGACCAGTAATCTGAAACCGTAACGTACATCGTGTTCAGACAACTCCAAGAAATCTAGATTGTCTACTTTTCCTCAAAACGCCCAGGAAAGCCAATCTCTGCAATCTACGGAAGGAGGATGGGCAAATGAGGAGGCTGTATATCCACCAACCAACCCCACTCTCTGACTAAGGTGGCCTGCATCGCCTCGCGCGAATCTAATTTCTGCGCACACTGTTTCGTATGACCCGTGGCGGGGTTAAACGCCGTTATGAATGCCCCCCCCCCCGACCATTTTCTGCAATGTCTGCACCTGGGCGTTTGTTTTCGTAGAGCGCCTCTCGCGGGTTAAAGGGGCCCACCAACAATTTTTTGACTGGTTTGAAGTTCGCGCTGAAACGGAGCTCCATGAAAGCAGGAACACCGAGGAAAAAAAATATTACAGAAATTCGCAATATTTTGTGAGTTATTAGCAAATTAAATATTGCAGAAAACAACTTTAAATAAGCAAAACATTGCGCTTCATGACGTAAAATGAAACAGTTTAGCGATTGGAGCAAAGCGGTTGGCCAATTGGACGCGAGTTTGGTTGATAGCCCGTCGGCCGCCGTCGGCCCGGTCGGCCATTAGGCCTCGCTGCAACCATCGTAGCTTTGGAATCGGGTTGCCATCATTGATGAATTTACCGGGCTTATCGGATTTTGAGCGCCGAATTCTTGAAAAGGAGTGCGGAGCTGGGCGTCGTGCCGTACGAGGACACACCACGCAAGCGCCGCAGTCCGCTTCGACAGCCGCGGAAGGCTCGTCTCCCGCAACTCCGCCAACTCCGCCACCGGAGCCACCTCGGCGAGTAGGAGGTACTCCGCCGCTGCGAGGCGCGCATGAGCGACGAGCGACGAGGCGTTGTTTTCGCCCTTTTTGAACTTTAATTTGCAACTTTATTAGCTCTATAAAAACGACTTTTTAGAGAAATAATGACGGTTAACGTGTGATATACTTTATTCCGCTTCACAATTTCTGGGACGGCTCTCGCCAATCACAAAACCCAGTGAATGTGACGTATAGTGAAAGGGAGCGCCGTTATGCGCGCGCATTCGGCACCTCGCGGCGCCACCGTCGGAGGAGGTGTTTCCGAGTTGTCAAATTAAAATATGATGTAAGGTTGTCTGACTCAGCGAGTCTGGCGCCATCGTCGCTTCGGAAGCACGACTGCCCAGCGAGCGCACCAGACGGGCGCCGTGATATAACATCCGAACGGCGAAAACAACGGCTCAGGTTTCATGACCGAAACACCAAGGCAGGATCCGGGGCGATGAAATCATCAGGACGCCTTCATTCAACGTGTAGACACGAAAAGTCGAATGTCGGCACGTCCCGTCTCGGCCCCGGACGATGTTTTGACCCGCTGCGTGGATTCCAACGAGCCGGTGTTTTGGTGAGACTCTCGGCGCCGTCTAGACCGACAATGAAATGTTTACGGCGGCTGAGTGTGCGTAATAATGTGATGTGGGGCGGTGTTTGAACGGGACACCTTTCCGTGATTGGCCGACCATCCGCCGATGTGGGGGTGGTCGAACTTGTGGGGGTGGATGAGCGAACTTCGACAAGCAAACTTCTTCTCTGTTCTTGAACCAACTGTAAATAATGTAAATAAACAGTGTACTTTTCGAGAGAGATCGCGGCTCATCGGTGTCCCCGCTGAGCTCTAGCCCGGTGCCTGGCTCGAGTCGCCTCTCCACCACCACGGACACCTCTCAGTCCCAACAACACGCAGTGCCCACACCTGGGGGCAAACGCGAGCTTGATGGTAAACAGTGTTTCGGTGTGTGGATCTTAAAAAAAAAAATAAAAAATATGGCAGTCTGCGCTATTACAGCGAACGTAGTGATTCAATGTCACAACGCCAACTGTTTTTTTTTTTTATGTATTTACACATGTCATTAGTCTCGTCTTTCACCGTAGATTGCAGCGATTGGCTTTTCCCAATGTTTCGCGGGAAGGTACACGCTCCAGATTCCCAGTGGACTGTTCAAACATATACATCACATGCGCTAACTCGGCGATATCAGTGAGTTTTTAGTGTTGCGTATGTACGAGCATAGCCTCCTCTATACTCACAAAGCCTGGCAGATCGACGACGGAGCCATAGAGTGCCCGGTCGCAGATTTGGAGCGCGAGGATCTGGTAGCACAGAGCCTCACAAAAGAGCCATTTCTCGGGGAACCTGGACGTCAGCGCACAGTTTTGTTTGCAGCGGCGAGGACCCGAAACACACTTTCGAGTCCTCGCGTCTCGCCGCATGCGTCTCGCGGCAGCGGCGAGACGCTGCGTTTTGGGCGTCTCACCGCAGCGGGGCGCCAGTCACGTGGCTCTCTTCTCATCCGTTGTCTGCCGCTCCACCTAGCTTTTCCATTTTGGCGGTCGCTTCTCGTGGCGATCTGCCAGGCTTTGTCAGTATATAGGAGGCTACGATACGAGCGAACGCATGAGCACTGTGCGTTTGCGTTAGCCTCATGTGTTCCACGCTGCGCGCGTGCGCGCGGAGCCCAAACTGCGGTCTTAGATTGGCGCATGGCGACGACGCGCATGAGCAGTGTGTGGCACGCAACCCTATCGCAAGTGCACAGCGTCCTTACGTTTGCTCCTATACGCCATACTATAACTCTATAGACAAAATCGCGGGCGTTGCGCTGTATCAACGCTTCAATGCATGTCACCCCGCCCTTTACTTGTTAACACACACGATGCAGCGCCAACTCAGTGCTGAGTCATCGCTGTAATTATAGCGCTGCTACCGCGCTGACTTTGGGTCATCTCGGCGCAGAGATACGTGTGTGAACCGGTCTTTAGAGTGGTGGACGCAAACAAAACGCCAAGACTTACGTTTCTGTTTATTCGCAATCATCTTGCATGCGCCCATTACCCCATAATACTTAACCCGTCCGAATGATCCTCCATGCCCATTCGCGAGTTACGTTCTATTACATTTGTATCGAGTCTCGCTGTTAGCGCGCCACTCCGCGAAACTGGTTGCCTCGTTTCGAACGCCCAACGCGGATGCCTCACGGACGGGAATGTCTATCGTCTCCACCAGAAATCCTGCGCGCTGCAAGAACAAACAAACCAACAGACGGGATCCCGACACATGATCAACAAAGCGCGGGAGAGGCAGAACAAGAGAGAGAGGGAGATGCCGAGTTTTTACCGCTGTTAAAGACGAGCAACCGCCGGGAGACACGTCACATTCGATGCATTTTTACGACTTCTGTCCGCCCATCTAATAACACTAATGGGACGACGCGGGGAGAGTTGCACTCCGCGCCCGGAGCGTGGGGCTTTCCCGTCTCGCGGGCGAGTGGCAGCGCGGAGTTGGGACTGGGAGAGAGCGGCACTCCTGGCGGCCGTTGAGGGAACCCGACCGGAAATGATGGATCCCCCGTAAGAGAAAACCATAGCCACCACGCTCGACGATCCAACACCCCAGCACTCGCGCCGCCGCTCAGGCCGGCCGAAGCAACAGCTGCCGCCCGCGCGAGCGAGCGATGCGAGCTGCTATATATGGCAATCTTGTTGATGTCTCGGACATAAAACTGTGTGGCGTTTTCCTACCTTATTTGTGTACCCTCCAACATTTCAGCGGAACCACACTGATAGAAGAACGTTGGTGGAACTCACAAGTCGCTAGTGGGAGAGCGTTCTACTGCTTTACTGCATGCTACCATGATGAACGGAGCAGAAACTTTTCAAACCCGAACTTCCAGTTGTCGTGCTTCACAAGACGTCGTGCTCGTCGGAACACCCTCCCCCCTCTCTCTCCCTTCCCCTCTTATTAGTGATGTGGAGCAGCAAACAAGAGTGATATCTGCTCCTTCTAAACATACATACCTCGGGCGTAAAAAAAACTTAACGCGTACAACTTAGAAATCATTTAATTTATACAATATCAAAGTTTTCACATCCAAACAATTTTATCCTTTCCATGTATTTCTCGCTCTCCTACCGCCAGCAGCGCAGAACAGCCGTCTTCCATAAAAAAAAAAAGTCCGTAATTTTATAGAAAGTAAGGATAAGAGTGATGCCATTTGCTCGATTACAGTGAATTTACACAGATACCAGTCGGAACTTGTCTCGAAGGGCAGAAGATTTAAGCGCTTAGGTTGGGCGTGGTCAACGGGTAGAACGGGTTTCCTGGAGCCTCCGCATTCTCTCTACCCTCCGCGGTTTCGACATTCCAAGATTACTAGAGATTCAAGCGCCCTAAGAACCTTGCGCCTCTCTACACCTTCTTTGATAGCCTACCTTGCACCCTCCTTTCTCCATCCCCTACCCCACGCTTTCAGAACTAGGTTCGCTGGCCTAACAAACATGAGGAACCGTAATGAGTGAGGCATTCACGTTCATGCATGAACGTACTCGACAATGCTCATTCTCTTCCAATGTTATTTTCTTTTAGATGTTTTTAAAGATTTTTTGCACATGAGTTGTTCTGTATACATGGTATGAATATGCGAAAGTAGTTCCACATTATATGTCAAAACAAGAAACCTTACGTGCCCCGTTGAAATCCCAAATATCGAGTTCTATTTGCGATTTTCGCGCGGTAACTTCCCTACTCTCGCTTGATATTTTTTTTTAATTTTTTTAAGGTATACCTTGGAACGATTTTTGCATGCTCGAGTTTCCCTTTGATGCTTCACTGGCTATTTTCGAGATGCGCGTCAGTCTTTTACCGCGACTTTAATTTAAATTGCTAATTGTTTCTTCGTGACTCACATGACTTATTCGCTAGAAAAGTGATTAAAAAAAACAAGAACAAAAAACACGTTATCATACGGTGTGCGATTGAACGAAACCGTGTCCTAGAATCCATAAAATAACTACTGAATTGTATTTAAGAAAACTACATGGACGGCCACTGACCGAGTTTTCAATAAACTAATCATATATGTCTTTTTTTTCATATTTGCTTATACTTTAATTGAAAACAATGACATTGGTGATTAATTATTTTATGCACAAACAGAGGAAAATCGGTCACGAAATATTATAGCTGTCCCCCTCCCCAGTAAGGATTATGTTTCTTGTCTCGTGTTTCTTAATTCTTCATATTGTGTAGCATTCATTATCTGTGTGACTCTAAAAGTCACACAGAAATCACACATTTGCAGCCTCTTCATTTTCTCAATGAATCAAGTGTATAAGTATCGTACGGATATGGGGACAAGTGAAACCCAGTATACTGCATCTGACGTCGAAGGAAGACGGTGACCGAAGAATGGGGCAGAGTGTGCTTGTCTCGACGAATGAATACACGTGCGCTCCAGGAATAGCCGATTATCCGCTCGGCAGATTATCACATTATTTCAAGCCCGGTGGCTTGTTTCGTGACAGAATAAAGCGGATCTCTCTTGCTCTTAACGCAGGGACATATCCGGGAGCAAGGCGCATCGTTTGCATGTAAAAGACCCCCCCATTCCAGCGGGTAGCTCGGTCGCGAACGCTAACCCCTTCTCGTTAGGCCTACTTTGCATACGCCCCCATTGTGTTTACGCAGCTCCTGTTACCGGTCTCTACTTTGGGACGTCGTCTCCAATCGCCTCCTCTCCAGCTGTGTTTGCTTCCTCTTGTAAGCCTCTCAACGTCTGACTCGGGATACCTTCATTGGATGCCTTTGTCTCGAAAACAAGCGCTTGGTTAGGAGGCTTCGCGCAACTTGCGCAGCTGCTTTTGTTTGAGGTCTAGCCGTCTAGTGGTCAGAGATTACGACGACGCGAAACACGGCCGACCAATGGTGAGTGAATGTGGTACACTACGTCATCCGTGGACGCGCCGCGTGGGCCAATCGGATATAGGTGTAAACGCAGCGTGCGCTTCCGAACGAACGCCGACGTGATAAACAACGTATTGTCGGACCCGGTTCCTGCGTGCATGCACGTCGGGAAGGATCAACGACTTCGCAAAGCACAAGACGGTCGAAAGAGCGATGTGTGTGGTTCGTGAACGCTGCGCCAGGTAACAATGCCCCCCGTATGGTTGAAGGCGTTTGAAAGATCATTATGGCCACAAAGGGTCAGGTGAAGAAAGCATCGCACAATGTGTGAGCGGCTGTGAGGAATGCAAATGACACGTGTATTCGCAGCGAGTACTGGCGGTTACGACGCCGTTCGGTGCAAAGAAAGGGCTGCGAGGTTATAGTTATACTGCAAAATAACTATAATGCTGCTGCATTGCAGGCAATATATTTACATGCACGCAGTGTTGTACGCAGTATACAAATGCAAAACACACATAAACACGCGAAACACGAGGTAGAAGAACGCTTCTCATTACACGTAACTACTGGCATGTTTCTTGCGCAGGTCATGTCGTCACGGAACTTTATTATTTCTTTACCATTCTTAAGATTGGCACGCAGAATAGTAAATATTAAAATTCCGCGACAACATATGACCTGCGTACAGGCACGTAGCCAGGGGGGGGGGGGGGGGGGGGCATGGGGCCTGCCCCCCCCCCGAAATTTTCCATTTTGCTGGGACCTCCTCTCCCCCCTCCCCTCATACAGCATTTTGTTACGGGCGGCCCCCCCCCCCCCCCCCCCCGAAACAAAATCCTGGCTACGTGCCTGCCTGCGTAAGATACTTAGCAATGGTTACCAGTAATGAGGGTCGCCCTTCGACCTCTTGTTTTGCGTGTTTTGCATATGTATATATACTGCGTGCAGCGTAAAGACTGAGACCCAGCTATCCTATAACAACGATGACGTGTGAAACTCGCCAGATGTTTTACTGTCACAATGCTATACGCGGCACCTTTTTTTTATTTTTTTTTATTTATTCAAAATACCCCTAAAGGCCCTCTGTATGAGGGTATTACATAGGGGGGGGGGGCAAGTAAATATAAGTACACAGATAAAACACAAATTATACAAAAGACAATATGAGTACAAAGAATAAAAAAAAGAACCTTAAGTATTAGTATAACTACGCACTAGCTCTTGGAAGTTAGACATATCTAGTTCAGTTGCAATGTGAGCCGGTAGGTTATTCCAGTCGATTATGGTCCGTGGTATGAATGATCGTGCGTAACTAGATGAGTGGCATGTGATGCGCGCTACCTTGAATGAATGATCGCGACGTGGAAAAATAATGGGTGGTGTTTTAAAAAAATCGTCGTGAAGCGGTGCATGGTGATAGAGCTTGTGAAATAATGACTGACGGGCATGTTTACGGCGGCGTGATAGGTCATGCAACTCAGCTTGATTTTTTAATGCGGTGACACTCGAAAATGGAGAGTAGTCAGAGAAAATGAAACGCGCAGCACGGTTTTGCAGTGACTCGATGTTACTTATAATGTAGGCTTGATCAGGATCCCATATGGCAGAAGCATATTCAATTTTGGGGCGGATTAGAGTGATATAAGCAAGTTTACGTAAGTGAGCGGGTGCTTGTTTAAGATTGTGCTTTATGAATCCAAGGGAACGGTTAGCAGAAGCAAGGGTGACATCAATGTGGTAGTGCCAGGACAAATCAGACTGAAAGTGGACACCCAGGTACTTATAGGTAGATGTAAGTTCAACAGTATTGTTATTCAGAAGGTAAGAAGTTGGAGTCTGAGAGGAGCTTTTGGTAAACGACATATGTTTTGTTTTGTTGTGGTTGAGGGTCATTAGCCACGAAGAACACCACGTGGCTAACTGGTCCAGGTCTGATTGGAGAGCTTGGCGATCGGTGTTAGAAGAGATGTTACGGTAGATGACACAGTCGTCAGCAAAAAGGCGGACATGAGATGAAACGCAAGTGGGTAGGTCATTAATGTATATGAGAAAAAGTAATGGGCCCAGCACGCTACCCTGGGGAACTCCAGATGTCACTTGGACAAAAGAGGAGTTAGAGTTGTTAAGGGAAGTGAACTGAAGTCTATTTGAGAGAAACTCTTTTATCCATGAGAGAACATTAGAATGAATGTTAAGCTGTGCAAGTTTTAGTAGAAGCCTGTGATGAGGAACGCGGTCAAAGGCCTTCGAGAAGTCGAGAAAAATTGCATCAACTTGTGAACCAGCATCAAGAGATGTATGCAAGTCGTGAACGAAACCGGAAAGTTGAGTGTAAGATGGGAATAGCGCTATATAATTCACGGAGACTTGGGCAACGTGATTATCATCTTAACTCCACCAAACGACATGCGATCACGATTCTGGGGGTAACGTGCTTGTATAGCAACGATATCGGTAAATATTTTGGAATATTACATTTTAATTATTTCTGTTCTTATTAAAAAAAAATTGCAGCAATGATATGCTCCACAAATGCAACCCAGATGCACGGTGTAAAAACTACACGTGTTCATGGCAGTGCCCTTTATTTAATACGCACTGTCCATACTAAATAAGGCATATCGAAATTTGTTTTCAAACTATGTTCTTTCTAGATCTGCACTGCTTCATTTTTACGATAGATTGTTTCAACAATCTTCTTGCCCTGAAATTCTATAGCTATAAGCTCCATGCTTCAGTATCACTATCATAATCGTGACCCAGCACACTTGATCACCGGGCACAGTTAGAATAGTTACTTAGAGATCATCATTAATTGGTTAAATAATTATCTACAACAACCATCTCTTTTTTTCTTTTTTTTTTTTGGTTCAAAACAAAAAGTGCAGGCGGAATTCATTTGGATTTTGGGTTTGACAGACAGCTTCTTCTCCATCGAAAAAGTTTATTTTATAATACGAAAGCGCGGCGAGCAAGGACGCCTGTTTAATTTTTCAACTTCTTTGGCAACGACGGCGATCGGTAAGTGTAATCCGTAAATTATAGCGATGGTGGCATACTGCAGTTCAAACAATACTTTTAGTTCTTCATCGATGGTGAAAAGGCCATGCCGCAGATGTCTGACTATCCGACTTTCTCGAATCTGAAATGACATATATGTCATAATGATATTTAAAACCCGAGACTGCGGTGAGGGAAAAACAGGAAACTTTGAAGTCAAAGTAAAAAGGCGCAGGAGAAGGTATCTACGACGCAGCTAAATCGTTTATATTCACCCTCCCTCCTTGACCACCCCCGATAAACATCATGATTAACTATCACCAGCTCGTCTGCTCACTTACTGTCTTTTCTTAAATAAAACAAAATGTTCCATATAGTTAAAAAAGTTATAAGGTTCTTTGCTAATCTTAGTCAATCATGTCCATTTGTTTAGTTATTTATATCAAAAACTATTGCCATTTTGGTGGTAACTACGCGCCTCCACAAGAATATAAAGGTGTCCAATCGGTGGCAAAACCAACAGCACGTTCGTTGTACCCATAAAACCTTTTCAGCGCAAAGAATCGCCAGACGCGCGAGTCACATCACTAAAGAATTTTATGCGTCCCTTAATTAAGCGAGGCTTGTAAATTTACTAAATAGCAGGCCTCTATGCGCCGAGAAAGTGAGGGTGAGGAGGAAACCAGAGGGCGCGGGGGGGGGGGGGGGGGGTCAGGACGCCGAGCTCTGATTGGAACGATTAGTGGGTAGACCTAATGCTAGCAGCCTTTGTCCCCACTGCACTCGCCGAACGCATGAAAACGCAAAACGCCAACGTCCGGCGTTTTTTTTTTTTTTTTTAGCTTTTGCATTTGAACACGTTCGACGAGTGCAACGGAGACAAAGGCAGCCTTTGTTTCTACTGCACTCATCACGTTAAAGCTAGTGCTGGGCGTCGATTAAAAATTTTAATCCGATTTATCCCCACCCTTTAAATGACTAATTAATCGAATAATCCGGTCGTTAATCCCCATGCATAATAGTTTAAAAAAAAAACTAAAAAGTAACCGTTTGGCCTCTGCTGAATGTGTAAAAAACGGCGCAGTACAATTTCGAATTTAGAAGCAACCTTTACAGGTGGTCGAGAACAGTCAAAAGACACCCACACTCACAAATTATTATTTCAGCCGCATAAGCAGAGATTCGTTGGTATACCCTGGCAATAGCGAACTCATTTGATCGTTCAAAACAGTCTCTAAAACATCCATTGAGTCAAAACATCCATTCGTGGATGTTTTGTCTCGATTGATGTTCTGACTCGATAGATTTTTTACTCCATGGATGTTTAGACTCGGATGGATGTTTTGACTCGATGGATGTGTTGACTCCATGGATGTTTAGACTCGGATGGATGTTCTGACTCGATGGATGTTCTATCGTTTTTTGCCTGAAAGGTTCAAAAGGGAGATGTCGCACCCTTTTAATCCACCTTGCGACGTCACCGTTCTGTTTGCAACTTGACCGCAGGCTTAGCTCGTCGCGTTTGGTGTTGAGGGCCTTGGCGAAATGGAACTCACAACCACGCACCTAAAACAAATATAGCATTCTTTATGCTATAAGCCTTACTTCCTATGTGAGTTAAGTATCAGATTGAAGCCAATGCTGGTAGATTCGGAAGTAAAACGTAGATCAAACGTAAGAAAATAAGCAGTTAAACGGTTATGACAGCAATTTGACAAGTTGTTAAGAAAACAAAATGTATGGCAGTAAGCTGAAGTGGCTGTCGCTTCGAATGATGACAGCCACTGATGATGTATTTCCTTTGACGATCCAAGTAAAACATTGACCATTATGTTTCAATAAAGTGGTACTTTGAGGTCTTCCTTAAAAAGCTGACGTATTTTTCGCCTTTTTTATAGAGAAAGGTTGTGGCCGCTCGGGTGAAAGTGATTCTACATCTCGTTATAGTCTATAGATTCATTCTCAGAAAAAGGATAATCCCCCTCGTAAAAAGAAAAAAACCTGATTTTCTTTTCATCTATCTCAGTTACTGACACACCCGCGAAAAAGAAAATCCAGATAACTTGCTATCTAGTGCGCTAATTGATAAAAATGCAGTAGGAACTAAAACGTTATAAGAATTTTCTTCAAATATTCAGAAAATGAGCAGAAAAATATTCTAGAATACGGGAGAGTTGAACAAAACGGACGGACGGATGGGACCATTTAATATAATGAAAACGCTTACTCACACGTGGTGTTCCTGCTGCCGTGCCAAAGACCTGTTTCGTTGCTTGTATGGCCGCCAACTCAAAATCGAATATCCACGTGGCAGTAGTGGAGAGCGTTTCGACATTTCCAAACTTCCGCTCCATGGCATCCTTGACCACCTTGAGGAAGGTCTCGTAGGCACGGGTGTCGCACGACTGCATAAGCGCGTAGACAACTAGTCGGGCTTCCCCCTTGACGACAGCGTGAAGTGTATACAACTGTCCAGGGTTATGAAATTCCATGGGGTTGTATTTGTAGTTACCGTCGCCCAACACGTACTGAACGTCACAGAGCGCGTCCATGTCCTTCTCGGCAAAGAAGACCAGCATTATCTGTGCTTCCGTCTTGTCTTCAAACGGATGAATGCGATGCCCATCCTTGGTTGTTTGAAGTTCTGGGAAGATAGTGTCCAAGCTGTTGCCTCTGATGACGTTGAAGTGCCTGTTCCTTGATAACGCTCTGCGTTTAGAAGCATAGCCATAATGGGTGCTGAGTTCAGACTTGATTGCATCTCGAATTTCAGAAGAGTGATCTTCGAAACTCTCGTCGACAAAACAGACAGCGTCGTCAAAGGCCTGTCGGGGTCTTTCTCTGTTTTCACAGATTTGCGTTGCTACTTCCAGCATATACCTCTTCGCAGGCACGTAACCAGGATTTTGTTTCGGGGGGGGGCCGCCCATGACAAAATGCTGTATGAGGGGGAGGGGGGAGAGGAGGTCCCAGCAAAATCAAAGATTTCGGGGGGGGGGGAGGGGGCCCGGGCCCCATGGCCCCCCCCCCCGCCCCCCCTGGATACGTGCCTGCCTCTTCGCGAGCATTTTCCCAACAAACAGCGGATTTCCTGACCTGCAGCTATGGGGCGTAGTTGGGTTGTCGGGGTCAGTGATCATGACTCCATTCCGCAATGTCAGATGGGCAGTCGGGCTCTTCTCATCTGTCCAAGCCGACTCTTGAGGTTGAAACAGCAACAGTAAACGATGTCCGGATTCTTCGGATTTGTAGCCTTGTAGGAAAACTCGAAAACAACATTGTCCCACTTGTTGCTTTTAAACTGGATTACCGGCCACTTCGAGCGATGACTGGACGGCACAAATACCGGTGTTCCGAAGTTTTGCTCCATAAAGCCAGTCTTCTCAGGGATTAGCACTTCGATTAAAAATTTCCTTGCCTGAAATATTTAGGAAATCGAAATACCTTGACCAATTGCTGCTTTCAACGCTGAACGTAGCAAGTTGTTGCTGACGGGAGCACCTCTTCACTGGAATCGATTACGGAACGAAAACTTGCAGGCATTTATATGTAGTCGTTAAAGTTAATTAGTCATCTTTGAACCGGAAAACCTTGATCCAGTTCGGACTTGAACAAAAGCATCACAAAACAACCAAGTCACCAAACTCCTGTTCCCCGAACTTCCGTTCTGGTACGCGCGTTATCTCAATTATCTTTGAGGTCGCCGGCTTCCTAAAGGGATGTACCTACGTCTTCTTACACACTCCCCTGTCACCAAGATCGTGCTGTCACCCTGTCGCTTCCCTTTCTCAATATTTTCAAGATTAAGGTCAGCGGGTTCAACAAGTGTTCGAGGGATTTCAGGAAATCCCCCTCCCACCGAAGGTTAAAGGGGCCCTGCAATCATATTTAAGCGTCTACCATTTTTGCGGTTTCCACGTCTCTTGGGGTTCGGGCAAGCCAGCGGGCACGGAGAGAGTAACTAAATATCAGTGCGTCATATTTTAACTGGACGACGCGGAAACCTCCTCCACCGACGAGGGCGACCCGCGGTACTGAAAGCGCGCAAAATGTGACGTTTTTGGTCCTGGGCTTACTACTGGTCAGAGCCGCTAAAAGCTTTCTTTTTAGTCGAGATACAAAATATAAGTGGTGCGAACCGTTTCAATTATGTATGAGAGTAGTTTTTGTTCAGTATTTTAGATCAGAAAAGAAACAAATGCAGTTTATAAAGTACGGAAACAAGAAATGACCCGTCGACATACCTGCCACCAAGCGGCGGAAAAAGCGGCGCATATTAGAAAGGGCTAGTGGGATGAGGCGCGAACGAACGGCGAGCGTAGAAAGGTCCCGGAGCGTAGAAAGGCCATTTGGCGGTATGGCAGCGCGAAGTGGCTCCCGTTCTGTAGTGATCTTTACCCCGTGTTTGCTGTCGTGTGTGGCCAATGAAGTTTTATGCCGAAATAGTCTTTAATCGCGCAGCAAATGCAATGCAAGCCGCCCTGGCCACCCGCTTCTTACTGACTATCCAACACACGCTTTAGTGGCGCCCTCTCGAGCCGTCGACACGGAGTGCGGCAGCCGTGAGCGCTCGATTAGCTCACTATCCCTCCTCTAGTTCACGGCCACTCAAGCCAGGACCTACGACGTCATGAAGGAGGTTATTTTTTGCTTGTTTTTTGTAATTCTAATTTGCCTATAACTTTTAAAATAAAGCGAATTTGGCGAAAAGAAAAATTTCATTAAGTTACTACGTTCAGTGCGCTTAGGTTCGGTGCAAATTAAAAACCAGTAAAATAGTCATTGCAGGGCCCCTTTAAGCCGGATGTCACCAACAGTGACACGGGCAAAACCCTTGCAAGCCTTTGGCACTTCGAACACACAGATGGCAACACTCCCCAAAACTGACATCACGAAGAGGGAAAAATACGCCGCTTTACAATGCTAATTTTGACCTCGAACGTCCAAATATACTCAGTGACAAAAATAAAACACGAAAACGAGGGGCCCTACATCCAGGACACTAACCAAGGTGGTTGATCAAGTGTATCCCCAAAACTGGCACTTGGCAAAATTCGCAGCCTCGAGCCGGCAAAAATTCATGTATATTAGTTGTTTTTTTTTTCTTTTCAATTCAAATAATAATGTTTTGAATCAGATGGATGTTCTGACTCAATAGATGTTTCGACTAGGATGAATGTTCTGACTCGATGGATGCTTTGACTCAATGGATGTTTCGACTTGGATGAATGTCTTGACTCGTTAGATGTTCTGACTCTATCACGTCACCTCTTGGACGTTTTGACTCGATGGGTGTTCTGACCCAATGGATGTTCTGGCCATAAGCATTAAACGGACTCTCGCACGGCGTTGAAGTGGCTGGGACACGCATAACCTTCTCCACCCGTTTGGAGTTACAAACCTCGTCCCTACAGTTTCCTTTAGGTCGAAATTTCTCCTAAAGTTTAACTTCATACTGGAGTACTCGTCCACGTCTGCGTGGTAAAAACGTTAAATTTTACTTCTTTTGCGATATAATCTATTAATTGGTTTAAAAAATTAATCGCGATTGAAGCATTAATCGATTAATCGGTAGGTTAATCAACCAAATGCCCAGCCCTAGTTATAACGCGGAACGCAAGCGTCTGGCGT
Source organism: Ixodes persulcatus (assembly GCA_013358835.2). Lineage (NCBI taxonomy): Eukaryota > Metazoa > Arthropoda > Arachnida > Ixodida > Ixodidae > Ixodes > Ixodes persulcatus. The sequence continues at coordinate 1,238,023 of JABSTQ010011216.1, forward strand.
TTGGCTGTCGTATTCGAAAGCGTTCGATGAGTGCAGTGCAGACAAAGACAGCTAGCTTTAGGTCTACCATACTATGGGGTGAGATTGAATCTAGAATATATCCCTGAGTTCTGCACCGTGAACCGTCGCTCCACGCGCTCCGAGCAGCGGTGCACTAACACAATCGGTCCCCGATCCCCCTGATTCTCTTCTTTATCATATGTGTTGATCAAGATGGCAATCTTGAAATCTGACCGGCCAAAAAGAAATCGCCACAACACGCATCCTTATACGTATGCAAGATTTCATCCTCGTATATTACCTCCCTTCATTAGTGCGTTTCCTTAACACAATGATAGGAATGAGGCGTCGATGAAACCGAAATCTGGTATACACCATACATCCGGGTGCTGAACTCCATTCGCACGGGAATACCTATATACGTAGACGGCCTAATGGTATATCTTAGTGCGCACGCCCCGGCGCCATCAATTGTAGTGTTTAGGCTGGATGCCAAGTGCCGTGCATCCGTGACCAAATGGAGCCATCCACGCCTTACGACACGGAAGCAACACCGTGTAAAGCGCGTGAAGAATCCTCGGGCTGAAATTACCCCTCGAGAGGCGCAGGGAAACAACGCCGGCGGTCTCGGCTGGTTAGAAACGCATTAGCTATACGTTACGTTAGTACGCCCCGTCTGGACGTCACGCTACCAGGTCTTCTCGGAGCTATATTATTCGGGAAAATATATAAATGTATAGCGCATATTAGTTGAACATTTGGTGCGAGTACCATTGTAGAAGCCTTCCTTAAGGCTTCTACCATGGGGTTTAAGGAGGAATACCCTTCAAAACCAAAAGCTTGAGTTTTTTTGCTTGTGGGCCGTGAGAATTATAGTTCGGGTTTCGTGTTTTCTGTAAATATTGATAAACCCCGCAAACTTAACGCCGGGCCGGCTTTGGCAAAATCTGGGGAAACCAAGAAAGAAAAAAAACAACGAAATGCAGCTGTTTGTAAATTAATAAGAAAAATCCAATCTTTACGCGAAGAAAATTTTAATTTACAGCTCCTCTGTTGACCTGGAATACAGCGCCCACTGAAATGTCCCCAAGGCTGCAATTCTGATACGAAATAAGGCCACATATCTTATTTCGTTTCCTTCTCTAATCGATACGAGGAAGTTCTCTAAGAATTGAGGTCTCGAGTATTTTTTTCAGAAAGTTAAAAAATCCCATGTTCTTGCTATTTTCTTCAACATAAGCCACCCATAGATCCCGACTTCTTTTTTCTTTTTCTTTTTTTTTTTTTGCCCCACACAAAAAACATAACAGAAAACATTAAAAAAAACTAAATCTACAAAAATATAAGCGCAAAAGAAAAATAATCAGAAACAAAAACGCGGAACTCTACAGTTATAGAGTGGAACTGGGAAGGTATACTGTTTACATAGGCTGTTTTCATACGCTGTGTTCAATCCGAACAACAAAGTTAATATTTTCTTTTCTTTTTGAACGCTCAGATTTTACCTTCTTTTTGCAACAAGCGTTGCAACCCTATAGCAGTAAGAAATATGGAGCGTCTAAACTTTCCCGCAAAGCACTTGGGACAACCAATCGCTGCAAGCTACGGAGAGCGACCTCGGCGAATTAAGAAGTCAATATTTTTGTTTAGACCTAAAAAAAATGGGCTGTGACACTGGGCTCAAAGTTTCCCCATGTTCAGTGTAAAATAGAAGAAGAAAAAAAAAAGACGCACGGTTTGTTTGGGTAGAAACATATTTGAAGTCTCGTCATTCGCCGAGGTTTCCTCCGTAGTTTGCAGCGATTGGCTTTCCCAAGTGCTGCACGAGAAAGTATAGACGCTCCCGATTTTTCTTTTAAGTGCACTGATGGCTAGATATTTTAAAGAAAATTGGAAGACTTACATAAAATTTGGATGTTAACTGAACGCGCACTGTATTCTCTAATGCCGTATACCTGATCGGTTGCCGATTACCTAAAAAAATGAAAGACGTTTATAATCTCCTGTAATGCCAAATTAGAGCGCAGCTCTTGAGGAGGAGGGTGGGAAGTTACGGAGAGGAGGCTATGCCTCTCCACTCTCCTCCGATTTAGGGGAAGGTTTCCGCTCAATTTAGCGGGGAAATTTTTCCGCTAAATTTAGAGGGGAATTTTTTCCGCAAAATTCGGCGGGAAAGTTTTCTGATAAATTTGGTGGGGAAATGTTTCCGCTAAATTTAGCAGAGAATGTTTTCCGCTACATTTGACGGGAAAAAATTTCCGCTAAATCTAGCGGGGAACTTTTTCCGCTTAATTTAGCGGAAAAACTTTTCCCCTGAATTTAGCGGGGAAATTTTTTCGCTAAATTTAGCGGGGAAAATTTTCCGCTGAATTTAGCGGGGAAATTTACCCATGATGCACCGCGCGGGTACGCCGACGGCGACGACGACGGCACGGCGACGGCGACGCCGCTCAAGCTGGAAACGGGCGCCTGCTCTAAAAAAAAAAAAAAAAAAAAAAAAAAAAAAAAAAAAAAAACATTTAAGCTACTGTGCATATTGAGGAAGTTGGAAAACTTAGGTAACTATATATCTTTTGTTTTAGTTTTCGCGCTGAAAGTTGTCAAAATTTCCTTTGTGAATTTCAAAATGGTACAGTACAATAAATATTTTTCTTTGTAAGCTGCGGCTTATTAGCGAAAATTCTATTTTGTCAATTCCCCTTGAATGCCGGGGACATCTAAGGGTCGGTTTAAGACAACTCGACTTATATTGATCTCCTTTTTTCCTATGGAAATCAAAAAAGCGTAAGAAACCAGTTTTTATGTTCTGGGTTCTAATGATTAAGCCAGATTTTGTTTCCCCTAAAACTTGTTTCTTCTATTGAGCAAAGACTGCCTCCTCTGAGGGCTGTGTATTTCCATTTATATGATGTCCCTGAAACAAACTGCTGTTTTTAGATACATGGTCGGTAAAATTGCGAGCTGGTCCGGTGGAATTTCACTACATTACCTAAATGACGGAGCCCCTAGCATGTTGAGTTTGTATAGGTACGCTCGCTGCGCGCGCACTGGCATTTGCAAAAACAAAATTTAAAATAAAAAGTCAGAAGCAAATGGCATCACTGCACGTGCATTCGTCATTAATCTTTTTTTCCTTACAGACAGGGCGAGCACGTATGGAGAAAGTACATACAAAGCAAGATGTGTCTTGACCCTTGCTTGTGTTTTGTTTTTTAGTAACTGAACAGTCTACAGAGGTTTGTTTATGTATATAGCTACTATTTTAATGGGCGAATAAACTTTTGACGCTCGAAATCATTCATAAACTTTCACGATACTACATTTTGCATTCAATGGTCCGAGTTCAGTGATAATTTTCACTTTAACCACAAAAATGTTTCGATAGGCGTCTTATTTTTGTTCACGGTTTTGTATGTTGCCATTACTGGGGCTTGACTAACACAGTTTTACACAACTTCTGTTGTGTAAAACTGTGATTTACACGGCGACAGAAAACACGGTGACAGAGAGATAACCGTGAATATGATAATTTGAAGACGCGGTGACAGAAGTGATTTACAGAGAGATAATCGTGAATATGATATTTTGCCGAGCCCATTACTCCAGCATCATAATATGTGCTGGCGCCGTGTATCTGCTGTTTTCTTACTGGTGTGTGCTGCTGCGTATGCCTCCTTGGTAACTGAGATATTCTGGCGCGTTTTATCCGCCTCAAACAATAATATTGACGATGGTTTGAGAAAAACCTTAACTTCGCAAAAGCTTCAGATGCAAACTTTGTATTACCATCATCTTCGTTCGCATCTCAGCACTCCACATGGAGGCACATCGTCGAAACACGTTTTTGTTTTTCATGTACGGTCCTTGTGAACGCCTCATCACAACGCGACAAATGCTGGAGGATTATCCTCCAGAGTCATGTCATAGTAGGGCGACCAACAAGACGCATTTATCGCATGCACATCAATATTAATAGCATTTATTTTGCGTTCGAACGTTACCAACTGGACCCAGAAGACTCTTCTTGAACAAACAGCAAACTTCCGTAATATATTGCGGAGGTTTGCTCGAGTCGCCTAACTCCAAGCCTGGTTTCTCAGCGTACACAAAAATCAGTGTTTGCCCTCAGGCTGTGCGGAGTGCAAGTTCGTCTGCTTCGTTTGCAGGGGTTGTGGTGACGTCAGAACGCCGAGCTCTGATTGGCTCTGATTGGAAGGATAGTGGGTAGACCTCAATGCTATCTGCACGGTATAGCTAGCTGCCTTGAGGTCTACCCACTATCCCTCCAATCAATGCCGATCAGAGCTCGGCGTTCTGACGTCAATACAACCCCTGCGGAAGAAGCATGACGAACTTTTGCTCCGCATTATCACTGACAGCTTTAAAAAAAAGGCAGATTGTGGCTTATTATTATATTCAAGCTCTCAGTGACTGTAGTCACTGACAGTAAAAAGAAAATACGCAGGGTGTGGCAAACATGATCACACTTCTTCCCCCGTGATTGGTTCTTGACCGCTCTTATCAGCAAATGCCGCAATCCCATTGGCTGCCGAGAAAATCATAAGATGCTTAAGACACGACACGCTCTGCGTTTCTTAGGGTGTCAGTGACCATGGTATTGTTCATCACAAGTGCTCCACTTAGTTGTATCGCGTAGGCGCACGCTTCTGTCGAGATCATCATACAGGCATTTCAGACTTCCAGAAACTGTCGAGCGTTTTAACTGTAATCACGAGACAATCGCGCCACCTCGTGATTCTTGTTTCTTCGCGCAGCGGCATTATTAGCAAACGGCGGCTACACCGACACTTTCAGCGCGAAATATGACCGTCTTTTGTTTCGACGTATTCTAGCTTTCCGTCGCTCCTTTGCGCATGCATACGTGTCCTGAATGGCCAATGAGGTCGAGCGAGCAGCGAGTCACTACCTGGACTAAAATGTCGGACAGCAGCAGACGTATACGAGCCACTACAGCCAATCCAGCTCTTGAACGTATTACGTGACCACTAGCGTCGCTGAAGTTTCTCCCTGAGGTCACGTGAAGACTCACGTGGTATTGGATTGGCTCCGATGGCTGGTATAGCGTCCGCTGCAGTCCATCGTAAGGTACAACCGAGTCCAATCCAATGGGCTGTCACCGCGCAAAAACAACAAAAAATGCCCCACCAAACAAAGACGCGGCGTCAAATGTGACGCTTTCCATGGAGTCGCCTCCTCGCGGCAGGCGTCTCCCGGTCCCGACTCGTCGCAACTTCACTCCTGCTGGAGCGGATAATCGCCGCTGAAATAATAATTGCTCCGAGAGGCAAACGACTTCTTGCCGAGGAGCACCGCGCACGGCGGACATACGCACAGACGCGGGAGCGTGCGCCATCGGGGAGGCTGCATGCTTGCATGCGCGACGACAGCTGCAGAGCCAAGGGGTCCCCCCCCCCCCCCCCCCTGTCCGCCTCTCCCCGTCAATTAGGCCGATAATCGCCGAGGTGGAGACAGAAAGGCCCACGGTTGCTCCCCTCCTACGTGATCTTCGGTGGCCCGGCTCTCTTCTTCATGGGAAGACGCGAAGAGCGTGATCTTCTGGGGAAGCAGTCTCGGATGGAGGCACGCCATTTGCGAAACACGAGTCCACGCTGTGTAGTCGTTAGATTACGGAAAAAAAAAAAAAAAAAAAAACTAATGAAACAAGGGCATTAACAGAAACTTTCTTTCCTGGTATAAGCTATCCTATCATTGGGAATAATCCAACTATCAAGTTGTCATTGACTTGTCAAGAGCCCATATTGCCCCATGTTATGCTCTGTTAATCGAATGTATGAAACTATGAACATAAACTTTCCTTCATTGTGGACGCTGTCCTAGTATATTCTACTATTGTGTATTTTCCAACCATCAACCTGCCATGAACGGGTTAATCGCTCAAAGACCTGACGATGATATGCTCTCTTAATCGAATTTGTGAACGCGAGAAGCCTTCCTTCTCTGTGGAAACTATTCTATAATATATTACTAGCGTTGATTCGCCAACATTCAACTTGGCATTAACTTGCAAAAGCTGAAATTCGCACTGGTGTCATGCGCCAAAATAGTAAAAAAAAAATGCACGTCCAAATATTTGATTAGCGGATCGCAGGAAACCGGGGACTGTCACTCAGTAGAATTTGTCTCATTTTCATTTTCACGCTTGTGGTGCTTTTCAGCACCACAAGCGTGGCGGCTGAGTACCTCAATAATGTGACCACAATAACCCGCGCTATGAAGAAGTTAACTAGACCAAACAATTGATGTGGTCACCATAATGATATCGCCAGGAAGCGCGGCGAACGCGCATTGGAGACGAATGAGACATTAGGTCTTCTGAGTCGATCTCCCTTTGTGTTCCTCCTGTCCGTTCCACGTGAAATGCAACCTGTCTCGTTAGAATGCAACGGAACGTTGCTTATCTATCTTGGAGCATATGTGCGGGCTTCAGAGAAAACCAGCTTTGTGCCTCTTGAAAATGCACTCGATCCTTCTGTCTACGAAGCGCCATTTCATTAATAGAGGCACGTCCCTGAAGAGCCTGGTACATCATGTTTACAGCAAATTTAATAAATCTTCAGCTCACTATTTGCCAAGGGTATCCCTATGCGTCTGACTCGTTCGATTGCTTTCGGTCTCTTGTCTTTCTCGCCTTAACGACTCAGAGCCATCTGCTCAACTCGTTATGTGATTTCCGTTCCCATTGTGTGGTACAGATCGTTAAAAAAGGACAGCTGTATGGAGGCGTACAAACTGCCGCGGAAGATAATCAGCGAGTGTCAAAACTCCTCCAATGCCGGCACGATGTAACAACGACAAGGAATGTTATTTTTGTTATGTTTTAATAATGTCTATACTCGAATTTATTAACCCTTAACCACATTACATGGTTTTTTTATCTGCAGAATTTTGTTATATGGTGCGATTGAAATCTGGAAAGTCAGTTTTGTCTAACTTCAATAGTAACGTGAGACACGGAACGACAAAAAACGGACAAAACAAGTCTCAAACACAGCTTTTAGTTTATTTGAACAACGAACGCTATTATGTATACGTCAAGACCGTCACCCAGACTTGTACCGTACGCATTACAAGTAATCAAATTACTTGTAATCGATTACTTTTTGGAGTAATTTGTAATCAGGTGATTACTTTTATTAGGCAGTAATCACAAGAGTAATCTGATTACTTTTTGAAGTAATGAAATTACTTGTAACCGTTACTATTTTTCCACGGGACCCCCTCCCCCCCCCCCCCCCCCCCCCGGCACACGCCTTTTTTTCTCAAATGACAAAAATAAAATTTGCTTTTTTTTTCGAACGGAAAAAAGAAAGATTTTTGCGGAGCTGTAGGAAACGAGGTCAATCCCTTTCTATGTACAGTTTCTGTGGAATGTCCTTTTTTTTTTCCCAGCTGGGACTGGGAGTGGGAAGCCCCAGGGAAGCCACAGTGCGTGACAAAGCCATTCAGGGTGAAGTTTGAGGGAGCAGAATGTAGCTTTGTAAGTCCTTCGTTCAAACTAGCCCCCTCACGCGCACATACACAGAAATAAAAAAATAAAAAAATCCTTCTTAGGGTACCTACTCGCAGCCCGTAGGAGAACCAGAACCGAAGAATGCCTAAAGCGGATGCAAAATATAACAAAGCCAGTTGAAATATTTCCCCATTTCCCCTACGTGGTCCTTGTGACAAGCAATCTTTCGAGTTGAGAAGTGGTCGGGGCGATCTCTTCCGCTAATGGATACTACACATGATCCGTTTCAAATCCTGGAGCTGCTGCTCTTTTGTATAACATGCCAGCTCATCCACATGTGAATAATAAAATGAGCGACGCAAACTTTGAGCGACAACCCTTGCTCAAGCTTAACAAGATCTAGAACCCCCTCCGCTCCCCCCCCCCCCCCCCACACACACACACACACTGGCGAACGCCCAAATCATTACACTTCTTCAAACGAATTCTATGCTTGTGTCCGCATTGTGAAGGTGCAACGACCACGAAGAGGGAACCAGTTATTCTTCTTCAATACTTGTGCAAATGTGAAATATAGGTTAGAAGTAGTTCATTGTTATGAGCGCTAAAGGTGTGTATTCACACAATAAAGTAATCGGAAAAGTAACGGTTACTTTTTAAAGTAATGTCCAATTACTTTTGCCGTCGAGTAATCAAGTAATCTAATCGAATACTTTTTAGCCAAGAGTAATAGTAATTGTAATCGATTACTTTTTTTTAGTAACGTGTACAAGACTGCCGTCACCACCAAAAGAGAAACACCTCCTTTCCACTAGGTCATCAAAAGGCGGACAATTCATCTTTTTTTTATGTTGTTTTGTAATCGTTGACGGGTTGTATCAATTTCAACAGTAGTTTAGCTGCCATCATATACAGCCCTTTTCAGGCGGGCTCTGCGTCGTCGATGAATAGAGCGCAAGCGTAAACGGACATCATAAGCTAAAATCTCATTCTTTCAAGTTTTGATATGAACTGGCGCAGAATTGATGTGCCTCTTAGTGTGTGATGCACAATAGAAACTCCAAGATAGCCGCCGTACTGTACTGACCATATTTCCTCTCTAGAGTGCTGACACAAGACGTCTCAACCTTTAGACGCAGAAAGTATATTCGGATGGTAAAAGTGTCATTTCGCATAAACCACTTGCATGGTGTAAGATGACGAAGAGCGAACTGTTAACCTGATGTGGCTCCTCTAAAATCGGGTGAGAGCAGGGGATGCGGTGACCTCAAGGCTCAAACTGTCGTGAATTGCTGATGGCACGTATAGTAACTGTTTCGCAAAGCATTGCTGTGAAGCGGAATACACAATGAACGATATTGCGGCTTTTCAATATCCTCCTCCACAGCGTCGAAAAAAACAACAACAGAAGAGAGAAGTTTATTGTTGGTACTCCTGCAAATTGACAGGAATGTCAATAAGTTGGAACTAGTCGGCGACAAGTATGAACTCAGGAGCTATAGTAGTCTGTCAAGTGCGCTCCACAAGAACATGAAGTCAAATGAAATTGCACACCGGCGACGGAATTGACCGAAGAAGAGAAACACAGTTCAATCGTTTCCTGTCGTGTGGCTCGCCACGGATTGTAGATAGCATATTTTGCGTTGTCCATTAACAGGCAGAACATGAAAGAAAGTCCTCTAGAATTAGCACACGTTTTACGAATTCTGCACAAGACAGTGGGCGTCTTAGGTTTTTTGCCGACACTATATATATATATATATATATATATATATATATATATATATATATATATATATATATATATATATATATATATATATATATATATATATATAACGAAGTGAAAAACTCACGGTGGAAAACAACAAACAGCGGAAGTTTAATCGACAGTTTCGCCGAGAGACTCGGCGAAACTGTCGATTAAACTTCCGCTGTTTGTTGTTTTCCACCGTGAGTTTTTCACTTCGTTATATATACGCCTTCGGCCCCTTGGCTCTTATGCCACCATGCCCACTATATATATATATATATATATATATATATATATATATATATATATATATATATATATATATATATATATATATATATATATATATATATATATATATGTATATACATACACTCTAAGAAAAGCCCGTGAGTCTGCTTTCCCGCACAACACTCGGAGAGCCAATCACCGCAACTTACGGAGGCAGCTCAGCGAATGACAATGCCGAAACATATGTTTAGACAAAAAACGCAGTCTGAGTTGTGACATTAAGCAATGCAAGCGGGGCGTTTTGCATTGCTTAATGTCACAACTCAGACTACGTTTTTTGGTCTAAACATATGTTTCGGCATTGTCATTCGCTGAGCTGCCTCCGTAAGTTGCGGTGATTGGCTCTCCGAGTGTTGTGCATGAAAGTAGACACACAAACATTTTTTAGAGTGTATATATATATAGACCTCCACGTTTTTAGGGAAATGCCCTAAATGTCTTTTGCGGGCATGCAGAGTGTTCATGACTTTGCTTTTCTATTAATGGCGCTCATATTACGAACGATTTTATTGGGGAACCGAAGCATTGATATTAACAACACCTCATACATGCAAAAAACAATAATCTTTCTTTTTGTCGTTTATTTCGCGGAAGCCAGGAGATACCAAGAAGCAAACATGTCACAAGACACGTTCGCTTTACGCATTAAGCAGAAGATTACACAGTTACGCCACTAGCAATTCCCTTGAACATTGATAACAAGAAACATAAATTACTCGTTTGCTGAACGCTCCATCACCGTTCAACTAGGGCTCGTGTTGATTCATTGAAGTCCCGATGACGCAACGTTGGTGTCGAATCTGTTAACTCCGCTACATCAAGGTAGGTGACGTAAACCATTCATTGCACAGGTTTTGTCTCAAGTATACACCGAGCTTTGAAACATCAATGACGATGATGACGAAAATGGTACTGATGCTGATGATCATCATGTGTTGCTCTTCCCGTCAAATCCCGCGTCCCCGTAGTTCTAGTAACCTAGCCTGTAGAGTTTTCAGATCCCCTTCACAGCAACAGCAGCCACCAATTTTCCAGCCTTCTCTCGGTAGTTTCCACTAGTCACCACTAGAACAAGCTGTAGGAAACGCCCCCTAGAGTTCGATATCCTCGCCTATTGGCAATACACCACTATCATTCCTCGAGTCTTTCTGGACAGCAATCGCTACTTCTGCGAGATCTCGACTCAAAGCAAAGTCAGGCCAGGGTTCGTCCCGCGCGTAGAGAGGGCCTATTAGCGGGATCTAATTGGAAGATGAACGTCCTGCTGGACAGTTCTCAAGACGCCGAGTTCAAGGCCATCCTTCAGGGCACCTATGGCAGATAATCTTCGCGGCCCACGCTGTTGCCGATTTCCGTCGAAGTTCACGCTCTCCCGAGGCGCCTCCGCCGTCAGTCCGACACCTGTGGCGACGCCTCGCGCCGAGAGAAGCCGCGAGCGAGCGTGCGCCATCTGGCTCTACCATTCCTTCATCGTTAGGCCTTTGTTTCGCAAAGGACGAGGGAGGTGGGCCCGCTGGTTAGGAAGCGCGCCCAGGTTTGTTTCTCTAATGGCAGAGGCGGGTGTTGTTTGCTTTGGGCCGTCTGGACGCACACACACACACGTATGTGCAGTCACGCTTGCCCCGGCACACGGAAATCTACGTATGTGCATCGTGGACGTCGAAGCCTGGAGGAAACAAATATTAAAATAAACTAATAAAAAGATCCCCACTTTTGCTGACACATGTTTCGGTCCCGAGACTGGTCCTGTGTGGATCTGTGTACATACGTCCGTCCCTTCGTCTAACCGAGGGGCGCAGCCGTCATTAGGGGCTGCCACGTGATGATAGGGCAGGGCCTTCTTTTCCTGTTGGGTTAGACAAAAAGCCTACGGAACGAGGAGGTATGTGTGCGAATAGGTTCGGGTGATGGCACTCGGAGAGGACGATTCGATCTCTTGGGAGGGGCTTCCGGACGTGGAGCCTGTGGTTAGAAAACCAGGTTCTCCATTGTTGATCCAGTGGGCAGGGCTTTCCCAATACGCTCCTGGAACAGTCGAACGCAAACGAGGGCAGCTGCGTGTGCGCCTGAGTTTCGGTTCGCGTGAGCAGCCGCAACTCAGACGTGACATTAAGCAGCGACGATATGTCCGTGGATAACTGTGTTTCAGGGGAAGGACCTGGTGGTACTCGGGCTCCTTGGGGTGCATGCTGTGAGAGGTAATGACCATAGCCCGGTACAAAACAAAGTTACGCGAGGTCTCTAACGGGCGGTAGAAAGTCAACGGGAATACTATTGATAAAACTACTGAAACGACCGGGAAAGTTTTTTTTTTTTGTTGTTTTTGTTTTTGTTAGTGGATTACAGTGATGGCGGTAATACAATGGCATCTGTGTACGTAAGCGGAAAAAGTCGAACCACACACCACCCCGGGCAAGGAGCATAAAATATAATTGATATAACTCTGACCAGCGTTAACTATGCTTTTCTATGTGGGCGTTTAATGGCCACACGAATAAAATACGTATGTGCGAAAGTTTTCATCACGCAACAACATTGCCATAGAAGACAAAAGACTCGACTATAATAAAGTTAGAGATGCCAATCTTGACGAAATTTAAAAGCAAAAAAAAAAAGAAATCAAACACAACACGTGTTATGGAGGTAAGTAAACTTAGCTCCAAGAAACATGAACGAAATGAAACAACAGAAGTAGTAATATTTACAGAAATTGCGCATTGTGCGGTTTTACTGCGAAACTTCATAAATATCAGCGTACAATAAGACTTTTTATGCATGATTCAATCTGTCACAGATTTGACCCTACATATTCCTCAATTCTATTATTCCAAGAACGGCCCCCTTTCTCCTTTTTTTTGTATTTTCAGCTTTCATGTTTTACACTTTGACGCCTATGTCTTCAATCCTCTTCTTTGGTAGCCCTATATCTCCACCAGTTCTCTTGGTGAAATTCTTCGTCCACAGAAATACCGCATTTTTTTTAATTCTATTCCGCGCCCGGTGTATAAGCATGATATAGGGATGGGCAAATTTGGGGCTAAAAATAAACGTTTTTGTTTAGACACCCGGTGCACAGTCCGCCAATCCGCACGCAGTACATAGTTCACTCCTGGTGCTTATTCGATACGAAAGTTTTCTATACACAGCACACCCTGCTTTCTTATCTAAAAAAAAAAACTCTCTTAATCACAAAATTTGTCTTGTGTTGTGATAATAAACTGTATTGAAAAACAAAATTTCTGCATGGTAAGCTTCTGTAGATATTCTGCACCGCGTAAAATTTAAACTTTTGAACGTGTACAGTTTGCGGATTATATAGTCCAAAAAAATACGGTTCCTCTTATGTTCCTTCATACTGTGTTATTCTGCTGGGTTTATGATTAAACTTTTGCGTCCCTTTCTTCATTCGTTTGACTTCAATTCGTTTCTTTCTTTTTTATGCCTTATTTTATTCTTCGAGTTCTTCATTTCAAACCTTCTAATTCTTGGAAAAACACCATCCCTCCCCTATTTTCGCTCTTCCCGACCTTCTCTAGAGCGTTTTGTTTCCTTACAAGGGGCGATAATGTAGACTTCGAAGCGAAATCTTAAATTTCTGAAGTATACACAATGTGAACCAATGTCGTCACATCAAGACGGACCTGCCTCACGTTACTTGTCTAGACCAGGGTCTGCAAACCCCGGCCTGCAGGCCAGATCCGGCCCGCATAGGCGTTCCGGCCTGCCCTCGGATAGTCGCGGTAACTTCCCAGTGAAGCCCGGCCCCCGGCCCGCTGCAAACCAAAGCAAAAAATAAACGCTCGTAAAAAAAATTTAAAAAAAAATCGGAGCAGCGACACGTTTAAAAAGTGCAAACGAACATATCAAGAAAGCATAAGAAAAAATTGTAGTGTTCTCCAAATTTTCGAATAGTAGTTTCGAATAATAGGTTATTATTCGAAACTACTATCCGAAAAAAAAAAATATGAATGTCAGAGTTCATCTCGAAGCGAATATCAAATAGCGTATTAACGCATTTTCGAAGTGTTGACCGCGGCTGGTTAGCCTCGTTGAGCGCGCTTCTTCCCGAGCACCGGTGCACCGCGGAAAAGCAACACCTACAAAGCTTGCTTCCGCCAGGCTTCCGCGGGTGTGGCTTTTCTGCAGTGCACTGGTGCTCGGTAGGAAGCACGCTCAACGGGGCTAACCCGCCGCGATCAACACTTAGAAAAGTGACAAATATTGCAAAATCCCCACTTTCAAAGCGGGATGGTTCACGCGTACGCGTAATTTGAGTAAAAAAAAAATATATTTTTTAATGTCAGTATTTACACTAAAGTATTTTTTTTTTTAAATTAAACTGGCTATTATGCGAGAGTATATTTTAGGCCGAGATGTCCCGACAAGCTACGTTCATCATTCAAGATTGTATTGTTTTTATATTATCAAATTTTATATTTAATAAAAAATGTTTGTATATAGCAAGAAGATTTATAAATCCCCTCGATTAGGTATAGCTGGGCATCTCCGTAGGTTTAATTTTATGTCAAATGCATCGTTGACTTGCCATTTCCATGTAGACGGAGGACTCTGAGGCCACGGTTCATAAATATAGCTTGGTTACAATGAACTTACCCTAAATATGGACAAGTGGAAGCTTGGGAACAACCTTTACGAGTTCAGGTTGGTTTTCGTTTATGCATGGTGCTGTAGTGAAAAGCTTGGAAAAAATATTCGATTCAAAAATATTTGACCAACACCACTATTTGCTTCGAATTCGCTTCAAATTGAAAATCCACTATTCGCACGTGCCTAGAAAACTGCATCAAAACGCCGGTTCTCTCGGAATATTATTTATTATACACTGTCATCACTAGACTTACTATTCGTATAGCTCCCTGCTTCATATCTGCGTAACTATGAAAATAATCCCATTGCATTCTCATGCATATTAACCATAGTGGTCTGATCTAATCTACGATTTTCGTTAGACTTCTGACCAGTGTGAATATGCCAAAGTTCCTATGCGCTTTGATTTATGTCTGGTGAGTTCTCGCGGTCACAATAATTTCGTAATGTCATACTAGTAAAATATTTCGCTTAAAAATGAAGTATACGTATTTGCCTCCCACGCATTTCGTTTAGAAGTTTTGTTCTAATTTATATTTCCGTACTTAAATGCTTATTTAGGCTTATTTATTTAGCATTTCCTCGTTTATATTGCCTTACCTAGTTTCCGGCCCTCGAAACTAAAGCAGCGCTCCAAACCGGTCCCCTAGCCAAATGTTCGGAAACAGTCTCCGAACGTTTTGGCTTGTGGGCCGCTGGCTCCTGGTCTAGACATTAAGCGTTGCACTTGTATTTGCCCGTGTTTGTTATTGTGTTGTTCGAAAGTCCATTATGTAAGAACATCAGAACTGCGTTGGTTATTTGATTGGGTGACCTAGAATCAGTAAAAAGAAACAAAATACAAAGATTCCCGCTCATGTCGATCTTGACAACAAGTGAAATTCAGTGCCACGACCCGAGAGCGGAGCTGTACATCACAAAATGTCCCTTTCGCATTTCGCCATTTCTCATTTCACTCGATTCTCATTTGAACCTTCTATAGTTTAAACTTTCTCAAAACTTTAAAAAGACTATTTTCGTGTCCCAAAGAAAGGAGGGCTCATCATAACGAAACAGAGACCAAAAGCGTCCACTCTCACCACTCACGTTCACTATATACTTGGATATCTTCTTTGCAACAGAAGCCATCGTGTTCTACAATATTTATGTCTGGTAAACAAAACAGAGTGATTGTGAGTCTAATATAAAGCGGGAATAAATTATCGCCTCGAATTCGTACATATAGACCCCTTCTTAATTGATTTCAGGTTGGATATTTCGAAAAGCTCTCTTTCCAGAATCATCAATCACGATGTTGGCTTCACCGTTCACGTGACCAGGGAATTATATTAGCGGATCGGCTCTTCATTCGTATCACGATGTTAATGACGTACATAAAATCTCATTATTACTATTTTTTTCACCAGCCACAAGGAACACACAATAAGCTTCACGAGCGTCTTTCGTGAAGTGTTTCTTTGTGTGGATGTGATTTGATGGTTGTCCTTTGTGCGCTGTGAAGTATTAACATGACGAAAATAATCCCTGGAGAAGGGGAACAAGAGGGTCAAAGGACAAACACAAATCTCCAAACACAGCTAGGTGACTGGTGCGCGACTGAAAAAATCCGCCTGGTCCGGGTATTGAACCCGGGACCTCTCCATTACAGGTGGAGAGGTCCCGGGTTCGATACCCGGACCAGGCGGATTTTTTCAGTCGCGCACCAGTCACCTAGCTGTGTTTGGAGATTTGTGTTTGTCCTTTGACCCTCTTGTTCCCCTTCTCCAGGGATTATTTTCGTCATTCTTGTCCAGCTCGCTTGCACCTTTGCATTTAATTGCATTATAATTATTAACATGATTCACCAACTCGCCCAAGCTGAAGTATTGACCGAGCGTCTCTCGCCAGATTCCCGTCTGGCAGGGGCAAGCTTTTGTCCCAGTTACTTCGTCCTTTGTCCTTACTACTCTATTTGGTTCACACTGTTGCAGATACTCTGTACGGCAGCTATACTCAGCAATACGCATTCCAACCATTCGCCTTTCTAAGCTAACCTTTTAGCCTTCCCCTCATTTTTTTTTTTATTTCCCTATATATCTCGGCAACACTAACTTAAACCATGCAGTACGCTGTATTTCATAAAAAATCCGTTTTTTTTTTTTTTTTACGCAAATAAGATTTAGACGACTTGAGTGTCTAAGCGACTAAGCTGTGCGCTCAGCATACTGTGCATAAGATACCGTGTTAATCAGCATTCATTCTTCTTAACGTTAGTATATTTATTTGTATTCTTTCAATGCAAGCTCTTTTATAGCTTTCCAAAATAACAAGGAGGGTCATATAAAATGTATATTCGAAATTATATTGCATGAGAGGCCGGAAAAGGGTGGAAGGAGTGGGAAAAAATAGCTTAGACCCCCAACCGCTGAATATGCCCTCTGCATTCACATCCTCCTGAATGTTCAGGGGGCAAGGAAAACCCGTTTAATATATTTCTTTTGAACCTCTTAATCTAACTACGCTTTTACGTAATTAAGCGTTGTTCATGACTAAGCCTTTTAATACTGGGAGAGTTCTCATCGTCACTGCAAAGGCGTGGCGTTGTTGCCTACATCACCATGTGGTGATATTTCCGTATTTCCTAAATCACCTGTTGACGTTACGAAATTTCCTTCTAATGATAGTGATTGTAAGGGTTGATGCTTTAATAAACCGGAGAACCAGCACCAAGTAACAACCCCAAGCTGATTCGCAGGTTCCATAAAACCATTCAGTCTGAAGGTCTTTGAAATGTCCTGAAACAAAGACCTTAAACCATTAATCTTCCTATATTCGATGATAGATTACCCAATGCATCTTTTCATCTTTCAGGGCAAACAGCGGCACACCTTGCCACCAGCGGTGCCTCCCTTGACTTCCGTGCTGGTTGTTGGTACCGTGCCAACCCCGGCAGAGTCCGTCCGCAAGGCCAAGCCGCGTACGTTGCCCGCTTTGAGCCGCCGCGTGGGACGGCAGCCAATTAGCAAACACGACGCTAATGAACCGCGTCCGCGGTGGCCCCCCGTGGGGGGTCCGCAGGCACACGTCCCGCGCAAAAGTCCCACGCATCTGGGTGACATTTCACGCTTCGGGACAGAAGCGCAACTCGCTCCCGTATTGAAGAAGCACCACCGCCACGTTAGGCCCAGCTAAGCCTTAAAGGGCGGCCGCGTAGTACTTCCATGTATCAAGGAGACCTACAACGCTGCTGGCAGCAGGAAGGCACCACGGTGAACGGTCTCACCGTGACGACCTTCGCTTCCTTCTCTACACTCCAGTTCACTTTACGATGGACTGTGGAGGACGCTACCAGCTATCGAATCCATTCCAATGCCGCGTGGATATCACGTGACCTTCGAGAGGGGCCACAGCGAGGCGCGGGGCGTGTAGTCACGTGATACATTCAGAGCACTGTATTGGCTGGGATGGCTCGTCGCGCCCGCTACGGTTCATCATAAGTTGAGACAGAGGATAATCTTGCCGCCTGCTCAGTCCTGACATGCCTGTCTCATCGTGCCCTTTATCTTCGCTTATCGTAAGTTGTGTCCGAGGAGGGGGGAATCGCGCGTACTCCGCGTGGCGAGGTTTGGAAACATCTTTCGGAGGGGGTCCATTTCCGTCCGGTTCCGATAGTAGAAGCGCCGGCGAAATCGAAGGAGGTCGGAGGTGGAGACCTGCATGCAAGCCCGCCCGGACCACCCGCGGAGGCAGAGCAGGACGTACGGCCGTTTGCAGCATTTTCGGGAACGCATGCTCGCGCTTCTGAAGGGAAGCCGCCGATCGCTGGAAACGTTTCGCTCTGGGCCTCTCTCTCGTTCTCGCCACTTCCGATGGGGACTTGCGGCCATTAGTGGGTGGACGAGAGTGTGGAGAGAAGGAGAGAGAGAGACGTACGTACGTGGGTCCGCTACTCCGGCTTAGAGGAGACACGTAAGGCTGCGGCCATTTGTCACTTTCTAACGCGACAAACCCGCGAGGATGCATGGTGATTTGTGTACGGCTAAATACTTGTTCCAGGGCAGTTTACTTTACTATACGCGTCTTCACCTCAAAAAAAAAAAAAAGAAGGAAGTTTTGCGCATTGTTCATACGCCGCGCGAAGTAGTTCTTACAGGATTTGGTTGTCGGAGGAAGGAGCGATGCTATTTGCGTTTGAAGTGTGTACGTCTTGATAAGGTAACATATATCTAATCTAAAATGTACCTACATATATCTTAATTATCTACATAAAAGGGAGGGGGGATTAGTAATGCTCCGCTCGGAGCCGGACTTCTTTTACTACGCTTCGTGAGGTGAAAACGAGAATAGGTAGATGTACGGGCAGCCTCTGGGGTTCATCAGATTGCGAGGGAACTCGCAGTCACATTCTACACTAACTGAAAGGATGAGAACGGCGGAAAAGAACTTCAGTTGTCCAGCCTCCAGCGCGAGCTGCCAACCTCCGATAGCGCTTCAGCGTCTCGTAAGCCTCGAGCGTGCACGCCCAGCCGAAGCACGACGGAAGGCAGCGAAAGCGTGCAAGAGCCCGGTTAGTGAGTGCAGCCATTACTACCTTTTTTACCTTTACTACTTTTTTACTAGCTATTTACTTCCTCAAACGCGCGACAGGTAGTAACTGCAGCAGCTATGTGGGGCTTCTGGGAGCCTATGGGGACGCTGTTTTGAAGACTGTCGCAAATAATTACTGTGTGTATCGTGACTTCTTAGTAAGAGATATAGTGGCGTAGGCAAGGGGGGTGGTTTGGGGGGTCTAACCACCGGCTCCCCCCCCCCCCCCCCCCCATATCATCACTTTTTTTCTTTCTTTAGTAAAGGAAGACAGTTAATGAATGTACCGAATTTTTCCAGCCAGTCCGTACCCGTGAATTGTACGGTACATCGACTACTACACGCAAAGATTAAAAAAAGCCCCCCTCCCCCCCCCCTCCGAAAATAATTCCTGGCTACGCCACTGAAGAGATACATTCCTTAGAATGAGGAACAATATTGAAGAACAATATTGGTGCGAAAGCAGCACTATATTTGTAGCATCGTTCACGGACGATGTAGTCATTGACCAACTGGCTTCTTTCAAATGATCAGTATAAAAGACGCATGGGTGGTCATTGGGGGCAGAGATTGGATTAGCGTGTCGACGCGTGTGTATTCTGCGTTTTTGTTTTTGAGCTGATTATGGTTGCCCTATAAATATACTCGGCTTACTGTTTGAAAATATTGTGCAGCCAGTGAAGGCATTCTGTTAACGCTAGTATAATCAGGCCTTATAGCCTTAATATTCACCGAGGTTTTAATAATTGTATTACGTACAGGCCCTTAAAATTAGCATCGATAATAGCTGCTCCACATTCCAGGAGTATATAGTTCTTCACGGATCGCCCGCCTTCAGCGCTCAAATTAATAGTAAGTCTGTAGTGTCATTAATTTTCTCGCAATACTTCTAAATTTTATAAGTTCTAACTTTTTTTTTTTTTGCTAATTGCACTATTATTATTTTTGTTTTTTTTCATTTCGACGAGCCAACTTTGTTTTTAAGCAGCATCTGTGCGACCAATGGTGTCATTGATTTTTCGTGAAACGTCTACCGAATATCAAAAGAAAGTCCACAAATGCCACAAGTTTTTGCTTGTAGCGTTTGACTTCATAGTGACTACCCCCTGTCGCGATGCTTCTTAGGTTGTTTTTTTTATTGATAATTGATATTTGAATTGCTCGGTGTATAGATGAAAAGTAATTCCCAGTAACTTGATTCAAGCTGATCATTTGATTTGACACAACCCCTTTTGCCACCAACATCATGTACTCTGCAAAAAAAAAAAAAAAAGAACTACAGGGTATTTCTTGTCGAGTGTACCATGGCGCCCAGGTTGTTGTTGAAAATATGATACCTTCTAATAAGATTCAGCTTGCGAAGTTATTTGCAAACGCAGTTTTTAAGTTATCCGAAAAGAAGAAAAGGCGCTGACTGCGTGGAAGTCTCATGTATACCCAACCATGAATGTACAAAAGGTAATAACTCTGTATACGTGTGGAATATTATGGTCGTGTCTACATGACAAGGCATCATGCCTTTTTTGTTTTCTGATCATGTTTTTTTTTTTTTTTAGCTTCAGTGTTATTACATGAGCTATTCGATGCAACTAAAAGTCCGGGTGTTTATTTATTTTATTGGTTCACAAAACAAAACAGAAAAACAACCAGAGACACCCAAGACGCCCATAAAAGAAAGAATATTCAGAAAAACTGCATAATCGTATTTTTTGTATACTGCTGTTTTCAGCTTCAATCAAATTCCCGTGTCAAAGAAATGGGAACACTCGCAATAAAGCACGAGTGCATTCTACGAAAGTAAACAACGAAACGAGCGTGGCAGCCAGCAACCTCGTGCATCATATGCAGGCACGTTGTCCAGAATCGATACCAGAGGCGGCTCTTGCACGGGAGCAACCTCGGAGACCGACTGCACGGCGTTCCTGCCTCAGACGGTTGGCGCCTTTACGCCTTGTGCGTGCCAACATCTTCACAATTACCACGTCAGCACGGCGCCTATCCCAGGGCCGCACTTGGGCAGCTGTGAAAAGCCGTCTCCATCCCGACGCTTCCAGTGGCCTGCGCAGGGCGAGATCGGCAGGTGCGATCCGGCGACGCCGCCTGTCCCCGCTGACAGGGTCATCTTTCACGGCCTTTATTTTCCTCCCGTAGATCCAGGCGCGGAAATTGAAGCTTGACGGATGACTTCTTTCCGTCAAAGAAAGCCCCTTTCCAATCCCCCCCCCCCTCCCCCCCCCCCCCCCCCCCCCGCGAGAAGCGCGTGTACTCAGACGCCGACGTTTCCTCTTTCATATTTCGCGATCCGTCATTCACGCGTCCATGGTCGGGCCCCAGAGAAGAGAAAAAAAAGCTGGAAACGGGAGACGATGAACTTCGAGCCGCCACGCGTATTTATTTACCTCAAGTGTTTCGCGGTGAGTTTGTTTGTTGTGACGAGTCGACGCACTGTGTACTGCCGCGATACTCGCAAAGTACGCCAAGAGCGACCGAGGCCAATCCCATGACGTATAAAGGCAGGTTCGCACATTTGCGTCGACCGCGTTGTGCTGCGTTGCGTCGCGCAGCACAACGCCTCCCCATTGGCTCGTCCTGAGTGTCGCCATAGCAACAACTCGACGCAAGCATTCTAAGTGGTTGCAGTCGCACTCGAACGCAACTGTGTGAACGAGTCTTGGGGGTCACATGACCTTCTAGTGGGACGCAGCGACGCAAAGAACACGTAGTCACGTGACATGTTTTCAGCGCTGGATTGGCTGGGACGACTCGTTGCGTCCGCACTAGTAGAAGAGATTGCGTAGTATCCGCAACAGGTCGCACGCTCCGATCGTGAGATTATTTATACCTCTCGGCACAAAAACGTTACACTGGAGTCGTTGCCTTCTCATTCCTGAATGATGCGGCGCCGTCGAAACACCTCCAGCGCGACCCACAAACTTCCTTCTTTCCGCACCTTCGGCTGAGTGAGACGTCACTCTGGTAATCCAATAATAGTCTGAGCCAGAGAGCGAGATCAAACAAAACAATGAGAAGGAGAAACGGCTATGTAGGCCCGGCTGACGTGGACTGGCAACCGCCGAAAAGATTTCCCTTATCGTGTGGCTCGCTCGATTTCTAGCAGAGACTCCGAGCGCTCGAAAGAAACAAGTGAGGAAAGTCAACGCGTGACTTTTGGCTTTAGCAATGGGGCCGCGCGCAGAAGGGAGCGAGCGCACAAAACAGGAAATAAAAGAACGCTTCTCAAGCGCTGAAACGATGGACCTTGACAGCAGCAGCGGTGCTGTTCAGTCAACGGTCAATCAGAAAATGCGTGCCGTCTCCTGGTCATCGTATACGTCGTGCCATGGGAAGATCGAGAGCTGCTACCTTACCGGGACCTCTCGAAGATCCTAGGATGACTGACGCATTATCGGTGCTCGGTTGTTCAGCATACGGTGGATGTTTTGTTGTTGCGATTCGGCGTTGTCATGATGGCGAGTGTGAATACGGAGGTCACAATTCCTAAAGGTCAAAGAGCCTCATCGTCTGCAAAGCGGGGCTCTTGTTCCTTTTGTGTGCGCGAGTCTGCGATTTATTTGTTTTCAACTTACTGCGTCAGGTCGCCGAACTTTATGAAGGTGAGGATGGGCTAGGATTGGTTAGGTTAGTCTCGGTTAGGTTTTGGGGACGTTGTAACCGGTAGTAGTTTGGAAACGCCAAAAGTAACGTAGCAGCAATGAGTTGCTTTTATTTTTAGTTATGTTGTCCATTGATGAGTCCTTGTTTGTCTTGGCTCGTTTTCTTCGCACGCTTCTTGGTTTTATTTGAAGTATTTGTTTGTATTTGAGAGTGAAACTTAATTTTATTTTATATTTGGAACCAGAATGTAATTTGCGCAAATCGAGTCAAACTATTTTTTTTTCTTCAAAAGCGCTAAATGGCTATTTTTTTGCAGCTATATTTATATATATATATATTAGTTGTGTGATTTAAAGCGAAGTTTTGACCGACGTTAGAGGGGCGGTGCAAGGATATTCTCTTGAATTGTTTTTCACTTTACACGCTTAACGGCACTGATGGAACCCAAGTGTGCTCGCACGCAACCCCACTGACCAAGAAACGCCTTTGTTGCGGTGTAATTTCAAGGACAAAACCGAGAGTTTTCTTTCAATCCCTCCTTTGCCAAACTTGATGACGTAGCTTGGGGGTTGCAGTATTCCCCAGTGACGATATTTGAACGCATCTCATAGATTGGACCCGAGCATTGCGTGAGCACTCGATTTGAGCTCGTGGTAATCAATAGCTCGACAAGCATTCGGGTAGTGGCCCGTGTCCAATCGCTGCAATGGCGACAATATCCGAACCATAACAATGTCTGGAACTGAGCGCGCGTCCTGTGCTTTGCCAACCCCGCAGCGCCTGGCTATGATCAACACTGGCGGCGTATAATCGACTCCAGATAACGTGGACGCTTGTTCTGGCTGCGAACTGAAAAAGTGAACGCTGCTCTTTTTTTATTTTTTGTGACTTTTATTGCGGTGGAAAACGAACGCGTGTTTTATAGGTCATTAACGTCAGTGATTCGTTCTAAGCGGTATTTGCGCAAAGTAGAAAAATCGTTGCATCGGCCCTTTAAGGAGAATTCTGAGATCGCCGAAATATGGCGATAACTCACTCTGCCGGCTCTAAGCATCCTCGAAATCCCCAAATCATGACGATACGCGGCCGATTTCCCTATTAAAAAAGCAATCAAAAATCGCAACACACCGATTTCATCTCGCTGCGATAGGTGGAGCATGTTCAGAAACCAAGACCTGTCAGTTAATAGTAGACACGTACGTAACGCGTTACTAGTAACGAGTTACATCTACCTAGTTACTTTTTTTTTGGTAACGAGTAACGTGTTTAGTTTCTTTCCTAGGAAAGGAACGAGTAACGTATTTAGTTACTTTGAAGGCCAAGTAGCGAGTCACAGTATTTCATAACTTTTTGTGGAGTAACGGGTACAACACCGTTTAAACAGCCTCGTTTTAATTCTAACCTGAGTACGTATGTGTCTATTCAGACAAAAGCGGAGGGGCAACCCGAAAGACAAGTAAACAGTACTAAACGTTTATCGCTGAACACGTCAGTCGAACTACAGCTGGGAATGCCCCTCACCCAGAGAACAGAGTAAGGTTCGTTGGTTGAACCTTCTAAGATCGTGCACAGACCGAATGTAAACCCGGAGGTTGGCAGCGCGGGAAGGCACAGAACCCATTGTCAGCTTGTAACTTTCGAAGCAGAGAAAACAACAGAAAGAGGGGAATCCCAGATTCACCAGCTCTTCCTGAAGCACAACCCTGCCGTTCCTTCGAGCGCGTCGGTAGAACGACTCTTCAGCGTCGCCGGAGATGTTTCTGAAGGATACGGGGAAACATAAGCGATGGAAACTTCGAGAGGCATCTACTGCTTATAGCCGATTCACATGACGGACTGAATCGCGATTTTCGTCCGCGGACCGTTTACCCCGTGACCGGCACGTCACCGATTCCTGCGATCCGCTCCTCGTCCGCCGACGCGCGGACTGAAGTGCCTCTTCCACTCGCGGACTTTTGGCGGGAGATTGACTTGAAAAGCGTTTAGTCTGGCAACGGTACATTGTTTTTCTTGGTGTTTTGTTTCTGGACGATTAAAACAAAAATGGCGCATGGTTGTGTTTTGTGCGTGCGTCCGTTGGTTTATTTTGTCGCTCGATTCTTGGTTCCACGCGTGAAAGAAACTGCAGAAGCTTTGTGCGGCTGACGCGACGCAGGTTCCGGTACTCCTCCGGGTCCGTGTCAAGAAGCTCCCGTCAAAACTGGTCCAGCACGCCGCGATAATTCTTGCACGTCCGATCAGGGTTTCACCAAGCAAGACCTCTCTTGTGGCTGTGGTGTACTTGAGAGTTGTGCACGAGCGGGAAGTGCGTGAAGGCATCTCCAGTCGCCCCACCGCGAGCCCAGAACTTCGTCGTTTCTACGCCGAATTCTTCTGGAGCAAGACCGTGCCTGTGTCACCGTCATGCTTTGGGTTAGTAAAGCTAGTGCGCTTCGCGCGAAGTCTATCACGGTGTTTTGTCTCGATCTGTGCAGGACGCGGAAATAGGGATGCCGACAAACGACGCGGTTTGAAGAACGTGTTCACCGAGAAATCAAATCCGCGCTGTTACACTGTCATGCGGCGTCATTTTTACTATATTTAACAAGCGGAATTTCGCCCGACTAATTCTACATAGATCGAGAAGCATAGGACAAGCGGGTGGAGACCCCGAACGACGGAAGCGCACCAAGAATTCATTTTCGTCTGTGTCTGCGAGCCATGCTCAAATTAAAAATAATAAAAGCAGATGTGGCGGCGACTGGTCGCCATTGAAGTCACGCCACCCCTCACACGCTCGCACCGCACACACACGCACAAACGCACCCGTTCCTGCAGCAGTTTCGCGACAACCATCGCGGCCGTCGCACAACTCGCGGACGGGGTGAATCCGTTCGCCGGCCAGTCCTCCGAACGCTTCCAATTAATGGCAATTACGCGTTATCGTAATGAGCGGCATGCACAGCTCTAGCTCCTTGCCATGGCGCATGGCCGTGCACGGCTGTGGGACGCGGGTGGAGGGTCCCCACGCTTTGCTGCGAAATCACACTTGCGTGCGCATGTAATGACACTAATAAAGCTGGCTGGCTAAATTGCAGGGGCCGGACTTGTATATATTATACACCCGATCGCGCCAACAGCAGCCCTTCCCCCCGTGTATAGGTGCTCAAGCCGGGTATACAGAGCCTATGTTTCTGCTGCTTCATGCATATACGAAGCGCGCGAGGTTAAAAAAAAGAATAGTCGATGCGATGTGCGTGCATGTGTGCGTTAGTCTACATACGTGAGCTTGGGGGATGTACGTTGTAGGTGCACCTGCGCGTCGGCATGCATTCATTCGTCCGCGTTTATAGTCGCTTTGGGCGAGCTATTTCGTGCGTTTGCTTTTTGCGTTTGTTGTTTTTTGTTTGTTGGTGCCTGTGAACTCGGTGGTGGTGGTGGTGGTGGCGAGCTGCAGCGCGCTGCGCTGCGAACAGCGGTAATTGTTGCGGACGTGAAGGGCTTGTTAAGATAAGCAGTCGCTTCGAAGAAATAAAAGCGCGGAAAGAAAAAAAAAAATCTTCGTGTGAGTTCCTTCTTCAGTTCGGGCGCGCGGAATCTTAACATGCGCGCCGTGGGCGACGAACGGTGTGTGTGTGCGCGCGCAAGGCGCTTCGTTATGCGTGCGTGACGGAATGAGTGAGAGAAAAAAAAATATATATATATAGGCACACGCCTTGGGCGGTTCATCTATAACTATTAGTCGTCATGTATAGAGGAAGCGAGAAAAACTCGATCCCTCTTTCCTCGTGCGTCGCCTCGCAAACAGCTCGACCGCTGTCCGCTTCACAATATTTTTTTTTTTTTTTTTAATGGTGGGATTAGATTGCAGATTTGTATTTGAGGAACGCGCCATCATTTAAAATTCCGATGCAATCTAGACCTTCGGTAAGACGATATTAGTGTGATGCATTGGAGCCTGTTCCCGGTGTTGACCGTTGTAAGAAAACCGATGTTCGGTATCTGATAGCCAATGGGAAAATTTTTAAAGAAGGTCACCGCTGGGATGCATCGTATAATAGAACTTCAATATTGACAACGACAAGCTCAGCATTCACTCGCACCTGAAAAAAAAAAAAAGGCACCGTTTTTCTACGGCACCGTTTCTGCAAATCCGATACGGTACCATGGGCCCTCCCGTACCAGCTGCGCATGCGCAGAAGACTCGCATATACGCAGTTCGTACCGGGGGGCGCATCGTACCGTATCGGATGTGCAAAAACGGTTCCCTAAAACTCCGTATTGTCCGAGGCGTCTCTCTTCCTTGCATGACGGTCCTGTCAGATTGGGCATATACCAAGACTGTCTTTAGACATGCTCCGAGCATATACGAATGAAAAAGACATGCTTGGAATATGCTCGAGTCGTGTCCGCAACAGACACCTCTCTCATCAGCTCTCCAGCGAACACCGTGTCTTGCGCGTACGATGGATACGAGAAGTGTGCGGCGTATACTGTTTCCAAGCATCACAGATGGAGGCCGCACACATGCGCAGGGGCACGACGTATATACAAACACGACTCGACGCCATCGGGCGGACGTAGTGTATACATGGGTTGCACTGACGTCACGTCGCATACTCTTGACCACCGTGTAAGAGGAGGAGAGGGATGCTGCTTTTGTAAGAATTTTGAGTGACGGGTTAATCTTCTATAATCTTCTGGGAGGAGAATGACGTCTGTGCGAATCCCCGAGGCATAAAAGAGGATCCTGATAAGAGGGGAGCTCCTCTCGCCCTCTTCTCTGTTGGTCATCCGAGCGCTCTTTGAATGACGTCACGTGAAACCCATGTATACTGACTCCCCCTGCGTGGGTGGTATTGCGCAAGCCGTTCTTGTTATGGCATTTATCGGCCTACCATATATATGGTCGTTCGATTCGAGCATTCCGCTTACACGTTTTTGACTATACGTGCAAACAACGTTACCTATGGGAAGAAAAGTACATAGTCTCAGCCTCCCCCCCCCCCCCCCCCCCCCCCCCGCTGCCTTGTCTTCCGCAAGGCGCGCAGAACCCTGTTGGAACCTCGTATTCGCGTGAGGGGGAAAGTTCTCGGCGTTTCTTTTTTTCGCGGTGAATATTTGTAATAAAGGCGATTTCAGACGGTATGCGCGACTTTATACGAAACTTTCGACCGCTAAATTCACTGCCGATCGGTCTACATACATCCCAACGGCGTTCGCGGTGTTGTCGACGGTCAGAAAAAGGATAACTGCAGTCTTACCAAATGTATATAGGGCTCCACGGGTAGCGCGAGTAATGGCGAGAAAACAAACCTGGCGAGAGACAAAAGCGTGTGGCTTTTGTTGGCATACATCGTTTTCGGAATGGCCCGTTGGCCTCACAGATTCCTTTGATTCCTGATGTGTGTTTGGGACATTTACGTGAGAATTATTTTTCTACAACTCTCGACATGTTATATCTTTTCGGATCCATCTCAGTTGCGCGATCAGCCAGGTGATCTCGAAACAAGATGTGTTTGTGGCAGAAGAGTTAGTAGAAAACAGGCCAGCCATGGTTGAAGGTACGAATAGCAACCCAAAAAGGGAAGGGGGGAGGGTGGCATTGAGACTGTTGTTTGGTGGCTTCGAGATCTAGCTATCGTGCGTGTTTTTGCCTTTCCCACATAAAAAAAAAAAAAAAGAAACGCAGGGACATGAAACAGCAACCGACCTTCATTAAAAACAGGACGGAGCTGCAAAATTCTAGCTTGATTCCCAGGGATACGTGGTTCTGCTCTTTAAACATCGTAATAAAACTCACGGTGAATTCTATTGGTTGGTTTCAGGGGTTTGGAAGCGCAGTCGTCGCTTTCCTCTTGATACGCGCGTGCCAGTACACGGTTGACCTTGTAGGACTTGAAGACAGCGCGCCACTGCACTGTCGGTGATCATCAGAATTCTGGATCGGACACACGTCCGGCCTGTTGACTTAGCGCTGGAATAAAGTTTTACGATTTTGACGCAGAATGCTCATGCATATTTTGGGGCGCGGAGGCGAAATTAAGAATCAGGAGAGGTGCATTCGCTAGAGGGAAAGTCCTGGAGCAGCAAATCGAATCGAATTATCGATTACGCCACCGAAAAGGCAATCCTAATTCCCTGTAGGCTTTCTCTGAATTTTCTCTCTCTCTCTCTCTCTCTCTATTCTGGGTTTCACGCCTCTCGATGCAGCCAAGGAAACTTTCCAAATTACATTTTATTTCAGCATACATTAAAGAAGAAAGAGTGAAAACGAAAGACACCATGCACTTCTATATTTTTAGTGATAAATTTTTTTTTTGCTTGTTCGATCCGACGTTTTTTTTTTTTGTTTTTTTTTTCTTTTTGGTAAAGCAGGTCTTTGTCAAAACTTCATAATAGAATAGCCAAACTATAATACGAGAGTAATTTCTTACCTAAAATTAGAATACCGATTGCTGGAAGAGCGAGTGCGGGCGTGGCTTTTTTTTCGCGGTTTTTCATCACTTCTCTGGTAAAGCCTTACAAAGAAAAAAAAAACAGTTTTAAAAGTGGCGAAACCTGGACAATAGCCTATTTGGGCACTTCAAAGAGTGACGGTTTATGTTGATATTCCGAAACGTTCCAACAAGTGTGTCAACACCTTAAAAACACTTACGGGAGTAAACATTTGTACCTATTTTAAACACTTTGTTCCCAATTTCTGACGTATACGCACATTTGAGACTTCACACGCGATGCACCGAAAATACAGTATTACCAGCGCAAGTGAATCTGAAAAGAGATTTCGGCGAGTTATGTTTTACTTAACTTGTTTTTTTCTGTTATCAAGGGCAATTCTGCGCATGTAAATATTATCATAGGACACTTATACAGGAAGGCTAACTGAATTTTCAGGAAAGTTATGTCATCGGGAAGCCTCTGCATGTTCGGCTAGTTCGGCTACGTAAAAGCTCGTAAGACGTCACCACGGCTTACGCGCAGCGCGTGTTATGGCAATTTTATATCAACTGCTTCCACAAGGAGCGAATGACCGAAATACATATCGTCTGGCACATATCGTATGCGCAACTTTAGGGAAGTTTCAGCTTAGCTCTCGCAACCACCTTTCAGTGCTCTTCGATTCAGGACTCGCAAACTGCTGCCGATCATCGAATAAAAAAGTCGCGTAGTTTCTAAAAAAGAACAACTTTTACGTTTCATGAATCGTAGTCTTAGCGTTCCCAGAAGAGTTATAAACCAAGAGCTCTCCAGCATAAAGCTTATTCTAAACGACTGTAACGTTAGCTGACAAGGCAGTCACTGGAATGCGTATTTTCTGTTTCAACGAGGCGTCAGGAACACCCTTGATAACGTTACGCGCGACGTACAAATGTAATTGAAATGATGATTCGGGGTGCTCAAAAACGTTTTAAGAGAATGTGTTGGTGGCTAACTGAATCCTTCTCAGTTCCTGCCATTTTACGCTCCACGCAGCAAAAGTAATTATTGGTGTAGGAAGCTAATCAATGTAAATAATGAATTAGCATTTGTAAATTGATTATTGCAATTACTATAGGACTCTAAAATCACGAAACTTCTAGGAGCATTCCACTCCAAGAATGATCTACCCGTTGAATTTTCGTGCCCTAATCGCTTTAACATGCGAAATGTATTCGACAACAAAAACACTAAACAAAGGAAATCGCATATATAACAGCGCTTTCCGAACTTTGCGTAACTTCGGACTGATCTCTTACGTGTCGTCCGTGGACTCCCATTCAATACATTTTTACGACAACAACCTGTTGCACACATCGGGAAATTTACGTCATCGTAAACCGGAAAAAGTTGAAGTAGGCAATTCGGTCAAATATACATTTATATTTTTTGGTATACTGCGGACGAGCCCAGACAAAACGGTCTCGCAGCAGAAAGCGTAACAATCAGTATCTGACGGGATCGTTTTCTCCGAGAAAGGCTGTATTAAGAATGCACTCCCAACTAGAAACCATCAAAAGCGCACTGTGACTTGTGAGAACTCTATTACAGCTGCAAAGAGTTTCGGTCCGACGATTTCAACCCTCTACAGTGCCTTGCATGTCCTCAATAAAGTGGCCCCCTCCCTCCCCCCCGTATCAGTGCCGACCCCCCCCCCCCCCCCCCCCCAATGTTAGCCGCGGACGCCACGCAGTTCAAGACCCCCTGCTACATATCACACAATCGTGTGGTGTCCCATATAACGTTGAATCTTTGACCAAGACAGTGACACGTTGTGGCACTGTTGCCTAGTACAGAACCGAATCAAAATGTAAAAACAAAAACACTTGTAAATGCCCTTTTTTTTTCTCATTATTTACACAAGAAAGAATTTAAGGTTTAATATTGTGGATCAAAGTTTGTTTTTGTACCAGGCGACGGTACCATAGCTTGAAAGCTGCCTCAAGTGAAGATTACGTTTACAAAACGCCACGATTCGAACCTGCAAGGTTCGGAGACGGTGGTGGCGCAGCGATTGCGTAGAGTAATCGTCGATCGCCGAAACCGGAAAATTGTCGTCGATGTTTAGGCAAGAATCAATCCACAAAATGTTGCTCATGTAGCAAATAAAAAAAATTGCCTGGCATAAATTTATACTGCCTTTAAAATACCGGGACATATTGGGGTGTTCCTCTATAAATCAGCTTTGGACCGTGTATACGATGGACTATTACAACCATTTACGTCCCTCATGTTTCTTCGTTAAGGTTCCCTTAATGCATTTTATTATTTCACTTCTCCCCTCCCTTTCTCTTTCTCTCTTTCTCTCTGTCTCAAAAAATAAAGTGCACTTCACCGTTCTTCACAGGCAAAGTTGGGCATCCAGGTCGACTCCCTCCAAATATTAAGAAATTACGCGACGCTACCCCGCGGGCGCCACGTTAAACGCGTGAGTGTTTTCATTAGGCATAAATATCTCTTTCGTCCACCTACCTGCGTCCCCGGGAGACCCGCCGCGTCAGCGCACACAGAACTTAATCACACTTTGCAAAACAAACTACTCGACGATCAAGCAACAACCACCACGAAAACCCACCACAAAGATCGACGTCTACGCGACCTGCACCCAAAAACTAGAAGAAAAAAAAAGATACGTGACTTTTTTTGGGGCTGCATCCTTTATGCCGCCTCCTCTGCTCGTTGGAGCCTGTAAAGCCCATTGATTAATGGCCTTATAATAGAGCCAGTGTTTATTTCTTCCCGAGGCCGTTAGGAAGCGCGCTCGGCGCGAGGGGACGCAGCCGACGCTCCCCTTGTCTCTCCCTTATACACAACTTCTAGAGAGCTGTACGCGACGTCAGCAACGCATCTCGGTTGAGGCCCCCAGGCCGCTTCCATTATCTCATGCTGGGTAATTGCCGGGCGAGGCGCCCCAGCATGCTCGCGCTACGGCCAAGCAAGTGTTTGTTTCTTACGTCACTCTCTTCGAGGTGGCCACACCGGACAAGAATCGCCCTGTAGCTGCGCGTTCCTTCGCGTATTTATTTTTTTCCGACGACGACCGCGGAGTGCCCCGTTTCACCTTACGGTGGACCGCGAAGGAGAACGCGGAGCCATCGAAGCCATTCTAGTGCCGCGTAAGCGGAGTTGTGCCCGTTGCCGAAAATAAGCGACGAAATAGTGTTACGCGCCATTTTGTCGAAAACCTAACGCGTTACTGAGAGTCATTACCGACCGGCAAAAGTAGCGACATGCCTTTAGCATTGCTTACTAGATCCAACAAATTTTGTTTCCGTTTTTGTTTTTTTTTTTGCGTTAAGGATTTTACAACAACTGAACTGTTACAGAGTGACTTCATAATAATGTCTTCCTTTGTTTATAAAATTGGTAGGATATACTGCGATGTCCCGATGGCACCTAGGCCATCTTAAAGGGACCAAAATTGCCGCTAGTTTAAATCAAAAGTGAGGGGCCTAATTTGACCTAATTTGACAGACAATAGCGCAAAGAAGTAACGAAGTCACTTTACTCGTTAATCATTTCGGATTCTAACGAGGGCGTTAGAACGTTGCTGAAAAAGCCTAACGCGTACGAGTAACGTTGTGTAACGCGCCCCTTCCAAGGCAGCGTGTGAGTGTGAGGGGACCTTCGGGAGAGGGGGAGAGAGAGAGGCGCATTGACGCACAGGGGATACCCGCACGTGTTACGTGCACAGCGCTGGTAGCGGCTGGAGCGAGCTGACACAAAAACAACAGGGCCAATGTTATTGATGATTGTCGACTGCAATGTTTCAGATGGCCGATTACCCGCGTGCGCTCCTCTTGGCGCTCTCGTAAAGCTCACTGGGTCAGCCTCGAAATAGAGCGCCGGCGCGAGGCTGGCTTATTGGAACTGCACCGGGAGCGACAGCGCGCGCGTACACCATCCATTGTCGCGGTTCAGCGATTAAACCGGAGGAAAAAAAAAAAAATTCCGCGTAATAATCTGGGAAGTCCGCGAGACGTGCTAATCGTAGCTCATTCGATCGAGTCCCCATTCCCACAAAGGTTTTCTTCGAACATGGAATCAACTGGTCGCGACCGCTAGTTGTACCCCTTTGGTTCATTTTGTAGAGCTTTTTTGCTGAGCGTCCAAACGGTTAGCGAGTGTTCCAAAAGAGGCCCCCCTTGGCGCGTCGGAACGTGAGGATAACCACTCCAGTCAAAGTGCAACACAGAGAATGCGCGAAGAACGCGCGATGACGAGGCAGCCAATTAAGCAAGCACCGTCATTGGTTGAGTAACGACGCGACGAAGGGAGAACTTTGCTGTCCTATATGCTTCAAACCAATAGCTGTTTCCAAACACTCCTCGCGTTACGTGAAATCCCACTTTGGCAGTATCCAATTGATACGCGCAATGTTCTTACCGCTCTTACCTCCTTTACGGATCACCGAGAACTCGTGGCGGTCGTCAGATAGCATCCACGACGCCAACCAGGACGGCTACGAGAATTTACCACGTCGCACCTCCGTCCTCGAGTACGTGAAGGTACCATTCCACCCACATTGCGCGACCGTGCTACGGCTACCGCTTTCGTTTCTTCGCAGAGTGTTGACGAAAAATACGAATTTTCTTAATACAATTTATGGTTTGAGTACATTGCAAGATAGCATATGCAGTAATCGCATACCCACTCAACAAAGCGAAGACAAAAACCAAGCTTAAGAAATGAATATTATTGACTGTTAAGCGACAGAGTTTATTGCACATGTTTAAAAAATTGAAAACTTAATCACATTCCTTCTTTTCTTTTAAGTACTCTGAAATTTCGGCACACAAAGTTTCATTGATTTATTGGCATGATGTAGAATTCGATAAGGTTTTGGGGAACTAACAAGGCTGATACAATAGGCAGAGTGTGATAGATCACAAAAACAAATGCATTACATTTATGATGCACCTAAGTCAAGTTCTGATCAAAGAAAGTATTCCATTCAATAACAACCTAGCGCTCACTTAACAACTCTAGCCGTCCATGGCTTCGATGCGTGTATCCACATTATAAACACCGCACAAATGTCGAGGCGATGTTTTCAGTTTCACTGAGGCTACCTAGCTGTCTTTCATGAAATGTGTGCATACACTAGCTTTACGGTACCGATGGCCGCGCGCTTACAACGCCTTGAATCTTCGCTGATATGAGCATTAGCACAGAACTCGCTGAGCGGCCGAAGTAAAGTCGAAAACGTAAATTACAGAAAAAAAAAAAAAACTCTTCTTTCCCTAGAGCTAGTTTGGAAACAACGACAAGAAGCCCGGTCTTCGTCCCTGTCGATCGCCTTCTCAGGGCAAAAAAGGAGAAGTCGTGGGCGAATCAAAACGCACCGACCCACCCTCCGCAGGTATGCAAACCCTCGCACCCCTTTGTGAGTGTTGAAGCAACAATGGATTCTTCCTCCCCTCACTGGCCTATACGGCGTGAATCAAACTTTGTAATTTTACAGGCTATTATTTTTTTGTGTTCTTATATTTTTCCTTTACTCGCTTAATAGGCGTTACGTTATCAGCGCGACGAACAGCTTGTAACGCCGACGATGTTCGGAGATCTTAATTTCACGGCTACATCCGCTGTTGTAACCCTTAAGTGGCCTTAGGAAACTTAAAAAGCCACAATTTCACGGCTATTTTCAGGGGCAGTAGAACGTTTTTGTAGATGGTTTTCGCCGTCTCGCAACGCTCTCCGCAACCCGCTACGATACCCGGAACTCTACAGTCAAGGCCATGGACGCGCAGGCGCAGTAGCGGCTTCTTCGTTGCGGAGGGCTTAGCGGAGGGGGAAACGCGGTCTACGAAAACTCCCTATTCTCTCGTCACGTCAAAATATAGCGTATGTCGCCCCTAAAGCCTTGCTGCAGGCGTGTCGTTAGCCGTTACCGGACTGAGAGTGTAGTAATAAGATGTCGAGGATATATAAAACAAATCTTAACTGAAACTGTAAAATTAAATTAATAACGTTTTTTGTTTGTTTTAAATTAAAACTTGTAGTAGCATCGCATACAAACAACTCATATACTCACCTTCGCTATGGAGAGTACCACTCTTACACAGAAACTATTTTTAATGTTCTAATTCCACTTTAATGTAGCGTGATGATGTGACACCGCATCGAGTTCCATAAAGGTTATCACTGCCGTTGGGTTGCCTTTGCTCAGCGTCGTAACTTTTAGCTTGTAAACCACGGTAGAAGAAACTTCGCACTGTAGGTTATCCTAAATAAGATATAATTATCAAGTAGCAAATATCGAGATATAAGGAGTAAAACAGTATGAAACACGCTAAATGACACTCATTTTTTTCTTAATTTTTTTTTTTTTTTTTTTTTTACATCAGTACCGTGACCCGGGTGTGCTGAGCTTTCTGCTAAATTTAGCAAATGTTAGCGTTATAGTTCGTAATAAAGCCAAGCGTTCACTCTTTGAAACGAGCTATTCCATGCGTGTGCTGCTTACATAAGACAGAGGGCGCTCTTCACCTTCTCGGCCAGGTGATACTTCTCGCAGTTTCCGAGATCTTATAGCACATATATAACACATTCCACGTTGAAAAAAAAAAAACACGTTGAAATGCCGCTGAAAAGAAACGAGGCTGCCATATATGCAGGCAGCAGGACCTCTGCCGTCGGCGTCGTTTCAACTTTCAAGAGACGCAGACGGCGAGAAACCCTGCGTGCAGCTTCGTTTTTTTTGTTTTTTTTTTTTTTTTTTTTGCGGCAACGTCGATGTCGTAAAACGGACAATTTTTTTTTTCTTTGAATGCGTGTTTAGTTTTTTTTTAGTGCAAGTTACGTTTAAAGTACTAGCACTCCCTTCGCCGCTTTTATTGTGAGCGCCGCCATTTTGGGGCTTAGTGCAGGGTGGGCGCCATTAGTGATCGTGAAGTCGCAGTCACGAACACCGCTCAAACATCGTATACAAAAGACACGAAGTTATCTGCAGACACGATGACAAAATTAAATGCGGACATTCCTCGGGCATGTTCGAAGGATGTCTGCTTCGTACATACGTATCTTTAAAACATCACTGCAGGCAGTTTTTGTCTACCCAATCTGACCGTCATACAAGGAACGCCTCAGACACTGTTTACAGACTGTCTTTTATGCATGGTGTAGCAGCATTGAGAGCGCCTTCACGACCCGAAAATGCGAACTCACTGAGCTCGAGACACGCGGTATGGGGAAGCTCGGATGATAATCGTTTGGCTCCATCGTGTTGGCCGTTTTAATATTCCCGTATAGAGGACGAAAAAACTGTTTTCTGCGATTTCAGATAAAGCCTAGTATAACTGGCAACAATCATTCTAATGACTGAAGTGTTGTTAAGCTGAACTCGAAATGCGACGATGTCCCCTTGCCATATCCATCGGGTTCGAGATAGACGAAGTAGCAGTAGGCCCCGGGATGGTTGCCTCTTCTTCGTGACAGAGTGAGTCGGTATATACGGAGGAGCGAGAGGCCCAACCTGGCCGTTGTCAGCTGTAGGGGGGAAGGGAGAGATTGTTTTGCGCGACAGGGAGCCCGTGCAGCCATTCGTCACGGACCGAGTGTTGGCAGCAGGTGCCAGACTTGTCACTCGAGGCCGGCTCATTGGGGGCCGCCCAGGGCGAATGCTGACGGCTGCTTCCTGCGCGACTCCCTCCCAGAGATTCGGCTTGATGCATCGGGACACCGCTGCCCCGCTGAGAGGAGCCTGCACGCTGCCGGCGTCTCCGTGTGCCGTGGAACGCACGTCAGTTCATGCGCGTGACGCTGGCGGATGCGTCTTTTTCCGTTGCTGCATCGACGAGACTTCGAAGCAGGTTGTTGTCTGGAGGCCAAGATGGTTAGCTGGGGCTTCTTCTTGGGTTGTCATGGTTAAAAACGCGAAGCAAAAGACGACAAGTAGAAAACAAATTATAAAGAAGCAACGACCACCAGTTGACTTGCAAGAGGTGTGTCGATCATATAGTAAATGACAGTTGATTATCTTCAACGGATGTTCGCGCGTCAGTTCTCAAGTTAGCCCCGTCTTTTGGCGCGGCTCGTTTTCCAATCAGTTGTTTCGAAATAATGTTGTTTCAAACTCGCGTTCTCCCCTGGTGTACGCGGGTGTTTTTAATAAAGAGCCGTGGTTTCCTGCCGAGGGTGAGGCTCAATGGCAAATGTACTTAAAGGGTACATGCTGACCACCACAGACTTTGATTTCGAGAGTTTTATTGTCTCCATCAGTGCGGTGAGTTATATATATAACTCAGACGCCCGTACAAGGATTCTCATAGGAGTGCAGTGCGGCACTAATCACCGTTGGCCCGAATGGCATTTTGATATTCGAAGACCGAGCGTGTGAACTCCGGACCACCGATTCGGCTGTTCCTAGACTCTTCAGCCGCTGCCGGCAGGTTACTGACATGTCGGGGCTCGTGGTATTGTCAGAACTACAAATTGTCATTTCAAAGCAGCGACCGCTACTGTTTACTGGCCGTGCTACGCTATTTCGAACAGGAGAGATAGCAGACCTGCACGGCTAGAAAGTGAGGTAGAGTAGGAGACGAGAGCTCTCGGGGTAGCGGGTAGGCGCAAACTCACTCTTCGAACGCCGAACGCCGGCGTTGGCGTTCGAACGCGTTCCTACAGTCAGTAGAGGCAAAGGCAGCTATATATCTTTGCGTCTACCGACTAAGCATTCCAGCCAAAGCTCGGTGTTCCGAGGTCCCCGCGCGTTCTCCTTTCCTCCTCTCTTTCACTTTCTACCCGTATTGGCGACGACGTGTTTCGGTGGAGCACTCTTACGGTTCTTCTTAGCCGTGACGTCACAATCAAAATGATCAGTTGCTAGAGGTAATTGTTCTAAAAGCACGGTGAAAGCGAGTTGATGTCATCGCCAAAATGTAAGTCTTACTTTTTACTCTTTTTGTTTCGTCAATAAATGCATAAATAGTCACTAAAGATCAGTCATGGAAGGCCGACCACAACAGCGATGTCTTTGGTTGCGCACGTAGCCAATAACAGAGAGAATTTCAAACGAAGCTTTTCGCGCACGTCCAAATTCCACACAGTGCAACCTGCTTGCCAATCGTCAGTCTGCCATTAGAAGTTAAAACCTATATCTCGGAGGATGGTTCGTTCAACGCGAGAAAAATGCCTCGGAGGATGCCAGATTGCGCCATCGAAATGTTGCACTGCACGGCCAACATAATCTTTTCGTAGAACGTGAATTCGCTATGAGAGTTTTATGACAGGGGCATATTACATTTTGTACACTTTGCAACCACAGGATCTACTCAGCATTTGATAGTGTAAAGGTTTTCAATTTGACTTTTGGAAATTTGCCCTTCGAGTTCTATCTTTTGGTGTATTGCTGCCCCCGAATTTTCTGTCTCCATAACATTATAAACATTTTTTTTTTTTTTTAACAACGCTTCTCAATTGCGCACGCGAAAAAAAAAAAAAAAAAGAAAAAGTCTCGCGAGTCTTATGCGGTTTTACGCGTGTTAAAGTGCGGCTCGCGGCTCACTCCCCTACCCCCCCCCCCCCCCCCCCCGCCTCCCTCCAGGTCTTAGGAGCACTTCCCCAAAAAGAGAAATGGAACGCGTTTTAAATCGAAAGAATGGTTTCGGTTTGGTAGTGTTGTGCTACTGCTACCTTAGGTACAGTTGGACTGCTTTTGACTCGGATAAATTGAAAGTAGTTCGAGTTTCGTGTATTGCTCTAGAAAAAAAAGTTTTAGCTAGCCCCCCCCCCCCCCCCCCTCCCCCTCATTTTTCCAGTGACTTTAGTGTCACTTAACCAGAACAAACTCGAATAGTTGTGAGCGCCGATTTTAACCGCTGATTTTAACGATTTTAACAGCTGAGCCGTAATCAACGTTCTTAGAGAGAAGGAGAGAGAAGGTATGTTTATTTACAGGAAAGCAAAGAGGTCAACCTGTTTGTGAGGGCTGCTTTGCTACTTTGCGTGACAAACATAGATCTATCAGTTGACGAGCTCCACAGAAGAGTGTCCTTCGAGGTAGATTTTTCTTTGCCTTGCTGTTCTAAAAACGGGTTCAACTTTCTGCACAGGCAAAATTGACAAGAAAATTAGCAACTCTAATCGGCTTCTTGGGTATTTACGTCGTACCTTCTCTACTGGCGCCTTCATCTTTAAAACCTTTACTCTACAAAACTCTCGTTCGTCCTAAACTTGAATGTGCATCATCAGTATGTGATCCAGGCCTTGAATATCTGACTAATAACCTAGATGCAATACAATATCGCAGTGCACGTTTAATTTTGTTCTTCTAACTACTCTCGTTTATCAAGTGTATCATCAATGAGAACAAACTAAAATCTCCCTCACCTTGTCCTACGTAGAAAAGTGTCACGACTAGTTCTATTTCACTAAATTTACCATTATAATCAGCCACTAAAGTGTGAGCCTCTTTCTGAGCCGTCATACTTCTCTCGTACAGATCACCACCATAATGTAGGTATCCCTCATTGTCGTACTAATATTTTTTTTATTATTATTATTTATTCGTACCAAAGACCAGCGCTGAATGGAACCACCTGACCACCTCATTCGCCGCAATCACCGACGCATCAGTTTTCAAACTCGCCACTGAGAATTCTTTTTTCTTGTAACCAGGGTTATAAAGTACCTAGGTAAAAGTAACTGAAAATCGGTATAGGTACTCTGTACCTGAGGTACAAACCTAGGTTCTTTAATTTCTCGGTATCTGTATCTGTATCTTAGGTACATTTTCGAGTAACTTGAAGGTGGTAACTAAGTGAAGTTACTTTTTACAGGTGCTTTTCTATTCACTTCGTCAAAATGGTAGAAACTATAGATCTTGAAGTATTAACACACTACCATGTGCCGTGATTAACGTTGAGTTGGGTACGACCTGGGAGGCACTGACTTGATGGAACGACGTTTTAGCGAACAAAGCCCCGCCCATGATGTTTCATCGAACGACGCTTTAGCGAATGGCGGTGTTCATTTGAGCGAACAATGGATTAGCGATGCCGTTCTGGCGACACCAATTTATCGAATCGCTTCGGAACTCCGTTTAGGGAAATAGCGATCTGCTTCCTTCATCTCAAACCGAAATCGACTTCAATGCGTGTTTGAAGCATCTCTGACAGCTATACAAGGGAGGAGATAACTTTCAAGATGTGCGCAGTTATACTGCTACATGAGTCTTGTCCTGGCGGTGGCTCTCTTCTGCCATAAATACAATATAAATTATAACTGAAAATAAATTATAATTACAATCGTAAAGCAATGTAACATCGCGTATATAATACAGTTTCCACTCAATAAATCGGACTGAACTTTTGCAGTTATCAAACCTAAAAACACGCAAAAGAAAAAAAAAAAAGCTTATTTTTCTTCCAACGAGAAAGCTTGAAGCCTTTTGTTCGTCGTTGCGAAGGTTAGGTGCATATGCACTCGACTCATGCGCTTCTTCATGCGGCCAACGTCTTCTGGGCCCGTCGACGTCAGCACCGGCTCTGAGGGCAAGAACGTCAACAAGCGAGCTTCGGCGGTTTCGGCGTGACATGGTAAACAGTGGAAGTTGTGGCCTCGGTGAACCAGTTGGAGCGTGAGGATAAGACACGTGAGAACTCAACTCAAGATGTGGACATCGCACTGACACCAATAAAGCACATTTATCGAACTCGTTTTTGTGCGTATTCTTAAGGCCCGTTCACACATTTGCGTTCGGAGCGACCACTATGCTTACGAACGAATGCAACCGCTGCGACTTCAACGACAACTGTACGCGACGTGTACACACACATGGAACCGCATGCAACCAAACGCTGCAACAGCCAATGAGAAACGAGCTTCAGCTCTTGCTCCTAGCCAATAGTAAGCAACCCAGCCAACCCAGCTACGCTTACAAACATGGCGGACGGTTTCCTGCCCGACGCGAGGTCCACCGTCCTCACCGGAGCAGCCGGAGGTTTCGGCTACGGCGTACAGTCACGAAGATCTGCTGTGCGCCTACAATAGCTGTGTAAAGGCTGGTTCAAACATCTGAAACGAACCCGTTACCCACGACTGGGTCCGTTGTGACCGGAACAACCGCTCTGCGCTTCGCGTACACTCCTGCGACCACTGCAACAAGCGCAGTGCGTCGGCAGCACGGCGACCGCCTCTCCGCCGCCGTCAGCTGTTGGGGACGCGCTACCACTCACTTGCGTAACAGAAAATAGATAGACCACCTCCTAAGACCACAAACTTTATTTTTTTTTATTTTTCAGGAAACGCTTGCAGGGTAGTGCATTAAAAAAAGAAAAAAAGATGCAGTACGCCGTCTTGCACGATCACGACTTTAATACACGACTTTGCCAACAGTACAAATCTCGCCACACGCCTTTTCTACGATTATAAAATACGATGTAATCTTAGCAGCGATCTAGCAACGTAGAAATATAATTTCGTGATCCGATAGACGTTGCAAGCGAGACATTGCGAGCGTTCAGGATTGCTAACACTAATCACCTTTCCCGGGTGATGAAAACGCGTGAAAATTCGCATCCTTTATACGGTACGCACCAGTAATACCTTGAACTTGAGCACACGCATGGAATGCGCCAAAAAAGAAATCCGGGCGATGTTCGAGGACACAAATGCTAAGAAAGCACCACTGTAGTCGAAGTAAACAAACACGACGGCACGGGCGTTTCTGCTGTCTTGAGAGTGCCGCCACGAGATCGCCGCACGAGTAGGTGGATCTTCCCTTCTAGTACGTGCTGGGTTATCATAAAGACACACGACGAAAATTCACAGTCAAGGATAGCGCTTTTAAGCGGAACGATGAGCTTCCACCACGCCGTCCACGTCGACGATCACCACCGTGGCACCGACGCCATGTTTGCATATAGAAGGAACCCGGCACGGCCGGCATGCAACGCGCGCGACCGAGCTCTCCTCGACCTGTGATTGGTATGTCGCTCCCGTCATTCCCGAACGTAACGAAAAAGTTCAGCCCGGCTCAACTCCTTGCGTTGCGAACGAACACGAACGAAACGACCGTTTGGCGCTTCGTTGCTATGGTAACTCGTCGTTCCAACCGGTTGCATTCGTTCGTAAGCGTAGTGGTCGCTCCGAACGCAACTGTGTGAACGGGCCTTTAGTATAAAAAGCTCGACTTCCAATATATTTCTGACAAATTTGGGGAAAATAAAGTATCTTTGAAGTAACTTTCCCTGTACCTAGGTACATTTTTAAGCGAGTACCTAGGTACGTACCTAGGTACCTTTTTGTATGATTAACTGTATGTTAGGTACAGAGCGCGACACTGTTAGCGCAAACAAGCGATCGCCGGTTTTTCCAGCTTTTCTCTTTGAAACCAAGGGATGTCATCCAAGTTATTATTTCAACGGAAAGAGCTCATTTCGTTCTATAATGTAAGCGATAAAATGTCATGCCGGCCACTACTATTTAGAAGTAAAATGCGAAAATGCGCCGATGTCGTGTTCGCGCTAACAGTGTCGCGATGTGTACATTTTTTTAAGTAACTTTTACAACGCTGCTTGTAACCTACA
This sequence comes from Ixodes persulcatus, assembly GCA_013358835.2. Taxonomy (NCBI): domain Eukaryota; kingdom Metazoa; phylum Arthropoda; class Arachnida; order Ixodida; family Ixodidae; genus Ixodes; species Ixodes persulcatus. The sequence goes on from JABSTQ010011216.1 coordinate 1,280,339, forward strand.
TTTGTTGTCCCTGTGATGTATTTTGCCAATTTCATGTATTTTCTGTCTACTTTCCACACCCTTTTATAACGCCCTCTGGGCCTTGAAGGTCATGAAATAAATAAATAAATAAATAAATGTCCATAGCTCGTGCTTGCTTATAAAACAGGAAGTTTGTCAGAGTTGAAAAAGATACCCCAGAAATGATACTAATTGATACAATTTTACAGTTACTCGTGCAAAACGTGCGTATCTAGGTGAAGACATGCTTCAATTGTACTTTTTACACTTCGTAAATTTCTTATAAGATTGTAAAAAAGAGAAATCATTTAATGACATAAGGCTATTCTGTTACTAATGTCGTTTCAAGATATTAATTGGGAAGAGGGATGGGCAAAATACTTTTAAAAAATTTAATTTTAAATACATTTTTTTATTTAAAAATAAATTACGAGGAAGCGGTGGCCGCAGAAAAATATTTTTTTCTGCGGCCACCACAGTAAAATTATATTCTGCGGTGGCCGCAAAAATTAGAAAAGGAAGGCCGCAGGAAAATAATTTTTCTGCGGTCATCGCTTCCTCTTACCCGCCGCCGGTAAGAGGGAACGGTGGCCGCAGAGCTGGCAGAGCCCGCCCGGGCAAACTCCGGAGAGGCTGCACGGCCGACCTCAGCGCGGCGTGGCCACTTCACGAGAGCGCGCGCTCGGCCGTCGGCCGGCGAAGCGTGGCCGTCCATGCCACTAAGCCGCAGACGAACTAAGGGAGTTTGAGAACGATATTCTCGCTTTCGCATTCACAACTCATAAGAAGTGCTTAGGTGTCCTCGAACTTTTTAATAATCAAATTTATGCTTTTATTCGTGACATTTTGGTGGAGGTGCGGGGTAACTCAATCCATGCTTACGATGAGTACCACCTGTGAACACGATAACTCCGAAGAAGACGACCATGAAAGCGACGTCTCCGAAAACATCCGAGGATGACTCCAACTTTGTCATCAACGATGACCTCAACTATGGCTTCGAAAACTACTCGTACTATAAACTAGGCAAAGCCCCTGGCTACGACCTTTACGATAACATGATGACGACTTCAACGATGACTCCGACGATGAGACGGGTAACGTTTCTGAAGACAAACCCCGGCTATGACGTCAACAACCAAACCCACTACGGCCTCGACGATAAGCAGTGTCTTCGACTTTGACGACGAGACTGACGACGATATTAACGATGGCACAGGCGACGACTCCAACGACGACATTGACGACGATCCCGACTACGACTTCGACGGCACCCCTGACGACAACTTCGACGGACACCCAAGGACGACCCGTACGATGACTTCAACGTCAACCCCGACTACAACCTTGACAACGACCTTGACGACGAACCCGATGACGATACCGACGACGGGTGTGATGTCGACCACGAAGACGAACAGGACGCCGACACTTGGCTCGTCGCTCAACGAGCGGAGTAAAGGCCTGTTCACACATACAGCGGAGCGCTAAGTTAGCGCTACGTGAGCGCTCCAAGGAGCGCTCATGTGGCGCTTCCTAGCGCGTGACTTCGTTCGAATATAGCGCGTGATTAGCGCTCCCGTAGCGCCTTGTTAGCGCTCCAGTAGCGCCTTGTTAGCGCATCAGTAGCGCCGTGTTAGCGCTTCAGTAGCGCTTCTTGTACCGCGGTGCTGCGGATTAGCGCGTGCACTGCGGTTCCGGTTCCTGTGGTTGGGTGTGCATCAGCAGCACCATGGCGGACATGTGGGAAGCTGAAATAGAATTGCGACAACTGCTCCTACAAACGCAATTAGTGCATATGTGTGTGGACGGCTTAACGCCCAGAAGAGCCTTCTGGGTGCGCGAAATCTTTCGCCACCGAGATACCAACGGGTACCCGGCGAACCTTGTTTCTAGGCTGAGGGACCGAGACACAGAGCTCTTTCGAAGGCGATTATTTTTAGCTGCGTGTCTTTGAAACCGGGGACATGCATATCAAATAGAAAGCGATGAGGTCGTACCCAATCAAATAGTCGCTCAGAGTTCATGACTATGGACCGCCTGCCCGACCCTTTGCTTGGAGAGCGGCTCTTTTACTTCCTCTTCTTTCAATGCCAAAAGAAAAACAACAACAAAGAAATTGCCGTGCACGCGCTGTTCCGCAGCTGCAAGCACGGCACAGGGAGCGTGAGAGCGCTAACAGAGCGCTTCTGTAGCGCTAACAGAGCGCTTCTGAAGCGCTAACAGAGCGCTAACAAAGCGCTTCTGTAGCGCTAACAGAGCACTAGTGAAGCGCTAACCGAGCGCTACATCACGCGCTAGGAAGCGCCACATGAGCGCTCCTTGGAGCGCTAACGTAGCGCTCCGCTGTATGTGTGAACCGGCCTTAAGTCCGCCAGCTTGGTAGCATTTTGATTCAAGTCGCACAACTTGCTGACGATGGCCGGTATAATCTTTGTCGCCACGCCACCCAGTTCCGGCCCGACTACCAAGTGTGGACCTGTACACCAATTCATCATCGCAGCGAGAAGCTCTTGAAGTAGTACTTCGGCCTCAAAGCCATTCGCTACCTGAGGGACCTAAACTGCAAAGACTAAGTGTGCAGGCGAGCTGGTGGTAGCTATTCATGTCGTTTAACACCTGAGACTGTGGTGCAGAAAAGGAAAAATCTTTTAGTCTAAGGAACATGCAGACACAGAAGGAAACGTCTCAACTGAGACGTTCCATTCTGTGTTTGTTCCTTCGACTAAAAATTATTTTCTTTTCTGCATCACAGTCTCAAGAGTTAAACAACATGCTAAACTGCAAGCCGTTACCCGACGAAACATGAACATTGTCACGCCGCCCTTTTCGACCCGAATGTGATTCAAGTCGTCCCAGTCGAACTGAACTATGCTCGTTAGGACTGTGGAAATCTGTTTTAGGTGACTCTGTAGTTTGACCTTCACTTGTTTTGAGTTGTCAATTTCATCTTGTGTTTCATTGAAACAATGCGTTTTTTTTAAAGTGGGGAGTAATGCCGCGTGCGAATAGCTGAGTCAGCAGAGTGCTTGACTCCCACGCCGCTGGCTGGGGTTTGATCCCCGCCAGCGCTCGTCTTTTTTTTTTTTACAGCGGAGCTGTTAAGGGCTATACTTCGTTTCAGCTTGCGTCGAGACGCAGCCGATGCTACAAGCACGGGCTCGGGGGCTTTCAGCGTCTCTGCCAAGCACGCGCGCTCATGCAGTGCAAGCACTGTTTGTGGCCACATGCTCGCGCTTGTAGCACGGCTGCGTCTGGACCTAAGCTGAAATGAAGTATAGTTTCCCCAGGATCGTGTCCGCCAACAAATAAATGTCGACACATCAATCTGGACAGCTACCGCCATCTATCAACGATGGCAACCAGACAACCGGCTTGCCAGTTGTCTTGTTGCCGCCGTCGCTCATAGATGGCCGGCAACCTTTTCAGCCTTTCCAATCTGGCTTCCCGACTTGCGGCCGGCCATTACTTCATTCCCACCATAAGCTTCGCTGATCTTCCTTGAAAAGGCTGAAAGTTTTTATCTTTCTTTTGTTTGCATGACTGGAATGTTCCAGATGACTCGAAAATATTGTTGCTTGTTCGAGCTTGAAAAACTTCTAGATACCCAGGCACTTACAAAAGGAGCTTCGCATGGTTGCTTGAGACAGTCGTCCTTCCGTCGCCGTCAAAGACCGTACGGTGTTTGTTACTTTATACTTCTCGGCACAAGTTCGCCGCATTAATAAGCGTTCATTTTAAGTTTTATTAATCAAGTTTATGTTTTTATTCGTGACAATATACTCATCGCATTAACTCCTTGTTCTACTCTTCCTTCTTTTCTTCTATGTTTATTCTGCACAAGGAGCAGCTGCAAGTTTCATGCGCCTTGCATATGACTCCCTTCGCGAAGAGTGCCCACAACCATATTTGATTACGAAAAGCAGTGCCCAAAAATGTATTTGGGGCTGCGGTTGAAATACTCAATTTTAAGGATTTAAATACAGTTGACAAATACATTCCCCAAAATATAATTATATTCGAAATACAAAATACTCAATGTATTTTAAAATTTAAATTCGTATTTACAATACATATATTTGAAATTCTGCCCATTCCTGCTGACCTGGAACAGTACAAGGACCGCTAAAATACTCTCCTGGTAAACTAATTTGAGGAATATGCTGCACTTAACTCATGATTCCATCGTTAAATACGCGTATGCGTGCGGTGTTCAGAATCTTCGCTGGGAAGGCTGTCCTGTTTCATTCTGAGTCCTTTTTCTCTCTGTCACGCTGGGGTCACCACTGTGGGGTCCAAAAGGCCTAGTGTGGAGTAGAAACGGAAGAGAAAACGCCTCGGTCCAGAGCCGGATATTGGACTGAATTTTACTGTCAACACGTGCCTGTCGTCGGCTTCGTCTATACGCCAGGGACGCCACCGTAACGCGGTGCTATCTTTTCAGTGATCTGGTGCGGCCGCCGTTTTTATTGACGAGCGACTATAGCCGCCACACTTGAATCGTTAGACTTAATGTCCGAAGGAAAGCAAATAAGACGTATAGATGTTTAAACAGCGTAAGACCAAAGTATGGCGACACCGATTTACGCTGTTGATGAGAACTTTGGCCACTGCGGAACGACCGCTAGCCTGGGATCTTTATCGTGCATCACGCTGTATAGTGATATACGACCGCACGCCAGTAAGACGATCCTCCAGATCGAAAAGGGCAGGACTCTGGGAATCCAAGGTTCTTGGGATCTGCAGCGCGAGCTTTCGTTTCACGTATACTCTGAAACATTCGGCCGCAGTTCGAGATAGCACCAAAACCGGCTTGCTGGAAATAGTCTTATGTGGAATTCCCTTGGTGATTTGGAGCGGTTTAGGAGTACTTCTTTTGTTGGTATTTTCTTGCGCCTGCAAGCACGCGCAATCTATTAAAGCCTGGTTCAAACAGTTGCGTTGCATGCGTTCAGGGAAAGAGAGAAAAGACAGCAACAACGTGTTCGCCGTACACAACGTGTCAAGCACTGCAAAAGAGTATATTTGATATAATGAGTTTTAGGGGAAGTCATATAATGAGTTTTAGGGGAAGGTGGAGCATATGCATGCTTAAAAATAAATTGACTTGCTCCGGAAATTGAGTGCAGCTCGCGCCCTCAGGCGACTGGTGTCCGCAGAAAAAATCTACCTGGTCCGGAATTTGATCCCGGGACCTCTCCAGGACTAGCGGAGACCTCTAGCAACTGAGCTAACCAGGAGCTGGCAGTCAGTAGAGCCACCGGATGTTAACAGTTGCCACCAGGCTTGATCATATATCCACCGGAAGTCTTAATTATTTGATATATAATAAGTTTTAGGGGAAGTCCCCAAGGTTTTTTTAGTGGCCACCAGTCTCCTAGAGGGCGCGAGTTACGCTCCATTTCAGGTGGAAGCCAATTTATTTGTACGTAAATCTCCTCCACCTTGAGGGATTCCCCATAACATATTATATCAAATAATTAACGACTGATATCCCCCCTTGCGGTGGACATATATGATCAAGACTGCTGGCCACTGCTAACATGCGTTTGCTTTAGTATTCGCGACTCCAGCGAACTATAGGGGGCGCACTGGTCAGGCAAAATGGCGGACGAAAGGAGGTCGTTTTTGTTGTTCAGCACGCGGACCACCATAAATTTCTTTCACTGCAGCGTAAAATTTGTGTTACAATAAAAGAAAAGCGATTTTTCGACGGTAGAAACCTTCTTCTATAGTCGAAGGTGTCTACCGTCCAGCAATTACTTTTATGCTTCTCCCGTGTCATTCCTACGCACTGACTACAGTCAGTGCATAGGAATGACACGGAGGACGCATAAAAGTCATTGCTCGAAACGATGTTTGTTTCTACGCTGCCTACGAGAACCGAGCAGGGATAGCGGACGACAGAGTCGAAACGACCTCCTCTCTTGAGCTCCTCGGCGTTGCCGCTACGCGGCGTCGATTTCGCTGCAGTCGCCAATACTGCCAGCTCCCGGTTAGCTCAGTTGGTAGAGCGTTCCGCTAGTCTTGGAGAGGTCCAGGGGTCGAAACCCGGACCAGTAGGACTGCCTCAGCTTCCACCAGTGGACTAGAGGATGCATCCTGTCCAGATGCGAGCTGCGAGCCTTTCGTTATTTTGCAGTGGAGATGCCCGAAAAGTAGGCGCAGTAAAGTAGCGTGCAGTCGCTACATGTTAGTAAAAATTGCACCGGACACAAGTACAGTAACAAAGAAAAAAAAAAACTAGGTGTGTACTTTAGGTACATGAAAACTACCTGGTTACAGATTTACATTTATTTGTTTACCCATGCTATGCGCCGAGAAACGGAAAGAAAGGTGGAGACGAGAGAGCGCGGGGTACGTCAGAACGCCGAGCTCTGGTGGGACGGATTAGTGCGTAGACTTAAAGCTAGCCGCCTTTTATATCCACTGCACTCGTCGAACGCGTCAGAATGCGCAACGCCGGCGTCCGGTGTTTTGCTTTCGCATTCGAACGCGTTTGACGAGCGCAGTAAAGATAAAGGCAGATAAGACTACCACTTATCATTCCAAACCATGCAGAGACCGGCGTTATGAAGGCGCCACGCGCTCTCATCTCCCCCTCTCTCCCTCAATCTCTCGGCGCATACTCGCGCATACTCCGTTTGGAGTTGGAGCACACGTGTATGAGAAGCGCAGTGTTCGGTGACTCCGGCAAAGAGTTTCCTCACTATGAGAAGGGCAGTGAGGTCTTTCAGTTGTTTCGCCTCCCGCGCGAGCTTCTTACTCACGGCAACACCATGGGCGCCTCGTGAGCATCGAGCGTGCACTCGCAGCCAAAGCACGGTGGAAGGCAGCGAGCGCTAGAGTTTGGGCACTCGAAGGAGGCGCCCTGCAGTTCTCATCCTGCCAGTGTCAGTCGATGCAATGAATGTTCAATATGGTAGCAAATGAGCCGTTTTGTCCGCCTCGATAGTGCTATACATTTGCCGCGTATAGACCTTTTCTTTTTCCTGTCGTTCTCAGTCACGTGGGTTCCATATCTGGTATGCGGGGCGAAAAAATAATAACACGTTTGAACCTGGAATATGCGAGAAAATATAGCTGAGGCAAATCAGGAATGTGTGACAATCACGCATTTTTCGTAAACACCTTCTAGCTTCGGGGAGAGATCAAAAAGATGTTTTACCGCATACCAGAAGTGACGATATTCAAGATGGCTGCGCGCTTGTGGAAAAGGTGTATTGCTGGTCCAGCTTATTTCCATACAAAAAGAAGCGATGAGGCACACTTACTTATTTGTGCGATTGCTAGAGACAAAGCGCCGCAGTTAAAAAAAAAAAGTGTAATCTTACACCTATTTGTCCCATTTAGTGCACCCCAAAACTTAAAACAGCGCACTGCATTCGAACTGACGGCCCCAACTTTTACGAGGGGCTTCATAACGGTGCGATATAACTTATTAAATAGCTAAAGAACGTATCAAAGACTACAAAGAGAAAACACTGAAGTTTTGCAGTAGGGCCAAGAGAACCCCGATTACTTTTTTTTTTTTTTTTTGCAGTCAGTCACACGTACATTAGCTATTTTACTAAGCTGTACAACTCGGCTCTCAAGCCGCTCGTAAAAGTGGGTATACCTTCGGTTCGACGTCCGTGCGCTGTACGTCGCACTGAAGTTTTGGGGTGTATCATATGGGACAAGGGGTGTAAGTACTACACTCACTATTTCTGAGAGTGCGTGAAAAGAATCGGTGAGATTCTTTGCACAGCGTTAACTGCCCAAGACTATCAAAATCTTGGCCACCAGCTGGAGATCGATGGCCGAGCGGGCTAGCGCACACCAGCTCTGAGCACGTGGAGCGAAACTTCGCGCTGCAGAACCCAGGGATCCCGGGTTCAATCCCCACCCCTGCCCGTTTCGATCTGGATGAGCATCGTACCGTCGTGCGGTCGTGTATCACTACTGCGTGATGCACATTAAAGACCCCAGGCTAGCGGTTGTACTGCACTGGCTAAATTGCTCATCTACAGCGAGTGACTCGTCGCAACTTTAAATGGCTGACCAACTACACGCTGTATAAATATCCCCACAACCACAATTTACCGGCGTGCGGTCGCGTATCACTATACTGTGTGATGCACATTAAAGACCCCAGGCTAGCGGTTGTACTGCAATGGCTAAATTTCTCATCTACAGCTAAGAGACAAGTCGCCCGTTGAGACAGACTAAATTCAGACTGCACAAACATACACACCCCAATGGTTTTTTTTTTTTGTTTTTTTTTACTACCAGTTCGAGTTTTTTTTTTTTCGCGGAAGCAGAATACAATTTTTAAAATTGAGCTCATATTTCCTCCAAAGAAAAAAAATGTGAATGGTTTGTGGCCGTACTCAACTTTTTCTGGTCTCAACTTTATCCTATTCTTGTGCTTGTGTGTGTGTGTGTGTGTGTGTGTGTGTGTGTGTGTGTGTGCGTGCGCGTGCGCGTGCGCGTGCGTGCGTGCGTGCGTGCGTGCGTGCGTGCGTGCGTGCGTGCGTGTGTGCGCGTGTGTGTGTGTGTGTGTGTGTGTGTGTGTGTGTGTGTGTGTGTGTGTGTGTGTGTGTGTGTGTGTGTGTGTGTGTTTTGGGAAGGGGGGTATTTTACGCGAAACATCAATTCTAAGTGAAAACAAAAAGCTAAACGCGCGTCATGAATGTGTAGTTCGCAACAAGGTTAACGCCGCAGTTTTTGATGCCGAAACACATACATATATCGTTTGCAATATATTTACGCGTACATCAAACAACGTTTGATATCCATCAAGGACGGTTGCCGCTGCCTCCATTACGAACGCAAGTGGTGCCTTCAAAGCGGCCAAATGCGAAAACGATGAGCCGTGGCGGTTCCAGCCAGACGCCCACCTAAGCCTTCCAGAAAGCTGTGGCCCCTCCAATCCGTCATTCGTCCTGCACGGCATCAGTGTCAACGCGGCGCCGCGCGCTATGAAGATCGCTCTCTTGACCAGTGTCGATGCTGCTGCCTGCTGCTGTGGTGGTGGTGGTGGTGAGGGTGTATTCCTGGCGTGTTTTGACTCGCTGATATGTTAAACGTTTATAAACGAGAGTAAGACCCATCAAAATTGTCGGGCACTGAATGATAGAACTTCAGTGAGTTGACGATCCCCAAAGTCCCTGAGGCTATAAAAAAGAAATTGTATTTAATGCATATATAGTTTTATATTAAAATCACTATGTTGTACAATATGTGCTCTTGTGCTGTATAAGTTTTGTACGCGATTCTTTATTTTTATACCTGCGAGTCAATCAATAAATGCAATTCATTGGGTTTGGAAACATTTACTTTGTATTCGCACTTGTCACGAGGATTGAAGGAGGTAGAGACATACAATTCTGGGTCGGAATTTATTACTCCAAATAAAGCATCTATAGAGTCACTATAATGATCAAATACAGCGATGAATACAAAGAAATGCTCTAAATAGTTTGTTCTCGCGTCAGTGGCTGTTTCTTCTCGGGGTTGACGTCACAGAACAGAGAGCGGAACAATGGCGGCGATGAAGTGGGCTCAAAACTTGTGACGCGTATACACACTGATCTCAATGACAATTGCTGGATCGCGTTTGACCAGCTCTGCCTATGGACCGGAATGCGGCCACGGTCGGCCATCTTTAGGTAGAGTTATATCATCTCTAGCCATCATAGTAATATGGCGCACAGCGCAATGGCGGCAGGCTGCCATAAAATAGCTGTAGATCTAGTACACTGTACCGTGGGTGATATTTCGTGCTTGATTGAAGTTGTTCGACGAAGCAGATTCTTGAAACCCGGCGGGAACGGTAGCCTCGTCTTTGAGGACCCGGCGAAAGTTTTACGAAAGCGCAGCACCGGGGGAAAGCAGCGCAGCTCGCATCGAAAGCAGACTACGTACCGGCGTCTGCTTTCGATGCTTCTTTCGATGCGACTTTCGATGCGTGCTGTGCTGCTTTTCCCCGGTGCTGCGCGATTTCGTGAAACTTTCACCGGGTCCTCAAAGACCGGGCTACCGTTCACGCCGGGTTTTAAAAACATGTTTCGTCAATCAATTTCAATGAGTCACGGAATATAACCCACGCTATTTTGATGGCAGCCTGCCACCACAACTGCCAAAATGCCGTCTGCCATGGATAGATGATGGTGGCTGCCAAGTGGCTTCAGCAGCTGTATCTTGGCTATAGAGGTGATATAACTCTACCTAAAGATGGCCGCCAGTGACCGCATTCGCGGAGCGGGCAGACGCGATCCAGCAATTTTCATTGAGATCAGTGCGTATACATGAGTCTTCCATCTGCTGGAATGAAAGCAGACGACAAAGCCTTTACCGCGCTATTTTGGCGGGTCCACATGAGAGCCGCCATACTTGGGTTCCGTAGTCTGTGCGTCGTTTCGAGGTCCTGGTTCCTTCAGCAATCGAAATTGGCATCAATCACACGGTAATAAATTATTTAGAGCAAATTAGCGTATAACACGTTGGGTTCTATCATTAGAGATGTCATACACAATATGTAGAGCTAAAAGAGCACAAATGTTTAAATAATGATAGTAATAATCATATTTTATTGCATCTTTCACATTGTGCATATACAGTATGTAGTATGCTTGTCTGCGGGACCTGCAGACAAGCATACTCCTACATGCTTAGCATGCCACATAGCATATGTGTGTGTGTGTCTTTTATGCGTTAACATAAAAAGTTAAAGACGTTTACAAATCTCTGTAACGAGAAATTAGAGCGCAGCTTTTGAGGAGAAGGAGGGTACGGAGTGGAGTGTGTGAGTCCCCCTCCTACGTACGCTCTCCTCCCCTCCTCCTTCTATCCTCCTCCTTTCTTCCTACTACTTCCCTCCCCTCCTCCTTTACTCCTCCTCCGTACCTTGCCCTCCTCCTCCTCCGTATGTGACGTCAATTTTTCCGCTAAATCTAGCGAAGAAACTGAATTTGCTCATAGGTGACGTGACACCAAGTCATGTGACGTCATTTTCCCCACTAAATTTAGCGGGAAATTGAATTGGTGTTGACGTCACGTGACGTCAATTTTCCCGCTAAATTTAGCGGGGAACGAATTGCTGTTGAGGTCACGTGACGTCAATTTTTCCGCTAAATCTAGGGGGGAAGCTGAATTTCATAGTTGACGTGACACCAAGTCATGTGACGTCATTTTCCCCGCTAAATTTAGCAGGGAATTCGATCGGTGTTGACGTCACGTGTCGTCACTTTTTCCGCTACATTTAGCGCGGTTACGCCGACGGCAAGGACGACGCCGGGAAACCCGGGAACGGGCGCCTAGGAGCTGCGCTCTAAAACACACACACACCGACATATATTTTTTTTTGTCGACGGCGCTTTGATTACAGTTTAAAGATACGTTTTGGGCAATGTTTTCAATGCCACAACTGTCTTCTTCCCACCTTTCGATTCCAAATACTGGAATAATCTCAACGGGTATTCATCGAAATTCTAAGATTGACAATATAAACTTAGTTCTACTCGTCTGCTGATCTTCCAAATGATATTCTCAAGACTAAAATTTTCGCGCGCCTTCCCTGCAGGGCACGCGAGGAACCAATCACAGGGCCCAAAAAGCGTAACGATTTAAAACTATGATCTCCTCTGTGGATTTGATAACGATTTTTCACATGCCTAGTGGCCCAGAGCGCATCATGCGGACTCGTCATTGGTTCCTTATTGCCCTTATAGAAGGTTGCTGGTTTACCCTCAATACACTCCCCCTGCCCTGCGGGGAAACAGACGCACAGACAGACTGGCGTTACGCGCTTGAGGCGAAGGAGTGGTAGAGGGAGGGAAAGCAGCCCCTTTCCCTCGTCTATCATTTAAACTCGATTACAACAATCAATAACTTCACTACCTTTTCTTCCTCAGATTTTACCGAACAGACACTTTTTTGTGTGTGGGGAGTGCTTTTGGAAGCCGCCACACCACACTTTGAATATGCATGTACCGGCGTGCAGCCGTTTGCCACTACAGCGCCGTACAGTAAATATCGCAGGCTAGCAGGGGTACTGCACTGCCTAAATTTCTCATATACAGTGGAGATGATTAGACGCCCACTAGAGCTGACTAACTACCCCGCTGTATAGACAAAACACACAACAGAATTACGAATTGCCTTGGTTACAAACGTATTAAAAGGACAAAGACACTCGTTCCTCGCTTTTCAATTAACGACTTCAGAACACGAGAATTTATCTAGCGTACACTTATTTCGCAGGTGGGTCACTTGCCTCTCTCACAAATCATGTCGTGACGGAACGAATGCAGATTCAAACTCGGTAATATGGTAATAAAACTAATGACTTAAGGCAATGCGCAGCTTCACAAACGTCGATTCGGAACGGTATAGCGCCGTGCACTACAAATCACGCTTCCTTTTCAGTTCTTTGTTGCCGTTTTCCTACTTTCTATTGGCCTATCAATGGCCGGTTTGCTACAGTCCTTTTTGTCTGTGCACTGCGACGCCAAATCGATGGGTGTGGCCAGCGTCAGAATTTGACGACTGTGGCAATAAGTTCGCGTACGCACGTAAGCACTTTGGGCTAAGCGCCAACGTTGGCCGAGCCAGGCGAGGCATCTTCATATCCGCTTAATGTCCCGTCGTAACTCAGGGTATCTGAAATCCAGATCTTTCGTATAGACAGTTCAGCTCCACAAATCACAACCAATGTAAATCAGAGCAAAGTAAGAGAAAAAAAAAAGAAACAAATAACACATCTAAAAAAAATGTCACTATAAAAATAAAAATAAAAAAGTTCGTTTGCTTTTTATACATATGCTGCCATCTCTCGACGGATGAGACCAAGATCCGGCTTATAGCTTCGGATCGGTCCCGCCAGCATCATCGAGACCCTCCCCCACTTTCTTCCGACCGAAGACAGCATCGCAAGAAAGCGATCACAACACTGGCAGCGCAGCAGCGAAGCAATACAAGGGAAAGGGGGGGGGGGGGGGGGGCACAGGGCAAGCCTGCGCCAGTCATCCAGCGAGCGCCCCACACACGCAGAACCACGAGATCGCCAAGAGCGTTCACGATTCATGAAGAACAACAGAGCGTACGCACGCTGCTGGTGCGGTGGTAGTGTTGGTGGCGCGACCGGCTATAATCGATTTGAGGATGCCCCCCTCTTGCAGCAGACTCCAGATGAGCGGGGAGGAAGTGGTGGGGGGCTAAACGCAGGGGCCAAGGCAAACAAGGAGGGACCATTGAGAAAACGGACATCCAGGCTCCAGCCAGCAGGGGTGGAGCTAGCTGGCGTCGAGGCGAGGCAGCAGCGGCAGCCAGCAGCGGCCAGCGCGCGTGTACTGGGAACTGGTTTGGGGGGGATAAGTAATGGCCAACCGTAGGGAGGGCAGCAACGAGAGACGGTGTAATGCCGGCAGGAGCAGACAGGGGTCAACGGGGCCAGCCGTGATCCATTCTTGGCGCCGTAGACAGGTCCATTCATCGTGGGCCCTCGGGCGCCCTTCTTGCAGCGGAGTCCAGCCCGGTCGGTGGCTCGGCCGGTGCGTGCCCGGGCTTCGCGGGAGCCTCGCCCCGCCGATGCAGGGCCTCACCCGCTCTCCCTAGAACGGCCGGCGATTAGCATCGACGAGTGCCGTCGTCCTTCGACGACGTGGCCCATTCACCAGAACGCGATACCGTGTTCGCTCGCGTATAATGGACGTGTTGGTACACCTTGCGTGTTTTCTGTACAGAATCGCGGGACCTCGTGGTGGGGTCCCGCGATCACGTGGGACCCCATGGCGTCACGTGCAAGACATGGCTTGCACATGACGCCGTTGCATCATGCTGGTGGTCAGTTCTACTTGTTTTTGCCAACAAGAAAAAAATCGGTGGTGCGAAGCAGTGGCGTCACTAGGGTCAGTGGCACTCGGGGCGGTAGCCCTCCGCGACACCCTCCCCCCCCCCCCCCCCCCTCGGTCTCGTGGCCCGCCGCGACACCCTCCTGAGCGCTGCACCCAGAACGGTCCCCCCCCCCCCCCCCCCCCCCCCCCTTTGTGACGCCACTGGTGCGAAGTGCATTCTGCAGGAGGTGGGCGCTCAGCAGAAAGGCCGCCACGATGACCGCTGATGCGACCTCAGTGCAAGCCGTGTATAGGGTCCAGTCTGATGCACAATCATCCGAGCATTCAAGGCACCCCCATTTTTTTCTTAATGAATAATAGTCAAGGTATAGTTTGTTGGTATTACAGTAAAGAATTCGCCATTTTCAGAAATCACCGGTAAAAGGTTTCAGATGGGGTAAACAGACTAACTTTCGCACGACTGCATATTCGGTTTCATTCAGACACCAGGGCCGGCTTGCGAGAACAGCGTCTCAGCTGAGACTGGGTGAAAGAAAGCACTGCGAAGGCTGAGGCGCGCGAGCGTCTTGAGACGCAGTTTGAGTCCCACTCAGCTCGTGCGCTGGCTTTGGCAGTGCTTTCTTTCACCCAGTCTCAGCTGAGACGCTGCTTCTAGCAAGCCGGCCCAGTGGTGAAATCGCTGTGGCTTTAGCATCACAGCGATCAGATGAGGAACTGTTGGAATCTTTTCTCAAAAGGGTGACATCACCAGTCAGAAAGCTCGGCTAATCAAAATATATCAGTTTCGCATTCAAAAAACAGCAAAAGAACAGATACTCTAAAGGCAGGTTCACACATGGAGCGAAGCGTTGATGCAGCGCTGCTCACGTGTCGTCAGCTACTATCGTCTGCCATGAGCAACAGTTTTGACCGTGCTATACAAAGTTGGTGAACGCTCCCATCAGTACGCGCTTAGCGCGATGTCAGCGCTATGCTTGTGATTCCATTTCACAAAGCACTACTAAACAGCTCTACGTCTTCGGATTCGCGAAATGTGGAATATTATTTTCAGCTGATACCGAAACCGAAACTTCGGTTGCGTCAGGCGACATTGGTCTCGTGTCGACAGAGTCATGGCCACGTTACGTCGAACCACGTGGTCTTGTGACGTTCGTGGGGGCGAGGGACAGGACACGTGACGCGGGCAGGTCGCTTCGCATGGCGTGGACGGTGATGGCCCGGGGGAGAGGGGGAAGGGGAGAAGACAAAAGAGGAGAGGGGGAGCGGAGAAACAGACCGATAAGCGCGCAGAGCAGCGCAAACTAGCGCATCCGCGTTACGGTGATCACGTGGACGCCGTTGAGCCAACACCGGGAGGAGAAACTCATGACGTCATCGTTAAATTTCGCTCTAAGAAGTAAAAACAAACAAAACGTGAGAATGACGTAGTCATGCCTCTGACGTAGTGGGTCAACGTTGGCCGCTCCAACTCCGTCGCATTAGGGAGTTTTCGTAGATCGTTTTCGCCGTCCCGCAACGCCCTTCGCAATCCGCTACAATACCCGGAACTCTACAGTCAAGGCTATGGGCGCGCAGGCGCAGTAGCAACTTCTCCGTTGCGGAGGGCTTAGCGGAGGGGGAAACGCGGTCTACGAAAACTCCCTATTGACTGCGCTGACGATTGCGCCTCACGTCGCACGCTAGAGTTCGCAGATTTCGGCGACTTGGCTCATTTGAAAGTTTGCAGGCCAGTTTATTAAATATATAGACGGAATTAAGGCTGAACTCCATGGGACGAATTATGTGACGAATAACTGGCGAACGCCGCCCGGCGGCTTTTGCTCTGCGCGTGGAATCAACACAGTGGCTGCTACGCCGCGCGCAAATCGAGCGTGCCGTCGGGCGGCGTTCGCCAGTTATTCGTCACATAATTCGTCCCATGGAGTTCAGCCTTTAGATCGTAATATTTGACATGGGGTCTTCCTATATGATACTGAAGAGGGTTGCATAGTTTTCTAAATATCAAAAATGAAGCGGAGTTGCCCCTTAAAGTACACAATGTATATGCAAAGAGGATTTCATTCCGTCGTTCGGACGTTTTTCGCTTCCTTTCGTTCTCAGTCACGTGGGTTTCGTATCTGGTATGCGGGACGAAAAAAATAATCAAACATTTCAACCTGGAATACGCGAAAAAATATAGGTGAGCCGAAACAAGAATCTGAGACAATCACGCGTTTTTCGTGAATACCTTCCATCGGCGTGAAGAGACCAAAACGATGTTTCAACGTATACCAGAAGTGACGACATTCAAGATAACTGCGCCCTTGTAAAAAGGTAAAAAAAAAAAAATTTCTTTGTGCTTTTTTTATTATACAACTACGACTGTACGCTTGTCTTGCGCGTTGTGTACTTTCTAGTTTTTGTTTCCTTGTACCCTTTTACGCCCATTTTTGACGCATCAAACACCGCCAACAGATGCCACAGGAAACATATGAAACAACCTTGGATGAAACAGATAATCTTTTTTTTTTTTTTTAACTTATTGCCTTCAATCGTTTAAAGTGAACCGGTGAACCTGTTCTGTTGTCATGTTCAATGTTATCTATCCGTTGTCACTGCGCTCTATCTGCAGTCCTAACCAGGCGGATTTCTGTGGAAATATTGATCTTGAGAGGAAACTTGCAAGTTGGCGCTTTTAAATGTTATTTTGATGGATGCTTTATTTTCTTACCAGACTCAGGGTTGCTGGACCCTGAACCTAGGATCTGCTGGGATAGAGTAAAGAAACGTAATTTTTAAAGCCTAAAATTATTTTTAAGAACACTCCCCCAATCCTAAAATATTGCGTGCCCGTCCGTCTGTGCATTTGCCGCTAAGTTTAGCGGAAAATTAATTTAGTGACATAACGTGACCTTAATTTAGTGACATAACGTAACGTGATATACACATCGAGTAAAGAAATTAGCGTTAAGTTCGTGCTCTGGAGCGCGAGAATTTGGCGCTCCGTTCACCGAACGGACAAGAGTGTCGCCGGAGACACACTTCGTGCACCGAGCTTTTCCTCGGAGCGCGAGTGATTTCTTCGCGCTCCGTGACGTCACGTCCACAAACAAGATGGCTGTGCTGACAGAAACGTTGTCGAGACGAAGAATGAAGTCGGACCGCTTCCCCTTTTTAGTTAAATAGTGCTTAATTCAGATGGTAAAAACGATTTGATTTGAAAGCCAGAACAGCAATTTGCGTTCCGGAAGAGATTTGGTCGTGCGTCACACCCGAAAACGATCGAATTAACGGTCTATTGAAAGGTTGCGTGCCGATAGCGCATCAGTAGAAAAGTTGTCGACATGAGAAGGCAAGATGCTTCGATTTGAAAGCCGAAACATCCGTGAGTGAGCGTTCCGGAAAAGGCTTGTTCGTGCATCTCGCATGAAAATAAATCGGCGTACTATCTATCGAATGGTGGTGTGCCGGTAGAACATCGACGGGTTCCGTCTCACGCTGCAAGACGGAACCACGAAACATCTCTCACAAGTTTGAGTTTCCTGCGTCGAGAAGCGAGTTCAAAATGTTGTCTTTTATTAAGTCTGAATAGGATGAATTGTCAATAAATAGATAGGTCAAGCTAACTTTCCGCATATGTGCTCGAAGCGAGTCTTTAAACCTGAACCCTGAACTAAGAGTCATTAAAGATGTTTCTTCTGTCTCTCGCACCGTATTTTCTTTTTACTTTACACTCTGCCATTCCAAATAATTTCGGCTACTGCCAAAAAACGTTTCCCCATCGCCGTGCGCTTCTACGACGTGAATGGTGCGGGAATAACGGACGCTCTCATCAACTTCTGTGAGCAGGCGGACGAGACTTCCGGCGGCATCTGCGAACTAACAAGTTTGGAGAAGGTGGGTCTTTCTTTGGAGTGAGCTGTTGCATATGGCGCGGATATCGCTTCTGTGATTTATGAGAAACAACTCAGTTTTCCAGAAGATGCAGAAAGATCAGCCGAACTTGTTGAAAGCGAATTGCAATTGCCATTTTCCAGAAAATGCAAAAAGATCAGCCGAACTTATTGAGCGAATTGCAATTGCCATGTTGTGCACAACGCTTCCAAGCACGCAGTGAAGTTTTTAAAGTTTGATGTGGAAACCCTTGTACTAAAGGTCTTCAAAGAATTTTCTTCTAGCTCGAAATGTGTAGAAAAATTGAAGACGTTTTTCGGCTTCTGTGATCAGGAATATAGCAAAGTACTGGGTCATATTTCTGTCCGTTGGTTAAGCTTGTTTACGGCCTTAGATAGACTGATTAAGAACTGGGCGCCCATCAAGTCCTACTTTCTAAATCAGGGCGAGGAGGAGTGCGAATAAATAATCTGGAGATGTATCGGCAACCAAGCCGATCGACTTTCGGAGTGTGTCACGCTTCCGCTGTGCTATCTGCACTACACACACTAATTCCCTACAATGTTTCATTCGTGTTCAACTCGCTTGCTTTTACGAGTCATTCATTCAGCGATCCTCATCCTCGAAAAGAGTCACCTTGAGCCAACAGAACTCTACGCTGTAATGGCTAAGCTCAGGAAGCAGCTGATGAACCGGAAGGATGATATATTCTTCGGTGTCAAGGCTAATCGGGGACTGGAAATCCTTCCGGACGGACAAGTTGCAACACTGGACTTCGTGAGTGTCTATGATAGGGCCCTTGCGTACCTTGCGTACTTCGAGAACTCCCCGTTCAAGAGGCTCGCCAAAATGGATCTACGCAAAGGTGCACACAGCATATCAGTCGTAATGAATGCGGGAGAGCTTTTTGGCATAATCTTTGAAGAGGTAGTCAATGAACTGTATTCAGAGCTTTGTGTTTTGAGGGATGCTGTCCCTGTACTGTAGTTCCAGGACATGACGAGAAATCGAGCTCCATCTGGCTCAAATTCTTGAAAAAGGTCAAGTGCCTCCCTTTGCAGAACCTAATGGAGCATATGTCTTTTCCATTCCCCGCAAAAACGTGTTTGTGGAACGCGTCTTTTAGCGTGATGGGGAACTTGTGGACGGATGAAATAAATCAGCTAAGCGTCCCAATGGTTAAGGAGCTCTTTGTGCGGTATAATTTGGTGTACAGCTGTGAAGACTTTGCGAGAGAACACAAGCGGTTTATTCCAGCAGCTAAGTCGAATTCGAAATATACATTGAAATTCCGCAAATAGAAAAAAGCGAGCATATAAAATTTTACCTTTTAATTTTCTGCGTTGTTTTGTGTATTGCATATTATCGCGCGTGTATATATACAGTATATGAATATCCGATACATTCTGGCATTGTTCGTTTGTGTATATAACATCAATGGATTGGTGGATTCAGTCGCAAAGAAGAGCATTTTATGTGCGGTTACTTTTCAGTGCAGCAGAAATGTAATTTCATTCACTGGTATTTTTTTATGCCAACCAGCAGACTAGTTAGTTAGCTCAGTGTTGTGTATTTGTGTACATGTACATTATGTTGACTTCTCTCTAGTAAAACAATGTTACAATAAATTGCATTGTCTATCAAAGACTTCACATAGCACCTTCTTTTGAACACAAATTCAATCTCCTAAAATAAAAAAAAAATATGAATACCCCCCCCCCTCCCTCCCTCTTCAACGATCGAAGGGCCGTCTTTTTTTGTTTCGTTTTTTCGGGAAGAGGTCGCAACTATATTGGATCTCATTACATCCTATCTGCAATCTTCAAATAAAATTAACAATAAACCTTTTTACGGTGTCAGTTGATTTTTACGGGAAAATAACGGTTGGCTGTAAATGAGATTTACTGTCTACCGTAAAAGTTACGATGTGTTTGCGGCCCAGCTGCCAGTTAACGGACCGTAAATTCAACGGTCAATCCTCTCGATTGTTCGTCATTGCCAAACTGAAAAAAAAAAAAAAAATAATTGCCTAGCGAGACATCGGTCTACTGCAGTGGAGGTATACTCGTGTCATACCCTGTTGGAGGTTGGCAAGCTCCTCGCGTGAAGCCCTTTAAGGCCCGTTCACACTCTTGCGACCTCTTAAACCTGGGTTGCTTAAAACTTCTTAAACCAGAGGACACACTGGCGCCATCTATTGGGTAGCAGTGTAAACTCTGTGGTCCGGCATATTTTCTTATTTCTCTCGCGCATTATCCTTTCTTTCTTGGCTCGAAAAACTTTTGTCAATGTTATAAACGAGCCTTTCTATGGGTATTACGCACATTTGACCTCGGAAATCCTGCAAAACCTTCGCTCTTGTGAAATGCAGTTCCAGGGTCACCGCATAGATGGCGCCACAATGCCAGTGTGTCCTCTGGTTTAAGAAGTTTTAAGGAACCCAGGTTTAAGAGGTCGCAAGAGTGTGAACGGGCTGTTCGAGGCGGGGTTTAAGCCGCACGTCCGGAGGCTTCCTGGCTCGTGACGACGACCATTCCCCGAAGTGAAGAACCCAGGGGTCCAGTGGAGGTGGGAGAATTGGTAACGTAACGAACGGTTTAATTACATGGTTGCGATACAGTCGTCAAATCCGAGAGAACAACCGGAGCAGCCTCACGCTCCGCCTTATATAGGGTCCGTTTTCTCCCTCACTCTCCGCCAGGGCAGCAGGTGCGAGTAGCAAACCGCCGCCAAGTGCGTTGCAGCAAAGACCGCCGCGTCGTAGCCAGAAGTGCGTCGTATCCATGGTTCTACGCAGTTAGGTCATGCCTCTCTCCCCTTCCGGAGCGCACGAACCCACACGCACACACACACACGTCCCGTTGACGTCACGGACGCCTTGAGACTCGTTTTGGGCAGGCTCCGACAGGTGGGCGACAGTCCCGGACAGATCGTGACTCGTTTCCGCAGCGTTGAAGCTCGGAAGAAGGTCGCCGAAGGTTCCATTCTTAACAGGGCCTTTACCCTTTCTTTTCGGAAAGAACTTCTCCGAAGTTTATCCGAAGTTATCCGAGCGAACGCCGAAGAGGAGACGAAACCAGGCAAAACAAGGCGACTCATCTTCTCTCCGGCGTTCGCTCAGCTAAGTGGAAAGGGTGGAGGGCTTCGTGGGAGGAACTTGCCCGTGCGAGGGAAGTGGGCAGTCGTGGTTTTGGGGAACTTGCGGCAGTTGTCGCGTTACGGCAAGCTGAAAGGCGGAGTGTACTATAAAGAAGGAAGCAAGCAAAAGTGGAAAGAGTAAAGTGTGCTTTACTCTTTCCACAGTAGGGCGAGACGAAGTGTAAAAGTTTTTACAGACCTTCAGCGAACACGATTTCGTGCCCCATAGGAGCGCATAGATACGTGAATCTTGTCTAAATAAATTCAATTTTATATAAGAAAACAGAGGTAAAACCTTCAATTATGAGTACGTAGCTCAGAATATAAGATTTATTTATATACCGGGTGTTCATTTTTAATTCGAACAGATTTATTACAAAAAATCCGTAAAAGATGCACTATACCTGTTTTCACCTTAAGAACCAAAGTAAAACAAGTCCGGCTCCTCGCGGAACATTACTAATTTCCCCCTTTATGTGGATAATGAAGACATATGTAGGTGAATTTTAGATTAGATATATGTTATCTTATCAAGACGTACACGTTCCAAGCGCCAAAAGCATTGCTGTTTCCTCCGACAACCGAATCTCGTCTGAACTATTTCGCGCCGCGTTGGAACAATGCGCAAAACTTACTTTTTTCTTGAGGTGAAAACAGGTATAGTACGGTTTGTTTAAGTGAGTTATACGGCTAGGGGGATATTATGTGGGTGGCTAATCCTTGCGAGAAGTTGGCTAATTAATTAAAATTCGTTAATTAATTTTTTAATTAATGAAAATAGACATATGGTTCCAATTAGAAACTTGCTCAGCGTCATCAAACACCCCTAATTCAGTCATTTTTCAGAAAGACTTTGAGCGCGTGAGAAGCGTAGTAGTGCACTAAATTTACCACTCGTGGAGCAGGTACAAGGCTGGGGCTAGATAAGAGACGGAAAAATCGCACGGGCGCCTTATCACAACCTCTATCTTTGTACCTGCTCGAGGCGGGGTTTAAGCCGCACGTCCGGAGGCTTCCTGGCTCGTGACGACGACCATTCCCCGAAGTGAAGAACCCAGGGGTCCAGTGGAGGTGGGAGAATTGGTAACGTAACGAACGGTTTAATTACATGGTTGCGATACAGTCGTCAAATCCGAGAGAACAACCGGAGCAGCCTCACGCTCCGCCTTATATAGGGTCCGTTTTCTCCCTCACTCTCCGCCAGGGCAGCAGGTGCGAGTAGCAAACCGCCGCCAAGTGCGTTGCAGCAAAGACCGCCGCGTCGTAGCCAGAAGTGCGTCGTATCCATGGTTCTACGCAGTTAGGTCATGCCTCTCTCCCCTTCCGGAGCGCACGAACCCACACGCACACACACACACGTCCCGTTGACGTCACGGACGCGTTGAGACTCGTTTTGGGCAGGCTCCGACAGGTGGGCGACAGTCCCGGACAGATCGTGACTCGTTTCCGCAGCGTTGAAACTCGGAAGAAGGTCGCCGAAGGTTCCATTCTTAACAGGGCCTTTACCCTTTCTTTTCGGAAAGAACTTCTCCGAAGTTTATCCGAAGTTATCCGAGCGAACGCCGAAGAGGAGACGAAACCAGGGAAAACAAGGCGACTCATCTTCTCTCCGGCGTTCGCTCAGCTAAGTGGAAAGGGTGGAGGGCTTCGTGGGAGGAACTTGCCCGTGCGAGGGAAGTGGGCAGTCGTGTTTTTGGGGAACTTGCGGCAGTTGTCGCGTTACGGCAAGCTGAAAGGCGGAGTGTACTATAAAGAAGGAAGCAAGCAAAAGTGGAAAGAGTAAAGTGTGCGTACGTACATATAGCTGCCCGCAGCTTTGACTGAACTTTACAGTAGGGCGAGACGAAGTGTAAAAGTTTTTACAGACCTTCAGCGAACACGATTTCGTGCCCCATAGGAGCGCATAGATACGTGAATCTTGTCTAAATAAATTCAATTTTATATAAGAAAACAGAGGTAAAACCTTCAATTATGAGTACGTAGCTCAGAATATAAGATTTATTTATATACCGGGTGTTCATTTTTAATTCGAACAGATTTATTACAAAAAATCCGTAAAAGATGCACTATACCTGTTTTCACCTTAAGAACCAAAGTAAAACAAGTCCGGCTCCTCGCGGAACATTACTAATTTCCCCCTTTATGTGGATAATGAAGACATATGTAGGTGAATTTTAGATTAGATATATGTTATCTTATCAAGACGTACACGTTCCAAGCGCCAAAAGCATTGCTGTTTCCTCCGACAACCGAATCTCGTCTGAACTATTTCGCGCCGCGTTGGAACAATGCGCAAAACTTACTTTTTTCTTGAGGTGAAAACAGGTATAGTACGGTTTGTTTAAGTGAGTTATACGGCTAGGGGGATATTATGTGGGTGGCTAATCCTTGCGAGAAGTTGGCTAATTAATTAAAATTCGTTAATTAACTTTTTAATTAATGAAAATAGACATATGGTTCCAATTAGAAACTTGCTCAGCGTCATCAAACACCCCTAATTCAGTCATTTTTCAGAAAGACTTTGAGCGCGTGAGAAGCGTAGTAGTGCACTAAATTTACCACTCGTGGAGCAGGTACAAGGCTGGGGCTAGATAAGAGACGGAAAAATCGCACGGGCGCCTTATCACAACCTCTATCTTTGTACCTGCTCCACGAGCGCTAACTTCACTTCACTACTACGCTTCTCACGCGCTCAAAGTCTTTCTGAAAATGACTGATTTAGGGGTTTTCAACGACGCTGAGCAAATTTCTAATTGGAACCATATGTCTATTTTCATTAATTAAAAAGTTAATTAACGAATTTTAAGTAATTAGCCAACTTCTCGCAAGGATTAGCCACCCACATAATGTCCCCCTAGCCGTATAACTCACTTGAACAAACCGTACTAGTGCATCTTTTACAGATTTTTTTGTAATAAATCTGTTCGAATTAAAAATGAACACCCGGTATATATAAAGTATATCTTGCCCATATTTTTAGAACTTAAAATCTTGAAATATTGACATCGATGTCGCATAAATAAAAACAAACAATTAATTTTATTTTAAAATATTTTTTATATGGTCGAGAACAACCGCGCAAAGATATTGGCCACCTTTTTGTTGTATCCTTGGGAAAACAACCAAGCAAATAAGCCTAATTTAGTCTAAAGCCCCGGCGGGCTGAATTCACCGACGTGTTTCTAGTTGAAGCAGCGTAAGCAGAATTCATCCTATCTTGAAGTATTCCTTCCTTATACCAAAAGCATCACCGCAAAGACGAAAATGAAGCACTAAAGTGTACCGAGGCCGTTTGGAAGCTCACAAAGTAACGACCAAAACATCATATTGGGGTACATGAGATTGCCGCCGAGAAGACGATGGGAGACTGAGTATTTCCGGAACGGACTCTTATGACGGCACGTGACATTGTGAAGTCACATGACCATGTGACGCCGCAGCATCAATTCCGCCGATAAATTTAACAGGGAAATTGTCACGTCTCGTGACAATGTATTCTTTGCACCTCTTCTAAATTCTGAGTGGTAGTAGAGAATAATAGTATATACACGAACTCATCTCTGTGACGTCACGGCGCGGTGGTGGCGCGTCGGTCGCACTTCCGGTCTGGGGCTGTGGGCAGAAATCCCCATGCCAGACGTGTATTCCTGCGTTGTTTTGAAAGGAACCAGACAGAAACCTGCCTTCTCGTCAAAACGCCGCGGCTGCGGCCGTACCAAAAGTGTCGAGAAAGGTTTGAAGGTCAGTTTTCACGTGCTCGGTTCGTCCGAGAATCTCGATATGTGCCGTGAAAAGGGAAAAGCAGACGCCGTCGGACAACGATTGCTTGGGCGGGAAGCACTTTGGGTTGAATTCACGGATACTTGTGGTCATCAGATTTATTTGTTTTGTTCCAACATGAACGCCAGAAAACTGTCAAGTTGTGCGGACCACCTGCGGACTACGTTCAGTGCGTCTTCAAGTTCAAACGGCCGCCTGATTGTTCGAATTGTCGTCTGCTCTTTCAAACGTTTCTGCTTGTCGTCTGCTCTCTTAGACGACGCCGGTCCGTAGGCCAAATGTTGGCCCGGTACTTGCGATAAGAAGTGAGTGCAGGCCTCAAAAGACTTAAATTTGAAGGTTGGTAAGCAGGCTCGATGTAAACAGTAGATACAAGGAGATGTTGGTCATTGTTACCAGTGACCAACACCGACTTGTTATGCCTAATTCAGTTGGTCCGATTCTGCTTGCGATTTTCAGTATCGTCGTCGACCATCTCAGCTACGGTTCACGCTTTTGCAGCCCGAGCAGCGTCGCGACTGAAAATTCCGAGCGAAATCTTATCATGCGAATCAGGCTTTAGCGTACAATCTGCGGCGTCCACGCGGAATGAATCGCCACATGTCACATTATTCAAGCGAAGTTTTGCGGTGTAACGAGCCTCGGTAATTTCGCTGACGCCGCTCAAGATAGTCAGACATCGCCAGGAAGACGTAGAACCAACAATTCGAACGCGAAAAAGGGCAGGGGGACTCACACCAACGCCGACAACATCGCATGTCAATGGTTTGTTTATGGGCGACCGCGAACTTCTTGCCCACACCCCCATCGCGCATGCGCGGCGCCGGTGGCGTCCGCTAGGGGCGCTCCGGGCGCGCCGGTTTGTTTGTAAACATGAGTTGGTGTATAGTCAGTGTGAGTGTACCGCACCTCGGCTGCCACCTCAGTTCATTTGAAAAGTTTTGCCGGAGATTTTCTTTCAAGATGGAGGTTTTTGCGGTGGCATTTAAATCCACAAACTTCGAAAACCGAAGGGTCATGTTGTAGCAGGCAGATTCGGATTGATGTCAAGTTCTGAGAGCGGCATTTTTTCGTGTTGTCACGTCGAAGAGCTCCGAGACTTAGCCGCAATGACCGCCGGTGATTGCGGCTGAGTACATAGTCCGAAAGGCATCAATATCGCTTAGTCTGGTAGCGAAAATGTCTTATACTGCCATGGGTGCAGAGCTCCTGAACAGCAAAACCGTTTCACTTGCATCGTTAACGTTCCCTGGGAAAAAAAAAAAGTTTATAATGACATTAATTCAGCGGAGATTTAAAATACATGATGACGAACGGCGCACTAAAGTGCGTGGCAATGCTAGAGCTATCACATCATCCCACAGCTGCCCTGTGACGAAGCATCCCGCTTGTCGACAGTACACCGATGCTTCTCCGCATACAGCCCCGCTTTGGGGCAAAGCCCACTCACCGTACCGGAACCGAGCCAAAAGAAATTGAGTTACAGTCTCAAGTTGAGCTAGTTGGTACATGTTAGGTATAAGTGTCAGCTAGAACATGAACACAAACACAAAGAATAGAAAGAGACAAAACAAACGCTGTTTGTCCTTTTCTACCCTTTGTGTTTATTCTAGCTGACACTAATACCGAACCGAAAGCCGGAACGGAGCTGCGATTTGTGGCTGATCCGGAATTATACTGGAAGTAAACATAACCGTTATAATCCCAAATATCTTTTAAAACAAATTTACCAGCCCAGAATACCAATTCAAATCTTTTTATCATGGCGAGGCGTTTTTACGGCGACAGCTCTAATTAGGGAGTTTTCGTAGATGGGTTTCGCCGTCCCGCAACGCTCTCCGCAACCCGCTACGATACCCAGAACTCCACGGCCAAGGCCATCGGTGCGCAAGCGCAGTCGCGGCTTCTTCGTTGCGGAGGGCTTAGCGGAGGGGAAAACTCGGTCTACGAAAACTCCCCATTGAGGAGGAATTTGCAGCGGATCCGGCGTGTGTACAGTGAGGTCAGCTAAATTTAGCGGGGAATCAGTGTCACGCGACAACGTAACGCGAGACGTTTCTCCGTTATGTTTAGCGGAGAAATGGTGAAATGATATGACGTCACGTAACTTAATTGCTTTTCTGCGCAAATTTTAACCAGGAAATAAACCTTTGTACAAAATCCTGTAAGGCCTCTCGTCAATTCCACATTGCACCGCGCAGCGCAGGGAATTGTGGGGTCGTTCCGATGTACGTTCGGGCCGGCATGTATACGCTTAGAGCACTATATAGCTCCTTCGGAGCAGAGTAGCGCAATCTAGAACGCCGTCTCTTGGCGACTAGCGGCGAACGCCCGGAGGTTCCAACTCCGGTCAGAAATGCATGGGGAACGTGAGAAAATCGTTGTTTCTTCAATGTTGTGGAGATGTACGGAACGACAATAGTTTTTGACATAATAAAGGAACATTTTAGAATCATTTGCGCTGAGTTCTGTGCCAAGTAAGGACGTAATTTGTTTTTAAAAATTGCACGAGAGGCATCATGCAGCAGACGACGCGGCAACGTCACAGCGTCCACGTGACCCGCTCCGGCCAACCCAAAGAGCCCATCTCCGCTGCGTGCAAAAATCGTCTGCTTCAAACGCCATTGCCTTGGAAATTGCCTTCTCAAAATTTGCACACGCATCCGATATTATTAAAACCTTGATAAAGTGTTTAGTGCATTACCAACTTCACGACAGACTAGATTTGAAAAGTGTGAACTCGCCGTTTATTTTTTAATTAGTCGTGTTGCGTCGATCTCCATGTATTCTCCCATAGGGCGGGCCGCCTCCTGGAACCCTTAGTACCACGTGACTCGCGCCGAGCTGCTCTGTCGGCCATGTTGTCGGCAAAACACGCGGATCAAAGGATTGCGCTACTCTGCTCCGTAGGAGCTATATAGTGCTCTATATACGCTCTGGGCATCCTGGAGGTGGCTCAATCCCCTCTATGTTAACCACTTGAGAGATCAAAATACAAAGAAAATGGAGCGAAGATATTACAAAACCGATACGCACCCTGTTTCAAAGCATGAAATGCTTTTTAACGGAATCCCTAATCCCAGAATTTTGTCCGTCTATGCATTTTTAGCGGGGAGTTTGCCTTCTAAATGAGTTTGCCCCGCTAAATTTAGAGGAAACGACGTCACGTGACTCAAGTTCAGTTTCTTCGCTAAATTTAGCGGGAAAATTGATGTCACGTGACCTGACGTCATAAGACATACAAACAATTGTTTCCCCGCTAAATTTAGCGGATAAATTGATGTCACGTCACCTATATACCAATTAAGTTTCCCCGCTAAATTTGGCGGGAAAGTGGCATGATGTAACCTATACACCTTGAGGAAATTGACGGCATGTGGCCCATACGTCAACTCAGTTTCTTCACTAAATTTAGTGAAAAAGTTCGTCTTGCAGCCAAAACGTCAGTTCAGTTTCACCCCTAAATTTAGTGGGAAATTGACGTCACGTAACCTATACACCAATTCAGTTACCCGCTAAATTTAGCGGGAAAATTCACGTTTTGTGATTTAGATACCAATCCAGTTTTCCCGCTAAATTTAGTCGGGGAAATCGGAGTCACGTGACCTATACAATCATTCAGTTTCTACGCTAAATTTAGCGGGAAAATATACGTCGCGTCACTCACGTGACACAATTCCCCATAATGCATTTCATGCATAATAGTACTTTGAAGCTAAAGGTCGCTGTTAATTTTATGACGTCATGTGACACTAACTCATGACCATCTGACGCCGCAGTGTCTTGTGGCGTCAATGTCACGTGACCCCATGTTTCATGACGTCAATTTCGCCGTTAAGTTTAACGGGGAAATTGTCATGTCTCGTGACAATGTAATCGTTGTACATTTTACAAATTTTGAGTGATGGTGGAGAATGACTCTAGTAGTCAGTGTGAGTGTGCGGCACTTTGGCTGCCACCTCAGTTCATTTGAAAAGTTTTGCCGGACACGCCAAAGAACCGGCAGGTACTTTTTCTTTCAAGATGGAGCCCCTTCGGCTGGCATTCAAATCCACAAACTTTGAAAGACGAAGGGCCAAAACCTTAAATGTCGTAACACACACAAAAAAAACTAGGAAAATTTGGAACTCTGTAAAACCAAAACATAGAAAGTCACCCAGCCATTCAAATATTTAAAAGCAGTGCTAAAACAAAAATAGAAAAAAAAAGAGAGAGGCTATTGGGTTTCACATAAAACAAGGCAGCAACCTAAGACCCTGATAATGCGGTTTCAGTGAGCTGCATAAGCACCGGCTTAATTGGAAGTGAATGTTATTAACTACACAAATTCTACCAACACATAAATGTATTTAAAAAAAGTAATCTAGCTAACAGCACATATTATTTATCATGATTTCTATATATGCAAATGCAAATGTTTTGTTAGCATTGCCCACATATACCAAAACTCATGTCAGTTTGAACGTTCATTAAACTATTCTTGGCAGAACCCATGCCAAGTGCAGCCATGGGGGAGGTAAAGAGTATGCGTGTGGCATCAGGAAGTACACCAGTGACAGTTAGGAAAAGCATGGCATCAGCATTTTTTTCATTTCAGAGTTTACTCAAAGTATTTGGCAAAGCTGGTGCCCTAGATGACCACATTTGAGCACACAAGTAGTATTAATAACAGCATTTCAGCTGAGACATAAAAAAAAGGTGATGGCTTGTTTGTGCTAACAGTGTCACACTCTATCAGAATGCCAACTTGTCAGAGCACATCTGAACATTAGCAGTCCGAATACATTTGAACCCCCTTTTTTTGTCAAGTTGAAGCTGAACATAAAATAAACAAACTTGAAACGAATAAAAATTTTGGTTAGATACCCAGGTAAGGACAGCATACACCTTAGTGTATGGCACCTTGGATTACAGCTGCAGAGGTGAAAACATTCCATTGTGCTGCAACCGACTAACAGATCGCACATTCCCACCCCATCAAAATGAAAAACAGCATGGACCAGGGTTGTTCTTGTGTGGTAATAACAGTAATAAGCTCAGCAATTCCAGCTGTGATGCATTCAATGGCATGCAATGCAACAGCCCCCTATTCAGATTGTGAACCCAAAGAGCACCCTTGAGCATGGGTCCTCAAACTGCACTTCTGGGAACTCAAGGACTCCTCACAGCACCTGAATATGCTCCAAGAGCACCTAAACTTCCTTGATCATCCCTGCCTCAAAGTCTTTTCCAGTTTAAGCATTATTTTAGCAGATTTTAGCCATTCACTGATGCATACCCATACCCATGTGCCAAACACTGTGTAGAGTGCACGTTATTGACAAGGTATGCAAGCTCCTGCACTGATTTACTGCAACAATTCTAAAACTAGGAGAAGTTCCTGAGATATCAGTCAAGAGAAACAGATGTTCCTTGATATAGAAAAGTTTGAGAACTCCTCCCCTCGGCATGCCAAAAAGTCTGTGGACCCCAGGCGAAGTTTCGGACTGACAGCAATGCCGCATAGAGCTTCACTCGGCACCATTGAAAAGGCACGAGAGACCTGCCGCGTAATTTAGATAAAGTGTTCAGAATTTTTATTGCTTTTCATAAAATGCATGACATCATGTACAGTGCTATATAGTAGGTGTTATGTTACTAAATGACCAATTTGCCACATGTTTGTAGAGCAGGCTAGATCACTGGATCCCATATGTAGCCATAGTACCCCTTGTACTCCCACCCCTATAGCCAGCCCCCCCCCTCCCCCCCCCCCCCCTTTCCCACAACTAAGGAAGCAAACGACATAAAACACGGCCTTCGTCAATATCATCTTTCAGAAATGAATATATAATTTTTGTACAAAAACAAGCATAACAAGGTTGACACTCTTGTAACAGGCAGTTGAGCAGTAGCCGTCTTGGGGGTGTCGAAGCTCAGCTGTTATGGCCAGACGCATTACAAGCTAACCAGAGGAAGTGATTGACTGGATGGAAGGATCGAGACGCTTCGATGAGAAGCTGCTTGCACCGTCCCTGATCAAGATATGCAGGCAAGTTGGCCGGCCTCTCTCTTCGGGGAACACGCCACTGGTCCCGACAAATCCGGGCAGGTGCAGGTAATTGTTTGGGTACCGTATCCAACACTTCCTTACTTGTGGTTGCCTCTGGGCCTGACTGCACATACCCAAGTAGTCCCTTCTTGCACATCTGAAAGAAGAAGTGTGAGGGGTGACTGCAAGGCTTATGCTTTAAGCATCGAGGATTTATTTGGTGAGACTGGCAAGCTTCTACTTTTGAGTGAAGTCTCCTGGGCACAAATGGTAAGTGACAAGTTAGATTTAATATGAAAAACATTTTAGCTTGTAAATTCTGAGAATTTTTTAATTATGATTAAAATATTGATGTACTTTATACAATCTTTGGATCAATAGTAATTCTTGAAAAAAAGCTTTCGATCAGACGAATTAGAGCATGCTGAAAACATAACAAGAATAAACAAAAAGCAACAAAAACAGTGATGTGAATGGTCAGAGTCATTTTGGAGCACCTTTTGGAGCAGCCAAAAGTACATTTTGGACCAGCAAGAACTTTTGCAGCATGAGCACACACTTCAGTTACATTCATACCACTATGAATATTATGTTAAAATTCATGCGTTGGCCTGTCCAACTACATGACAATGCCTCTTTGCCTTCCCACTTATGTGCAACCCTTCCTTAGCATCAAAAGACCATTTGCTAAATCCCCCAAGCGCCCTGGCCCGCACTCGAGGAATCATGGGAATGGTGTTCCTCCACCTCCTTAGTGATAGGTAATCTCGACCAATTCCATGGTTACACAGTTTTGAGTGTTATTCAGAGGCTGCTTCAAGGCAGCAGCCTTGCAGCTTACACACAGGTCCTCAACTGCCTTGTTATTGGAATGTTCAGGATACCGCCTGCCTTGTCAGCCACATCGCATATAATATGTTGCGAGAACATACGATAGGTCTTCCAGGTTCTCCACAGACATTTATGGTTCACACTGAAACCCCTTTCCACAGCTGCTTGGGCATGGCTAAGCACAAGCAGAACTTTAAACACCTCCCCAGTGGCGTCACAAGGGGGGGGCAGACCGCCCCGGGTGCAGCGCTCAGGGGGGTGTCGCGGCGGGCCACGAGAGCGGGGGGGGGAGGGGAGTCGCGGCGGGCTATGCGAGAGCGGGGGGGGGGGGGGGGGGGGTGTCGCGGTGGGCTATCGCCCCGGGTGCCGCTGACCCTCGTGACGCCACTGCACCTCCCAGAGTTTGGTGCAGAGCGTACTAAACTTCGTGAGTTCTGAGAAAAACTTGTCTAGTCTGTCTGAGCTCTTTTCAAACAGTGCAGCTTGTGCTTCTGTTCTTGCAGAAGCTCGGCGTACTCAGCAAGTACAGAGTTTCATTGGTGATCGGTGAATCTCTTTACAGTGATGAGGGCGTCCAAAACCTTCTTGAGCCTTGCTAAGCACTGGTCTGGCTTGGCAGCACATTTGCCGGGGGTCCAGTGATGAGAGGCCTTTACCCAGGGGAATCTATGGGGACTCTTCTCAAGGATCTTCTCTGCCAACGTGACAAGAAACTGCTTGTCTTGAATGCAAATGCATCTTTACGGACTGACTTTGGAGTGCTTTAGCACCTGTTTGGCTGTGTGGCCGATATCCACTTTTTCAAGTGGAACTTGGTTGTTTAAGTCTTCAATGTTGGTTTTCAACAGGCCGGTGGTCCCAGTTGATGCAGAAGATACTGAACATTTCACTAACTTTGTGAGCATCTTCCTGACGACTGTTTCGAGGTATCTTGCCAGTGAGAGCACTAGTGGTTTGTCCGTCTGGCACTCTGTGAGGAAAGGCTTCACAATCATTGTAATGCCAAGAGCGAAGCGAAGTTTAGCTGGCACCAACAGGTGACTGCGGAAGTCGCACAAGTGCTGAAATGAGGTACGCTTCGGCAGGTTTGCTTGCTTCTTTCTTGGTGAATCAATGTACTTTTTCACATCAGTCCACAGAATAAGGACTCGCACAATCGCGGGGACATTTTCAACCCAGTGATGGGCGATGAACTTGAGGAAAAATGTTGCCTGGGCAGTCACTGCTAAGAAGTCTTCTCGTCTCGCTGGGGAATCTTGAAATAGTGCACTCAGATTTGACAGGAGAGTGTCCACTCCCCATTTGCTGGCCGTTACATCCGCCCTGTAGGCATTGTGTACAACATGAAGTCCACAAGTGCCTAGATCCAGACACTTCACCTGATAGTTTTATTGCAGGGACTCCTGCAGGCCCCTGAAAAACTTCAAGTTCACACTTGGTCCGTCCATGGACACTTGAACAATCTTTGCCAAAAGGTAATGGCGGCAGTGCACTCAGGAGTTTCTCTTGGATGTCGTCTGCCATTGCGTGACCCATGTATACCGACGTGTAGTATCTTGTGGCAACCTGTTGTGATGAGTCCCAGTATCTGACATGAACGTCCATCTGCTTCTGATGTAAGTAATCATTTGCAGACTCGCCAAACAAAACCTAATAATCGCAGTTCTCAATGTCCTGTAGCGTGGATGATAAAAAAAACAATGGCCTGAGACCATGGCACGCCACATACGCACACTTCTTCTTTCCACAAGCAGAAGCCTTTGCAACTTCACTGTCAGGGAACATCCTCTTGGACAGGCAGTTTGTTTGCGAGAATGAGCTGCACGAGTGGTGAGACGTAATCACGTTCATCATCCACAAAATCTCAGCATCCGCCACTAATTCGTGCGCCTTGCATGCACTGGTCAAGTCCGACAACTGTGTTGCACGGCACGGCATCACATAGTTCTCCATGGAGCTAGCTGGTGCCGCCTTAATGTTCCCACTGTGCTTTGTACTCTTCATATGGCTTTTAGTGCAGACTTGCCCATTGATGAGATGTCAAACGTCTTCCCGAAAGGTCCGCAATTTGTATGATTGAGGCGACAACTACAGACACCGGGTTTCGCCAGACGCAACGGTCCGGTGCAAACCAGTGTCAGTGGTCGTCGTGACCCAGCCACGACCGGTGAAAGCTGCACTTCCCGGGAATCACGCACAACTTAAACTACGTCCACCATGTGTAGTGTAAAACAGACACAAAACAAGCAAACCAGGAGTAGCTAGCAAACGGTATGTGAGACAACAAGTCGAACGAAGGGCAAAATTGAATGATGGTGGATGGGCGAAACCGGATTGTAGCGACATCCACATCAGGAGGAGGAGGGAGAAGATGTCGCTACCTTTCGTATTCAGGGGCATTGTGTCTACTGACTGTGCCATCACACAGATGGAACCTATATAAAGGTGATAACTAAACAGAGTTGACATAAAAAAATAAACCTAGAAAGCAGTCCATATAAATCTCCTCGCATTACCCAAGTATACTTGCTGAATCTTGCATTGGAAAACCAAAATGTCATCAGAATATTGCAGTCATCATGTATATAGTCAAACCTCAATGTAACAAACTTCTATGTAACGAAACCTCTAATGTAACGAAGTACATAACTTTTTCTAACCGCAAGTGTGCACGCCATGTATTTTTTACCTCTATGTAACGAAGTCCCGTTCGCCGAAATTTCAATGTAACGAAGTTTCATGGACATTTCGTCACAAACTTTTGGGTCCCAAAGGAGATTTTGGGAAGCACATGCGCTGAAACGGGCCCCCAATAAAGCGCAAAAGGTGAAACGGGCCAACTCTGGCGAGTGTGGTGTACAGAACGGCCACTAGAGGACACCAGAGCCGCCGGTGTTTCGTCCGTCGGCTTCGTTCGTGCTGCGTAGTTCGTTTTGACGCCTAACTAAAAGCATACGTTTCTCGTTGTCCTAGGTGATGGAGCTTTGAAGGTGATGGAGCCGCCCCTGACAACCTTGACCTCGACAACTTTCTATAAGCCGACGCTGCTATCATTGCAACGGAGGAAATGACCAACGAGGCGATAGCTAGCGATGTTCGTAGGAACTCTGAAGACGGGGACGATATTGAGCCTGATGAGCAAGACACCTGCGATGTGGCCAGAAACCGTGAAGTGGTGGATGCGATCAATGTCTTGAGGCGGTTCGCAAGTACACAGCAAGACAAAGACGCGATGCAGGCCGTCTGGCTATGCAAACGTCGCGTGATACCAATAATATTGCCAAGAGTGGCCCAGATAAAGGTGACGGACTACTTTCACCGAAATAAAGGCGTACTCGGTGAGTTTTGTGCACCCAAGAAACATTTGTGGGAACTTTCTTCAACATTAGCCTCGAATTTCTATGTAGCGAAATTTCAATGTAACGAAGCAAATTCCAAATTTTACCGACTTCGTTACATCGAGGTTTGACCGTATCTGGAGTTTCTGCAAATATTTTCAAAAATTCCTACCAATAAGGTGGTTCCAGCCACGGCAGATGTCAGGGACTGCAAAATATACACAAATAAGCTAAATAATTAGCTAAAATACATTAATTATTGCTTTAATTATTGTGATATTTCTTAAGAACACCCAACCAAAATGAAGAGATAAATGGCGAGAAACATGGTTTAAAATTGTGACTGCAAAATTTTATCAAGAAAATTTGTCGTAAACGCACATCTGTTCTTTTGATACGACCTCACAGTATGTGGATCGTGTTCAGCTGGCAGAATTCAAGAAAGTAATTTACAGAATACTTAACAATATTATGAATCAC
This sequence comes from Ixodes persulcatus, assembly GCA_013358835.2. Classification (NCBI taxonomy): domain Eukaryota; kingdom Metazoa; phylum Arthropoda; class Arachnida; order Ixodida; family Ixodidae; genus Ixodes; species Ixodes persulcatus. The sequence goes on from JABSTQ010011216.1 coordinate 1,315,648, forward strand.
AATATAAGAAGTAGAACCGCTTCAAAAACATGTATGTTTGAACATAATACCACTAAAAAACTGTATAAATTTGTTATATAACCAAACATTACTATTCTAATAGAACTTTTAAGAATGCTCCTCTACATCATCATCACCATCAAATGGTGTTTATGTTTCTGATGTTTCGAGATTCTGAGCAGCAGTTTGCATGGCACCTGTGCTTTCTTTGGCTATTTGGCGACATTGCAAACTGTGGTATCAAAAGGAAAGATTATTTCATATTTCCTTAGTTTACGAATTTGATGATTGAGTTCAGTTTTTTGTCATAGAAACTTCACTGAAGAGAAGCGGAAATCAGAAAGTTGTTTGTTGTGGAGAGACTTTTTCTACGCTTTCTTCCACGGACAACAAACGGGGAATTGAAATTACTTTGTTGTTACGGAAATATTGTTTAAGGGGCATTTGCTGTAGCGGGATTCGACTGTGCTAACCTGTTTTGTGGGTCTGCACTCCTAATTAGAAGCGTGGGTCTGACTGTGTCGCACGAAATGCCGAGAAGATGCCAAAAGAAAGTGCCTCGTGGACCTTCTTTTTCGTTCCGGAAAAAAACACTTGTCAGATGCCTATCTTACAGCCTCTGAAGCATGCATATAAACGTCGAGAATATACCCAATGTGGGCTGTATTTAAATATATACGAAAGGAAAAGCCCTACTTTCGGACGGTTTATGGCTGCACGTGCACTTCAAGAACAATCCAGCTTGGTTTTAAAACACATTACAGTAGAACCTCATTGATACGTTCCCGGCTTTTTATGTTTTCCCAGCTTTTACATTAAAAACCGCCGGTCTTGCCGAGCTCCCAGACCTTGGGGACCTTCTCGTTTTTTACGTTTTCTCGGATTATACATTGTTTTCCCGTGGTCCCCTGAGGAACGCATCGTTGAGGTTCAACATACAACTTATTTCTCTTTCACAAGTAAAATTGAACTGCAGTTTTACTGAAAGTATGTAGGAGCATCTGTTGCCCTAAAGTACACACATTCTTTTTTCCTAGCTCTGGGCCCTCAACTGTAGTACTCCCTAAAATTGGACACTAACCCTCCCCCTGCCCCCCTCCCTCCCAAAAAAAGCAGATCCAACCGTCGTGAACACAAGGGGACAATGATGACATGAGCTATTTGTTTGCATTTTTGATACAGCACTCAAATGACATAGCCAAACGATGTGTCAGCATTCGGCTGGAGCTCGTGTTCAATGAGCAAAGCCCCGATGGAACGCAAACCCCAGCTGTACGCTTATGCACCACTTGGGTCCAATGTGCACCCCGCGCACCATTAGGGAAAACGATGTAAAAAATCCAGTCCACAAGCCTTCCGTTGGGTAAACATCAAGCCCTGTGGAAAACAAGCTGGACAAAGGAAAGGACACCCTATAATTCAAACTCCATGCCAATAACTTGGGTAAAAAAATAAAAAAAAACAAGGCCCCATACTATGTAGACGAGAACCTCACCAATGAACTACATAGAGTCCTGTTGGTTGGAGGAGAAAACCAGGAGGTGCTCCGTGCTCTGGCTTGGCGAGTGGTAGAGAGACATGTCGGAGTTGCACCGGGACCCTGCATCCTCGAAGCAAGTCAACTCTGCAACAGGGAACGACAGACCGATTCATCATCCCCCTTGGCCTGTCAAAAACTCTCTTCCACACCTGATGCAAACGTTTCCTTTTGCTAATTCCAGGAAACTTTATTTAATATACCGAAGAGAACTACTGTTTGAAAATTTAAATATCAGCAACACTAAATAACAGGTAGGCTCAAAAGAGTGAGCTATGCTGGACTATTGAATGATTTAGTTAGTGATCTTCCACTTCAATATCAGATAAAACAAGATAAATCTCCATTTATTTTACTGTTATCAGATACTGAAGAAGGAGATTACTGGCTAGGCCCCCAACAGAATTTACCATTGTGAAATCCAAACGTTGTGTGTCTCTTTGTTTGCATAAATGTTGGTGACCGGCTCCACGTGCACTGCGGGAGAGTACCATATTACCACGAGAGACAGCCCACCCAAAAATTGAAAGTAACTACGGCGAAAATGAGAAGTGGGGTAACTTTCGGTGTGCGATCAAAAAAGTGTTGAAAAAAAGCTACCGTAGTTTTAGATTATGTGGCCCGTGAAACTTGTGATCGCAGCTAGAGACGAGAAAGCAAAGACGACTGTCCTTCCAAATTGGCAATGTTCGCTTGTCCCCCGTCGTAGATAAGTAACACCATTTCTGCCAAGGTCACTATTGGCCAGGGCCCTGCAAATTACTAGAAATAAGCTATCTTTCGGTGTTTTTAAAGTAGAAAATCGTGTCAAGAATAGGGGTGGGGCATCTCTCGGGATATTGCCACGAATGACAGGAGCAGAAACAGCGAAACTCCCGTCTCAAACTGAAAGTTTAATGGGGGCGAACTTGTGCCAAACAAAATAAAGAATGAGCATCGAGACAGCTGAAAAGCGGGCGGCGATTTGGCAGCGTAACAACAAGCGAGCACGGGACTGACTCGACAAGGTCTCGCGCAGCTATTTATCTAGTGCAAGTCGGCGTCTCGAAAATTCGGCCCAGAAGGTTCGAGCGTCGAGCGTTCGAGGCGAGAATGAACGGGCACTTTTGAGAACAAGAAAGTACGACGAAATGATAAATGTTACGTCCCGTGTAAGAACAAACAGCAACGTCCGAGAAGCCCAAGACTGGCCGTTGCTTGCTCGGCCCAGCGCGTGGCAATATTATGGTAGGCATTTTAACCTAATGTTCTTAGATCTATCAGCTGACAAGCTCTACGGAAGAGTGTAATTCAAAAACAGTGTTTCTTCGTTGCCTGCACGCGAGCATGTACGAGAGTACATGCTCGCGTGTACTCTTCGTTGCCTTCGTTGCCTGCACGCGAGCATGTACGAGAGTATAATGATCCCTGCGCCATTGGCGGCACCGCTACCACGGGCAACCGAGATGGACTGTTTTCGAGTGTCGCCCTTTTAGCACAAGCTTAATGTTCACCGTAAAAACCACAATATAATCACTTTCCATCACAGGCAATGTGCATTCAATGTTCCAGCAAAGCGAGCGCCACAAAGCAGACGTGTCGCGAAAGGGTGCTAGGCGTTCTAGGAAGCTTGTCAGCCGACTTAGATCTAGTAATGCCTTTAATCAACATACCGTAGAATAAAGTGCATCCGCCCATTCCACATTAAGCGCCCATTACCAAATTTGTGAGATCTGAGAAAATACGCACAGTACATTTATATGTAAAATTGATGATCGGACAAGCGCCCATCCCCCATTGTTTTGTGATTATCTCCAAAGTTTGAGTGGGCGCTTGCCTGGTATTTTACGGTATAATAACTTATGTAACAAGCTATTTAAAAACATTTGTAAATAGCAGCACAGAGTATGCCTCCACTCTTGTCTTTGCATAGTGGCTGAATAAAGGAGATGAGGGGAAAGTTGTTAATATAAGACCTCAAAGTGCCATGGTATACTTCATCATCCTGTGACATGTAGAAACAGCAAGTTTTACGCACTCAAACATACCTTGAATAAGATTTAAAGTGACATGAATGGTAAAGGTTTTAGATACCTGACAACACAGGCTCTTATTGATGGCATTCACAGCGCATGCACCTTAAAAGTGACTCATTTAGCGGATGTCAATGAAGCCGAGAAAATAATTATCACTTTATTATCTCAGCTGCTACGCACCTCCCAGAAATAAGCCCTATGGCATGACTAATACTGCATCAATCCTTTTCCTGTGCAATATGCAGTTTTTGCAAGAAGCATTTTGTCTGCATTTTTAAACACCCTGCATAATTACAATGCGAACAATGAATTGAAAACAATTAACACTAGAGAAAATGTAGTCATCACCCTACTGTAATTATTCCACCCCTTACAAAAACAAGAAAGAAAGTGAAAACTTTTCCAGCTTATGTCATTTCAATAACAATTCTATACTATTTCCAGGAACTGGGTTTTACATAGGGTTCTATGCTTTCGGAGTTCATTTTTCGGCAAATTAGGAGGGTGTTTTTTGGAGTTTACTTTTTGCAGAAAATTCAGTTCATCGAAGTTTAATTTTCTAAATATCTAACTCTCCAAAATTCGGAGTTTAAATTTGCTGTGTTTCTTTTATTTTTCAAAAATAAAATTAAATAATATTTGGAAGTAACTGTGTGCTAGATTAAAAAAAATGTGCTTGTATCAAGTAATATTTATTCAGCTGGACTTGGCATTGAAGCTCTCGCCATTGGCAAGACTAATCTGTCCCATGACAAAACTTGCAAACAAGTGTTGCTCTAACAAACGTCGATAGCTTAAAATCACGAAGCTCCACGACGTGGTTGCTGGGAAGTTCGTTTTCATCTTATCCTATTCCATCACCTTATCCCGCAGCTGCACAGGGTGGAGTGGTAAAGGGTGTAATATAAAAGCTTCAACTGCACCCCCCCTGCCCTCCTTCCTCCGACTATGAAATCTTTACGATTCATAGCTTTCACGGTTACAAAACACAACCTCTCCTTTCTCTAAGCACAAATAGTATGGTCCAATCAGAAAACCGAAATAGTGGCTTTTGTGGTGGCACAGAAGTACAACGGCCGGTCGTCCTGAAAGAAGCTTGATGAGATGAGCAGTAAGACTAAGGCCAGACCCCTTTTTGTCATTCATCCCAGATTTAAAAGCAAACTGGGGTGGCATATTTTTAGGATCATTCAGCCCGTGCGACGACCAAACTTAATTGTAGAATATAGTCGTCTTCTTTTTGTTTTTTTGCATTGGGACATTGAAATATAATGTAAATTCAAATTGACAAAAATTTCACCAATGGGAGTCTTTCTCAAGTTTTCTGTATATTTATTCGAAAACACGAAACCCGAGTTATACTTAGTTGCCCCTCTTACCAGAACATAAAGCAGGCATTATCATTTCACCTTACAAGGGACGACGGCGGATGCTTCGAGCCTTCGGAGCCAACCGAATGCTGCGAGAGTGTCATGCGATCTACGGGAGGAGCGCAGCAATGTGTGGGGGACGTAGTCACGTGATATGTTTACAGCGGTGGATTCACTGGGTCCGTCGCAAGGTGAAAGGCTGTATTCACGACTCCAACTGTCTACAGGTGGGACCACTCATTTTCCGAATTGGCGGTTATAGTGAGGGTCGGAGATGTGTGCTGGTATACCAGTTGCTGAGGCTGCAAAGTGTGCTGGCTTCACTGAGCGCCCTAAATTATTCCGGCTTATACGAGGAAGCTAGGGTGTTACGCACGGAGGTAGCCTCTTTATCGAGAAAACAAAAACGGTGTTTAGCGTAAAATTTTCGCCAAGGGGCACATTTTAATTTAGGAACGTAACCAAAACTAACTTCTATTTTGGACTTAATTTCTCGGTATAGGCGTTAATTTCTGTTTCTCACCTAACTGAAATGCCTCTCACAGCATAATAATAATAATAAGAAGAAAAAATTTTATTCACACCATAAACATATTACATATGCAGGCCCGCAAAAGCACTGGTGTGCTTGTATAATTATTTTTAATTATTGAACTAAAGAAGTTGTTCGTGGAAACTTCAAAATATTTTGGAGAAATCAGTGTCCCCCTAAAGGGCCCCTGAAAAGAAAAAAAAATGTTCTTTTAAGGGGAGGCACTCCCTTGGAGGGTCTACTTTTTAAGTATTTGTACCAGGTCAATGAAATTTTTAGGGTATGTTAACCGTCCAAACTTAGGAGGCTACACCAACTTTCAACCCAAAAGGTTTATTTTTTGACAAGTTACAGCCTTATTCGTTAAAAAGAATGTACATGTAGCAGTGCCAAAGGAAAAAAACTATTGTTTCAAATAATAAATAAAAAGGCACAATTTCTTTTTTGGGATATAACGGTGAATGACTAAACTAATCGGTAGTAGGCTTGAAATAATTTTTAAGGCCATATTTTATGTAAAAATTAACTTTCAATAACGGTATGAATTTTAAATTTTTTTCTTGTTTCACAAACGTCAGCATTTTTGTGTGAACAAATAAAAATTTGCAAAAAGTAAGCGCATAGCCGAGTTCTCCAGTAAATTTCATGTCAAAAAAGCCATACATTAGACATGGGGGCGCTTAACTCATCGAACAATAGTTTTAGAGCTGTGAAAAAATGGTGAAAACATGAAGCAGAGAAAAGCAGGTTTGAAAGTTCAAACAGTGTTTTACTTTAGATGGGGCTTGCCATTTCATCTAAAATGCTCCAGGGGCATATGTCGCTCCTTCCTCTGCACGGTCCCTCTGTGCCTTGGCCACAGCTTCCATCTTCCTTTTTTTGTGGGACATCTTGAAGGACTCGAGCGCTTTCACTTGGGCCTTCGCAACCTTCATCTTGGTGGCCCTCTCTCCGTACGATGCTTGGTAGCTCCCTGGCTGGATGCCCATTTCCAAAAGAGCTTCCTCAATCCCTCGAGGCCCCAGGTTGAACTCGAGGACTGCAAGGGCCACGGCACACTCCACAGTCTTGAGGGAGGCGAACTCCACCTTGGGGCACCTCTTCCACACCAAGGCATTGAAGCTCTCATTGTTGTTTTGAGTCTTCATCTGGGAACACCTCTCCAGCAGATCCCTTTGTGACAGGCGGTTGTACAAGCAGGGTTCATGCTGGCCTCGAAGACGAAAATTCAAGGGTTTTCAAGGACTTTCAAGGCCCAACCCGGATATTTTCAAGGACCATGTTGAGAGCCTTACTTAGACAAAACACAATTCTAAATGCGTTAAAAATGTAATATTTATTGCACGAGACAAGATATTAAGGGGCTTTCCTTTTTGTATGCTAGATTCAAAGAAGTACATTAACAACACACGTTGCCGTGTCCCACATGTTAAACAAAAAATATGCATCAAACAAGCACTCGTCCAATGTTCATGGTAGTTCACATTGCTTTTTCTGGACTTCAAGGTCAATGTTCAGAATTTCCTGTGCCTTGCTTTTGGCGGTCTTCCTGAGGCTGTTGGATTTCATGATCTATGCGAGGTCACTCGAGGCTTCTGCCTTCTCTGCATAATTGTCTGCTGAAGTCGTCAATTCAGCAACAGCTACTTCCAGTTTCTTCTTCTTTCTCAATCTTTGAACTTCTTCATCAATGCAGCGCCTTTTCACCTGCCTTGCATCTTCAAGCTCCCGCTTCTTCTTGGCTTCCCAAAAAGCACGGTAATGGTGCCTTGCAGAAGCCACGGACGTCCCGAGTTCCTTCGTGATTTGTACATTCAAGATGCCACCTGCATTGTTTACAGCCTTACATACAATTAATTCGCTGCGAGATGTAGGAAGTATCTTTCATATTTTCCACAGCGACCTGCCAATTGAAGATAAGAAAAAGGGTCAGAGACCGTGGCACGCGACGTACAAAGACTTCTGCTCTCCGCAGGAAAAGGCTCGAGCAACTTCGCTGTCGGGAAACATTCTTCAGAACAAGTCGCTTGTCTGTGAACAGGACATGTAGGAATAGTGCGATGCAGTTACTGTTAGTGTCCACAGAATCTCTGCATCAGCCACTAGCTCATGCTTCTGGCACACACCGTCCAAGCCCGACGACTGTGATTGCGTTGGATCCACGGACGTTGGTTTCACGGACGATTCGCCTACAGAGGGCACCAAGAAGTTCTTGATCTGGTTACTCACTGCCGCCTTCACGTTCGCGTCGTGTTTGGCGCTTTTCATGTGATTTTTCAGTGCCGACTCTCCCATAGCAGCGATGTCGAACGTTTTCGAGCAAGGCTTGCATTTAGCCCAATTTGGATTCGGCGAGTCCGGTGCAATCCACTGCCTATAACTGTCGTTGCTCAGCCACTAAGCGTTGGAACTTGCATTTCCCAGGCATTATTTCTCACTTGCAGTTGCTGCAGTAATTCCGACCGCACAAATTACACACCTTCTGATCTCGTGCCGAAAATTACATAAAGGAGTCGATTGGATGTGAATCTGGCTATGCCCTTCGAAACCGAAACTGATTCCAGTGTGGCCAGGCGTTCATAAACATCTGCTAAATGTCGTCGTCAAACTCGAAAATCAAGGACTTTCAAGGATCTGTAAAAATTCCAGGACTTTCAAGGCCTTGAAAACGCTACTTTTAAATTCAAGGGTTTTCAAGGATTTCAAGGACCCACATGAACCCTGTTAACAAGGGTACCATCTCCCTTGCAATTTCCTTGGAGAAGGCTGGCTTGTGTGGCCGGAACGCAGGTGGTTCTCCCGCTGCCTCGAGGGCCTTGCTCCGATTATAGTGGCAACAGGAGTTTGTGCCAGTGGGACAACCTACATGCCTTGGCTCCTCGTCAGTGGAGTAGGAGTGCAAAATGCTTGCTAACACTCCTCGCTGCATGGCCGTCACGTCGGGTGCATTGTCCTTTAGCGAACAGGCATAGTAGTTGGTAAGCTGCTTCATCTTCAGGTTTGTCAGCTTCCCTTTCCCGCCTAGTCCCTTCTTTGCCTTCTTCAGGGCTTCTAGACCCGCGCACATACGCTTCGCAACATGGTTGACACAGTCCTCTTTGTTGATTTCCTTGTTGTAGAGCTCAAGACCAGCTACCTTGGAAAAAGCCTTGTTGTCGCCATCACACAGCATGGTGGTGTACTGCATACCGTGTTTTTCGACTGAACGGCCAAAAATAACAGTGGCTGCCTCCACTTCCATGGCACCGGCAGACCCATTGAAGCTCTTCTGGCAGTTGGGTCGGTGGTCTTCCATCCATTCCGTGTACCCCTCTGTGCCTGGCTTTGGTCCCTGGGTGCACAGCTGGCAGTAGTTGCTGTGGACGCTGTAGTCCAGCACGAGACCACTTTCAAGCTCAATCGCGACACCAACACCGAAGTGGGACGTGTGGCCGCGTTTATGCCAGGTGCCGTCGTACGTGACGCACACGTCTAGGAGTTCCCCCTCTTTAGCGTTCTCCCTTTTTCGCACCGACTGCGCAGCGGTCCTCATCACATTGCCGGCGGCCGCTGTGGCTGCATCGTGTACCTTCGCGGCAACTTTCTGGGACGTCTTCAAACAGATCGGCGGCGGCATATTCATCCCGGTAAAAAGATGAGTTAATTTTGTGAAGCTCACGCCACAGTCGAGTGACGAGAGACCGATGCGCGCTGCGAGATTGTGCTGTCGCGTGTCATCAATATTCACAGAGTGTGGAGCTCTCGGGACTTCTCCACAAGTTGGGCACGAGACAACAAACGCAAGGAGGACGCCCTTCCCGGTCTCGGACAGTTTGAGAGAAGATCCTGCGCACTCGGGGCACAGCAAAGCACTCACTAAAGCTTCGATGCAGGACACGCCAAGCAAGCGGTAGCTGTCGAGCTCTTTGCCTTCGGTTAGGCCTAGCTGCTTCTCGGGATCGTCGGGCTCGGAATATTTTGCGGGCGCCTTTCGTTGCATCATCGCAATCTTCCGCTCGATTGCAGCGAGGTCATCTTCACTTGAGATTTCGGTCACCGGCAAGGACGATGCGGACGCCGATGGTTCCGGGTGACGTTCGGCGGGAGGCAGCGAAGCGATGGGCGATTCCAAGGCACTCGGCGACGGCGGAGCGCTTGGAAACGGCGAAGATGCGCTCCCGTCGTCTTCCTTGGGAGGTCGTCCGCTCCCTCTTCGCTTCGAAAACCGCTTGCGGCCACCGAACTTGAACGGCGAAGGCTTGCTACGGAAAGTCGCCGGCATCGTAGCGATAGAAAGTCGAAGAACGGTCAAGGGCGCGTAGAGCAGCTAGCAAACGAAACGACGACTGACAGAAATTGCGCGCTAGCAGACGATTATGACGTCACGTGGCTCGTCTTAGCGAATCAGAGCTCTTGTTTCGCCAGCTTGACCAATAAGAGCGTGCTCAGCTATGTTTTCTACGGGGTTTTACGGTCTGTGAGCACAATATCGCGAACAATGCTGCGAACAAAACGAAAGAGGGCAAGACGCTCATTCCAACGAGGGGGGCCTGTCCATGCTAGTCCTAAGAAACGTGGAGGGAGCGCGCTTTGAAAATAGCACATTTTCGTAATCGGCCGCGTCGTCGGCGCATATGTGCGGCCGCCAGCTAACTTCTATTTTGGACTTAATTTCTCGGTATAGGCGTTAATTTCTGTTTCTCACCTAACTGAAATGCCTCTCACAGCATAATAATAATAATAATAAGAAAAAATTTTATTCACACCATAAACATATTACATATGCAGGCCCGCAAAAGCACTGGTGTGCTTGTATAATTATTTTTAATTATTGAACTAAAGAAGTTGTTCGTGGAAACTTCAAAATATTTTGGAGAAATCAGTGTCCCCCTAAAGGGCCCCTGAAAAGAAAAAGAAATGTTCTTTTAAAGGGGCCCACCAACACTTTTTTGACTGGTTTGAAGTTCGCGCTGAAACGGAGCTCCATGAAAGCAGGAACACCGAGGAAAAAAAATATTACAGAAATTCGCAATATTTTGTGAGTTATTAGCAAATGAAATATTGCAGAAAACAACTTTAAATAAGCAAAACATTGCGCTTCATGACGTAAAATGAAACAGTTTAGCTATTGGAGCAAAGCGGTTGGCCAATTGGACGCGAGTTTGGTTGATAGCCCGTCGGCCCGGTCGGCCATTAGGCCTCGCTGCAGCCATCGTAGCTTTGGAATCGGGTTGCCATCATCGATGAATTTACCGGGCTTACCGGATTTTGAGCGCCGAATTCTTAAAAAGGAGTGCGGAGCTGGGCGTCGCGCCGTACGAGGACATACCACGCAAGCGCCGCGACGCGTCTCTGCCTCAGTCCGCTTCGACAGCCGCGGAAGGCTCGTCGGGCTCGTCTCCCGCAACTTCGCCACCGGAGCCACCTCGGCGAGTAGGAGGTACTCCGCCGCTGGGAGGCGCGCATGAGCGACGAGGCGTTGTTTTCGCCCTTTTTGAACTTTAATTTGCAACTTTATTAGCTCTATAAAAACGACTTTTTAGAGAAATAATGACGGTTAACGTGTGATATAGTTTATTCCGCTTCAAAATTTCTGGGACGGCTCTCACCAATCACGAAACCCAGTGAATGTGACGTATAGTGAAAGGGAGCACCGTTATGCGCGCGCATTCGGCACCTCGCGGTGCCACCTACGGAGGAGGTGTTTCCGAGTTGTCAAATTAAAATATGATGCGCTAATATTTTTAAACTCTTTCGTTGTCCACTGGGTTTCCGGGACCACTAGCGTGGAGAAACCGCAAAAAAAAGTAGACGCGCAAATACTGTTGGAGGGCCCCTTTAAACAGTCTAATTGGGACACACGTGTCAAAAAATAAATTTTGCTAAAAAAAAAAAAAATTTTTTTTAGAGCATTATTGACGGCGCGAGATTTATTTGAAATTCTGCGTGCAAAGTCCATGACGTCACGGAATGGTCATTCACTCAATGAGACAGTCATTCGCTCCTTCCACCTCAATGTGAAGGCGAAGCCGATCCACCTCTCCTCCACGTGCCCGAAATGCCAAGAGAGAAAACAAGTGGAAAGAAGGTGACTACCAACTAAATTGTGTATCGCACTGTCAATATTGCCCTAAAATTTTTTTTTTTTTTTCACTTAAAATTAATTTTGTGACACGCGTGTCCCAACCAGATTGTTTAAAAAAAAAACTTTTTTTTTCTTTTAAAGGGGTACTCCGGCGATTTTTTCATGGTCGCTGATTTGCCTCAAAATTGGCTCAACACACCGATAGACATGGCTCTACGAGTTCCCGAAGTATTGTGTGAAAAGAAGAAAAATTCGCGAAGTTATTGAATTTTCGAATTTCGTTTTCATCGTGTTTCTCAAACCGGGAGCCCCTACTGGCAACATTGAAGTGTGACGACAGAAATGGTACAAAGTGGGCAGTAAGCAGCAGTAAGCCATGTTCCCAACTGATTACAAGACGTTTGATGGTGGGAAAAGAATGTTTGGTAACTGATTCACTGAGAAGCATGCAATAAACACTGGAAATACTCTGTTTAAGACTACATGCCCAACCTGAAAGTCTGTACCATGTGTGACGTCACACCACCAAAGAGCGCGCGAAAATTTGAATGCTGGTTTCGGCATCATCTTCATTTACGGTTTTCTCAATTGCTATTTTGAATTTCGAGAAAATAAATAGCATACCGTGACGACTGAAGTCCGGGTAGTCGGAAAATGCAATTTGTTTAGGTAGCTCAAAAAACGGCCGGAGTAGCCCTAACATAGAATATTGTATTTACTGAAAAAATCAGCACTGAAAATAGTTTGTTCTTGCTGCTTTCTTTACTCAAATAATTGTCACGTAAAATAATGAACCGTGGGCCCTTTAATGGGTTTAGGCCATTCAGATGATTAATTGCTTTGGCATTATTCCCAACACAAGAATAACATAATCAATCCAAATTTTCCAAAATATTGCCACGGGTGACGAGTTTCGGAAATTTTCACAAAACGTAGATATTAAGAAACGCTGTTCTCACTACAAACAGTCAAAAATGGAATCCGAGGCGGACGGCAGAAGTGTGCGTGTTTTTCAAAGGCAAAACATGACGCATAGCACTTTATATTACATCCAGGGTTTAGGACTATCTTGAAAACAATGTCAGAGGTTTTCATATTCTAAAAAGAAAACATAATGAGACCTTTCTGTAAAGACAATTATGGTTAAATGGTGTGTGCTTGTGATTGTAGAGTTTATTGGGGGCCTACATTAATGCAATCTGCATTATGAATAATACAACTAAGATACAGTTGAATCCCGGCACAGCGAACGCCGCTTCAACGAAATTTTCGCCACAACGAAGTTTTTTCCGTTCCCCGTCGGTGGCTAATACAACTTAGTGCACCGAAATTCCCTCCAAAGCGAAGTGATTCGCGAGCGCGTGTTCGCATCAACGAAGTTTTCGTGCACCATACCTAAAGTTGAGCAGTCAATTTGCAGAGTAAAAAAACGGTGGAACACTTCATCCGTGTCTTACGCACAGGCATCGTTGACAATTCAATAAAATTCGGACTCGTGCTCTTCTTAAACAGCGACTTAAGTATCAGGCGGCGATTACAACAGCATGCAAGACGCCATTGCCTGATAATGATGACGATGTGGCCTGGCGGCGGAGCCTTTGCTTTGAGAGCGTCAAGTTTATGCAAAAGTAATTTTACACCCTTTTAGCAGAAAAAAAAATACACAGCTGCGAACATATACTTTGAGTGCAATAAAATATTTTGATAATTTTATGTTTTTGTTCGCAAAAGATTATTAGAAGTTGCTTATTTATCAGAAACGAAACCAGCTAAGCGGGTTGTTGACACTAAGTACAAGCCAAATCCAAATCCATAGTCGACACGTGATCTTTGCATCTTCATCGCCGCCATTCGATCATTGTTTCCGCAACCACCTACGAGTTTTGGCATTAAAACATGATTGTGGGCCACTAGATCTATTGTCTGGTTGTTATTGGTAATTTTTTGCGACAGCGAAGTTCCGCGACAACGAAATTTTTCGCGAGCCCCATCAATTTCGTTGTAGCGGGATTCAACTGTATTTTAATGTGTAGTTTTTCAAACTCCAATATAATTTGTTGCTTATATCTAACTTAAAACGCGCGAGCAACTATAGCAATCCAAAGTTGGCAAATTATCATCACTGGTGCCAATTGCAGGATCTTTAATTAACAGGTTATAAAAAAAAAAAAGTATAAAATCAGTGAAAAAATTTAAGCTAGTCTGAGAAATCCATGTAAAATGACATTAACAGTGGGTAAAGCATATGCAGTTGCCGACAGATTTTTCAGACTCGGGGGGGGGGACCTTGAAATTGTCAGAATAATCAAGCGGTCCGAAAAATTGATTTTAGCCAAAATATCAAATTTCCATGCACATTCCATTGCATATTGTGCACTTTCCACTTGCTTGATGTCAATTTTAAGTTGTCGTCAACTTCCGCTTTATATTGTTCACTTTTCACATGTTTGTTGATCTGCTTGATCATGGTGCTGCGCTGTGTCGGTGCCTTCGTAGGCACAAACACGAAGTTGAAGTTGGCACCATTTCGCACTATTTGGAGACAATGTTTAGTCCACCAAGCTTGCTTCAATACTAAGCCTAACGGAAAAAAACCTTAGCGCTTAAAGACCACAAGAACAACAGACTGCCGCTCTCCTCGCGGTCGCACTCGAAAAACATGGACCACGAGAAGAACTGGAAGAGCCATAAGAATGGGCAGACGGTGGCCATGTTGGCTATAGCGGATCCGGAAAGCCCAACTATAGCCTCAAACCAGCCTGTTTATTGCGTAGGACGTGGTATCGTGGGCAGGATGAAATCAACCAAAATGGCGGCAACTAAGCTCAGGCGCTATTGCAGCGGCTGTTTTGTGACTGTAAATTGAGGAAATCACGCAAATTATGTCCGAAATATCGAGCAATAAGCTTTATGGCGTCCGAAATTTCGGTCAATGTTATACATTAACTCTATGGGGAAAGTGACGGTTCAACGAAAACGTCCCAATCATCGGCGTCCGAAAAATCGGTCGGCGAATGTATATCAAAGTCGCAACTTTTGACAATCGGCAAAACTTCCAAATTCACCGCCAATCTTTCCAAACCAAATTCCCCCCCCCCCCCCAAAAAAAATTACACCATCTTCCCGAGGGGAACCATGGGGTGATGCGGAGCATCGTGTTGGTTCCGAGGAAAGAGTCAGTTGCGTGCTGACGTCGAGAGATGGCGCCACCGACTGCCCTAGCGTTACCCCCTACGCGAGCCTTCGTCGCGGCTCGCGGCAGAGAAACTTGGAACGCTCGCCGCTCGCCGTTTATTTTTTTTCACACTTGAAGGAGAGGAGACTAGAGGAGGAGAGTTGCGAGTGCGCGCGCGGTGTGAGGAGAAGCGAACGCACGCGCAGTGCACGCAGCTGGTAGAGAGAGAGAGCGGAGAGAGTAACGCGCAGCTGTTGGAGAGAGGGAAGGAGGAGAGTTGCGCATGCGTAGTTCGAGTGCCGACTACAACGCCGACGCCGCGGGACATAGACCCGAGCAAGAGATGCTCCGCATCTAAAAAAAACAGATTTGTTTTTCAAAAAAAAAGTTTATATAAGAAATTTTTTTTTTTTTTTTTTCAATTTTACACATTGTTTTGCCAATGTCAGCCTTTCCAGTTCGAAGAAGCGCCTACCTGCTTGCACATCCGCTCACTGCAGTATGTTTCATTGGCATTGGAAAACCGGTGAAACAGTAGCGAGTTTTAGTATTGCGTATTTGAGCGAACGCAAGCAATGTGTGTTTGCGTTAGCAATGCGTGTTCAACACTGCAGGAGCCCGAAATTGCGGCCTTAAATTGGAGCATTGCGACGACGTGCATGCGCAGTGCAGAGCACACAACTCTAACAGCAAGTGCACAGTGCTTGCGTTTGCTTCTATACGCAATATTATAACTTTATAGTGAGGTACAATCTTGTACCGGCTGCAGCTCTCCATTAGGGACAGTGATGAGTGTTGTTTGCATAAATAAATGATTGTTCGCAAGCCATGATCATGTTTTCACTGCGAGAGGACCAGCAAAGATCTGGAGTTGCGAATAGTGCGAGGTCTCACCGCCGCCGCTGGGTGTGCGAACTGGCTGCCTCTCCTTGTAGGGAGACTCGTTCATGGCGTCGGCAATCCTCTCCATGAGCTGGTCCTGACTGTTGGCTTGAGAAGAGGCCCCCGAACTGTCCGACCAGTTGCCACACACTTCCAGCAGGCTAGGGGGGCCTTCGAAGCTCCCTGTAAGAGAGGAAAGAACAGAACGCACTCGCTAGCTGCTCTACGTTGCCACGGAATATATCGTGGGTCCCTCCGGAGGAAGCAAAATAAGTTTTCCGTTTTAGCCAATACACATTTACTATGGTTTTTGACAATGTAGTATTAATATTTGAGAAGAAGGATTTGCTAAGGGAATAAAAAAATTGACAAAGAAAACCTTGTTTTGGCCTATCAAGCCCTAGATGAAGTGGCACATGCGACTTCTTGATGTTTCAGTAATTTTGCCGCATACTTTTGAGGATGGTAACTGTAGGCATGCCCGAGGAGGAGGAGAATTCCACAGACAAAAGAGTTTGTTGCTCTTCTTCATTAAATAAGGTTTTCATGAAGATGCTAGCACAGTCATCACCGTTCACTTCAAGCTAGCTAGGTAGGTATACCTAAGGTATTTTTGTTTTCAGACACAACTCAATATTTCCCGATATTTACACCCCAAACATGTTTTTGCCTGAAAATCGGGTTAAACCCATTCATTCAAGAATTCAGAAATTGAATTCTATTATTTTCCAAATCACTGTTGTCCGAAAATACTTTCTAGGAGGCAAAGGGTTGACAGGAATACAAGCGCTAGCTCTAGACCTCGGAAACAAACCTAGATTCTGTTGGCTTCAGTAAACTGCAGTGACATTGATTGAGCCCTAAAATGTTGCTTTTACGTCTATTGTAAAATAAAATTTGCTCTTCTTTTATTTTTGTTTCAACCAGCCAAAACAAAAAAGAGAAGGAGAAAAAGCTACTCTCAAGACTTCGCTTCGAAAGGAACAGCAGATATTTTGTGCCTGTCAAATTGAAGTGGTATTGTTGTGCATTGCAAATGTATGCATCAGCTGTGATGTTGAGAGAATGTTCTCTCAATTCAGATGTGTCCAAAAACCAGACAGGGCTAGAATGGACACGGAGATGCTGTGCATGCAGAATATTAGGTAAGCAACAAGAATTATAAAAAAATGGAAAAGCCCCAGCGAGCTCTTATATTATGTTTCAATGCTGCTATCTTGTGCATAACTGAAATGTAAAGAAAAAAAAAAATCGATATATTGAAACAGATTAATGCTCTTTATTGTAAGCAGTGATAGAGTGCAGGCGAGCTGGTAATTAATCGACATCTTGGAAACCCTGAGATGGGGAACGATAAAAAAACGGACGAACACAACAAAATCTCAAACGCAGCTGAATTTTATTGATATGAACACACCAATAAATAGACTTTCAGACAAATGAAAAAGAGAAAGGGGAAAAAAGAGAAAGCGAAAAAAAGAAGAACTCAAACGCAAAACCAGACGACCAACGAGTTCGCCCCAGACAGCCTGAGCCACTCCCGGCTCCAACACTTTCGCAAAGGGAGCCGACCTCCCCAACAACAACAACCCGAAGGTCGACACAACCGGCGACCTCCAAAACGCTAAAGCCTAATCTTCATTTCCTACTTCCAAGCAAACGCTTCCCGATTTTCTTCCCCCACTCCCCCCCCCCCCCCCACCTCAAGTTTCCAAAGCCCCCCTCACACAAGCAAAAACTCTTTCATCCGATCACCGATAACCAAGGACGGCTGGCTCACACAATTCCCCCGCTCGCGAATGCATAAGGTCTCCTTAATTAGCCTTCTAAACAATTCTTTTTCGTTACACAAAACGGAAGTTTCACCCCAAAGAGGGGAGCAATTACTACAAGAACCAACATGATTTGCCAACTCCGAACTCTGGCAAATCATGTTGGTTCTTGTAGTAATTGCTCCCCTCTTTGGGGTGAAACTTCCGTTTTGTGTAACGAAAAAGAATTGTTTAGAAGGCTAATTAAGGAGACCTTATGCATTCGCGAGCGGGGGAATTGTGTGAGCCAGCCGTCCTTGGTTATCGGTGATCGGATGAAAGAGTTTTTGCTTGTGTGAGGGGAGCTTTGGAAACTTGAGGGGGGGGGGAGTGGGGGAAGAAAATCTGGAAGCGTTTGCTTGGAAGTAGGAAATGAAGATTAGGCTTTAGCGTTTTGGAGGTCGCCGGTTGTGTCGACCTTCGGGTTGTTGTTGTTCGGGAGGTCGGCTCCCTTTGCGAAAGTGTTGGAGCCGGGGAGTGGCTCAGGCTGTCTGGGGCGAACTCGTTGGTCGTCTGGTTTTGCGTTTGAGTTCTTCTTTTTTTCGCTTTCTCTTTTTTCCCCTTTCTCTTTTTCATTTGTCTGAAAGTCTATTTATTGGTGCGTTCATATCAATAAAATTCAGCTGCGTTTGAGATTTTGTTGTGTTCGTCCGTTTTTTTATCGTTCCCCATCTGAGGGTTTCCAAGATGTCGGCTCTTTATTGTTAATTATCCTTATATATTTCTAAACATGACCTGAAAAACTTGAATTTCGGAATAATGTTTTTAAAAACTCGATTTCTCTCGATTACCAGCTTGGAACAAATGGTCAAATTTTACCCCCAAAAACTTTAGAAAAATATAAAATCCCAAAACAAGGGATTCTAGGTATACTGTAAGGGGCACTGAACAAAGTTTCTGACTAAAACTACAGCATTCTCTTCCTCACAGTCGTGTCAAAAAAGAATAAAAAGCAACAGAGCGGTTGAAAGCTTACCAGAAGTGGCCTCAATCAGCAGGGGAGGAAACACATTGTCCGAGAAGTAAGTGCTCATAGATGGCACTGCCATGGGAACTGAGACTGGACCGCTGAATCTAAAACCAACGAGAAGATTGTTCTTACTTACAATGAAGCTAACAGGGCTCAGAAACATTCACTGTTGAAAAAACCACTGAAAATACATTTTTTTGTTTTAACAGTCTGGTTTAAGGAATAGGAAATACACGGCCTCTGATTTTTCCTTATTTTCAACATTTCACTCCCTCCGAGTTGAACTCTGAAAAAAATACACATAAAACTTCTTGCGAAGCTACCTCCAAGTGCCCAATTTCAGGTATGTATGTACATTTGGAATTGAGATTTGCAAGGTGCGCCCAATGTGTTGGTCCTTAGTGTAGTCATGCCCTGTACAACAATAGGACCTCACAAGTATCAAGTATAAGAAACAGAGGTGACAACCCTTTGTCACTAGTTTTCCAGGAGTGCACCTGTGTAAAACTTTGCAGCAGAGTTGTTTTCTACTTGCCCATCTACAGCAGCAGGGCCATAGAGAAAGACATTTCTCAAAGGCTAGGAGTGCGCAGGTAGCAGGGCTCACCCCGGACTCTGGACGTCGGAGTCCTCTCCGTACATGTCGGAGGAGAGCATTGCATATTTCTCTGGGCTCTGCGACATAGGGACCGACATATTTGGTGTGGTCGTATTCGTTGGCACGTTGATGATCTTGAAAGAAAACTGAGGCCCCATCCATAGCCTCCGATGAGGCCCAACATGAGTTATGATCTCCACCTGAAAACAAAAGAAACAATTATCGTAAAACACCGCGGAAAAGCCCGCTTCGTTCAAACGCCCACTATTAACATTTCCCAAACTTGGGAATTCTGCAAATTAATCCGATCAAATCGGGTTAACCACCCGATTTGATCGGACGTCCATGTCTCCTCCAGTATTTTACGGTATACGAGCCTGATCATGCTGACAAAGGCCGGTAAGCACAGAATGCGTAATAGGCCTTCCACGGAAGAAGAGAAGGGCATCTCAATAGCACTGCCTGCCAAAGATTCACTTTTATTTGCGACACACCCAGTGACATGGTGCTACGTAACTGGAAAGGCCGCAAAGAGTGCAAACTCAATCGAGCGCCGCGCGAATGAGCTCGCTTTTGCGTGATCCGTACCAGCGAGCCTGGACAGCTCATGACGATGCAACACTTGGCTCACAATTTCAAGGTGGCAAGTTCAAATCCTGCCGGGCGACTGAAGTCTCTTTATATGGGTTCCAACGGGTATAACGCTTTTCGGTGTCAGTTCTTCGCCACAACCGGCCGCTGCAGTCGGCCGTTACAGGACTCCATGGAAATCGGCTGATAAAAAACTTTCGCCCTTTTCACTCTGGTGAAGAAGGAAGACCGGCAGAGCTGTACCATGGAAAGCAATGGCCAGCCGCAAGTCGGCAAGCCAGAGTGGAAAGGCTGCTGCCATCTATGAGCGACGGCGGCAACCAGATACGAGGCTTCCCACCATCGCTCATAGATGGCGGTAGGTGTCCAGAGTTCGGTGTCTTCATTTCTTTGCGGGGGACACGATCCTGGGGAAGCTAGCCCTTAACAGCTCTGCTGTAAAGCACTTTCTGTGTTAACGGGAAAACTACACTTGTAAAACAACACTGGTAAGTGAACTGAGCATACAGCCCTTTCAATTGGAGACTTTCACCATAAGAGAGGTATAAACACCCGCTCCCTCAACATAAAGCAGAATGTCTATTTAAAGTATAAGAATCCGCGCTATGGTAACTGACAGGATGAAAACAGGGCGTCTCCTTTGAAGGCCCAGCCTCCAGCACCACTGCCCAGCCTTCCGCAGGGCAGCATGTGCTTGCTCGAGGCTCATGCGATGCCGCTACCACAGGTACGAAGCTTGCACTGGAGGCGGGACAACTGGAATTCCTCCCTGCCATCCTAATCCTGTCAGACTACAGTTACTATTATTAACCTTGGCAACGTGCAAAAAATAGCTGCACAAACTTGTATTCGAAAGAAATTTACGCTATTAGTACACACGTGCTTCATCCCCCTTCAAGTTCTTTTGACACCCGCCCTTAATTCGGAGCCACCTAAAATGCCCGAAAAGCGAATGGTTGCCGCCGTTACCTGCGAGAGCCAGCTGTCGTCGTTCGTCTGGTGACGATAGTCCCCTCCGCTTCCGTCCATGCGGTTCATCCCATTGACGTCTGCAGAAACCACGCCGTTTACACTTCCCCTAGCACCCACGCAATGTGCCTTGCGCTAGAGCCGACAAACCAAAGAGATTGTCACCTTTGAATGAACGCTTTGTTACAGGTGCACTGGGAGCCTGCTGAGTCATCATGAGGGGGTTGCTGCTGCCAAGGGGTTGCTTTGTATCGGGGCTCGAAGGTGGCCTGAAGTGTGACGTCGATGCTGTCACGTTAGTATCCAGTTTGTTTACTTATTTACACTCAAGGTCATACGACATTACAGAGAGAAGTGGTACAATAAAACGCAGAGAGCATAATGACACAACAAACACTCAACCATGGTTCTTCAGAAAACAAAAATCAGAAAAAGCATTCTTGAAAGTAGTTTGGTCGTGAACGGTTGAAATTTGCTAGCGGAGGTGGTTCCATTCTACAGAAGTGCGGGGGATGAATGTTAACCCGGTTTTGGTGATCTAAGCAACTGGAAATGTGCGGTAAGTGATGGTAAGTGATTATGCTGGGACAAATGATGGCAACTTTTATGAAAAAGGAATAATCAAGTTCTGCTGGCACATGGACATTAGACAGCAAAATTCGGGATTTTCTTACTTATCTTTTAATGCCGATTCCTCTCCTTATTTCGCCTTAATTCTGAAACCCCGATGAACAACAAATTTCTTAAACTCCGCAGGTAGGCAATTTTCATTAATTTTAAGGGCACACAGAAATTGCCACTGTGAGTAACAGGTGTGAAGTTGCTGCATTTAGTCAACTTTAAGGGCTCACGAAAGCACACCATCTATAAAACGCAAAAAAAATCTGCATACAGAAAACAGTGACCTGCAGAAATATCGCGCAAAGCTTTGCCATAAAAGTGATCAAAATAAATTTGCAACTCGGGCAAAAAGTTTAGCCAAAAAATTATCCGAGCACGTTGTTACTGATCTGTAAAATACGAAGGCACGAAACAAACACAACAAAGCCAGATGCGCAAAGGCTTTTGTGAATGCCGATAGCACATGTCTGTCTTTATTTGTTTCATGATGGCCTCCCTAATGGTCTAACGATACAACAGAAGAGGAAGACAGACTTGCCTGAGCAGGTTCCACTGGGCATAGGCAGTCACGTCCAATTCAATGGGCGAGTCCTCGCTAACTTTGTTTCCGGCGGTGCAGGGGCGGGGATCGATGATGTATTCAGTCAGGATGCCATTGCAGTTCATAATGAACAGGGAGTCGACAGGGTTTTTTTCTGCCAAGATGACAACAATATTCACTAACTTCATTATTTGCAAAAAATATCACAGATAGTTTTGCAACAGCCACACCGAAGTAAAGTAGGCTCGCGATCATTTAAACTCGGATGTTTCACACACCTGATTAATTCAAGCAAATTTCAAAAGTTTGGTTGTACCGGTATGTTTTTAGTGCATTCATACACCGCTTAATTCGACCGGCGTTTTCGTGAAATTCAGACTTTTTGTTCTCGCGGCCCCGTTAAGTGCACTTCTTTCCGAGCACCGGTGCACTGCAGAGAGGCAACACCCGCAGGAGCTTGCTTCCGCGGATTTTGCTTCTCCGCAGTGCACCGGTGCTCGGTGAGAAGCACACTCAACGGGGCTCAAGCGGGCGCACATGAGCTATGAAAACGGGCACTACGTGAAAATTTTCATAGCAACTTACGGGGACGCTGTGACGTGGCGGTATGGCAAAGGCCCATGTCATAGCGTCCGCATAAGTTGCCATGAAAACTGCCGCGCGGTGCCCATTTTCATCGCTCATGTGTCCCCTGCTTAATAATCCACATTAGACAACTTCTCTTGGCCTGATGAACAAACTTCATTTTGCTTCGAGTTGTCATGTGCTGTCTAAACAGTCCACTGTAAACAACATTTTTGAGGGATGAATATATTTATGTCATACATTTCACAAATGTTTTATGTGTGACATATCTGCTTATGATCGGTAGGCCTATGTAAAGGAAATCGTCAAATATCTGCTTTGTATGTGTAGCCATTCATATGGCAAATTATAATTTTATCTCGCATCATATTTAGATGAATTTCTGATAATTCAAACTTCTAACATTTCAAACAAAATTCGTGGCTTCCTTGAGTTTGAAATAATGAGTCTACCGTAAAATCCCGTAAGGATGCCCACCCAAAATGAAGAGATAAATGGTGAAAAACCCGCTACAAACCACGTGACGCGGGAACTGATATCGCAGATCGCGGACACGGCAAATTCGCGTTTCACGATGCGATAAACACGCGGGAATTCGTTACAAACTCCTGTGTCACGGGAAAGAATACCGCAAGTGGCCGACGCAGCAGATTTGCGTTTCACGGTGCGAAGGACTCGTAGAAACCTGCCGAGAACTTGCATCTCACGGGAACGAATACCGCAGATCGCGGACGCAGCAGATTCAAGTTTCATGGTGCAATAAAGACGCAGGAAACCGCTACAATCTTGCCCGTCACGGAAAGGGATATTGAGCGCGCAGATCGCGGACAAAAACAAGCGAATACGCTACAAACTCACATGTCACAGAAACAAATACCGCAGACTGCGGACGCAACAGAATCGCATTTCACGATGCAATATACACACGGGAACAACTCGCGCGTGTTACAACCAAAATTCGATATCACGCGCGCAAATTGCGGACAAAAACACGGGAATCCTCTACGAATTAGGGAACGGATACCGCAAATCGCGAACGCAGCAGATTCGTATTTCACGATGCAATATACACGAGGGAACAACTAGCATGTTATGCGAGCCGATATCGTGCGCAGATCGCAGACAAAAACGCGAGAACCCCCTATAAACTCGCTTCTCAGACACACCGGTACCGCCGATCGCGCCGTTGATGACGCGATTCCCGTCGGACATCGCTTGACGTCTAACGGAAATCGGGGGGTGGGCAATGTTTCGGAATTTTCATGTTACAGATATTTAGCCAGAAAAACAGGATGGGCGATCTCTCGGGGGAGGGCGCCCTTACAGGATTCTACTGGTACTGTAATAGGCGATCCCAAACACTAATGAAATGGCCCTATTAACTGGTTAACATTAACCTCATTAACTGAACACCAATGACTCTAATGATTGTAACACACAGTAGATATATCCCAGACAGTACTCTACAAATTCTAATGCAAACAGATGATCTAATGCCACAGATTGATTTAATATATATTCATAGGCTCATTGCAGCATACTGCAAGTGAAGTGGCAGCGGTAGCCATAGTGTTTTCTGACTCATCACACATTTGCACCATGCAAGAACAACTCCTACCATTAAATTTGAAACCTGAAGCACTTACTTTTTTTTTTTTAATGAACTTTGAAGGTTTTTTTTACAACACCCCACCACACACACACATCACAGGCCTATAGGTGTCTAGCAAAGTTCACCATAGCCTAGAGAAGTTGGTGCACAACAGACGAGTAAAGTGAACAGATGTCCCAATTTAGGCAAGACAGATTCCACTTTCATAGCCTCACTGTCCCACCTGCCTGCTTGTGGGACGGTGCTTTGTCCCGTTTTTGCTCCCTCGAACCCCAACCAAGTCATGTTAACCGAACAGTGTCTAGCGACACCTAGCCAATGTTTTTCACATTACAGTGGACCGGAGCCATGTGGTTATGACCTGCTCAAATTCCAGTTAGCAGCTAGCATCTTTCCTCGATGAACCTAGTGAGAAACGAGAGAAACTTCTCTATGTGTTGGCTAAGGAGCCCACAACCAAAACTTGCTTGCCCCCCCACCCTCCACATCCTATTCATCAAGTATTGGTTCATCCCTGGTTCATCACGTTGCATAGAAGCGAGCATTCAACGAACCCAAGCAAAGGCTTCAGTCGCCTTTGATCCTCAACCACTTCGATCAGACCGCAGAGACAAAAATCCACACGGACACCAGCAATATGGGACGCAGGACAAGAGGGTACGGAATGAGTAATTGCCTACGCCAGCCGGACGCCATCAAAGGCAGAGAGCAATTACTCAACGACCGAGAAGGAGTGTCTTGGTGTCGTCTGGGCAATCATCAAGTTCCGCCCATACTTGTACGGGAGCACGCTTCGAGTGGTCACAGACCACTACTCACTCTGCTGGCTGGCCAACCCAAAGGACCCATCGGGCCTGTGCCGCTGTGTTACGGCTTTATGGTTTGAGGAATTCTACATGACCGATCTCAATGTATGCAAACGTAGAGCGCAAATCTGGCCTCAAGCACAGCGATGCCGACCCCCTGTTAAAGGGCAACTCCGGCCAAAACTCAAAATGAAATAAATTACTGGTATCGCTGTAGTGACACAAAATACGACCCCAAACAAAACATTACGTCCGTGGGATGCCGCATTCTCAACTAATGCCGATACTAAAAATGCGACCCGCCACAAGCCGCTGCTCCTTAGTGGGCGGCCAGCGGCTTGCCGATCGCTAAAGCAACATTGGGCCGTGACGTCAGTATCATTCTCTTTTTTTTTCTCCGGTCCGGGCGTTGCGCGGAGTGCGCTTCTCTAAGCCGCTACCACCGCTACTTCGACTTGTGATTGGCGTGTTTAGCCGTTGCTTTTATCTGTAGCTCGTGTAGCTTCGGTATAGCCTTTTGTTTATTTGCTTGTGAGGACTCCAAGACTCGTTTTAGCGAGCAACTCGGTGCGCCCATGACTGCCCAGCTGCTCCTCGAAAGATGCCGAGTGCAACTTGTAACGCTGTGGGCTGCTCAAACAACCCGCTGCGCAACACGGAGGTGCTTTTTCGCAAGTTTCCAACGGACCGGAAATTGGAGAAGGTGTGGGTGAACGCTGTTCGACGAGTGGACTTTTGGACTTCGGCTTTTACGCGCCCGAGAAAAAAGAACGAAAAAACAGACGTGTACAGCCCAGCACACCTGTGTTCGGGCGCCGCGGCCTGCGCCAAAGAGCCTCAAAGCTTCGTGTCTTTTACTGTCCCGCAGCGCGAAAGCGAGAGTGTACGCCACTGGCAGCGCGGCGTAAAGCAACGCCGCTCCATCCACGGAGCCCCGATGAAGATTTAGGCCCTAGCGACAAGTACGGGAGACCACACACACGGCGACAGCCGCTGAGTACGGCACCGAACGAGTTCACTCGTTTTCCAGTCGCTAGCTTTTGGGTATACAAGCGACGAGTACGGCATATCGCACGCACGGCGGCGGCCGCCAAGTACGGCACCGTACGAGTTCACGGGTTTTCCAGTCGCTAGCTTTTCGGTATATGCATTAACTCTTGCTACATACGCTGGATAACTACCACGTATACAGAATTAAAACAAAATCAGCTTACCTCCTATCTTTAGACGGCTAGCGCAACAGAGGTAGGTGCCGCTCGGCCTGCGTGCTCGTTGAACGAGAACGATCCTGACGTCATGTTCACATAGCGGCTGATTTCCAGTGTTGCCGGGACCTCGAGCGGCTAGTTTCGGTTTTGTTGGCAGCGCCCCAAACAAAACTTTGAGGCATCGATATCTTTAAAACTACGCACAATAACGAGAAAAAAATTACACCTTGCAATTCAGGGACGCTGACTGCACTAAAAACAGTCATAATCCCAAAATCGAAAGTATGGACCGGAGTTGCCCTTTAGGGGCCCTGTCGATTCCGCTCCTGCCAGCACCGACGACAATGACGACGAGCATTTTCTCGGTGCAGTTGCCCTTAACGAAATGGCAGCTCTTTGGCGAGACAATCCTGAGCTACGCGCACTGATCGAGCGCCTGAAAGGACGAGGGAGCACAGTTTCGCGTGTCTTCTCACGAGTCCTGCCAAGCTTTGCTCTTCGACAAGGTGTACCCTACAAAGAGAAGTTTGGGGACAACAACTTGGTGTGGCTGCTGGTAATCCCCATCGACCTTCGAGAGGAGATCTTTCAAGCTTGCCACGACGTCCCGACGGCCGGACACCTAGGCTACAGCGGGACACTCACCAGGAGCCATGAGAAGTACTACTGGCCCAAGCTTCCGAAGTCCGTCCATCTGTATGCGTGATCGTGTCACGAGTGCCAGCGACGCAAGGAACCGCCGACGAAGCCAGCTCGACTCCTCCAGCCAATTGCTCCACCGACCTAACCATTCTAGCAGATTGGAATGGATTTGCTCGATCCGTTCCCAACGTGAACGACCGATGATAGTCGGATAATCGTCGCTACCGATTATCTTACACGATATGTCGAAACGAAATCCCTTTCATATGAACCTGCGGTGCAAGTTTCCAAGTTCTTGTTGAGCCCATCGTTCTCCGTCACAGAGCGCCAGAAATCTTAATTATAGACCGAGGAACGGCATTTTTGGTGCAGCTGACGCGAGAGATCCTTTTGTTCAGCCACACCAGCCGCCGTTGAACTGCTACTTACCACCCGCAGACCAACGGGCTAACAAAGCGGCTCGAAAGGACCATCGCCACCACAATCTCAACGTACCTATGTCAACGTAGAGCGCAAGATGTTGAACGAGGTGTTACCCTATGCCATGTTTGCCTACAACACAGCAGTTCCAGAGACCACTGCAGTGATACCATTTCATCTAGTGCATGAAAGAAAGGCGATGACGATGCTGGACTCAATGCTGCACCACGAGCTCATTGATGACATCTCGTTCGCATCGAGCGGAGAGAGGGGCGCATGCAGTCAACGAGGCAAAGCTCTGTGGAGAACGCGGGCGCAAGGCGACGAGTTTTGCCAGAACATAATTTATGCATCGAGTTGGGTTCGAGAAGTAGAGACGTTTTTGTGGAATCGAACGTGGCGGAAGTTTCTAAAGCCCTCTAACGTTATGTGTAGCAACTGAATACTTGCCAAAATGGAATTTCGTATAATGCGAGTAACGTTTGAAAACGCCCGTCTTGAAGTTATCGTTAGCAGACGACGGGGAAAGAGGCTCCGTCTATGCTTCTTTGTCGTCGCACCGTTATTGGCAGGTCGTTGGGGCCCTTCTCTTTTCCCTCTTCGCGCGGCGCAGCCAATGGGAACACCTGACTTCTTTCTCCTCGGGCCACAACGGGAGGAAAGAAGGGTTTTTCTATCTCCGCCGCGACGAAAGACAACTACAAATGCTGACATTGAAATCCTTGCAAAGTGTCACCCGTAAAGCTATCGCTTTAAAACTAAAAATGGTTGCTAGTCATCATAGTGGCTTAGTATACTCACTAATTTCGTTTGTAGCGAGGATCGGTAATCGCAGTCACAGCCCCCCTCGGTACAAATGACCGAAATGTGTCTACATAGCCCCTTTCAATTTGTCACTTTTAATGCAGAATTGAATTCTTACTGAAGCTAACTTTGATTTAGTCTCGAAAAGCGAAGCACGCCATGGTCGAAGAAAGTTGGCCTAGTTGACCGGCTGTCAAACGCCTACGCTGCGAGCTCTGCCTGCCACACAATGCAATTGTGAAAAAAACAAGAACAATGAGAAAAAGAAAAAACAAACGAACAGATGCACAAGCTTCAAAAACAATCAGGCCCGCGACACTGACACAATGTCGCAGGCCTGGAAGGCCGAGACAAGTCGATGTTCGTTGTGTTCGTCACAAAATGCAATTCTGCATATGACAGTCTGATCAACAGATAAAAAGATACAGCTTCTAACTTTTACGCTTGCTCTGATCAACACATAATCCATGAGCCACCTTTTCAAAACGGACGCTGTGAACCCAGAGCAACGAGATGACATTACCTTTATAAGTCGTTTCCCGGGCACTGGCAAGAAAGCTTTGTTGGTTCTCAAGTGAGTTACGGCAAAGAAAAGACAAAGAAAAAGAAAGCGACCTGAGGGCAGTTTACCTTTCTTGTCGCGTGCGGTGCTGGGGCTGCCCACCAGCCAGGCGCGGGGAGGGGCGAAAGCTGCGGCAATGCTGAAGGCCTCCCCCGCACTGGACGCGGAGCCGCTGACCCTGCGTCCCCTGGCGGGGGGGCTGCGGGGCACTGAGGGATTCCCGATGCTGGGCACCGAGAAGCCCACCCCCTGCTTGATCTGCGACAGGGGCACCACCACCGTGGGCGACGGGAACGGTCGCGGGTTGCCCGTGCGGCCCAGGCCGCACGCATACTTCTCCAGGGTGCTGCTAGACGAGCCTGGGACAAAGCATGCCTCGTTGTCGGGGGAACTTCTGACACAGACGAAGCCTACTCTACTACACACGTTTTTCTCCGTTCCACTTTTTGGCATAAATTTCAGTTTATTAAAACTATCGTTTGGTAAAGGAAAAAAGGAAAGGCTCACTCATTGTTTTTCCTAGCTGGAATTTAATGAGCAATGCAACTGTGTCATTATTTTTTTACTTTGTAGATGTCTTTTATAAAAGATGTTAAGATTTTGTCGACGACATAAAAGGCAAAACATTTGATTTTTCGGCATGATGTTAGCATAACATAAATTACTTTCGGAAATTTTGTTTTCAGAAGTTGCACTATTTAGGCATTCTGCTGCGTTGCTAATGAAAAAAATGTTGGGTATTTCATTAGTTCTCTAAAGATAGTTTTCATAATTAATGTCAGTGTGTTTCTGATAAAAACGACTATAATTTCTTTCACAATTCATGTACACAGATAAAACTTCACACAGCACTCTGCCTGGCAAGTGCCACTATATCATTTATATTTAGTCAAAGGTTCAAAAGTTAACCCTTTTGGGTAGTGTCCCCCCTTAAGACTGGTTCACACATCCGTGTTCGAGCCTGACCAAGCATGTTGTGGTAACACCATCTAGAATAATCACAGCCTGCGCACTAGAATTCCGACGTCGTTGAAGTGAGAGGACATGAGTGCCGCGTCGGCGTTCGGTAGGGCTTGGGTCAAATTGTCGAGTCAGTTCTGCTACGGAACATTGTGGGAGCCATTCGACTCCCACAATGTTCCGTAGCAGAAGAGGATGTTCGCGGGCCTCGATCATTCTAGTTGGTGTCGGTTGTGGCCGCCTACGACGAGAGAACACACTAACACAATCTTTCCGGTAGACCTAAAGCACTTCCCACCTGCACGTATATTTCCCAATCTTTAACGCGTCAATCTTTCGCCATAGCCACGAGATAATTCTGACAACGTTATGAGCAACTGTCTCTCGAAAGTAGCGCATAGATTTTATTTTGCTAATTCCGCGATACCTTCGGTCCAGTTATACGCACGTCAGAAATGTTTTGGGGCTGCCCGATAGATGGCACCACTGCAACGGAGCGTTCCCTTGTCAGGGGCGGTCGGAAGCGAACGCGACGTGCTCGTCCCCGCTCAAACACAAACGTGCGAACCGATCTTTGGCCGCTTCGAATGCGAGCCGAGCGAGCCTCCGTCTTTACGATGGTTTTGCGACAAAACAATTCGTGAGCTTGCGTGGGCTTTGTCGACGATACTGTGCAGTCTGGTAGAAAAGGTGAAGGTGTCAGGTGCATGGTCATACGTCCACGCGTGGCTCCGCTACACTTGAATTGTGCTGAAGCTAAAATACGGTTCGCAAATGGTACGAGTTCTTCAGACAAGTGGGAAAGCTTGAGGAACCCTACAACCCTGTTTGAGAACTTGTGCGGTGCTGTACGGAGAAAATGTTCTATTCCCGGTACGTGAGGGTTATTTCTCTTCATTCGTGCTCGCTGCTTATCACGCGAGCAACTTATTTAAATTTGCGATAATTTAAAATTTGCTGATACTTTTTTGTTTAAAGATTAAAGTAAATATATGGCTACTTGAACAGTATTTGGAAGCTGAATGGATGATGGCCCCGTCTGCTCTCAAGCTCTTTGCCCAAACTTTGTGTGAGTATATTAAAAGCAACGAGAGAAACTAGCAGTTCGGCCTTACGAGACCTCTTTGCCGATAAAAGCTTATTAAAACTACTTGTGCCAACAGGAGCCTGAAGGAATGGGAAGTAGAAAGTTACCGTAAAATACCGGAAGAGAGCCCAAATGGCTACTACACTTCCACCGCTTAGCATTACTTTTAAGTAAGCAACATTTCTTTAGTGTTCCCTCTTCCCTCGACATACCGGGTTTCTATCCTCACCCTTGTCTCGAAATGGTTTACATTCAGCGGCAATCCAAACATAGGAACTGGGCAAGAGGCGAGGTAGGATACAAGAATCGGTGAGCTCACTCGAAGAGCTGGGGCTTCCAGAGAGCACAGGGCTGTTGCGGCCCGTGGAGGGGGCCGACTGGATCTCTTCCAGGCCCGCGCTCTTGTGAAACCTGCTCAGCCGGTTCACAACTCGGGGAGAGGTGTGGGTCCGTCGGGTGATGGGGCCTGGAACACCGAACAACGCAACGCCAATCCCACCGTCAGCAGGACTTTTTAGCCTAGCCAGGCTAAAACACAAATAATTAGGGTTGTGCGAATATTCGGAATTTCGAGTAGTAGTTTCGAATAATACACTATTCGATATTCGCTTTGAGAAGAACTGCACTATTCGCGTTTTTCGAAGTGTTGATTGCGTCGTGTTGGCCCCGTTGAGTGCGCTTCTTAGCGAGCACCGGAGCACTGCGGAGAAGCAATACCCGCGAAAGCGAGCTCCGCGGGTGTTGCTTCTCAGCATTACATCGGTGCTCGGTAAGAAGCACACTCAACGGGATAACCTGCCGCGATAAACACTTGGAAAAGTATGAATATCGGCATTGCGTGCTTGGAAGAAAAGCATACATTCAAAGCGGGATGGTGCACGCGTGCCGTCTGGATTTGAAAATAAATGGAAACTTTGTGAGTTTCAAAATTGAACTTACTGTTATGCAAGAGTATACTATGTTGGGCAGAGATGCCCTTACAGCCTGCATTCATCATGCGCGATTCATTCTCTCTTAACTCGAGATTAAAGAAAGAATATTTTATATAGCAAGATTTGTAAATTAACTCGTTTGGGTATAGTTGGCCATCTCTATAGGATTCATTTTATGTCAAATCTGTCGTTTACATGCCATCCCAAGACATCAGACCTTCTTAGTTCATAGTTCATAAATATAGATAGATTAAACTTAGCTTGTAAATGAACAAGTGGAACAACCTTCACAAGTTTAGCTGGGTTTTCATCTAAACATTACGCAATGGCTGTGAAAGGTATGGAAAAACTATTCGATATTCGATTCGGAAATATTCAGCCAAAACCACTATTCGCTTTGAATTTGCTTCGAACTCAAAATCCACTATTCGCACAAGACTACAAATAATATTAAAATCCTTTTTTAATATTAATATGGTCTAGATATGGAGGGTGCGGCCCTTACATGGAATCATATGGCAGTGCTCGAACTAGAAAGAATTTGTAGAGACCACAGGGGTGATTATCTATGAATGCGATGGCATTTCTCGTTCCACACAGGGGCAGGTCTTCAGTCTCAATGACCAAAAACTGGAGCCACATAGACTAAATTCACAACAATTCAGTCCACATAGATTTTTCTGCTAAATTTAGCGGAGAAACTGAATTAGTGCATAGGTCACGTGACGTCAATTATTCCGCTAGCGTAACATTTTTTTGCCAAATCTAGCGGGGAAACTAAATTGGTGCATAGGTCATCGACGTCAATTTTTCCGCTAAATTTAGCAGAAAATTTTTCTGCTAAATTTAGTGGAAAATATTTTCGCCAAATTTAGCGAGGAAAGTATTCGAGGCCAGATTCCAGATAGACAGAAATCTGTGGTGAGTAGCTTAGTAATGCTATCGCATTAAAATGGTTTGCTAACCCTTTGACAATCGTCGCCGTACATGTACGGCAGTGTTTACATGTTACCTCCCTAAACATGAAACTGTGGGCGGTGTTGCTATTTGTTTTGTCCTTGGCAAACTATAACCATTATGAAAAAACAGTTAAAGTGCAGGCGAGCTGGTATAAGTTTTACATGATGATTGAAACCTGAGACTGTGGTTTGAAAACCAGGAACTTGCGAAAAAGGAAGAAGGGACAGACAACCTCTCAAACTCGGGACAACGTTGTCTGTCGCTTTTTCTTCCTCCTTCACGAGTTTCCGTTTTTCAAACCACAGTTTCAGGTTTCAGTCATGATATATATAAACATCATATTAGCATGGTGTCCCGCTTTTCTGGGGATATTTATCAGTCTGAAATTAGATGCTCCGCACATGTGATGCAAGTAAGACGGTCGCTTCGCAAATCGGCTGCTCTGGCGGTGGTGGCAATTGAGCACCGGCGCTTCAGATTCGGGCTTTTAACGCTTCTCAGAATTAAATTTAGAGTATGAGAGCTTGCCGTCTGACGGAGAAGCTCTGTAAAGTACCTCCAGTTCGAAATGTGAAAACTCTGAAATGCCGCGGAAGCAGACGCGCCAGAACGAAACCGAAAGGAAGAAAGGTGACAACTTTTTATCTTCAAGATTTCCATTTGATGCTTCTAAATCTGAACAGGTTGAAAGCGCTGTATGTGCTCCTACTAGATATGTAATTACGGAAAAAAACTGTGCATTCACCTATTCCTTTGAAAACAAAAAACGACCACTGAGAAACCTCTTTTAGAAAAAAAAAATCTAGACCGTCAAAGGGTTATTTGAATCTTGGTCCTTCATTAAATAACCCACATATTTTTATATGATTGTCCGGATTCATCCACTATTTAAGACAGATATTTTTGGGCTCCCGGGGTTTTTCGCCCTCAGTCAAAGCTCCCGTGTCAATGGGCGCGTTAAGTCGGCGCTCCTTTACTTTTACTCTGACGCTCCGAGTTTCATACTCCGAGCGCAGCAACTAAACGACGCATAGCGTACAGGACCGCGAAACACCGAGGCTGCGTTCCAAACCTACTCGAATGGATCAGAGTTACCATGGCGGATTATGTCACGTGACAACAAAAATAGAGAAACGCTGGACGCGGGTAGGTTTTCGATAACCACCTTTACCCTACAGTTAGATTGAGTAAGTTTTGAAACACGGCCAGAAACTATCAACGAGCCACACGAGCTCCTTCCGACCGTGAATACGGGTGGCAGAAGCCGGAAATATTCTGAAGATAAATAATTAGGCTCGTGTGGAGCGGCAGAGTCTAAAGCAAAAGAGACGGCGACGTTATGAAGTTTCTACGAATGTTTTAATATTCCTGAAAGGTTTGAAGACTCGCTTCGTGCACATATGTGGAAGGTTATATTGGCCAATCTATTTATTGACCATGCATGCTGTTCCGATTTAAATTAAAGACAACATTCTTGAACCCGCTCGTCGACGCAAGAAACCCTCAAATTTGTCAGATTCCGTGGTTCCGTCGGTTCCGTCTCGCAGCGAGACGGAAGCCACGCCGATCCCGGCACACCGTTGTTCGATAGCACGTCAATTCGTTCTTAGGCAAAATGCATAAACAAACCTTTTTTCGCAACGCTAACTGGTGTTTCGGCTTTCCAATCTAAGTATCTTTATTCGCTGCGGCTGGGCTAAGCATTCTAAGCAGGGCAGCGGTCTGACTGTCTTTTCATCACAGCTTTTCTGTCGCCAAGCTGTCAGTACGCTCTTTGGATAGATCAATTCGTTTTCAGACAAGACGCACGAACAAACCTTTTCCTCAACGCTCACTGATGTTTCGGCTTCCGAATCGAAGTACCTTTATATTCGCTGGGCTAAGCATTATAAATGGGACAGAGCGGTCCGAATGCCTCCTCATCTCGACAACTTTTCTGTCGCTGTGCTATTGGCACGCTACCGTTTGATAGATGAATTTCTTTTTCAGGCGAGATGCACGAGCAAACCTTTTTCGGAATGCCAATTGATGTCTTGGCTTTCAAATCAAATCGTTTTTACCTCCTGGATTAAGCACTAATCAACCGAAAAGGGGCAGCAATCTGGCTACGCCTTTCGTCTCGACGGTCTCAACAGCAGCGCAGCCATCTTGTTTGTTTACGTGGCATCACGGAGCGCGAAGAAGTCACTCGCGCTCCAAGAAATTCCTGGTGCACGAAGAGCGCGCTCGAGTGTCAGTCTCCGGTGGCACTCCTGTCCGTTTAGTGAAAGGAGCGCCAAACTCTCGCGCTCCGGAGCACGGACTTAACGCGCCCAATTATAGGTCCGTATCTTACTTATTTCTGCAGGACTGTAGACGACGCATGTCAGCCAATCAAAGAGCTCGACTAGCTCAATTTTTTGTTGAAGTTTCGCATGAAATGCAGTAATCTAGGGACATGCATTGAGTCTACACCTCTCACTAGTGGCAGACCCTACCTCCACCTTTCTAAATGGCCTCTGGAGATGCCAGACTCTCACCAACTATTTGCGAGTTTTACTTCTAACATATGACTTGAGTACCAATGTGACTTCATAATATAGAATTTATCGCAGATCTTAGGGCATGTTTAGGTTTTTTATAATATACTGTTTATTTATAAGGCACAAAAGAAGTTTTTTAAAATACATCTACCGTAATATCCCGAGTCATCGCCCACCCCCCTCCTGAAATTCATTAAAAAAGTGGAGTGAGCCATGTCTCGAAGGGTAAGCACAAAAAGTTTAGAAGAAGCTAAAAAAAACACCCATTTTTCTGTACATATCTAGCGTGGCTGCACAAGAAATACATAAAACTCAAAACTCAAATTAGTTTCATGGTTTTATGCAAGAAATGCTCATGAGATAATGTTTTGCTATAGCAAAGTCCAGCATTTGCATATGAACCAAGAACACCACCAATCGGCATACAGCACAAACGTTTGATTAATGAAAGTATGTTTCTAACACTGCTATGTTCTCTTCAATAGTATAAAAAAAATTACCAAGAAAATAGAAATATCAATTACGCACAATGAGCGAGCGACCAAACAGGCGAAAGAAGCGATGAAGAGCAACGCTGGGGAAGCGGGAAAGCCGGCTATCACGTTAGCAAATACTTGGCGTCAGGCCAAATTGGACGCTTTGTCAATCACAAGGAGCAGGCTCTTGTGCAACGTCCTTATTTGTCCGAAGTGCAGCATGCTATCAACGTGAGTTGAGGCGTCATTGTTGCACGGCGTGGACGGCACCATGAAAATGGAGCTCGAAATGGGACGCTTTACAAACGTATGTGTGCGGCGTTCCAGCAAATCTTTAATTACCCGCTGGCTTTATCTCAAACTTTGCACAACCTTCCCAGTCGCAGTCGCGACGTTCCGGGAGAGAGAGCGGGTTCGCGGTGACCTTATTACTTCGGTGGAGACGGACTTTGACCTTACATCTTTGACCTTGCAATCTGCAGTTACATTCCAGGATCTTGCGATCCCTGAATAAGTGTTATCTTTGTGACTTCTTTTTTTTTTTCCAAACATATTTTTCTTGTAAGCAAAACAAAGTTCTATTTTGTTATCTCCATTTTTTTTTTTTTGCGTGCACATACTTGACTTTAAGGTCGTGGAAATTGGGGAGGAAATGCGCAAACAAAGTGAAGTGTCTTTCCCTCCTTCCTTTTACTTTGTCACGGACGTCCTCCAGCCTTAACCCCTTAACTGGGGAGTGCGTCTCTAGACGCGCGTCAATTTCGACCGCAGATTGGGGAGCGCGTCTCTAGACGCGCTGCACTTCCTTTGCTGTTGGGAAGCGCGTCTTTAGACGCTCGCTCAATTTAGCGTGTGGGTATGATGCGCCATCTAGTCTCGTGTATCGGAAACGTTTTAGTTTTAAAGACGATGCATACATGACAGCACAAAAAAAGGTTGAAGACTCCTGTATGACACCTTTGACTGTTTGTTTGGAAAATTTGCATCCAGCAAACGCCAGCGCGTCCCATGACCGACGAAGAAATAGCTGAGCTGCTGCAAAATACTCGCAAGGACAACGACTGCGATGTTGATTTCTCGAGTTTGATGAAATGCTCCCCGGTATCCGACACGAAAATTGAAGATGACACAGCGGAACAATTGTTTATGGAAACACCATCAACTTCGGGGTCTGCTGCAACCTGGCAAGACGCCAGCACAGTGAAAGATCCATTTCGGATCGTAGGAAGTGCCGGGGTGAACATCCAGCCTGATATAAATAAATTTGTTTTAGGCTTTGAGATTATTGTTTTACCTTAGAGAGCTAGAAACACTTTAAAAAATAAACTCCCCATTTTAAAGATAGTTTTGTTCAAAAACGTCCCCAGTTAAAGGGTTAAGGTCCGCGGCCGCATTAAGGTATTTGTAGGGGCAGGTGATCGCTCGGTGTTCGTTGTCCTTTTGGAAATGAATATCCATCCAAAAAAAGGGGTGGGGGATGACTTGGTAAATTACGGTATACTACTCGTTTTCAGCTCAAGAACTGTAGTAATTAAAAGTCCGGCTCCTCGCGTAGCGCTACTAATTTCCCCCTTTATGTAGAAAAATAAGACACATCCAGGTGCATTTTAGATTAGATAAATGCTATCTCATTAAGATATGCACATTTCAAACGTCAAAGGCATTGTTTCTTCCTCCGACAACCAAATCTTGTAAAAAATATGCGCAGCGTATGAACAATGCGTAAAACTTCCTTTTTTTCTAGAGGTGAAAATGAGTATACTGTAGTAGCAGTATTTCAAATGGCAGTGTTACGAACCCTCAAATTGTGTATCAGACAAAACAGGCTTTGCTCATGATGGTCACTTTATGATAAGAGGCAGAGTTCCTACTGAAAGCATATGGCTAGAAACAAACGACCAGAAACAAACAGTATAGAAGCAGAAGCGTAGACAAAAAAAAACTCAACCTCATTTTTTGTTTTATTCGAAATAAATTATTCTAGCTCTGTTCTTTATGCTCTTACTCATGTAAGCTACACAATCTTGCTGCAGCTAGCGTATCTTTTTAAAAAAAAACCTTAGTTGATGATAAAAAGGAAACTTACCTCCATAAGGAGTGATAGGAAAAATATGGGATGTCCCTCTCAAGGTGCTCACTGCTATCCACCTACTGTCCAGGGAGAAGGCCACATCTTGGATCTGGCAAGGAAAGGAATGGACGAAGTTGACAAGCTGAATTTCACCTAAACAACAAATTCTCTTTCTGAATTCTTAAACAAAGGACAGGGCAGTCAAGTTTATAACATGCCTAATACTAAATTTGCCCTGAAAACTTTGAATGACAAGAGACACGTTTGCTAGCTAAGTTGCCAAAGCGCGGTGACTATTTCGATGTCCACACTCAAAATAATTCTAAATATTATTTTGACATTTGTGACGCCACTTCCTGAAGATGTAAAAATATTTTCGAAATCATTTTGACGTTCCCCGCCAAAATATTTGTTTCTCCTTAGTTTGTCATCTCAAACTTAGAACTTTGAATCTTCGGAGTTCAGAGTGGAAAGTGATTGAAAGTGGCGGTCAAACAAATATTTTGCTTGCAGGCGGCGTCGCGGTTCAACGTGCATTTTCTGAAAACAAATGTGCAGTCGGCTGCAGTTTTTATGACTTTTTAAGTGATGCGAAATGCAAAAAAACTTCTCAAAGTACAACATCAGCTATTAGGCCGCATGTAACCTTTGCTTGGTTGTGAACAACATCAGAGAATGCGGCACCATTGCTTTTCATGATTTATTTCACATGTTTTATATAGACAAAGGAGCTGAATCTCGTGTCATAAAATTTCAGTTGATTGGGAAATGCGTGGATCTCGTTCGATTGCGCCAGAAACTTTCTTTGTTAGCACTGGTCAAGAGACATCAAGAAAGCAATGTTTGCATTGCCAACCTTTTATTTAGCATCCCGATCGTTTCATAGTTTATCCACTCGTTATATATGAACCAGAAAATTCCAGAAAGATCCATTGGTAGATTCTTAAGGAATGCGTTAGCATGACCCTTGGTAACGCCCCCCACGTCCCCTTTTGGAAAACGCTAACGCAGACCCGGGAGGCACTCACTTGATCGAATGACATTTTAGCGAACGCCCATGTTTCACCGAATGACACTACACTGAATAGTTGGACGCCGCGAAGCAGCGTTTTCGGGAGGGCCAAATGGGTTCACATTTTTGTAATGAGCCGCCGCAGACTGTCGCCGCAAAGCGGCGTAAAGCGCAGCGCGGCGCATGGTTTAACGGGCGCCCCCGTTATTCGCTAAAACGTCAATTCGCTCAAATGTCGCTGTTCGCTAAAACGTCATTCGCTGATGTGATATGGACCCACGCAGACCCCTTCACTCTTTTTCTTCTGGCTTTCACTTTTTGGCGTCGTTACAGGGCCAGTGTTAGCGTTTCCCAAAGGGGGACGTGTGGCGTCTCCTAAAGGTCATACTAACGGATTTCCTCAGAATCCGCCAATGGATCTTCCTGGAATTTTTTCACCCCTTTTATGTACTCTGCCTGTCAGAGTATGTCGACACCCTTGAACACGGTCATCCATGTCATTCATGGAAAGATTCCAAATCCATATCACTCATGAAGGAACCGGATCCCTATCACTCGTGGAGGGAACTGCATCCATTGTTTTAACTGCACACACAGATCACATCCCACGCACTGCAACTACGGAAACCCAGAGCAAAGAAGAACCGGCGACACCGGTGCGGCAACTGTGCATGCACGCACAGTGACGTCACAAGGGCAGGGCAGGGGTAAAGTGCCTTGGGTGCAGTGCTCATGGGGGTGCAGCTGGACAGTGAAAGGGCGGGGCAGGGAAGGGGGAGGGTTGGCGCGGCGGGCTATTGCCTTGGGTGCTGCTGGCCCTGGTGAAGCCACTGCGCCTGCATTCCACCGCGCCGCGGTGCAACACCTTCTAGATAACAAAGCAGTATTGCTGAATGAGATGGCGTCATCAGAGAAGGCCAACGCTGAGCCCAGATTGGACACAACGATTACCGTATTTACTCGAGTAATAGCCGCACTATTTATGTACAAGGCCCTTGCGTCTACTTTCCCACAGAACACATATCCAGCCAATCACTGCTTTGTGCATAAATAACATAGCGAATAACCAGATCGAGAACACGATTCTCCATACAAATGCAATCTTCACAGATGGTATCTTCGCACAAAGACATTATCTCTGTCCTGTAAACAGCTGGAATCATGCTGTCGATTGCGGTGAATGGCAATCTGCGGGCTCTGTGGAAAAGCGAACCCTCAGGTTTTCTTCATAAACAGTGTGGTTATTACTCGAGCAAATACGGTACGTCAACGTTCGGCTCAAAGTTTAAAACTTGACTCGAAGCCAAGTGCTGACGCAGCACTCGCTTCCAATCTGTCTCCAGTGTGTGTCTTCTCTGATGACGCACTCTCATTTAGCACTAAGGCTTTGTTATCTAGGGGGTGTTGCACGGCGCCTCCTTCTCTCTGGCTCCACGCCAGCTGTGTGCGTGACTTTGGTAGAAAATTAAAGGGCTCGTTTTGCCAAAAACCCGGTGGTGTCTTTCAGTTTGTCAGTTACTGGGAGAGGTTGACGCGTGCTTACGCCAGCGCTTAGGACCAGTGGGAACGTCGTACGTGTCACCAAATACCATGCAAGCCAATACTGGCAACTCCTGCGGAGCGTGAGCGAAAAGTGATTGCAGCGCCCCTGGCGACCTCAGAGTTTCCGCAAACAGACAAATTCTCCACAACGCATTGGTTTTGCCTAACACCCTGCAAGGTGACCAATGAAAAAAAATTTCACAGGTATTCACTGCTTTGAATGTTAAAAAGTAGGTGCCACCTCCTGAGTGAAGGACATTTTCTTCACGTGGGAAAGATGTTACAGCTTTCAGGGTGCAATTTTAGGGCTCTCTTGAAGAAAACACTCTGTCACAACTTATGTAAGCCAGACAAAACACGAATGTACCTTCGCCCTATTTCTTGAAAAAGGGCAATGTACAAAAGTTTCAGAACATAGTACATAGCTAAGTTTCAACTTTACTGTTTTTGTCGATCAATTCGTTTTGTTGTTGCAATTCCCATTTCTCATGAATGTATTGGTTAAAACCGTTTTGTTGAATAGGCAAGCTGGCTAATCCCGTTAAGATTGTCTCCGAATGAAGAAGCAAAAGGCAATTTTGAACCACGTACGTTACTGCGATGCCAGTATGATCTGGAAGAAGTCGATAGTGCACATGCAAATTTGACGCTAATGCTGAAACTAATAAAAGCGTACTTACAAAAAAAGCAGACTTCTCGCGTGTGCAAAAGAAAAAAGAGGGGAGCGTCGTAGCGCAGATAAAGGTGATTTCAGTCACATTAAACACAGTGCACAAATTGCGATTGTTAGCGGCAAAATAACTAACGTCTTTCGCGACTTCTACAATAAAGGCTGGCACCTGTTGTACAATCCTGGAACTCCTTCCATTTTTCAGTCTACTTTCTTTTTATGTTTGAGGCGACGCTACGCCGCCACATTCTTTGTTCCTCCTGCTTTTATGTTGTTGTTTTTACGTTTTTCTTTCTTTTGTTTACTTGATGTTCGAACCATCACATATTTTGCTTTGACTTGTTTGGCTTAGTTTTTACTTTCTTTCCTTCGCTACTCCCGCCGGTTCGTCTGCTACTCTATACCCGGACATCTGGAGGGCCGTCTGCAACTTTGTTGTCGGTATTGTTAGTTATACTGTCATCTGCAATAACCTCCTATTTTCATGTTCAATTGAGTTTCTAACGTTTTTGATATTTATTAAATATATTAAAAAGTGTACGCTCGTTATACATTTCTATTCGGATTTTATTTGTGTACGCGGGTACATCTGCTATGGGTCATCGTTTGTTTATCAATCGGCCGCCTCCAGGCATACACCAGAGCATACTTGGAGATGGCAGGCATGCCATGTGCTGCCCACCACTGCAAAAACAAGTTTTTGCAATGTGGTGGAAAATCCTTTTTCCGCTTCCCGAAGACCGAACAAACGCGAGTAATTAAGTTACTTCAAATCAAACTGAAAGAGCTATCCAAGTCTGACTTCAAAATCGACACTGATGCCTCAGCAGACAATTATGACAACTCCACGGATATGGCGGAAAACTTCACGGACGACAGACCAGATGCACAACTGAACACTCAGTCCTATGTAGCCAGGTGGGCAGCCAGTCAAAACTGTCATCATGCTTGCTAAGTCCAACTGTAATCAGAAACATGGGACACCTCGAAAGACCTTCTGTTGAAAAACAAGGAACACTCGCATGCGAAAATGACACCATCTTACGACTTAGCCCGTCACCTAGCCGATAACAGTCAGCCGTGCCTTCGACGGACATTTCACCAATATATTGCACCAAACAGGAGTTCAGCTGAAGGCATACTTGAGGCCGCTGGTCGCCACTCGAAACAAAGGCACAGTGTGCCAAGGATTGCCTGGACCCGTACGTCAACAAGTAATTGAATATACTTTTGAACTGCTTCGTCAAGCGAGCAAACGAACAACCTGCAAAAGTCGCCGGGAAAAGAAATGGGAAAGCAAATAGGGTCACACACTGCTAGCACGTAGCAGATTGCAACATGCGACTTACCGGGCAGTGTGAGCTGGACTATGTTATTCCTTTTCTGTTTTGTTTTAGTTCCTACCAATGCCTCGAAAGCGAAGTAAACAAACGTGTAATGTGCGGCTAAAAACCAAAAAAAGTGAAGCTTTCTTTTTTTTTTAATAGTTTCGTCGTGTTGCTTTTGCTTTGAT
Source organism: Ixodes persulcatus (assembly GCA_013358835.2). Lineage (NCBI taxonomy): Eukaryota > Metazoa > Arthropoda > Arachnida > Ixodida > Ixodidae > Ixodes > Ixodes persulcatus. The sequence continues at coordinate 1,357,708 of JABSTQ010011216.1, forward strand.
TGTTGTAGACTCAACACCTGACGGCGACCACCACCGGCTCATTTTCAATGCTCCTACCGACTCCCCGTGTGATGGTCGTCATTGAAGGATGTCTTTGCTCGGTGATTTATATCTTTGCATTGTCTGCTAATTTCCTTGTTTCATTCGTCGTTGTCCATGACACTTCCCCATTTCTTTTTATTTTCGTCTGGTAACCTCTTACGACATAGTTCGAGTAGCCTTTCTTCCCCTTCCCAGACGCGCTTCAAGCGCGTGTGATCCCCTAAGCGACGTTTGAGACTGCTAAATAAACTGCTCTATCTTTGTTTATGCGCGCATTGTTATTTGATTGTCGTTGCAGTTGCGATCAGTGGATTCCGCTTTGCAAGCGGACTGACCGCAATGAACTGTTCCAGCTGTTGGGGTGACGAAACGGGGCTCACAAAGCTTGAGGACGTCGCAGAGCCTATACTTTCGCTAGAGGCGCCACTGCCGCGTTCGCCGCCGCTCCCATGGGTTTTTGGAGGAGTTTCTAGTATTGGCGAAGCTGAATGGTATTTGATGTCACCCTCTCCCCCTCCTCCTCCTCCATCTCTCCCTGTAGCTGACAAATGAAAAACACCACCGGGTTTTCGTCAAAACGAGCCTTCTAATGCTAACGCATTAAAAGAAAATTGAAACTAACGAACTAACAAAACCCAGTTAAAAACAAGGCGGGAACCAGATGCAAAGCGAGACTGCAACAATAAAAAGATGTGCTCGCACGATATGGAGGTACAAAAATCGTGCCAAATTTCTCAGTGTTACGTAATGTATGCACTTATGTTTGTTACATGCAGGCAAGACGGAGGGATATCCAGCTCGCCTTTGCTGTAGACTCAAAATTTAAGTGAGAAGCGTGCCGAAGCGACGTGCGAGAGCACAGAAATCACCGCCAGGCGTGTCACGTCCCAAAGAACCAACTGTCGAGCCAGTCAAACACACATGCTGAATAAAACATTTCCATGACCAACTAGGACCGAAACTTCTTAGGCATGCAACACACGACTCCATAACGAGTCAACACAACACCGACAACACCGTCAGAGACTAAACAGGGCAAAACCACAAAACCGCTATCACCGCGATGGCTACATCGACGGGAGATGTCGAAATCACAAAGCCACTATTTCGACTTACGGAAGTGACGTCGCAGACGTCAAAATAATTTTGTATATTTTCTGACGGCGTACAGTCGAAATAGTTGCTGCCTTACCAAAGCAGTCTCTGGGAACCTAGGGCAACTAAAATTATTGGCATGCCACCATTAAGCACCGTCTCAACCGATTACACTCAGTTGAGCAGCAGTGCCTCTGCACTGACAAATAAAAATTCCACGACAACCAACATTCTAGCATCGCGATTAACTTCGCCGACCGGGAGACCGGTCCTTGAAAGTAGACGACACCTCCCAACTCCTGCAACAGCGTATCCGACTGCTCGTTTAGTTACCTATTCCACCCACGCGTCAAAGGTAATCCCGAAGTGGCAACAAATGATGTGATGAAAGCTGGAGTGTCACGCCGTCAAATATGGTTTAAAAGGAATTACACCCTCCTCTCGCCAGCATCACAAGGTAGGCAGCGCCAGCGTGTAAAAACCTCAGGCCCTCACCTTGGCGGTGGTGTCTCCCCGATGCAACGTGTAAAGGTGGTGCACGCTTCCAAACGCGGGGCCCCCCGGGTGCGGCAGCAGGTGGAACAGGTGGAAGTTGTGCCCGGGACAGTCGGCGGTGAACAGCAGGGTGCCACTAGGGTCGAACTTGAGTGCCGCCACCGGCTCCCCCTGGTGGGCTTGGAAGTGCGCGAGGAGGCCCTCCGCGTCCGTGTCCTCGTCCGAGCTGAACTGGCTCCCCGAGACGCCTAGCACGTCCACCACGGACACGACGCCGGGGAATTTGCCGTTATTGGCGCCTCCGCTGACGCCGCTGCAGCCACCGCCGACGGTTCGAGCGCTGGTTGTCCTTCTTGGTGGCTACGGAAGGGACCTTGTGGCCGGTCAGGCTCGAGGCCACCGTCTCGCCGAACAGGGACAGCCCCTTCGAGAGAGTCTGACGGGAGGAAACCCAAACAGTTTGCGAGTCTGCCGGCGTCGCGAGAACTAGAATGCGGCACACAAGGTACAATTAAGGGCCGTCCACACAGAATACGATTTGTAGTGCGCACAGCGAAAAAATCCCGCACGATTTTCAAATATCGTATCTGATATGGAAAGCGCCAATGACTTTGGCGAGGACGCGAACCACGCTACCGGGCACAATAGAACCCGATTTTCCACCTTGTTTTTCCTCCCCTTTCTTGTTTTTGGAAGGTTACGAAACTGACAGCAGTCCTCGGCTGACAGACGGGGCTGCATTCCAAGACCAATGACGTAAGCTTCTTCCAAGAATGCAAGCGGAGAGTCGCTTTCCCCTTGACGAAAATCGATCCAAAGCAGACCAGAAGCGAAAAAAAACAAAAAACCTACCCACTTCCGTAAGGCAAATGTCGTGCACGACATAATCGAATTAAGTGTAGACAGACCGCTAGAAGAGCGCTCGAAAGTCAACACTCGTGCGATATTTGGCGGCTGAAGGCTGGTTCACACATTCGTGTTTTTAGCGGGACCGAGTGCGTTCTGCCCACTCGAGACCGCTTACGACGAGAGAACGCGTTGGTAACTCCTATGAAGTAGCCCTGCAACTCGTACTGCAGAGCCTTGTACGTAGACTGGAAGAGTTCCAGGCCGAGCGGGCCCAACGCACTTGACCACTCTCAAACGCAAGTGTAAGTACCGGCCTCGAGCGTAGTGGTTGAGAGATCTTTTCCTCAAAAAACAGAGAAGAGGGCAAGGGAAAAGTGTCTCAGCAGCCACGTGGACTTACAAGAAGGACTGCTCGGATCGTCTGCAGAGAGATGAGGCACCCATCTTCTAAAGTAGGACTGGTGACTGTATTGTCCACTTCGTTAATGCTTTGGAATGTTTGCCGTCGCCATGGGGACAGTAACTTTCATTTTACACTACCTCTATCAGTAGTTAGGGCATACTTACATTATAATTTTAAGGCCCTAGCACTCGCGTCAGGTTACCATATATACTGGCATAACAACTTTATTCTAAAACACTGGATAAGGAAATATGTGACACACTTGCTTCCCTAGCAAGGATGTTTCTTTAGATATCTATTAATTATTTGCTGTGAGCTAAAGAGCCATGATCCCACCTAAGTGGTATCCTCAGTTTTGCTGCTTCAAACCAACGATAGTTAAACCAAAATAAAGATGCAGCTAGCGAACCAATAATCGTACGTGGCAGGGTCTCACACCAAAGATGTGCGAGGTTTGGATAAGAACTTACCTTGGCTGCGTGAATGACCGTGGCGGTGTAAGACTGCGCACCTTCTCCGGTGACCCCACCCCGCGTCTGATGCACCGGATAGAGCTAGAAAGATTGTTTTTCTCGAGTCAGGTCACGTGCCAACCAGCTTCTCTGCTTCATTGAAACGTTTTTCTGTTTCCACCGAATCTTACCTAGGTATATTAGTCACATCTAGCAAGCAACAAAAGAGAGACAATGCTGTCCTTGGGTGAATAGTGAAGCTGCAATCATTAAATACTCATATCTATAACAAGTCAGCACTTCGCTCAATCAAATCCACCAGATGCCTTGTAGTGTGACAGCACAAACGAGACATTAATGGTAATATCATTTTTCTTGAGCAACTGGAAAGGCTCGATGAAAACTACTTTATGCAGTGTAATAAAATGTGTTTACGAATGTCTGTGTGAATTATTAGAGGTGGGAAAATTTGGTACTCAGCACTTGGATATGTTTGTAAAATGAGAAAAGGCACAAATCTCATGTTTGCATTAACTGTGTCGCATAATGTACCTCCCAAGTATCACATCAAGTTAGGACGTATTGTGACTAAAATGTGATGGCTCCGTGATTCTAGTCAAATAGACATACCGTAAAATTCCGAGCGAACGCCCACCCAAAATGAAGAGATAAATGGTGAAAAACATGGGGTGGGCTATCTTTGGGGATGTCACAGCAAACTTTTATCAGAAATAATGATAAGAACCGGGGCACCCGCTACAAACCGCGTGACGCGGGAACTGATACTGCAGATCCCGGACACGGCGAATTCGCGTTTCACGATTCGATAAACACGCCGGAATTCACTACGAACTCCTGTGTCACGGGAAAGGCTACCGCAGGTTGCAGACGCAGCAGATTCGCGCGTTTCACAGCGCGATGAACCCGCGGAAACCCGCCGAGAGCTCGCATCTCACGGGAACGGATACCGCGGAAACCGATATTGCGTGCGCAGATCGCGGACGAAAACGCGGGAATCCACTGCAAACCCGCATGTCACGGAAACAAATCAAGCAGATCGCGGCCGCAGCAGAATCGCATTTCACGATGCAATAATACACGGGGAACAACTCGCGCGTGTTACAGCTAGGAATCGATATCGCGGGCAAAAACACGGGAATCCGCTAAAAACTCAGGAACGGATAGCGCAGATCGCAAACGCAGCAGATTTGCATTTCACGCATTTCACGTGCGCAGATCGCAGACAAAAACGCGGGACCGCAGATTGCGCCGCTGAAACGCGATTCCCGTCGGACATCGCGTGACGTCCGGCGGGAATCGGGGGGAGGGCGATGTATCGGAATACCGTTCCCAACAGATGTTGGACAAAAAGGGGGGGGGGGGTGGGCGATCCTTCAAACGTGGGCGTTCGCTCGGAATTTTACGGTAGTATGGCAAAACTTACATACTTTGCTCAATGCTGCTTTAGACGTTGGCTTAGTTTTCAGCCCTTACCGTTTTGTCAGCAAATGCCAGCCACCGACTGTGTAGTGCAATTGGGTTATTGTTTGGTCCTGGGCAAGGGTAGCACCCTGAGAAATTGGGGAGATACCAGAGAGTTAGCACCATTTAAAAATATTGTGAAATAGATGCAAAACATATATTTTGTTGTGTTTCAAATGTCATGCAAGTACAAATGTAAATCTAGGGGTGAAAGGTCTGTTATTCGTGACCACCAAGCTGAACCTACGATATACAAAACACTGTTTTAGGAAAGCTCACGAGAAAAGATTTAGTCACATCAAATTATTTCTTACAAAATGTTAAGTACCATATTGATTTCTAAGTTTTTTTCAGTAACTGAAAATATCAGTGAACAATTTTCAAAAAGTGTAAGAGACAAAAAACTAAAATGGAAAACAGCAGGACTTGCACATTTACGAAATGTCCACCATAATGCAATTAATTTGCAATGTAAGGGTGAGCTTTGCCCAGCATTACCTTTAGGATAGATCACTTCCTTAGCATTTTTATGTAAATTTCACCTTTACAATTATGACAATTAAAAAATATTATGTCTAATAGATGGTCCCAGATCCAACGTCTGATAGAATTAGGTTAACTGAGCATCAAAGGATCGGCTGGAAACAACATACCTGAAATGCAAAAGCGTTCCTTAAATGTGTGAGCATCGTATACACAAATTTTTTCTTGGAAGCTGATGACCATAACCCTAGAACAAAGAAACATGTACATAACAAATTGATAAGAACTTATGAAATTGAGAGAATAAAGAGAATCAAAAGAGAAGGAGGGCTGAAGGCTCACAACATATGCACGAGGTAGAATCCCAAAGTTCTGGGACTGGGTCTACAAGTATGGGGTGGTAAAACTGAAACATATCCTTGTTTAAGATAAGCCCTTCCTTGCAACAATAAAGTTCTGCGAGCAAGTGTAAAGCTTGACGGAGCACTTCTAGATCTCATAATACTTCACGACATCCTTCCATTCAACCATCGATGTATTCTTCACTTCTGCACTCGAAGACCAGCAACCCTAAAATTAACTGTGCTGGCTCGCAAAAAAAAAAAAGTTGTCGCAGGGGGCAAGGTTAGGTGACCAGGTGGGTGTGGGAGGACAACAGTTTGTGTTCTGGCTAGAAAGTATGAAACTAGGAGCGATCTGTAGGGCAACTGTCACGGGCCTGCAGTACATGAACTTTCCCGTATCGACCCAGCAATGGAGGTTTTGTATCCCATATTGTATATGCACAACATTTCCTAGGACAGTAGGAATGATGTACGCAGAAAGTAAATACTAGCAGGTAATATATGGCTCATTGATTACCAGTCCTTCAGAAACACATGTCTCACCTCTTATTAGAGTGAATTTCACGAACGGGTTCTTTGAACCTGATGTTATGCGCTTGGTCCATTGTTTTCAAGGAAACGATGCTCACAGAGCAAAATTGCTGTCCAGGACTGAAAGAGAAAAATTATACTGACCAGCCTGACACATAAGCAATAATCAAAACCAGAATAAAACAAAAAGGGAACAAGTACACACTTTGAGCTGTCACACAACGCAACCAGGGGCCGTTTGGACGCAAACATGTCATTGCCTGAACTACCTGAAGAAGATGCAAAGGAGAAGAGTGCCTTTGTTAACAGCAAGCTTAACGAAGCCTAATAAGTATGACAAATAAATGCAGAATGTGCACGCAAGACACAAATTTAGGTCAGCTGAATCTTAATCAAATTTGGCTATACTTACTATCTGGTGTTGGTAGAATGTTCAAGACCCTTACAGGACCTTGCCTCCAAGACAGAACCTCTTGTGCTTCACCATTTGTCTGAAAGTAGCACATGACATCTCAAGGCGAACAGCTTTCTCTCCTCTAATCGTCCAGTGCTGCAAACAACTTAATTGTTGCGAGGGACCTAATTTTTGTGAATATCGCGGAACATTGTGAAAAATTGATTGTACCAACAGCTCGAACCTACAGTAAAAAAATACACAGCATACCACTCTCAAGTGCGAAGTGTTGTGCCCGTTAAATATTCGTGATATTCACACTTTGCAAATTTTATAAACATGAAGTTGTTTACAGTATGAGCAGTGATGCTTCTAGCCTTGCTTGTACCTACCGAGATGCACCATATTTGAACTCCGTTCATGTATCCGACCACAATGAGAAGTGGAGAGGCATTTCTATTCTTTTCCGTGCCGCCTAAAAGTCAGGGAACAAAACATATTGTTAGAAAATAGCAATACCCAGATATGGGAAAGCTTGCACACTGAACATTTTTCAAGCCAAATCATTTCTTTTACTATAATGTTGTATACCGTAATTCTGCCTTTGGTTTGATAAAGTTATTTCCAGAGTTTCAACGGCAAGAAAAAATGCATACCCATACCTGTATTCCAAAATTTTTGTAATTCGTTATGAAATTCTACTAAGAATTTATGAGACAAAATAATCGTAAAAAGCAACTCTGCTCCATTTTTTTTTTTTTTAAATGTGCACTTTTTTTAGTATCATCTAGGAAGACTACACATTCAAATATTACGACCTAGTTCTGTTCTAAATGTTTCTTAAACGGTTCGGCAAACTTCGCAACTCGCCAAGTTGTTGAAATCGGCTGACTCGAGCGGGCGAATTGAGGCGCAACCAACAGCACAGTCAAGGTTACGGCGTGGGCGTTGCCAACATTGAGCTAAACGTCATTACCATTGCCCCTTTTTGATTGTTTTTGCTTCTCCAAACAAGCGTAATGGGGTGACAACAGCAACGTTTCCTCTCGGCGCTCAGCAATGTTCACGTGATTGGCATAACGTGCCTGCACAGCGCGCTTCTTGGGAGCCGTTTGGCGTGGTCCCGCCGCTACCACCGTCTCCCGCGTCACAATTGCCGTCATCGTCTCACTGTTTGCGATTATTGCCTCTCGGAGTTTCGTTCACACTATGGACACTATGTGCGCAAACTTATGTCGCAGTTGTGCAAATGTCGTTGAATGTCGTAGACACCAAAATGTGGTGAAGAGTGCAGTGCAGACGACACTTGCACCTGGCACAAGCCCGCCCCAATCCCGCCCGTCGTTGCATAGAGGATCACTGTGACATCTTGTAGCACATGATAGCCATGTTCTTGGAGGCCCGAGGCCAATGTTGCCAGATAGAGCCGAAGTTTCGGTTGCAATTTCTGCTTGTGTTTAAAGTTAGATTTATCAATATATATCCCAATATTCGTGAAGCAAATGAGGTAGTGTCTTTTATTAGTGTTTTTTAATGTGGCAGCACTCATTATACTGAAATCTTCGGAATTAAGTGGAGTTGACCTGTAATGAGGAGGGATGAGGGCTCTAAAGCTTCCGTCTTCAGAATATTTATACCAACACGCTAAAACAAACTCTGTTAATATGAAGCCTTCTGATTTTTACATTTTTGTGCTCCAGAATTCAGAGTTCTTGGGAATTAAAACATTTTCTGCACTGCACTGTGGCTCAAAATAATATGGATGATTAAATCTGCCAAGAACATCAAAGCAACAACAAATTAAAAGAAGAGATCACCTTGTCTTTTTAAAGCATCAGTACAACTTCTTAATATAGACCAGGGGTGGCCAAGCTGCGGCTCGCGAGCCTGCATGCGGCTCTTCGTGTGTTAAAGTGCGGCTCGCGGCTTCCTCCCCTAACCCTCCTCCCCCCCCCCCCCCCCCCCCACACACACACGCACACTCCCCCGCTTCGCTCCCGGTCACACGAGCACTTCCCCAAAAAGATAAATGAAACGCGTTTTAAATTGAAAGATAGGTTGCAGTTTGGTAGTCTTGTGCTACTGCCACCTTAGGTACAGTTGGACTGCTTTTGACTCGGATATATTGAAAGTAGTTCGAGTTTTGTTTATTGCTCATATTGCTCAGGACAAAAGTTTGCCCCTCCCCCTTGCGGCTCTTGGAAGTTTCGTGGTTTTGTTTGCGGCTCTTAGGCCGGGTCAGCCTGGCCACCCTTGATATAGACCACGATGTGCAAGGTTTAACATTGTAGGGCAGAATATAGTTCCAAAAGACCTTCTATATTAACTGGTGAAGTTTAAAAAGCTTTAAAACTATCCTCCAATCTAAGAACTTGTATTTGGTTTTGTAAATATTTGCATTTTAGTTACGAGCATATGAATTGGCGTAATGGTGGCTGTTTGTAATCAATACATGCCAAAAACTATTGCCAACACAATGCATCTGAAGAATATTTCTTTGCATGAAAATGTTGAAACTGTTACAACCTGATGAGCACCAAAGCAGAGAAAGAACAGAACTGCGCAGTAATTTTTTTTTTTTTTTTCAGTAGTCGATTCTAGCGAAAAACTATACCTACAGGTAAAATACTGCAGTGTTCTACAAAAAATGATGAGTAGAAAAGTGAAGCTTCACTGCAGTACACTGAATGGGTTTGAATAAGGGGGCAAAAGCCCTACTGAACCTACCGTAGGCTTCTGTGCAAGCAAACTGCAACCACTGCACTGCCTCCTTCTCATCCGATTTTTGGACTTGTGTATAAGCCTGAAAGGTTTCAGCAATTAGGTTATGGACCCCCCCCCCTTCACTTTGATAAACATTGTGACAACCCTCCACTCACTTTGATAAACATAGTGACAACCCTCCACTCACTTTGATAAACATAGTGACAACCCTCCACTCACTTTGATAAACATAGTGACAACCCTCCACTCACTTTGATAAACATTGTGACAACCCTCCACTCACTTGATAAACATTGTGACAACCCTCCACTCACTTTGATAAACATTGTGACAACCCTCCACTCACTTTGATAAACATTGTGACAACCCTCCACTCACTTTGATAAACATTGTGACAACCCTCCACTCACTTTGATAAACATTGTGACAACCCTCCACTCACTTTGATAAACATTGTGACAACCCTCCACTCACTTTGATAAACATTGTGACAACCCTCCACTCACTTTGATAAACATTGTGACAACCCTCCACTCACTTTGATAAACATTGTGACAACCCTCCACTCACTTTGATAAACATTGTGACAACCCTCCACTCACTTTGATAAACATTGTGACAACCCTCCACTCACTTTGATAAACATTGTGACAACCCTCCACTCACTTTGATAAACATTGTGACAACCCTCCACTCACTTTGATAAACATTGTGACAACCCTCCACTCACTTTGATAAACATTGTGACAACCCTCCACTCACTTTGATAAACATTGTGACAACCCTCCACTCACTTTGATAAACATTGTTACGATTGAAATTTTTCTTAGAATGCCAAATTTGAGGAAAAACATGACAGCTACAGTTAAGCTTTCCTGAACAGCAGATATGTCAAAATATAATGAAACCATGCAAGAAAATTAAAAAAAACAATGAAACTTGATTTTTTTATATTTTTTAGTTTTATGAGAGAGAGAGAGAATCACAAAATTTCCAAACGTGTTTTTTTTTTATGGTAAATTAAATATTACTATATAGAATAAGTGATAAGGCACGGGAGAGCTGGTTTATATTCATGATTTAAGACAACCCTGAGACGGGGGAAACAAAAAGGACAAACACGACGAAGTCTCAAAGACTTCATCGTGTTTGCCCTTCTTGTTTCCTTTGTTTCAAGGTTGTCTGAAGTCACGATTACATAGCTTCACAAAAACTGGAAATTCTCAAGGCACACGGGCAAAAGAATGATTGCAGCACTCCTTCTGGAGTCTTTGCTAGCAGATGACGTCTTCGCAACAGCATTAATTTTGCCCGTCTCTATACAAGGTGACCAATGGAAAACCACTGTTACGACTCTTTGCCGCCTTTAAACTTGAAATAATTTATAATTTCCTCAGGGAAGGATGTGCTCTTTCTGTGAAAAATGTATTATAGCCTTTAAAGTGAAATTTTGCTTCTCCCCCCCCCTCCCCACGAAAACGCTCTGATGTCACAGTTTACGTAAGGCAGGCGAAGCAATCATGTATTTTTGTGCTGTTCATTTTTTGATAGGTATGTATCTATGAATCTCAAAACTTAGCTTGGTCTCAACTCTAGTCAATCAGTCCATCTTACTTCTGCTCTTGGCATTACTGTTTTTCATTGATGTTTTTCTCGGAACTGCCTCGTCGAGTAGGTGAGCTGGCTAATCCTGCTAACAGTGTTGTAAACTAAAGAAATTAATGGCAGCAGAAAAGGTATTGACATTATCGCAGTATGTTATCGGTGATTGTGCATATAAAATCTTGAAGCCATTACCAAAAATGCACCATATGCATTCACTTAAATATCAGAATGAGAAGTTGCCAGGTCTCAGGAATGCGCATTAAGGAAGTGTAATGCACAAATAAAGATGGTTCTCACTGGCATTGAATATAAAGCATAAATTCCAATCATTAGTGTTAGTATAGTCAGTGATAGGTTAAGAACCTGGTAAAAGCTCTGTCTCCAACATGCACTTGCTGCCTTTCACCTGGCTTTGGCTGCGCGTGCGACAAAGTATTATAGAAAGCAGAACGTTCACGCCCCGACCGAGCATTTACTGGGCTCTTAAGCTGTCACTGACTATAGCATGGCTAATTTCGTTTGTATTTCTTTTTACATGACGAATGCCTGTACATGACGGACAGTCACAATAAATGATTCTATCTTTCCAATTCGACATTCCATTTTAGAAAAAACCCGACTGGGAAGACTTTGTGTTGTGTTGTCCTTTTTTCTACCCAGTCTCGGGGTTTTGTCTAAAAAGTTAAACCGTCACCAGCTTGTTTGCGCCCTAACTTTTTGTGCGACATTCCATGTTGTTTTAAAACGGATGCCATGCACCTGCCTCCATTCCTCCACCTGCATTTCAGTTTATTTTTCTCTTTCCTGCGTTAACTCGAGGGTAGTTATCGCAATGTTTCAGTCTTTTGGTGATTTCTACTCTTTTTGTTTCATTTTGGAGCTTATACTTCGTTTCTCCAAACCTCGACAAACAATAAAAGCTAAGGCCCCAGCGAGTCAATCAGAGTGTTGAAAGGAGGCACTTGACAATGTATTGTTTTAGTGCACATCTCTTATGGAGAGCTGTCACACGCTTCGCTCTATCGCTCCGATTATTGATTCCAGGGGCCATAGGTCCGAAGTAGTGCCACTAAATAAGCTACGCTTCAGAGTAACGACACTTGGCCATATTGTGTCTTAAAATCATGGTTGCCAGTAATCTGAAGCTCTATCTGAAATCACAGGAAATGCCTTTCCGCCCTCCACAAATGTTTAAACCGTTCGCGACAGAACAAAGCAATATTACATGACCTTCCTAACACCGAATCTAATGCTGAGGAAGTCGCACTTTTGAATCATGACGATCGGCAGTTGCGTCTGTTCTGCATACGAGCCAAAATGGCGGCGCCTACAACAATGCCGGGGAACGGAGTGCCGATACTCTAAGTGCAGCTTATTTAGTGGCTCTAGTCCGAAGCATTTGCACTCTGCCAAGTTATGCTGAAACAAAGCGCACCACTGGTTCGTTTATGCTATGCCTAAGCACTTGATGTTATTTGTATGAATAGTGCAACATTTCTGCTGTTTGCAAACATGTTTTTGTCTGGGCCTAAAATCTCTTTTCTGCTTTAAGCTGCGGCTTTAAAATAACAGCTGCAATATTTGTGAAATGTTTGCATAATCCTTCTTCTCATGGCAAAGCCTTGTTGTGGCAGTGTGTATGTTTGTGGGCACGTCCCTTTCCCAGAGGCTGACCAAACATGCATAATCCCTTCAATTACGTTGAACCTGCACAATGAACAAATGAATGTATCTTTTCGTGCCATAGACAACGGCACGCCTACCAAATTGTGTATCTTAAATTTTCAGACTTTTTCATGTTTTCCCCGACTATTTCGAATAAATTCCCCGATCATTACAAAAGAAGAAAATGCAGAGGATGGGGTTGCAGTGACTTTTTGGGCTGTTCCCATTTAAACAGGTAAGTCGAGCGGCAGCATACGCTGCAGAGTGATGCGCGCTGGGCACCGCGCCGACAGCTTGCTTCTTATGCAGCGCCTGATAACGACGCAGTGGCACGTGGCCTGGCAGAGTTTGAAAAGTAACAAAAAATGCAAACGTGCCTGACTCTCGGCAATAACTGCCTTGTCCGACGAATGCGTGCAGAATATACAAAATAATTAAAATTAACAGCGACCTTTACGTTCAAAGTGCTTCCATCCATCCATCAGAGCATTATCTTCTATGTATCCTTTGTGTTTTTACTTGAACAGTCCCCCCTTAAGTAATGCCCAGCAATGGGCCTTTAAGGTACTTGAATAAATAAAATAAAAATAAATAAATACATGAATTGCATTAAAGGGAATCGGTGAGGGAATTGGTGTATACGTGACGTATATTTTCCTGCTAAATTTTGAGGGGAAACTGAATGGCTGTATAAGTCACGTACCGTCAGGTCATGCGACGTTGATTTTCCCTGCTAAATTTAGCGGGGAAACTGGATTAGTGTCTAGGTCACAAGACACAAATTTTTCCGCTAAATTTAGCAGGTAACAAAACTGGTGTACAGGTCATGCAATGTCAATTTCCCACTAAATTTAGAGGGGGAAGTGAATCGATGTTTTGGCCACAAGATTTGAATTTTTCCGCTAAACTTAGTGGGGAAACCGAGTTGACGTATAGGTCACATACCGCCAATTTCCCTAAGGTGTATAGGTCATGTCACGTCAGGTGACGCCACTTTCCCTGCTAAATTTTTAGATTGGAGGTAGCGTTCAAAAGCATTTTATGCTTTAAGAGATGAAACAAACATGAATAGCTATCGCTGCTGACAAGCACATTCTGAGTCAAGGTGGTATCAAGCTGTTATCGTCGTTATTAGTTGGCGAATCTGCCGTGTGAGAAGCAAGCTGCCAGTGGGAGAGAAGGGGGTGCCTGCAGCTGATGGAACTGCGCCACTCTCTCTACCTTGTTTTCAAAAGCCGCCACTGTGTGTCGTAACAAGTAGGGTTTGAGGCTGTTAGCAACAGTCTACCGTGTTTTATTTCATACTGATCACAATACTATATGACATGCCCCTATCCAACTTTATCTTGGACATTCAATAAGGAATTCCTACTGCCGGCCCTGAACAGAGGCTGTGAATGCAAATGAATTACAGCTAGCACAAAGCCTGAAGGATCACACAAAACCTTCTATGCATTCACTGACAACCGCTACATTCATGTGCACTAGTGCCAAGCCTGTGCTAAGCACAAACACCTCAAAGATATTTTTCTATATGGGGCACTTTAAATTCTCTTAAGAATATTTATCCATACAGAATACAAGTATTCTCTTTACAAAGAATACTCGCCGTGATTGTTTTATACTATTGATATGAGTGTGACCCAAAATTTTGCACAATAAGCCCGACTAATAGACTTACCTGTGGTACAACGTCATTGATGAATCCTACAACGCTATCCATATAAGATTTGTCACTGAAAAAAGACAGACGGAGCATTCAACGCAAGTCGTAATGCTAGAACATCACCAGTTCATAACATCACAATCTGTTATTCCTTGTGCCGTTAAATCTAAAAGTGAAAAAAGATAAAAAAAAAAAAAAACTGAACAAAAATCAAGCAGGGTTTGAGGAGTTAATAGTCACAAATGAACGTCTGTCTGAGGTTACTATAAACGCTCACATATCCATAAACTAAAATATTAAAAACTTGAAAACAAAAGGTAGAAGCACCAAAAACAATAGGATGAAGTGATAACAAGGCTCGCGTATCCGTATTTAAACGGGTGAGATCGGAAGGCGGGATCTCTGATCTCGTCGACCTTGCTTGCTGTCTTTTGTTGGACGACAGCTAGCTCCAGCACCGACCGAGACGTCTCGCGCAGAACGTCAAACGTCAACATCGCAGAGATATCTGATCAATCGGACTACGAGCTGTCACGTTCGCGCTTAGAACCATTTTCCGTTCACCTGCTACTAAGAGGCAGCGAACGAAAAGCAAACTTCAGTTGTTTGCGCGATGAAACCTCATTAGGGCTAAGTGATATCGGGTGTTGCATATGCAATGGAAAAGTCAAGCTGGCATTGAAAGGGTCTTGGGGGCACAAAAAGGCTGATCGCAGCTTATAACGGTCGCTCAAAAAGAAACTCCTGCGTACGAACGTAACTAGGGTTTCGTAGGATAGCTGCTGTCAGGAATAGTCTCCACTATGAATCAATTTCAGCGCATGGCAACTGCGTATTTTTGTGGAGCGTATTGTTCTCGGAGCTACTCACTTGATCACGGCTTGCGGGCGCACCACGAGCCCACTGGGCTTGACACCCCTCCTGTGCGGCTCCGCCGCCATTTGTTCGAAAGAAGCTTTGAATTTTGACGGTTAAATAAGCATCTAAGAACCTAAATAACGCGAGCGAAGATTAACTGCACACTCGCACAGATGTCTCCATCTTGTTTACAAACATCAGCTGCTGAAAAAGTGACGTCATGGTCCGCGTTTATCGACTAGGCCTGAGTTCCCCAAGCGAGACTTATGAAAGTCATAAAGCAACAAATTATTTAAATTTAACTGAATAAAACAGACGTTCAATCAATATAAATCTTCTTATTTTTATTGAACCTTTTATAAAGACTATTATTTTTAAAAAATGTCTTAAATTTGAAAATGACTGATAGAGCGCGACCTCTAGAACCTTATCTTTTTTAATCAGTGAAACATCGTGCGATGCTTGCTAAAAACAAGAAACAAAAAAAAAAAAAAAGCTCTGGCTGCGTTGGCGTGGGGCCTGGATTGGCTGGCGGCTGTTTTTGGTATTTTCGTGCTAAGAAAAGAGTTGCGACGTTGCGCTATTGCGCTGCTTGATTATTTTCCACAAATCTGCCCTTGACAACACTTCTGAACTTCGACCATGTACCCATCGGACAGTTCCCGCTGGTCCAGTGCCGTCTCTTCAGTCAGCGGCGGCCGTGCTCGCCTTGTGATGCCCGAGAATTCCTACAACATGGAGTAGACAGGTTTTGAGCGACATTATGGCTCCGGCTTGCGTCGGGGGGTCCGTGAGGCGAGAGGTGTTTTCGTGACCCGACCTCGAGCATTCCCATCTTGCTGCAGGATCCCCGTCGCAGGCCCGAGGTGACAATGAGTGGCGCCGCGTTCTTCGCGCCGGACTGCACGCCTTGGTGCAAGTCGTCGCAGCACGCGGATTTGGTATTGTCCGCCATCACCAAGGGAACCGTCGCCGAGATCCAGACGTACTGCCGACAACTTTGTCACAACTTCTGGACCGTCTCCGACACACTTGGCAGAACTGCGCTGCACGTCGCCGCCTCCGTCGGCAAGGCCGAACTCGTGCAATGGCTGCTCGACCAGTGCCACGCGGAGGTTGACGTTCGCGATCATGAGTCCGGATGGACTCCCCTCCACCGGGCAGTGTTCTACGGACAGCTGCACTGTGCGAGACTCCTACTGCAGCACGGAGCAAGCCTGATCGTGACAGATTTTGATGGTTGCACTCCCCTAGATCTGGCCGTTCGGGACAGGCTGCCCTACATCGAGTACTCTGCGTCAGACCCGAGCGAAGTTTACGTGTGGGGATCCAACAAGAACTTCACCCTTGGATTGGCCAGTGAACAGTCTCCCAAGTACCCGGAAATACTGGAAGCCTTTCGGCGTGATGGCGTTTCCATTCACAAAGTTGAGATGCAGAAGTTTCACTCTGTGTTCTTGAGCAACGGAGGAGAGGTTTTCGTCTGTGGACACGGTCTCGGAGGGCGGCTGGGGCTAAACTCAGAGATGACGACCTTGAATGTAACGAAGCTCGTGTCCCTCGCGAAGATGGGTCTGGGAAAGTGTGTAGATGTCGCTTCCGGCCAGGACCACACAGTCTTCCTCATGGAGGACGGTCAAGTTCTGACGTGCGGACTGAATACGCATCACCAGCTGGGACTTCTGCCGCCGCCACCTCAAGTCTTGTGTCCGAGAGCCATCTCAATGAAATTTCTGAAGGATAAAAAAGCCCTTGGAGTGTGCGCTGCAAGGTACCACACGGTGATCTACACCAAGGACGCCATCTACAACTTCGGCTTGAACGCCGGCCAACTGGGACACCCGAAAGGCGACAGACTGCAGAGCACACCGAGGCAAATATCTGCACTGAATTATCCCGACATTCATTTCACCCATGTTGTGAGCTCGGACGGAGCCATCGTCTGTGCCACGAGCAAAGGCGACATCTACGTCTCACAGGAGTACAAGTGCCGCAAGATTGCTTCGAAGCAGCTCGAGATAAAACAACTCAGCATTGTTGGAGGGCAGTTAGATGACCATTGCAATGGTGTATCCCTTACTGAAGGCGATAAGCAAGACCTTAAGATTATGATGCTGACCAAGTCTGGCAAGGTGTACTTGTGGCAATCCTCTAACCTGGTGCTTACACGCTGCCTCTTCAATGCTTCGTGCCAGCCCACGATTGTGGACATTTGCTTGAATCTGAAAAATGTGGCTCTAGTCACGAAGAATGGAGAAGCCTACCTCGGCTCTTTGGTACTGAAGAAAGATGTGCCCAAGAAGGCTGCTGAGAGTCCACCGTCTAAGAAGACAAACACTGCTGCTCCTGCAACGTCCAGTCTAGTCAAGTTTCTAGACAGGAAAGACTGTGAACAGGTCAACTTGAGGCGCCTTTACTTCGTTTAACAGAGCCACGCGTGTCTTTACCAGCTCTGGGGGTGAAAGCTTTGCCGTGCTTCAGAGTCATCCAAGGCTTGGGCTCTTGTATGAGCCCTCTGTAGATCGATCACAGTTCCAGAGCAACATGTTACAGCTGCTCGAGTCTGTTGACAGCACAGATGCTGTGCATGATGTTACTGTGAAGGTGAAAGGTAATTTTTACCCTCTTCACCGTTACATTTTGATGTCGCGCAGTGAGTATTTTCAAAAATTGGAGAATGAATTGGAGGCCGGAGCAGTTATTAACATTGACAATGTGGCTCCAAAGGCATTTGAAGAAGTACTTTGCTTTATGTACAGCGACAGCTGCACCATTCTGGAAAGTGGAGATGGTCCTTTCATAGTAACACTGTCGAACAAGTACAGCTCGCACAACCGAGTTACGCCTGGATTTGTGAAAGAAGTTCAAGATGCTTGCAAGAAACTGGGTGTGACCTCTCTTCTGGGATGTCTGAGCAAAGTGACATTCAAGAAGAATGATGTATCTCTGGCTCCTGTACCAGTGCTACCCAAGTTCAGATTTTTCAGGAACAAATTTCAGAGCCTTTGTGATGTCACACTGGTGTCAAGTGACAATGTTCAGTTTCCTTGCCATCGCTGCATCTTGACTGCCAGGCTGGAGTACTTCAACAGCATGTTGTCGCTTGGCTGGGTTGAGTTCTCAAGCAGTAAACTGACCCTTCCGATCACATCGAAGGTCCTGGAGGTCATCCTCGAGTTTCTCTACATTGACGACATTCCCAAACTGAAGGTCTCGAAGGATGTGGAGTTTCTGTGCCAGGTACTCGTGTCCGCTGACCAACTTCTGATGACACGGCTAAAGCAGATGTGCGAGGCAATTCTTGCAGACTTGGTGACACTGAAGAATGTTGCTGACCTTTTGGAAATCTCATACGTCTACAATGCTGACCAACTGAAGACACTTTGCATGCACTTCATGTGCATAAACCTGCCTGCTGCACTAGAAACGTCTTCTCTGGATTCCTTGAGTGATGATGCCGTTCAGCCCCTTGCCTCGTGCTACAAAGAGATCATCCCTGCAATGTCTAGACGCATGATAACTCCCTACATGAGTGACCCTAGCAAGGATGACATGGAAAAGATCCAGCAAGAGTGTGGCAGTTATTTTGATCATGAGGAGTTCAGTGGCAATACCAGCCTGGAGCTGAAAAACAAAAGTAGACGAAAGTATACAATACGAAGAGATTCTGAAAGCTCTGCAACCAGTAGTATTGTATCGCCCCCAATAAAGGTGCAAGAACTAAGTTTGTCTTCCGCAGGATCCAGGGACGAGGTAAAGTCAAATGGGTGTTTAATTTCTTCAAAACCAAACACCACGCCAGAAACTCCACTTCTAGTACTGCAAAAGGTGGTTCGTACAGAACCAGTCCAGGTGAAGCGACCGACATTACCTGTGACCGCTGCTTCACCTGTAGCTTCACCAGTTTCATCACCCCTAACTTTAATTCAAAAGTTTCCAAGCCTTAGAGAAGTGCAAGAAGATAAAACAAAATCACCAAAAGACTCCAAGCATAGTGAAACCATGCGACCTATGGTGAAATTGTCTCAGAAGCAGCGGAAGCAGATGACGGCAGCAAAATCTCCGGATGTCTTTCTACCAACACCATCGTCTCCTCCGTCTAATTGTCCCTGGTTCCGTAATGTGCCTCAGTCACAGACAACTTCATCTCCGAGTGCTTCTGGTACAGTGACAATGTCTGGAAAAGCTGCATTTCCAACCCTTGGTGTTGAGGACTTTGTAGTAGCAAAGGTGCCCAACTTGAGTGAAATTGTGAGGCTCGAAGAACAAAAGGTACAAAACCTTGTGAAAGTGAAACCAAAAGCTCTTAACATTATCAATGTAGAGGACAAAGCACTTGAGGAACTTTTGAAGTTTTATCATGCAGAAGATAACCCAGAGGAAAGAATAACTGCAGTCAGGATATTGCCAGAGTTGTATGCCACTCCTGTCTGGAAGAAGAAATCTTGAACTCTAAGAAATGACAGTGGCAACTTGTTGTTACTAGAAGCTTTAGAATGTTTGGTGCATGGTTCTACAATGTGCCACAGACATCTGCAGCTTCACCTCCGAGGGCTCCTGGTGCACTAAGCATGGCTGGAAAAACTGCATATCCAACCCTTGGTGTTGAGGATTTTGTGGCAAAGGTGTCCAACCTTGATGAAATTGAGGCTTGAAGTTAAAAAAATGCAGAACCTTGTGAAAGGGATACCACAAGCGTTTTACATGATCACTGCAGAGGGCAAAGTACTTTTGGAGTTTTCTCAAGTTTAATCATCCCGAAAATAATTCAGATGAAAGAATAACTGCATCAGGATATTGTAAGGGTTGTACCTCTGTCAAAGAAGAAATCTCGAACTCTAAGAAAAGACAGTGGCATTCTGTGTTACTGAAAGCTTTAGCATGTTTAGTGCATGGTTCCACAATGTGCCAGAAACACCTGCAACTTCACCTCCGAGTGCTCCTGGAATCCTTACCCTTTGGGGTAAGGATTTTGTGACAAAGGTGCCGTACCTGAGTGAAATTGTGAAACTTGAAGAGCAAAAGACCTAGAACCTTGTGAAAACGAAGCTGAAAGCTCTTGGGTCATTATATGCCAAACATTCCAGACAGGAATACCGACCATTGCCAATTTTTTTAAACAAAATCATAGATATTTGCTAAGTTCTAAATAAAATAGCCAAACTATTTTTCTAGAAAAATCTTTTGGTCACATGACTGCTCTGAAATTTCTGCAATGAAGAGGAACTAGGTATAAGTTACAAATCTGAAAAAATATTAATAAAACGGGATAGCTCAATTATTTTTAAATATGCTAATGTGATTGTTCTTTCGCGTGATATCAGAGTTTGATAGTATTACACAACTTTTTTGTATTGGTTTTGCCGGGCACAAAATGGGATTAATATTGACCTTGAATATATTTCAAAAACTTATCTGGGCTGGACTGTTGCAATGCTATTGTTTGCATTTAGAATTATTTGAGAAGGATGAAGCAAGCAGGTTTCCCAAAAATAGATATCAGTTCCCAAAACTGATTTTTGCTGAAGATTCAGACTCGAACATCAAGGCCTCGTGATAAAAATAGGAAGTGTGGGAGAGCTCATTAGGAATGCCAGTATCTTACTTGTAACTATGCAAATTGTATCAGTAAATTTTGTTTTAAGGGAGAAAAATATTTTTGAATTTGAGCACCGGTGTATCCGGCTTTTGTGGTGCTTCACTGCAAAATACGCACGCGCCGCTGGGAAATCGAGACATGTCGCATGCATTCGGGGCCCAAGCACGTCGGGTTTAGGCCATGTACCACATGTACTTTGAACAACGCTGTTGTTGTGTAAGTAGTAGTAACGCAAAGCAAGCATGCAGCATGTTTCGAATTAGCAGCAGCGCGTGCGTGTTGTGCATTGTGAAGACAGTACAGTACCACAAAAATCATTACTCCGGTACTCAACTTGAAAAAAAATATTTTCTCGCTTAACACAAAATTTACTCCGATAAAATTTGCTTGGTTTGCAAGCTAAGAAGCTGATGTACCAAATGATCCCTTCTGCATATTTTTATCAGGAGGGCCTTTATGCTTAATTTGGGGCTGAATCTTCAGCAAAACTCAGTTTTGGGCAACTTTGTTATTTTTGAGAAACCTGCTTGCTTTATTGTTCTCAAATAAATTTAAATGTAAATTATAGCAACAGTCCAGCCCAGATGAGTTTTTTTAATAATATGTTCATGGTCAACAGTGCTTTTTGTTCTAAATGCTCAACATGTCTCATTTTATGTTTGTTTACTCTATCAAAACCAACGCAGAGAACTGTTACATAATGAACTCTGGCATCACATGAAAAAACAATCTCAGCAGGGTATTTGAATATAATGGAGCTATCCATTTTAATCACTTGGATTTTTCAGATTTTTTAACTTCTACTTATATCCTGCCTCACTGCCGATATTTCAATAAACATATACATGATCAAAACCTTTTTTTCTAGAAAAATAACGACTAAAGTTTATTTAGAACCAATCAAATGACTACGATTTTTTTTTCTTTTTTTTTTAAATCGCCGATGATCGGTATTATCGCCTGGGGCGTTGGGCATGGAATGACCCTCATCTCATCAGCGCAGAGGACAATGTACTTTGGAGTTTTTGAAGTTTTCCGATACGGAATATAATCCAGAGGAAATAATAGTGAAGGTTTAGATATTGCCAGAGTTGTACTCCGCACCTCTGGAAGAAGAAATATTGAGCTCTAGAAAAAACGGTGACAAACTGTTACTAAAAGCTTTAGTATGTTCACGGCATACAACTGAGGCAGCTGTGCTTTGTTAGATTCTGTTCTGTGAGAAGATAACTTTGTGAATGCTTAAAAACCATGAACCTTTCTACCGGTGCGCCCGGTGTTTTAGAATGCTTCCTTCCAAGAAGAAATAAGTTTAAAATAATACTTTTTTTTATGGGATTAAGCATCTTCAAAGCTAAACGTGCTGCCTGAAGGCCGGACGCCATTGCTCACTGGCACACCATACTTATGCAACTTCACGATTGTGAGATGAATATGATATGGCAAACCTATATAAAGTTCTATTATTGAGTGGCTACTTTATAAGTATATCGAATGCACCTGTAGGAGAGAAGTGAAAAAAAAATGCATTGGATCAATACAAAATTGGAGGCCACTTTGATTTCTGTCATATGGTCCAAACTTCAGGGCAGAGAAAGGGTTTTTCTTTGCACAGGGCGAGCGGGAGAGGGGATCGAGGGGCCATGACAGTTATCTTCTTTCCGGGACACTAGCACAGAGTTAGACCTTTGCTCACCTGTTTTTAAAGCGCAAGGCTGCAACCAGTGTTTGTATCTTCATAGTTCTATAATTCATGAAATGCAATATTTAGAATAGATTGTTCCAGTTGTTTGGAAGACATTAAAAAGTCATTTCAAAAGTTAGCATACATTTTATTTATAAATTTTGGGGACAATAACTTGGTGTGTCACGTGACCAGGAAGGGGAGAAAGGAAAAAATGGCAAATGGAGAGGGATCGGGAAAGGGAGGAAGAGGGAAGCAAATATTTGAGGGAAGGGTGCGGGAGAAGGAATGGGTGTGTCACATGACGCATGGCGAAGTGTGGAGGCCGCGACCCCCGCGACCCAATGAGGGCGTCGGAGCAAGGCACGTGACAGCACTCCACGGTCGAGGCCGCAGAGGACTCGTTACCGCCAGAGCAACAGCGCCGTCTGTGACAAAGTCTAGTTATATGCCTTTCCTCTTAACGGCAATTGAACTCGCGCGATTGCATCTCTATCGGCACTACGCTACACGACACGGAAGAAATAGACATGTCATTTTTCAGCGATACTTCGGATCAACCCTTTTCCGGGAAAAACGTGACTTGAACGATGTTTGAACGATCGCAGCCATGTGATCGACCGCTTCCGTTTAGAATGCCACCCTGGCGTTAGCACCCGCCACAGATTCGCGGGTAAATTGAGCGTATGGTTGTCTCATGAACTTTTCCCGAAGAGCTCACTACTCTAGCGGTCGGCAATGTTACGGCGGTGGCCGTTCATCCAAAGTTGGTTGGTTTCGCAGCAGACGACTTTTGACCAGCGGACGACAGCCGGCTCCTTCGGGCCTCGCATTTGGCGCAATGACAGGAACGCTCCCGTGACGTGGCGTCACGTGCCTCGCTCCGACGCTCTTATTGGGTCGCGGTGGCCGCGTAGCCTCCACAGTTCGCCAAGTTATTTTTAGTGTCACACGACAAAGGAGGGGGAGGGGGGCACCATAGAGAAGGGGGGAGGGATGGGGAGTGGCGGGAGGGGAGCGAGGAGGAGGAGGCAGATGGAAAGGCTACCCTAGGATGAGGGGGAGACGGTGATAGAGGAATTTGGTGTGTCACGTGACGTATATTTTCCCTCTAAACTTAGCGGGGAAATTCAATTGTATAGATCACGTGACATCAGGCCACGTCGATTTCTTCCGCTCAACTTACTGAATTGATGTAGGTCACTTGACAATTTTGCAGCTAGATTTAGCGTGGAAAGTAAATTGATATATAGGTCACGTGGCGTCAATTTCCTCACTAAATTTAGCGGAGAAACTGAATTTGTGTTTAGGTCACAAGGAGTGAATTTCCCGCTAAATTTAGAGGGGAAACTGAATGGACATTTAGCCTGTAGGGTTCCGTCTTTTCGGATAAATCCGATAAAATCAAAGAAGAAAAAAACACTCGCCGGTAAAATCTTTTTTTAGTTTGGATTTATCCGAAAAATTCAAAATTTGGAGGTCACGTACGATCTACAAAAAGAAAAAAAAGAAAGTCAGTTTTTTACAAATACTGTAAAACCCTTAATGTTCGCGAGCCCCTAATTTTCGCGACTTGTAAAGGTCGCGAGCTTTAGTGGGCGCGAATGTTTCTATTGTCTGTAGAGTGGAATTCCAGCCTTTAGAATTCGCGAAATTTAATTGCAGCGAATAATACCCCGCTGCCAAACTCGCGAGAAATCGGGGCCGCGAAAATGAGGGGTTTTACAGTAAGTTTGGTCAGAACACAAGTTCAGCGGTCATTAGGAGAAGCCTCCCCAGATTCCTTCAAAATCTCGTAGTATTGACCAAAGAAGCTTCACAGTTTATCCCGTCGGGGTTCGTTCATAACAGCGGGGCACTGTAATTTTGAGTCACGACACGAACCGCTGTTTTGGTTTCCAAATTGAACTTCTTAGACTCAAATCACAACCCTACCTTATTCTAAGACTCGGAGAAAGGTAGGGTTGTGATTGGATAACCGTGAAAGCTGTGAACTTTTAGATATTATAGAAGGGTCAGCTGAGCTGCTTCCATCTTGCAACTCCACCCCGCGCTGCCTCAGGGAGAAGCGGTAGAATAGGGTGAAAAGAAAAGAAACTTTCCAACGACTATGTCAACGAGCAGTAATTTTAATGTATCTATTTAAAGTTTTGTCGTGGGACAGTTAGTATTACTAATGGCAAGGCGCCAGTGTCACGTGGCACACGTGCGTTTTTGTACCTCTAGGGCAGGGTTATACCCGCCGGTTAAAATGCATTTTTGTCTTCAATCTGGAAAATTTAGAAACATAGCAAAAATAAACGCCCTACTTCAGAGAATTTGGAATCTAACAAAAATAAACTCCGATAAACTCCGGGGCAAAAAATGAACTCTGAGAATCCGCCTTTTACGAAAAATAAACTCCGAAAATTTAGAATCTTACATATAGGCCACGTGACGTCAGTTTCCCCGCTAAATTTGGCGGAAACTGCACGGACGGACGGACAGAAGGACAAAATTTTGGGATTGGGGGTTCCGTTAAAAAGTATTTCATGCCAACACATCTGCTCACCGCATGTGTTATGCTTACTAATTTCATGTTCGCATGGGTTAGATTCTTCAATACTTTCCCTTTAGGGTCAATTATTCTTCCCAACACTATAAAAAGATTTCAAGGCACCCTTCTTTCAAAATGTACTGGCAGTGACTCTAACCGAACTAGCTTCTACAACATAAATTGAAGTAGTGTGCACTTCGATAATCGTCTAATTGTGCGAGATCCAAACCGCTAATAATGCTCATGAAAACAAAATTGTCTGCTAATAAAAAAACAAAAAACATTTAAGCTATTTTAGCTAAAGTTCTGTGTTTCCGTATATATCCGAAAAAATATGAAAAACACTCGCCGCTAAATTTTCTGCCAAAATTCTGCCAAAATCTGTCAAATTTCGAAATCAATACAACAAAATAAAAAATAAAAAAGACGGTGTTTTACTAATAAAATACCGAGAGCACAATGTCAGCAGTCCTGGAGAGATGCAACTTCAGTTCCCTTTGATATCTCGAACTACTGACAAGAGGTGTTTGCCTTTTAGCTCGTCAAGGTTCCTTCAGGAAAACGGGTCATAGTACCTAAACCTTTTTTATTATTTTTATTTTTAAAAGTTGGGAACACATTAAGATAAACTCCGAATTTCAGAGAATTGTGAACATAACAAAAATTAAACTACTATAAACCTCTAATTTTCAGCGAAAAATGAACGCCGAAATACATCCTCCGAATTTCACGAGAAATAAACTCAGAAAATACGGAATCCTACTTATAGCATAAACATTTTTTGGTTGCTGACTTTTTTATTTTAATGTAATTGAGTCGGCGTCAGCATATAACGCTCTAATTACCTCTTTTTCTTTTTAAGTAAGCACAGTAATTATACAAAAAAGTTTGGGACGCTTCTTTTTTTTATTTTTGCTGTTTTTACGCAGCTTTTTTATTGCCTAGTTGCCTACGCACAGAGCCATGCAAACTGTTATCACTTGTCTTGTTACCAGAATTATATCATATTTAGTTTGCACAACTGTTTTAGTAACCAGTTTTCCCTTAATCATCTGAAAATCTTTAAAATACATATTTCAGGCCTCTAAAAGCAATATATATTTTAGGCGCTATGCGCTGTGATTGTATTCCCTTTATTGGCACATGGTATCTTCTCTATTTGCACATATTTTCAACCCAAGAGCAGAATGTCGTGACAGATTGCTACAGATGGGATAACAATGTACGTTATAATTCTGAAGTATTTGCCCGTTGTTTAATCGACTTGTGGCCTTGTGCATCTCCAGGCTGAATAACGGGGGAAAATGGAAAAAGAGGCAAAGACCTCATTGTGTTAAAACAGATAAGTAATGGGCTATTTAGGTAAAAGTAATGGGAGTGTGCCAAAAACAATGTGTTGTGGAAATCTAATTTTTTTCTTTTTTTTTTCTGTTTTTATATCAACAAAGTAGCCAGGTAAAAATATGCCTGCGCAATTTTTTTACCGTTTTTTTTATTTATAGAATTTGCGTGACAACAGTCAAAACATTCTTGGAGCACTGAGGCAAAATCGCGGCTTCCCCATCCTCTCTATTTATTTGAGTGTGCGTAATGAAAAAGAAAAACAGAGGTATTCTGTTATATTTCTTTTTTTTTTCCCCATCCTTCGAAGGCAAGCAGATCGTTGGACTCCGTCATCCGATTATTTGTTAAAAAAATTTTGCCTGCCTAGCTCGATGGTTTTTAATTAAAAGCTAAATCATCCCTGTCTCCTCGCGTTAGAGTCGCACGCACTGAACATGATATTAATTTTGTTCTAAAAAAGCAGAAGCCGCACCTTGACCCTTCTCGTTAGCCCACATATAAAAACAACACGCTTAATTTGAAATTGGAAATCTCTTTGAACTCACCATTTTGACGGGACAGCAAGTGATCTTTAATTTTGTGTTTCACATAAGGACGAGGCATGCAGACAGGCAGGTTTTGGCGGCTGTACACGCGTGCGGTTTTAAAAAAAGTGCGCGCTCAACCTTTTTGGAGGGTCAATATGAAGTCATCCATCGTGAGGCAGGGGAGTTGTGCCCGAGTCGCACCAGAACGACAAACAGAAGCAACCGACACCGACAGACCACCAACCGTCAACGTGCACGCGAACTTATCTTTGGCAGCCTTGCAGTCACTTGGCGTTCGGCAAATAAGCATGAGTGATTGCAAGCCTGTCAAAGGTGGTACATTCGTGTGAATGCTTCACGTTCTTGAGGTCTGCCGCTATCGGTTGTTTCTTTGTTTGTTGCTCTAGTGGGACTAGGGCAGGGTTCCCAAACACGCGGCCCGCGGGCCGCATGAGGCCTGCGACTCGCTAGGACGTGGCCTTCAGGCCACCGGCTGGGTCCCGATTCCCATGTCTCGAGCGCTATATAATGGCATGCGCCACAGTGTTCTCATCTCTCCGTCTCACATTTTCTTGAAAAGTAGCTCTGCTCTTTTATTGTATGTATATAGTTTATGCTTATCTGTGTTAATTTTCCCTTTGTTGCACTTTATTATTTTGCTTCCCAGCTTTTTGAAATGTACAACAATTCCGCTACTAAACTGCAAGCGCGAGATCTTCGTTGAAGAATGCATCTCGGCTGCGCGAACTCTCGATCAGGGGGATTAACTGCCAATGATAAAGCTACGAGCTCCGGTATCACCATTAAAATGAGAGAAGTATTTGTTCCGGGTCTTGTAATAAAAATCGCCAAGAAAGCAAAAACTGTCAAATACTGTTTTTTTTTAAAGTCATGTCGAGTTTTGGTCATTTTTGAGTGAATTGAGCAACGGGAACGACTGCGTACATGGTTCTATTAAACATGCCAACACGTTGGCGGTGTGGTGTCATTTTAATTCTTGTTATCTCGTCACGCCAGGGCCCAAAGTAGTAACATAAACAAATCAAATATAAAGATGCCACTGAAAAAACTGAGTTTACGAAAAACATAGAGGGACGAGGTTCCTTTTCTTTTAAATATTTTACCCCCCCCCCCCCCCCCCGCTCCCCCCCAGCTTTACGTTGGCCCTCAGCCTTTCCGGTGTTGGCTATCAGGCCCCCACTCTCAAATGAGTTTGAGTACCACTCGACGATAATGACGAAACACTAACGGAGTTTAATGAGCAGGCTGGCATTGTTCCTCGGATATCGAGCTGAGCTCATCACGCAGAATAGACGTATTGCAGAGTGGAGGATTTTATTGGTAATTCGACTAATCCGTTTGGTTTATTCAACGCCCATAAATTGTTATCTACGCCAACCTGCATGATCCGGAAAGCTGATATGCTTAAAAAAACTTTGTCCTTTTTTTTTTTTTGGGGGGGGGGGGGGGCGAAAGGGGGAGGAGGGGGTGGGGGGTTTAATCGCAGATGACGGTAGAAGTTGAGGCTCAAGTTGATGCTGAGTGAGATCCGCCCTCCAACCTCGCGTATTATGAACAGCGACCAAATCCCATTGGTGTACAGCAGTGTTGTCCAAAATACTCAACAAAAGTATTTAAGATAAGATGCTAAATACCCTTTTTGAAAATGTATTTAGAGTAGTATTGAAGTTATTTTTACTACGAACTATCTTGAGTAGAGTACAAATACTTTAAAAAAGGAATTAAATTACATTCGAAGATACTGGGAAAGTAGGTTGTAAGCTCGTAATATAAGAATAAGAAATGTCAAAGGGGTGCTCTACTTGTGATGTCTTCACTGAATATCACATTCTGCTGTGTCCTTTATGATTTTCAAGATGCGACTTAGCTGCTGCAATCGAAGTTTACTTTGAAATAATTCGGGATATGCAACATAATGGGTACCGAAAGATTTTAGAAACAAGGGGGACTCACGCAGTTTAGGCATGGCAACTGGCGTGCTTTAGTTTGGCGGTAGGCTCGGCTCATGACGCATTCCGCAATAAGCTCGTAATAGGCCTTGACGCGATTTGGTGGACTAGACATAGTCCGACATCGCATATCCCTAACAGCAGAACTAGAAGTTGATTAGGATACCAGACTTGATGATGGAAAGACTATAGGTGCGCAGGCGAGCTGGTTGTAGCTAATCAAGTCGTTTAACACCTAAAACTGTGGCGCAGAAAAGGGAAAAACAATTTAGTCGAAGGAAAAAACACAGAAGGGAACGTCTCAGGTGTTAGACGACATGATTGAGGCGCTCCCTTCTGTGTCAGTTCCTTCGACTGAAAGTTTTTTTTTCTTTTTCTGTACCACAGTCTCCGGTGGTAAATGACATGATTGATTATGAGTACGCGAGTGAATGACAAACGTGCTGGCACAGGATGAAACATCCGCTAGAGGACAGCAGCCTCTGTCGCTGATCAACAACCAAGAGCGAGCATTTCGTCTCCTCCGCCAAGGGCGAGGAGGAGCGCTTGTACCTTCAAACTGTCAAATAATGTATTAAAGGGCCCGTGAAACGAATTTTGGGCTGGGATAAATCAATTTAGATTGGGATTTTACTAATAGCACATCGTTCAATGGGCCAAAAGAATAAAAGGTTAAGTCAAAAGCCTGACTCTCTGTACGAAAAATTGAAAACATAGCGGACTATTTCGTACCTCCTTCCCTTCGTGAGCTCTCTGCCTTTTCACTGTGATACATCCGCGGTCCCCAAAGCGCGTCACCGGGTCCAAACACACGTCACACGACACCGGACCTCCCTTATTCCCTTCACCCTAAGCTGACATTGCGGCGGAAGCTACGCGCTTTCCGGACCAATCAGCCGCCTTCCTTTCATCACCTGACCTTAATCTCTGCGCGTGGGTATGCGCGAGAGAGCGTGATCACGTGGCAAAAGTGTGACTGGCAAAACGAGCACGTAGCTTCCACAGCACTGTCAGCTTCGGGGTGAACCGGGTGGAGAAGCAACTTTTCTTCTAGGGGGAGAATGGCTGTGTCCGGGTACAAAAACGAGAGTCCGAGCAAGAGGGGACTTCCCACTTTCCGTCTTGTTGAACTGTTTGGTACAATGCGCGATTTATGAGTTCGGGAGGAAAGCTAAACAG
Source organism: Ixodes persulcatus (assembly GCA_013358835.2). Taxonomy (NCBI): domain Eukaryota; kingdom Metazoa; phylum Arthropoda; class Arachnida; order Ixodida; family Ixodidae; genus Ixodes; species Ixodes persulcatus. The sequence goes on from JABSTQ010011216.1 coordinate 1,387,635, forward strand.
GAAAAATTTGGAAAATTGTTTCATTTCCTTTAAGGTCAAGAGGGAAACACAAGCAGAAATGGCAAAATCACTTTCAAAAAGTAATTAAATTACATTACTAATTACTTTCCTTAAAGCTGCAAAAGTGTAATTAAATTACATTACAAATTACCACAGACAAAAGGTAATGACATTACATTACAATCACTTTCCAAAAGTAATGAAATTACTTTGAAATTACTTTGACATTACTTTTGAATACCTTGAGGCAGTAATTCGTGCTATTTTTATTTACCGTATTGACCAACACAGTGTTTACAAAACAAGCCCTCGTTTGCCCACACAGCGCGTGTGCAGGAACCAGATCCGGGAGAAGCGAGGCGCTGCGCATGCACAGTGCCGACAGCAGCGCCACCGCAGTGATGTGACGTCGAACAGCTGAGTTGGTCTACTGGGTGTATCAAGGAATGGCCAGGCTCTTTAAATCGACCGCAAAATTCGGTTTCGTAACGTATCGCACTACGACTATGTGCAGCGTTGCCCATAGATGGTGCATCTTTTTTTGTAAAATATGCAAAGAGCGAACTTACCCGAGGAAGTAAAGAAAGAAAAAGGCTTAGCTCCTATGGAAATGCGGCGAAGCCAGAGGTCTTCAAACACTACGGCGCCGTTTCGCACGGGAGACAAGAGATGACGCAAGCGGTCGCTATGCCAACTGCGCCAACGAACGAGCATACGGCGCCGAGAGCCGGCGTCTTTAGCAGACGATCGTTTCGACTCAAAAGCGGCGCGAGCTTTTCTGATATCAGTTGCCAATGCATTATTTTATCATCCTTACTGATAAACCATATTGAATGGACACATCATCGATTAGAAAAATGGTTTGTCGGGATATTTTGACTGTTTTTTTCGGGGTACCGATGTCGTCTGCTTTGCAGTTCCTTGTTGTTACTGCGACTGTTTTTGTTTCTGCGACTGTCGCCGCCTGCGTAACGCGCTCCGCTTTTGAGTCGAAAAGATCGTCTGCTAAAGACGCCGGCTCTCGGCGCCGTATGCTCGTTTGATGGCGCACTTGGCATCGCGACCGCTTGCGCCATCTCTTGCCTCCCGTGCGAAACGGCGCCGTATTGTCATGGCCTCCGAGATCCCGAAGCGCGCGAACGCTTCTCCGGCAGTCCCATTCGTGCGGAGAGGGCGTAATCGAAAAAAGAGAAGGAGGCGGCGTGTCTCCGCAGGGAGGCGCTCCCAACCCAGTCATCGACAGCATGGCGCGAGGCTGAAGAGTTCAAAAAAAAGTCTTGTTACGTCGAATTACTGCAACTTATACTTACAAATATTTGTGTATTGTGGTAGAACGGTGAATTGCTCTGGGGACGTAGATAGAAAATTTGTGATGCTTATTTAATTATTTAATTTGAGAGATTCATCTGGACGTGTTGCGGCTAGCGCTACAAGCGCGCCTTTTGATATATTTGATTGCAATCTGTAACACGTATAGAACTAAAAAAAAGCCCCGTACATAAAAAATAGTATTTCCCTAAATAAAAATAATCATGCTGCAATATTTTTTTTTTTTTTTACCTTCGCACTTTGTTCGGCGTAGCTTTTTGAGCCTCACGAGGTTTGATATAGTAAAGTTCGTGTTGTCCTTTTAATATTTTTAATATTTATTACGCGATTTTTGCGGGTCGCAAAGTGGAAAGTTGGGCCAGTTGGTTTGCGGGTCGTATTGCGGTGTTTGCTTCTACTAGAAGCACCTTTAAGCCGGGGTCACACTCAGGGGCGGACGCATGGTATTTCTTGAGGAGGGGGTCAGGTGTTGGTCAGAGTACAATATGTTTAGGACCCCCTCCCCCCTTCCCGTTTCCACGCCCTAAATTTTTAGACATGCAGAATTCAAAAGGGGGGTCAGGACATCCGAACCCCCCCTCTGAATATATAGCGGCGAGAAGTTTTGGTGGCGCCCTCCTGTGGTTCCCCTTTGTGACGTCATTACCTTGCAAACAACAAGTTCGATGGTGTTTGATATTAGCATGGTGGAAGCTTGAAATCATTGCGCTCTCAAAGGAACACTGCCAACACCGTCAAAATTAAAGTTCTTTCATTCCTCTTATTTCCGTCGATGAAAATCCCCTTTCCGACGTCATAGTCAGCGTTCGGCCAATCGTGGAAGGCCGACCACAGCGACGCTTTCGGTCGCGCACGGGGCTAATACATTATACACAAGACAGTCGGCAGATATCAGTCACCACGATATCCGTGGTTCAAATGCCGCGTGCCAAGTGTCTCCTTGAACTCGTTGCCTTACGGAATTCGAAGCTCAGATCTCGCGGTGACACGAGTTTGAATATGTTTGCAGACTGTCTTTTGTCTGATGTACAAGCAGCGTGACCCCCGGCTTTGGGGGAAAACTTATGGCGGTGAGGTACAATCACCTCGCAATGATTTCGCTATTTTTTTTTATAAACTTCGTGACAATTGTAGGTACTGATTGAAAAGGTTGGGCATTATCTTGTAAACGTCTAGTTTTTGGCACACGTAGCACAGACCACTGTACCCCGTAATGCACTTTGTGATGTAACTTAACTGATATGCAAACGAATAATGGGATCTCAAGAAAAAGAACTCTGTTTTATCCGCTATCCATTTCCGACAGCCGGCCCGGCCCGACCCGAAGCTAATTTTCACGGGCCAGCTGCGCTTTATTTTAGCCCAGTATGAATAGCTCACAAATTGCGCGGCATGGCAGCTCGCTTGCAACTGCTACACATAAGTTGATTACGATACCCAATAGTAAATTCTGTAAGCATTTTTTTTGCTGCTATTATTAGTTCGACCAATCTGCAGGCCTAGGCCGCTTGTTAAGAAAAATCACCCGATCTTCCTTTTCTGCGACCAGACGCGCGCGGAAAGGACGGAAAAACAAAAATGACAAGCAAAAGTAAACAAAACCACGTGTCACAGTTGGAAAGGACGGGAAACATCGCGACGGGTTTGTACAAAAGACGGGCAATTCGCTGCGCACAGCCATAAAAAAAGAAAAAAAGAAAAAAAGAGAGAAAAAAAAACAGCAATTTCGTCGTCTTTTGTGGTGGTCTGCGAGAAATTGTTAAGGAAAAGTACCCCTCAGGGGAACGTCTTCACCCCTATTGGGGATACAAGCACTCGTGCGTACAGATGATTTACGCCGGCGAGAGATGCGCGTGTATACATGTGTGTGTTTGGGGTGAGAAGTGAATGTATGATGGCGGCGGCGCCGCCGGGGACGAGAAGGAACGCCGCGCCGCTAGTCCTCTGGAAGCTCTGGAAGAGCATTCGCTGCACACACACACGCATGCTTCAGCATCTGTTTATCCCCCACCGTGGTTCCTCAATCCAAAAAACAAGCCGCTAGAAAAAAAAAAAAAAAGTAATGGCCGGTTTGGCCCGCTTTGGCCCCCCTTGTAGACTTGAATGCAACGCCCGTACCCGGCCCGGGCCGGCCCGAGTGCCGGGCCGGCCCGAGGCCCGCGGTCTGGCCCGTGGCCCGCGGTCTGGCCCGTACCAGTACAGATCTCTACCAGCAACGCTGACGGCTCGCCCCTCTGTTATGACTGGGCAGACAGCGCCGCCTCACGGCGAGCGACGGAGTTAACGCAATTACACTCTTCTGCTGGGGAGCGAGACGAATGGGACGGCCGGAGAAGCGTTCGCGCGCGCGCTTCGGGATCTCGGAGGTCATGGTATTGTTTGAAGACCTTAGGCTTCGCCGCAATTCCATAGGAGCTAATCCTTTTTCTTTTTTTTTTACTTTTTCCTCAGGTAAGTTCGCTCTTTGCAAATTTTACAAAAAAAAAATGCACCATCTGTGGTGGGCAACGCTGCACAAAGTCGTAGCGCGATAGGTTAAGAAACCGAATTTTGCGGTCGATTTAAAGAGCCTGGCCACCCCTTGATACACCCAGTATATGCAGCACAACTCAGATCTTCCTGTTTACACAGCAACAACCTTATGTGCCTCAAAGTGAACCATACTGAACAGTGGTTTTGCTGGCGCACACGACAGAAGTGTTAAACATGATGAATATAGCTTCTTTAGATGTGACTCAGAAAGGCAGGCGACTCACCGGTCTCGCTGTTCATTCAACGGTGAAGGTTCCTACTAAAAGGGTGATATATTTCCGTCTTCCTGATTTAGAAGTTGTAGTCCGTGTTAGTTTGTTAAGTCCGGCAATGGCAGCTCGCTCTTACAAGGAGTTGTCACGTGAAACGTTTCCCTTCCGCCTCAGACGCAATCTAATTCTATTCTCCCAAAAGCACTTACTATACTCGGCGACAACCTTTCTTGGCAATGCAGTAGAGAGGAGGACAGCCCGCGCACAGCTTTATTCAGCGCTCAAAATGGGAGAGGGAACGCGTGCCTGTACCCTCCACTAGCCCTCCACTGCATTGCCAAGGAGAGTTGTCGCCGAGTATAGTTAATCTATTCTCGGCCATTCCTTGCTATAGGGGCATTTTTCCGAAACACCTGAAGAGCTCAAGTTTTTGCGCATTGTCACATAAAGGGCCTGGATAATTGCTAAGCAGAAGCGTCGCCAGTTGAGGAATGGCGCAAGCTTCCTAAATTGTGTACATTCCCAACATACGGGGGGGGCGATATCTGCTTGTAGGCGTATTCCCGAATAAACTTTCCAAGGGAAGACAGCGATGCATAGCGCGAGCGGCACCTCCTTTCCTCCAGGACGCACGAGACATTCTGGGGCTTTGACAAGGCATTTGGAATTAACTATTTATTCCGGTCGTTTGTTGTTCACAATGTTCAAAGCTTACGGTTTGTCCTGGCTTGACGAAAGTACAAGGCTGGGGATCTGTTTGTCCTGTCCTCTCAGGTTTTAAATTATGTTTAACTCACTGGTGATGTACCCGTCGCCTTGTAGCCTCTAATCCGTTCATCCCTACGCTGACGCACTGTCAGCTTAGGGATGAACGGTGGAAGCTGCGAGTTTGTTGGAGCAGTCACACGTCTATCGTAACCACGCTCTCGTTCATACCCACGCGCAGAGAAAGGGACGGGACAGGTGATTAAAGAAAGGTGTTTGATTGGTTCTGGTTAGCTTGCAGCTTCCACCGCACTGTCAGCTTAGGGATGAACGAAGCATAGTATTCTTGTGATGACGCGATGCCATGAATCTGTCGCGCCTGGAGTTCGTGGACGAGAGTACACAGAAAAGGTCTATAGACCTTTTCTGTGTACTCTCGTCCCCAGCCACCTAATAGGCATATCCGGTATGGGCGACGAAAAAATACTAAAACGTTTCAACCTGTAACTAGTAAAAAAAAAAAAAGGGGGAGACAAAACGATAAAGTGTGACGGCTACGCTTATACCCTAAGTGTCTTCTACTGGCGTGGCGACGGCAAAACAATGTTTTCGCCCATACTGGAAGTGACGACAATTCAAGATGGCGGCGCCGTTGAAGAAAGGGTCTATATTCGGTGACAGGTCAAGAAGGAAGTGGAAGCTCCTCCCACCCCTTTCCACTTTAGTGGAACGAACGGTGGAGAGGAGGCAATCTCCTCTCCACCGTTCGCTCCGCTGGAGTGGAAAGGGGTGGGAGGAGCTTCCACTTCCTTCTTGACCTGTCACCGACTATAGCTTGATTGGCCGAGGGAGTGTTCGCGCTCACTTGAAAACGTGCTCGCGCGTTTTCATGCCAGAACCCCCTGAACCGGCGATTTCCGAAAATGATCGTACTAGTGTCACTAAATAAAGCTAGATCGTACCAAACGTTAGCGTAGCAATCTTCTGTTGACGGAACCACTGTAGACAAAAGATGTAAAATCCCGACGACGTCACCAGCACTTTGCTAGCTTCAAGCGTAACATACCATTCAAAACCAACCTAAAAAAAATTGACCGCATCTCCACGTGGTGAATGATGTTGATTGGGGCGAAGCTCTGGTGGTGCTTGCCTGCGTAGACGCTGAGCCGCAGCATATGTTCGTTTTCATCCATGTCAGAAAGAGAATGTGTTGTATGGAACGTGGTTATATACGCACTTGAGCATTTGACCGCAGCGCCCTCTCGTCTATAAACGTTGAGCCAACTTTACACACGCGCCAGATTGAGCCGCCATAGCCGCCCTTCTCTTGTCTTACCGAGATGCCGAGCAACTGAAGCGGGCGTTGACGAGTCTCCACAACGGCCTATGCTGGGGGGGAAGGAGACAGTAACACTTAAAATGGCAATAGCCGGTCCTGCTGTGGAAATGATGAAGTCGAGCGAACGGAATAAGAGGGAACAAAAACTGAAGGTCAGTTATGGCGGCGCCCATGCACAGCTGCTGTAAAGCGTCTATATGCATTTGACCGCAGCACCCTCTCCTGTATAGACGTCGAGCAGCTACATGCAACGCTCCATCCATGACATCCCCAGCTCTTGAGTGACTACCACATTTCAGAGCCCCCTACTCGTCCCGCAGTCGTGGCCGAGTGGTTAAGGCGATGGACTAGAAATCCATTAGGGTCTCCCCGCAAAGGGTCGAATCCTGTCGACTGCGCAAAATATCATAATTTTTTAATCATTTCTTTTCATCTTTTTTATCTTTTTTTTTCATCTTTTTTTTTGCCCTACACGAGCACGTTAGCACGTGGGAACGTGAGCACCTGAGCTCACGTGAGAACGTGAGCACCTGAGCTCACGTAAGAACGTGAGCACCTGAGCTCACGAGCAGGAGCACGAGCACTGGACGCCAGACAGACACCAGACAGATGGACGGACGGACATGGCTAACCCCTAAGGAGCTTCGCCCCTAAAAAAAAAAACGGACAGGAGGAAACATAAAGGTGGGCGTATTTGGGGCTATCCATTTGGTCTTTCGTTGGCATTCGGAGACTGCTCTTTGCTGAGCTTTGTTTTCTGTCCTGTGTTTGGTCGCTTACCTCCAAGTCTGCAATCTCTCCTGCCTTGCCCTGGAGTCCGACAATCCCTATACTTCGTTTCACCTTATGTGCGAGCGAAGGCAAAGCTGGAAGCGCGAGCGCGAACGTTCCGTGCGTTCAGGCTTTGCCCGAGCGCGCGAGCTGGGGAGAAACGCAAAAAGCGCTGGTCTCGCGCTTCTAGCTTTGGCTTCGCTCGGAGATAATGTGAAACAAAGTATAGTACCGTGGATTGTTCCGGCAATAAATTTTTTCGAAGGTTGAAAAATCTATTTGAGATACTGAGTACAACAGAGTGAGAAATGTAAATACGTTAGAGTAGCAAATACTCTACACGAAATGTATTTGCAAGATACCAAAATACTACGAAACGTATTTTAAATACAAGGTCTTGAGTAGCGTATTTAAGACAGGCACAAGTCTGGTGTACAGTGATGTCTCGTTAATAAGGACACCTTCGTTTCCCCAAAAATCATTCATACGAGTTTTCCATAATAACGAGACAAAGATGCATGTATTTTTCAAGTTTGTTCCCAAAATGGTATCCATCCAGCGGGGTGTCCATATTAATGGGGTCCATATTAACGAGACATGACTGTATCTTCCATCGGCATATACGCACTCAGAGTCGCATATGTTTTCCTCAGTTGGTGAGATTTTTTAAAAATATATAAAGGCAAGTCTTTTAACTTTGAGAAAACAAGATTTTATTTACATCGATCTCATAAATTCCGTCATTTTTACAGTATTACTTGGCACGCGCACGAAGGAAAAGCGTCATTACAAAGCGAGTTCTCTAAGAAAAAGACAGTGACAGAAAACTGGGAGCTCAATTCACAGGATGCATGATTCGGAGAATTATTTAAGTCTTTCAAAATTGATATGTGTATATGCACTGCTTTCTTACGGTTCTTGTACTGCTTTTCTACTCAAGAAAAGAATTACTCCCATAAATACTTACTTTGCTGCGGCAATGTTCTGTAGTTGGACTAGTAGCGTGAGGCTTTTTTACCTTTCAAAGCATATAGCTTAGCGCGGACGAACTAACTACCAATTAGAACATTAGACCATCAAACATAAAAAAGAATACTGACTTAAAACCAAGATGACGAACCAACCGGCTCCTCATGGCTAATGATAATTTTAGATAGTCAGGGAAATCGGGAAATCCAGCGAACATATAATGCCTGTTTTGTTCTTTCAAATACACGTTCCAAAAATAACAATGTCTTGATTACGCTGTACATGCCGCACACATCCAAATGATCATAAGAGCCTGCTGCAATATACGTTTGTATTAGTTTGTATTACACTCACGTCCCCAGCGAGATCCTATAGCTTTGCCAGAGAAGGAAGCTAAACAAGCCAACCGTAATTTTTCATTAGCGGATGGGTCGCAAGATTTGGTGTCCCGCACAGCAACTGACAGAGAACGACAGTTCGAGTCATTCCTACCTCGTTCTCTCACGCAGCTCCTCGGTATACATCACATTCACACGACGTCATACCACCCCATAGTCAACGGCATAGTCGAAGGGTTCTGTAGAAGAACTTGTAGTTGGGCTAGTTGGTGAACGTTATGAAGCATGGTGTAAGGCGCAAAAAACAACGGACAAAAGGAAGAAGACACAGATACACAGGCGCCTGTGTGTGTCTTCTTCCTTGTGTCCGTTGTTTTTTGCGCCTTACACCATGCTTCATATCGGAGGATTCCATCAATTTCTTAAGGCATCACTCGAGGCACACGAAGATTCCACCAATTGGTGTTCACTACTACCCCTCGTTCTCTTTGGACTCCTATCAGCGGTCAAAGTTGAAGTCGGTTGTAGCTCCGCAAAGCTTGTATACATGGCACTCACCTCCCGGTATCACCCAGTACAAGAAACCAAATACAGCAGCAATATAAACTCTCATTTTAGTCATCGGAGATTGCACAATGCCCGGTCGTTTACTCGAATAAAACTGATAACCAATTTTATTTGAGCCGGTCACACCAAAACAGGTACGAGGCAAGCTCAATTAGGCTGAGCATAAGTACACTGTTTTCATCACATGTTCACCGCTCGAGCAAGGGTGTCATTAGATGCCCTATATAAATAAACTACTCCTGAAAGTAACGGCACTTCAGTGACCTTGGCGTTTAAAACCATTGTTGCAAGTTTTCCAAACCATTTTAGCGGAAATCGCAGGGAACGTTCTCCCATCCCTCAGAAACATTAAATCAGTCATCGACTGAGCAGTACAATATCGCCTGAGCTTCCTGTCGCCGTAAGTAAAGCTCAGGAAGTTGTATTTTTTGAGTCCTAATTTTATCACCGATTTTCGCCCGCTCTGCACTAAGGGCCAAAATGGCGGCGACCATAAAACAATCGGGGAACGAAGTGGCGATACTCTAAGCGTAACTTATTTTGTGGCTCTATGTGTAATGACGTGGTTTGCCACTTCTCTCCCCCCCCCCCCCCTTTTTTTTTTTTAATGGCATTTAGTAGTCGTAACTTGTCGTCTGCTTTGTCCTCGGCGGGTACAGTGAGTTGTAGGCCTGCGTCGTGGGCGTCGGGTAGCCCGGGTACGGCACGGCAGGTCGGTTGTAAGGAGACGTCCTGGACTCCATCTTCATCTGGTAGACGTAGTTGTCGTAGGTGGGCGCGTAGGCGCACAGCTCGCTCGAGTACGGCTGGCCGACGCCGCAGCTTCCCTGGGCTTCCCATGGGCAGGCCGGTGGAACCCAGCACCCGCGAGAAGATGGCGCTGTTGGACAACTGCTCGGCGTCGTCGTCTGCGCAGAAAGGCCCCACATTGATGTCTTAAGAATGAAATCGGCTGCATTGATCGTCTTTGGGGGACGTCCACGTTTGTGTATATACTCGCGGTCAACTTTCTGTGGCAATCCGAAGAGAGGAGGAAGGCGCGTGTACGGCGGTTGGTGCACCCTCTCCCCTAGCATTGACTGCATTGCCACAGAAAGCTGACCGCGAATATAGGCCCCCTTCTTTCCCAGGAGGCGCTGCGAAAAGGGACTTGCTAGGACTTGTTTTGGGTAGTACAAGCTCGCTCGTCATTCAGTGGGCGAATTTCGCTACACAAACCTGAGTTTCAGGAATGCACGAAAGTATTCATTCGTTTGAAGGCGTATTGAAGCGAGAGCGCTGTAGACGAGAGCGCTGTAGAGTTTTATTGAAATCCAGAAATATGGCCGTTTTGACTGTTCTAAGCGCGTATGAGGCATTTTTGAAAATAAAACTATGTAGAAGGAAAACTTGGCAAAACGCGTGGCCGTACGTACTAGGGGTGCCTCAAATCTTAATTTTAAAGCGATACTACAACGAAATTTCGGCACTTATGTCTTGGTCTATTCGTGTTCAATGGAGCATTATCACATCAGACACACCTATCTCCTGTTGAAGAAGAGACAAAAAGAAATTTTAAAACAAATTAAGCCATTAGCAAAGAGCACCTGGTGGATGTCCCTAACGCCTGGTTTGTAATGCCCGTCTAGAAACCTTTACAGGTAGTGACGGTAACTCTCTCGCCTCAGGCCACGACGAGAGATGAGCTGAAGGAGGAACTCCCCTCTCCCCGAGACTCTCTTCCTTGTGTGAGCCAGAAGTCGCTATTGTCCCTCTACAAGATTATAGAAGATTAACCCGTCACTCAAAATTCATACAAAGACAGCTTTGGGTTTACTTGCGGTGTCCCGAACGCTGGTGTGCTTCGGCTGCTTTCAGCGGATGCTACGAGCCATCGGGGCCTATCCAAGGCCGTGTGATTGTCACGTGACATTGGAGAGGGGGCACAGCGACGCGCGGAAAGCGTATCACGAGCTACGTCGACATGCAGAGCGGGATTGGCTGGGATAGCTCGCAGCGTCCGCTGCGTCCGGACGTAAGGCCCCGAGACAAACTACGCCATGATTGCTGCGGATGTGACGTGGTCTCCGCTGGCTGCTGTCCGAGCGTTTGCCAGAGTGGGCCGTTTATAACGAAAAATACAGTCATCAGGCTCAAAGTAGAAACGTGCGATTGTCACTTGCGGATATTGTGGATCATATTCAACCTATTTTTGAACACGACGGGTATATTCTAAATTTTGCTGAAGTATCCCTTTAATACCATGACGAGAAAACTTAATATTGTTGTATTTGCGTATTTGGGTAAATAAACTCGACCTGTTAATTTTATTTTCAACGTGTTAAACGAGATGGCGACACAAGTACTAAATTTCTCAAACCGGAGATTTTCTTGTTGTTTTTCTTTCGAGCTCGAATTCGACCACGATGGCTGGTGGCTCGGGGAATTGTAGCACGTGTAGCCAAAACTCGCGCTGCAAAGCCCACTCTCGTGGATTCAATCCCCCGCCCCTGCTTGTATCGGTGTGCGGTCATGTATATATCCTTATTGCGTGATGCACGTTAAAGACATCAGACTAGCAGCGATATACTTCACTGGCTTTCATCTCCAACGAAGACACCGATCCGAGGTTCTGCAACTTTGTCGCGAAGCTGCCACACACGTGCGATCAACTTAGGCCCATCCTTCGTGATGCCTCAATCAACGTTACGCCTTAATGTACATTATCACTGCCGCACATTATATCGCACTGCATTATCATTCCACCCCCCCCCCCCCCCCCCCCCTAGACGGGCCTCACAGGCATTCATTGTACGGGCTGCATGCCTCTTTGTGGCGCTTGCACTTGCGAGCAAAAATAAATAATACCTACCTACACACAGATATTTTGGATTTATGCGTTACATCAGTGAGAGCGGTCGTGTTCCTTGATGACTAGGGGGAAAAGATCGATGCTTGCAACTCCTGCTGAAACCTGATATTGACGAACAGTAAGAATAAATGCCACGCATAACAAGGTGTCTAAATTCCCATACACAGTTGCCTTTTAGTGCGTTTGACTGCGCTGCGCCGAGAAACGGATGCGAGTCACCGGCACATCTACGCTTTGTATGAAGCGTGGAATTAAATTCAAGGAGTAGCTTGGCACGCGACATACGAAGCAGGGATGTCCCGGTTTTTCGCAGCCGCAACGCAGTCAAACACACCCAGATGCTGTCAAACGCAACTGTGTTTATGGGCCTTTGGAAGAGCGTTACCGCTGGCTTCCGCGGCCATGGTGTATTGCTCCTGGTGTGCGTTGCAGAGTAGGCTTCGAAGCACGACCAGTCGTGCTTCGAAGTAACAGCGCGAGCTCCCGGTTGCGCTGCCACGCTTGGTGGTTGCGGGATCGCTACACGCATGCCCAAATCCAACGAGAGTGACCAAAAAAACAAAACAAAAACAACCAACACCGAATGTATCTTTGGAAGGCTTGCAACCGCTCGTGCTTACTTCAAAAGCACCGAGAGACAACGAGCCTGTCAAATATACCTTTGCGTGCGTGCTTCATTTCTGTTTGTGTGTATGTTTATACAGCCTGAAGTTAGTCTGCCTCAACTGCTGACTTGTCTCTCAGCTGTTGATGAGCAATATAGCCAGTGCAGAACAACCGCTAGGCTGCGGTTTTTGACGTGCACCACGCAGTAGTGATACACGACCGCGCGCCGCTACAATGCTCATCCAGATCGAAAAGGGCGGGGCGGGGATTGATTGCTTCATCTGCTTGAGGCTTATTGGTGTGGACTGTTTCTATTTGTCGCTCTAGGGAACTAGGGCATAATAAACGACAACCACTTGTTTCCGTGTTTCCTACTCCACTGGGAGGAATCTTTGTGCTTCTCGTTACTTGGTCATGTCATCTTATTTGGTAGCGGAAGTGGACTTCCGGAGGAAATATTCATTCAGTATACGGGAGTGCAAAACATAAAACAGGAGTTGCATGTAACGCTCAAGCTACGAACAGTGCTTCTGGCAAGCTCAATAGACAACTTCGAAAGTTTGACCCCTGTTGCAAACTGTGGAATTCCTGCACAATTACGGATACACGCGTGAGCTCTTTGTGTTGAGTTGCACTTCAACTGCAACAGTACTCGTGCAGCGGGAGCGCAAGTAAAAGGTGCAAACGTGCGCTTGCAACGTTTCTGATTAACACCCGAAGTTTCAGATTCTCACGTTCCGCAATGTCGGTACCGACGTCCACCTAAGTCTAATATCGTCAAACCAAGAACTAACGTTGTGGATGTATGCGACATTCTATATAACTGAAATACATTTGACAGCAAGAAGAAGAATATTCTTCTAATTCTTGCTGACAAGCTTTTTTTTTTTTTTTACCAAAATAAATCTTAAAGCTGTCCACAGCGTAATTTCTTGTTTTTATAATATTAGTGTCAAGTGAACGTCGTTCATAGAAAAATTTATTCTTTCTTTTTCATATTTTGATCCAGTTGACGTCATGTTCTCAAACTTTCGCGCGCTATTCCAACTGTTGGAGTCACATTCTCACAGAGTTTCAGCTGCCTACGCTGCGTAATGTACTTACACGTGCCAAAAAACATGATTTTCTCAAAAACATTAAGTATGCACTGCACGCGCTCATTTCTTTTGTATAAGTAATTAGAAGTAAATAATCAAAATACGATAGAACTGTTTGAAAGCAAAATATAGTTTTGCTTTCAAACAGTTGTAAGGCTGCAGACGCCAGCACGTGTTGCACGTGTAACTGGACTTCAGCTGGCTCCTAGCGGTTTGCTTGTTTTGATAATGATATTTTTAGTTCATAACGTAGTTTATATATAGTCTATATTATACCCCATTCACACGACCGTAAAGGTACCTTTAACTAAGAGGACTTTATTCTCTGCGGCCAATCAATTAACGATCTTCCGCGCGTGGCGTGTGCTCGCGACCCAAGAGCACGAGTTGATTCGCCGATAACAAAGGGACTTATGTTAAACATATTTTTATGTTGACCGTGTGAATAGGGTATTAGTGTGCATGAGCTCACAACACCTTGATTTTTCCTTTGCCGCCGGCACTGCTTTGTGAGAGGGAACCGAATTCGAGGTGTGACAGAGCTACAATATTTTCATCTTAATATACCTGTGCCTCGGAGCATAGGTTTTGTTCTTCGCTCAACGATACTATTCACGCTTTACTTGAATATCGTTCTTATTAGCCATGTCAAACAGTGGCAGGGTGTGAGGGGAGTCCGTCGGTGACAGCGAATTCTGGACGGATGGCACTAGGAGATTAGGCCATCCAATCCAGACATCACTTCAAAAGCTAGTTGGGCCACCGTGGGCAGACAATGCTTCGTTAAAGCACCAGTCTGGCAACAGTGGACTCTTAGAAAGTCTTGACTATCAGACAATTTAGACACACAAGCAGCAAGATGGCGACACCCAGAGGCCATACGTGGAAACGTTTATAGCCTTGAAACACAGAAGGCGATCAAGTGGCCGGATCTACGCCCACAGAGTGCTGTAATCGAAGTAAACTCATATCTGCCATGGCTCGTCTCAATAAATTGTAGTGAAGTAATATATATATATATATATATATACCTAGCGTCCAACAAAACCAATACGGCCCAATGCAACGCGCCCAACTTGGCAGAGGACAAGCAGAGCTCGTGCTCCACGTGCAACGAAAGCTGTCCGTGTTTTGCTTTTCTCTCTGAACATAAAATTCATAGCAATGAGGAGAAAATGATCACAGAAACAAACTTCGCATGACTACAAGTTGGGGGATAAGATTAGGTAGAGAACTTCTCAGATACAAAAAAAAAAAAAAAAAATCTAGCTGATGACAATTCTGTTTGCGCGTATGTTTATAGAGCCTGAAGTTAGTCTTCCTCAACGGGCGACGAGTCCCCCAGCTGTAGATGAGAAATTTAGCCAGTGCAGAACAACCACTCGCCTGGGGTCTTTTACCGTGCATCACGCAGTAGTGATACACGACCGCACGCCGATACGATGCTCAACCAGATCGAAACGGGCAGGGGTGGGGATTGAACTCAGGATCCCTGGGTTCTGCAGAGCGAGCTTTCGCTCCACGTGCTCTGAGCTGGTGTGCGCTATTCACCAATGTTTGTTTGAAAACAACCTCGCTTTCGCCCGCTACCGGCAGACCCCTGCGCGTTTCCGGTTTTCTTCTTATTTTACAATGGAGTAAGGGCTAGTTTCCCCAGGATCGTGTCCGTCAGCAAAGAAGTGTCGACACGACACTCTATAGACAGCTACCGCCGTCGCTCAAAGATGGCAGTAGCTGTCCAGAGTGTTGTGTTTGCCGGTTGTCTGGTTGCCGCCGTCGCTCATAGATCGCGGCAACCTTTCAATCCTTTCCACTCTGGCTTGCCGACTTGCGGCCGGCCATTACTTCATTCCCACCATAGTACAGCTTCGCTGGTCTTCCCTCTTCACCAGAGTGGAAAGGCTGAAAGTTTTTTAAACAGTCTGGTTGGGACACGTGTGTCGAGAAATTAATTTTCTTTTTGTCCTGCATCCTTTTGTTATTTTTACTACTTTCTTCAATGCGCGCAGGTTCTCACAAACGTATTACGGGTACTTCTCCGAAGGAAGATCTTCTTGCCCGATCGATGTGCGTAGCTGAAAAAAAAAAATAAAATAAATACGCTGGTGGAAGTCTACTGGGGCACCAAATATTGTGCCGCCCTCGTGGTATCAACTCCCGCCGAATGCGGTGAATACTCTGTTCACCCCTAAGCTGAGACTAGAAGCTCCGCCTTCAGTACGAGCTCGCTGGCTTTCGCAGTGCTTTGATTGCGCGTGCTTGTGCGTTCTCACTTGTGTTAGCAAGGGCAGAAAGCTCGCGCTGAAGCCAGAGCTTCTAGTCCCAGCTAAGGTGCCTTCATGTGCGCTTTGCTTATAGCGAATTCGGGTGGTCCTTTCCCGGCAAAATATTTTGCCATATCTCCGGCAAGGGCGTTCGCGTGGTCAAAGGCTGGCGAGTGCGCGCCGTTCGGGTGGCGCTTCTCAGGCGAGTGCCGGCAATTTACCGGCACAATTTTCGCCCGAGCTTCAAGAGGTCGGGCAGCTTGTCTGCCAGACTGTATCCGGTGTCGTCATATCCGAATCGGGAAAGGGAACCAAACGAAACAATGCTCGCCGATAGCGGGTTCGAGTAGAAAACGAAGCCATTGAGACAGACACCCCTTTGTGGTCCGAGAAAAGACAGCAATAACAACGGAGATAAAGATAAAATATTTTAAAGGGAGCTTGCGTAAGATCAGTTAGCTATGGGGCACAGCGTGTTATTATACCGCTGTAAAAAAAAAAAAAAAAAAAAGATGTATTGATAGTGCTGCAGCTCGAGACTTGAACGCGCCTTACTATTTTAAAGACTGCCAAATGAAAATGCTGAGGATTCCAGAAAAAAAGGTAATAACAATAAAATAAAATATAGACAGCGACGCTGGTGAGCTTTCTGGGATTCTTGTAAGATGGCAACAGTTCATCGGGAATCTAAACAAAATATATTAAAATTTCTTTACCCACATCTCAGAGTCCGAATATATGTTGCTGATGCCTACAGCGTGCGTATTGTATCATAAAATAATCGAGGAAGAAGATAACAAAGTTCACGCGCGACCCAGCCAAACAAAAACGCCAGTTGCCGGCGCTTTGTGTTCGGGTGGAGAGGGTCACGTGGTGCGCCGCTGGCGCGGTTTTGGTTGCCTCTGCCGCCGGCGTGGGCTCGCCGGTGATTGACCACCCGAATTCGCCATTAGGGTGGAGACATCTGGCCATTTTGTTTTCACACTTTTATTTTGCTTTTTTGTTCAGAAGCGCGTGAAAGCGCGTGTCCCTGCACGCGTTTGTGGCGCTGACTGTGCTGTGGCGACATTTTAGTTTCGTCGATTTCTTTGTATTTTACCCGTGAGCGCGTGCTGTCGGCATCCGGTACTACAAAGGGTGGCATCACCCTAAACAGAAGGACATTGAGGCACCCTAGTCCCAGCTTAAGGTGCAACCCCACTGTGCATGACGTTTTGGTGCTTTTTTGACGGCGTATAACCTTATTTATATGTATCTTACAATTATAATGTTAATGTCAAATTAAAGAGCTGTCTTTCAACAATATTGTAATGTCTCAATATTCCGATTATTTTTAGTTGTTAGTTAGTTATTCAGCTTTTAATAAACCACAGTCTATAAAATTGAAAAAAATATTTTCTCAAGTTATAACGTCCCATCGTCCACGATATTTTACGTGAGCGTTCGGTTGGATGTAGTAAATTAAAAAAGTAAGCAACGAACTCTACAGATAATGTATATTTTAAAATAAAAAATAAAGTTTAAAATTGTATTATTTTTTGGCGCTATAAAAACGGAATCACGCCAACGAATCAAAATAACGAGACATTAAATTATGAAGCATCCTTAGATATTCCATTTTACAGAACTTCCATATTGATACATTACACGTTAAGAATGAATATAAGACCTCAAACGTTTCCCATTCAGTTACGGCAAATTGTAGTTTCTTAATATAAAGTACAGATGGCGACATGTGTTCAAGAACAGCTTGATGTGCATTTTCCGTCGTGTGCCGCTTGGAACGCCATGTGAAAGAAAGAAAAAGCGCCAGATGTCAGGGTGTCAGATGCCTGGATGCCGGCAGTGAGCGAGCCAGAGATGTCAGAACAACAAGCGCGAGGCTGCGGGTGCACCACAGCTACTTTTGCGCGCGTTCTACTGTGCGTCGGTACACATGCCCGACGCGATTCAAATGAAATGGGCGCCATGAAATGCAGCCTGCCATTTCAGATTCCACCCTGTATGCGAAAACATATTAATGTTTTTCTCACTTGCAAAAATCATTTTCGCAATCAAACTATGCTTGTCGGAATGGTTTGACTACATTTTGTTTCAAATACCACCTCAGTGGCTCTTACGTGGCAGTGATATTAAAACGAAACACAACACATTAAATTGCCTCAGTGCCTCTGAGCCAAAGCGCTGGCCCATGAATTCATATTTGTCGGGTTTAAATATCGGCCGAGGTGCCCGCAATCCGACGGAGGCCAATCTGAGATTTCGGTTGCACGTCAAAAGATCTCCAGCTAGTCAAAATAAACCCGCAATTTTTTTTTATTGTGGTGTGTTAAGTGATTTGTGTTGGTTTGGCTTGTGAAACCCTAAGATCTGAATATTTGCTTTGCTTTACCTCAGTTCGGAGCACAGCCAGCGCTACGGGCTGATGAAGCCACTGAAGCAGCGCCAAGAGCGCGAAGTCATGCTGTTCGTTCTCTTTCTGTATGCGGTTGGGCTAAACTAGAGCCACAAAATAGGCTAAGCTTCATACACGTCTTGGTGCTTCAAATGATGATTGTCAGTTATCAGAAGCTTTATCTGAAATCACAGGAAACGCTTTTCCGTCCTCCACAAATGTTCAAACAGTCGCGACAAAGCAAAGCAATATTACGTGAGCTTCCTCACACCGAAACTAATGCTGGGGAAGTCGCACTTTTCAATCATGGCGATTGGCAGCTGCGTTTGGTTTGTTACTAACCACTAACCCACAACAATATCGGGGGAAAAAGTGCCGATACTCTAAGCGAAGCTCATTTGGTTTAGCTCACAGGCTAAACCTAAAGCCCCTTCATGTTTCAGAAGCAGCGCAAGTTTCGTCGATGCACGAGGCACGTGCAACGTGCAGCCCTTGGGAAGGTCATGGCGGCACAGCGCAGCACTGAGCTAGATTTCGGACGCCATGAATTTCCCAGAAGTGGCGCGCGGGACGTGCCTCGATCATTTTTACAACAATGAATGGCGCCACTTTTCCCAGTATTAGCGGTGAGTTGTTTCGGTGGCGCCCTCGTTTGGTTACCTTTCGTGACGTCATTACCTTGTGAACAACAAGTTCAATGGTGTTTTAAGTGAGCATGGTGAAAGCCTGAAATCATAGCGCTCTCAAAGTAACACTGCCCACACCGTCAAAATTGAAGTTCTTACATTCCTCTTATTTGCGTCGATTTGATATCCTTTGCTGACGTCATTGTCAGCATTCGGCCAATTGTGGTGGGCCGACCACAGCGACGCTTTCGATCGCTCACGTCGCCAATAGAGGGGCTTTAGCTAAACCTGAGCTAAACCAAGTGCGGTGGGGGATCGTTGGCCGAGTGTGCTGCGGAACCGCAGATCAGAGCACGTGGAGAAATGCTCGAGCAGGAGCTCCGTTAAAAGCACGGAACTCACGCTGCAGAACCTGTAGGGATGTGTTTGCGTTGGTCTTTCAAATAACCTCAAAGGGGCCAGTGCACGAGGCCCGTGTCTCGAGCGGCCCTTGGAGGCAAATGGCGGCGCAGCACTAAAATGACTGACCCTTGAAAGTGAATGGCGGCGGGTTCAATCCCGACCCCTGCCCGTTTCGATCCGGATGAGCATCGTACCGGCGTGCGGTCGTGTATCACTACTGCGTGGTGCACGTTAAAGACCCCAGGCTAGCGGTTGTACTGCACTGGCTAAATTGCTCATCTACAGCGAGTGACTCGTCGCAACTTTAAAATGGCTGACCAACGACTCGCTGTATAAATATCCACACAACCCAAATTATTAATGGCGGCGGAGCACCCGCTCGTGGCGCGTGTCTAGCGCGTTTCCACAACAATGGTTGGTGGTACTTGTAAAAAACGCCTTTATTCAGGGGCTTTAGCAGAGACCCTGGGTTCAGTCGCCCATCTGCATCCTACCGTCATGCGATCGTGTACCGCATCGTAATGCACGTTAACGACCCTGAGCTAACAGTTGTACTGCACTTTATATAACCTTCAACGGGTAACAATGTCGCCCTACGAAACTGCTGCTGTCTAAAAAACTAACGAATAATTTTGAATGCGCCGTTATATTGCATTTTTAATGTGTGTTCGCGTGTTCGTGTTCTTTTTTTTTTGTCTACATTTTTGATTATGCGGCTCATACTTATAATGAAACAGACTATAGTTTTCGGACTTCTGGAAAAAAATATTATATAACTAAGAAAACGGCACATGAACGCAAAAGACAAAAACACACACACACACACACACATAGGCGCACTTAATAAAAAAAATGAAATAATAGAATTGATTATAATTGTGTTTTCAAAGGTTTGAGCGCACCAAAAGCTATAAAAGCGAGCTCGATGCTTTGGATGATGCGCTTGTTCACTGGAAGTGTAGTTCAGGGCAGTATGCTCGCACTTGTATGTTCCGCTTCGCTCGCAGGATAAAACCAAATACTTTACTGGTAATGTATTTAGTAAAACAAAGCTTACCTTCTGTATATGTGCAATACCCTCAGTTTTCGCGTGATTACACGCTTGTTTGTCATTATTGTTTTCGTTTCCCATTGCGATTCAGTTCGTGCTCTTTTGTGTGCTACATGCATTAGAGACCAAGGCAACCCAGGAGCATTCTATTTCGCGGATTGTAAAAAAAAAAAAAACCTATGCAACTTGCCACGTGTGCCACAATCAATACAAAATATTCTAAGCTTCACATGTGACCGCTTGCCTGAGTAAACATTGTTGTTTGTCAAGAAAAAGTGAGATTCTATGAAATCACGTGGGAAAAACTCGTTCTAAGCACGCGACCGTTGGCATGCAGTGAATACTCATAATCGGCGCCGAGATGATTGGTAGCTGTCAGCAGGTGGAGTTTTTATATCAACCCAGAGTTAGAATGTTTCCTTCTTTCTGTTGTAAGCAATCAGGAGACAACTTACATCAAATCTAAGGATAATAAAGTGCTATGAGCAGTCAAACATAACTTCCTGAGCAGTATATGTGTACAAGCTTTAGCTTTTGATGCACCCTTAACTTTCGATACGCTCAACGCTAGTGTAAAATGTAGGGCTGTTTCATTCTTAATCAGCGTACCATGTGCGTGCTTACACTATATTTTATACAACGTCAAACTCTACCCGTTTGCATCTTTTTTTTATTTTTGCACACCACTACTTGCGCACATAAATCACCAAATTAAGACTGGTACAGGATGTCACAAAAAATAAATTTACTGGGTTTTTTTACCGCAAAAATAAACTACGCATCGCCTAACGCTCATTCTCCGCCCAAATTAAGATAGCGTTAGGTCACAACCAGATGCCAAAGTTTCATCCCGAACGGACACCTTATTCAAAAGTTAAGGAATTTTCAGAAAATTTCCATGGGAAAATGGAGCCCATTTTTGCCCGTTTTCGGTTTCTGGTGCCTTAGAACCCCATGTATTCGAAAACTCCGTCGGCCGCCGTTTTCCTATTGAACTTTTCAGAAAATCACTTATAACTTTTAAACAAGGTATCGGATCGGGCTAAAACTTTGACATATGGATCTGACCTCTAGCGCTACCTTTGGGCGGAGAATGGGCGTTCGGCAATGGCTAGTTTATTCTTGCGGTAAAAAAAAAAAAATTGTAATATTTTGTTTTGTGACACCCTGTACATTGCTTAAACTATACGCAAAAGCTATCCACAGACCCAGAATGTTTGCCTGGCCAGTCATTGCATTGATCACTGAGATCGTATTAAAATTAATTTTTATCATTTATTGCTGTGAGTTAATTTTTAACCTGGGCATTTTTTTTATTATGACTACCACACCAGTCCTACTTTATGTTTACCAAGCTCAACATCTAAACCTGAGAGTCAATTTTTGTGTCTTCCAGTCTCGTGGTTTTGGTCAAAATAAACACCCAGCTACCTAAATGAGACAACTGACCGCCCAAAAAATTGTTCATTTATTTTTTTATTTTTTAGGTAGTTAATTCCACAAGCTAGAATTTTGGAAACCCAAGTCTATCACGTCATCACGTTTTCCTGGAAATCCACAAAGAGCCAAACACATGCATGACAAAAGGACCGGCCCGTCATATTGCCGCCCGCAGAGCCGAGAAAGCAACGCTTGGTCACGGACTTCTTGAAGATTCGCGTTCATTCTTGCACCAGACGTTACTTTCGCGCTGCTTTCTTGTTCTCGAAAGTGCCAGTTCATCCTCGCCCGGAGCGCGCGACGCTCGAACCTTCTTTGCCG
Source organism: Ixodes persulcatus (assembly GCA_013358835.2). Classification (NCBI taxonomy): domain Eukaryota; kingdom Metazoa; phylum Arthropoda; class Arachnida; order Ixodida; family Ixodidae; genus Ixodes; species Ixodes persulcatus. Next base: position 1,409,450 of record JABSTQ010011216.1, read on the forward strand.
AACTTTCAAGATGGTGACGCACTGTAGATCAGGAGCAGCCAGCGACCTTGTCGAGTCAGTCTCGCTCTTGCTCTTTGTTACGTTGCCGAATCGCCGCCTGCTTTTCTGCTGCCTCGAGGATCTTTCTTTACTTTTTTTGTTTGGCACAATTTCGCCGATTAAACCTTTATTCTTCAGTTCACTGTTCGTCCTCTCGTTACCTTCATTCGTGTCAATATAAACCTGATCACACTGAAATATGTGTAATTGGCCTCTGAAATCTCCGATAACGGCGCACAGGCAATTTTATATTTTCCAACGCGTCGGTGGTTTTGTTGTGCATTTGTCTCGCCATTTGGCTGAGGACGATTTTCGCGTTCTGTCATGCCCACATTTGCTGGAGACGTGAGCTCGGAGCGTAGGCAACTGTCCCCCTTGCACGAGAACTGGCGTAGCCGTGCGCGTTCCAAAGAAAGCTCGTGCTGAGAAAAACAAGCAAAGGACCAGGGATTTCAAATTCAGGATCTAGAAAAAGACCACACTGTATCGAAGCGCCACCACACACGATTTCTCGCATTGATGTACAGGTCTGGAAGGCGATCCCACCGCCATCTGTTGGTTCAGAATCACACTAACCAAGGGTGGGGTTGCACCTTAAAGCACGGTTCTCACATGCAGTGAAGCGCTGATGTAGCGCTGCTCACGTGCCGTCAGCTACTTATCGTCCGCCATGAGGAACAGTTTTGACGGTGCGATACAATTAAAGCTGGTGAACGCCCCCGTCAGCACGCGTTTAGCCCGAGGTTAGCGCTATGCTTGTAGCGCTCCGCTGCATGTATGAACAGGCCTACGGTGAAACGATATTCAATTGGAATGTTTTTCACTTTACACGAGTTTACTGGCACTAGTGGGACTCAAGGATACTCGCACGCAACGCCACTGACCAAGAGACTCCTTTGTTGCGCTGTAATTTCGAGGACAAAACCGAGTGTTTTCATTCAATCTCTCCTTCGCAAAACTTGATGACATAGCTGGGCGGTAGCAGTACCGCCGAGTGACGACATTTGAATGCGGCTCATAGATTGGACCCGAGCATGGCGTGGACACTCGATTTGGGCTCGTGATAATCAATAGCTCGAGAAGCATTCGGGTAGTGTCCTGTGTCCAATCGCTGCAATGACGACAACAGCCGAACCATAACAATGTCTGGAACTCAGCGCGTGTCCTGTGCCTTGCCAACCCCAGCGCATGGCTATGATCAACATTGGCGGCATATAGACCTTTCCAATGTTTACAAAATCACAGTCCAGCGAGCGATCTTCACAGCCCAGCACGTGCGTGTTCGTCGCTTCGGAAAGCGAGCAAAGCACGCGCCATACGCACGAACGCTCAAAATGGCACCGGCCACAAGCTCGTTTTTGGAAAGGTCTATAATCGGCTTCGGATCACGTGGCCGCTTGTTCTGGCTGCGAGTTGAGGGGGTGAACGCTGCTCGTTTTTCTTTAATTTTTTACTGGGACTTCTATTGCGTGGGGTGAAAAACAAACGGGTATTTCACAGGTCATTAACGTCAGGGATCCGTTCTAAGCGGTATTTGCGCAAAATACAAAAATCGTTGCATCGCCCCTTTAAGGGTGAACGAAGTATAGCCCACTCACCTTTTCCACAAGGGCGCAACCATCTCGCGCAACCATTTTGAATGTCGTCACTTCTGGTATGCCTTAAAACATCGTTTTGTTCTCTCCGAACGAAAGGAAACGGAAAACGTCCATACTCGGTTCGCTCTTAAAGGGAAGCTGAAGCGTTCTGTATTTGAGTAAAAACACTTAGATCGTCTTCATTTGGCCTCGGAGATCACGAATATCGAGATTATTTTTAAATTCGATGCACGGAGACTGAAGAAAATGTTTTTCAAGCCACTCCGTGCGGAGCGTTACGTCATAAAATCAGTTTTAGAAATCTCCGCTCTCGCGCATCTTCAGCGCCTATCAAAGCTATGCACGCGCACTCTGGTTATTTTTAAAAAGGAAAAAAAAAAGACGTCACGACTGGTGCCAATGCGGGGGAATAAAATATCTGGCAAGCTTGCAATTGCACGCGCTGCCCACACAAGCGACACGCACTTGGCGGCCGAAAGATCATTTTATGACGTAACGATTGGTCAGAAGTTTTTCGTGTTTTCTCGCCTATAGTTGCATCTTCGGGGAAAACGAGTGTGAAATTCATATTCAAGGGATAAACAGTACTCTAGAATTTACCTCAAATTCGCTTTTTTTTTTTTTTTAAGAACCTCCTCAGCTTCCATTTAAGCTGAGACTAGAAGCTCTGCCTTCAGCGCGAGCTTTCTGCCCTTGCTAACACAAGTGTGAACGCGAAGGCACGCGCAACCATAGCACTGCGGAAGCCAGCGAGCTCGCGCTGAAGGCGGAGCTATTAGTCTCAACTTAAGGTTGAATGGAGTAGAGCTGATGACAACTTCAAAAGCTCTCTGCATCCATATGTTTGAACAGGAACTCCTATGGAATTACTCATATAGAATTCTCCTATGGAATTAACCGAAGCATGCTGCCTTGGTTAACCTTTCTGTTTTCATCCTCTGATCTTCTTCTCCTTCTTCTTTCTGCGTACCCGACATCCTCACAACTGATATTTGTGGGTGACGTCGCTGTAATCGTGTTCTCACACCCAGACAGATGGAAAATGTTGCCAACTTAAAAAGCCCGCGGCAACAAAACTTTGTTTCCGATCAAACTCTCCAGTATTTGAACGAATATATATACTATATACCATCAACCGTTCGCCCCAAAGTACAAACGCCCGTTTGCATAGCCCCGTTTTCTTACGTCATGTCACGTAACGGGAGCTTACGCCACCGGGACATCTGTACTTCGTATGGAACACGGAAACCAGTTTAAGGAGCAACTTTGCACACGACATTCGGAGCGCAGGATTTCCCGGTGATTCACAACGTAGGCACCCAGTTCACACGGCAGCGCAAAGGTACCTTTAGCTTAGGTTCCTTAGCTGAAAGTGCCTGTAGTAAACGGTGTTCTTGATCCCACAATGAATAATCGGAGCACTTTAAAGGAGCTGTGCAACGATATTCAATTGGAATGTTTTTCACTTTACACGAGCTTACTGGCACCAGTGGGACTCAAGGATACTCGCATGCAATGCCACTGGCCAAGAAACTCCTTTGTTGCGGTGTAATTTCAAGGACAAAAGCGATCATTTTCATTCAATCTCTCCCTTGCAAAATTCGATGACGTAACGCGGGGATCGCAGTACACCCGTATGACGATATTTGAATGCGGTTCATAGATTGGACCCGAGCATTGCGTGGGCACTCGATTTAGGCTCGTGATAATTGATAGCTCGAGAAGCATACGAGTAGTGGCCCGTGTCCAATCGCTGCAACGACGACAATAGCCGAGCCATAACAATGTCTGGAACTCAGCGCGTGTCCTGTGCTTTGCCAACCCCAGCGCGTGGCTATGATCAACATTGGCGGCATATAATCGGCTCCAGATCACGTGGCCGCTTGTTATCGCTGCGAGTTGAGGGCGTGAACGCTGCTCGTTGTTTTTTAATTTTTTTCTGGGACTTCTAATGCGTCGGGTGAAAAACGAAGGCGTGTTTCATAGGTCATTAACGTCAGGGATCCGTTCTAAGCGGTATTTGCGCAAAGTAAAAAAAATTGTTGCATAGCCCCTTTAAGTTGACGACGATTGCATTCCTGCTAAACCGTGAGAGGAGCACGTGATAAACAATTAGACTTCGAAATCGGTATGACGCGCAGTTTTTAATTATTGTGTGTGAAATATCACATTTAAAACCTAAATATTATGTGTGCTTGCTTTTGCGGCACTTGTACCCTTTTCCTATAGATGGCGCAGAATTTTTCCGGAACAAACGAGTTGGATGTTCGCAGCTGCACATGCAGGTCGGACGCTCGAGGTGGGCTCGGGCCACGGGCTATTCGCCGCCGATCTCGAGCTATGTCTTCTTCACTCTGCGTCCGCCGCTGCAGGAAGCGGCCAAAAGGCGGCGAGATATACGAGCCAGTACATACGTAGATTACAGTGGCTTACAAAACGTAGAATAAGCTCTGATTTCCGAAAGAATTCGAAGTTCCATCCACGTTCGAAATTATCGAAAGCACAAGGTGCGGCGTTGCGGCCGTTTGGACAACCACATTTAACACGCAAACGTTGTTTTGCAAAAAAAAACGAAAAACAATATATATATATATATATATATATATATATATATATATATATATATATATATATATATATATATATATATATATATATATATATATATTATTTTTAGAGCTTAATCTAAAGCTAGAAAACAAAAAAGAAGAAAAAAAAACTGGCAGTTTTGGACTTCGTATGTCCTATATCGGCTTGATCTTAGTCTGAATACTGGTTTGCAAACCCGCTTCCAGGTAGTGTGGAGTAAAGTCCATCTATCCTGGGAAAAGGAAAAAGTGGCGCCAATAAATTTTGTGGAAATGCTCAAGACACGTGCCGCGCGCCACATCTGGGAAGAACTAGAGCCACTAAATGAGCTGCGCTTAGAGTATCGGCACTCTGTTCCCCAACATTGTTGTGGGCGCCAACATTTTGGTGCTTGTGCAGAGTAGACGCAACTGCCGATCGTCATGATTCAAAAGTGCGACTTTCTCAGCATTAGATTCGGTGTTAAGAGGCTCATATGATATTGCTTCGCGTTGTCGCGAATTGTTTAAACATTTGTGAAGGACGGAAAAGCGTTTCCTGTGATTTCAGATAAATCTTGAGATAACTGGCAACCATGATTCGAAGCCACAGTATGAACAAGTGTCGTTACTCTGAAGCGTAGCTTATTTAGTGGTACTATATATAGAAGAACATGGCGTCTGAAATCTAGCTCAGTGCTGCGCTGTTCCACCATGATCTTCCCTAGTGCCACTAAATAAGCTACGCTTAAGGGTAACGACACCTGTCCATTTTGTGACTTAAAATCATGGCTGCCAGTTATCTGGAAATGTATTTGAAATCACAGAAAACGCTTTTACGTCCTCCACAAATGTTGAAACAGCTCGCGACAGAGCAAAGCAATATTACATGAGCTTCCTAACACCGAATCAAATGCCAAGGAAGTCGCACTTTTGAATCATGACGATCGGCAGTTGCGTCTGATCTGTACAGGCACCAAGATGGCGGCGCCCACAGCAATATTGGGGAACAGAGTGCCGACCCTAAGCATAGCTCATTTAGTGGCGAGGTCCACACTTCTGCGCGGCGAGGTCCTCACTTCTGCACGTCTAGTCAAAAGCAACAAGAAGCAAACGTTTCCCACCCGTGAACTGTACCAAGGAGTTCTCTGTCCAAGCAAGTGGCGCAGCTCTACTACTCGTCCTCAATCGCGCGCCAAGTGCACAGCAGCTGACAAGATCGGCAACGGGTATGGCAAGAAAGGACACTTTCCGTCTGTCTGCCTGTCAGCGAAAAAGAACCACTGAAATACACAAAGCCATGTTGCACTTGAGTTATCCTCGTTAATTCCATAAGTTAAAGGCGCTGCCGGCCAGTGCAGACTAAATTCATTTGATAAAATTCACGCTTACAAGTACCGCCAACCATTGTTGTGGAAACGCGCAAGACACGTGCGCAAGACAAGGGTTGACAACTGCTTCCAAGGGGTGGGGGATCGGTGGCTGAGTGGCTAGCGCACACCTGGCGCACACCAGCTCGGAGCACGTGGAGCGAAAGCTCGCCCTGCAGAACCCAGGGATCCTGGGTTCAATCCCCACCCCTGCCCGTTTCGATCTGGATGAGCATCGACCGGCGTGCGGTCGTGTAGCACTACTGCGTGGTGCACGTTAAAGACCCCAGGATAGCGGTTGTACTGCACTGGCTAAATTGCTCATCTACAGCTGGGAGACTCGTCGCCCGTTGAGGCAGACCAAGTTCTAGGCTGTATAAACATACACACAACCCAATTTTTTTTTTTTTTTTTTTTTTACAGACAGATAAAGAGCGATCGGTGGTCAAGTGCAATAACGAAAAAAAAAGGATCGGTGGTCGAGTGGACTAGACCACACCAGGTCGGAGCACGTGGAGCGAAAGCTCGCGCTGTATAACCCAGGGGTCCTGGGTTGAATCCCCACCCCTGCCCGTTTCGATCTGGATGAGCATCATACCGGCGTGCGGTCGCGTATCACTATTGCGTGATGCACGTTAAAGACCCCAGGCTACCGGTTCTACTGTACTGGCTAAATTGCTCACCTACAGCTGGGAGACAAGTCGCCCGTTGAGGCAGACTATGTTCTACGCTGTATAAACTTACAAACACCCCAATTTGTTTCCTGACAGGTATACGGTAGCACCGAACACTGTTGAAAGAGGTGTTCATAACGGACAATAGCATGGTGAACTCCCGAGGTTACTTATGAAGACACTAAAGTTATTTAGAGGTTCATTTGATTTTTCCTGAAAATTAGAAAGGTGAAGAGAAAAAAAAAAAAGAAACGTACGCCCCACCTTAGGTAGACACTTATTTTCCACCTATTGATGGCCCGTTTGGTTTTCTTAGTAATCCGCAAAACGGGAAGTGCTTAAATTTACAAAAAAAAATTGTTTCGGGCGCCAAAACGATAACGTAAGAATTCATTTTGTATCTCAGATTAAGCACCTGTTTGTTGGTTAAGAAAATATATTGTAATTGTTCAAAATAATAAAAATCATGCTTCGTTTTTTTTTTTGTTTTTTATATCCACTAGCCACCAAACAAGGTCTACAGAGAATGAAAATATCTGAAATATTGTTTCATAAAATAAATGTTGTTCGGAATAAATATTTTAGCCTTCTTTGCAACTCATTCAACTATTTTTTTTTATTTCCAAATACATATTAGTAGGGTGCCTTCATGTGCGCTTTGCTTACCCCCCATTCACACTGGAAGCGGATCCGCGTTCGCGAAGCGGTTGCGAACGCGGTTGTATAAAGATCTAGTACAATTGCACGCGCATTTGATGTCATCAAATGCGCGTGCAAATGTACTGAATCCTTATACAACCGCGTTCGCAACCGCTTTGCGAACGCGGATCCGCTTCCAGTGTGAATGAGCCCTTATGGCGCATTCACACTGGAAGCGGATCCGCGTTCGCGAAGCGGTTGCGGATGCGGTTCACGAGAGACCCCGTTCAGACACACCGAGAGGCGGTTGGCGGTTTCTCGGCGATCACGCGTGATCTTTTGAGACTTGCGTTTGGCAACCCTGTTTTACAATCCACAATCCACTTTAATCGACAATCCAAAGCCAAAATTTTGCTATTTTGGCACTCTGAAGATTTTTCTCCGGGACGTTCGCACGCATCACGAGTTCAGGCTGCGAAAAAAGAAGCATCAAGCCATGAACCCGCCAAACTCGCCTGTGATTCCCTCGACTTCGCTCACAAGCAAAGCCCAGCTAGGCGCGCCTTGCTGACTCAGAACAGGATGCCCCCGACCTTTTCTTCGAAGTGGACCCTTCCCGCATGAATAGCTGACCTCGTTTTCGGGATAAAGGACCAGTTTTCCCCCTTCGTTCGCTCTTATCATTTTCGAAGTTGTGAGAGGGGGGGTGGACCGTGGTGCGGGGGAATGTGTTCGGTGCTAGCCGGTCGTGGCTTCGTTGGTGGCGGACTCTCCTCTCGTCACTCGCGCGTCGATCGAGTCTACTATTTGTTGGACATTGAGCTCAAATAAACGCCGTATGGATTACCTCTGCATTGTCTGGTACGTACACTTTAGTCCTTGAGTAGGTTCTCTTTATTTCTTTTGTTAGTAGTAAACGTTACAGGTCGAGCAAGCGCAGGTACCCTGCCCGCTCCGCTGTAGCGCGTTGGCTACGCAATCAGGCTCACGACGTCTCTATCGGCCTTCGTGGTGTTCATGCACGGTGTCGAAAGCTTTCAATAGTTCACGCGACTATCTTAGTGGGTACAAAAGCTGACATTTCGGTCGATCAGGGGTGGGCTCGGACGTTGTACGGGCAGAGTTAACAAGGCAGCGAGCTTCGGGCTGTGGCACCCGGAATAATAAACAAACTCTTACCCGAACCAAATCACTGTTACGAAGCCCGTTAAAATTACGAGTGAATTCTTTTCACGGCGGATTCAAGTGACGGACGTGAACACCGCGTTTCTCCGTTGATTTGTCTGCTGTTACGCTAGGAGCCCCTTGGACGCCTCACCAGCGACAGGTGCCATCTTGTATCGAAAGTCACTGACGTCACGTCAGCGTCGCGTTGTGATTGGTTGCCGCTTTGCGGTTCGTGAAAGCGGTTGGGAGAAATCGGTCCCGAAGCGGTTGGCAAAAACGCGCTCCGACCGCTCGATCCTAGCCGCTTTGCGGTTGAGAACGCGCGGATCCGCTTCCAGTGTGAACGCGCCATTAGGGTGGAGACATCTGGGGGCTATGTTGCACGTTTTGAACTCCCAGGAGACTAAGGAGAAGGAAGTGACGTCAACAACGCTCTTTGAATGTTGATTGGTGGAGTCGCTGATGACGGTATCTGCTAAGATACGTTCATTCCCTCGTTGGTTCATTCACACCTACGTCACTTTCTTCTCCCTAATCTCCTGGGAGTCCAAAACGTGCAACATAGCCCCCCTGGCCTGGCCATTTTGTCCCAAACTTTTATTTATTTTTGTTTGTTCAGAGGCGCGTGAAAGAGCGTGTCCCGGCACGCGTTTGTGGCGCTGACTGTGCTTTGGCGACATTTTGTTTTCGTCGATTTATTTGTATTTTACCCGTGAGCGCGTGCTGTCGGCATCGGGTACTACAAAGGGTGGCATCACCCTAAGCAGAAGGACATTGAGGCACCCTACACATTAGGATATCTCTGTTCAACTCTGCACGATCTTAGGGTGCTTACGAGCCATGCTTGTGTGTGCTAACATAGCACACACAAAAAAATAGAATCAACAAAAATATCGCCTTCAGAGCCTTATCAGGCCTTTCGCTAGGAGTCTGCTGATGACTAGTTGCACGTTTTTGCAACGTTCAGAAAGTGCCGACCAACGAAGCCATCAATTGTAATTATGTTGTGTATATGTTTATACAGCGGGAAGTTAGTCAGCTCTGAGGGCATCTGGTGTCTCCGTTGAAGACGAAAGACAGTGCAGTATACCGCTGCTTGTCTGACAACTTTAACGTGCATCACGCAATAGTGATACATGACAGCACGCCGGTACGATGCTCATCCAGATTGAAACGAGCAGTGGTCGTGGATTGAATCCACGATCAGTGAGCCAGTGAGCTTTACAGCGTGAGCTTGCAATAAACGTGCTGCCGATTCACGAGCAACGAGACATCGCGGTTGAATTCGAGCTCGAGAGAAAAACAACAACAGCAACAGCAAGAAAATCTCCGGTTTGAGACATTTAGTACTAGTGTCGCCATCTCGTTTAACAAGTTGGAAATAAAATTAACAGGGTGATTTTATTTACACAAATACGCAAATACAACAATATTTTGCTTTCTCGTCATGGGCTTAAAATTAAGATTAGAGGCACCCCTAGTACGTACGGCCAATCGTTTGTCACGTTTTTCTTCTAAATAATTGTATTTTCAAAAATGCCTCAAAACGCGCTAAAAACAGTCAAAACGGTCATATTTCTGGATTTTATTAAAAATCTCCAGCGCTCTAAAAGAAAAATCTAAGGGCCGTACAACCTTCATTACGTTATCATAAGTAACCCCTAAAAGAATGAATACCGTCGTGCATTCCTGAAACTCAGGTTTGTGTAGCGAAATTTGCCCATTGAGTGACGAGCGGTTGAATCCCCCTTAAAACGTTCGAGCCGTCTTGCCATACTAGCCCTAAATCATCTGCTTTTACGAGTGTCCATTGCGAGGTGGGCGACCTTTTTCTGTTTAGCAGTTCCATTTTCCCGCAAGGTTCTCACTGAAGTCCTGGGCGGGAGAGTCGGACGACTCGTCTACAACCTCGAAAAAGAGCTCGCAGTGGTCCAACGCGTTCGGGTTCGTAGCAGACATTGTTTTCCACGTGCCGCCGCTGCTACCTGCTATCTGGAGTATGCGTTCCTCGTTAATGTACTATTCCATCAGATTTGTGTTCACAATCATTTCATAATTTGCTACTTATATATATTCAATTTGTGTTAATGCATTAAACAAGATATATTTATATATTTGTGATTTTTACTTTGAGTTCGTGGGTCCAAGGCTACTCCCTGTAGCTGTAAAGGGAGCTTGGTGAGCTCCCTTTAACACAAAACCTCCCTTAGCGAAAGGGACCTTTATGCGCCGTGTGATTACGATCTCCAGCTCCCTTTACTACAGGTACCTGTGCTAAAGGTACCTTTACGCTGCCGTATGAATTGAGTATAAGACAACGTAAGCAAATACGCTTGTGTGAATGGGCCTTTAGGCTGGTTCACACTCACGTGGTTCACACAGCACCGTTTTCTTGCGTTACGAAGCTGACGTATACGCTTACGTCAAGAGACGAACGCAAGTCGGTGGCACATCCGTGCCACGTATTGCACGCGCCAAGCTACTCAGTCAACTGGTTTCGTTGCTATCACCGACTACAGCCTGTAGAAGATGTGAACAGAAATCGCGTCGCATTGCGTCGCCCAGCAGCGTAACCATAGCAACCGTCGCTGACGCTATCACGGGACGGCACGGCATTGGGCTGTTGGTGGCGGTCCCTTTATATATGGTTACGCCGCTTGGCGTCTCGACGCGATTCTTGCTATCTTATGTTTCACGCCTAAACCAATCACGTACAATAAATGCGTCGCAATCCCGAGTATTTTTTTTCTGGGCGAGTGGGCGGAAACAAACTAGACATGTACAAATTGCTCAAAAAAGGTAGTTAAGTTACTAAGTATCGACGCCAAAAGTAATTGGAGTAGAGTAGAAATTGCGCTTTTGTAATAGTAATTGAGTAAACTACTAACTACTGTACAAAAGCAGCGAGTTACTCTTGAAGTCACTTTCAAAGTTACTTTTTATATTTTTGTGGTAGCAAAATGAACAGCAGTTTTGATCCGTGAAAACCCTGCGAGCCTAAAAGAAATGCAGTCATTTTATGGCTTGCGTTTTCATCAAAATAGGTTTTTCGCTCGCAGAAGCAATTGACCTTAAAATTTCTTATTGGAGAGTTTTCCCCTTTTCCTCCTAAAGACGTCAACAGCCAAGCTAAAAAGACACCCCACCGTGGCGCTGGATGGAAAAGCAGCGGTGAATTTCAGAAACAGGCTGTGCAGGGTCGGATAAGCGAGTGTCGACATCTTTGGCGTCCATGAAGAAATATTTTAGGCTTGCCTCGGCTAGAGGGTCTTTTATAACCAACTCTCCTCCTTTTTTCATTTTTCTTTGCCAAGTTGAGATTGTTATGACTGGCCCCTCTTTATTCATCCCACGACGTTCGGAGAGTAGGCTGAGTGAGTGCACCTGACAGTCAAGGGATCAAGTCTCGCGCCACGACGATGAGATCATCCGGACGACTGCGCGTCTCGTTGCAATGCTAGTGCTACCTACGCTAATGAAAAAAAAATATATTGGTTTGGTTTAACAGAAGATGAAACGAAGTATAGACGCTTTCAGGCAGCTGTCCATGGGCGCCGCCATAGCCGACCTTCAGTTTTGTTTCCACTTATTCAGTTCTCTTCACTTCATCATTGCCACAGCAGGACAGGTTACTGCCACTTTAGGTCCTACTGTGTCCTTTTCCGCAGTATAGGCCTTTCTGGAGACTCGTCAACGCCCGCTTCAGTGGCTCGGCATCTCGGTAAGACGAGAGAAGGTCGGCCATGGCGGCCCAATCTGGCGCGTGCTGAAAGCGTCTATACTTCGCCCCAGATACCGGCTCCAACAAAAGGATCTCCCAAGGGTGATTCGCAGTCCTCGCCGACGACTACGGTATCCTGACGCGCCTGACACGCCTGACAAGTAAAACGTTTTCAACAAAAAGGTGGTCTCCCTGGCGTGGAAGGTCGGAAGGACGCGAAAGATTACGTGAACAAGCATCGGCGCTCGTACAGTTGCAGCTGGGAACGCGCTTCCTTGAACGGATTATCCGTGTCTGCCTTTGTGCGCGGGGGAGTCCGGCTTTGCGAGGGAGTATGCGCTGACGACGAGGCGACTATGGGAGCAGGCGCCCAGCTGCGAGGTCATTCCAGTGGCGCCCCCCGTAGATCCCACCACTTGGGTCCGAACTCACTAAAGGCAGACAACATGAAAACAACAACTACCCTCGGAGTGTGCCCGTCTTTCACGGTTGCAGCTGGAGGCCCGGCGCCTGCGTGCATTACCGGATTAGGTCAACACCCGACCAAGACTAGTTAACTACAGTAGTTTGAGAAGAGTGGTTGAACTTCGTCCAAGTCTGAAACAAACTTACAAACAACGAGCGCCGTGACGATGCACTTTTTCCGCTACTTGATTGGCTCCATTCGATTGTCGGTTGTGTGCGGACTTTAATGGCGCGTTTACACTTCCGGATTCGCGGGCGGGTCCGCTCAGGCGGAAAGTGGATTTTGGAGCTGGGTGGCGAAAAACGACCCGTCGCTGGCGGAAAATGTGGATCATTCCGCGGGCCAATATCCCTATTTTCCGCCAGCGACGAGTTGATTTCGCCACCCGGCTTCAAAGTCCACTTTCCGCCTGGGCGGATCCGCCCGCGAATCCGCAAGTGTAAACGCGCCATAAGTGAAACGGAGTTGCCTCCACGGCCAGCTAGCCTTCTACACTTCTGACTTGCAGAAACGTTTTACACAGAAGCATTTTGTCGCGGTTTTTCTCCCATTGAAACCTCGCATGCTGCCGACGAAGGTCGACGATAACAACGCAACGCGCGTGCTGCAGCGTGAGTGTGAAGTGAAGCGACGATGGCACCCGCGGTGGGCAACGCGGGTCGGGAGGCCCTACAAAGCGGAAACAGGCGACGCCAGGGTCCCGGGACAGAGACGGATGCGGGGGGCTTTTCGGAGGCCCCGGCCAGGGTCCTAGCTGCCGCTCCTCCTCGCAGGAAGCTCGGGCTGCGGAATGCGGCTAAGTGGGCTCTAAATGGCAAGTTTTTGGAAGAGCTCCCGCCCGCAGCCGTCACGGGACCCGAGAATGATTGCTTTTCCGGGGGACACCTTTTACTGCTGCCGCTTGCGCAGCTCGCCCGCAGTCTGTCTGCTGCTGCATTGGGAATGTTTCACTGGTCCACTTCATATTCTAGGCGCCCCACCTCCCTGTGTTGCTTCGATTTTGAGGGCATCGCAGGGACAATATATGTATACGTTAGGCTGGCAGTCTTGAATGGACCCCTTCCCAACGTCTGGCCCCTGTTTGAAGCTGTATATATAGTCTCTGCACAATGACGAATACAAAAGAAGCCGCCAAGGGTTGAGCCCTAAAAATGCTTCTAATTCCATTTCATCGCCATCGCATGTAGTTTTAGACGTGCACGTTCGCAGTGTCGGGTTTTGCGCCACTGTGCAGTGGTTTAGAGCCCCTAACAATCGGCACGTAACTTTCGACAGGGACCTTTTGGCGACGCGTGCGCGGCCAAAACCGTCGTTGTGGTCGGCTTTCCACGATTGGTCAACCACTCACCGTGACATCTTTAGTGGAATTAATTCTACTTTCGTTTATTAAAATACGAGTAACGACAGACGGTCAACCTTGATGGACGTCGGTTTAAGAGTGCAATGACTCCAAGCTTCCACCGTGATTTTGACGCGCCATCAAACTTTTCGTTCTCCACTGATGATGAGTACCCTGAATTCAAACTTACGGCGTCACGGTCAGGCAAATTCTGGTCGTGATTTCACGGACAGAAGTCATAGGAGGGTGCCACGGAAACATCTTGGAGCTAATAGCAAGCATATGGCTACAGTGGCGTAAAGGGGTGTTGAAGATAGAAACGGGCAGGGGTGTGGATCGAACCCAGGATCCCTGGGTTTTGCATAGCGAGCTTTGGCTCCACGTGCTCCGAGCTGGTGTGTGCTAGCCCACTCGGCCACCGGTCCCCCGGCATCTCGAGGACCGAAAGTTGTCGTCGCAAATATTTCAGAAACAGCCGATTCTCAGCAAACTTCCGACGTGGTACACTCTTAATAAAACAGGTTCCAGTTGTCACGACTTTTAGGGTGCACTTGTGCTCCCTTGGGGAGACAACCTTATCTCTAATGGAGAGCAATAGCCTTTATATCAAGGGTGTAATTGTACTTCCATCAAGGGGTAATAGGACATACTTTTGGGTTGAAGATTTCACCCTTTTTGGGAGTGACAGCACATGCTTCAAGTGTGTAACTTCACATCTTCTAGGAGACAATAGCAGTCAACGAGCTTACACCCTTTCTGAGGCTACCTCAACGTTATTAGAATACTGATTAGGAAACTGCCATAGGAGCCTGCATACAAAAAGTGACACCGGTCAGTACTCAAGAACCAAACTAAAGGCGATCGCATCGCCGCCATGTATTCCGCAGAGACCACTCAGCAAACTCCAAGGCTGCCCGTATTCGTTCAAAGGGCCGGTGGCCCCTTCTCGCAGTAGCCAGAGTATCGCATACGATAGCGTTCCCTGCTACTATTCAATTTTGGCTTTGATCGGTCATTTCGGCGCCTAAACTTATAGAGTAGAAGGGGCTTCAGTGCTCCCAGCCCCCGTTTCCCAAGCGAACGAGCCGCGACTATCCTCCGAAGTCCGGACCCAGGTCGGGACGCGCTACCCGAAGACACAGATGAGGCATGGCTGTATAAAAACAATATTAATTGTGCCGCAAAACCCTCTAAACTAAAATAGTGTGCAAACATCACGCTCCTTTCATTTTGTACTAATCTCCAATAAAAGTTCGTACAAAAAGAGCTTTTTCCGTTTGTTTTTACGCAAAAACATGGCTTCAAAAAGCGAGAAGTACCAGCGTTCCACCACCGACAAAATCGAAAGGAGAACGACAGAAGTGACGTGGGGGCTCACATTATCTTCTAAAAACGCATTTCAAATAGGGGGCGCTAGTATCTGTCCCCTCGAGGAGGTAATAAGCAAGGCACTTCCTTCTTCACCCGATTGAGGGTGTAAACGTTGGTAATTCCACCCCTTTGGTAACCTTTTGGCAAGTTTTTTTTTTTTAAGAGTGATAGAGGGTGCTATAGTCGGATGCAACCTAAGAACAATCCTTTAGCTCCACCCACAAGCGCATTGCGCCCATCTGAAGTGCCTCCGCCGTCAAGAAAGTAGTTCGCTAGCAACGTTGCTTTTTCTTCCTCCAGTAAACGTGTCTTAATTAAACTACTACAATATTTATTTAATTCATTCAGGACGTTTAAATAAGTTAGAATACGTTTTTGTCAACGAAGTAGCTGTTTAGTAAAGAAAGAAAGTCATGTCCAATGTACCGTCTTCCCAATTCATTTTCTGTCCAAGATACTGACTAACATACCGTCTTCCAGCGCCTTCGATTGAGGGAAAGCGGCGAAAACGAAACCAACCTTTCTCTCGCCAAAATTATAAATAAGAAAGCACTTATAGTTCCTGCAAATAATAAATATTTAGTGATTTACTTAATTTTGTGGGCTTTGCGCACGAAATGTGTGCCTTTATTTTGTTGGATAAATAGAAAACAAGAATAATTATACTTTTCGGGTTTGACAAATCGGCACCCTCCCAAGTCATCGACACCACCACCGCGCCCCGCTCTCTTTGTCTTCCGTCATGGATCCCACTGAGGTGACATCGGAAAGCGATTCCCCTGATTCTTCTTGGACGAAACAGCCTGGTGCAGCCTTACCGACGACACCAAAGCGGTTCTTCAAGAAGCACAAGCGAGGTCGGGTTTTGAACAGCGGCCAGCGGTGCGTAAAACACGGTGCAAAAAAGCAGAATAATTGTCACGAGAAACTAGCGTCGCGTTGCTAAGGCCAGCAGCCATGTTGAGCTTTTTTTTTTTTTTTCAAAAGGATCGCGATTGGTCCACGGAATCGTGACGTCATGAAAACGATTGGCTGGCGTTTCTCGGCGTAGGAATACATTTTCCTCTGAGAGGCATTTCCAGTTTTTTCTTAGCTTGCAACCGACTATAGTACCTGTCCCCTCGAGGAGATAATAAGCAAGACACTTCCTTCCTCACTAGATTGAGGCTATAAAAGTTGGTAATTCCACCCCTTTGGTAACCTTTTGGCAAGTTTTCTTTCAAGAGTGATAGGGGGCGCTAGTGTCTGTCTCCCTCGAGGAGGTAATAAGCAAGGCACTTCCTTCCTTACCAGATTGAGGGTGTAAACATTGGCTGTTTGAACCTTTTGATTTTGGGAACCTTTTTTTAAGAGTGTAAGTGCGAAATCAAGGCTTCCTATATCTATTCTTTTTAGACGTTTAAATTCCACGTCCGATTTTTGACCGCTCGTTTTTTCGGAGCAAAATCCAGTCCCATGTATTCGTCCATAACAACGCCCCCAAGCAACTGTTTGTTTGGAGCAGTGACGCCACACTTACGGGGTCAATTTATATGTACTGTACTACGATAATGCGACGGATGTCAGAAATTTGAGTCGCACACGAAGAGGAGAAGGCAGACGCTATACGAAGGGGAAGGCTTATCCAGCCAGGAACATGCAGAAAACGAACCTAAAGAAAGGGAGGAAGTCTTGGCCCGCGCGCGACAAAACCACTTGCGTAAGCGAAGTTGACCTTTTAATCCGGAAGAAAGGGATAAATAATGTGCACAGTGGTTCGTTCCTTTTTTTTTGTTTTTTTGTGAAGGCTGCTCAAAATAGGCCAGATGCGCCCGCGCCTACGCTGAAGAAGCAAGCGACGACCCGCTCACCCCCTTCCCCATATATTTTGTTTTCCCCTCCGGGAGATAGGGTGTAAATTACGCTATCCTGACATAACGGTCTCGAAACAGGCACTAAAGTAACGACCATGCCTTCTGTCTCTTTCTCAAACTTCTTTTTTTGTCTTCTAATTTTTTGCTCGGTTCCGGAGGTTAAGGCGAGACACAGAACCGGAACGCATTCATCACGTCCCGCAGAGCGCGACAACAACAACAAAAAAACGAGGCAAAAGAGCAAAACGCCGCTGTGCCAATGTTAGCATTCCTCCTGAGAGAGCCACGCTAGAATAGACCGAAGGATTCGTTTAAAAACTGACACATCTCTCGGAGCTTCCCGAAGTCCGCCAGAAGAAAGCTACGGAAACTCACAAAAAGATTTTTTTTTTTTCGCTTAGAGCAGGATGGTTAACTGCGCGGGTGCTGTAAATATATCTGGCCGCTTTGTTGCCTGCCCGAGCCTTTATTAATCATCTCCCGCGGCGGCATCTAATGGGATGGGTGTTCCCGCGCGTGCAAAGCGCCGCGACAGCCTCGATTTATCAGCTGCCGGCGAGGCAGCTCATTAGGGCACCACTCGTGGTCTGAGCAAGTGACACCGAAGTCACTCCATCGTTTCGAGACCTCCGAGAAGCCGCCGGTATTTAGGCGGTCACGTTCCCGACGCTGTTCTGTGGGACGTTAGCTTGGCTCCGCGCGCTTCGACGTAAGGCCTTTCAAGCAACGAAGAAGTAGACCAACGTTTACGACAAAACAAGGCCTCTGCGCGAATTCCGGAACACCACAAGTAGAATCACTTATAGTGTGGGAGTTCGGTCAGCGCCGTTTACAGATGACAATAGGTCAACACCTTCTAGACAACAAAAGTGCTAAATTGTCACGAGGCTAGGTGGCGCAAGCTACCGCCCGTTATAAAGGATACGGTCGTTAGCATTCAGTCATCCAGCCATTTCAACGCCCCCTAACGAGGCAAATGCGGACCTCGTATTGGACACGAGTGCAACGTCAGCGTTCGGTGAGGACTCGTACACAATCAGTGAGGGCGCCAGTCTCAACCGAATGCTGAGGCTACACTCGTACCCAGTCCCTGCCACGCATTTTGCCTCTTTAGACGACATTAAAAATTCAGCACTACTCTCTTGTCATCGAGGAGGTGTTGACTAAGCAAGTGGTCTTCTCACTAATCCTAATCTTAATCATATATTGCCCAGTGTCGGAGCGCCTAGGGAGCCTTCATGTGCGCTTTGCTAGGGTGATGCCACCCTTTGTAATACCACTCGCCGACAAACCAGCAGCCATTTTGGTTCTCGACGATAATCCGTGGGGCTTAACACCCTCCCGGAAACAAGATCCTTATCTCACAAGTTCGGAGCAGCGTTGTGGAACCCACGGAGGGAGGATTAGCATTTTCCCCCTCGGATGGGAGGACCGATGGACACAAAGGCCACTTTCCGGCGCACGGGGACCGATGAGAGGAACAAAATGGCGGTGGAAGAGGGTGTGGGAAAGGGAAACAGGCAGTTGGCATCACTCTATGCGAAGCGCACATGAAGGCACCCTAGGAGCGCCGTTTGAACATAAGTACTGCACGCCATTCTTCTCGTCCAATCAGTGCGTGGCGTTGATATAACGCCAGACAAAATGGGATGACGCGTTGTGATGGTTAAGTAGTATCGACGCTCCGGCGATAATACTTGATGACGTCACCCTTTCACGCAATCTTATGGAGGTATGCTGCAACGGTCTCTTACGGGTCGATGACTGGCAATGGAAGGTACTTCTTTTCTTTCCCCGCTGAAACTTCCCAGCCATGGTTGACAGTGTGGGCATTTTCGAGCCACCGCAAAGTCGTCTCAGATATCTATCAGGGTCGACCGAACCCTAAACACTATACGCAGCGTTTACAGCTGAAAAGGACTTGCCATACTTGTTTTCAGCACATTCATGCTGCTGAACACGGAAACTTATAATAATAGGGCAATCTCGCTGTTCATGGGCAAATAAAATAAACTGGTGATGTTGATGATGATAATGATAATCCTCCAAACTTCACATTTTTTTAAACCTTATGACGTCGTAGAATTCATTACTGCAGTGTTACGTTCTACTAGTGTTTGAGAAGCTAGACCCGTTTCTTTGAATTAAGGTTTATTTAAAGACGGTGCTTTGTTGTCAATCTTCCAATGGCATTACAACTGTACTTTCCAGTTCTCACATCCATGGCAGAGATGCCTGTTCAGAAGCGTGCTATTTTTATATGGTATAGGCACATTAAAATATAATACGTGTTTTTCTTTGGCAGCCAGTTAAGCTGTTAATTTTTTTTTCTTGTAAAAGAAAGAAAGAAAGAAAGGGTGATATGAAGGTATTTTACTCATCATGCACGAGCGGTTAATTATCTTCATTGTTATCAAAGGTTCACCTTGAGCTCGGATCTTATGTGGCAGTAAGAGTTGTCTGTCATTTTTGTTCTTTCAGTCTCGGGTATCCGCCATGAAAATAAAAACGCCGGTTGGTTCACATGTTTATTTGAAGGCGAATCGAGAGTGTGACAGGGAGTTTTTATCTTCAATAAAGTCACTGACGGAGTGAGAAGGGCAGGGCGTGCCTTTCTAACGTCCGGCCGCCAACACTCGCTCCATGCCTTCCACCGTGCTTTTGCAGCGCCTGAGGTGCACGGTAGAGTAGAAGCGTTGTCGAAGGTAGGAAGCTCGCGCTGGAGGCGGGAAAACTAAAGCTTCTTCCCGCCGTTTTAACCTTGTCAATACGCGCCGGGTGCAGCTTACTCTTTCCTCGTTTTTTTTGTTCTTATCTTATCGGCTAATATTATTTTATCGCCTTACTCTTATCTCATCGGATTATCGGCCGATCTAACCTTATCTGATTGTTCTTGTCTTATCTTATTCTGGTAATATTATCTTATTCTTCTTTTATCTTATCGTCTAATTGGCCTATCTTATCTTATAGGCTTATCTTTATATTACCTTATCGTTATCATATCGGCCTATTTTATATCGGCTTATTCTTATCTTATCGGCTTATCAAATATTAAGAACGTGCCCTGGAGTCGCCGCCAACTGCGTTTCTTAAGCTAGTAATGATTAGATTTGTTACTTTTTCGAGACCGAAAGACTATTGCGTTTTCTCGTCATTAAATAGAGAATAATTTAGGCGTGCCTCGGTGCTTTCTTGTATGTTTGTCGGAGTGTTCTACACGCAATAATTTTTTTTTTGTCTTTTCATCGAAAGTGATAAACAGCGAAGTGGCAATGTGAGTGACCACCACAGATTAGAAGTACTCGCTTAATATTTTATTTGTGCAGTATATAGTAACTAGAGCTGTAAACGTACTCCATTAACCTACCAACTAATCGAGTAACGTATTATTTTCTGATTTATTTATTAACCCAGTTAATGGTCAAAAGTGCACTCTTCTATGGGCTCTACTTTTGAGCGAGATGTGATATCACTAAATCACCGTGCTGTATCTTTTTTTTTTTTTTTAAATTGCAGTGTTTTATATTTTAGCCAAACAAATATCTCTAGGTAAGTAACAATGCATCACCAGTCATCGAAATGCTACATAGTGGATGTCAACTTTACGTCAGTTCTCTATATTTCTTTATGTCCTCTCTGGTACAATTCTGTCACCAGCCCATGGTATTTAAATATGTCAAACCCAAAAATTAAATAAAATAACTTCATGAATACATACTTTTTCTGCGTTGATAATGCTATAAATATCCAAGCAACTGTGTTTTCTGTATATAGAATGTTATGTGTATAATTTGACAATATTTTTAACAGTTCAATCAGACTGCACATTATACCGACAAACTAAAAGACCCCAATATCTCGCTTTTTTTTTTTATTGGCGCACAGTTGTAGCAATGAACGAACTAAATTCAAACTGTACGTTTGAATAGAGCTCGGCTGCCTGGCGCTTAACAGTAACTTTCGAAAACTCAGCGATGTGCAATTAATGGGGTTCCTGGACCGCTGAGATCCATTCTTAAGCAATATGGTTCTATGGATTTGTGGGCTCCGCTTTTATTTAACTTGCTATCTGCGGGAATGATTAAGATCGAATAAACTGGACAGAGCAACGCATGGATGCATTCTTCTCAAGTCCCACCTTTTTCTGACTTGGTGAAAGCCCCAGCGTGGCCAACTCCCAGCAGCTGCTGAATGGAAGCGGGCCTCGAGTGAACCTTGGGCAGCTTGGCCGATGGAAGGTGGTGACTCAGCATTTCCGCAACCCCCGTCGGGACGGCCCTGAGGGATAGGCGCCCGCAAGACGCAAACGGTGAACATCAGGTGAGCTCTACAATAATTGAAGGCATCGGTACTAGGTTTTACATTAATTTTTTCGTTTTGTTTTTATTTAGGAATTGATTTGAAGTAGCCGGCACTGTGAAGAGAGTGACATCTCCATCGGTTTTTATATATGAAAGAATGAAGAATATACCAGAGGCATATTTGTGCGGTTCCGCCAACAGTTGCAGACATCGCGATGTACTTTTCCGCTATGGTAACAGTTCAGTAGCATAAAAAAAAAAAAAAAGTTTTCGGCTAGTGTTAAATGTTGTACCGCGCATCTGTGGCACTAGCCCTAAAAGCCTTCAAATGTCTCGAAAACCCTTTTGGCTATCGACGACTTTTCGTAAGCATCCCCTTGCTCAAGTATAAACGTCAAGGAAGAAACTCCTACACTACAAGTGCATCTTTTTTGATTTAAACCTCTCTTGACAAAGAAAAAACAATGATCAAAACACCCTGTCATATTTTGTTTATTTATTATTATTATTATTATTATTTTTGCTTAAAGATGTGTCTTGACGTTCTTTTCATATAAATGTAGGATGGCGTTTAGAGAGCGAGACAACGGTCAGCACCTACCGAAAGATTTAAAAGCTCAAATTTGGTGTCACATTTTTTTTTTCGATTTCTTTTTTATTGCACGCAACAGCAGTCTAATATAACTTTACTAAAAATGTAAAATACTTTCCTCTGCTTCGTGATAAGAATAATAAATAACAAACCATGGTTTAAAAATCATGCGTATTCATGTGTCCAAATTTCCGTGTGTTTGATCTATTTCATGCCAAACTTTAAAATAAATACTTGCAGGGGGAGCAAATGTCTTACATGCGTCTTTTTCCAATTCATGGCAAAAATATGGTTCAATGGGGTTATACGTTTCGTACTTATCTCATATTTTTATTGTCGGTTCTTTTACGTGGTATTTAATATCATTCGGCGTTTGCCTTTTCACAATTTATCTCGCCATTTATCATGTCTCTCCCTGAATCACTCAAAACCAAAGAAAAAACCTTAACTTCCTTTCGGGCATGCTTGCTCTAAAAAGTGTACAACTATGGTGAACGATCAAAACACTCCAATCTTGTCCCATCATCTGTTTTTAAGGACTGTACAGCCTGCGAGATAGAAATACTTACTGTTCCTCTCTATTATCTATTTTTTTTCCTTTTATACTCCCCTATCGCCTAAGGTTATTGATTCTAGTACACCATACAGAGTTACCCGAAACCCGTGTTACAGAGGTACCAGAGTTACAGCCGGTTACCCGAGAGTGCTAAGATAATTTGTTTTTCATAATTCGCTCAACCGATTTGTATAAGACTTTCCCTTGTGAATTTTCTACTCTTTTAAGCTGTCTAACAACTGAAATCAAACAAGATTTCAAATCAAATAAATATTCTTTTTGAAATTACCGGGTATCCATTAATCAATACTGAAATTACGTGCGATCAACGTTATCTAGAGTAATTCAGTTTAAAAAAAAAAGAAAACCAACCATTTTCATTGCGGACAGCTCAAGAAAAGCAGAAAGTGACAAAAATTCAAAATCTCATTATTATTTTTTTCTTTAGATCGAGAGTTTTGGTAAGGTTTAATTTAAAAACGAAATAATAAACAAACAAGACAGAGCACAGAACACGACATCTTTCATGTCGTGTGACATGAAAGATGTCATACGACATGAAAGATATGTCATGAGCTGTGCTCAGTCCTATTTGTTTATTCTCTCGTGTGTAAATTAAAATATCATAATCGCTCCTCAATGAATGTCAATAGTCAATTAAGAGTTTCGAACAACAAATCAGGAAACAAGGAACCTTAACATAATAAGCCGCACCTGCTGTTTTATAAGCTGTTAATGACTACTATATAAAAAAAAAAGGTGAACAGACACGTATTTATGCTCGGTTCATACTCCATCTGGATTTGTATTTTCGATGCGTTTATTCAGTGGCCCTATCGGTTTTCACGACGTCGTATAAGGTACGGCGCAGTACTCCACGTGTTTGCCCGATAAAAGTGCCGCTTCTAAGAAGGGGCTTCCGAAATTTCTGGCTGAGGGTCGCCGCCAAAGGACAAGGCTTGGTTTAACGAGCGTTTTAAGGGCGCTTAAAGAGCGCGTTAAAGCAGCGGCGCTTCATAACGTCGGCGGCGCATCCGTCGCCGCACCGACCAGCTGTCATTGGCGAGGGCCGGGGGGACCTGCCGCGTGAACCGCTCTCTCCAAACACACCCTCCGGACAAGTGCCGCCGCATGCCGCTGCTCTGGATGCGCGACAGAGCTTTGTGTGGGTGCGGACTCTCTCCACCTTCATCTTCAAACATTCTCGTGCCAAAAACGTCAGTGAAACGCCGAGAATCTATGCTGAAATGGATGGATGGATGGATGGATGGAAGTGGCAGAACGCTTACTCTGGAAACGTTGCTTATTTATACCGAAGGGGTTACACCCCGGCTCTCGTGGCAATAGAGTCATCCGAGTCAGATAAGGGGAGATGGAACTTTTCTATTGGAAATAATCTGGGCCCTGTGTCCAGGGTGTTCGTTATCCGAGTCGGATAGGCTTAACGTTCAGTACTCAGTTACTTTTGAAGATACTTCCGCATTGCTTAATTTGTATCGACGTCATTGACAACGACAATTATGCAACTACGCAAATCTGGGTTACCAGAATGGTTTATTAGCACGCAACAACACAAAACGAAAAAAAAAGTATTGTAGGGCTATTTTATACAGTCCGACTATAAAGAGCAAAATATTGTCACGAATGATAAATGATGAGGCGGCGAATTCTTGAAGAAACTAAACGTTTAATGGGGCGAACTTGTTCCTAAAACAAAAGAGAGAAAGGCTATCGTGGCAGGCGTCGATGTCGGCGAAACAGCAGGATCGACCGCTGGGGCGAGACTGACTCCGGACCGCCACTCGGAGCACCTTTGTACCCGCGTGGGTTTCTGGAAACATTCGGCGTAGAAAGTTCGGCGGGTAGAACATTCGTAACTCAATCAGACGACAAAATTCTCGAGCTTACCAGAATGTCAATTTGAAGGAATAAATAAAAGAGAAGTCCGCTTTCTGGTATTGTACCCGGAGCCTCCGCGCGAAAGCCAAGCGCGGTAACCATCCGGCCACGCTGGGCAACGCACGTGGGAATGTCACTGATAGATGTTACAAAACATTTCTGGGACAACAAGAAAGAGGTCGCTTTAGCTATTGGGGAGGAGATCAGACCGTGGCGCCCCAAGCGGTTAACTTTAGAACTAGATGGATGGGGACAACAAATACAATGGCTCAGCGCTCGCGGCGTCAGCGTTCGGCTGGAGTTCGTGTTCTCCGGTGAGGGGGAGGAGGGGCTCTTTTGTTACCACTCCGGCCTGCATGAACAATGCAGCATGCACCCTGCCCAGCTCAGCACAAAAGCCCAAGTGGGTCAAGTTCGCATCCTCTGACGACTGCTTTCGGGGGAGATCCGGCACTTAACGCCACTTCACTAATTGTTGGTATTTTTTTCATTACACTATGCCCCGCGCTCTATTAAAAAAAAAATGAGACGAACATTCCCACAAGGCCTGCGGGCATGTGCATAGGCCTTGCGTTAGGTAACACCGAGATGTGGGGGTGACAAACGGGTCAGAGCGCTTCGCCAATAGTGACATCGCTGAATATCACATCCTGCGGCGCACCTTAGACGCATCGTTTTACTACAATCCATATTCCCTATACGGCGAGTTCACTATAAACCAACTTGGGACATGGATATGAGTGAATGGATAACAAAGAGAACCCACGTAATAGCCACGGCAGTGGTCGCACCTTCTTCAAGTAGGTTGCGTTCAGAAAGGCACTCAGCGTTGGGGGGAGCTTTGTTGGGATTTTGAGAGGTCGTCCAGCTCGCAGTTCGTTTCCTGTACTGTTCTCTGCTTATCAATGTTCCCTTGCAGACAGTGGTCGCGAGAGCAATAAGTGCCAAACTGACAACACATAAAAAAAAAAAACAACCTCGACGCTTTGCTTTAGCGGGGTCAAATATACAAAAAAGCAAAACAAAATGTATACTTTTTTTGTGTGTGTTCACTTCTCCTTTTCTTCTATTTGTTATTTCTTTAAGTCTGCATTGTTCTCGTAGGTCGTTTCCCGGTCTGCTTGCGCCTCCGGGTGGCATCTTTACTTCCGTAAAACCACACCTTTGGTTTGAGGATTTTTTGGGGAAAAGGCGCCTTTCGGAAGGCGAGGGGAGAACCTTCATTGTACGAACTTTGGGCTGAAATATGAGTCACAGTCGGCAAAAAAGCGATATTTTCACGAGCTCAGTTAAAGTCACCGTAGCTAATCGGAGCTAGCAAAAGGATTCGGTTGCTCAAAAGAATGTTCACGTTTGCTCGTGCCACGCCCACCCCACTTCATACCGAAAAACTCGGAAAATGGCGGAATGTCAAAAGTGTATTTAAAGGACACATGCAAAGAAAAAAAAAAAACATTTTTTTTAAACAGCTTAGATGGAAAAAGGATATCATAAAACGATTTTACAACGAAGAAAAAAAAAAAATAGAGCTATATTTACGGCGCTATACGAATTTGTAGTTGGCGCCCGCGGGCGCCGCAGAAAAGTGGCCCTTATTTATCACGTGACGGGCCCATATTTGTCACGTGGTGCTCGCACTCTTTCGGAAGCTTCCTATGTCCTCTAAAAGTAACTTATTCATCTTTATTTAAAGTATAACAAAAAACTAAGATTAGTAAGTAACTTTTAGAGCCCAAAGGAAACTCCTGAAAAAGCGCAAGCAGACGTGATTGACCTGTGCGCCGGTCAAATGACGGCGGCGGCGCCCCGAACCAGACGAACTTCTGCGGCGGCGGCGACGGCGGCGTGGAGAAACGCGTTGAAGCGGCGTTCGCACAACGCTCAGCGTGCGGCGGCGGCGTCGCTTTACGGCTCCGGCGACGCAGGGCGGTGGCGCGCGGGCCTACCACGTGACCAGCGGCGGCTCCGGCGGGCGCCAACTACAAATTCGTATAGCGCCGTAAATATAGCTCTAAAATTTTTTTTTCTTCGTTGTAAAATCGTTTTATAATATCCTTCTTCCATCTAAGCTGTTTAAAAAAAATGTTTTTTTTCTTTGCATGTGTCCTTTAAGATAATGAGTACAAGATACTCGGAATTGTAATTAAAATAGAGTATTAAATACTCTCCATCAAAGGTATTTGCAAGATACCAAGATACTCCAAAAAGTATTTAAGATACAGTATCTCGAGTAGAGTATTTGAGATAGGCACAAGTCTGCTCCAAACACACCCTCCGGACAAGTGCCGCCGCATGCCGCTGCTCTGGATGCGCGACAGAGCTTTGTGTGGGTGCGGACTCTCTCCACCTTCATCTTCAAACATTCTCGTGCCGAAAACGTCAGTGAAACGCCGAGAATCTATGCTGAAATGTATGGATGGATGGATGGATGGAAGTGGCAGAACGCTTACTCTGGAAACGTTGCTTATTTATACGGAAGGGGTTACACCCCGGCTCTCGTGGCAATAGAGTCATCCGAGTCAGATAAGGGGAGATGGAACTTTTCTATTGGAAATAATCTGGGCCCTGTGTCCAGGGTGTTCGTTATCCGAGTCGGATAGGCTTAACGTTCAGTACTGGGCAGTAGCTTGCGCCACCTAGCCATTTATCTCCTTCCCTCCAAACATTGCCTTAAATTCAGTTTCCCGTTAAATCGCCTAATCCACCTATTTTGTGTGACGTCACGCTTCTCTAGACCCACCAATCTTTTAACTTCCCCTGTGTAATTAGAATCATTTTTTTTTTTTCGTTCTTCCATTCTTGTCAGCGAAACTAGATGCTGTTTTTTTTAAATGACACAGTTTTGTTGGAGTGATTCTTTCTGGGAAGTACATTTCAAGTACATACTTCACCAACTTCTAGGTTCAATTGTCTGTGAGATTTTTACATGACCGCATTTGCATTTTCGAAGAGCGAACCTACTCAATACACAAGAAAATATAATTTCTGTCCACAAAAAGCGCGATCAGCCTAGCCTTTCTAGATAAACCCGACAGCTCCATCCTACTTTCTTCTTTTTTATCCCATGTGACGACATAGCAGCTAGTAACCCTTTTAATTCTGCGCACACTGCTTGCCTCTTCACGTTTCTTTAGTCTATGGTGTCTACTGTGTATAAGACCTGTTTGCCTGCGCACTCATTATTGTTTTATATTATGTATCGGTTTCTGGAAGAAGACAAAGATATATAAACGGTTATTTTTTTAGAAACCGAACCACAATATGAATCTTTTTATAATTATATAATCGGTCTAAAACTTTCACGTCCCGGCTTATAACTAGGGCACTATTTAAGCTACCGACAAAAAGTTTCGCGATGCCACTTTCGTTTCTAATTGACGGGATAGTACTGTAGATTGTGTTGAATTAAATAAACACTTTCACTGCTGAACCCCCTCCCTGACTTCAGCATAGTTACAGTTGCGCACACAAGGACACGGACAGAGAAGAGGAACACGTAGACGACAGACAAGCGCACGTGTTCCTCTTCTCTGTCCCTGTCCTTGTGTGCGCAACTGTAACTATGTTCAATATCTACCAACTCGCCCAACCCTCTACCCAGACTTCAGCACTGAGACGTGCTTCCGCCAGAAAAAAAGAAAAAAAAAAAAATAACGGTAACACTTACCAGTCTTCTACATCACAGTCCCGAAAGCCTTTGGCAAAAGGATTACTGGCAATCTTCAGCTGGGTTATCTAAAAATTGAAAAAAAAAAGTTTCATTCGTTTTGATCTTGAAATACGGGGCATGCAAAAGACTAAAAGCGCGCGAAGTGCACTCAAAGTGCTCAGACCATAAAGAAGTCCTGGCTGCGCAGTGGTTACTTTGGCATCATATATTATAAGTAGTGGTCTGCTTGTAGCGCGAGAGAATATAAACAACTCAGTTCAGATAGCAAAAATACCAGACTGCGAGCCGCGTGCTTTCGGCTCTGCAGTTCATCACACGCGCCAGACGCACATAGTAAAGGCAATATTGATCGAGTAGAAAACGTTGTATGAAAAATCGACAAAATCGAAATTTCTTATGCAGGTACTGAGACAGAACAAACAACCTGCTTACGGCAGGCACCATGTTCCAATAAATAAATTAAATAATATTAAACTTCCTTGAAATGAAGACCCTTGTGTTTTTTTCTGAAAAGGAGTATTATCGCGAGTGCCGCACAATTGTTATTCCAACGTTTTTCATGTGCCTCACTCGTCCTCAGACAAATTTACGCTACTAAATTATTCATATGACAAAAGGAAATGAGATTACAAACAAATTAATATTCTAAAAGAATGAGTTCCGGAAGTCTCAAAATAACAGCCGTCGCAGAAACTGCTGGTCGCCAGTGGAGGGTAAACAATTGTTTTGCCCTTTACAGGGCTAAACGATTTTGTCATTAAAATGTCAATTTACAGTTCATAATGACCAGCATGTTTGCTTGTTCTCAAATTGTCATTGCCATTTGTACATATTCATGACTGTTCAACCTTGTATTGTGCGGCGTCGCAGACCTCTACGGTATGGGCCATCGGCCTTTCTGCGGCGTCGCGGCTGTCCTGAGCCAGAATAAATATTATTAATTCTTCCTGACAGCGTTTGCTGTCTTTGTGCTTTCTTGAGGTATACAGGCCTCGCGGGCGTTCCCAAAAAAACACCCCAAAAAAAAAAAAAAACGAAAAAATAAGTGTTTTGCGGCTAGGTATAAGTAAATTATGCGTCGTAGAAAGCTCGAACTCC
Organism: Ixodes persulcatus; assembly: GCA_013358835.2. Classification (NCBI taxonomy): domain Eukaryota; kingdom Metazoa; phylum Arthropoda; class Arachnida; order Ixodida; family Ixodidae; genus Ixodes; species Ixodes persulcatus. The sequence continues at coordinate 1,438,370 of JABSTQ010011216.1, forward strand.
CTGAGAATGTTGCGCTAGTGGTTGGGATAGAACGCAAAAGTTTGAGAACATGTCGTTGCCTGAATCGCAAGATAATTAATAAAAGACGAAATTTCATTATGAGCCGACGTCCACTTAAGCCTAATATCGTCAAAGCAAGAAATTACATTGTGGGTGCCTGTAACGTCCATTGTAGTAAAAAAAAAGAAACACTTCTCAGCTAGAAAAAAAACAAAAAACAATATTCTCTTTCGTGCTGGCAACGATTTTTCACTGATATAAATACCACTTGCGTCTCAGATGTCTGTCCTTGTTTTTATGATATTAGGCTTAGGTTAATGTCGGTTCACAGAGAAATTACGTCTTTCTCAATTATCTTTTCATCCAGGTAATGTCACGTTCTCAAACTTTCGCGTTCTATTCCAAACGCTATCATCACGTTCTCACAAAGTGTGAGCTTTCTGCAATGAATAGTTTGTTCACCCGGGCCGAAAAGCACGGTTCTCTTCTCTCGGGAACGCCCTGTACTATAAAGTCCAAGAAGCATTTCTTTAACTTCATGCGCTCAGTTTTCCTTTTTTTTTTTGTTGTTGTAATGTAGTGCAGATTACAAGATGAAAGATATAGCAGGGAGAGATGTGGGTATATCATCGAGAGGCAATGGTTCTACCTGGTTGCCGGATACAGCTTGCTAATTATACTGAAAATATCCTAAGGTAACAGCGCAATATCACTCACACACATCGACTGTCGGTGTGTGTGAGTGATCTTGCGCTGTTAACCGTAGGATATGAATCACCAACTCGCCCAAGTTTCCATTCTATCAAATTAGACCGAAAGCACTGGAGTGCTTTATATCACACAGTGAAGGAAATTGCAGCTAAACAAGCTTCTCAATAAACCTCGATTTTTTTTTTGATTTTTTTTTATGGGAGGGAGACAAAGCAGGAGTCAAGTTCTGCTATAACTGCAACCAAAATGTTGCTTGGAATTTCGATAGAGTAGTTCTAGAGTATCTATAGCGACTTTCCGCAGTGAGTGAAATAATCAAACTAATTTTCCCTGCAAAACTTGGCAGCGTTTCGCAAAAATTCTACAGTGCATATTCGTTTACGCTTAACTGGAACTGTGAGAAATTATTATCATTCATTGGAAAGGAAAGAACAGAAGCAGAAAAAGTTACAAGTACATCCGTCCGGACGCTGTGGCACCCTATATCGGAACACGCGGTGCCTTAAGGTCTACAGAACCGCGTGCTACAACAACTAATATTATTACTACGTATTATAAATCAGGATACCGATTAACTTTCTGGCCGACGACCCTAGCCGCTAAATCTATTGTGAACGTGAAGCAACCAACCGTCTGCAATCAGTGTTAAAGCTCCGTTTCTAGAATATAAATAAAAACAAAATACGACAACACAGCAGTCAAGCAATCGGGATAAAGCATTCGAACATCTAAACAAACGTAAAAAAAGAGGTAAGAGAAAGCAAGCAAAAAGACACACACAAAAAAACACAAGAAGACCACCCACTCATGGACCCTTAGGAGAACCGAGTCCAGGACCCCAAATACGCGCGAAGCCCCCGACACACAGTGAGACACGTCATCAGCGAGCCCAAGGCCGCCTACCGCCACCGAGGGCCACAGTTCTCCAGGGCGTGATTTACACTCTTCCAAGGTCCTGGTCGCGAGGCGCGGTTCCTTGGGAATCCGCTCGCCCTTTACTTTTCTTCTTTTCACCAAGAGCTCACGAAGAAAAAAACAAAAAAACAAAACAAAAAGGGGCCGCCTGCTTGGCTGGGACTGAGCCTTACAAATTACCCGGCTTCAGAACCCGGGGCTCGAATATCAAGCGGCAGCAGCACTGAATTACTGCGCTCTCCGAGGCCATAAATGCACGGGTGACGCCACAGAACTAATGGCTTGCAACAGCCAACACCACACACTCCTGTTTGTTTGTCTTGGGTGGCGGCTGTCTCCTTGGGACGCCTATTATTTTTGCGCGCTGGGTCGAGGGGATTCTCTCGTTTCCTCAAGATGCTGGTTTGTTTTACGTGGGGTTTAGTTAAGGGAGATCTTGGAGGGGGGCTTTCCAACCGCGCTGACGGGTACTTGTTGCCTCGTGAATTCGAGTACCCGACGATAAAAAAATAAAAAGGCGCCAACAGAAAAGACGAAATAAGAAAAAAAATGTGGGATATTGGTTCGTGTTTTGTATGCCGCCGGGTGATGCGCATTTTTTATTGTTTGGGGTGGCGTGTGCAGACTATCTTGCGTGTTGTCAGAGAGGACGCGATCCCGACGAGCGCATGCCGGAACCCTGTTTGGAGGCGGTCTTGTTTTGACAGCGACTGCTCCACGGGTCCTGGCTTGCTTTAGCCAGGAGTACGGTGTTTTGTACTGGCTTCTTTGTGAGTTTTTGTTGAGAAACGCGACGGACTGCTCTGGAAATAATTTGCGGCATATCCGTGCCTAAAGTCCGACACGCGTCACGGCGATGATACGAGACAAGTAAATAAAAAAGCGAAAAAAAGGATGATAGAATAGGTCGTCCTGTTCCTGTGTGCGACAATCGATAAGGATAAAAAAGAAAGGACAGCTCTCTCTAAATTTCGCACAGTGGATGTAAAATCACAAACAAAAACAACAACACGAGTCAAAACGGAACTATACTCCAAATTGTATGAGCATTATGAAGTTTATATGCTTCAATAAAACGATTTGGTCCTGAGATAGGCAAACTAATTTGATGAATCGTATCGAAATTAGTCGTAAGTGAAGTGTATGTGCAAGCGTTAATAAGGACTACATTCGCAAATACAATAACAATAACAAAAGAGTGAAAAAAACATCAATATTTGGAAACAAATTTTCGTGCGGAAAATTTTTCATTGGTCTTCAACCAATATTAAAAAAAAACGCTATATATAAGCATGCATTAACACTTGCTGTCTATGTCTTCGCATACTTTTTTTTTAGATCATGCTCACTAAAACATGCCAACGTGCCATTTAGACTCTTTCTGTGCAGTGCTTTATGAGAGCCACTCAATCTCCAGATTAATTGGCTCAGGGACAAAGATACTACTCCGGGGAAAATTCAAACCCATACGAAAAATTGAAGCCTGCACACACAACGTGACATTTCACGTGGTCCCGTCACGCTCGGCGCCACATTGCTGGACTAAGTGTTAGGCTAAAAGGATTCTGTTTCCGCCTAGTCATACATGAAAACGCCTCCGCTGATCGCAGTGATTGGCACTCCAAGTGCTCTGCAGAAGAGTAGACGCACGAACACGTTCTAGTTTTAGCTAATGTTACTGATAGTTTAAAAAACGTACGGTGTGGCGAGTTCCGAGCGTCTTAATCTTCTTTAGCCTCGTAATTCGCTCAACTTCTTTCTTAGATTTCGGCGATGGCTTCTTTCAAGTGCTTTGCGGGTAAACAGACGCTCCAGACTTCTTAAAGTGTAGGTGCCAAATGACAAGTTTCTGCTGATATATCATATCAACATCCCCGTGGTTGTTATAGTTGCCAACTTATGAAGAAGTGAGACCCGTACATTTGACTCTTGTTTTGACAGGGAACTTTTAATAGAAGCGTATATCGTGGCGATGAGAGTGGTTAATGCTTACCCCCCCCCCCCCCCCAAAAAAAAAAAAAAAAGATGGAGGTGTTTTTCACTTTTTTTTATTAGAAAATTTGGAGACACGTGTGCTAGCGTCCCTTCGGTGTGTCTCGTTGACAAAGAAATATATTTTTTTCGATGGGATTATCTGATTCGATTTAAGTATTTTATATACTTAAATAGATAAGTATTTTAATGCTTAATTTTTGTTTTTGGTTTATTTAGGTGTGGTGTTTTCTTTCCGCAGGCGATAGTATATATTGCTTGGTTTGATGTGCAATAAACTTCGTTGGAAGTTGGCGCCAGTCCTATCGTGTGCGCGCCTCTTCGCCCCTCTTCAGTTTGCACTATTTTATTCATGTCAAGAAAATGTTCGAACGTGTGTGGTGTAATGGGAACACAATTATTAAGAAAATTGCGGCAAAGCTTCCTTCATGGTGGAACTTTCCCAAAATCTTATATATTTTCGAAACTTTTGGTATGTGTTGCCGAAGGGTTGCGTAATGAGTGCGTAACAGGGCCATTTCAAAGCATGCAATCTTAATGTGTCCGAAGCGTTAAAAGGATCAAGGCAAAAACGCTTTTTTCTCCCCCCCCCCCCCCCAAATCTGGGTGCACTATAAGAGGCATATCACACAAAGAACGTCATGATATATTTTTTTAATTGAAGGAGACCTTGATCGACTTCCTAGGCTAGTTTCGATTCAACTCACGAAATCATCATTAGACTGGATTGTAGTTGACTTTCCCGTGCCATTCCGCCGAAACGTAGAAATGTTTACTTAATATGAAAGTTGATGGGCGTTGGCCTTAAATAAAGTATTTAGTGGAAGCCATAGCTGTGTGTTTTGAGATTGTGCGCGTGCGGAGAGTGAGCGTTCCCCAGATTCCTTTCGTACCGACAGAACTGTTGTTCATTGCAAATAACAAGTTGCTTTACGCAGAGGCTGCCGTGGTTAGACTTTTCAGAAAATCCTGTTTAAAGCTAGTCATTGAAAATACATCTGCGGCCGAAATCAATCAACTGTGCATATTGGGATCAAGAGAATGACCATAGAAAACGACCATTTTGGTACATAAAAATACAACATTGCATCGTATTACAGGGAAAAGAAAAAGAAAGCCCACATGAATCGAAAGAAGTCAAGACCCGCGTCTACTCCCTCTGCATCTATACATCTATGTCACACGCTCTCTCTCTCTTTCTCTCCTCTCTCTATTTTTATCTTTTTTATTTGGTCAATTTCCTTCCCTAAGTTTGCAATAACCAAATAAAAGGGCGATGCAGTTTCAGAGGCCCTTGAAACTGCGGCGACGCGTGCTTCTTTCGAACAACATATTCTCCGGACCTTCAGTAGCAAGAACCCCACGCATATCCGTTACCGTAGCTAAACAACCGCGGCCCCGTGTAAGATGGGAACGAAGAGGATGAAGGTAGAGGGGTGAGGATGGAGGGTTCGGGGTTAGAAGTGTAATTTGTCACGACCGACGGGCTCGCGTCTCGGCTGTCTCCCGTCGACTGCGCGCGAAACCAGGAGACTTGTCCCAAGCCCAGCGCGGCTGCCAAGTTTCTCGCCTCTCGCGTCCGCACCGTTCCTCTTTGTTTTGTTCGGAAGCGCAGAACTCGGCGTTGTTCTACCGAGCTGCTCAGAGACGACACCAACGGGCTGCTACGGTCGTCTTTTTGCTGCTTCAACTCTGTCAGCTCTTCGTCCGGTATCCTTGGGTGCCACTCGTGTTTTCGAGAGCAGGCACTCAAGGAGTTCATCTGTTCATATGTTGAGGAGGGAGATTTTCGGCCAAGTGAATTACGCTAGCGGATGATATCTGTGACTAAACTAACGATGAATTGTTCGAGTGCCCTAATAATAAATAGCCCCGCCAAATATTGACTCATAAGTTATAACCTTCTTCAGCCTCTTAAATCGTCTAACGAAATATTATTCACTAGACGGGGGCATGTATATTAAGTCACCCACATCTTAAATCACCCAATACTCACGGATAACCGAAAATCCGAATATTCAGAGATCCTAAGAAAGTTTGTAAAAAGATGAATCCACGGTATATAGCTTTAAACAATCTCGTATATGCTCCATGCGTCTTCCGTTTCCTTTTGTCGTTAAATTTAAAAAGCCTCGCTCTATTTAAGTTACTCACACGGTCACAGTGTGATTACAACAGGAAAGCAACTGTCTTCTCGAATGTGAAAAAAAAAATAAAAAAAAATTAGAAGCGTCACGTTTTAGTTTTCATTATGTTTCCGCTAGTTGCCGAGAGTATGCCCCCCTTGGCAGCATATGCCATAGTAGTGAACGTTGAGGTGCGTGGCACTACCCTGTAGGACTAAAACGTGATAAAGCGACGATCTCGTGCTCGTGGTAAGTAGCGCAACGTACACTTCAGACACACACACAAAAAGGTGTGGGCGGGTTGGGGGGGGGGGGGGGGCGGTTTGGGGGCTTGGATGTCTGCTTACCCTGTGGTTCTGGTAGGCGGTGACGGCGGTGAACTTGGTTTCGGGAAAGATGAAGGTACGGAAGTTTTCCGTTTTTGACGCGTCTTCTCCCTTGGCGTTCACGTAAACCACGTGACATCGGGGCTGGTATCGATGCATAGAGTTGAGGATTATCTGGGCGGAAACACGTTTGAAATCATTTCGTCTGTCAAATAACGAATGCGTTTTTTTTTTCGGCCTCAATCGAATTCTTTTTCATTAACTCTTTTTCAACATTAAAGCACGATGGTGTTGTGGCAATATTTAGGAAGCTGTAATATTTTTTGTCACATCCCGTAATATCTAATAAAATAAAGATGGTGTGAAATAATGCGGGGTCATGGTCTGCCTTAGAGTGTGTTTGGTGGCGGTGAGGATAGGTAGAAAAAAAACACAAGAAGAGACGACCGGCGCACTTGTGCTTAGGCATGATTGACTGTTGTCTTCGTTTATTTTTACCTACCCTGAATTGTAAACGCCAAACGAGTTTTTATTCATACACGTTGTCAGGCCCCGCCGCCATTTATTCTATTTCTTCTATACAACTGAGATCTTTCTTACATCGGTTTCTCTTACTGTAAAGCACCGCTGAGAAAGAAATATATTTTGGGTATAACGTTAACAAAAGCGTGAATTACCGATTACTTTCGTTTAAGGTGAACGGTTTGAAAGATGATGAATTAAAACCAGTCCATCATGTTCTATCATCACCAGCTTGTGTGCGCCGTAACATTCTGTTCGTTTGAAAGACTACGGTCAAACTATACAGCTAAGGTCGTCGCTCTCGCCTAAAAGCATACAATTTTTTTTCTAGTCGTGTGAGGGCGCGACCACGCTTCCCTTTCCCTGAAGGCCTGTTCACACATGCAGCGGAGCGCTACAAGCATAGCGCTGACCTCGCGCTAAGCGCGTGCTGACGGAAGCATTCGCCAGCTTTGTATCGCACCATCAAAACTGTTGCTCATGGCAGACAATAAGTAGCTGACGGCACGTGAGAAGCGCAACATCAGCGCTTCGCTGCATGTGAGAACCGGCCTTTACCGTCAAAACCACCATGAAGAAATGTTCCGAAAACCCCGATTGAAAATATGTGCCAATATGCTCATCTTAAATAACTGTAGTCCGCGGATTAAAAATGTTGGTTTACTTGTTTTTAATAAACTTTTCTTTCATAAAAAATAATCGTTTATTGAAAAGACGAAGTAAAAAAAAAAATGTTCCGCGTGAGTCTCTGCAGGCAGGCGGCCTCATGATCTCTCTAGGCGTCGTTTCTCTAGGCGTCGTTTTTTTGCCTCACCTAACAAATATAGCATTTCTCCAACTTAATATTGGAGCAAAGAGGCCAACACGGAGAGGTTGGGACGCCTCGTCAGAAGGAGTTTAAGAGCTAGGAGAAAGGTAGGGTCACAGCACCACCGTCAAGCTACGTAAACAGGAACCCATCCCTATGCGAAGGCCGTAAGAGAATGTGTTTCTTTAATATTTATAGTTCTGCCGAGATGCGAGAGCAGCTACTCACGTGCCCGTTGTCGTCGAGCTGGTTGTTGGTGAGCTTGAGCTTGTCGAACGAGACCACCTGCTTCATCCACTGGGCCCCCTTGGAGGGAGACTCGGGGTGCACGTGGATCCTGGGCGGCATGTTGGGATCCGCCTTGCCCGCCACCATCCAACTCGAGCTGCAGCCAACGTCGGTTCAGGCAGTTGGGCTATCGACTAAGAATAATCGGAACTCCACTACAACCTTCCGATACGTTTGGCGGATTGATGACGCAAGTTAATGATCGTTTTTCGAATTTATATTTTTTTCTCCAGAGTCAATCTTAGTCTAAGCACTGGTGTACAGAAGCACACGTAAGAACAACAATACCACACGAAACTAAACAAGACAGATAGTGCCACCGGGTAATCAAGGTATTTTTAAAAACGTACTAATACCCCCCCCCCCCCCAAAAAAAAAGCAAAAACAAACAAGCAAAACACAAATTTGCTTTTGAAGAAAATTGCGAACCAAGATTCTGTAAGGGAATAATCAAATAGCATTAAAATCGAAAAGTGTAAGAAACACACCCCGGAAAGTAGCATCTAAAATTGACCCACGAAAAAACAAAACCAAGAACAAAACAAAACAATTTACGTGCCTTTTTTGTGCTTCTTATAGTATATTTTGCGTGCAGTCGCCAGTAGCGAAAACTGACCTGTGAAAGGCGTACCGGTAGCGCTTGTTGTCCACAGGGACGAAGTCCATCATGAGCATGAAGTCCGCCTGCGGATCCATGCCGTACAGCTTCACTTGGAACGTGGGGAACATGCGCCTGTGAAAAAAGTATTACGACGTTTTGGGCAATGTAAAGGAAAAAAAAAAGTCAAAACGACGGACAACTTTGATATGCAGCATGAATCTAGGATAGTAATGGTACTAGACAAGAGAAGGTGGCATTAAGTGAACTAGTACGTCGCTTGAGGAAAAAGGCGACATGGCCACTACAAATTTGCTGTGGCTCATTCACAGATTCATTATATGAATTAAGCAATATGATTAACTCCAAATATTTCCACTCTCCACAGAGTTTGCTCCTCAACTGGAGATTGAAACCTATTATTTATACGTCTTGCGAGGTTCTTTCCTTTTCAAGCTTTAATGAATTGGGTAATATGAACACGAATAATGAAAAGAATGTTTTAATATACACACAATTTAAAAAGATACTCTAGCTGTTCTGTCCCACCTTTCTCCGTCAGTTACTGTGAAGAGTTAGGCACTTATCAAGACGAGGCACATGCTTTTGGATGCCCTTTTTTAAAAAAAAATGCTACCGCCTGGGTTCGCTGTCATTTAATCACGCGTCAGCACAGACGTTTTTTTCCTGGCAGCCTTTATTGTGGACATCTCTTAGGCCTCCCCGAAACTTCATGCAATTTCCTCTATACACATTGCACGCCGGTGGTGATTGAATTTGTCTTGCGGTACTGATCACAATGTTCATATGATGAAAACGTATCATAATGAACTTTTAACATCTTCAGCGGCTGGCACTCTTCTTTATGTGTGTGTATGGAAAAGAAAAGGGGGGGGGGGGAGAGGTTTGTAACAAATATATTTTGTATACTGTAAACGACTTAATTTTGGCGAGGACCTAATTTTCGCGAATTTCGCGAAGCGCCAACAATTCCAGAAAAATAGGTCCCGCGAAAAATTCCGGTAAAATGCAAACACATTGAAAATCTATATTGAGATCCCACTGCGTCGCGAAAATTAGAACCCGCGAATTATTCCAAAATTTCAGCTTGTACCTAAATCGCGAAAATAATGAGCCCGCGAAAAATAAAAATAAGAAAAATAACAGAGCCGAAGATACACCAGTGTCGTCTGCTAATTTGGTTGTAGGACCCGTATACAACCCATTCTGGCGTGTGATTGACCGTTTATGAACGTCACCTGATAAAAAGTATAATCTTATCAGTTTTACGGTAACAAGTTGGGAGTAGGTTTGTGATTACTACCCAATTCTTGAGACGATTCGCCTCCCAGAAACTTTTTCATACTTCGCCTTTATATGCCGTCTTTATTTGCAAAGAAAGCCATATTCCGTCGACTCCAGATCTCAGAATGTGCGACTGTTTTATATGACTCCTCGAACTTGCCTAGATCCAATAAAGAAGTAAGCGTTATTTTGTTTCACAGACGCGGGCCCTTCTGAAAGAAAAATAGCGTCCTAAAAGCCCTCCGCGGGGGATGAGCTCCATATGTGACCGCGGTCGGAGCCTGGCGTGGGGGGTGGGGGCGGTTTGGGATGGCCCGTGACGTTGCATACATTCCCCGGATTCCGGTAAAGAGTGCACCCAATAGGGAGTTTTAGAATAGCGCACGCTAAAGCTTTGCGCAGGCAAAGAATAGCGTCGTCACCACCGCGCATGCGCCGAACGCTAACCACGTTTTGCGCTTTGCGTCTGCTATTTTAGCGCACGCTATTTCTCGGAAATTGCGTGCGTACGCAAAGGGACTTTGCGCTCCTCGAAGGAGGATTCGTGGTGAGAAGTTGGCTAAATTCAAAACGAGCACAGTTAAAAAAATGGCGGCCCCCAGGACCATGCATGGCTGCGGCCGCTTTGCGGCGTCGTGAGCGCGAAGTCGGCGGCATCCTCGCGGCTGCGAGACTGCGATTTTCAATACAGGACGACATTGCACTCGGTTTGGAAAACCCAGTAAGGTGGGCAACGATCACCGGCAACTTGATGCTTGCGACGAGTGAACGTTTATCGGCGAAGGTCAGTACACTCTTGCCGAGGCGTCGCATGCGGACACGACCGGTCGACCGCTCGCGTCGCATTCTCACGTTTAAACAAATGTAAAATATTACTCTGAACCAAAATCTTGTTTTTCTCAAGTTACAGCATTTCGTGTGTGAAATAAAAATCGTGAGTGTATCTTGGTGGCGTTGCAAGCGCGAATGCTTGGGCCTTTGCGTCGCGGCACAGAAACGCTATTCTAAAATCCTAGCGCTTGCGTCGCGTGCGCTAACGCAAGCGCTAAATTTAGCGCTTGCGCGCGCTAAAATTGCGTACGTTATTCTAAAACTCTCTAATGCCGAGGTCACTCCACTAATACATCATGCAAAAGAGAATCTACATACACTGTCTGAGACATGTTGCGAACATCGAACATGTCTGCAGAAATGTTCGAAGTTCGAAAGTTCGAAAAATCGAAAGTTCGAAGTTCGGCATATACATCACAGTATAAGCATAGTATGTATGAAGCAAACATGCTACAAACATTCTTCAGGCATGTCTGCGGAGAATTCTGTCATCATGTCTGCAGCAACCACCGCGTGTTTTGTATGACGATTGATCAGTGCGACTGTGGACTAAAAAAATCTATATTCAGCTTTACAAGACGCACAGCGCAAGGAAAGGTTCGCTTTAGAAAATGGTTATCTCGCAAGTCATCGAGCGAAGGAATCGTTTTGCAGAACTGGGTTCAGCCCCTGTACCTTTGGTAGAGATGTGCACCACTCGTGAAATAGAGTAGAAACATGTGCGAAGCACAAGTTCGTCTGTTTTTTTTTTATTCTTTTGTTTCCTTTTGAAAGGGTTGCGTTGACGTCAGAACGCCGAGCTCTGATTGGCTCTGGTTGAAGAATAGTGGGTAGACCTCAAGGCAGATTAATTGTTTTGAGGTCTACACACTATGCTTACAATCGAACCAATCAGAGCTGGGCGTTCTCACGTCACCGCTGCCCCTGCAAAAGAAGCAGACGAACTTTCACTCCGCATATATGCTTCCGCACCAACCTTCGATAAGCAAATGTCTACATAATTAATTTGAATGCCGACGTTTAGAACTCACGGTATAAGGCCCCTCTGCCTCGGGGTACGCCAAAAAACTTACCCTAAGCACCCCCCCCCCCCCCCCCCCCCCCCGGTCAGAAGGAAAAGTGTCCAAGCAACCAATTATGATAATGTTCGAAGTCCAGCTGCAAATTATATACGCTCAAAATTTGTTTGTCTAGTACCAACAATGCGAACCCCTTGAGACATTCGAAAACATGGCAGTATTATTCAATGATTTTGTGGTATAGACCTTTTCATCTCAGTAGTTACCCGACCGGCGGACAGAGGGCGCTGACGCACTCGGCGCCATTGGGTGGCTTCAATTTGGTTGGTTTCGGTTTCAGCGCGCTCTCGGCTGTGTTGGTGTGTTATGTCATTCTCGCCTAATTTCGTCATACAAATGTGCCCGTTATAGCGCACAACTAATAAAACTGTGATACTGAGCCAATTCGAGAACCACGGAGTGGTTTCGAGTCATATTCGCGGACTTTTTTACGAACGCTTTACGATGCATCTGGTCATGTTCGCCGCTAATTTCGGTCAGGTTCGGCGGCGTAACGACTACGATGCACAAGAAGGGTTCCATCGTCTACGGCCTGACCCACTGACCCTAGTTTCCAAAAAAATAATCTAATGTAAAAACCAATGAGTAGATATATAGTAAAAATGCAGGTCCACAACCTGACTAAAAACCTCCTAAATCGCGAAAAACACACGAAGTCGCAAGTTCACTGACTGATTTTCGCGGACACCAACTTTCTGTGAAATTTAGAAATTCGAAATGTCTCCTATAATGCGCAGATATTCTAAGAAATAAGTGATATTGTCTGGAGATGTATTCTTAAAAAAAAAAATTAAGTACTCGAGATATATTTGGATGGTCCGCGTCCTATGTCGGGTGGGAAATTCATTTAGCTATTGACCTTGCTAAAGTACTTATTAAAAGCATTTAACAATGTTAGTGTTAAAAAAATGAACTATTTGTTTTGCTGACATTTGATTACGACGTGCTTGGCACATGAGATAAGTGAGGCCCATCAACTGAAGTCTGAAATTTTGTCTTTGTACAAACTTTGCCAAATAAAATTAAGGCTACGAGAGAAGTGATCTCTCATACGTTTGGTTAAAGTCGTATGCTAGGCACGACTTCATGAACCTTCATGACAGATCTCCATGCAAACTGATGCGATTTAAAATCAACAACCCTGAACTTGGGTCATTTCCATATAGATGGCTTCTTTTCGGCATCACATAATGCGAGCCCTAGGCACTCTCAAGCTGCCTGTGACAGATTATTTCATAGGGGTCTTTGTGTTTAAAATAAATAAAATTTATTAATTAGATTTTGTATAAAAAATGTGAACACCCTTTAATTACTGCAGATATGTGACCGAGCATAGTGTACAGTTTCTCTAAATTCATAAATAAACAAATCAAGCAAACGTTTCTATTGCAAAAACGATTTAAGACCGTCTAACAGATTTATTGGTAATGTCGCGCACAAACAAATCGCCCGATGTGGACTTTACCATCATCCCGAGCATCAGATAAAATGTGAGTTAAACGTTCGTCACCTGTATATCTTATATGTCCTATATAATCAAAAACAACTATTTAAATTTGTTAGGAAGGCAAGGCCGGAGGCTTTCAGGAAACACACATAGCTTCATATGTTGCGTAGTATTTTGGTCAAATGCGCGATTATACATATACATTGCACTATACTTATTTCGAATATTCCGCCACTATCCCCGTGTAAATTTAAGTTGTCATAAATAATGGGCTCAATATGCGCCAGGTCTGACGCTGATTCCTGTATCTCCTCCCTCCTCACGCGTATCCGGTATCGCCGACGGTGAACATAGTCAAAATCGGTTACAAAATTAACTGCACATGTCGTCGCGCACATAATGATGACATGCCATTAAGTTGTAAATGTAAACATCGGGCGGCAATTTACAATAAGGCGAGAGACGCGGTGAAACGCGACGAAAAACGCGAATGCCGCGCCTTCGCCAAGGCGCGGAGGGGAGGGTGGAGCGACGAGTTGAAGCCACCTTATGGCGGCCGCGTCACGTGGTTCCAAGATGGCAGCGCCCATGCGACGGAGGCCGAAAAGGGGAGTAATGGAGTAAATGGATTTCGGCGGGAACTGTTCAAGTCATATTTCCTCTAATACCTGTCATTCACTGCGCTTTGCTTTGATTTTTTTTTTGTTATTTATACGTGTACGGTCGTGAGTGCAGTCTGTTTCGATCATATGGATTTCGAGCGTCATTTGAAGCTGTGCTTTGTATACACCAGCGGTCATAAAAATAAAATACACGACATTGTTCGTCTCGTCATGAGCATATTTGTTTCTTAATTTTCTTTGGAGAATTTACTAAGCTCCAGAGAAGTACAGCATCAGGAAAAAAGTACCTGCAGAGCCACAGATGTGACGTGACGTATGAAAAAAATTAAAGACGCTTAGAAGTCCCTGTAATGCCGAATTAGAGAACGCAGCTCTTGATGAGGAAGAGGGCAGGGTACGAAGGGGAATGTATGCTCCTCCTCCTCTTCCTCCCCTCCCCTCCTCCTCTCCTGCTCCCCTCCCATTTAGCGGGAAGTTTTAGCTACGTTTCCCGCTACGTTCAGCGGAAAAAAATTTTCCGGTAAATTTAGCGGGAAATTTTTCCGCTAAATTTAGCGGAAAAAAATTTCTCCTCCTCCTCCTCCCTCATGACGTCACTCGTGACGTCTCACATGACGTCAAATGTAACGTCAATTTCGGAAACATATCATAATGCAACGCGCGATCGCCGCCGTCGGCGACGCTGCTCAAGTTGGAAACGGGCGCTTAAGAGCTGCACTCTAAAAAGAAATACTATACGCTGCGACGTTTTTCTGGGTGGCCAACCAGGGAGATTAAAGTAGGATAATTCTGTACAAACGCTGGATGCTTGTCTTTCTTGTTTAAGTGGTACTCGCGAGTCGTAATATATAAACTAGTGTTGGAGTTTTAGAACAGCGTGACAGTAAGAAAAAGAAAAAAAAAACGGCAGTTTGATACTTAGAGTTTTGACCCATGTTACGATTAAAAAAACAGGACGCGGGATGGCCAAAAAAACATGCTTTTCGTGTAAGGCTCGTCAAATTATGAAGCGCTGGAGAAATGCAGCCTTCTGCGTTAAGTCCTTATTTCGAATTCTTTTTGTTCGCCTTCCGCCCATTGAAAAGCATGCGGGAAGGGCCTTAGAACGCACCTGGTATCGCTGCGCCGCAGCGTTCTTCCGCAACATAAAGTTCGTCTGCGTTCCTCGCCGTCACCATGGCAACGAACGCCGAATGAATGGAAGCACGCACGGTACCGCCACGTGAAGCCAGCAACAGCTGACGCCATTTTACGAACGCCGTCTGCTAGCCAAAGCCGAACGCGGTTTGTCAGATCAACCTCCTCCGCCGGTGCTCGATCGACGTCAGCGATCGAGCACGGCGGAGGCGGTTTTTGATCTCAACGTTACTAGATCAACTCAGTTGTGGAACTCCGCTCCCGAGGGGGTCCCCTTTGCGTGGCGCCTGACAGAGGGAGCGCGCTCCGCAATTTAATACTCGCCGAGCATAGTGTACAGTTTCTCTAAATTCATAAATAAACAAATCAAGCAAACGTTTCTATTGCAAAAACGATTTAAGACCGTCTAACAGATTTATGGGTAATGTCGCGCACAAACAAATCGCCCGATGTGGACTTTACCATCATCCCGAGCATCAGATAAAATGTGAGTTAAACGTTCGTCACCTGTATATCTTATATGTCCTATATAATCAAAAACAACTATTTAAATTTGTTAGGAAGGCAAGGCCGGAGGCTTTCAGGAAACACACATAGCTTCATATGTTGCGTAGTATTTTGGTCAAATGCGCGATTATACATATACATTGCACTATACTTATTTCGAATATTCCGCCACTATCCCCGTGTAAATTTAAGTTGTCATAAATAATGGGCTCAATATGCGCCAGGTCTGACGCTGATTCCTGTATCTCCTCCCTCCTCACGCGTATCCGGTATCGCCGACGGTGAACATAGTCAAAATCGGTTACAAAATTAACTGCACATGTCGTCGCGCACATAATGATGACATGCCATTAAGTTGTAAATGTAAACATCGGGCGGCAATTTACAATAAGGCGAGAGACGCGGTGAAACGCGACGAAAAACGCGAATGCCGCGCCTTCGCCAAGGCGCGGAGGGGAGGGTGGAGCGACGAGTTGAAGCCACCTTATGGCGGCCGCGTCACGTGGTTCCAAGATGGCAGCGCCCATGCGACGGAGGCCGAAAAGGGGAGTAAATGGAGTAAATGGATTTCGGCGGGAACTGTTCAAGTCATATTTCCTCGGATACCTGTCATTCACTGCGCTTTGTTTTGATTTTTTTTTTGTTATTTATAGGTGTACGGTCGTGAGTGCAGTCTGTTTCGATCATATGGAATTCGAGCGTCATTTGAAGCTGCACTCTGTACATTCCCGCGGTCATAAAAATAAAATAACGACATTGTTCGTCTCGTCATGAGCATATTTGATTGTTAATTTTCTTGGGAGAATTTAATAAGCTCCAGAGAAGTACAGCATCACGAAAAAAAGTACCTGCAGAGCCACAGATGTGACGTGACGTATGAAAAAAATTAAAGACGTGTACAAGTCCCTGTAATGCCGAATTAGAGAGCGCAACTCTTGATGAGGAAGAGGGCAGGGTACGGAGGGGAAGGTATGCCCCTCCTCCTCTTTCTCCCCTTCCCTCCTCCTCTCCTGCTCCCCTCCCATTTAGCGGGAAGTTTTAGCTACATTTCCCGCTGCGTTCAACGGAAAAAAATTTCCCGGTAAATGTACTGGCGAATTTTTCCGCTAAATTTAGCGGAAAAAATTTCTCCTCCTCCCTCGTGACGTCACTCGTGACGTCACACATGACTTCAAATGCGACGTCAATATGGGAAACATACCATAATGCAACGCGCGATTACGCCGACGGCGACACCGACGCCGACGGCGACGCCGCTCAAGCCGGAAACGGGCGCCTAAGAGCTGCGCTCTAAAGGGAAATACTATACACTGCGACTTGTTTCTGGGTGACCAACCAGGGAGATTAAAGTAGGATAATTCTGTACAAACGCTGGATGCTTGTCTTTCTTGTTTAAGTGGTACTGGTGAGTCGTAAGTCGTAATATATAAACTAGTGTTGGCGTTTTAGAACAGCGTGACAGTAAGAAAAAAAAAAATCTATATTTTACTTTCACTTCGTACATCTTAGAACCACTAAATGAGCTGCGCTTAGAGTATCGGCACTACGTTCTCCGACATTGTTGTGGAAGCCGCCATTTTGGTGCTTGTGCAGAGCAGGCGCAACTGCCGATCGTCATGATTCAAAAGTGCGACTTCCTCGGCATTAGATTGGGTGTTAGGAAGCTCATGTAATATTGCTTTGCTTTGTCGCGAACTTTTCAAACATTTGCGGAGGACGAAAAAGCGTTTCCTGCGATTTCAGATAAAGCGTCAAATAACTGGCAACTATGATTTTAAGGCACAATATGGCCGAGTGTCGTTACTATGACGGGTAGCTTATTTAGGAGCACTAGTAGATCCTACTTTCCCAGACTAAAAGTTCAAAGGGTTAACCGTTTAGCAAGATCGACCGCAATTTAAATATTAATCAATTAATCGGATGGTTAATCGATCATTGCCCAGCGTAATTCTAGAACACCTTACCTTCATATGCTTAATTTCTTTTTTTTTTCTCTCTCTCTTTTTAGGTACGAGCAGGGACTCAATCACTGGCGTATGGACCAACATCATCTTGCACTATACAGCGCAGCGTCTGGAAATATTGAATGTTTTAGCGTCGCGCACGATTTGATAATCTTTCTGCTGTGCTGTGAAACGGAGAGCAAAACCAAAGTGATTCATTCGTCACGCTCAACTATGCGTCTCATACTTGGTTTCTCTAGTTTCTCCGCACGCTACAAGACTATAGGCGTGTCAGGAACGCTCTGAGCTTCTTAGCGCATTGACCAAAACGTCTTCATCCATCGAATCGTCCTCGTAAAGTCAAAGCAATGTAAAAAAAAAAAATCAGACTGTCTTATTGCGAAGCGCGTCAGCCGCAAATGAATAGAGAGACAGAAACAGAGCGAGAAGAGGCAGCACGTCTCCGCGGGTGAATGATTGCTGCGTAGGGAATCTTCCCGCGATGGCAACCACATGGATTCGGGGGGCACGCACCCGGCACTCGGCGCAGAAGCCACAGAAGCCGTTCCAGAGAAGGGCCCCCCAAGGACACTCTGGGGTTGCGGGCTTCTGGAAGAACGTAATCGCGCACGCACGAACGCACGCACGCACTGAGCGGAACATGAAGCAAGCGCCCGTCGCTTCCGGCTGGCGGCAACGTCATCACGGGGAAGGCTGAAGCTTGTTTAACTTCTAATGAGGATGGCGTTACGTCGTTCCTGCGTGCCTTGCTAGAGAGATTTTCATTGATGTATCGCCCTTGTTCGTGTTCTTCGTGAACACCGCGTTTGGAGCTGTCGTCTATGGTTTCTGTCCGTGTTCGGTTCCTTTTTTCCGAGTAGTCTTCAAAAATTTGCGCAGTGTCACGTGCAAGTAAAGCGAGCTTCCCCTGACGTTTGAGTTTTGAAACTTTTTGTAGTGCAATCTGAGCGGCGAGCTTTTCAGAGAAAGGGTGTAGACGCAGGGGCACAACTGCGTTTGTCATTTTTAGATAGGAGGAAACAAAATGGTTGGTCTCAATATTCGTCTGTAGGAGACTGGAGCCTAAATAAACTTTGTTACGTTTTCGTTATTACCTTCGGAACAGTGTTTGGGGTGGAACATGTGGGGTACACAAAGTGGAGAACCAAAATACACCTTGACCATTCTGGAGCACAATCTCGGTTGTACTTGCATAAATAGAGTAACAAGAAGAATCTGTAGTTTTGCCGTGGCGCTGGAAGTAGCTATTTTGCCTTGCATATTCTTCCCTCAACTGAGCTTAAACATTTGGTCGTTGGACGTAAAAAGTCCCAAATTATCTCAAATATGTGGTTCACCGCACTTGGGTAAATTTCAAAGCGGAAGGAACTCCGCGGGTGTAAAAATGAAATGGGACGATTTATTTATATTTATTTATTTACGAAGTACCTACATCGCCCTGTGGTCATCATTGTTGGTTTTGTCCTTTTAATGCACAATGATAAGTGAGAAAATATTAAGTCAGTATTGCCAATTCATACAATCTCTTCCGGAAGGTCGTTCAACTCAATCGCGGTTTTAACAAAGAATGAATTGGAAAAATTGACAGTTCCGTAACTCGGTACTGCAACCTCTTTAAAATGATCGCAACGGACGGAGACGTAGGGTGGCTCCAAAATATAGGCGGCTGTATCAATCCCTGTTTTGTTATGAAATACACGACAAAAGAACTTCAATCTTAGTTGTTTTTTCTTCTGCATTCGAACGTTTCCCATCCCAGCACAGCCTTCATTTCTGTAACACTATCATTAGGATCATAGTTGTTAAGCATAAATCGCGCTGCCTGATTTGAAAATTTCTCGAGTTTGTTTATAAGAAAGTCGTGATATGGGTTCCACACGACGCACGCGTAATCTAGGATCGTTCTTACTAAATAAAAGTAGAGTGTTTCTTTAACGTTGCGTGACGCGGATCTAAAATTGCAACGGATAAAATAAAACATTCTATAACTTTTCCAATTGTTCGTGCTATATGACAGTTCCATTTTAAAAAAAAGTTTGTAAATACCTCTCCTAAGTAAAGATACTTAGATACAGTGCTTAGGACAGTACCGTTGATTAGATAGCTTTGGAAGACGTGTGGCTGGCTTTTCGAGAGACGTATATGATTACATTTATTCAGATTTAAGCTCATTTTTCACTGACTACACCAAATAGATAAAATACGAGGGGCGTTTATAAAGTTCGTATTATCGGCACAAATAAATGAAAAAAAATAAAACAAAACAGGCATCAACATGAGCGCGCGTCCCTCTAGTTTCCGCACAGTATAAACATCGCATGCTATAGTAGCTCGGAACGCCACTAGGGAGTCGAAACAAAAATGGCACCGCCCATCGGTACCAAGCACATGCAGTGATCCGTTTTCTCCATTTGAAGGGAAGCAATGCCAAGGATTTTCATTCCAATCTGGGAGCGTTGTTCGGGGACAACGCCCCAGTTTATGACACTTTGGTAAAATGGCGGAGACGCTTCCAGTGTGGTCAAATAAGAGGAAAGCATTTCAAGGACGGCGACAAAGTGATTGCTGAAGTGGAACGATTCCTGAACCCTCAAAACGAGGAGTTCTATAACAATGGCCTCCGGCATGTGGTGCATCGCAAGAAAAAATGGGTAACTTTTGGTAGCGAATATGTAGAGAAAGTCTCAACTCCTACTCGAGTTTGATTGCTGAATCTCTATTCCTTCGTGACAATAATACGAACTTTATGAACGCCCCTCGTACTTATGTCGGTTTGCAATATGGCAAGGTCGTCTGACGAGTTTATCTTCCTGTATAATACGCAGTTCGAGGGAGCAATGTGACGATTTGTGAGTGGCCATGTAAACAAATCTCCAAAAACAGCTAAACAATTTTTGAATGTTACATCTTCTAAAGTGTAATGTAAAAAGCCTAATAGCGAATGGGTATACAGCTTGACTTTCTCTGGGGAAACGATGGTGAGTTGATCGAGCTATGCTTCCTTTTAGCTTGATTCCACGTTAGACGCAGCCGATGCTACAAGCGCGAGCTATGGGCTTTCAGCGTCCCTGCTAAGCACGCGCGCTCGTGCAGTGCATGCACTGTTCAGGGCCACACTCTCGCGCTCGTGGCATCGGCTGCGTCTGGACTTAGGCTCAAACGAAGTATAGGACAGTGTTGTTGAAACCATGGACGTGTGTTTGTCCCAGATCACACCGTGTCCCAGATCGAGTGATGTAGAACAAGCCAAACTGCCGAATCTTCTTTCGACGATCCCTATTGAATCATTGTGGTGTTGCAAAAAAGTGGTATTCTTTAAAGACTGGCTACTTCAAAACAAAACTAGGAATATGAGGTGAACTATGACAATTCTGATAGAAGAATTGCAAGAAGCCAAAGTATGCAAGCGAGGTGGTTAGGAAACCTGTTGATGCTGTTCCACATGTTTCACAAATAGCTACAACCAATACGTATGGCAAAACGCATCTAGGGGGTAAAACATTGCATTTCTGATTATTTTTTCACGCCGCCATATCTTTACAAAAGAGTGCACCGTCACACTAGTCGGCGCTGAAACAATTTCTTGCAAGAAGCAGAAGACGTGCCTTCTATCTAAGGCTTTTTTTTATAGTAACACCTGGTCAGCCTCAAACGTGCGTATACGCGTGTTTGAGTCTTTTTGAGTTAGGCGACATTATCGCACAACGAACATCGGCGCGACTAGCATTCGATACCTTTAAACAAGCCGACGACCAGGGGAGATATGAGCTTGCACGACAATCAGACCTCCCGCGCAGCCTTATTTAGTTATCGGCCCGTTCTCCGTTCAAGGGTTGCTTCGGTGGCCCAGAGACGGTTCGATGCGGGTGGTATGCGCTGGAACGCGCCAAGGGCCTTCGTGGGAAAATGTGGAGACCGTGGGAACTTTGACGATGCTGTCCATACCCTGCCTAATATTGGAGACACTTACGCATGGCTTAAGACAATGATAATGCGCAAAATAGAGCAGAGCGGTATTTCATGCGCACACGTTCAGTAACATTGAGTTCATTGTGCCTGTTAGGGCCGTAAAAAGAGTAAAAATACAACTTTTAGCCTTCTTCAACAATTGAATTAGTAGTGGACACTCTCCAATGAGTGCTGAGGAGGACATGTCAAAAATGACATTGAAACAAACGCAAAGTAGGTAACGAGGAGCGGAAGTTCGTCTATTTCTTTTGCAGGGGTTGTGGTGACATCGGAGCGCCGAGCTCTGATTGGCTCTGAATGAAAGAGGGCGGGTAGACCTCAAAGCAAGCTGCCTTTTGGTCTACCCACTATTGTTCAATCAGAGCCAATAAAATGTCGGCATTTTGAAGTCTCCACATGCTTTGTAAAATAAGCAGAAGAACTTGCGCTCTGCGTAGGATTGAGACTGTGACAGTGTCGGTAACTGCGACGTTTGAAGAGGAGGGGGCCGAGGGGGGGGGGGGGGGAGGGTAATTGAAAACTGGCGTGACGAGGGAGAAAAGCTATGCGAACGAAGGAAGTGCGTGTTATACATAACTTTTCTGACGCGCAGGGGTGTATGTTTTTTATTCTACCATATTTTTCTACTCTGCGGATCAGCCCCAATTCAAAAAGCCATTCAGCTTCACAAGTACAGCAAAAAGTCTGGCACCTCTCACGTCTTTAACTGAAGACTTTTTCACAAGAGTCATTTAGTTTTGACATCCCTATGGTAGAGATATTTTTTTTTTAGATAATAAGATGGAAACAAATATGCGAAGTTTCAATTTCGCGAGTTTTTCAATCCGTTTTCTAAAAAAAATACACCCGTAAAATATTACTTTCTCAAGCCTCCTCGCGTTAACAAACACCTTCAGAAAGCATTTTAGATTAAATGTGACTTGAGCAGGAGGGCTAAACGAACCGAAATTGAGGTATCTACGAAGGAAACCACTTGGTAATATAATAATAAACGTTTTAACTTTATCATTATTTGAGCACTTAGTACGATGAAAAATGTAAATTATTCTACAGATATTTTTATAAATATTAGCGGAGGATCAATATGGGAGCAAGTATCCTGAAAGAGGGTACCACTTTGGTAATTGTAGTCGCTCGTTTAAAAATTGATAGTGAAACTTTAAAAACTGAAAAAAGTTCCAGGAATTTTCCTGCTTTTCGAGGCGAGTATATGCCACTATATATCAATCAATAAATATAATATCAAATGAAATAAAAAAAAAAGAAAAAGCCCCATCATCAAGTGAGGAACCGTACTCTGCTCCTAGTAAAATAACAGCAAATGGAGAGAACATGTCGTTACTATTTAATATATCCCGAGCCAATAGGGTAAGATAACCATGCTTGCTTCCATACATACTGCATACTGACTCTATCCAATTACCCTCAGCATTACGTGCTCGTTCCAATCAACCGCTGTTTCAAAAACTTGGGCGGCCCATTTTACGCACACAAAGAAAACACTTGCCACCTCCGCGCCTCCCTAAGGTTTCGCTATTCTCTCGCCACAGACAGGGCAACCATGGTCCAAGTAAGCAGAGCTAAACAAAGGCAGCCTTCGGGGGACTCGCGGGGCCCTCCGGACGCTGTGCGTAAACTGTGTACACAAAGCCCGCCACAGCCTCACCCGAAGCCTCGTCCGGGTGCGCCGGGCTCGCGTCCACGATCGCGTGGTTTGGATTCCGACGGGGGAAAAAACCTTACCAGTGAGGGCTTTAATTTATGGCGGGGTCCTGGTCTCTCTCAAGGGGCAGGCCGCCTTCTCCCTGCCTGTCCCGTAACTCCCTCGACCTACCCAAACTTGCGGTCCCCCCTCACTTCCTACCGCACGTCGCGCGAACGACCCGGAGTTTCTTCGTGAGCGGCGCGCGCGCTGTGTTCTTCTAAACAAGTCGGGAGGGTCGGCAAGGAGGGGGGAGGGGGGGGGGGGGGGAGGATGATGACGCTTGCGACGTCTTCGACCCCCCATCTCGGCCCCCATCGTCATGGTCTTGTCTCGGCTTGACTTAAGTTACAGCACGCTGGGATTCGGGGCTCACCAGATGCGCGGTTCGTTTGCAGAAGAGATCCATCGCGTCAAGAAATCCAACGAGTCAAGAGATCCAAAAGTCACGTTACAGCCAAGTCAAGGCCGGTTCTTAAACGTATTCGTTCTATTCTCAGTGTCTGGATATCTGAAGTTGTTCACAATAGCAAACGTCATGTTTTTGCTATTGGCTTCCTTTGGAAACGTTGAAATGAAACCAAGCCCCGTAACGAATTCAGAAAAAAATTGACCAGCCTCAACAATCGGTGGACAGCCTGACCGCAAACTCGAACCAAAGTCAAGATGCAAATAATAAGAAATCTTAACAAATAAACAACGGCATCACTGCCCTCTGTGTACGCGTCTTGAACCTGATTTCTTGCATCTATACAAGAAATCGCGAGTGCAAAAGAAAACGTGAAAAATGTAAAGGAAACTGTAGCTTCTGTTCATCAAGAAACAGTAGCCTTGCGTGAGCATGTCGCGTCAATTGAAGAAACTATGTATCACATTCAAACCCGAATGAGACGAAATAACCTAATCTTTAAAGCCGCCCTGTAAACAGAAAATGAAACCTGAGATGTTACGGAAAGAATTGTCACTCGCTTCGTGAAGGATAACCTCGCAATAGATCTGGGCAAGTTTGACAGAGCACATCGTATTGTTCGAAAACAAACTGGAATAAATTGTCCAATCATCGTAAAGTTTATTAGTTTTGAAAGCAACGATGAGGTTTGCCATAACGCCTTCCAATTTGATATTACCCAATGTTAAAATATCCAAAGATTGTTCGCGGAAAGTACAGTTTGCAAAAAAAAAAAAAAAGTGGGAATTCGCTTTTTAATTTAGGGAAGACAGTACTCGCTACAAAATAAAATATCACAATTTGCACATCAATAAAACAACCAATGCTTAGGACCACGGAAGTGCGTTTATGCCCTCAGGATGCTGCTATACACCAAGATTGATACTATAAAAACAAGTTCTCTCGGCCCTCTAAAGAAGCGAAAATCTCATTTCTCATCGCGAACTTCCGCAGCCTTTTATCTAAACAAGAATAGTTTTACCCTCCAGCGAACCTGATATAATCCTTGGCACCAAAACCTGTCTAACGCTTGACGTAAAAAACTCTGAAGTCTCACTTAGTAAACAATGCAATTCTCGACTTTCAGCGATGGTGGTACCGTGGTGTGAGAGTCGTGTACCCTAGCTCCTGGATGATCGGCTTCCGAATGAAGGTGCTTGCTTACCCCTTCGAGACGTGGAACTATCAGGTACGACTCTTGCATCGCTCGTATTTCCCGAAATTCGAATTATTTCTGCGTCGTATACCCAACCTTGTACTGATGTCCTACGACGGTCATCCATATGGCAGCCATTATGATAGAAACTATCGCGCCCCTATATGCCGTGAAAGTTGCAATATCTACCGAGATGTTCGATAAACTGGACGAGGTGGTGGCGTGCTGATTGCCACAAAATAGAGCATATTCTGCACAGAAATTAAAATAAATTCTAACCTTGAACTAATACAGATCCCGGTGAAATTATATGTTTGTTCTATAATTATGGGAGCGTGTTATCGCCCTTCAGACATTGATCAAACTGAATGTCTCGATTTTCTGCATAATTTCATCAGAGACTTAACTCAATTCCCTAATCAGTATATTGTTCTAGGTGGCGATTTCAATTACCCTGGTGTGTATTGGCCAGTGCTAAAAGCTGCTTTAAATTGTGTAAATCCTTGCCAGTGCCTTAAATTTTTGTCATTCTTAGAAGTGTACGGACTTCACCAGATGATTATTGCTGCAACCCGTGACTGAGCCATCTTAGATATGTTTCTTATCTCTAGTTCTGAATTAGTAACAACAGTCACCATCATGGAAAGCATTAGTGATCATGCTGTCATGCGGACTGAAGCGTCATTTCAGACTGAAGCGTCACAACAGTTTAAAATATTATAAAGTTACGTTCACTTATTCAAGTACCGATACCGAAATTTTATTATGATCTATATCTAGATTTAGGAGAGCTTGCAGAAACCTTCACGGGCCGTTCGGTTAATGAAAACTCCTACCATCAAAAATACATTTAGTGAATTTCTTGCCACTTTTGTCCTGCGATTCATAATATGCCAACCGATGATTTATCTCCGTGGTTTACAAACACATTAAGACGCGAACTGAAAAAAAAAAAAAATGTTACTCGCAAAGGCAAAAGAAAAAAAAAAAGCGGGCAACTTGACTGGTTGGCTTTCTTACAAATCGTTTTCGAAACAATCCAAGAAAGACGTAAAAAGTGATAAAAACATTTTTTCTTAGACGCATGCTTTTTCAAATCCTCAAAAATTTTGGAAACCCGTAAACCACAAAACAAACATACACCACTTTACATATCGAAATTAACAAAACATATAATATAAGTAATATCGAAACACTTCCTTCTCCAGCGTAACCACCAAGAAGACACACCCATTACCTCAGTACAATGTTTCGCATTATTATCTACTTGTGCTGCCCATCTTGTTTAATTCAAATGACATACTTAAACCAACAAAAAACCTCTCTGGAAGCATTGCACCTGGTGACGATACAATTTCTGATAAATTCCTTAAAATCTTAAAACATTATGAATATAATATTCTTAGTAAATAATTTCAAGTCTATTAAAGGGGCCCTGCAAGGACTTTTTTACTGGTTTTTAATTTTCACCAAACCTGAGCGCACTGAACGTAGTAACTTAGTAAAACTTATCTTTTCTCGAAATTCGCTTTACTTTAAAAGTTATAGGCAAATTAAAATTACAAAAACAAGCAAAAAATAACCTCCCTCATGACGTCCTTGGTTGCTTGAGTGGCCGTGAACTAGAGGAGGGGTGGTGGGCTCATCGCGAGCGCTCACGGCTGCCGCACTCCGTGTTGACGGCGCGAGAGGGCGCCACTAAAGCATGTTTTGGATAGGCTGTATGCAGCGGGCAGCCGGGGCGGCTCTCATTGCATTTGCTGCGCCATTAAACACTAATTCGGCATGACTCTTCATTGGCCACAAACGACAGCAAACACAGGGTAAAGATCAGTTCAGAATGGGAGCCACTTCGCGCTGCCATACCGCGAAACGGCCAAACCCCAAGACAAAGCTTCTCGCCGAAGGCCTTCGGAACGCTGGAAGCTGGTCGGATTATCCTGTCCATACGACCGCAGCGCCGCCGCCTACATCCGGGACCTTTCAGTGTCGGCGCGTGATCACACTACTCCTTTCTAGTGTGCGTCGCCTTTTCCACCGCTCGGTGGCGGGTATGTCGACGGGTCATTTCTCGTTTCCGTACTTTATAAACTGCATTCGTTTCTTTTCTGATCTAAAATACTGAACAAAAACTACTTTTATAAATAATTGAAACGGTTCGCGCAACTTATATTTTGTAGTTCGACTAAAAAGAAGCTTTTAGAGGCTCTGACCAGTAGTAAGCCCAGGACCAAAGACGTCACATTTTGCGCGCTTTCGGTACCGCGGGTCGTCCTCGTCGGTGGAGGAGGTTTCCGCGTCGTCCGGTTAAAATATGACGCACTGATATTTAGTTACTCTCTCCGTGCCCGCTGGCTTGCCCGAACTTCAAGAGACGTGGAAACCGCAAAAAAGGTTGACGCTTAAATATGATTGCAGGGCCCCTTTAAGTCCGGCTCGGTCCCAGTTGATTTGCTACGTGCCCAAGTAGTACCAGCTTTAAAAAAAAAAAAAAAAAAAAATGGGAGACCATTCTGATCCTACAAATTATCGCCCCATCTCGCTCATTAGTGTGCCATGGAAACTCATCATGTTTTGTATACCCTGTCATATGCCATCTAGACGCTTACCAAACATGAATTTAGGAAAGGTCACTTGAGTACTATTCAACAGTTCGAATTCGTGACAGACCAACACTTTAAAACTACCTGACATGTCAGACTGATACCAACTTTATTGATTTTGCTAAAACGTTCGATACTTTTCCTCATCATCGCCTTCTTCTCAAACTCTCAAAACTACAGATCAACCCATCAGTCTTAAATTTTATATTCTTTTTTCTTAGAAACAAAAGGCGAGCAGTAAAAATAAATCTGTCAACATCGCGTTCTATTACTGTTGCATCCGGTGTCCCCCAGGATAGTGTCCTCGAGCCTTTATTATTTCTAATCTATTTAAATGATCTCTATTTTGCTATAAAATCCACAATTAGACTTTTCGCGAACGATTGCGTTATTTAGCTTAAAATCACTTTTCACAATATCACAATATTCTTCAAGACGATCTCAATGCTATATCTTCATGGTACTCCTTGTGGCAGATGAACAATAACAGGCGCAAATGAAAACAAATGTCAGGTACTAAATCCTCCACCAGAACACTTACAGAGTGCTCATTATTATCCCAAGAATTGGAACAAGTTTCATCATACAAA
Source organism: Ixodes persulcatus (assembly GCA_013358835.2). Taxonomy (NCBI): domain Eukaryota; kingdom Metazoa; phylum Arthropoda; class Arachnida; order Ixodida; family Ixodidae; genus Ixodes; species Ixodes persulcatus. The sequence continues at coordinate 1,466,017 of JABSTQ010011216.1, forward strand.
TATTTGGGCATACATTTCACAGACATTATCATGGAACGAAGACATCGAACAGACAACAAAGCACTGAAAATACTTAGCTTCTTAAGACGAACCAGATATCTTGCTTCCCTTGAAACAAAACTGCTCGCATGCAAAACATGAATTCTTCCTAAATTAAATACACAAGCACCATTTGGAACCCTCATCAAAATTGCTTAATCTCAAGAGAATGTGCTCAGAAAAACAAAATGCTCGCTTAAAATAACTATACGCCTAAAATTAATTCCTCCACGTTAAAAAAAAATCTTTATAAAAACTAACAAAAATAACCAGAATTTTTTTTCTCACGATGTTTATTAAACCGATTGTCATTCTAAGTTCAGTTAATGCCGGCCCATCCAGTTTCACATCACCTAAGTTAGATATCACTCACGCAAAAAAGAGCCATTTCAATGCCGCACCAACGCTTTCCTTCTTTCGTCTTTAGCACTTTGTATCAATGACTTGAACGATTTACCTGACCATATCGTAACCAATCATAATAAAATTTCATTTAAAGACCAATGTAAATAACTGCATAACTGTTGACCCCGAGTTGTATTTCACTGCATCATTCACTCTAAAAAAAGCCCGTGCATCTAAATTCCCGCACAACACTCGGAGAGCCAATCACCGCAACTTACGGTGGTAGCTCAGTAAATGACGATGCCGAAACATATGTTTAGACAAAAAAACGCAGTCTGAGTTGTGACATTAAGCAACGCAAAACGTCACGCTTGCATTGCTTAATGTCCCAACTCAGACTGCGTTTATTGGTCTAAACATATGTTTCGGCATCGTCATGCGCTGAGCTGCCTTCGTAAGTTGCGGTTATTGGCTCTCCGAGTGTTGTGCGGGAAAGTAGACGCACGAGATTTTTTTAAAGTGTTGTAGAGCAAAATTATGAAATAGTTTTTTTTTGTTCGTTGTGCCATCACCTTTGTTACTTTTGTCATTATCGCTTAACTGATCATATATTAACCGACTGCAATCCGGTTTTACCTCTTTAAATTGGTTTTGTTCCCTGTTTTATTGTTGAATGATAAGATGCGTATTATGTACGCATCTTATCATCCCCCTCATGTAATGCATCGTTTGGACGCCATTGAGATAAATGAAAAATAAATGAATGGGTTCTACCGAGTCAAAAGATTCAATATGAGTCACGAGATCCAACGAGTCCGGAGATTCAATATGAGTCGAGCGATCCAATATGGGTCAAGAGATCCAATATGGGTCAAGAGATCTAATATGGGTCAAGAGGTCCAACGTGTCAAGAGATTAATGGAGTCAAGAGATCAAACAAGTCAAGAGGTCCAACGAGTCAAAAGATCAAACGAGTCAGGAGGTTCAAAATTTAATCTTTTGACTCGTTGAAGCTCTTGATTCGTTGGATTCGCAATCAGAAGGGAGGAATGGAGCAGCCACCATGTCTGTTTGACCTTAGTGATGGTCGTGGCTGATTAAGCTTGGGTACTTTGAAACTCAAGCAGTTTTCTTGTCATTCCTTTTGTCAGCGGAAGTAGATTGCATTTTGTTTTGTTGATGACAGAAAGAAATTGCCCACATAGCAAATGGTAAACTCAGTCTGCAGAACGACGTTCACTGTACTGTTTCAGTTACGCAAAATCAAACTAAACATGATATAACAATGTCATCAGCTGTTAATATCGGCATAGCACACAAGTGTAATAGAAGTAACTTTCTATATGTATCTGGATTTATAAAAATAAGTATATAGAACTGGTCAGAGCACTGTTTTCTAAAATAGCTACTACAAACTACTAATAGAAATGTTCCTCATAATATTAGTTAACTACTCTAGAGCAAAAGGATTACAGCTGCTCCCATAAATCATTTGAAGTAGTTCAGTACTTTCACCCTACTAAAGAGTATTTTGGAGTGCACATATCTTTTGTCTGAGTGAAACGAGCTTTCTATACTTTTTGGGAAGCAAATGTACTAGTAATTTTTTCCTTAGAAAATCTCAAAGCTTGAAAACTGAAATAATACCTAAAAACAAGAAAGCCGTTTAATGTTTATTTTTTTTAAAAACGCGAGACTGTAGGAACTGTGGGACCACAAAATATGGGGACCATCGTACTAAAAGACAACACGCCGTGTGTGACGTACCCCCTTTTTCGGTCTCTTAGTCTGTTTTTTTTTTTGTTTTTTATAGCGGTAGGTGTTAGTGCCCCTTTCCAAAGAAATTTGGCGTTCGAACGCAAAAACTCACGTGATCCCGAGGATAGGGGCGAATCCGAAGGACGACGATGAGAAGGAGAGAGCGACAAAGCTTCGTCGCGCTTTGGCTTTCTTCCTGTCATCGTCGCCCCTCGCACAGTGCACATGTCATTTCTGGCGAGACGCCCTCTCGCCAGAGATGCCTGTCCGCGCGTCTAGAAAGAGGCAAAGAGAATGCGTCAACGGCGGGCCGCAGACGACGAGCAGCAGGATCATGATCGCAGACGCAAAGCGGCGGAGGCGGAGGGACCTGCACGACGTCGTTTCATTCGATGCGGCGACCGCCGAACTACAGAGTGCGGCGTAAGCGACGGGTAGTGGCTTTTGAGAAACCTGAAGCTGGACCCGACCAAGTCCGTCTCCATTGTGGTCCAAGAGTTCCCGGCCAAGACTTGTGTATAGTTTCAAAGTCTGCGCGACATGCAAGTCTTCCTTGGTTAAAGGGCAAAGTGTCACACTTGTCTACTAAAAGCAAATCACCTAAAAGACATCTTTTAACAACGCAACAGCTACCGCTGTCAATCGCAGCACACTTCGCGTGTCGTTTGAATTTCTTTTTTTACAGCGATATTAGAGTGGTATTACAACGATGGCTGTTAGTGGGTCACTTCGCGGCTTCGCGCCATTGACCGCGCTCTATAGCGACGCGGGCCATTTTAGGCACTCCCCCCAAACATTCCACGCGCCGCTGATAACAAGATAACAAGCGAGCAAGATAACATGCATGCCCATGCCTGGTAGAAAGACAACATGCAGGGTCAATAAAATAGTCCCCGCCGTGCAATCTGGCAGTGCATTGAGATAGGCACCCATGTGACCCAGAATTAGCACAAACAACAATTGTCGGGAGATACGCAGATAAAACTGCCTTAGAATTTTACGATGCATTCTCTATAAGAAAGTAAGGAGAAAACAAGTGAGTTTGCGCCCCGTCAATGCACCTCACAGATACAATTTAATTTTCTAAACGAATAGCCATAAAGATGGTATTACTAGCGTGTGTTTGTTTGAATAAACCTTCATTTGAGAGTGCACTTCGTCTTGACTTCTTCATTGTCCCTGTTCATGCGGTGCTTTTCGTTTAGCACGTGCGCCTTTTTGTATCGAAGTGACGCACGAAAGCACGCTGCCCTCTTACGCAGACAGCTGAAATGCTTTCTATTTGTTACACCCTCAATGGTTCCAAAACGCTATGGCATTTTCGTTCGGTGTGTTACTCGGTTTTATAGGAAACGCCTATGGCGACTCTAGGATGCGCGCTCGGACCTTCACCGTTCATTCAGTCCATCTGCTTTGAAATGACATCTTAGCGGCTCCGAAGTCACACCTCAGCTGTCGCTGTGTTTTACCTTACGGGTTACCTAAGTGTTTACATTTTCTTTTTTAGTTGAGTTTTTGAAAGAAATGTTGGCCGTCTTGCACATGCAGCAAGCTGTTGGGAGGTGATGCACGAGTAGGTGCATGATATATTAATTCGTTTGGACCAGGGGTCTCCAACTGATTTGGCTAAGGGGCCGGATTGGGGATCTGTCGCAGTCACCAAGACCAAAGAATAGATAAGATTACAGAAACGAGAAAATAGTAAATAAATAAGATTGAATACGCGTTATGAATACAAAACTTAAGCTAGAGCAAAAATTAAAAAAAAGAAGGTGGATGAATACATATACTTTATCTTTAAATGCAATATGTGGCCAAGTATGACCTTACAAAATTATTGTGACACAGAGAACTCACCAGGCATAAATCAAAGCGCACACGCTTTGGCATATTAACACAGGGCAGAAGGCTACTGCAAATTCCAAGTCTGAGGATGACAATATGCGAGTTACATAGTCATTGGAAAGATTGCGGGAACCCGCGGGCCGGACGGAGCACCTCCTAGGGCCGGATCTGGTTCAAGGCCCGGGGTTTGAAGACTCCTGGTTTGATCTTACGTGAAGGCCTTTTTCTTTTCTTTTTTTTTCATGTAACTCGATGCCTTTTAAGTTTCTTTGGAGGTGTAGTTTAGAGCGAAGTCTTCATTAAGATTAATACATGCGAAGTAAGAACCCGTTTCAGTGCTGCGCTGCCGCCGAGTTCAAGAAGAAATTTTTAAGAATTACTCAAGTGACTTAATGTGAACACTAGTTCCCATGGGATAATGCGTTTCTGAAGGCGGTGTCTCTTACAAAATGTGGTGGCTCAGTCGCGTTAGCTCAGTCATCTGCATGAGGAGGGCTTCAGAGCATAACAAAAATAATCATGAATATATCGCCACAGCAGGTATAGAACCGATGGTAGCGTTTATGAACGCAATCGATCACAACGACAAATCTGTATTGTGAGAACTGAAAATTTTTCTTTTTGTTTCGGCGCAACATAGACGAACGCAGACGCGCAAGCTAGCAGTAGTGATACGTTTAACAGTTGGTTGTGGTTATACAGTTAGGCACAAAATACGAGATGCCTCGAACTTGTTGCTGCCAGAGAACTTCTTACAATGATCAGTCGATTGGGTCGCCACAGCAACAGTCTTAATATACAAATAAAAAAAAAATAGAAATACATTTTTTTTTCAGAGTTTATATGGCTTTCAAAGCATTTGTTTTTAAACAAAAGCATATCTGGGAAAGTTTGCAGAAGAATACCCCAGCTTTCTGAGACCAATAAAGAACACGTTATCTCCCAAGAGGGTTGAAATTGCTTTCAGTGTTATTTTAACCATTGTGAAGGGGATAAAAGTGCACTATGGCTCCGTTCTCTAGTGGCGTAATTCAACGTATGAGCCATAAAACTTGCAATCGCGGTTAAATCACGAAGAAAAGCTGCTCTTAAAATAAATATTGATTAATCTCCACAAGGCTGTACGCATTCAACGTCTTCAAGTCGCGAGACATAATTCCTGCAATAAGTAACAGACCGGAGGTAGAAAGCAAGGAAGGCTGAGTACATCAATAGTTCTACTTGTCCTCGATCACTGACCGAATGTTTACGATACATGTTGCAGCGTGTGTATCAAAGAAGGCAGTATTAGATTTCCTGCAGGGAACGAAACAATCCAGCAGTGTTTACGTAACCACTTTGATCGTAGGCCAGAGCAGCTACGACGAACTCGGCCAAAGATTTATTTTAAGTTCCCATCGAGTAAAGTCACGAAAACAGCCAGCTGGCCACAAAGCAGTGCTTGTTCGTTGCGTATACCATCGTTTAGCTACACCGTGCGAAACAATAAACCTTCGCATTAAATATGGCTTGCTGGCGCCGCAGTCAGAGCTGCTATGCTATACTCGGGGTCAGTTTTTTTGTGGCTATGCAGTCAAAGGCAAGGAGAGTCTGATTGAGCGCCGTGTCAAACGTACACGCGCCATCTCCACCTCTCGTCAGAAATGGCACAAAAGGTTGTCCCCGAGTAGGGATCAGGGTTTATAAGTTACGAAGTCACAAAACGGTCAGATGCAGATGTAAAAAGACCAGTAATTTTTTTAAAGCGATTCCCTGCATAACACGTGGCCTATTTGCCGTTTTATGACTTGATGGCTTCACATTTTGACAAACAGCTAAAAAAAAGAACCCGGAGGTACATTTCAATGACCTTCCCTAGAACACGCCTCGCGTTACTACAATAACGTAGAGCGAGTACATAAATATATAGTTAGGACAAAGAGAATTTGTAGCCATGTGTAAAATAACACAAAAGTGGAAGGGTGAACAATATATATATATATATATATATATATATATATATATATATTCAAACGAATTGGGCGGCGACACAACAAAACCCAGCAAATGGTCAAGACGCCACCTTTCTCAAAATTGCACTCTTTGTCCATATAATTGTCGCTGTACTTTACGTTCCATGGTTTGGTGAGCCTTCGCGCTTCAATGAAATTCTAGTCTGGCTGAATGACGCAGAGAAAGTCCTGGGTAATGTTTGCACTCGCAGGCCCCTCGGTCGGTACGCGCGACGCAGCATGCACCTACGTATACGCCGACCTTATGTTAACAAATGAGGTATGCCACGGCGGCCATCTTGAACAAGACATTAGTTGAACCACCAGGGCGGCGTTGGCTGTCCGTGCGAGGAAATGCTGCGGAACCACCGCGCCAATTTCGAAACCTTTTTTTCCCGTCGCTTGCGACCTTGACTTTCCCTCTCCACTCTTACACCCCTCCTTTCACGTGTTCACCCTCTGGCGCGTCGCGCGTCCGTTCATTGTTCAGCGGACAATGTACCGGATAATCCCCAACTGAAGGCCCCCTGCCCCAACTTGTCACACTGCCAAGTGATCTGAGCGAGATGGGGTTTTGCAGCGGTATGGAAAAGTAGAACCGCCAATTTTGAACTATGCTTTTTCGAAGTTGTACAACTTGTGTGCAGGGCTGGCAAAGGCACGGGCACGAGTGCGTAACTGTTCACAATGCTTGGGTTGCAGGAGCACTCGCGCGTAGAAATGGTAGAAAGCGCTTTCCAAACCACGCGCCCCCATTCTCCAGCGTTGCACGCCTATGTGTGAAAAAGGGTACACCTTCGATAATGCGTCAACGTCTCCCGACTTCGTGAGAGCAACAGGGTACTTATGAGTGCGCCCTTGGTGCCGGCCGTACGAAAGAGACGCCCTGCGCTTCCTGTCACCACTGCCTTTTCTTGTACGCACTGGCCATGGGCGGTTCTTTTATTTTTACCACCGGATAGCTTCATGGGGTTTTTGAAAATACAAACCTGCTCATCGTACTGCTGCACTACAGCTGTGTCAGGCCATTGCGCTGTAGTTTGAGATTGGGACGGTGTGGCTACATTCTTATTTCGTGTGTAATGCCAGCATAATATCCCTTTGCTGCGAAAGGGTAAACAAAATGGTAGGATCGGCAGCAAAAGTTCTTTCAATGCCCGAATTACGATGAAACACCAGCAAGATCTAGTGTAAACTAAATGGGCACAATAAAAAAAAAATCTTACAACAAGATGGTGGCGTCTAACGTAGTGAATTTAGAGTGTTTGTAATAGCTATAACCGTGATAATAATAACAATAATAATAATAATAACGGAAGCGATGTTGTTCCCTTTGTATAGCGGTAACATTACATTCAATTGGCCAGATGTGTTGGGACCTCTGATCACGAGTGGCTGTGAGGTATTACTGGGTCCGAGCATTTCATCGGAGCTGTTTCATCGAACACCGCCTGGTTGACCAGTATAAATAATAGGCGAGGACAACAGTGTTATAATAATTTTAATTTATTAGACTTCGTTTTTCAACGGAGTAGCGGAACTAATAAGAAAAAGAACTTTATTTTTGTTTCCCATTATTTCTTTAATTTTCATTTTTTTTATGTAGCTTGTGAAGGTACGAGACCTAAAAAAAAACAGAAAACACTAACTTGACATTTCTTGAAACATCTAATGATCGGGTGCAGCGACGTAGGCACGTCCCTTAGAGGGCGAATCTTCGTAATCAGTCACATTTTTCAATAAAGTGATTGTAATTGTATTCGGTATTTTTTTTTTTCAGTAACGGGTACAAGACTGGCTGTATGAGACGTTATTTCTGCTTTGGGTTGCGATCTTTTGAGACAACTCCGAAAACACAGTGCATTGTTCCTTCTCACCGTTGCGATTACCTCCATCTTTCAGAATGAGGTACGCGTTCGAAAATAATCGTGCCCAGGTAACCGCAGCATTCCCCGATCAGAACTGAACCCGGAGCTATGTTTCTTTCAGCTTGTTCACCATCGATCGATTAGCAATGCTGCCCTGTAGGGGCTTTTCCAGGGTGACCCCTCCCCCCCACCCCCCTACCCCCACTCAAAAAACAAACAAAAAAAAAAAGCATTTTCTAGAGGACGAACTATTGCGGTTGCCCTTGTGACGAATTCTCCTTGACGCATGTTCCGCTGTAAGGAGCGGGCGTGTTACCAGTCGGCCTGTGATGAATCGTCATGTGACGAATGGACCGTCCTACATCGAACAAATATTCCTCCGGCTGCAAACCTACGGCCATCACGCCTATAAAAGAAAAATGACACGGAACTGTAGGAAAATGAGGAAAAAGGGTCCGGGGAGCCGGGGGACACAACTGGTCGCTTGAATCATCGCCAGAACTCGGTCAGCTTTCATTCGGGGCGCAAAGCAAAAAAATACCACGGCTTTTTTTTTTTTTTTTTTTTTTTTTTGTAAAAAGTCACGGCCAAAAGAAACATCCTAGTCGACACTGTATCAGATGCTAGATCCAGACGCATAAACTTGAGCACACATGTGTTTGACGTTGTCCTGCGGTTACACAACACTCGGAGCCGGTGCCCAAAACGGTCTAGAACGCGTTTTACGAGTCGCGCTCCGCATCCCGATGCGAGCTACGTGTTCGCCGGACCAATCACTTGCCTGCCTTTTACACCTGACCTCTCTCTCTCCCGTGAGTATGCGGAGAGGGGGTGACCACGTGTCGCAAGGCTTCGGTTGAGTGGTCTAAGGAGCGTGCGGCTTCCACCGCACTGTCAGCGCGCAGTGTTGCCAAAGGTACAGGGGTGAGCGCATTCCCACCGGCCATGTAAGCAGTGGCTTGACGCGACTAGATGGCATCGCAAAAAGATTAGATGGTCACACCGGAGTGCGCGATGAGCGAGTCCAACGCCTTCGTTGGCGAGTCGTTTCTCAAAAACTCTCGCTCCGAACGCCGTTGATTGGCTCAGCCGATCCACGACGAGATCGCATCGCAAAAAGTCGGGTCAGCAAGCAACTGCTCAAATCGCGTCGCTTTTTGCCCGCGATGGTCACTTTTGCAATAAGAGTTATCGCGCGACTAGATCGCATCGCCGGTGTGAACGCACCTTTACACAAGCAGGTGAAGATGAGGGGGAGGATTAGAAGAGGGTCCCCTTTTGTGTGTCGCCACGTCGTATCCTGGTCGCTAGTGTGCCCTCGAAGATTAGCCCGTCACTCAACATTTCTACAAAAGCGAATTTCTTCCCCCTGTCACAAGTGGCTTTCACAGTACTGCGCGCAATCTCTCGACCTTTTTCGTAGAAAGTAATATATTCCTATTAGTTAGAAGGAAAACATAAACACAAAAAGAATAGATGGACGTATGGGGTTCTTGTCTTTTGTAGTCTTGTCTATTTCCTAACAGCCTCTAAGGCTGCCGTTTGTGTGTTTAGAAGCACTCGAAAGCGAAGCGAAGCTGCCGTAGCGATACCGACTGCAATGTTCGTCGGAGACGCTGCACTCGTCGCAGAAGCGTGTACGTGGGGCACACGGATTTTATTGCAGTCGCAACTTCCGCTCCTAAAGCTGACGGACTCGACGCAATTGTCTCAATGGCCAAAGTGTGCGACTTAGCGGTGATGCGTGTGAGAGTTCTCGCAGTACGAGTACGATAGAAAAATGCTATCGTACTCGATAGCATTTTGCTATCGAGTACGATCGTATAACAATTTGGCAACGCTGCGATTCGAACGTCTTGCGACAAAGCCACGTCTTGATCAGAGCCCCCTGCTCCATTCAGTGATTTTAGCCGCCCTAAAGGCGAGGCCTCATTGCTATTGCCGTAAGCCATCCTTCGGACCACTCAAAACACGTGCCTTAGCCATTTAACTATCTATCATAATGTTTTCATTTTAATCTTTAATGATCGCACCTGCTCACCGTCAAAAAAAGTAAAGCCTCACAGGCGTCACTCCCTGAAGCACACGACATTTCGGATGGACCCGCCGGTTTAGAAACGAGCTTTATAAAACACACAACCATTCTGGCGGTCGCAATAGCGCGCAAAACAATGAGATAAACCTTCGAAAGCAGTAACAACCGTCGAAATACCGAACAAAACAAATTATTGACGGGCCCAGAACTGCCATCGAGTCTGCTGGGGGATTGCAAGTACGCCCACACCAAATGCGCCGCACGCCAGGCGGCGCTAGCATAATTCAAGATAATTCAAGACGATCCAAAGGGCTCAGCCCAGAGCCGCGGAGCAAAGGCCGCCGCCAGCGCCGAATATTCCCCCCACGCTTAGAGCGTAAACTAAATTTGTGGCACAGCGTCGACCAATCAGGAGACCTCTACTCCATTTCACAAATGTCGACAGTGAAGACAAAGGCACAGGCGCGTGAGCCTAGCTCAGCGAAACGCTTTTGTTTATACGAGACCTCGTGCATAGGAGTCACTTTCCAAAGCCACGCGCTCGTGCCCATGCCTTTGTCTGCACTGCTAGAACAGCATCCTGCGACTGGCTGAAAGAAAGCAGTGCAAAGGGTGGGGTGCGCGGGCGTCTTGAGACGCGGAGTTCCGCTCGGCACGGCTCAAATTATACTTCGCTTCACTTTACCTGCGAGCGAAGCCAAAGCTAGAAGCGCGAGACCAGCGCTTTTTTCATTTCTCCCGAGCTCGCGCGCTCGAGCAAAGCCTGAACGCACGGAGCTTCCGTGCTCGCGCTTCCAGTTTTGCCTTCGCTCGCACATAAGGTGAAACGAAGTATAGTCGTGGCACAAATTTAGAGCACGCGACCACCGCTAGGGGCTGTTTCGCGGCCTGTGGTTGGCCCCGACATGCTCGCCTATTCAAACCAATGTACGGCCAAACTCTCTCAATAAACAGCTCTGGCTCAGCCCAGAGCCGTTTATTGAGAGAGTTTGGCCATACATTGGTTTGAATAGGCGAGCATGTCGGGGCCAACCACAGGCCGCGAAACAGCCCCTAGCGGTGGTCGCGTGCTCTAAATTTGTGCCACGACTATACTTCGTTTCACCTTATGTGCGAGCGAAGGCAAAACTGGAAGCGCGAGCACGGAAGCTCCGTGCGTTCAGGCTTTGCTCGAGCGCGCGAGCTGGGGAGAAATGCAAAAAGCGCTGGTCTCGCGCTTCTAGCTTTGGCTTCGCTCGCAGGTAAAGTGAAACGAAGTATAATTTGAGCCGTGCCGAGCGGAACTCCGCGTCTCAAGACGCTCGCGCACCCCACCCTTTGCACTGCTTTCTTTCAGCCAGTCTCAGGACGCTGTTCTAGCAGTGCAGACAAAGGCATGGGCACGAGCGCGTGGCTTTGGAAAGTGCCTCCTATGCACGAGGTCTCGTACAAACAATAGCGTTTCGCTGAGCTAGGCTCACGCGCCTGTGCCTTCGTCTTCACTGTCGACATTTGTGAGATGGAGTAGAGGTCTCCTGATTGGTCGACGCTGTGTCACAAATTTAGTTTACGCTCTAAGCGTGGGGGGAATATTCGGCGCTGGCGGCGGCCTTTGCTCCGCCTATTGTCCAAACTCTCCTAATATACGGCTCTGAGCCGTATTTATCCATCCATCCATCCATGTCACGTTTGCATCCTATTGGTTAGTGCTAGCATTGAAGGCTTTCTTCGAACGCTAATATGGAAATCATTTTTTTGGTTCTGCATCGCGGCCAAAAATATATATGCTCTTATCATTCTAGCAGAAGAATGTGACGAAATTTGTCCTGTTATTATGACCGTGTACAGTAGAAGCCGACGTCACCTTTTCTATTCCGTTCAGCCTAGAGCACTATATAGCTCCTACGGAGCTGAGTAGCGCAATCCTTTGAACCCCGTATTTTGCCGACAGAGCGGCTCGGCGCGAGTCACGTGGTACTCAGGGTTCCAGGCGGCGGCCCGCCCTATGGGAGAATACATGGAGATCGACACAACACGGCTGAATAAAAAATAAACGGCGAGTTCACACTTTTCAAAACTAGTCTGTCGTGAAGTTAGTAAAGCACTAAACACTTTATCAAAGTTTTAGTAATATCGGATGCGTGTGCAAATTTTGAGAAGGCAATTTCCAAGGCAATGGCGTTTGAAGCAGACGATTTTTATTCGCAGCGGAGATGAGCCACAGACAAGACGCAAACACGAACTGCAGCCAGCAGGAAGGATACCTACACGAGCTTAGTCAGCGAACGAAAAGAAAAAGACAGACATACACTTCATGCCAGGCACACAAACAAAGCAGGGATAGTTACAAGAATGAGAGGGATGCGAGCTTAGTTAGCGAACGAAAAGAAAGACAGACATACACTTCATGCCAGGCGCACAAAGCAGGGATAGTTACAAGAATGAGAGGGATGCGCACACGAAGGCAAGCAGTGTACAATAAATACACGAAAACTCGCAGCAACCGAAGGACGACGCCGCAAACACGTGTACGCGCACACGTACCAAAAGCACGTGGGTCACGCGCACGTATCGACACAGAACTGGCAATTTTGGTGATTTCAAATGTCGATATCGATCGCGTGAACGATTGTATTCAGCAGAGTGTGCACCGGCGGAACCGCGCATAAAAAATAATTTGACAATATAAACAGCGACTGTAAAATCCTCCTAAACGCTATATCAGCCAAAAGTACCGTATAATATGTAATAATTGAGCACATTCTACAAGGCCGGGTTTTCTATGCACTTTTATTTTGCGCGAAACCAAGTGTTCAACCAGTTTCCGAAGCTGGCAACCACAGCTGCAAGCAGCGCCATCCTTGATGTATTCCTGAACTTCGCATAGTCACGTTTCGACCGCCATCACAGAGAGGGCGCAACACGACGTCCAATTTATAATTCCTGTCTTTTTATGATTTATTTAATGTTCAGGCACGATCATCGAAAGTGTGAGCTGATAATGAGGATCTGGGACAGTAAACTCTATTTTGTACTAAAAATATGTGCCTAAATGTCTGCCAAAAGGGGTCCAAATACTCGTTTTTGACTATCAACAAATTCGTGATTTGGGCTATATTCAAACTTTTTTTATAAACAATCCAAGTTGAAATTTAGAAAAAGGGCCTCTGTATGCAAAGCAGAATATGTTCTTCTTTGCGGGCCTACAATTTTATTCAACTATGCCAATCCCTAAGAGCTGTACTACTGTACTACCAAGTGAAGTTTCCCAAAATTGACTGTTTTTGTCAATTTTCACGTGAGCATTCCGAAAAAAGTTTAGGTCATATTACAATGAAATTTAGCGTAGCTCTTTCGACTGTAATGGCAAACACATGTAAAAAGTTTCAAATAAAATGACCGGGTAGGTGCCAAAAAATTCGCAACTGAATGTGCTTCCGCGAAGTCAGTGTTTCTAAATTAAATATCTGTCAAAATAAACTAAAAAACTAAAAAAGGGCTTCTGTATGCAATGGACGCACTCTTTGTCTATAACATTCTAAGATTTGAAATAAATTGCTTCAATAGTGAACCCTGCACCTCTGTATTACGAAACCATGTTTTGCCGAAAAGGCCAATATTCGCGAGTGCCCACTGAATTAGCTTTTTGCATTAGGAAAACAAATCATACATCAAAAGAAAGATAATGTTGTACACTACAAGATGATATATAACACATAATTTTAGCAAGCTTGAACACGCCACAATCGCATTTCAAAAACGCGCGGAAAGCGTCGTATGTCATGGCCGCCGTGGGACCGCAGCCTTAAGTTAAACAAATTTCATTCACGGAGACTGGTCAGTATATATATGCTGCCCCGAGAGCGTGGAGCGTGAGTCCCCACGCTCTTGGTAGCACTGAGAGAGTCTTTTACAACCATAATATCGAGGAAATTTTTTTTTTTAATATATAATAGCAACTTTTATGCGTTTTGAATCGCGTCTGTTGACAGTATGTTTTACATTTAAAAAACAAAAATCTTCAAATACACAAAACTGTGTGAGTCGAATTTCGGGTCACATTTAAGCTCCTGTCACACACTACTAATATACATCGCACAGAAGACAGTCTGCAAACACTGAGGCGTGTTTCTTCCTTGTGTGACGTCACAATGTTAATACAAAAACTGTCCTTTTATACATGTTCGATGCACACGTATCTACGAACAATATATGCTGCCAACATTCGAGAGGCCTGTCCACAAACATTTCTGTCACCCTGTTCGCGGCGCAAACACTGCGTCTTTTGTGTGATATGTAATCAGTGTGTGGCTGTGGCTTTGTGACTCGTTCGTTGACTCGTACTTGGTTCCAATACGCATCTTAAAAAAAATCAAAAGAAATAAACTTTCAAAATGTTGTGTTGTAATTAGTTTTTGATTAGAAATTACACTTGCGGGTTAATCTTTCGTGCACGCGTGGTTTTGTGTAAGAATAATTGTAAACTTTCAATTCATACCGTGCATGGCTTTCGTCGCTACGCGTATCCAAACAGAATTCTTGGCTCGACACGGGTGCCGTCGCCAGAAAAAGCAGGCGCGAACAGCGTCGCCTTCGCGGCTACAAATTGTTCGCATCGGGAGTGTCGACGAACGTCTTTCCAGAACGGTTGTCTTCTTCTTTATGGCTCTTGTCTGCGCTGACGAGGAACTCCTCACTCCCTTGTGACATTCATGCGCAAAAACGACGTTTTATTCTTGTTTTTGTTTTATTTTACTTTTTTTTTCGCAGCTTGCTGTCCCGCTGCTAACTTCTAAAACTTAAAAAAAAAAAAAAACTTTATTTTTGTGTGTACGCGATTTGTACTTTCGAAAAATTTAGGGGGAGTGCCGCACGAGCACCAGACTCAGGCTGACGTCATTAAGGAACTTTTTTTTTTTTTTTATATGAGAGGCTAGAATGGGAGATTCTATTTTTGTAGGCGTTGTGCGCAGCATTCCAGACGCAAGCACATTCTTGACGACGGATAGGCTTGCCTTGTACGGCTACTGGGTTAAGGGAAATCTAAATGGGATCAGTACGATTCTCTTTTAAAGTAAGACAAAGATATTTTTTTCTCGTTCCTAACAAGAAAACGATAAGATTTTGCCGTCCGTGTTTTTGGAAGTTACTATTACCTCGGAAAATAAAAGCAGAAAACGTGGGGCCGAAATCGATATGGTCTTTTGAAGCATACGCTGACACGGTGTTTCACGCAAACATACTTATTTCTTTTTTTAAATTTCTGTACATTAAGGTATTTAATGCACGAGAAAATCGTTCAAGTTTCCCTCCTTTCCCTTTTGTTATCTGTTACGTGCAATAATATGACACACTTTCTGAATATATATATATATATATATATATATATATATATATATATATATATAAATTCCAAACTCTCAAAGCTATTTATAAATTCAGTACATGAATATCAAGATGCACGAACTACACTTTTTAACGCTATAAAGAAGTATCCTTCGCTGTGACCCGGCCGCTTGTTGTAGTTGTCCAAACTAAAAAAGGGATGGCCGCGAACCCCATCGGTGGCCATTAACGTTTTTGTTGCTAGTTGGAATGTTGCCCTGTTTCTTCACGTTTTTCTTTTCACCTTTTTATTTGGAAACATGTACTAGTTGCGTAAAGACACTTCCTGTTACTTTGAAATATTGAAAACATATTTTCCCCTAAAATTCCGAGTCAACTTGAGGTGTATGAAACTACCTACAGAAGCGCAAAAAATACAAGGACGAGGAAGTAGACAGACAAGAGCGTCTGTCTACTTCCTCGTCCTTGTATTTTTTGCACTTCTTTAGGTGATCATGAACCAACTGGCCCAAATTGCTACTTTAATGTATGAAACTAAACTCAAATAAATGTAAATGTATGCGTGTATTCTACCTTAATACTTCACTTCCTGTATGCTCTCTCCGTAACTGCTCTCTCGATCCTGTGTCCTGGTATAAGTACCTGGGTGTTCACATAACCTGTAATTTGTCTTGGAAAACTCACGTATACTACATTGTTAACAATTCTAATTGCAAGCTTGGTTAACTTAGAAACGAAATTTTCCTAGCCTATCTGTCTTTGAAATTGCTCTTGTATAAAACTCTTGTTCGTAGTCAGATAGAATATGCTGCCTCAATCTCGGACCACGGTCTTGAATTTCAAATTTCAAGGTTAGCATCTTAACAAAATCGGTCATCGCTCTTTAAACACGAACTCTGCTCTGTTACGTCATGGCGGCGCGGTGGTGGCGCGTTGGGCGCACTTCCGGTCTGGGGCTGTGGGCGGAAGTGACCGTGCGGGACGTGCATTCCTGTGTTGTTTTGGAAGAAACCAGACGAAAACCTGCCTTCTCGTCAAAACGTCTCAATTCGGGCTGTACAAAAAGAGTCGGGAAATGTTTGAAGGTCAGTTTCCGTGTTGTTTCTGCCTGCTCGGTTCGTCCGAGAACCTTGATAGGGGCCTTGAAAAAGGAAAACCAGACGCCGTTCGACCAGAATTGCCTGTACGGGAGGCACTTTTGGTTGAATTCACGGATACTTGCGGTCGTCAGAATTATTTGCTTTGTTTCAACATGAACGCGGGAAAAGCGCCAAGTTGTACAGACCACCTGCGGACTACGTTCAGTGCGTCATCAACTTCAAACGGCCGCCTGACCGTTCGAGCTGTCGTCTGCTCTCTCAAACATTTCTGTTTGCGGTCGTCCGCTCGTTCAGACGACAGCGGCCCGTAGACCACACGTCGTTCCGGTAATTGCGATAAGAAGTAAGTGCAGCCTTCAAAAGACTTTTAAGTTTGAAGGTTTGTTGGGGTAAGTAGGCTTGGTGTAAACAGTAGATACAAGGAGATGTTGATAAGTGTTACCAGCGGCCATCACCGATTTGTTATGCCTGGTTCACTTGGTCCGATCCTGCTCGCGATTTTCATTATCGACGTCGACATCTCAGCTACGGTTCACGCTTTGCAGCCCGAGCGACGTTATGACTAAAATAGCGAGCAAAACCTCATCATGCGAATCAGGCTTTAGCGTCCATTCTGCGGCGTTCACGTGGAATGAATCGCCGCATGTCACATTATTCACGCGAAGTTTTGGTGTGTAACGAGCCTCGTTAATTTCGCTGAGGCCGCTCAAGTAGTCGGGCATTGCCAGGAAGACGTAGAATCAACAATTCCAACGCGAAAAAGAGCACGGGGACTCACGCCGACGCTGACAACACCGTATTCAAATGGTTTCTTTATGGGCGACGGCAAGCTTCTTGCCCACACTCCATCGCGCATGCGCGGCGCCAGTGGCGTCCGCCAGGGGCGCTCTGGTTTGTTTGTAAACATGAGTCGGTCTATAGTTTCTAATTATCACTTGACCACCAGAGTAACAGATAAAAATCAACTTATTGCCTAACCTTTCCCAACGAAGAAAAGTGTACCAGTTGTGCTTGTTCCATAAAACATATAACAATTCATATATGAGGCAAATATAATACTAACACCACAGTAATTGTCATCGCGCATCGACCATAGACAAAAAGTTGGCGGTCCGTCTTGCAGAACCAATTAGTTTTATCATTCATTTTTTATCAACACACCTTAAAACTGGAATCACCTTCCCAACCTTGGAATAAAATTTTGCTGATACTAAACATTTGAAAAATGCTGTTAGTAACCTTTATTGTTGTAACAAGCCACTTTAATGTGTATACTATTTGGTGCTATTCTCTTTTATGTGTATTAAATAACCCACTGCCCTCTGTAACGCCAATGGCCTTGTGAGTATTGAAATAAATATATAAATAAATAAATAAACAAACAAATAATTAGGCCCAAAGAGTCAAGAGATCCAACGAATCTAAAGATACAATATTGAACCTCTTGACTCGTTGGACCTCTTCATTCGTGTTGTATCTCTTGACTCGATGGATTTTTTGACTCACCTGTCACGTAAATGTTGAGCTCTTGATTCGTTGAACTCAGAGTCGACTTCCACAAAACCATTCAGTATCAAGTAAAAGCTTTGCTGTGATCCTTCATTCTCCAAATTCCCTAATGGCAGTACATACTGCCTTGTACATTCACCACCAATTACCTAAGTGCCAAATTTTCAATTGATTCTTTAAACACTGCTAGTGTCAAATTCACCGCTGTAAATATGTCTTTTATTAAGTCCACCATCACGGTTTTAGTAATCTACATCGAACCAGAAAAAGAATCTGACGTGACGGACGATTTCTAATATTCGTGCAGGCAGCATAAACTGGTTTGATTGTTCGCGATGATTTTAACGCACACTTAACCGTTTGGGGAAATGAATCAATTGACAGCCGAGGACAAAGGCTCGAATAATTATTTATAGCAAGTGAACTTTACGTTGCTAATACAGGTGCTCTGACTTTCTACAGGCCGCCCTCAACGTTTTCCACCATCCTATGATCCAACCGACAGGCACTTGAAAAATTGCCCCGGACACCATGGGCAGTATCACTTCCCGGTTTGGGTAACTCTGCCGGGAGGCAGTGAGACAAGTAAAAAATTATATTGAGTTACTATTTGGGACGACTTCCGCAACCTTTCTCTGCTCCCTCGCGTTAATACAAGAGTCGTTCATCTGCCAAAACACTTCCAGACTTCAGACTTGAATCTGCTGAACCTCACTGCGGCTCGTCGGGAAGCTAAGCGTTGTCTAAGACATCACCCATGTTTATCCAATCGCACGAAATTGAATCGTATCTTGACCACACTTTGAAGGTATTACATTCACTTAGGGTGGTCACAGTGATGAAACGTCTGTGATGAACTGAGCACGCACTACGCACACCCATATTTGGAAGTGTATTCGATTTTTCGACCTTCTGAGACTCTTGCACTCCCTCGGAGTAAATCATTAAGAGAACTCTCAGAAGATTCGGCCCGTGCATACGAAGGTGGACGCATGTATTGCCGGCACAACCTAAGTGAATATTGCCAGCAATGTTCTCGACGTTTATTTAACGAAAGTAGAATTGACAGCAGCACTATGCCAGTGTCAACGACATGGCACATCCCACCACATGCTTTTCGAAACCTGCCCATCAACAGCTTAACTGCATTGCTACAACCGTTTAACGTTTTCAGGAAAATTGAATAGATTCCCAAAGAGTGGAACTTATTCACTATCGAAACCAGTCCTGAAGCCCGGGAACCCATCATATGACGTCTGCTTATACAGACGGAGCGCATAATCCAAAACCACTTGACATAAGGTTCATCGGGAAGCATAACGTACTGCCTAAAGAGATGGCAAGTTTCCGGCAGGCTCTCTCAGCGACAGATAGTAATCTTCATATAATCAGCTGTCTAGAAGATACAAGAGCTCGGCAACAAATCTAGTTTGCAATACATTTTGACGTGGAGAAAGCTCTCGCACTGTAAATATTGCAATCATTCTTCAGCGGGTTACCACCATGGGCATCACGGGCTGCGTTAAAAAATGTTTGGTTATTTATTAGTTGGTCGACAGTTCCAGGGTTGTCTTGGAAATACCACAAGAATGTTTCGTTGAAAATACAAAGGCATACCTCCAGGTTTCACCCTAAGTCAAATACTATTCAATATCGCCATGGCTGATCTGTCAAAAGCAATACCGCGTGGACTACTGGGTATCAACATTTCCTTCTACGTGGATGACGTCTGCTTTTGAACCAGTTACTCGAGACGCGATGCACTTCGTCGATAATTACAACCAGTCATGATCTCTGTTCAACCCCATCTAGCTACAGTCGGACTCAACAATTTGTTAAGCTAGACAGCTTATATGTCATTTTCACAAATTTAAAGACGCTCGTGTTCAAATATAGATTCATATTTGAATACTACAAAGATTCACCAAGTCAGGACATATCGTTTCTTTGGACTCCGCTTGGTGCGAGGTTTCAGGGAAAACTTAAAGCAGGCACCATAGCCACAACGTCAAGCAAATTTACGAACGCCATCTGTCGCCTCGGCGGTCAGTCCTAGGAAACTTCGTCCTCCTCAATCCTCCGGTTGCACGATACCCCTGTAATGGAACTTATCCTCTTCTCCCTCCCATGTGTACGCTCTGCTTTCTAACACTCAAGCGTTTCGGCTTGAACGCACTCAACGCCAAGGCATCCATAACGCAATGGGCCTCCCTCGAGCATCGTTCAACAAAAAAGTGTACGTTGAGAGTGACACACAGCCTTTATCACTTTACCAAATCTTATACATAATTTTACATGACTACATAAGTCAATAACAAAAACAAACTGCTCTTATAAGTCGGTAGCAAGCCAAAACGGAGTTATAGATTCAACCCGCTTTTACGAACAATATATTTCTTGGACCGATTTTTTTATTTAGCACAGAACCACCGGCATACATGGATCATCCCCCATGGTGCCAGTACACATTCGAGTACTAGGAAATATACCAGATACCCTAGCAAAATACAAAAAAAAACAACGCCACCCCAGACATTGTTTGGCAACAGAAAGAATAAAACAAACTCTGGACGAGGGACAACGAACATTAAACAGAAATGTTCGTTGTCCCTCTTCCAGAGTTTGTTTTATTCTTTCTGTTGCCAGTCATTGTTACCAACACCCTCTTCAGTTAATTTGAACAGACATTGTTCCTTGAAGAATCACTCTTGCACTGCGGTACCCAGGAGCACTCGAAATCTACACCGATGGCTGAGTACACCGAGCTCAACAAAGCGCAACAGCGATACACGTTCAATGGAGTCGCTGGTTTGATAACCTGATATCATCAGCATCAGCAGACATGGAGGTCATCATGAAAGCATTGTCAACACTTGCTGAAATGCAGGTGAAGTGGGATACACAACTGATTGTTGTGATGACCGATTCCCGCACATACCCAAGTAAACTTGCTACACCAGGATCCCGTGATGGACAAGTAAAAATTGTCTTAATACTACAAAATATCTTCTCAGAAAAAAAAAAAAGTCTCACAGTACAGTCGCAATGGGTTCCTCAATATGCGGTTTTTTCTGGAAACACCGAAGTTGATCGACTGGCTGGAGTGGCACGTAACAGAGCCCCCTCAATTTGAAGTTCTGTAATCTCGAGGACTCACTTTGCCTTGTCAGGACTCACATAGACTATCTGGCTCATTCTACACACAGAAAAAAAGGTACATTCTTACACCCCTTGTCTCGTTCACTTCATTTTGATAAATTTTCGAATGCACTTTAGGTTGTTTTGTGCATACTAGGGGGTGTATACTATTTATAACCCTCCTATTTTACTTATTAATGTGTCGTTTTAGGCTGTGTTGCATTACCTATGACGGTCTCTGTGTGTGTGTTTAAGTGTAATGTATATGTTATTCCCGCTCCTGCAATGACCTTTCTTGAGGTCGCAGTATTTAGAAATAGATAAATAATTATATTACACCCCAAAACTTCAGTTGGACATACAGCCCCCTGACGTTGAACCGACGCTACCAACTTTCACGAGCGGCTTGATAACCGAGTTGTACAACTTATTAAAATAGCAACAAGCAACTCAAATTGTTGTGTGTATGTTTATACAGCCGGAAGTTAGTCTGCCTCAGTGGGCGTCTGGTGTCTCAGCTGTAGATGAGCAATTTAGCCAATGCGGTACAACCGCTAGGCTGGGGTCTTTAACGTGCACCACTCAGTAGTGATACACGACCGCACGCTGGTACAATGCTCATCCAGATCGGAACGGGCAGGGGTGGGGATTGAGCCCAGGATCCCTGGGTTCTGCAGCGCGAGCTTTCGCTTCACGTGCTCCGAGCTGCTGTGCGCTAGCCCACTCGGCCACCGATCCTTTTTTTTTTCTTTATTGCCAGGCAATATTCATTCACAAAAAATACACTTTCAGAAACACTTATACACAGAGGGCAAGCTGAATTACGACTGACGCAGACTGATTAACATGAACTTAATGTGACCAGTCCATCTATAGGATTGTCAACCAATCAGGCCCATCTCCCAAAACCTTATACACTTCTCTAATCTGAATAATGCCCTGAGTAAAATAGTGACACATTGGTCAAGCATCGACATCAGAATACCGCCTTTTGCACAAGATACAGTTCACAGTCACCAGGGAACAAATATTCACTTTTCGTATAATCATGTTTTAACCGGAAGTGTTTTCTCGCTCTACCTGGGAAGAGACGAAGAACGGCTGCGGCCAGCGCGTCGTCCCCTCTTACTCGTCACTACCAACCAGGGACTCTCAGTCTGCTGGAGCCACTGGTCGGTTCCCTCCTCCGGGTCGCTGAGCTGCCGCTTGACCGCCTCAGCCGCGAAGTACATTGCTGTTTCATCTCCGGCGTCCAGTGCGTCAGTCGCGTCCTTTGCAGTCGGTGTCGTCTCACTGGCGGTCTTTGCATTAGGCACACTTTCACCAACAGTGCTTTCTGCCGTCAACACTACGACGGAGACCTGGCCTTCTGGCATCGCTAACGGCGCGCGTTGCTGCTCATCGGACGCCTGAGGGTCTTGCGAAGAAATCCTTGGGGTTGGAGTCGCCACCGCCTCGGCCTCATCCTCATCCATTACGAGGTTTCTGTCCTGGCTGTCGATGGTCTTGCTGGCAGCAGCTCGAGCGAACGACCGTACGCAATCCGAGGCTTCATGCCCGAAGGCTCGACATTCCTCGCACCTTGACACTCTACATTCGCGCCGTATGTGTCCCGTGCGTCGACAGCGGAGGCACACCGGTGCGCGTCCAGGAACAACAACCAGCGGCGTGTCTCCGTAAAGGCGCAGCTGATGCGGCAGAGACTCCGGGGTTACGTCTTCACGGAGCACAATGCGTACGATGACAGTAGTGGAATCCACGTCTGCCAGGCCCTCGATTCTCCACTTCTCGCGGGTGACACCATTGACCTCCCCGAATGACTCGAAGGCCCGTCGAAGGGCGTCTGCAGAAACATCGAATGCCACCCAGTGGACTTTTACCTTCAGGTCTTGTTTTTCTGGATCAATGACCAGGCATGGTCGCCCCTTCACCAGCATGGTCCCCTCTTGCAGAAGCTTCTCTATGGCGGAGGTAGTGTGCAGCTTCAGCAGCCAGACGTGTCCCATTTGAAAAGTGCCAAGTCCTGCTACGTCTTCTCGAACTCCCACCTGGTTCAGAGGCCCTACGAAGTCTTCAGCACGGTACGGCCGCCCCCGGGAATCAGCATGCAGCACAAGGCTGCATTTCATGGCTTCTCCTGTTGGCAGGGTAGGCAGTTTCACTGCGTAGTCATTTGAAACATCGCCGCGTACGGCATCACCGCGGCTCGGAGCCGCCGCCATCGGACTTCCAGCGGAGCGTTCCATTCCACGTGCGCGCAGCGCCACGAGGCACTTCCGGAATCGGCCACCGATCCCCCCTTAAAATAGCAAAAGTAAGTGTGACTGATCACAAACAAAGTAATCGGGGTTTTATTGTCTCCAGAGCAAAACCTCCGTTTCGTTTTCTACAGTCTTTGATACATACCTTAGGTGTTTATATATTTCATATCACACCGTCATCAAGCTTCTCGTAAAAGTTTCGGCTGTCAGTTCGAAGGGAGTGAGCTGTACGTCGAACTGAAGTTTTGGGGTGTCATATATGTGACAACGGATGTAAGGCCTACGCCTTTTTCTTAGAGTGCAGGCGAACGGAAAATCAGCTCTGCATTACCAAAAGAGTGTCTCGTGCAAACAACACCCTTCTAATGCGCTTACGCACCAATAGTGCTTTACTCAACACTTTCTACGCCAGATAGGTGTAGCAGACAGTTCACGGTATACAACCTCCAACGACGAAGAAACAATTCAACATCTACATTCGTTGTGATAATTATTAAGTACTGCGAGGTAAATTTTTCACACGCTTACAACATTTGGCGTTACGGAACCGTAAATAGGAAACATCGTATTTTCCTCTTGATTCGCACGCCGACGTCGTATGCTTTGGCGACTTCTCAACTTCCTGACCGCAACCGACCTGTCAGACAGGCTCTAACAGTTCTTAGATTTGAAACATTTCAGAGGAACAGAGTCCAGACTTGTGCCCGTTACTTGAACAAAGTAATTACTTACAATTACAATTACTTGACATGAAATGCAACTGATTACCGTTACAAATTACTCGCCGTAAAAAGTAATCCATTAATTACTTTGTTACTTTACTTGATTACTTTTGCGTTACTCCAAAGGAACTCACAAAAGACATTAAATGTTTACCGCGTGTTTTTGCGGCCGGATTTATTGCCTCATCTAAAATAAAACCCGGATCAAATGCACTCAATAACGTTTTTACATATGTTTAGTTAAAGAACTTTAAGAGGTCGAATCTATAATATAATAAATGACTTAAACTGCTGTTTGAGATAAATGGGTCCTGCGCTGATCGACCGAGACAGTGTTGTATCACATGCACATAAGACGAATACATTTGGGCATTACCCTTACCAACGCTGGTGGAGGCCACACCACACCACTCTAAATAATCCTAGTTCAGCATCGGCGTACTGCAGAACACTGCTTCTACATGCTCGCACTGGCTGCTTCATGTTTCTAAAGAGCTATTTTTGTTAATTTAAAAGGTTTAGTAGCGAGAACAAAATGCTCTACTTGCCTGCTTTTGGATACGTTTCGAAGACTGCTGTTTGATGAAGGTTGCTATCCGACCGAATTACTTCTTTTTTCTTGTTCACAAAATTGAAATATTAATGCTCAAAGTCGCAGCTGAATTCAGTATGCCGTTAAGAAATTATCAAAAAGTATCATCATCAGTAATTAGCACGCGTCCACGTCTCTTACACGTTTACAGCTGTTCTCTCCTCTCTCAACTCGAGTGTCCATGTCAGCCGCCGCTTATTCAGTGCTTCCCTTTCCCCAAAGTTGCCGTCTAACCCCCACCGCTCCCACTGCTCATTGCGTGCCGTCGAAAGTGGAGAGGGTTTTAGGCCGATCTCCGTTTCTGACAGCAGAGTTCATAATACAATTTCGCTGTTACGATAAGCTGCCGGTGTCACATCGCCGACGCATCTTCTGCTTCACGAACCCGCTAGTGGGAAGTCAGATGGCACAATGCGCATAGCTGGTTGGCCTACAGTATTTAGCTTTCGCAACACTATGGCGTGAACAGGGGTCAAGCCTCACGCTGTTCTTTGTGTGTTTGCGGGTTGGGAGCGCTTAGGCGGAAACATCAGTAAACAATACACAACAAAAACAAAAGGCAGACAGGGGAGGAGAGCGGTTATACTTTGGGCCCGTTCTCGTTTCGACCTTCTCAAAAGGACCTTTCTCAAAACGTTAATCTCGGTTGGGCCGGCTGCATTTGGTCCGCTCTCGTTACATCCTTCGCGTTTCATCCTCCACAACAAAAAATGAAATGGGTACACTTCGACGTGTCGGTGTCATGGCTTGGTCACCGCATATGCCCGAGGAAGCTTCTTCGAGTACGTCCCTCCCTCCTGCCAACTGGACTACACGGACGCGCTCACATACACACACACACGCGCTTTGGTCTCCCGGCTTGGCTAACAGTTCCTGGAATACGTCCTATGACTCCGCTCTGCTCTTGAAACATGAAACAAAGGCCAGGACCAGCTCGTTGGGTTATACCGAAGGCGCTGGGCAATAAAACACCTAACTGCGTGTTTGTGTCAAAGCAAGGCTCCTGTGTCTCCCTTCTCCCGAGCCACGGGAGGGTGCAGTGGGACTAGTGCCCCCTGCCCCCCCCCCCCCCCCCACACACACACACATATACACACACTACATTGCTAGGAACACTGCGCTGTCGCGTTTTCCGAGAATTCCTTTTCTCTCTCTGGCTAGCGCTCCCTTCGCCGCAAACCCGCATCTTGTGGGACCGTGTTAGAAGCGCGGGTATAAGTGCATATCCCTTCTTCCACCATATCTTTTCTTTTCGCCGAATGGTAGAAATTTAATGAGTAACTGTGAGTAATTCGTTACTCAAACCGTAAGAGAATTACTTTAGAAAGTACATTGTCGAAAACCGTAATGGATTAATACTAAATTGAAAAAAAAAATGTAACGGATTAGAAGTAATCCCGTTACTTGTAACGGATTACTTCTATGTCTGCAGAGTAGCCCTGCCCTGTTGCAGCCAAACGATCGCATCTTTGTGTATGTGTGCTTACGTGAGTACACGCGCTCTTGTATTCGTCGCTCTATCCTCGTAACTATACCGTTCCCTTCATTTTTTTCATCCTAAATTTTCTTATCTATCTACTCTCTCTCTCCTTCTTTGCTTCCTTTCTGGGAGAAACTGTTCTGGAACCCCTGTAAGACCAACACCCCCCTCCCCTTTTCCTGGTTGATCCGCGAAGCGATATTCGATGTCGTGGTTTGTGTGCGGTGGTGTTTATTTTTGCGCGTTCTTAACATGAATCCGAGTGTGGTCCAGTAAGCTTGAGTAAAGTTAGAAATAATCCAACCAAAATTGTTGCACGGCCCCTTTAACAAAATATTTTTTATAAATTATTTGGTTTACATGTTGGTACCACATAAGTTGGAGCAGTTTCAAATCTCAAGTGTAGTTATCTGTATAAATGTTTTCAAATTTTTATAAGGAATGCCGCTGTAAACTTACTTCATATTTTTGTAATGTAAAGGAGCGATTTCTTGAAACAAATGCACGCAAGAACAACACGTTTATCTTTTCCTTCACATTTTTATTTTACATTAATACATACTGAACTTTTAAATATTTTTTCACGGCCGAGTACTATAGGTGTTTTACTCTTTGTTTCACTCAGAATACCAACCAATTATCAGTACCGTTTCTACGCATTTTTATGTGACTTCAGAGGATTACTTTATAAACTTGAAACTTTTCGTGGCAGGACACCTTTATACTGCTACACATTTGCCATAGAAGTTACGTGCATACGAAACAAACACTTAAGAAGTGTTGTCGTTCGATGTCTATAGTGTCCTCTTCGAGCCTATCAAATGTTCGCCTATCATCGACAGTCGACTATGCGGAGAACAAGTCGTCTGCGTCTGCGGAAGCCAGAACGACGCCGAGCTCTGATTGGCTTTGATTGAAAGAATAGTGGGCAAACCTCAGTGCTAGATGCCTCGAGGTCTACCCACTATTTTGTTTTCAATCAGCCAATAAGAGCTTGGCGTCGTTTTGACGTCACCCCAACTCCTGCGCAAGAAGCAGACGACTTGCTCTCCGCATAGTCACCGATGGCTTAAGAAACTCGGGTCATCGCGAGCCCCGAGCGTCTTATGATCGCTCCTTAGCCCATCAGAGTGCAGCGTTAGTCAAAAAGAAGGGCGGAGAACCAATCACGAGGCACGGGGTATACGTGAGCATCATAAACCAAACCCTGCGTTTCTTAAGCCGACAGTGACGGTAGTAGAAGGTTGATTTTACTAAACATTTCTTCGCACCCCGACTCAACTCTCCGACGTCACGGCAGTGCGGTGGCGCTGCTGTCGGCACTGCGCATGCGCAGAGGGATCTTCTCAAGCGGATTTGGTTTTTGCGCAGCCGGAACACCCACACCCGCTGTGGGCGAACGCCGACTTGTTCGTAAACAGTGTTTGTTGGTCTTTAGACCCCTTTCGAAATTCGCGTGCCAATTATTAGAAGGTCAGAACCCCTGCAGAATGGCGGAACAACTGACATCGTGGAACGCGCAAGTCATTCCATAAGATAGCGAACGTCGAAGCGCGGCCGACGCTAGGAGCCGAAGAGCCAATCAAACAGCGTCGAAAGTGCAACGTCACTGCGCTCATCACCTTTTTCTGTGGGTGTGTTTTTTCTTCTCCAACCAAAGACATAAAGTGTGCCGTGACGTTGCGGTTTTATACCGCCATTGTAGAGGGATTTCACAGCTGCAACAGAGGACAGTATTTCGAAAGGGGTCTATAGACTAGTTTCACACTAAGTCCGACCGCAGCCGACGCTAAGACCCAGTGGAGCCAAACAAGCTGCGACATAACTGCACCGCCACGGCGGTCGGCGCATGTCTTCCTTGTGCGTTGGCTGTATTGCCGCGGCTAAACCAATCACGCGCGGTGAATGCGCCGTGATTCTGTTTTTTTTTGTGTGTGTGTGTTTGTGTATTCGATTGGTTTAGCCGCGGTGACGGCAAACGCGCAAAGATGACGAGCGCGGTGACAATTTACTTTTGTCGCTGCTTATTGATTGGCTACATCGGGTTGCATACCGTTGGCTGCAGTCGGTCTTAAAGGGCCTCCCCCCCCTCTTATACTTCGTTTCAGCTTAGGTCCGAGCGCGGCCGATGTTATGAGCCGAAGGGCCAATCAGACAGCGAAAGAGGCACAACGTCATGGAGTGCTGTCTGCAGTTGATAGGACCAGCCGGTATTTGCCGTCTCTCTGTGCGTACTCCTCATCCGGCTAGTCCTATCAAGCGCAGAGAGCACGCCATGATGTTGCGCTTTTTGCGCTGTTTGATTGGCCCTTCGGCTCATAACATCGGCCGCGCTCGGACCGAAGCTGAAACGAAGTATAGTTACATTTGAGCTTCCGACCTATTTATCTTATTAACTCATTAGTGGTTCCGGGCTACTCGGTTAACAAGTATATAGTAGTAACCGCTAAATATTAGCGCATAATATTTTAATTCGATCGGGCAAAAAAAAAAAACAACAACACGAAAACAGCTCAACGTTGCAGCGTAAAGAAACGGCGCTGCAACGCGCACCAACCGCCTGAACGAAGATACCGGAAGATACAAGATAAAACTGTCTATCGTAAGGCCTGTCTTCTGGTCATATTATTCATTGGAAGTTGTCACCACCAGCGTTGTAATTCCTATTCCCCTGTTTTGTATCTGCGTCACTACGCATGTTAAAACTTCTTGGCGTTCCCATGTTTATTGTGCTTAGTGTCCTGTGGCGTATCTCCAGTACTGCGGTACTGCATAATGTCAGCATCAGTTCTACCATTCTAATTCGTCTTCTGCCCTGTTGCGACATTCCAAAGTTCTTAGTAGCTTTGATTTATACCAGGTGGGTGTTTGGGTCCCAGATATTGTGCAATGTCATAATGAGCAAACTATTGAATATCAATATAAAGTAGATGTATTCGAAATTTAGCTTTTTTTTAATTTAGACTAATTTATGACTTTATATTTAAATTCTTATCTGAGAGTTCTTATCTATTTCTCCTAAGTTATATTGTCTTACTTGTTTTCCGGCCCGGCAGGCAGTTGCTAATTCCTGATCCGGCCCCTTAGCCAAAAAGTTTAAAGACCCCTGGGCTAGACGAAGCGCGTACTAGACGCTTATTTCTGTAATTTGAATAAGCCGTGTGTCGTGCACTGTTCTCGCCGCTCAGTATGGTGCTTCCTTGGTTTTGTGTTGTGGTGTGCACAAACGTCCATGCGCTCGATTAGGCGAGTCTGTACGCGGACGGCTCCACGGGCTATCCCGAGAAGCTTCGTATATGCCTAACGAGACGGACGCGCTCTCACGGGGTGCCAGCCAAAGCTTGAAGCTCGATGACGAACCAAAGGTAGAGTTAATTACAATTCAGGAAGACCTCGCGTGGGAGCTATGTATGATCATGTGCAAGTCGTATCTCGCCGGCAGCCCTTTCCGCTCGAAACAACAAATACCGAATGTAGAAGCGGTGTGCAATGAAAACCCATTTGGAGCCCGGAATGTTTATTCGGAGCGCGCTACAATTTCGAACCCGTAAACGGCGAAATTTAGATATCATCCACTCCCTTCGATGTTATACGTAAATCAATGTGGAAGGCAGACATGTACTTAACGCGTTACTCGTAACGAGTTCCTTCTACCTAGCTGCTTTTTCGGTGACGAGTAACGTATTTAGTTACTTTTTTAGAAAATGAATCCGTAACGTACTTAGGTAGTTACTTGTAAGGCCAAGTAAAGAGTAACGGTATTTCGTTACTTTTGGGGAGTAACGTGTTCAACAACGTTTAAAAAGACTCGTTTTAATTCTAACCTGAGTATGCGTCTATTGATACAAAGGCAGATGGGCAACTTGAAGAAACAACTACTAAACAGTATGACAGTAATCAGCGCTTATCGCTGAACACGTCAGCCGAACTCTACAGCTGGGAATGTCCTTTCGTTGGTTGAACCTTCTAGAATCGTGTACGGATTGAATGTAAACCCGGAGGTTGCCAACACCGTGAAGGCACAGACCCCATTGTCAACTTCGAACTTTAGAATTAGAGAGAAGAAAAGAGAAAGGGAAATCCCAGATTCACGAGCTGTTGCTGAAGCACAACCCTGCCGTTCTTTCGAGCGCGTCTGTAGAACGGCTCTTCAGCGTCGCCGGAGATGTATTCTCAAGCAAGCGGGGGAAACATAACTGATGCAAACTTCGAGAGGCAGCTAGTGCTTAAGTGCAACGACTACTAAACCATGAAACAAAGGCCGTCGTCAAAGTAACGAGAAATGTAACTCGCTACTTTTGAGGTAAAGTAACGCATTTTTTTTTTGTGAATCGGTAACGGGCAATGTATTCAGTTACTTTCTGAGCAAGTAACGAGTAAGGTACTTAGTTACTTTTGGGGAGTAACGTGTACATGTCTGGTGGAAGGTGGTTGCTAGACGCGAGTGCATCAAATTCGCCTAAGCCGGCCAGCGTATGCTTTGACGGACGCGACATTGTGATCTCTTTTTTGCGGACTTTTGTGTGACATTTGATAGAAAATAAATGCTTATTTGCATTTGTTATTCCTAGCACTCTTTTTTTTCTTCTCAAACCTATCCCGGTCCCGAATCGCTGCTTTGATCCCACCGCGCTGGATTATGACGGGACGCGGTGCAGTAAAGACGAACATTGTTCTACTCCTACCCGCGTTGGGTTTGCCGACGTCTAGGTATAAAGAGCCCAGGTCCATAGGTAAGGCCGATCGCGTTCGGAGCCTGATCTCACATTAAGGCAAGGGGCTTTGACGACGAGGCGACAATCCGTGCACGTCCTCGGCGCAGCCAGCAGCCATGAGCCTAACCCGCAGTCAATTGGCCAGCCGCTTTGCTCCAACCGTCCAGTCGTTGCGTTTTTCCGACTGTGACACGGAGCAAAAAGGCTCTGCTTCCTCTTTGTAATATTAATTTGCTTCTAACTCCTAAAATAATTCCAGTATCCGGAAAAAAAAAAACACATTTTTGTTTCATGTTTCTACACTCTAAGAAATGCCTGCGCGTCTACTTACCAGCCGAACACTCGAAGAGCCAATATCTGCGTTCTACGAAATCAACTCAGCGAATGATGAGGCAGAACATCTTTAGACCTTAAAATTAAGTCTGCGCTGTGGCATTACACAATGCAAGCATGACGCTTTGCATTGCGTAATGCCACAGCGCAGACTTCATTTTTAGGTCTAAACGGATGTTCTGATTTCCTAGATCGCAATTATTTGATCTTTGAGTGTTTTGCGGGTAAGTAGACACGCAGACATTTCTTAGAGTGTACGTTCGACGATGTCCACTGCAGGGCAAATTTCAAACCAGTTAAAAAATCATTCAAGGGCATCTTTAAAGTGAAACAAAGTATAGTAACCTATACTCATCGGAAAGTAACACTCCTTTCACATTCTCTCAGACACCCTGGGCGTATCTCAAAGGTCGGTCTTGGGGAAACCTCAATCGAACGATTTCAACATGCGATTGGCGCAATTAAGCGTGTCGCCGCCATGAATTTAGTCACCAGGAGGCAAGTTGGCACAGCACGTGGACGCACAAAGCAGCAGCGAGGTTGTCGGACCGTGCTGAAAGACCGAAGTTCCCATGATGCATTGCGGCAGCGGCTGCGAAGCCAAACTGACTTTTGAAATCTGTCTATTCCTTATGATATTAATGAGGATTTGAGTGTTGCTAACTCTGAAGTCTGGACTAAATTATTCGTGGCAAACTGCATTTTCTTTTTCTCAAGATAATTCGGGTGCCGATTCATGTAAACTGAGACGATCTGAATAAAACGATTAATTAGTGCGAGACCAGGGGCCCTAAGATGGACACTCGGCGAGAATGTAGGCGAGATTTCTGAGATTGACCAGCCGCACTTGACCTTGGGGCTGGCCAATGGCGGCGGTCCGAAATCTCGACGACTTTCTCACCCAGTGTCCAGCTTAGAGCTCCTGGTGGACTGTTTTAAAGATTGCCAAGCATTCTGTAGTACAATAATGTAACAACAGAATAGTAGAAAGCGTTGGCACTTCTATATCTAAGGAACAAATTGATTGATTGATTAACCTACTGAGCGGAAACGTTACATTTGTTAAAAACCATTGACTAAATTGTAGAATATTTCCCGCAACAAAAACTAATTTCTCTCACTCTAGTTCAATTGAAACAAAAATGAAAGAGAATCGCTCAATTTATCCACGTCTTCGGAATTCGGAGATTCAATAAAAAAAAAAACACTCGGCTACTCTCTCTATAATATACCGCGCGCGAAGTTTACTGCGTTAATCAGCAAAACATGCAGTCTGTGTCCTTTGTTTTCCCCACTCACCTTCCGGCCTTGGTGACGATCATCTCGGTGCCCAGGCTGTTGAATTCGTCCCAGAGCCCCTTCATCTCCAGAGCTGCGCTGACGCTGGCGAGCTTCGGGTGCAGGGGCTTGGGTTCTTCGGCGAGGCTGGCCAGCAGCGCGGGGCCCGCTTCACTCACTGCGGTCGCGGCCCCGGAGTCGTGCACTGAAGAACTGTCGTCGTCCGACTTTGTGGTTGGGTTGCTGTCCTCCTTGCAGACTGAGAACTCGGTGGAACTTCGATAGGCTTCGGCGAGACTGGGACGGTTCTTGGTGCTTGTCAACAGGCACGCTGCAAGAAGGAGGAGAAAAAGATCTAGCATTTGTTTTTGAAGTAACATGCTGCTTGTCATCCGTGTACTGTAAAATAATATTAAATAAAATTGCAATAAAGTGAAGTACTTTTTTGCATGATTACACTGTAGCTTAAAAGCTGGGCACAGTGCCATCAAATATGACGGTACAAGATCGCGTCTTTTCAAATTGCTGTGTTGTTCGTCATACAAGAGCTCAATTTTTAAAACCAGGCTTATACTCATGCTTTCAATTTAAGTTTTCAGATTTACTATTTTATTGGACACGGGATTTGACTGCTTCTGAGACTGACGTGAAAAGCGAAACAATGATCAATTTTATCTTAGGGCTTAAAACACAGCGAAAGCAACAGATGTGAAAGTCAACATTTTTTAAGTTTTTATATTATGCGATATGTTCCCCATATAATAAGAGCTTAATATGCTTATGCTCCTAGCCAGCCGGGGCTTGATCAGCGTGATGACTAGTTGAGAATCTCCACGGCAAAAAAAAAAAAAAAACCACTTTTGTGATCTATTTACTTTCTCAATGTGGCCTCTAATATCAAGATATATCGTAATTGACATTGTTTTGCTGAATTAAACTTCCTGAGAATGATTACACAAAGAATATCCACTGGTCACAATAAGTGTACAAGGCTGCTGCTGACAGCGTGCAAGTAGTGACCATGTCACGATATTAATTTAGTAAATACTTGCACTCGGAAATAGAGTAGAATCATAGCATCACTGATACTTCGGGCAATTTATATGTGACATGAATATCACATACAAAGAAAAAAATTCACTAGCGAAATTGGAACAACCACGATGTTCGCCCATTAACTCTTTCGAACATTTTCAATGTTATACCTCGCAGCGTGCGGAAAGTGTCATGCTCCATAAGTGCTCAAGAAGATGGCTGATTGATGTGACAAATGTAACCACGTCAAGATCTTCTTAAAGCGTAAATATTAAAGGTGCAATATTTCTACCATTTTTTGTGCAAATGGTAAGCAATGGACTTGCTACTGATTAAACATAAAACAGAGGACAAAATGGACAAGACTTATAGAAAGAATTTGCACTTGTTTTCCTTCACCCTCACATTGATAACTCGACATCTTAGAAACACCTTGATTGATTTGGCGTCGAGATAAAATCAACACGTCCACATATTGGTAATAAGCTTGGCTTCGTTTCTCCTTTGTCATTTCCCCGTTAAAACATGACCTTAAATTTAGACGAAATAAACTGGGAAAGTTTATTTATCTTGGCAACGCATAATTATTCATCGGTGCTGACACAGAAACCTGTTTTTTTTTTAAGCTAGCACGCATAAATTAAAGAGGGAACCTTTATTTATTTAGCATTCTAGATGGAACATGCTGGTGGTTCCTCTGATATGAAACGTTTACTATGAATATATTTTGTTGTGATGGACAACGTTTACATTTATAGTTAAACTTTCTAGGAGGTTTATAATGATAATAAAACTAATGTTATTTTAATTTTCAGATGGCCGTCACCCTGCCCCGTGGCGCATTTAGAAGACAGGTATGAGGCCACCGGAAGTAAGCGGCTTGTCTCGGAAGTGAGCGCTTGACAGGTTTTTCAACTCTTCCGAGTGCTGGTTGGAACAGCGTTCACGGCGCTGGATTTTTTCTTGTCATCCCAAGAGAGCCTGCTTGTTGCGGAGTAACAGCGGATGCGGACCCGAGAAGTCTCCTGGGAAGCCATTCGATGTGAAAATTTCGAGCGTTTAGTTGATCAAGTGTGCGTATGTGCCACGTTAAAATGCTTTATTCTCGGCATTTAATTCACAACAAGAGTATTATAAACCAAATCAAAGACACAAAAAAGCATGGACCAAAATGTCGACTGAATGCACTAGGAAGCCCAGCACACGCCCGACTTCCGGACAAGCATCGGACTTCAGGTGGCATCAGTTGCGCCAGGCTCGGAGAGCAGCAATGCGCCATCCAGCCCCTTATAGTAGAGAGCAGTGGGCCATCTTAGCGGCTTAAGTGTACGTAGCACTGCTAGCACTACTCCGGAGCTTCGCTGCTTCTAACGGCTTCGTTTGCTCGTTTGAGAAAATGAGTGGTAAAAACGTCAATGCAACCAAGGTGCTCTGCGTGTTTGGACAGGGAGACTGGATTACAACCGGCATTCGATGCCAACGCTGATTCAACTCAACGGCGTCTATTAAACAATCCGTACGACCTGACCGAAAAACGAAACCGAAAAAAAAATTAGGCGGGAGGGCGGAACTTTCCTTCAGTCTACCTGGAAAAGAAGAAAACCGCCTCGTTCTTTCCTTCTTCTCGTGTCCGCTTGGGGGCGCGTCATTAGAAGGGAGGAAAACACGCCGTTGCTACCATTTTGCTCCTTTTTTCCCTCTTAGAGTGTAGTATACAAGTGTAAATAGATTACGGCACTAAACTACTATAACCGAATACTTCACGGCTGCAATCAGCTACATCAGATGCGATTTCAATTACGCATATAATAATGTAATTGACTCGAAAACACTTTGACACCCCCGTTGACAGTCGAGCGGGAAAGTTTTATAATCTTCTGACATAAAAAGTAAGCCCCTAATAAAAGTACGCTACGTGTTTGTCAACCACTGAGTAGAAGAAACTGCCCAAAGTTTCTTGTTTGCTCAAAAGTTTCTATCAATAATCAATGTGACTTGGTTCAAAACACACATGTACGCGTTACTAAAAAAGTAATTAAGTTAAGTTACTGAGTATTGGCCTCAAAACTAATTTGAGTAGAGTAGAAATTACACAAATGGAAAGTAATTGAGTATATTACTAACTACCGTAAAAAACGTTGCGAATAACTTTTGAAGTTATTTTTATATTGTTTTTATGGTGACAAATATGTACATAAGTTTGGATCTGTTAACGAAATTCTGCTAGCCAAGTATAATGCCGCATGTGTTTCACAGAAATGCTTTAATACCTGTTTCCGCTTCTGCGTGCTTAATTGTATTGTACTTTTTTTTTGTCAATGATGTACTGCGTATGCATCATTTCTACTTTGAGGTTTAGCACTGCCTCAGCATGATTTTGCAGATAGCGTTTGCTTGTTTAAATTGTTGCGTACAGTACATCTAAAAAGTACTTGAAGTAAAGTATAAAGTAAATGAGACGTTATGTACTTGAAGCAAAGTAGTAAGTACACCGGGTGCAACGTACTTGAAGAAGTAAAGTACTACAAATACAATCTACTTTCAAGGTAAAGTACAAGTACTTTTTAACACAAACTTTCATGATGCCCTTTCATCTTCTATACAGAGTATTTTTTTAAAGGTAATCGGTGATGCACCAGCTTTTTTTTCTTTTGGAGATGGCAGCGAATTCTGGATGAAGTCAAGTCACCACAGAGCAGATGCTTTACTCTTGCTGACGAACTATTTAACACAATAAACTTATAGGGCACTTATTTGTATCGGTCTTATAGCCGCCATTACTTCACCCAGAGAAATGACCAGATGACGGTTCGACAGACAATAGCGCGTTTTCGCATAACGATACGCCATTTTTTTTTTTTTTTTAATTTGGGGAATGTACTTTGATATCGTACTTTCCTCTGAAAGCACCAGCAAAATACTTTACTACAACACAACTTACAAGTAGATGCTCAAAGAATGTACATAAAGTTTATCATTTTTTGCGTAAAAACATTGGGGGGAATTGCTAATTTTTCTCGAACGATCTTCGAATCTTGAAAGACCTGCATATTTTCGGTTTTGGAAGGAAAGGCAATGCAAAGATGTCACCTTTGCGTTGACCCTTAGCACGCGACTCTTCAAGTACGGCACAAACAACGGGAGCACCAGATGAGCTTCAGAGCGGAAGCTGTATTTTGTTGCCTCCCCTCCTGTAGTGGGTGAGAGTTCCTACCTTGCGGAGAACCGGGAACAAGCGCTTTTTTCAAATGCGTCAAGTCTTCTTGAGCTTCGGGACACAAAGAAATGCCAGTCTTTGGCGCTAACCCCGCAGTTACTCGCTCTCACTTGCGACGTGTCTGTCCGCTCCCCGCGACTCGTAGCAGGGTTGTTGCAGTGCGGGGCTCGTGAACATTTTAGGGAGTTTTTACCCTCCAAATTGTTCCTGCCCCCCCCCCTCCTTTTTTTCCTACGTCACCCGCTTGCCCCTCTATGCAAATATCAGCTGATCTTCCAAAATATTATCTTTTTTTGTGAAGGAACGTTTGCTGATAAGCGAGCCTACCACTAAAATTCGAAAGTAATTTGTAATTTGAGTAGAACTTACTCGGAAAAAATAATTTAAGTAGATTACTAATTACTGAAATCAAAATGTAGTTGAAAGTTACTAAACTACTCAGAAAAGTAGTTAAACTACAGTAACTTGAGTAGAGTAGATAAACTACGTACAAGTCTGGTTGAAAGTCATTCTCATTAGGCAGCATCATGCGAGGCCAATGAGTGATGGCCGAGGCAAAAGTGTTAATTTAAGTGGTTTTAGTTTTAAAGCATTTTTGAGGTTGTCTTTCTATATCGTAGACTTTTATTAACCACACGGTCTGGCTAGACTTTTTAATTGATTATAGTCTGTTGTAGGTTAAGGAAAGCAGGGCAAGCACAGCCCACACCCTCCACCCTTTCCACCTTAGGTAGAGCTAACATTGAAGAGAAGGCGAGTAAAGAGGGGAAATCCACTAATCATTGTGAGCACAGAGCTTTTTTTTTTTTTAAAGGAAAAGGGGGGGGGGGGGGGTAAGGAGGGGGGTGTTTGTCCTGATATTCTTAACCTGCAACAAACTATAGTTAAGTTCAAATCGACATTAAGGTAACATTTTTGTCCTTGCCATTTTCACTTTTTGGTTATAGTTCTGCGCTACTGATCTTACTGTTTCTGTTTACCTGCATAAACGTTTGCCAGTTAGCTGCAAAATTAAGGAGGTCTTCCTTCGTGACTAGTTTAATCGGCTTAGAAAAACAAGGAAAAAACTATCCATGAGGTAGCACTTGTGTTCATTAAGATTCAGGAATTCCCTCTTTCTTAATTACGTGTTCTTCAGAACTTCTAACGAACATACAGTTTCCCGAAGAACTTTTTAAACACAGCGCATACACCACTTTTCGTTGAACAAGATTCAATTCATGCCAAACTGATACATATTTGCGAGCTTTCTTCTTCACCTTCTTTTTTCTCAACAATCCTTCTATATCCTACATAATACAATTTTTCGAGGTTTCACTGTACCGACGCAAACGCCTACGCCAAGCATCCCTCTCCCCCTTAAGGACATTGAGCGCTACTTCTTCAACAACACCCACAAGA
The DNA here is from genome assembly GCA_013358835.2 of Ixodes persulcatus. Classification (NCBI taxonomy): domain Eukaryota; kingdom Metazoa; phylum Arthropoda; class Arachnida; order Ixodida; family Ixodidae; genus Ixodes; species Ixodes persulcatus. The sequence continues at coordinate 1,504,004 of JABSTQ010011216.1, forward strand.
CGCGTAACAACTTCTCATTTCACCGCCACCCTCCCACCCCACCGCGATACACGCATAGACGACACACAGGCAGTACTCAGCGAACAACGACAGAGACACTCATCCACCGACGACAGACACGGGAGACCCGAGATGGGGAGAACGGCGCGAGGGGAGCGAGCAAAGAGAGCCCCAGCCTCACCTTCCATATCTTTCACCGGCGTACTCGCCGAAGGAGCCACGGCGGCCGCGTAGCTGGGCCCAGCACCCCAGTCGGCGAGGCAGCAATCCCTGGACGCAGCAGCCACGTCCCCCTGGTATGGCGCCGGTGCTGCCCTGGCCACGGCTCCGTGCAGGTAAGCCTCTCCAGGCTGGCTTGCCATAAGGGCCGCGATGCTGAACGTGTGAGGTGACCGTTCCGTGTCGACAAGTTCCATTGTCTGGCGCCTTCTCGCCGAGGTGTCGACAGGGCCCTCCGGGAGGCGACGGCCTCCTCCTGGTCCGGCCCTCCGGCGATGAAGGCCCGTCCTCGGGCGGGACACCCCCCCATGGGTCCCGGGAGCTTTCTGGGGTGCCCCCTTACGAAAGCACCGCCTCCGTGCCCTCCCCTGGGGTGGGAGCCCTGGCTCCCCGCGACAGGCCTGCCAGCGGGGAGGGCTCTCTGGATGCTTGCCAGGAAGCCTTGCGGTTGAGAGCGTTTCTTGGGACCTGTGGGGCTCTTGCTGTTGGGGTGCCGTGGGCTGACGCATGGGCGCTGCTGTGAGCTGTTTGTTGCCTTTCTCTGTAGGTCTCAGTCCTGCCAGCTTACTGCGTGCATGCTGCCGCGGTATTGCTTTCCAGCGTCTCCCATTGCTGGGACGGAGGATAGGGTTTGAGGGGTTTCTCCTGTTTCCGGGTGGGTTAGTTAGGGCCGCCTATATTGAGAAACGAAAGGGTGTTTTCGGTTGAGGCGGCTGCTTCCTATTTACCCAATCCACGGAAATATGCTTTATTGGAGCGAAAAAGCCTGAAATAAAGCGGTTTTGTTTATTTCCATGAAACCTATCGCCGCTACCTGATCTCGGGATTGCGAGCCAGAAAAATATTCGATGGCCGCTTTAAAAAGAACTTGGCAAAGTAAAGACGTCACCCTAGCAATAAATCAGCAATTTTAATAAGGATCACAAATAAAAATGTAGAAAAAAAAAAAAAAACTTGGGAAATAGCGGAGTTCCACAGTCGAAGTATGGATCATAAACTCTGAAGGACACAATATTTTATATGTCCTGTACCACCCGAATGTATCGCCCCCGCGTCATTTGTCACGGTTGCTTCCATTTTTCGACATAAACTAAAAATTGTTCCCAACCATATACACCTGCACAATTTTCTTACATGGAGAAACTGAAGGGGTAAAATGTTCACCAATCATAACATTAAAAAAAAAATCGGAGTTGGAATTGTTTGCGCTTAAACATGGTTAGGGAGGCAAAACATAGTCCAAGGTCTGTAATCTCCCTCTCATATGGACTTCTCGCGCCCCAACAAGGTAGAGGGGCTTAGAGCGATAAACTGGTATCGCGTTCACCAGGCAAAAGTGACACCCCTCTGGCTGCCGCCATGTACAATTTTGACCACTAGACACGTGACCGTACGAAATCCTGAGGTTTTTAGACAAAATTGAGCCGAGATTTGTAGTGCGATTGCGATGGCTATAAAACAACATGATAAAATATTTTTTCAATACTGTTAGCCCCAGAGATCAGTGTCTAGTTCCGATAAAAAACAAAATACAGCACCGTGGCTGACGGCATCAAGCGGAGCCATTGCCAAGCTGCCCGAGTTTTTGTCCTAAAAGCATATTTTGGATTTAAAACAAACCAAACATAACTTATCTCGTCGGTACTGTTATTAAAGATCAATAAGCAATTATCTATGCGCGGTACTTTGTTACTCTCTAGACGTAAAACTATAAAATCACGTGTCTAGTGGTCAAAAACGTACAACATGGCGGCGGCCGGGTGGGGGTCACTTTCAGCTGCCAGCTTATCGCTATAAGCCCCTCTACCTCGCTGTCGCATTCTCATATGGCACGGGAAGTCGAAATGGGCAGATAACTACTGATATCAAAAGCATCGAAACAAAAGCGGCAAGGGGAGGGCAGGGTATGAAGCAACGCTTCGTTTCACCATATAGTCAGAGTAGAAGCAAAGACAAGATAACACAAACACGTGCTCACAAACTAAAACGCGAAATCACGGAGTATTCACTGAGCTTGATGTCACGGTTAAGCCGGGGAAAGCAGGGACACTGGGACGCGATGAACGCACTGATGTGGCACGTTCGCACTGCTTGATTGGTTTCCAGTGGCTCATATCGTGGACTGCGATCGGACATATAGGGTGAAACGAAATATACACGTTATTAAGAATGCCTATGCACTCGAATGTTTACGCACAATGCGACCCGCCGTGGGCACAAATGAGGTAGGAGTGCTGCGCCAGCGCTTGGCTACGTCAATCAATGCGCCGACGGACAAGTTTGGGATAATCGCGAGTCGCAATTAAGTTTGCCGTCGTTCCTCGAACACAATTCGCCCGGATTAGGAGCAAGTTTCGCGGTGTGCTGTATGTCCGGCAAGACGCTCCGATATTCAACCGACGTGATCTATGGAATTAGGCTAAAATATTGAAGAGACTCAGAGAACGTTTTTTGTCTTAAAACCAGGTTTGCACTATAGATCCAGGTTCAGCAAGACATGATCACAGTTACTGTGGTAACGCCCATTGCGACGCATAGAGGGGTCCGAAGGAAGAAGCATCCTCGCGGTCAGTTTGATGTGGGCATGTGTTCTTGTTTAAAACAAAATAAATCTGTACGTACGGGTCTTCTTCCCGTGAAGATTGGTTTTTTTTTTTTTCTTTTTCAAGGGCAGCTCTACTTCGGGTTTCTACCCTTTTCCCCGATTTCGCTAAAACCAACTCGGGGGTCAATTTTCGGGATTTTGTTTCGGTATTTACCGGAAACACGAAACCCTACTTTTGAGTGACAGAACTTCCGATCACCGCCGCCGAACTATATTTTTTTTTAGATATACTGATAAGAAGTTTCAGCTCTTGAGATAGCCACGGGAACTGCGTGCGTGTGCCATTATGTGGCGAAACGTTTGCCTAAAAGCTCTATACACCAGAATGCGTGACACAGTAACGCCTACAAAATAAGTTCCAAATATTTGATCAAAATATGTCTTTTATTACCATATAACCAGAAAAAAAAACAAGCACTAAATAAGTTTCAGGCAGTATAAAGAAAGTTTACCACTTTTGCTGCGTGCATGGGGAGTGATGCATCCGATAAGGTCGAAACGGGCAAGCAAGACTTGGTTGGTTCTGACACCGTACAGAAACAAACACTAATCCCAAATTTCGGGTATCAAATACAATTGCTCGTTGCCATTCAGGTGTGGCCATAAGATGTAGGATTGACCTCCTTCGTCTAAGCCGGGGGTCTCCGAACCCCAGCCCGTCGGGTTTGGACACCCTCGGCTTGCACGTTCAGTGTTGGCGACCGTTAATCCCTTCTGGTCGGCCGAATCCCTCCGAGGACGATGGTGAGGGTCGCCACTGCAAAGCCAGTGTTGGGTAAAGTACATATCAAATGTACTTGAAGTAAAGTACAAACTAAACTAGAAGATGTGTACTTCAAGTAAAGTAGTAAGTACACCGGGCGCAATGTACTTGAAGTGAAGTACTATAAATACAATGTACTTTCGAAGTAAGGTACACGAACTTTTTAACACAATCTTTCATTATCACCTTTTATTCCTCTATGCAGAGTTTGTTACTTTTTTTAACGGTTATGCATTGCCCCAGGGGAACTCGGGGGTTCATCAGTTATTTTCGGAAATGGCGGCGACTATTGTATAAAGTCAAGTGAGCCCAGAGTAGTTATTTTACTCTCTCTTAGTTCGAAATACTGTGGGCGAGACGCCCGCAGTAAAAACGGAGCGATGCGTCGTCTGCTCGTGTTTATGGTGAGAGTGAAATATTCCTTTCAGTATTTCGTTTGAGGTGACAAAGCATAATTTTGCGATACAAATTTAACAAGACCAAATTTGGAGAATGTAATTTGATGTCGAAAGTTGTACTTTTCTTTGAAAGTACCAGAAAAAAATACCTTAAGTACAAGTACATACTCAGGGAGCATACTTCAAGTCAGCTACAAGTTTTCTAATTCTACTTGAAGTAGTACTTTAACTACAATGTACTTAAAGTACTTCTGAACACTATCTAAAGCCCATTGTCAAATAAAAAAAAAAGGCACAGGTTTTTTTTTTCGCCGCGTTTTGACAAGGACGGAGGTGCGCTTTGACGTTTGAGGCCCCTTCTTCTTATCTGGCAAGTCGCAGGCAACGACACCAAAGAGATTCGACTGTGGAGTGTTCAAATTTCAAAGTTTGAAAGGTAGAATTTCCCGTGTTCAGATACTAGCGTTACCAATTAATCAGAGGTTCGCGCCAGATTCTGGTTTGCGCAATCCGCACAGCTGCGCTAAGGGAAGGGGGAGGGGGAATGGGGGGGGGGGGGTGCTAATATGCTTTGGGAGGGCTCGCCCCCTCCCTCCTTGGATCCGCCACTGACTTGAGTATCCGACAAATCAATTAAAGCACACCGGTAATTATCGTATCGTACGCTGACCAACTTCACGTGGGAGCATAAGCCGCTCTCAAAGTGTAAATCCGACGAAAGGAAGCTAACGTCGGGACCCTGTCATTGATTTTTTTTAACAATTCGGCCCATGCATGTGTGAAATGCCGACGTCAACTTGCGTTCAACATGAAGGAAAATACAATGTACGAATGTTCATCTCTGCATGTCTTGCACGTGTCGTCATCACTCCGTACCAATAATCATTCCTACCTGATTTCGGGGAGAAACACAAGTTCGGTGGCGCGAAATATTTACTGTAGAGGCTACGCGCGAAGCAGCAAGGACCTTCAGATTGGGCGGTCATGGTATGTCAGTGCCAGCTATGTACACTCCATCTCACAAGTGTTTGAGAGCTGACAAGAATGCTTGACCAAAATAATTCCTGCATTTAATTGCATTATAAAGAATGCTTATTGTTTTTGTTTTTTATGTGCGCAAAAACTCGCGCATGGAAAGTACTTGCAAAGCCACGCGAACGCAGTCGTGTTTTTGTGAGTACTGCAGATGTTTTTGAGGTGGAATACAGAAGAAAGTTAAATTTCCTCAAAACGGCGTCTCTACTTAGAGAGGCTATTTTGGCGAGGAAAATACGACGTCTGTCATAAAACAATGCAAGTTACGCAGTTATTACACGATCCCATGCAGGTACAAATATTGTCCATACCGTAGAGACCAGGAGTCGCGAACCTTTTGCTGCGACGGGCCAAATCGCCGCAAAGTGGAGACGGAGCGGGCCGGACGGAGGAACGGAGATGGGGAGAAAGGGGAGGGGGAAATTAGTTTATATAAGTGAAGGATAAAAAAAAAGACGGTCACATATTTGAGCGATATGCATATATGTTCTCGTGATTCAGGCACGTAACGCAAGATTGCTCGAGCCCCCTCTCAGTAGAATTTTGGGTGTCCAATATTGATGCGAACATTCACACTAAACTCTTCCAATATTTAGCGAACATTCACTAAACTAAAGTCGCAAAAACAGAAATTGCAGGTGCTCATTTTTCATTTGGAAGACCGACGTTTGGCTTCACAGTCCTCATCTGGAAAAGGTATGTTCGCAGATATGTACGTGCTGTATCGAGCACTTTGATGAAGGCCACTGCGAGGTGTTGTAGATTTTAAAGCTTTAATTCAGAGAGGCCAGCGGAAGACTTAACGAGGTCATTCGCTGCAAATGCACTCCTCAATTTATTTATTATATTTTTTTTTTTTTTGGGGGGGGGGGGATTATTTAATCAGATAACCCTATCTGGCAAATCTCTCGATCTTGTTCACAGTTAATACGTCTGATTTTACCGGGTCTGCAACATGCCTAGGATTGTGTTGTTAGGGGGCGGGGCAAGGGGGGGGGGGGGGTGTTGGTGTCATGCCGGGGGCCGTATAATATTGCCTCGCTGGAATGATGCGGCCCGTGGGCGGCGGGTTTCCGGCCCCTGCCGTAGACGGCTCAAATGGGATTCAAACATTTTCGTAACTCCGGAAACGTGAAATGTTTTCTAAAAATTACTACGTCTTTTTATACAGCGCGAGCTTTTTCCATCATGCCTTTTGCGCACTGCGGATTTGTGACCGCTGTTTTCCCGACGATAGATAATCGCCGGACATTTAACACCTCTCCCTTCCCGCCCTCCTTCCATGTCAACGAGTACTCTTTTCTAGGGCCTCTGTTTTCAACGCGTTCTTCTGGAGGCTCACAGAGCACAGCGAAAACAAGCGGAGAAAAAACGTGTTGACAGTGGTATTTACATTCGCCTGGCTCATTCTCGTGCGCTCAGGCAATGCCACCTAAAATAAGGCCCGCGCGGGACGTCATCATTGGTGGACCTCCGACCCTACCCCAAACGGGAAATGCTCTAAAACTCGATGAGAGTCGTCGCAAAGCGAGACGCGCTATTATAATGACGCTGCCGCAAGCTAGGTGTAGCTGCGTGGATCCACCGGTGATGACGTTTGACAAGGAAAGGAGCAGGCCTTCTCTTTCAGGTGGTATTGGCTCGAGCCCCTTTTGACGCCTGGCAGTGTTTCAGAGCTCTGGGGTCACGTGATACGTGACACGGCACGCCCGAGGTCTCGCTTTGACGCCTCGGCAGCCCTTCGGGGAGCTGGTGGGCAGTCACCTCGTCTCCGAGGTGTTTCTCCGCTTCCTGAGACCGAGGGGACGCGCGAACCCCTCTGACAGCAGCCGAACCCGCGGCAATTTTTCAAACCGGCCGCGACCCCCTCCGCGCACGTGCGCCTGTCTCTGTCTGTCTGGCACTTGGCAAGCCCGGACAGAGGATCCTGCGCAGGCTGAAGAGGCGCCCAGTTCTTTGTCGCTCCATCTACCTCACGTTACACGTCGCCGAAGGAAATCACTCGCAGTGGGGAGTCGGTGTCAGTTTCAGAGACGCACTGTTTGTTTTCGTGGGTAACGGTTTTGGATGTCGACGGCATAGGGACTGTTCTACGGCCACCGACAGCTAAACACAGCGTTCACACCGTTAATATACCATACAAAAGACAGTCTGCGGACGCTGTCCGAGGTCTGTGTCTCTCTTGTGCGATAGCCTTGTCATGTTGGCCCTGCGAAAACTGTCTGCGGACATGTTCGAAACCTGAAGCTGAACATGCGGGAAGGCGTAATGAGTGAAAGCGATGTTTATTATATATATATATATATATTTTTTTTTAAATCGATTGTTGCTTGTGCACTTAATGTGCACATGTCACTGTCGATAGGGAAGGGGATTGGGTGAAAAAGAAAGGATAGAAAGAAAAGGGATTAGGTCTGGGGGGGGGGGGGGGGGGGGGAGCGGGGTGCAGGGGGATGTCCTGGCCGTCGCCGGCATGTCGAGTCGTAGGACGACCCAAGCCTCAGGACGCCCCCCATGGGGCCCGGGCCCCCCCGAAATCTTCCATTTTGCTGGGACCTCCTCTCCCCCCTCCCCCTCATACAGCATTTTGTCATGGGCGGGCCCCCCCGAAACAAAATTCTGGCTACGTGCCTGGCTCCAGGCAGGGGCGGATTTATGGGTCAGGCCTGGGGGGGCGGTAGGCCTTCGGCGGGGGGGGGGGGGGGGGGGGAGTCGGGAGTCTGCTAAGATATGACACGGTCCAAACGTTGCCCAGGTCTATTTCGTTGACCAAATATTTTCTATGTCGCCAAAAACTAAACTTCTGGCTGGTGTATATCAATGATTTTATTTTAAAAAAAAGTTGACCTTGGGGAGCTCAGGGGGGGCGGTCGCCCCCCCCCCCCCGCCCCCCCCCGCCGCCCCCCCCCCTAAATCCGCCCCTGGCATATCGCCACAAACGTTCCGTTGAAGGAATGATGTTTCTTGTATTGGTGGAACAAGGTGTGTCCAAAATGCCGGTTTCGTAATCAAGAGCTGGAGCGGTAGATTGGGTAGTCGTGCCTTGTTCTGGTTTGTTGAACTGCGGGTGGTCTCCTAAAGACTTTCTAGGAGTGCCGTGTCCTTCAAGTAAGTTATTAGTTTTTTTAGTCCCATGTCTGTCACAGCTCGCGTTGCCCGCGGATGCAGAAGTTCCTCCAGGCTTAGCGCTAGAGAGTCCGAGGCGGGAATATGCGTTATGGAGGGCAGTACGCTCGTCATTGTAGTCGGAGCAGTGTAGGAGGAGGTGCTCGGCGTCGGCAGTTTCCTGGCAGGTTTGGCAATTGGGGTTGAGATCAGGCCTGAAGCGGCCTATCCATCTTTCTGCCCGAGTATAAACATTCTTTGTACTAAAAATTCGCCAGAATATAAATTAAAAGTAGCCAAAAAGGTCAAGGAGCAAACTTTAAATTTTTGTCGCCAGACCGTGTTCAAAAGTAGTCAATTTGGCGCAAAATAGCCACCAACGAGTTTCGGTACTCTGGGAGGAACATTCAGTGACTATACTTCGTCTCACCTTAGTATGGACTATTGTTAGCCGCGCGTGCTAAAAGCGCGAGCTAGTTGCTTCGAATGAAGCCTCGGCGGCTGAACGAGCGCTCGTGCAGCGAGTGCTCCAGTCAAGGCAGTCAAGGCCAGCCGCTCGCGCTAGCACAGCATTCGCGGTTAGTCCATGCTAAGGTGAGACGAAGTATAGCTGTCACTATGTCTGCAGCGAACGCAGTGTCTTTTGCATGATGCATGAGCAACGTGAGTGTGGCTTAAGAAGCATAGCGCGTGGCCAACCCCAAGCATCCTATTATCGGTCCGCAGCCCATGAAATGGACCTCTTGGCGAATATGTGCTGCCACCTAGACACGCGAATCGGTTCGAGACTAGCTGACTGGAGAACAACGCGCGCCCAAGGCCTCTCCCACACGTTCCACACCCAAAACGTCAGCTACATCCTGTTCACCCATTGAGGCGATGTGACCTGGATACGGCTCCCCCAAGCCAATACCACCTAGAACACAAGGCCTGCGCGTTTCCTCCTCTAAACGTCACCACTAGTAGATCCCCTCAGCGCCCCCTAGGTAGCCCGGATGAGCACCGTCGTCTGCTACATCATCTGCAACATCGTCTGCTCCATCGCCTGCTTCAGTGGTTTGTGTAGCAGATAATGAAACAGATGCTCACACCGAGTGTCTGTTGCTATAGCATACGATGAAGTTAGACGTGCACGTGGAGCGTCAAATGCATGAGTGAAATTGCCTTACTGCTGTGCGAAGGGCTGCAAAGCCCTTCGCTGTACGCTGGGCGCTGGCACTGGACACCATTTTCGAGGGCGCTGTTTATACTCCGGGTCGCTGCTTTGAAGCGTTCTTCCGCAGAACGAGCGCGCGCGCTAGAAATGCTCGTCTCAAAGCAAGGAGCGCGTGCTAGCTCGCGCTTGTGGCCAAGGGAGTGTTCGCGTGCGCGTTGCAAATGAACTGGAAGCTCGCAATCAGCTCGCGCTCAGCAGTCACGCACACAGCTGTCGCCGCAGGTGAATGCGACGTAGTTGCGACGCGGCCCATACTCTCGTCAAGCTTCAGCCTGTTTGCCGCTTGGGGCGGGTCGGGGATCTACTAACGAAACGTCATGCGCAGGCCTTGTATTCTAGGTGGTATTGCCCAAGCTCACCTTTGTCCTCATCGTGCGTAATCTTCCACCCCGAGGTCGACACAACGAAACCGCTCAAAGGCGAGAAATGCAAGATGGCGGATTGTTTGGAACTAGATACTCTCGAACCCAGGCGCATGAAATACTCCGCGCATGCGCACCGCGTATTTCTACAAAAGGTCCATTACAACATCAGCTGAGAACAACGCCGAACAACCAGCGTGACGAACCGTTCATTATTCCGGTTTTGTTTGGGTTCGGCAGCATTATATTTTGTTCCGGTTCGGTTCCGCTTCAAGTCAAGCAGGCGAAATATCGTTTCGGTTACGGGTTACCGGTTCAAACCGATTCATGAAGCCTGGTTCAGACAGTTGCGTTTGACTGCGTTTGACTGCGTTGCGGCGGCGAGAAACCAGGACATCCCTGCTGCTTATATCGCGTGCCAAGATGACTCCTTGAATTGGAATCCACGCTTCATACGAAGCACAGATGTGCCGGTGACTCGCTTTCGGTTCTCGACGCAACGCAGTCAAACGCACTCAAACGCATGTGTCTGAACCGGCCTTCACTCTACTAGGGTGCCTTCATGTGCGCTTTGCTTGGGGTGATGACATCTGGCCATTTTGTTTCGAACGCTTATTTTTATTTTTTGTTCTGAAGCGCGTGAAAGAGCGTGTCCCTGCACGCGCTCGTGGCGCTGACTGTGTTACGGCGACATTTTGTTTCCTGCGATTTCTTTGTATTTTCCCTGTGAGCGCGCGCTGCCGGCATCGGGTACTACAAACGATGGCATCACCCTTGTTTCCTGCGATTTCTTTGTATTTTCCCTGTGAGCGCGCGCTGTCGGCATAGGGTACTACAAACGATGGCATCACCCTAAACAGAGGGGCATTGAGGCACACTACACTCTACAACTATACTTTGTCTCACCTTAGTATGGACTATTGTTAGCCGCGCGTGCTAAAAGCGCGAGCTAGTCGCTTTGAATGAAGCCGCGACGGCTGCACGAGCACTCGTGCAGCGTGTGCTCTAGTCAAGGCAGTCAAGGCTGGCCGCTCGCGCTAGCACAGCCTTCGCGGTTAGTCCATGCTAGGGTGAGACGAAGTATAGATCCTTGGCAGCCCGTGCATTTCCTGCGGCTTTTGATGAGCACGCGCTGCTTGCGGAAGCCGGACATAGAGATGGAGTGTAACTTTTTTTCGCACCAAATAGGCCGATCTCACCAGCCAGTTTGTCTACGCCAAAGCTGCCGCAATGCATTTTTTTTTTTGCACGTGCAACAGTTTTCGCTGGAGCTTCGCACGTGCAGAGCACGAACCGGCACGAGACGACTCAGGCACTGCCGCCTGCCTTCTGGGAACTACTGTGAACTAAAGTCATGGCGTCTCCGCGCATGCGCCGAGTGCCTACTGAGATCAGTCTATTAGCATCACGGAATGAGAAAGACAGGCATAATACTTTACTCAACCTGTGCAAACTGTGCTGGGCCATTGCGAATACCACAATAAAGTCTACCTCACCTCACCGCGCATACCACGCACACTTTCACTGCGTGTGGCGGTACTGGTTATTGTTTTGGGATACAAAAACAAAATCGTACTCCCTTTAATTTAAATGGCTTTGGTAACATGCTACAAATTATTTTGTTATTAGGAAACAAAGAGTCTGTTGAGTAAGACTTGCACTTTGATCAAATGCGAAAAGTCATGACATGTTATTAGTGGGATATTGTCTTGCAAATAACTATTTGAACTGAAATGACTAAGTGGCATCACAACTGAAGGGTCTGTTTGCAATTATTATTTTTTTATTATTTTCCGAAATGAAGCTCGACTTACTTGAACATAAGAAACACAATGCAATGCTGAGGAATGTTGAAAAACAAACTCAACCTGTCACAATTGTGAGGGAAACCTGTTTTATAAATTGATGGATTTAAATGATAGATACTTGTATGTACAAAAAAAAAAATCAAACGGAGACTCGGCTTATAAATGTAAATAGGACAAAAAACACTCTCTTCGGCAAAAAGAAAACGAATTTTTGTCGTGATGAAACCATAGAGTTCTTAAAATAAACGCTAGAGGCTCAGGTGCCGCTAGTGTGCTGTTGCATTTTGAAGCCGACTGCCAGCAATCAGAAATTGACAAAAAATTACTATGGGAAAAAGCGAGTGCATTTTCTCTCTGCGCTCGATTATAAGAGCAAATATCACGAATAATTTGTACGTACTAGGCACATTGGAAAATTTCTCAGTCACGCAGACGAAATAATTAGTCTAGTTACAGAATGTTTATTTGAAATTCGTGGCATCAAAAACGGTGTTAAAACCACTTCGTACGTGTATTTATGTGCACTGTCAGACATTGTTAGCGCGAACACGGCGTCGACGCTTTCCAGCATGGGGGATATACGTGCCAAACAAACGAAGGACATCTGGAAAACCAAAAGAGACGGCAGGAACTTCGAGTAACACTGGATAAGTAACTCCTTGTGCACGGAGACGATCAAAATAAATTGAAAGCCACGTAATATAGTCAGATTTCCAATGAATAAGTACTGCTTTATTCTTTCTGCTCATAAATATGTGCGAAGATGCTTGTTCTGTGTTCAAATCATCACCCGCACGCTCCAAATTTTCGCAAATAGGGGGATCCAGAGAGCAGATGCCCGATAAAAACTGCCCGACATAGGAAATAATAAAAAGACACACCTTTCGTAGCTCGACGTGCTTTAGTTTTTGCGTTCGAATGTTTCTTTAACCCATCGTAAAGATGCACGGCGGAGTCATTTTCATCCTATGACAGGACGGGCATATTAGCAATATATAAGCACCATCGAAATGCTAGCAAACCTTGAACAGACTCTACATTCCTTTCGATCCTTAGTTTGCTTAGAATCGTCGCTCGTGTTCACATAACTTCCTTGAAACGGAGGTTTGGGCCTGAAGTAGAGCGAAGTTTAACATCGTTCAGTGGTAAAAAAAAAACAAAAATGCTGTAACTAAAGCAATTACACTTTCACAATACCAATAAAGGTACATACTCTCCGGTACAACCGAAATGACAAAAGTTATTCATGTTATTTTCCGGCGAAGAGACAAAATTCACGCGCGTTTTCCCATAGGAATACACAGGGAGGCTGGAAATGTAGACTGCACTCTGTCTGCTTCAATTTGCAACCGGAAGTCCCGTAGACACTAGCGCCAGCTGAGCCTCTAGCGTTTATTGTAATAACTCTATGGGTGAAACAATGCAAATACGAATTTATACCAAAGTACAAATAAAAATACAAATGACATTAGGGACCTTTAGCAAACCGTTGCCGTGCTCCGCGTACCACACTACCGGAGCCTTTAGGGCCGCGCACACTAGCGAGAAAACGCGCGTGGCACGCCGATCGCGGGAAGACGCGTCCCGCATCCTGAAGACCACACTATAGACCCTTTTCATGTTTACAAACATGAACTGCCTCCTGCGTCCCAAGCAACTTCCGGTCGCTCCGTCTTTGAAAGTATGTCGAGCTTGCCTATGTCGCCAGTGCTAGAAAGCATAAACGCTACACGCACATCAAAATTGGAGATTTAACGAGGGCCCTCGGCTGGTCAATTTAACGTCTTGGAGGAGGCAAGTTGGTTTACAAGAGTATTCGAAAATATTTATCATATCTGGGGGGGGTCTGCGTTCTTTTGGCGTTCACCTGGAGAATTGGTGGTTAAACGTTTCATCAACATTTCAAACAGCGGTGTTAGGGTGGGCTTTGTTCATACTTTTTATGAACCGGAAGTTCTCTGGGACGTCAAAGACTAGAACAACTCCTGGTGGCGTTTGCCATGAAAAGGGTCTATACTTCGTTTCACCTTATGTGCGAGCGAAGGCAAAGCTGGAAGCGCGAGCACGAAAGCTCCGTGCGTTCAGGCTTTGCTCGAGCGCGCGAGCTGGGGAGAAACGCAAAAAGCGCTGGTCTCGCGCTTCTAGCTTTGGCTTCGCTCGCAGATAAGGTGAAACGAAGTATAGATAGAGTTCTGCCGCCGCGAATGTCACGTGACAGCACAGGAGGCCTCGCGCACTCATGAAGCATTCGAACGCGTCTTCCCGCGATGGGCGTGCCACGCGCGTTTTCTCGCTATAGTCGGATGCAAACCTAAGAACAATCTTTTAGCTCCACCCACAAGCGCATTGCGCCCATCTGAAGTGCCTCCGCCGTCGAGAAAGTAGTTCGCTAGCAACGTTGCTTTTTCTTCCTCCAGTAAACGTGTCTTAAACTACTACAATATTTATTTAATTCATTCAGGACGTTTAAATAAGTTAGAATACGTTTTTGTCAACGAAATCGCTGTTTAGTAAAGAAAGAAAGTCATGTCCAATGTACCGTCTTCCCAATTCATTTTCTGTCCAAGATACTGTCTAACATACCGTCTTCCAGCGCCTTCGATTGAGGGAAAGCGGCGAAAACAAAACCAACCTTTCTCTCGCCAAAATTATAAATAACAAAGCGCTTATAGTTCCTGCAAATAATAAATATTTAGTGATTTACTTAGTTTTGTGGGCTTTGCGCACGAAATGTGTGCCTTTATTTTGTTGGATGAATAGAAAACAAGAATAATTATACTTTTCGGGTTTTGACAAATCGGCACCCTCCCAAGTCATCGACACCACCACCGCGCCCCGCTAGAGTGTCTTCATACAAACGCGCGCTTTTGCTTGAGTGGTGACATCTCAGCCATTTTTACGCCCAATCGTTTTTTTATGCATTTTGAAGTACGCGCAATCCGGTGTCAATCAGCTCGAGCGCGTAGCTTTGGCTAATGCATAGATGCCATTTTAGCGCCCAGGTCACGCAACGAGTGCGCGAGAGCGTCACGCGCTGAACATTCAGTGCAACAATGGATGTCTTCACCCTGAGACAGACAGACATGTAGGCACCCTACGCCCCGCTCTCTTTGTCTTCCGTCATGGATCCCACTGAGGTGCACGGCAATCTCAGCTCACCCGCGGAAACCACAGCGAATTGAAGCAGCGGTGCCGGTGCTATGTTGAGTAGCAACGTGGGGCAGAGGCGACAGAAATCCAACGAAGCAGACGACGTCCGGCGTAGCTTCTCACCTCTCAGCAGTGCTAAGCCTCGCGCCCGCTTCGAAATTTTCGTTGGCGATAGCGTCGCTGGATTCTCACGTTGTCGCGCATGCTTTTAAGCGCGCGCCCGGGGTAGCGTGACCGCGGGGCGCGCGCTTAAAAGCACGCTTTAAAGGCTCCGGTAGTGCGGTACGCGGAGCACAGCAACGGTTTGTTAAAGGTCCCTATTAAAAACCTCACTCCGCAAGCCGAATTATTTTTTTTTTTTGCTATTTTGTCATGTGGTCGCGACTTTATATACTCGTAGATGCGCCTTTCTGTCGGAAACATTTCCGACCAGAAAACACCAGTAAGACTTACAACTATCTACAAAAAGTGTGATTGATATAAAAAAAAAACTTTAATTTAATGCACGTTTAATGAGCCAGTACTAAGTAAAAAAAAAAAAAAAAAAAAAACATTGCTAGGTATTGCATGTTTGTTTTTAAAGTCGATACAAAATCGAATGAAAATATAAGCTTGACTTTTTTGAGCATGTCGCATGCACGCTTTCATTTACGGGTTTTGATAGTAGCCAACATTCGTAGCGAAAACAAAATGGTCGATGGAAAACGATCTATAATACACTCTAATCACAGACAATACCAGAGGCCTACGGCTGACCCCACCGACTCGCTATTGACGATAGACTTGAGGAGGGAGGAGGAGGAGGAGGAGGGGATAGTATGGAGGGGAGGGTATGCCCCTCCTCCTCCACAGTACTGTACCCTCCTCCTCTCCTGCTCCTCCTCCTTTTCCTCAAGAGCTGCGCTCTAATTTCGCATTACAGAGATTTGTAAGCGTCTTTAATCTTTTTTTAGAGCGCAGCTCTTAGGCGCCTGTTTCCGGCTTGAGCGGCGCCTCCGTCGGCGTCGCTGTCGGAGTCGGCGTAACCGCGCACGTTGGGTTATGTGAATAATGCAACCGGGCGTAACCGCGCGTTGCATTATGAGAACTTTTCCCGCTAAACTTAGCGGTAACAATTCCCCGCTAAAGATAGCGGTAACATTTCCCCGCTAAATTTAGAGGGAAAATTTTCCTGCTAAATGGGATGGGAGTGTGAGAGGAGGAGAAGAGGATACAGAGGGTAAAAAGGGGCCTACACTCCCCTCCGTACCCTCCCCTCGTCCTCCTCAAGAGCTGCGCTCTTATTCGGCATTACAGAGAATTGTAAACGTCTTTCATTTTTTGTTAAGTAGAACAAATTAGTATTTCATATTCTACTCGACACTGCAGGTGCTTAGTTGGTCACTTTCTGGCGGTCTGCGTGCGCAATCGTCACAGTTCCTCCACGCGTCCCTGTGTACTTTGTCTTGGTCCCGCCCACAGACACATAAAATTGTTGTTCATCACATAAAAAAAACAACAATAAGAAACGTTCAGCCTTTCCACTCTCGTGAAGAAGGAAGGCCAGCGGAGCTGTACTAGATACACTGTGTGCTTCTTCTTCGTCGTCGTCTGTTTTTCGCGCTGTTTCCTACGATGAATTCCCACCAATGCACCCAACTATCCATTCTTTTATTATAGCTGGAAATGTTGCCGCCATCTACGAGTGACGGCGGAAACCATACTGGTTGTGTCCTTGCCGCCGTCGCTTATAGATGGCGGTAGCTGTCCAGGTTGGTTTGTGTCTACATACACGGACACGATCCTGGGGAACCTACCCCTTAATAGCTCCGCTGTAACAAACTTCTATATGGTTGAGAAGTTAAATATTCGTCAAGAACACATAATTCTTCAAAGCAGCTTCGAAATCAAAACTTTGTTTAAGGATCTCTCAAATCACTTATACGCGTGTCTATCGAGGATAAAAACGCCAAAAAAGATTTGCAGAGCAAATTTGAGATTATTTGGGTGTGCATTTACTTATGACGTAGATCTTTAAAGTTATCGGCCCTTTATTTATGTTGCCAAATCTTCAGTCAGTAATTAAATATATTTTTATTGTCATTGATAAATTTGACTGCATGAATTGCACATCACCACTTGAGACCGACGGGGAGGACGATACTCGAAAACGTCAGCTGTTGAGTCTGCGGAAACGTGTTTTTTTTTTTTTTTTCTTGCTAATTGGCAGTGTGAAACATCGGGTAGCGGGGTATTCCAAAAAAAGACTTTGTGCTCACATAGTAGATCTCAAGGCAAATACACGAAATGTGCAGAAAGAGAGATAATAAATGGCATTCTTCTAAATAATCTCATACACAACGCCTTACTGCAAAAAGAAATGCTTAGAGATTCATGCAATGATATTCATAATTACACAGATATAGCGCGAAGGACAGACCAATATATTTCTTATATTATTTACATTTAGACATCGACTTGCACGAGCTCGAAACTTCGCAAAATTTTGTCTCGGGAGGCTATGCTATATTCGGTTTTACGTGCACTTGTTTTTGACCCGAACTTTCACAACTTTGTGCTTTATCAGTCATCGCGCTCTAACATTTTATTAGGCTGCCAAACATCATCGCGAGACTGCTTATATACTGCACAACTTTACAATTTAGACAACCACTTTTGCTAGTGTTGAGGACATCGCGTTTCACCAGAGAACTGAACTGTTTAACAGGGTTTGCACGTGACGCCATTGCACTGTATGCTGGTGGTCATTGCGATTTGTTCTTGCTGAGCAAATCGAATCCGGTGGTGAAAAATGCACGCTCCAGAAGGTTCGCGCTCTGTGCAAGTCATGCATTCGAGAGTCACAGGTTATTCTTGCTTGGTGTAGCGTCGTGACGGACGGCGCGAGCGTCTGGTTACCTGTGGTTAAAAAATAAATGCGAGCAATAAAAGTAAAACTTAAAGTAAAAAAAAAAAACGTTTGCATAACGACGGCGCTTTTGCTGCCAACGGATTTCCTTTGCGTGTCGTCTGCTTTCTTTTACTGGTCGGCTACACCTTCCGACACACACGACAAACGTGTCCCGCAATTCGACTTGGTCGCCTGCGCCGCCGCCCTCCGTAAACCACAGCACGTTTCTTGGCCCTATTGTTTTACAGAAAGGATACTACGCTTTCTAATTTTACAAGAACAAAACTGACGTGTGAAATACACCTTTGACGAAAAGTTCAGATTGCTATGTGCAGGCGTCGATTTTTACGGTCCATTTTAGACCGAGCCTGGTGACTTGGGTAACCCTATTCATCAGGCGCCGTACGCACGAACGCTGGGAATAGCACCGGCTTGAGAGTGCAGAGGCTCCGCTTCAAGTAACGCGTTAACTTGCGTCGTGCTATAACTGCCCGTGCGCATCCAAATTTCTTTGGGTGCGCCGATCGTATCGAAAGCCAGCTGTGAGAGCGCGCAGACAAAGGAAACTACAGGCATAGAGCAGACATAGTCTAAGCCTAACGTTGCCGACCAAGCCGACCGAGCGTTGAGCAGACGACGAGAGCAGCGTCGGTGCGCAAGGCACTCTGGGATTGAGTTATTTTCTGGCATCTCTGAGCATGGCATCATGCGTGGTCCTGTTTTTTTTTGTTTTTTTTTTCTTAATCGTCTTTGATGCATTCACAATTATTTTGTCACGAATCACGATGTTACATTGCCTATCGTTCCGATAGAAAGTGCTTCTTGTTTGAAACCTCATCAACACCTGAGTCCCGTTCGATAAAAAGTCAAACCTAGTTAATCTTATAAATTTTTTTTATGGAAAAAGGAGCACATTATTAATTTGTGGGGATCAGACTCGGGTAGGCGATTGTATAAAAAAAAGGAGGAGTGGTTTGATGGTTCGAAATTTTGATTTTACGTTTTGTACGTTCTAATAATAAATGTGTATGCTATTGTTTTGAATGAATTAGTACTAAAAACAGGGTGATGGCGCAGGCTAGCTTGTGAACGATCATGCTTGCACTTATAAGCCCCCAAAACAAGGAAACAACCGAAGAATAGCAAGAGAAATACAACGACGTTTCAAATTTGAGACGTCGTCGTTTTTTTTTTTTTTTATCTTCGCTTGTTCCCTTTTTTCGGAGTTCATAAGTATAACCATGAATTACTGCTGCTGTCGTGGGATTTATGTAAGCTTACAGGCTGCAGGATGAGTCAAACTACTAATGCAAGAATCTAGCAGGGGCTCCAACTGGAGAGTTAAAAACGGGGCATGAGACCTCGCGATCGTAGAAATCGTAGAAAGAATGAGAAATGAATTGCATTCTTCGCCATTTTCCAGGTAGAAACACCGAATGTCATTTACCGGACTGTGGGCATGTTGGCATTTCGCAGGATAAGAAAAACAAATCGACCTATGGACTTGATTAAAGGACGGGCTGACATAGAAAATATGATTCATATTTTCGGGAACACAGCTGATGACACAGTGCGATGTTTTACTTTGCGTCTTCTCATCTGGTGTTTTGAAAGTATAGACACAATTTTAACTGTGGCGGTGAAACAGTGTGGATTCGTATCTTGTTAAATATATTTCAGTGGCGTGGTTGATGTATTCTGTTGATTAGCCCGCAAAGCCTCTGTGTTTCTCTCGTGGTAGGGCTCGGTTCTACCTGAGGATAAGCTTCTGCACCAAAGGCATCACCACGCTCATTGCCGTCGACACGCATGTCTGATGGTATCCATCGAAAGGCCAGCGTCTAGCCCCCAGCTGACGGTTCATAAGCCACATGGCCAACACATCGGATCAGCGGTTTGCCAGGGTTCAAGTGGTCTAGTGCTAAGAGCGATGTTTTTAAAGTTTGGCAGAATGTACGCTTCTACAGGTGGGAGGCCTGGAAGGACATTTAGCGCGGTCCTCAAAGCTGCAAGTTCTGCTGTGATTGATGTAATGGCAAAATTTAAAACCGCAGAAATATTTCAATACCTTTTTTTCTGGGGACGACGGGTTACGCAGTGTTGACTCATCTGGCAAGATTGCTTGAACTGTATGGGCACACTTTCGGCAAGTCATTGTAGTTACGAGCAACTGCGGCTGGGACACGTCACTTCTTCAAAGAAGAAACTGCCTAAATTGCTTATCTACAGTTCGGAGACAAGTCTCCCATTGAGGCAGACTAAGTTCTAGGCTGTATAAACACACACACACAACCCAATATTCTTTTTTTAGAAACGCGTTTTTGAAAAATAAAAAAAATAAAAAAACTTAGAAGGCGGCTTTGTTCAAACGTCGAACCAAAACAAATGAGCAAAGTATGGCCATAACCAAGATATTGCGTCAAATGAACGCCGGAACCTTTACTATAGTCACTGACAATTTAAGAAATGCAGGGTGTGTCAAGTTGCGAGTATCTAACCGTCGCTTCGCAGCCAATAAAATTACAGTATTAGCCGATAAGAAGGCCGAAGAACGAATCACGAAGCAGGAAGCTTGAAGATAATCAGCCATGTTCTGAGATTCTTAAGAGGCCAATGACTATGACACCGCTATATGTTGTGTATGGTATCGGTTCGGATAGCGCGCAGTGCATAAAGACGACGACTGGGGCCCACGGGCCGTGGGATCCGAGCGCGTAGACGCTCTCGAAAGTCACGAGAGCCAGCCGGTCGCTGATGGTGCAGGGGCGGTTCTTACCCACGAAGACGACGTCAAATGTGAAGCCACAGTCGCGTTCGCGTCAAAAACGTTTGGGAGCTGCCGAAAGAAATTCTGAAAAAAGTACATTGCTGGGTGCCACTTCACGATTTACACCAATCATCAACCATTTCTCGGAATTCTTGGATCGACAAAACCGATTCGACAGGTGTTATCGACACGGATGACAAGATGGTGCATCAAGTTGAGTGCGTACGATTACACGCCGGTGTACTGGCGAGATTCATGCATCAGAATGCAGATGCACTCAGCAAGCTGCCCATCGACCAGGGTAAGAAAATAATCACGATTTTTCTTTTAAATCGAGTAAATCAAATTTATTTGATTTATATCAGTTTTATTTGAATTAAATCAAATTCACATTATTTATTTATGTGAGAATACTGCCGGCCAACTTTTGAGGGCCAAGGCATGATAAGACAACATCAGAAACCATCAATGAGTCGAATAAACACAACAACAACAATTAACAAGTAGCTTAGTAATTGGTGACAGAAAAAAAGCGGTAGAAGCAATCGCCGTTACACTTGGGGGCAAGTCATTCCACTTAAAAACAAAACGAGAAAAAATAATATTTAAAAACATCTTTTCTACAACGGAAATGACAAAGAAAATTCTCGTGCTTCTGCCTTGTATCACGACTCATGTTATACTGCAAAGAATCATGAAAAGTGTAACCAGCTTTACTATGAGTTATATTATGCAAAAATTTGAAACGCTTTACTTTCCTTCGACATGATAATATAGACACTCCGGAGGCGGCGTTACAATGGTGTCACGTGAGAATCTTTGCCGTATGAGTTATAAAAAAATCTAAGATAATTTTTTGAAAGCCTTCCAATTGGCCAATGAGTGATTGCGAATGTGGGTTCCATACGATGTCAGCATATTCCAGCAAAGAACGAATCAGCAATTTATAGGCCGTCAGCCTTGTCGCAGAACTACTGTGACACATTTTCCTACGTAACGACCACAGTTTACTTGACGCTTTTGTGATAATCTGCTCAATATGAATAGCCCAGCTTAAGTTGGACGTGATTGTAGCACCCATATACTTGTACTCATTACCTACTTCTAAGGCATTTCAATGAATAGTATAAGAAAAAAAAAAAGAGAAACACCTCCTTCAGTGTTACTGACAGTTGCACACATTTCTTGACATTCAGATACATTTGCCATTTTTGACACCACAATAAAATCATCTGAATACTCTCTCCTAAGCATTTTTGGTTAGATTGGCAAGACATCTTAGAAAACAATACACAATCATCAGCAAAAAAAAAAACCAAAAAAACGGCACTTTTTAGAGGGCTTATCAACTCGCAGGTCATTGATAAAAACCCCAAAAAGCAAATATCCGAGTACCGGGCCTTGAAGCACTTCAGAAAGTGCAGGTAACTCTATTGCTTCGGCATTGCCTTCACACACAAACTGTTTATGATTCGTAAGGTACGAGTCCATCCACCTCAGTAGACAACCATTGCCTAACACTTGCTTCAATTTATGCATTAATTCAAACGCCTTCGCAAAATCTATGAAGACAGTGTCGACTTGACCATTGTTATCACTCACTGAACCAGAAGTGTGGACCGTATGAAGAAGCTGTGTCACTGTCGAAAAGCTTCATCGGAACCCGTGTTTATAATCTACTAAGAAAGTATCAGATTATAGGAAAGTTACGATGTGCTTAAATATGAAGTGTTCGAGAACCTTACTACATGTACTCAACAATGACACATGGTCTGTAATTGCAAACACTCTTCTTCTCTTTACTTTTATATATATTCGCGACTTTAGCAAAACCAAGCGGGAAAACACTGAACTGGCCGGAACAGGTTCCTTCGCAATTTCTGCTCGTCTCTTCTGGCTTCCGTGTTTACATATTGTCGGTGATTTGCGCGACAAAACAGTCCTACCGGTGACTGTGTCGTAACCGTAGTATCGCCTTGTGACCCAGGTGTTCTGCATGTGACCTATGTAACCGCGTGAGCCAGACATTTTGCGTTTATCAACGCTCACCAGCCCCTTGGAAGGACAGTGGGCTCACCTCGTTTCCTCGAAGAAAGTCAAGCCTCTGGAAGTTCGCTCGCGCCAACACATCGCCGCAGGTTCGAAACGTGGAAGATAAAACGCGAGGGAACCAATGGACCTCTTGGCGAATATGTGCTGCCACCTAGACACGCGAATCGGTTCGAGACTAGGTGACTGGAAAACAACGCGCCCAAGGCCTCTCCCACCCGTTCCACACCCAAAACGTCAGCTACATCCTGTTCACCCATTGAGGCGATGTGACCTAGTTACGGCTCCCCCAAGCTCACCTTTGTCCCGTCCCCATCGTGCGTAATCTTCCGCCCCGAGGTCGACCCAACGAAACCGCTCAAAGGCGAGAAATGCAAGATGGCGGATTGTTTGGAACTAGATACTCTCGAACCCAGGCGCATGAAATACTCCGCGCATGCGCACCGCGTATTTCTACAAAAGGTCCATTTTGAGTCCAATGCTTACTTGCTGGTGCCCCAGCGTTGTGCGTTGAGCTGGCACATGGCGCGGCATGACCTGGATTCGACCGCCATATTTGCCCAATAGTGGTGTCCCCTATAGGTCGCTGGAGTCGCGAATAGAAACACTTTCGTTACTTTCCAATCTTGAGGCACGTCACCAGTTTTTAAACTGTAAGAGTGAATCACGTAAAGAAACTTGGAACACCATTCAGCGTACCTTCGTAAGAAAACCTTAGGAATTCCATCTGGGCCACTCGACTATCTAGTGTAGGGGTGGCCAGACTGACCCGGTCTAAGAGCCGCAAACAAAACCACGAAACTTCCAAGAGCTGGGGGGGGGGGGGGAGGGGGGGCAAACTTTTGTCCGGTGCAATAAACGAAACTCGAACTACTTTCAATCTATACGAATCAAAACAGTCCAACTGTAAGTGCAAAAGACTACCAAACCGCAACCTGTCTTTCGTTTTAAAACGCGTTCCATTTTTCTTTTTGGGGAAGTGCTCGTGTGACCGGGAGGAAGCCGGGGAGTGTGTGTGTGTGTGGGGGGGGGGGGGGAGAGGGGGAGCCGCGAGTTGCACTTTAACGCGCGAAGAGCCGCAGCTTGGCCATTCCTGTTCTAGTGTCTAATTGCAAAAGACTATTAAAAATACCTACTGTAGAGACCACTAAGTCACTGATTCCCCAACTGCCATGATTAAATAAAGGCAACATAGAGTTATCAACAGTGAAGGCAGAAGAGAAAAAATAATTAAGCACACTTGCGATGCCCGCTTCATCGGAAAACGTCTGCCCGCTATGAATAAGCTCCTTAATCATAACACTTTTTTTTTTTGGTCAAATGGGCCCAAAACTCTCTTGGATTTTTTTTGGGAAAGTTGTGAACTGCGACATTAATGTGACAATAATTAGATGCACGCACAAGGGTGCGTAGCTTTTGGCGAAGAGGAGGGAGCATAAATTTTAAACATCGTTGGAACCTTTCTATTCGGTTTATCTTTCGTTTTAAATGTAAGATATCGCGCGTCACCCATGGACCGTGCCTTTTCCTTTTTGCCGGTCGCTCTGGAATAAACTTATCAACACATGTAAGGACGAATTGCTTAAAAAAGAGCCAAAGCTTATATACTGAGTCCGGGTTCGCTTCGTAAAACACAAGAAATCTGTCCACAGCTACTTCCAAGAAGTCAATATTATCGATATCATTCGCCCTGTTTAAATCACGATAAGATTTTGCTTCGGTTTCATTGTGCGCATGTTGCGGTGCAGATAGATTACATGCAACAATTGCATGGTCAGATATGCCATCTGCGATTGATACGTCAAGAATACTTCTGGTAACGACCCCAGATAAAAACACGAGATCAAGCAAGGATTCCCTACCATTTGACACACGTGTGGGACACTTGACCACTCGGATTAAATTATTACTAAGAGCAATATCAACAAGAAGCCTAGACTGATTCACCATCCTATTGGGTATTACGCGATTCATCTATGTTTGGAAAATTAAAATCACCGGCCATTACTCATAGGAAATATAGTGGTTCGTTATTGCTATTCGCAACTCCAGCAAACCGGATGGCACCTAGCGGAAAAACACTGAACTGTCCGGAACAGGTCCTCTCGCGATTTCTGTTGGTCTTTTGTG
Organism: Ixodes persulcatus; assembly: GCA_013358835.2. Taxonomy (NCBI): domain Eukaryota; kingdom Metazoa; phylum Arthropoda; class Arachnida; order Ixodida; family Ixodidae; genus Ixodes; species Ixodes persulcatus. The sequence continues at coordinate 1,528,501 of JABSTQ010011216.1, forward strand.
GCTTCCGTGATTACATGTTGCCGGTGGTTTGCGCGATAGAACAGTTGTCCCGGTAGCTCTTTCGTAACAGTAGTATCAGCTTGCTCCCGGGTTTCTCCGCACGCAACTTACGCAATCCTTTGAATCGGACATTTCGCGTCTCTCAACGTTCATCAGCACCGTGGAAGGACAGTAGGCAGTCCTTTCGTCGCTTCCTTAAAGACAGTCAGGCCTCTGGAAGCTCGCTTACGCCGACACATCGCTGCAGGTTCGAAACGTGGAGGATAAAAAGCGGGGCAAACCATTTTGAGTCCAATGCTCGGTCGGGGGTGCCCCAGCGTTGTGCGTTGCGCTGGCACAGATACCGTCATATTTTCCCGATCATGGCGTCCCCTATAGGTCACTGGAGTCGCGAATACTCGCAGACAACTTTCTATGGCATTTCAGAAGAAGTGAAGAGTGCGCGTGCACAGCTTTGATCGGCGCTATTAGCCCCGAGCGCGACCGAAAGCGTCGCTGTGGTCGGCCTTCCACGATTGGCCGAACGCTGACTATGACGTCGGAAAGGGGATTATCATCGACGGAAATAAGAGGAATGAAAGAACTTTAATGTTGATGGTGTTGGCAGTGTTCCTTTGAGAGCGCCATGATTTCAAGCTTCCACCATGCTATTTACAAACACCATCGAACTTGTTGTTTGCAAGGTAATGACGTCACAAGGGGGAACCACAGGAGGGCGCCACCTAAACATCTCGCCGCGAATACTCTGTTTCACCTTATGATGTACCGAAGGAAAGGCTACAAGCGCGAGCTCCTTGCTCTAGGGCACATCTCGGCGGCACAAGCTCTCGTTCGTTAAGAGTAGCTCCCAAGGCTATGAGCTCGCGCTTCTAGCCTTGTCTGCCGTACAACATAAGGTGAAACGGAGTATAGTAAGACCCTTTTACTGTTTACAAACATGAACCGCTGCCTGCGTCCCAAGCGACTTCAAGTCGCTCCGTCTTCGCAAGCCTGTCGAGCTTGGGTATGTGACCAGGGGCCCTATGTTGCGCTTTTTGGACTCCCACGGCGACTAGGGAGAAGGAAGTGACGTCCACAACGCAGCAAACCCAGATTGGAGGTTGGCAGAAGAAAACAAAGAAAAAGTGAGCTTTGTTTTTTTCTGCGGAAATTCCTCATCAGCGACTCTCACCAATCAACATCCAATCTGCGTTTGCTACGTTGTTGACGTCACTTCCTTCTCCCTAGTCGCCGTGGGAGTCCAAAAAGCGCAACATAGGGCCCCAGTGCTAAAAAGCATACATGCTACACGGACAACAAAGTTGGAGATCTATAGCGAGGGCTTTCGGTTGTACGATTTAACGTCTTGGAGGAGACAAATTGGTTTACTAGAATATTCGAAAAATGTGAACAGATCTCGCGCTTCTTGGTTCTTTTGGGTTAAATGTTTAATCGACGTTTTAAGCAACGGTGTTAAGATGGGCTTTGTTCATTCTTTTTATGAACCGGAAGTTCGCTGGGACGTCAAAGACTGGAGCACCGCCTGGTGGCGTTTGCAAAGAAAAAGGTCTTATAGGGTGTATTCACTGGCGGCCATATCTGTGTGCGCTAATGCTCAGCAAGCGCTGATGGCGAGCTTCCACAGTTATTTTGCAACGTGCACCCCGCACCATCAAGATTGCCGGTCTTGGCAGCCTATTAATGCGAGCTCGTTCTGAGCATGCGCTCTAAACAGTGACATCAAATATGGGGGTCAGTGAATACCCCCTATAGGAGGCCTTCACTGGATGCCATATTTGAGGACGATGTCTAGAGCGCTTCCTCAGAACGAGCTCACATTATTATGCTGTTAAGACCCACAATCTTGACACTGCGGAATGCACGTTGCAAAAAAACTGCGGAAACTTTCCGTCAGCACGCGCTCAGCAGTCGCGCACACAGCTATGGCCGCCAGTGAATACTCCCTATTGTAGGGAGGCTCAAGTGAGGGTGGGAGCAACTCAAAACCTGGAGAGCGTTTGCAATTTAATGGCGGCGCCAAAGGGAGAGGATTCGGGAAAGGATATGCGCCAATGTTGCCTGAACGAGAGCAGACGCCCACTCTGTTGCAACTCTGCTGCTCCATGCGCCTTTCCTCCTCTCGCCTCTCATTGCAAGCAACGAACGCCTTGGCGCAGCCTCTCTCACCTCCTTCTCACTCCGAGAATTGCAAACGTCGAGAGGAGAAAGCAGGGTTGCCAGACAAGCAGCAACGTCCAAGATGGCGGAATTTACCATTTTTCGCGTTAAAAAAATACTTAAGCTATCGCAACAAAACTGGTGGCTATGGAAACGTAATAATTTATACCTTGTGTAAATTATCCAAGCACCTTAAAGGGCTCTTATCACCTGAGTTAGAAAATAAAACGACCCTTTGCCCCATAGACTCCCAGCAAAATTTAGCAATTAAATGTCGTCCATGTCCCGTGATCCCCGATCTAGCAGTTGCACCCACCCTCACTTGAGCCTCCCTACCCTATTGATGTTTTCGTGGCGCCACCTCGTGGGCGCCCTCTTGTGACGGAGCTGGTAGGATGCGAGCAGACGACGCGCTATGTCGATGCATGGAGTGGCTATGGTCGCATCTATGCCGACTATAAACGGTTATTTTATTAAAGAAACGTGTATGACGTTTTTGTGAGTGATCTTTTTAATGAATAACAGTACATCGAAGTTGCTTTTCTTATTAAAAGAAACTTTTAAATGTTCAAAAACAAGCCTGGAGCTTCACATTACAGCTTGCGCGGCGTGCTTCTAGGCTATTCACAACTTCTTTGATTCTTATTTTTTTTTTCTTTCGGATCTGCGAAGGCTGCCGTAGAAAAAGGTTTTGCATTCACCAAAGTAAATGACGGGCTGTTTTCTTAGCTGGGCACGCGCGCACAGCTGTCTTGCAAATCGCCGCACACATGTTCTAACTACATCCAGGTTGCCGATACAGAAGCTTCTATCCAAATGTATCTCGACAGTTGCTGACGAGAAAATTCTCGTTAGCAACTGTCGCAAAGAAGTGTGCGGCAAAGAAGCTTGTCACATCGCGACTTCTGCTCGCTAGAAAATCAGAAATTTTCATAAATTCTTAAAATTTCGGACATGGCCCGGCTCGACCGTTGCTGACGAGCAAATTCTCGTCAACAACTGTCGCAAAGAAATGTGTGGCATAGAAGTTTGTCACATCGCGACTTCTGCTCAATAAAAATTCAGAAAGTTTCATAAATTCTTAAATTGTCCGACATGGCCCGGCAAAATCATGCGATTCACTCATTTGTTTTATGCAATTTGTTCTATTCAACTGAGAATTGTTTCCAAATTTAAAATTGCTGGTTGAGAAGCTCATCACGGGTTACGCTCTTTGGGTCCGCAAAATTAAATAATCAAACTTTTGTAATTCATAGGACGTGTATACCTCATTTTTTGGGGGGACGCTGAAACGTCACCGACTTACTAGATTTAAGACTTCGATCGCAAGTGGCCTCGCACGTTTTCCGTATACCGGGTGAATAAGCAGGAGTTGAATTGAAAGGAATCCGAAAGCCAGCCACGTACCCCTTCTTCCTTCGAGTTATTTTGGGGAATTTTTTGTTTACTGGATTAGAAATTAAAAAAAAACGATATCAACTTGGAACTAATGAGAGACCAGAACTCACAAAACACATTGGAACCGACACGATACACGGAATCGTATTCACTGAAATGTTTACTGTACACGCGAGAGGTGATAAAATTTCGCTTTCCAATTTTAAATTTGACGAGACACGCCTTTCTCAGATATATTTTGTCCGATTCATAATAAAACTACTCCTTATTCGCCGTGGTAGATGTTTTAGTAGGGTAAAGCGCTAGATATAATCTGTTTTTATTATCCAGCTTTTTGTACATAGGATAGAGAGCAGCACCTCACCGTTCCAGCGCTTCGACACTTAGCGCTCTAAGTGTTTGTTAGCCCGACTACGCATGCCACGGTTTTAGGCTTTGGTCTGTCCCAGTCTGTCCTACTCGTGACGTTACAAACGATGATGATGATAGCTAGAGAAGCGCCTCCTGTAGTTCGCGCACACCAAGAATACGCCAGTGACCGTGCGACAATACCTTTGACTGCATAGCCACAGAAAGTTGTCCGCAAGTATAGACTTATCTTTAAATATAGTAGATTGTATGTTCCGTCTGTCCGATCTCCGAAAGCAACAGATAGAAATAATTACTGTACATTTAAAGTACAGTCTAATTAACAGCTTTACATTCTTGTGAGCCCCACCACGCTAGAACAAAAGCTTTAGTTGTTTTTTGCGTTATGATTTGCTTGCAATAGGTCATTATATAACTGACCAAAACGCTGAAAAGCAGAAAACAAAAAGGCTCATAATTTTTATTTTCTTAAAAAAGCACAACCCTTTGCTTGTTTTTAGCAGATATAAATATGTTTTCCTCGATGATTCTTTATTCTAAATACAAAACAAATGCCCACAGAAATCGTAAATTGATAAACAAACAGTAAACGAACTACATCCTTGAATATTTTTTGCAGGTAAGTTTGATGTACATCACCATAGTAAAACAGGTGGGATATAAATCAAGATCTTAATCAAAATTTAAATAACGATTTACGTCATTATTTATATCACTATTTAAATCACGATTTGAATCAACTTGATTTTTATTTTCCTCTCTGTCATCGATTATTGACGAACCTTGCGTTTCTGGAGACGTTTTATGCTGGAATGTTGTCCCATTTCTCATCAGTCGCCAAAGCACATTGCAGAACTGACACGGCAAGACAAGCTCTTGACCCACGTATACAAGGCAGTTCAGGAAGGAAGTCTGCAGAAGCTGAAGGGCGAAGACTATCGTTCATACGAGAGTATAGCGAATAAACTGTCGACAATCAACCACTAACTGACTTGCGGTACCCGGAATATAGCACCCAACGCATGCAGAGCTCAAGTGTTGGAGTCAGTAAACGCTGGCCATAGCGCGGAATAGAAAAGGACATCGAGCGAAAAGCAATGTTGTGCATTCCTGAAGCCCCAGTGATATCCACCACACGTGCCTTCCCCAGATTGCCATGGGGCATCACAACCATGGGAAACGATCCATGCCGATTTCGCCGATTCACTGGAAGTTCAAATCTTCTTAATTGTTGTCGACGCTTGCAGTAAGTGGCTGGAGATAGCCAAATACGGAACGTTCAATCAAGCTCTGTCATCGAGGAGTTTCGAAACTTTTCGCGACATTCGAATTGCCCGAAATTGTGGTCATGGATAAAGGTACGTTGTTCGTATTGCAAGAAGTCTTGAGAACAACGAAATCAAATACATTACAAGTGTGCCGTACCACCAGGCAACAACTGGTCAGGCCGAAACAATGGTACAAGAAACCAAAATAGCACTGGCCAAAGATAAAACAGGTTGCCGGCATGTAGGTTTAATTGGTTTATGCTCAAGCAACACACGACCACAAGTGTGATGACGGGCAAAACGACAAGTATGATAATGTTTTGCCGACAGTTAACAAATGCGATAACCCGCCTGGATTGCCCTCTCATCGATCGAGGAAGGAGAATAGAAGAAACAGGGTCTTCGTGCCTCAGGAAACTTTCCCTTGGCAGGACGTGTATGTGAGAAACTTCACAGGAACAGTGCAAAAGATGCCAGGAACTGTCACAAAGAGACGTGGATCTTACTGATGGCTGGCTGCCATCGAGCGAGGCACGAAGATCACATTAGCAACTGAGCTCAAAAACTTGGGGGACGCTTAAGCTTTGCCTTTAAGGTGCAACCTCACCGTCCATGACGTTTTGCTGCTTTTTTGACGGCTTCTAACTTTCTTTCTAAGTATCTTACAATTATAAAGCTAATGTCACATTAAAGAGCTGTTTTTCAACCATACTTTAATGTCTCGATATTAAGATTATGTTTAGTTTTGAGTTAATTATTCAGCTTTTAATAGACCACGGTCTCTAATGTTGAAAAAAAAAAATATTTCTCGAGTTATAACGTCCCATCGTCCACGATATTTTACGTGAGGGTTCGGTTGGATTTAATAAATTACAAAAGTAAGCAACGAACTGTCCAGGTAACGTATATTTTAAAATAAAAAATAAAGTTTAAAATTGTATTATTTTATGGCGCTATAAAAACGGAATCACGTCAACTAGTCAAAATAACGAGACATTAAATTATGAAGCATCCTTCGATATTACAATTTTCAGAACTTCCATATTGATATATTACACGTTAGGAATGTTATAAGACTTCAAACTTTTTCCATTCAGTTACGGCAAATCGTAGATTCTTAGTATAAAGTACAGATGGCGAAACGTGTTCAAGAACAGCTTGATGTGCATTTTCCGTCGTGTGCCGCTTGGAACGCCACGTGAAAGACAGAAAAAGCGCCAGATGTCAGGGTGTCAGATGCCTGGATGCCCGCAGTGAGCGAGCCAGAGATGTCAGAACAACAAGCGCGAGGCTGCGGGTGCACCACAGCTACTTTTGCGCGCGTTCTACTGTGCGTCGGTACCGGTCGGTACACATGCCCGACGCGATCCAAATGAAATGGGCGCCATGAAATGCATTCTGCCATTTCAGATTCTGCCACGTATGCGAAAACATTTTAACGTCTTTATCACTTGCAAAAAATCATTTTCGCAATCAAACTATATGCTTGTCGGAATGGTTTGACTATATTTTGTTTTAAAAACCATCTCGGTGGCTTTTAAGTGGCAATGATATTAAAATAAAACACAAAACATTAAATCGTCTCAGTGTCTCTGAGCCAACGCGCTGGCCCATGAATCCATATTTGTGGGGTTTAAATATTGGCCGAGGTGCCCGCAATCCGACGGAGGCGAATCTGAGGTTTTGGTTGCACGTCAAAAGATCTTCAGTTACTCAAAATAAACCCGCAATTTTTTTTTTATTGGGACGTGTAAAGTGATTTTTGTTGGTTTGGCTTGTGAAACCCTAAGATCTGAATTTTTGCATTGCTTTACCTTAGTTCGGAGCGCAGCCAACGCTACGGGCTGATGAAGCCACTGAAGCAGCGCCAAGAGCGCGAGGTCAAGCTGTTCGTTCTCTTTCTGTGCCTATGCGATCGGGCTAAACTAGAGACACTAAATAAGCTACGCTTCATACACATCTTGATGCTTAAAATGAAGATTGTCAGTTATCTGACGATTTATCTGAAATCACAGGAAACACTTTTCCGTCCTTCATAAATGTTTAAACAGTTCGCAACAAAGCAAATCGATATTACGTGAGCTTCCTGACATCGAAACTAATGCTGAGGAAGTCGCATTTTTGAATCATGACAATCGGTAATTGCGTTTGATTTGTTACTAACCACCAAGATGGCGGCGCCCACAACAATATCGGGGGAAAAAGTGCCGATACTCTAAGCGTAGCTCATTTGGTTTAGCTCACAGGCTAAACCAAGTGCGGTGGGGAATCGTTGGCCGAGTGTGTTGTGGCACTGCAGATCAGAGCACGTGGAGATATGCTCGAGCGCGAGCTCCGTTCAAAGCACGGAGCTCACGCTGCAGAACCTGTAGGGCTCTGCAGCGTGTTTGCGATGTGGTTGTGTTTGTCTTTCAAATAACCTTAAAGGGGCTATGCAACAATTTTTTTACTTTGCGCAAATACCGCTTAGAACGGATCCCTGACGTTAATGACCTATGAAACACGCCTTCGTTTTTCACCCGACGCATTAGAAGTCCCAGAAAAAAATTAAAAAACAACGAGCAGCGTTCACGCCCTCAACTCGCAGCCAGAACAAGCGGCCACGTGATCTGGAGCCGATTATAGGCCGCCAATGTTGATCATAGCCACGCGCTGGGGTTGGCAAAGCACAGGACACGCGCTGAGTTCCAGACATTGTTATGGCTCGGCTATTGTCGTCGTTGCAGCGATTGGACACGGGCCACTACTCGAATGCTTCTCGAGCTATCAATTATCACGAGCCTAAATCGAGTGCCCACGCAATGCTCGGGTCCAATCTATGAACCGCATTCAAATATCGTCATACGGGTGTACTGCGATCCCCGCGTTACGTCATCGAATTTTGCAAGGGAGAGATTGAATGAAAATGATCGCTTTTGTCCTTGAAATTACACCGCAACAAAGGAGTTTCTTGGCCAGTGGCATTGCATGCGAGTATCCTTGAGTCCCACTAGTGCCAGTAAGCTCGTGTAAAGTGAAAAACATTCCAATTGAATATCGTTGCACAGCTCCTTTAAAGGGGCTATGCAACAATTTTTTTACTTTGCGCAAATACCGCTTAGAACGGATCCCTGACGTTAATGACCTATGAAACACGCCTTCGTTTTTCACCCAACGCATTAGAAGTCCCAGAAAAAAATTAAAGAAAAACGAGCAGCGTTCACGCCCTCAACTCGCAGCCAGAACAAGCGGCCACGTGATCTGGAGCCGATAATATGCCGCCAATGTTGATCATAGCCACGCGCTGGGGTTGGCAAAGCACAGGACACGTGCTGAGTTCCAGACATTGTTATGGCTCGGCTATTGTCGTCGTTGCAGCGATTGGACACGGGCCACTACTCGAATGCTTCTCGAGCTATCAATTATCACGAGCCTAAATCGAGTGCCCACGCAATGCTCGGGTCCAATCTATGAACCGCATTCAAATATCGTCATACGGGTGTACTGCGATCCCCGCGTTACGTCATCGAATTTTGCAAAGGAGAGATTGAATGAAAATGATCGCTTTTGTCCTTGAAATTACACCGCAACAAAGGAGTTTCTTGGCCAGTGGCATTGCATGCCAGTATCCCTGAGTCCCACTAGTGCCAGTAAGCTCGTGTAAAGTGAAAAACATTCCAATTGAATATCGTTGCACAGCTCCTTTAAAGGGGTCATGAAACGATTTTCCTACTTCTTCCTCTTTAGCTTTAATCCTCAACTCAAATGCCAATTGTGAAATCACGCCGCCGTGACATTCTTGGGCACCGGTGCGATGACTCCTAGCTTCCACCGTGCTGTTTATGCACACCATAGAACTTGTCATTCCCCAGTGACGATAAGTTCCGTCAGGGCACTCATTGGCCACGAACGCGAATCCGAATATTCGTCGACGGATTTATTGTTGACGAGCGCATACGTCCGAGTGACGCAGTTCTCGTGTCCAATGCGTGAGCTGGGCTCGGCTGACGTCAGTTTAGAGCCGCTGACGCGCTTTGGGAACCGCGGATGTATCATAGTGAAAAAGCGGAGAGCTTGCGAAAGGAAGAAGGTACAAAATAGTCCGCTATATTTTCAAATGTACGTACCGAAAAGCTGGCTGTTGACTTTCTACCCTCTTTCTTTTGGCCAACTAAACGATATGCGATTAGTAAAGTCACAATTTAAAATCTTTTATCCCAGTCCAAATTTCGTTTCATGGCCCCTTTAAAGGTGCCAGTGCACGAGGCCCGTGTCTCGAGCGGCCCTTGAAGGCAAATGGCGGCGCAGCACTTAAATTACAGTGAACTAGAATAGGAGTAGTGGAAAAATAGCCGGCCTCCAGGTGAGGCGCTTCGTGTAGAACCCACCAGGTAGCGCTGGTGTTCGATTCCGGAGCACGCCTGCCAGGGAAGTTCGCGCCAATCGTAGCTGTTTTTCATCTTAGCGGTTCATTAGTGTGGCCTATGTATGCTTTATGAGTGTTCCAACGTCTGTGAAATAATGTTTAAAGCTTACTTGGGCAATGTAGTGAAGAGCGGGGTAACCAGTCTTGCATGCTGGCGCGTAGCGATGCGCATCCGTCTTCTTTCTCTTCGTTTTCATTGCTTAGTGACAAGGCTCGAACCTATGTAATCACAATGCCAAGCACTTGACATTCACAAAACTAAATTGCGAAAACGACCATAGATACCACAGAAACCATCTGAGAACGTACGCGACGACATATCCCATGTTACAGTAGCCATCTCCTCCGGATTTCGACAACAGCGCCACTTGCGGCAGTCTACACTTCTGGCTTCACACGGCCGATGGGGCGCCGTCGACGCTTTTTCCACTACCCCTATATTCTAGTTCACTGTACTTAAATGAGCGGCCCTTGAAAGCGAATGGCGGCGGAGCACCCGCTCGTGGCACGTGTCTTGCGCGTTTCCACAACAGTGGTGGGCGGTATTTGTAAAAAAACGGCGTTATCAATGGGCTTTAGCAGGGACCCTGGGTTTAGTCGCCCATCTGTATGTACCACATATACTGCGCAATGCACGTTAAAGACCCCGAGTTAACAATTGTACTGCACTTTTTATAACCTTCAACGGGTAACAATGTCGCCCTACGAAACTGCTGCTCCCTAGAAAAACTAACGACTAATTTTGAATGCGCCTTTACATTGCATTTTTAATGTGGGTTCGCGTAATCGCGTTCTTTTTTTTTTGTCAACATCGTTGATTATGCGGCTATTACTAATGATGAAACAGACTATAGCCAGCCGGCAACAGCCAGGCGGCGCCAGCAGAGTGAGAGCGCACGGTTATACCCTGTCTCGTTGTAACTTGGCAAAGGATGAACGATAAGCCCCACATTGCGTGCCGAAGGCTTCGAAATGCGCGACGTGTACGAGCGCAACCCGCACATATTGGAGCATGACGCAGCGAAAAGCCTGATACTTCTTCGGAGTAGAGGCGCGCTCCGGTGATACGCAGTGACGTTCCCATTGGCCCGCCAGGGCCGTAGCTTCCGCTGTACTGGCATGTTACGCGATCACGGCTTCCTCGGATACCCAGTATTTCTTGCTTCAGGCACTAGGGTAAGCGGCGCCACCAGAGTAAAAATTCACGTTTGAACAATGCAGTCGCCACTCCCAGGGGTACCCAATATTTCTAGATTCAGTCGCTAGATGGCGCCAAACCAAACAGCGTTGCAGGTTGCCCATAGTTGTCGGACTTCTGGAAAAATATTATATAACTAAAAAAATGGCACGTGAACGCAAAATACCAAAAACACACACACACACACATAGGCACACTTAATAAAAATAATTGAAACAATAGAATTGATTATGATTGCGCTTTCGAAGGTTTGAGCGCACCAAAAGCTATAAAAGCGATCTCGATGCTTTGGATGGTGCGCTTGTTCACTGGAAGTGTAGTTCAGGGCAGTATTCTCGCACTTGTATGTTCCGCTTCACTCGCAGGATAAAACCAAATACTTTACTGGTAATGTATTTAGTGAAACAAAGCTTATCTTCTGTATATGTGCAATGCCCTCAGTTTTTGCGTGATTACACGCCTGTTTATTATTATTGTTTTCGTTTCGCATTGCGATTCAGTTTGTGCTCTTTTGTGTGCTACATGCATTAGAGACCAAGGTAACCCAGGAGCATTCTATTTCGCGGATTGTAAAAAAAAACTTATGCAACTTGCAGACTTGTACCGTACGCATTACAAGTAATCAAATTACTTGTCATCGATTACTTTTTGGAGTAATTTTGTAATCAGTTGATTACTTTTATTAGGCAGTAATCACAAGAGTAATCTGATTACTTTTTGAAGTAATAAAATTACTTGTAACCGTTACTATTTTTCCACGGGACCTCCCCCCCCCCCCCCCCCCCCCCGGCACACGGCTTTTTTTTCTGAAATGATAAAATAAAATTTGCTTTTTTTTTTTTTTCGAACGGAAAAAAGAAAGATTGTTGCGGAGCTGTAGGAAACGAGGTCAATTCCTTTCTATGTACAGTTTCTGTGGAATGTCCATTTTTTTTTTTTCGAGCTGGGACTGGGAGTGGGAAGCCCCAGGGAAGCCAAAGTGTGTGACAAAGGCCATGCGGGGCGACGTTTGAGGGAGCAAAATGTAGCTTTGTAAGTCCTTCGTTCAAACTAGCCCCCTCACGCACACACACACAGAAATAAAAAAATTAAAAAAATCCTGCTTAGGGTACCTACTCGCAGCCCGTAGGAGAACCAGAACCGAAGAATGCCTAAAGCGGATGCAAAATATAACAAAGCCAGTTGAAATATTTCCCCATTTCCCCTACGTGGTCTTTGTGACAAGCAATGTTTCGAGTTGAGAAGTGGTCGGGGCGATCTCTTCCGCTAATGGATACTACACATGATCCGTTTCAAATCCTGGAGCTGCTGCTCTTTTGTATAACATGCGAGCTCCTCTACATGTGAATAATAAAATGAGCGACGCAAACTTTGAGCGACAACCCTTGCTCAAGCTTAACAAGATCTAGAACCCCCTCCGCCCCACCCCCCCCCCCCCCCCACACACACACACACACACTGGCGAACGCCCAAATCATTAAACTTCTTCAAATGAATTCTATGCTTGTGTCCGCATTGTGAAGGTGCAACGACCACGAAGAGGGAACAAGTTTTTCTTCTTCAATACTTGTGCAAATGTGAAATATAGGTTGGAAGTAGTTCATTGTTATGAGCGCTAAAGGTGTGTCTTCACACAATAAAGTAATCGGAAAAGTAACGGTTACTTCTTTAAGTAATGTCCAATTACTTCTGCCGTCGAGTAATCAAGTAATCTAATCGAATACTTTTTAGCCAAGAGTAATAGTAATTGTAATCGATTACTTTTTTTTAGTAACGTGTACAAGACTGGCAACTTGTCACGTGTGCCACAATCAATACAAAATATTCTAAGCTTCACCTGTGACCGCTTGCCTGAGTAAACGTTGTTGTTTGTCAAGAACAATTGCAATTGTATAAAATTACGTGGGAAAAACTCGTTCTAAGCAAGCGACCGTTAGTATGCAGTGAATACCCATAATCGGCGCCGAGATGATTGGTAGCTCTCAGCAGGTGGAGTTTTTCTATCAACCCAGAGTTAGAATGTTTCTTTCTTTCTGTTGTAAGCAATCAGGAGACAACTTACACCAAATTTGAGGGTAATAAAGTACCATGAGCATTCAAACATAACGGCCTGAGCAGTATATGTGTACAAACTTTAGCTTTTGATGCACCCTTAACTTTCTTAATCAGTGTACCATGTGCGTGCTTACACTATATTTTATACAACGTCAAACTCAACCCGTTTCTATCTTTTTCATTTTTGCACACCACTACTTTTGCGCATAAATCACCAAATTGAAACTGGTACAGGGTGTCGCAAAAAACAATTACATTTTTTTTTACCGCAAAAATAAACTACTCATCGCCTAACGCTCATTCTCCGCCCAAAGGTAGCACTAGGTGACAACCAGATGCCAAAGTTTCATCCCGAACGGACACCTTATTCAAAAGTTATAAGTGATTTTCTGAAAATTTCAATGCGAAAATGGAGCCCATTTTTGCCCGTTTCCGGTTTCTAGTGTCATATAGCCCCATGTATTCGAAAACTCCGTCGGCCGCCATTTTTCCATTGAACTTTTCAGAAAATCACTTATTACTTTTTAATAAGGTATCGGATCGGGTTGAAACTTTGGCATCTGGTTGTGACCTCTAGCGCTACCTTTGGGCGAAGAATGAGCGTTCGGCGATGCAAATTATTCTTGCGGTAAACAACAAATGTAATTTTTTTTGTTTTGTGACACCCTGTACATTGCTTAAACTCTGTGCAAAAGCTATCCACAAACCCAGAATCTTTGCCTGGCCAGTCATTGCATTTATCACTGAATTTGTATTAAAATTAATTCTTATCATTTACTGCTGTGAGTTAATTTTTAATCTCGGCATTCTTTTTTTATTATGACTCGATCCCGCACCAGTCCTGTGTTGGGTTTACCAAACTCAACATCTAAACCTGAGTGTCATTTTTTATGTTTTCCAGTCTCGTGATTTTGGTTAAAATAAACACGCAGCTACCTAAATGAGACACCTGACAGCCCCAAAATTAGTTTATTTTTTTTATTTTTTAGGTAGTTAATACCTTAAGCTAGAATTTTGGAAACCCAAGTCTATCACGTCATCACGTTTTCCTGGAAATCCACAGAGAGCCAAACACATGCATGACAAAAGGACCGGCCCGTCATATTTCCGCCCGCCGAGCCGAGAAAGCAACGCTCGGTCACGGACTTCTAGAAGATTCGCGATCATTCTTGCACCAGACGCTACTTTCGCGCTGCTTTCTTGTTCTCGAAAGTGCTAGTTCATCCTCGTCCCGAGCGCGCGACGCTCGAACCTTTTTTGCCGAACTTTCGAGATGTTACGCACTACTGTAGATAAGCAGCCGCCAGCGACCTTGTCGAGACAGTCTCGCTCTCGCTCTCTGTTACGCTACCGAATCGCCGCCTGCTTATCTGCTGCCTCGACGCCCTTTCTTTACTTTTTTTGTTTGGCGCAAGTTCGCCGATCAGACCTTTATTTTTCAGTTCACTGTTCGTCCTCTCGTCATTTTCATTAGTGTCAATATAAATCTGATCACATTGAAATATGTGTAATTGGCCTCTGAAATCTGCGAAACGGCGCACACGCAATTTTATAATTTTTAACGCGTCGGTGGTTTTGTTGTGCATGTGTCTAGCCATTTGGCTCAGGACGATTTTCACGTTTTTTTCTGCCTACATTTGCTGGAGATGTGAGCTCGGAGCGTAGGCAACTGCCCCCTGCACGAGAACTGGCGCAGCCGTGCGCGTTCCAAAGAAAGCTCGTGCAGAGAAAAACAAGCAAGGAACCAGGGATGTCAAATTCAAGATATAGAAAAATACCCCACTGTATCGAAGCGCCACCACACACGATTTCTCGCATTGATGCACCGGCCTGGAAGGCGATCCCACCGCCATCTGTTGGTTCAGAATCACACTAACCAAGGGTGGGGTTTCACCTTAAGAGTGGAACGCGATAGCGTTATCGGACCCCGTTCCCAAAGCCTTCTCATATAAACACCCGCTCGTTCTTAAGCCGTGCAAGCGTGTCTGCGTGGTCTAGTCGGTAGTGTCACGTGTCAAGTAACGTCACATGACGTCACGCATCGCGTTATGTCACGTGACTCGTGACGTCTTACGTGGCTGTGACGTCATGACCCTATCGACCCGCTATATTTAGCAGAAAAGTTTCCACTAAATTTCGCGGGAAAATGTTTCGCTAAATTTACGGGGAAATCCCAGAATGCAACGCGTGCAGCCACGTGTGACGTCACACGTCACGTCACATATGGCTGCGCGCGTTGCATTAGGGGATTTTTTAGCCCCACCGACACCGACGTCGACGCCGGAGTTTCTGTAACATAAGCTCCTCAACGCTATCGCGTTTAAAGCTTCCAGGTCATCCAATCGTTGAAACACATTCCGATGACAGCAGCGTAAAGCCGGCTCAATGTCTTCCACCGCGGTGGAGAATTTCCATGAGTGGTGAGCCGCCTACCGTGCACGCTAGGCAAAAGACGTCGGACACAACGACCATTATACTCCTCCCGACTCACACAGCGTTCCAACGTCACCGAGAGCTCAGAGCCCGAGACAGCCTCCTGAACAATATCGTGACTGTCTCTAAGGGGAGGTTTCGGTTTGGATCGCACAATGCATAAAGACGACGATCGGGAGCACGGATCCATGGGATCCGAGCGCGCAAACACTCTCGAGTGTCACCAGAGCCAGCCGGTCGCTGACGGCCGGACCAGAATAAATCCTACCAACTCGGCGGTATACCGTCCCTATCTACTCGAATGCTACACTATCAAACATGCAATCACCGGCTTCTCAGTGTGCCGCGAGTGGGTTAGGTGTTGCTATTTTATAGTGGTGACCCGTGCAAATTAAAAAATAAAAGCGCTAGTAAAATTGTGGCTTATTCCGGTTAATTAAAAGTAAAAACAGTAAAAACTTAAAAGTCTCGGAAAGAAAAAACAGTCCCCGGTTTTGAACGCACAGAACGAAAAAAGCCTTACAGTTTCGCTCCCGTGCCTAGCTTCAGTTTCCACAAACAAACGCCGCCACAGCAACTTAACCACAGGGTGTATACCCGCGTCATTACCTAACGAAGAAAAACAAGAAAAAGAAAACATTTCAGATGAGAAAAAGCCGCGCGTGTTTGCGTACGACGCAGACACGCGGTGTCGAATAACGCGCAAGGGGGACCCCCTGCCACGGACGACATTCTTCCTGCCGCGCGAGGCGAACGCCGATGTCGCGGGGTTCCTCCAAGGAAAGCAGTGGACAGGCGCGGTCGGGTATCTCCTCGAGGTATCTTCTGCGCGCCGCCGTTTCGAGTCCATCCTTTAGGGCCGTTCTTGAAGAAGTACGACGCACGGGTCCCTGTACTCCGTTTCAACTTACGTTGGGCCGCAGAGGGCGCTACGAGCCTTCCAAGCCAAACCTGTGACGTGTGAGAGTCACGTGACCTTCTAGAGAAGGCGCCGCCACGCACGGGGCGAGCAGTCACGTGATACATTCGCACTGCTGGATTGGCTGGGATGACTCGTCGTAGTGTCCGCTGCGAGGCCGTCGTAAGATGAAACGGAGTGTAGATGGTCATCAATCTTGTCTCCATTCCGTGGCCGCTTTGTCGTCGCCTTTTTCTGCGTCCCTTTGCTGCTGCACCCACACGACAGAGAGAAAGAGAGCTCAGCAGGTCTCACACTGTCTTCCGTTCATGGTTTATGGCATCCTCTCGGGCGTGCTCCTTCGAAACAGAGCTGTCCCGCTGCCGGGTAGCTCGGGGTCCCACTTCCGGGGGGAGCGTTCACCCATGAGTAAAGACGTGTAGACTGAAAGGCGATGCGCGTCTGTATTATTGTAGCTATCAAAGTTTGCTTTTCGACCGACCGTTTGAACCCATGCGTATAAACCCAAAGCCAACTCGAGCTCGTGACAGACCACATTTTTATAAGAGCATGTCTACTAGATGACTGGTTACACGCTTTTTCTAGAGGGCGCTATCTCAAAACGCCCGCGCACAAGAGAGGGAAATGTTTCACCTGATTCGCATCGTGAGATTTTGCATCTGATCTCGTTGCGTCATTGAGCAGCGCAACTTCCATCACGTTTTCGTTTGACTCGCGAGCGACGTCGAAACTGTGTAATCCCAAGTAACACCGCAACGTGTGAAGCGGGCTTTTCCCCTTTTGGTAGTTTAGTCTTGATCTCATTGGTAGCCAAGTCAGTGGGAGATTCGTGTCAGGTGCAGCAGCTAAGTAAATATGACAAACAGCTGCGGCCTAATACATGCTTTCTACGCTCGTTTCTTGCATAGTTTAGCAACTTGCAAGTAGAAGGAATGTAAACACGTATAACTTAATGCCACGTTGTATTCGAGTTCTAGTGGCCAAGGATTGCCTTTTATTGTGGTGTAATTGGTACTTGAGAATGGTGTGTTGTTCTCACAACTCCGCAAACAGATGGTGCCAACAGTCCTGATACCTACAACGCTGAAACCATCTTTTGAACAAAAAAAAAAAAAAAAAGAGACGAAGATGTATCAGTTGAAATACACACATTTAAACATTCTATATAAACACTAAACATTCAGGTTCGAGCTTCTACGAAAAATTGTCTTTATTATGCCAGTTAACAGGGTAAGTTAAACGCATGCTTCGTAATTTTGTTTTTGTTTTTATCAAAAACATGTATACTTTGTATAATTCTGAGCGCAGAATCGCGATCTGGGTCATTTTATCCCCCCCCGGGGCACTTTTTGGGCCTCATAAACTGTCGTGAAGAAACCACGTGTAGTGAAATGATACCCCCCATTTGTATTTGTGGAATCTAACGGCCATGAACATCATGGCTTAACTTATTTCTATTAACATTCGTCGCAATTCGTGGTTGAACAAGTGCCTCCAAACGCCTCAAAAACTTTTTTTTTTTTTTTACTTTCCTGCAATTAGAAAAGAACTTCCATTTGTGAAAAATGTCCAACGATCAACAACATCCAGAGAACGTAGTTCATTATTAGCTCACAATGCAATAAGCGTTTTGGCAGGGAGGGGCAAAATGCTTCCAAAAATATATCAAAATACAAGTGCAAAACACTTCGTCAAAAATGTATTTTGTTTCTAATCGAATGACACTTTTTAGAGAAGTATTTAATTACAAGTTACAGATGCAACGAGAGTATTTGATCACGTTCCAATAATTTTACCAATGCATTTGTTCCCATAGTCTGGCATCTTAGACTTAAATTTAACCCTGTTTAAAAAAAGACCATGCACAAACACAGAGTGGAGTGCACATATACAAAAAATCAAGCGCTTAAAAAAAGTTGCAGCTCTAAAAATAAAACTTTTTTTGTCATAATATAAGCGGGTAAAATATCAGGATTCAATGTATTTAATACAAGTATAACCTTGAAGGCTAAGCTGAATCAATAAAGCATCTTAAAAGAAGATGTCGTTAATGCGCCGCCTAAAAATTAAATCAGCCAAAGAAAAATATAGTAATTTTAGCCACACCGTTCATTACTTGTTCAACCTTTGTTTTCATGTTTTTTATGAGCAAACCGGAGCAAGTTTCATACTCTTTTTATATGACGAAGAGTGAACAGTATCGCATTTGATTGCGAAGAATAGCGTTGCAAAATTGTATTGAGGCAGCATTTTAAATACAAGTAGTTGAAATACTAAATTTTCAGTATTTAAATGCAATTGACAAATACATTAGTCAACACATAACTGATTGAATGCGAAATACTGAAAGAATTTTAAATACAAATTCCAAATACTTGTATTTGAAATACTGCTCATCCCTGCGTTATGGCAAGAGCCTTAGATGTTGACTATTATAATATCGCGTCTATAAATCTAAGAGCCATGAAGACATTCTTTTTTTTTCCCCGTGTATGTCATAACGAGTGTTTATTCTTGTGTTGTTTTAGAAAAGCACTGCAGATGCCGGGACCTTTTTTATTTACTTTTTAAGTGGAGGGCGAAAAAAGTGACAAATTCCACATTTCAAACACTGCAAAAAAAAAAAAACGCGCTTAGACAAAAGCAGGCGATGTGTCCTACGTAAGCCATATATTTGTTGGACGTAAACTAGCCTGCTTCTTATCATCCGTACTGACATCAATCTTAAATGACATTACTGGTGGTCGTGTCTTCTCATTTTCTGCCACCTTAGCATTAAGTTAGGCGAAACGACTGGTTAAAAGGTCCATTTTTTATTTTTGTTATGTCAAGTTCGTGTAGTTTTTTTATCATTTGGAACAGTTTTTGCAGACCCTTCTCAATTATCACACTGGTTGGTGCTCACACGCTCCACGATTGAATGTTTTTACAATGTACTTCCTAAAATCATCTTCCATATTTATGGATATTTTCCCCGTTGAAACGATTGTTAAGATTCCAATTATTTTTCTTCGTTCGTCAATCGTCCATGTGTCAGTCTAGAAATATTATTTAAACTTGATTGTAAGCAGGCCGTCGCCGAGAGCACCATAGGGTCTATTTCCGATCCGCCAGCTTGCTAACCTTCCTGGCCAAGCCAAAGACGTCCACTCCCCTCACGTGCAGCCATTAGCATGCAGACCCTCAAGTATTCCGCCCGCTTGAACACGTGACTCCGATGAGAAAGGGGAAGGGGGGGGGGGGGGGGGGGGCTCAATCCATTAATCAGTTCTGGAGCTGGGAGCCACGGGGCAGCAGGGAGATGCTTTCCTACAGTTTCCCAAAGGCCCCCATGCGCGCTGCTTCCGCGGTTCTTCGTGTGTGTGCTGCTTGAGTGTGTATCGCGTTGCGGACGCGTTCCAGTCAATCTGGAAACGGTTCTGCCTCGGCGTGTCGTTATAAATGAAGCACCTTTCCTTCTCCCCCTTCTTCTTCCTCTTGCCCCCAAGTTTCTTTCTGCTTTGATTTCCAAGTGGCGTGAAATATGACTGGAGACGTCAGCTGCAGCTCCGACTTTGTAAATAGCCGCGCGTATCTTGGTATGGACTCTTTGCAGTCAGGTTGATGCTATTTTTCTTCTTTAGCCATCGTTCGGAGCTAATCTTTGCTGACAGTTTGTGGCGTGAGCATTCTTGAACGTTGGTGGTTGCGCGCATTCGTGACCGCCATGTGTCAGCAAAGTTAATTTATTAAGCGTGTGGATGAGAGAGACATGAGCCAATTGTCAAACTGCCGGATGAACGAATTCAATAATTTATTTATTTATTCATTTCATACCTGCATCGCCCATAGAGCATTACAGCAAAGAGGGGGGGGGGGGGGGCATAAAAATGTACATAACACAACAAGCACATCATAGAAAGCGTAGAACGAACAGGTATACAAAACTAAGCTAAAACTAAATTGGCAACTTTGCAACAATAATAGTTCATTAATAAACCATTGAGTGAAAAGATGGCGGCTCCACTAATAAATCGGGCAGCACGTTCCAGTCGTTAACTGTATGATGAAAAATTAGTACTTTATCACATCAGTTCTCGTAGAAAATTCGCCAATATTTTGACAATTATTTACCCTGCGAGAAATGTAGTGAAGTGCTAGGATGTGTCGATTTATCTAGACCAGGTTGCTACCACAATAGACGCTATGCAAAATTTTCAGAAGTAAACATTTGCGTCTATGTTTCAGAGGTTTCCATCCCAGTAACTGTTTTATTTCTTAGTGCGATCGCGGGAATCGTAGTTATTTGTTACTCATGGCTTAATTTTTAGTTCGTTCTATCTGAATTAAACAATTTTGAGTGTGCGGATCCCAAACATTACAGGCGAGCAGCGACCCCTGGAACAAGCACGAAGGCAAGCTCGTCACAGGACGGATGCTTGTTGATGCTTCCCAATACTGTCGGGAGTTTATAGGTTCACTAGAAGGGACCATGAAATGATTTTTCAACTTTCTTTTTTTTTCAAATGAAGATAACTAATCGTCAATGTTCGTGGAACACGGAGCAGGAATCCATTTTTGTTTTTTTGCCTCAAATTTTGCACACACAAAAAAAAGACGAAAGCTCAAGTCTGCTTTCCTCTTCGACTTGACCGGACCTGGCCACCAACATGTGAAATCACGTGGTCGTGACATAAAGTATGCCTTTCTACCGGAAGCGGAAGTTCTCCCAGCCGAGCGAGGGAGCCGCGTTGGACCCGAGCACAGCGTCACACGGACGCATGCGCTCTTGAACAATAAATTCGTCGACGAATATTTCGTGTTCGTGGCCAATAAGTGCCGTGACGGCACTTATCATCACTTACGAGTGACAAGTTCCATGGTGTGTTTCAAAAGCACGGTTGAAGCTTGGAGTCATCGCACCGGTGCCCAAGCACTTAACGACCACGTGATTTCGCGTTTTGCTTTTGAGTTGAGGAGGAAAGCTAAGGAGGAAGGAATGAAAAAATTATTTTATGGTCCATTTAATGAATGGGTTTTATTGTGGGGGTATTTATACAGCGTGTAGTTGGTCAGCCATTTAAAGTTGCGACGAGTCACTCGCTGTAGATGAGCAATTTAGCCAGTGCAGTACAACCGCTAGCCTGGGGTCTTTAACGTGCACCACGCAGTAGTGATACACGACCGCACGCCGGTACGATGCTCATCCAGATCGAAACGGGCAGGGGGCAGGGGTGGGGATTGAACCCAGGATCCCCGGGTTCTGCAGCGCGAGCTTTCGCTCCACGTGCTCCGAGCTGGTGTGCACCAGAGCCGTTTATTGGTGTGCGCTAGCCCACTCGGCCACCGATTTTTTTTTCTTTATTGCCGGATTTTTTACATTGTCAAATAGGCAGGCATATCGCTCAAACCATAGGAAGCAGGGCAAGGCCAGTCCGAAGTGACTGGCGTCGGAGGCTAAAATTGTTTCATGGACAAAAGTGCTTCAGTGCGCGGAAGCCACTCAGGTTCGCACCTCTGTGATCCCCCCGAGTCTAATATCTAAAATTTAACTTGGACACAAATTTAAAAAAAACTTTCAGGCTTTCCACTCTGGTAAAGAGGGAAGGCCAGCGAAGCTGTACTGTGGTGGGAATGAAGCAAAACAGACAAGGACGAAGAAGAAACAAGCGGGAAGAGCGCTGCGCTCGTCACATTGTTTCTTCTTCGCCTTCTTTTTTTTTTTTTGCGGTTTCCTACGATGAATTGCCACCAACTCGCCCAACTACAGTGTTCTAGAGGTTGTAGTGTCAAGAGCGGCGTTCGCTGACAATGGACCGCTTGAAGACGGTCGACGTAGATGGCCGTGGGGGGGGGGGGGGGGGGGGAAACGTGACGCTGGAGTTCCGGGCCCTAGAAGAATGGACCTCTTGGCGAATATGTGCTGCCACCTAGACACGCGAATCGGTTCGAGACTAGGTGACTGGAAAACAACGCGCGCCCAAGGCCTCTCCCACCCGTTCCACACCCAAAACGTCAGCTACATCCTGTTCACTCATTGAGGCGATGTGACCTAGATACGGCTCCCCCAAGCTCACCTTTGTCCCCATCGTGCGTAATCTTCCGCCCCGAGGTCGACACAACGAAACCGCTCAAAGGCGAGAAATGCAAGATGGCGGATTGTTTGGAACTAGATACTCTCGAACCCAGGCGCATGAAATACTCCGCGCAAGCGCACCGCGTATTTCTACAAAAGGTCCATTGGTCGCACATGCGCGATGAGCGAAGAAGGCGAGGCTGAGGCGATACGCTTCTCCCGAACATAGCACTGTAGCACTTTTCTTTGTGGTGTAGTGGTGGGGAGTCTTCACCGTTCCGTTGCCGTCTGGGTCATGAATGCAAGAAAAAAGACGGTCACACACTGCTTCGCGCCGGGATGCAAGTCGCCCGGCTACCCGGACAAGGGCAGCTGGAGCACCAGCGATCGTAAGCCGTCGCTGTTTCGTGCGCCAAAGGAGGAGTCGCGCTGACTACAGTGGAAACAAAATCTTAAACGAGACAATAAACGCCTCGCCGAGACATCAGTGGTGTGCGAGATGCATTTTGAACCGCGCAATGGCAAAGAGGTTATGATTCTATGCCGCAATATATTTTGAGTAGTTTGTAGTCGTTTTGCGTGGTATGTTGCTGGGTATTTATCATGTGCTTGCTGTGTATGTCGATGAAGTGTATTATCACTTTTGAGAGGTCAAAAACTAGTGTGTTGAGAATATACGTATATTTATTTTTTTCATATTAGAGGTTGTTGAAGTTTGTGTTGATATTGCATTTTAATGCTTCATGTACCCCCAATCGAGGTATTTTTTTTTTCATAGACTGCCTTCCACAAATGACAATTTGCTATATGTTCGCCAGTTGCAGTAACACCTTGGCCGTTCCCAAACGCGCTCGGCCTTGCACCTTACACAACGCTGGTCCCCGCATCAGCAACACGATGACAAAAAACATTACACAACCATTGAAAAAGTGCGAGATTAATTGAGATTTATTAGTCTATTTTTTCTTGTTATATCAGTATTGCGTGGTTTCTTTCGCAGCTATTAAGCGTGCAGCCCAAGTGATAGCGTTGCTGAACAATCTGTCAGTACTGGGAAGGAGGGGAAGGAGTCAATATTAATAAAATAACCTCCCTTAAAAACATGCGAATATTGAAAGGAAAGCGCACATTCTAGAGGCATTCGTTCAAAGGCAGAACTACGATTTTTCACAATAGCAATTGTTCCGCGTCGAGAAAAGCTCCAGTCGAATTCCTGTAGTACGCGCCGAACAGCGCCGACGACGAGGCTGATGGGGGCGCGCTCCTAGGATCAGAAGAGCAGCAGCGCCACAGTGTCGTCTACGCGCAAAATCTTCACGGGGTGGTCGCCGCTCTTGCCACTACTAGAGCACTGTATAGCTCCTTCGGAGCAGAGTAGCGTAGAGTTCCTGTATAGGCTCCCTACGGGAGCCAGAGTTGCGCGTTCACGCATGGCATGTGGATCCAGCTCCTCACGTGACTGAATTCGGCGAATAGCAGCGCCGCGCGTTCGAGGCGCGCGGCGGGCTCAAAAGCCTGGGAACGTACGCCGGGGCGCGTGCAACGTCTACTTTGCTGCACGACACTTGATACGGCTCCTCACGTGATCGGATCTCGGCGAATAGCGGCGAGGGCGGCACGCGGCATCTGGAATCAAACGCGCAACTCTGGCTCCCGTAGGGAGCCTATACAGGAACTCTAGAGGAGCGCAATATAGAACGCCATCTCTCGGCGACTAATGGCGAACGCCCGGAGGTTCCAACTCCAGGCCTGCCACAGACCTCCTCAGGACAAAGATAATCCTTTATACTCTGCTTCACCTTATGACGTACCGCAGGAAAGGCTACAAGCGCGAGCTCCTTGCTCTAGGGCACATCTCGGCGACACAAGTTCTCGTGCGTTAAGAGCAGCTCCCAACGCTATGAGCTCGCGCTTCTAGCCTTCTCTGCTGTACAACATAAGGTGAAACGGAGTATAGTAAGTTGCAGGTCAAGAAGAAAGCGGAAAATGCCTCTCAAAGGGAATCATATATCCCTCCGCCACCTCCGCATCCAATGGCGTTTCATCGTTTCCGTGACGTCGCGGCCAACGCGCGAGGAGGGTCTTGCCTTTTTGTACATATTTGCTTTATCTTTCGACTTTGACTTAGCATTGTGGAAGCCACGAGAGAGAGATTAGAGTTTTCCCCCTCCGAAGGAAACAAATACGACTTTCGGGAATTAGCTTCCCCCTCCGATGGATACAAAGACTGCTTTCAGGGGCTCGGTTCCCCCTCCGATGAATACAAAGGTCGCTTTCTTAAAAAGTGGGATCGGAGACAAGTTGGAATCCATTGGAGCGGAACAAGGAGCGTTTCCAGTGAACTCTTCTTTCGACTGCGGAGGGATTTGAAACGGGCGCATCACGCTTGTGGGAGGAGCTTCTCCCATCTTCTTGACTTGTAACCGACTATAGACTCAGTACTTCGCTTCTTGAGGGGGTCCGGCCTGGCCTCGTCTTTTTAGAGGAGCTGTCGCAGGACCAAGCCCAGCATCATGCGAGTGCTTGATGTATCAATAAACGTTTTCCACCACCACCGGTCAGAAATGCATGGGGAACGTGAGAAAATCGTTGTTCTTCAAGATTGTGGGGATGTACGGAACGACAATAGTTTTTGACATAATAAAGGAATATTTTAGAATAATTCGCGCTAAGCTGTGTGCCGCGTAAGGACGTAATTTTTTTTTTATTACCTGAGTGGCATTATGCAGCAGACGACGCGGCGACGCCACACCTTTCACGTGACCCACTCCGGCCAACCCATAAAGTCTATCTCCGCTGCGTAAAACAATCGTCTGCTTCAAACGACATTGCCTTGGAAATTGCCTTCTCAAAATTTCAAACAAAATTGCCCTCTCAGAAATGGCGTATATTCGCACAAACTACGAATATTCGAGCAAGTAACGAATAATCTGCTTGCCACGCATTACCCTATGAATATATTTATTCACCGAGAAATGGGTATGATGCGTGCGTTATCGGTCTGCTCCGTTTCTTTCTGTCCGATGGCAACAAGAAAGGATCAGTTTTGGTTTCTTTTTCACCAACCCCTTTGTTGTGTGGCGCTTTTATAGCAATATGTGATGCAATTGCACGTTCTATAACTTGATACAATAAAATAAACCTCGAGAGTAAAATATAAATATAAAATAAATCTCGAGAGTGTTATGTGATATAAATGTTTGAAAATTAAAAAAAAAGAAAAAGCTAGGTGCGAGCAGAACATTGCATCGCCATCGACAACAACTCCTGCCACTCCCGAGTCCCGCGCTGACAAAATTAGGGATGTCGCGAATCTGCCCAGGTTCGATTTCGACTAAGTTCGACTTTTTCGAACTTTCAACATGATGTTCGACAAAGGTTCGACTGAAGTTCAACTTTTGTGTGAATGCGCGAAAATAAATTAAAAAAAAAAAAAACTAGTTGACTCACCTGGCGAAGGAGAACTGCAATATTTGTTGGGTTTATTGGTATCATTGGTTCACATTAATAACTAATGAAAGCGTTAAAAGCGCATAGTTTCGCTTTTATATGGTGTAAACATTGGTAACCATTTTATAAAATACAAAATAAACTACTTTCTAAATCTTTTGTTTCCCCAAATTCGAAATATTCGTGTAGAAGCCGGGCAACACTGTCCATAAGTCAAACTTCTTCGAACTTTAGTGAAATTTCGCAGGTTTCCCGAGTGAAAGAGTCTTTCTACAGGTGGAAATGCTGTCACGGCGCGTAGGAAGCGCTCACTTTCTGAACACATTGGACAGTTAATTTTCTACACGATAATTTGTAATAAGTGGATTACTAGAAGCATCTTTAGCTTGCAGCAGCCCAGTAAAATGCAGCTGCGTTGATTTATTTTAAAAAGGCAATAAAACCTGCTGTTACATCTTGTTTTGCATTTTTTTCTTACAAGACACATATTCCATATTCGATTCGATATTCGAAGCCCGTTTTTTGTCTTATTCGTATTCGATTCGTATTTGAAGATTTCAATATTCGCACACCCCTAGTAAATACACTTCTTTTTTTTTTCTGAAAAAAAAAAAAAAGATGTTGCCATTCCATTGTTTTGTAGAAGAACGAGACGGCGGCAATCTGAGCAGTTTCCTCTTCTTTCAACATCGGCAAGAATTGGATGCAAGTTCGTTCGGAGTTCGGAGGCTGCTCCGAACTACGAACGAACTTGCATCCTTTTGTTGTCGAGAGTAAGAGAGGGAGATGAAGGACAACAGTTCTCACACTCTCCCCCATAACCTAGCGGTTGCCATGACAACGGCGCGCGTATTGTTTTGTTTATTTCTTATTGTTTTGCCAACGCCCGTTAGGGAAGATTTGGCGCTGCCGTCCGCAATGGGAGTTCCAATGGGAGGTATAGGAAGATTCCGCCGGTTGTATATAGTGCTCTAGCCACTACAACTCTCTAGAACACTGTAGCCCAACTATCCATTCTTCTATGATAGCTGGAAAGGTTGCTGCCATCTATGAGCGCGTCGGCAACCAGACTGGTTGTCTGATTGCCGCCGTTGCTCATAGATGGCGGTAGCTGTCCAGAGTTTTGTGTCGACATTTGTATGGTACCGGACACGAAACTGTCAAATTGGACGTCTAGTGTTAATTTATACAGCGTAAGGTCGGTCTGCCAGGATGGGGCGACACTGGTTTACACTGTAGATAAGCAATTTCGCCAGTGCAGTGCGATTGCTGACCTAGGGTCTTTAACGTGCTCACGCAGTAGGGATATACGACCGCACACCAATACGATGCTCATTCAGATCGAAAGGACACGAAACTGGGGAAACTAGCAGTCACGGCTTGTGGTTTGGGCGCCGTGGGACCCGGGAAGGCAGGGAGCCAGACTTTGGGGGAAAAGCGCTTTATTCGGGTTCCAGGTCTTGCTTGAACCAGCTCCAGCCCAGAACTGCCCGTCTCGTCGATTCTTTCTTCCGTCGTCACGTCGCCTTTTCTCGACGCGCCAATCAGCGCACACCACGGGTAACAAAAATATAACAATCACAAAGCCCGATAACCCGTTGGCGGCGGCGCTAAGTCCACTGCCTCATGCATGCCGCATGCATGACACGCCCCCCCCCCCCTTTTTTTTCTTTTCCAATTAAAAGAAAATCATACTTCGTGTATCGTTTTACAATAGTAACATTTATAACAAAAAAAAAAACGAACTGCGCACACATTCCCGTCCATTCAGCGTGAATGATCACAAGACAGACTGACAAACTTACTTCTTAGAGAACATCTAAAGTACATTAACCACAAACAAAACTCCACCCCACTACAGCCTTGAAAACGCATCAGCAGCGATGTTTCTCGTCCCTTTTACGTACCGTACATTCAGGTTAAATTTTTGCAACGCAAGCACCCAACGAGTCAGCCTCGCATAATTTGGTGCTGCTGACGCCAAATACTGCAAAGAATTATGGTCGGTGCGAATTTCGACCCCCGCCCCAAACAGCCATGTTTCCAACTAACCCAAGGCGCACACAACCGCGTAAGTTTCACGTTCGATTACTGCCCACCGAGTTTAGGGAGCAGTTAGTTTTTTACTGAGAAACGCCACTGGGTACTCTTTCCCATCATCTGCACTTTGGGCGAGACAAGCCCCTATCGCTCTATCCGATGCGTCGGTGGACAGAACAAAAGGCTGGCTGGCATCTGGCGCTCTCATTACCGGAACCTTCACCAGGAGACGTTTTGCCTTTTGAACCGCTTGTTCCTCCGTCACCCCATTCTAGAAGCTCTTCAATCTGCCTTTCTACTTCCGCTCTCATTTTTATCGGCACCCTATAAGCATATCTCTTTTGTTGTAAACCTTCAACAAGTCTTATCTTGTGCCGTCCTTTTGCACACTTTCCTGGGCGCCTAGAAAAGACATGTACAAACTGCTGTACCGCGCTATACATCTCCTTTTCCTCCGCGGTCTTCTGTGACTCAGGTTCATCTGCTCTCCGCCCGTCTGTGGGGAGTTCCTCCACCGAACCAAAGTCCGGATCATCAAAGATAACACCAACAGCATCAACCCGTGCCATATATGGCCTAAGTTTGTTGGCGTGGATCCACTTACGGCCACCGTCAGGCATCTCAACTACGTAGCTGTTCTTTCTCCTAACCTCTAGTATCTTCGCTGGTCCCAACCAAGGAAAGTTCATCTTTTTACCGCTTGTGTCCTTTAGTAGCACTAGATCGCCCCTACAGAAGGCCTTTTTCGCACGGAGATTGTAACGCGTGGCGTACGACCTCTCTTTGTGCTCCGCCTGTAGCCACAGTGGCTTCAGCGACTCGTCGTTCTTCTCTGTTCCGAACTGAAGGCAACTTTCAGATTCTATTTCGTGTAAGTCACTTCGCGCGTCCTCAGACTCTACAGTTCCCTCCGACTGTGTGCTCACCACACATGCCTCTATCACCGGCCCTTCCTGCAATACTCCAGCTTCACAAGGAAGATCCACCTGATCTACCAAGGGCATTTCCTGTTCTACTTCTCTTAAAGCTACTAAATCCTCAGGTGTGAGTAGTGCGTCAACTTCTCCGGCAAGCTGCTCGGTTACCGCACAGAGCAGTAACGTATCCGCTCCTGTATCAACCGCTCTGCTACCAAGTCGAAACGGGACATACACGAGATCGGCCTCCACCTGGTGGCCGAAAGCGCTTTTCAACCGAACCTTTCCCTTTTGATTCTCATCCAAAATGGTGGCCATCGACCTTCGAACCACTGTAATGTCTGCCCCCGAATCAATCCTGGCATTCAAGTGCTTGTCTCCTGAGCGGAGTTGCACAAATCGTTCTCCTTCAAGCACTTTGTGTTGTTCAGCCAGCGATACCAGTTTATCATGCACGTCGAACGTTTGCTCAGCGTGTTCGCAGTCTAAAGGTCTTTTTACTCGTGCCGTTAGCTTAGGATTCGTCTCAGGGCAATTTCTTGCCAGGTGACCCTGTTTCCCACAAGCGAAACAGCGTCGAGTGTCGCCGACATGCTCGGTTTGCCCTCTCTCTTTCGGAGGCGTCACAGACTCGCACTGACCAGAGTCACCAGTAGTGTCTGTCTTGTGGTAGGGTTTTAGGACCCTCTGTGTATTACTCTCCTGATGGCATTCAGCCAGCTTAGCTATCGCCTCGGGACGCAGCCACTCCCCCGTTTCGTTCAAGGCAACATATGCTTTTGTTTCATTGGGGAGAGACTCCTTCAACCTATCCGCGACAACTAGTTGCAACAAGTCATTGCAAGTCTCCACTTTTCTACTGTTCACATAATAACTGAAGTAGCTACTAAGTCGGCCGGCGAACTGGCTCCACGACTCTTCCCGCAATTTGCCTGCCGTATTGAACAGTCGTTTATATTCGTTTGGAGAAAATCTTAGCTCGCGTAAAATTTGTTCTTTTAGCTGAGCGTAAGATGGCAGTTCCTTCATGCCACTGCACATGACTGCTGACTTGACCCTGTCAGCTATATACGGCATTATCAGAACCGTTTTTATCTCGTCAGGCACCTGAAAAGATCGAAATATGACTTCTACCGCCTCGAACCAGCCAGGCACTAAGGTTTTGTCCCCGGGCATCCGGCTGAGCATATTACTCAAGAGTGCAGCACACTGGGCTACCCCCGATTCTGGTTGTAATCCCAGCCCCCCGTTGGCGCCACCACCATTCTCCCTCTGCAATTTTTGGAGCTCAATTTGTGCCCGTATTTGTTCGAGCTTTATTTTTTCAATTTCCAACCGAGTGTTCATCACTTCCAAATCGGTTCTCCCTTCATCTTCTGATGCGTCGTCAGGCTCCTTAAGTTTATCAGGCATTTTACCCTCCCCTCTGCCCGACTCGTAGTTCTTCGCCATTGCTCGAGTGATCATTCAACCCAAATAGACAAGCATATGCGCTCACCAATTTAGGTTGACCAGCTCTTCGTCGTCGATGGGCAGTCGGAGGCACTGGCAGCAGAAATACCTAGCAGGAATGTCTCGGGGTCCGTGCATCACTGAAGTCCAGATTCTACCGCTTACAGGCAGTAGTTCCTGTCTCTGTCGAAGACTGGAAGTCTTGTTTTCCGCCGCTCGTTCTTGCGCCGAGGCTGCGTCAGGCAGCGTTCATCCCACTGGTCACGCCAAGCGCTCGTCTGGCGCCCGGTTGGATTTTACAGCGGCGCTAAATCCGCTGCCTCATGCATGCCGCATGCATGACACTAGCCCTTAACACCTCCGCTGTAAAAAGAAAGGCTATAGCCGAAAATGTCGGTCTGGAATAACTTAAAAAACACATCTCGAATTGCAGTTATTTTTTATTGAGGCAAAACAATGCAACATGTTTTTAATGTGAAAACACGATGATATAGTGTAGCTTTACCTAAATTACAATTAAATCAAATATCTTATATTATATCTTATTTTCTTATATTATATTAAAAAAACACCCTGCATATATATACATATATATAAACAAGACCAATGCTGCAAAAAAAAAATAGGTTAATTAAGTAAATAATCTTCTTGAGCGTGATTTAAATGAGATGTTTTGATCGAAGAATAGACTCCGGAAGTGAATTCCACTCAGAAACTGTACCAGGGAAAAAGCTGTACATAAAAGCATTTTTCTTGGGTTGCAGAGAGTGTTCCCCGGTGTGTCGTGTCCTTCTTGTGCTAAACGGAGTTAGGGAGGTGGGTGTTAATATGTTATGAAGAAATAATATACGAGTAATTTTCCTACGTGGTTCTAGCGTTGGTATGTTATTTTCGCTCATAAGTTTTGTGGGGGAGTCTAGTCTCTTGTATTTACCAAATATGAATCTGACCGATTCTCTTTGAACAAACTCAATCTGTGTAATGTATTTTTTAATGTATGGGTCCAAAATGACTGACGCATACTCGAGTTTCGACCTAATGAATGTGTTGTATGCAAGAAGCTTGATGTTACTAGGGACGTGTTTGAGTTTACGCCTTAGAAAACACAGTTTTGAGAATGCTGCGGAGGAAATATTCGAGATATGTGTTGACTATGTTAAGGAATTAGTAATGATGACGTCTAAATGTTTATAGGTAGTAACTTTTGAAATAGCACAGCTAAGTAAGCGGTACACAACTAAACTTATATTTTAGCTCGAGCAGTCTTTTAGTCTCCATTTTAACGGCCCTAATTTATTAATTTTTTTTTTTTTTGCGTAATGAAGTCAACATGTGAGTTCCAACGTAGATCTGAAGCTATGTTTAGTCCTAGGTATTTAAGTTCGCATACCATGCTAAAAGTTGTTTCTTGAAGGGTGTAACTAAAATGCAGTGTGTTTCTTTTCCTGGTTTTTGACATAAGTGCACTGGTTTCGTTATTAACTGGGCCATTTGGCAATCATCACACTCTTCAGAAATTATTTGAAGACTCTTGTTTAGAACTCCTTGGTCATCTGAGCATTTCACTTGCTTGTGAATTATACAATCTTCGGCGAATAAACGAATTTGACGGGATTTATCCACGACAATGTCTTTTACAAAAATTAGGAAAAGTAGGGGTTCAAAAACAGATCCTTGATGAACTTCGGAATCTATTCTTTATGTAGAGGAGCAGGAATTTTTTATTTGAACAAACTGTTTTCTGTTATTTAAATATGCTTCTAATCTTTTTAATATTTATTTCTTGTTTATTAATGATCTTATTTTAATGAGTATTTTGTGTGAGGCACTACGTCTATCTGATAACCGGAATGAATTGACTTTGCAAACTCATTAACAGCGAGTAACATTTGTGTAACTGTAGATAGGTTGCGACTCCAACCGTGTTGACGTTTATTAAAAAAGCATGCTGTTTGAGAAAGGAGACAATATGTCTAAACAAAATACGCTCAATCAACTTTGCACTACTGCTCAATATTTACACTGGGCTGTAGTTATTAACGCGACGCGGATCTCTTGCTTTAAAAATTGGAACAATTTTAGCAGTTTTCCAATCGTCAGAGATTTGCCCTAGTTCAATTTACTTATTGAAGATTACCAGCAAGAAACTTGAGCATGATTCCACATACCACCTCAATAATATGTTTGGAATCCTATCTGGTCCTATTGAATTTTTGTGTCAAAGTTGAACAATACTGCGAAGATGCCTTCCTTAGATTTTCTGTCGCGAGTAAGCAGTCCCGTGGTCACGCGTGAGTCGCAAGATGCAATCTGTGTATTTCACGGGAGCGCCGACTCTTCTGTACCCTACAGTGTTGGCAGGTTACGTCACGCATCTGGTAATCTCTCTCTCTCTTACTTGAAGATGAATTTAGCTTTACGCGATTTGGTTTAACCTTCCGTTGTAGGTCAACATTGCTGGAGGGTGACCCCGTCTAGATGACCTACGTGGGTTGTGGGAGCTTGTTGTGGTAGCATGGGTGAGCTGTGGTGGTGGTGGTGATGGAGGTGGTGGTAGTGCTGTTGGTTAAGGTGGCGTTAGTCGAGGTGGGGTTAGTGTAGGTGATTCTTCCAGGTAGCATTCGTCATCATCGTATTTGTTTGTGTACAAGGATTCTAGCGTTGGCTTCAGATGCTGTCGGTTTCTGCGAAGAGCGCGGTTATTTTTTGTTAGCAGGGCGTATGACCTCGGAGCGACATGGCTGAGCACTTTCGCTTTGAGGTTCCAGCCAGTCAGTGATGCAAGTCTGACAATATCACCGGGCCGAAGTGGGAGCGGGCAATACCTGCCTTAATTCATTTTTTTTTCTTGTGTTTTCGTGCCTGTGTTTTGGGCGTCTTCGCGAAGTCTGGCACGCGGGACCGACAAGTCCCCGACCCTTGAGGATATCACCCGGTGTTCGGCCGTCCTCCAGTGGGGTTGTCCGATAATTAAGCACACCTATACTTCGTCTCATCCTACGATGGACTAAAGGCCAAAGCCACGGGCCGCCAGGTCCAATCAAGTTCCACGCTAAACTATGACACGCTTAGCATTGGTTAGGTTTGGACGAATAATGATCCGAATCCAAAAACGCTGCGTCATTTTTGTAGCTTCGACACTGCAATGAGCCAGTAAGCCGTGGCTTTCTTTGCAATGTGAAATTGTTGAGTCACTCATCGCTTGATCCGAACCACTGTCGGCCCATTCCCATCAGTAATCCGAGACGTGGGCACCGATACGTGCTTCGAAGCGAAATACCACACAATGTCTAAGTGGCTCGTGATTGGATCTGACGGTTCGTAGCTTCTTCCTTTAGTCCATCGTAGGGTGAGACGAAGTATAGCCAGAAGTTTTCTTCTCCTTCCGTTGTTTTCTTGAAGACGCGTTTAGATATTTGAACGCCCTTTTCGACCAGGCCGTTAGAACGCGGGAAGCGAGAACATGATATGGTGTGCTGAAAGACATAAAGAGAAAACACGTTAAATCCTCTCGATGAGAATTTTTGTCCACTATCTGAGCAAATTTCGATGGGTATACCGTGTCTTAAAAAGGTAGCACTTAACTTCTCAGCTACAGTTCGCGCTGTAGTGTTGTCAAGTGGCTCAATTTCCGGGAAGTTCGAGTGCCAGTCACATGCCACCAAATATGACTTTCCGGCATATTCATATAGATTTACTCCAGCTCGTGTCCAGGGAAGGGAAGGGGTCTCACTCAGAAGAGGGGCCTCACTGGGTTGAGAGTAAGCATGTCGCTGACAAATACTGCATCTACTTATCATGGACTCTTTGACTGAGTTCAGGCCAAGTCAAAAAACAAGATTGCGTGCTTTGGCTTTACACTTTGAAATGCCTTGGTGTCGATCATGAATTCCTGTTGACGTTTCAGGTTGCATTATCTGAGGAATGACCACACGTCTTCCTTTAAAGGGGTCATGAAACGATATCCGGTTGGAATGGTCATGACTTTGCATAGACGTACTGGTCCTAGTCCCACCCAAGTATACTCGCACATACCGCCACCGGTGCAGATGCTTCCTGTCCGCGGTGAAATTGCGAGGACAAAAGGGGACTATTTTTTTCAGTCTTGCCTTCGCAAAGATTTAAGACGTAAATGTGGGATCAAAACCACCTGCCTGACGACAGTCGAGTGCGGCTTATGGATTGGACACGAGAACTGCGTGAGCACTCGACTTCGGTTCGTAACAATCAATTCCTCGGTGGACACTCGAATAGAGGCTCGTGCCCAACCAATGCGGTGATGAGAATAGCCAAACTTTAACAATGCCTGGAGCTCAGCACGCGTTTTCTACTTCGCCAACTCCAGAGCGTGGGTATGATTAACGTTGGCGGCATAGGATAGGCACCAGGCCACGTGGCCGCTTGTTCTGGCTCCGAGTTGAGGGGATGAACGATGCCTATGTTTCTCAATTTGTTTTACAACTGCCATTGCCTAGAACAAAATATCTGAAGCAAGATTATTCAGTTATTAATGTTAAAGAGTGATTCTAAGTAGTATTTAGCGAAAGTAGAAAAATCGGTGAAAAACAGAATTTCACTCAGAACAGACAGCGCTGGCGTCACGTCTCGAAAAACACCATCCAGTGTTTTGTTATCAGAGATTGCTGTGATCAATTCCTTGAGTACCGGATCTCCTGAAGTGGCCTGCTGCAGCCTCTTGATCGTTATCGGGAATACCCTCTCGAAGAGTATATTTGTGGCGTGAATCCGGTTCTCAGCATCATTGTTGCCTGTCTCTGTAACATTCGGAATGTTTTCATTGTAATATTTTGAATAGTAACATCATAGCATCATTGTAACACATGAAACGCTTTCTTGTGAGAATTTGATTGTTGAATTTTGGTTATTATGCGTAGCATACGATTATGAGAAGTATTCGTTAAATGAGCTGGCACTTTGAATGGTTCATCAATCTCTGTTCTCTTTAGTGTTATGGTAGTAATTGACTGTTTTGAATGGATCATATTTCGCCAAATGTTCCTAGGATCTGACAGTAAAAATGTTTATAATGTCATATTATGGAAAGATTGTTTTAACTCTTGAATTATTGACCTTAATTGCCTTCGAAGTTGTAATAACTAGGCTTGCCCGCTCTTTGTTTTTGAATTTGAATTTTATTTATTTTACGTTTGAGATACAAAACCTTCAGAGTAATCCAAGGGTTACGCTTCCGTATGTGTTTGCAACGCGTTGGCACAAACCTGTCTATGCAGTAGTGCACGGAATGTTTACACGGTAATCACAATTCGGTAATATCTAATGCACGTTCACTTTGTTCACAGAAACAATCAAATGATGATACAGGTTATCTAAAACGCTTTCATCTAGTGATCTAATGTAGTCCGGCACTTTGTCTAATTGGTCTGTTTTCGTAGTATCAAGTTCTCCGACACATTCATACCAAACCAATTGGTGATCAGATATCTCCTCCCTAATCTGGTATGTAAACGTTTTACTAACTAACTTCCCAGATATAAGCACGAGATCAAGCGTCCTGTTGTTTGTATTTGAATTCTCGTGGGACATGTAACGATTCGCGACAAGACATTATCAAACACCATATTATTCAAAAGTTCAGAGCGTTTGCAACTAAAGTTCAAAAGCTTTAAAATTTCCCACTTGATGTTGGGAAGGTTAAAGTCACCTGCGATTACAATGTTTGAAAAACGCTGTCTTTGCACATTTACGAAGTCGTATATGTTTTCTAATACGCTTTTGGAAACATTTGGCGGCCGATTCAATGTTTAAGGTATCGTGAATTAAAGTTGCTTCGATATCCTTTTTAAGAACTATTGCCACTCGTCCCAACTTGTGTCCCGGACTTTTCGAAAAAGCTGATGCGTTGATGGAATGACTTGGTCATTGTTGATGTTGGCGTGCAACACGTTTTTGTTATGACAGCTAGATCAGGATCATTGGACAATAATATGTGTTCTACCGGGTGAAACAAGGAGACGGCAGGCTCTTTAAATCGACCGGAAAATTCGGTTTCTTAACCTATCGCGCTACGACTTTGTGCAGCGTTGCCCACAGATGGTGCATTTTTTTTTGTAAAATTTGCAAAGAACGAACTTACCTGAGGAAAAAGTAAAGAAAGAAAAAGGCTTAGCTCCTATGGAAACGCAGTGACGCCACCGGTCTTCAAACAACACGGCGCCGTTTCGCACGGAAGACAAGAGATGGCGCAAGCGGTCGCGACGCCAACTGCCGCCAACGAACGAGCAGACGCCTAGAGCCGGCGTATTTAGCCGACAAGGAACTGCAGCTGCTTTGTTACCGCGCCTGTTTTTGTTTCTGCGACTGTCGCCGCCTGCGGAACGCGCGCCGCTTTTGAGTCGAAAAGATTGTCTGCTTAAGACGCTGGCTCTCGGCGCCGAATACTCGTTCGTTGGCGGCGTTCGTTGCGCCATCTCTTGTGTCCCGTGCGAAAGGGCGCCGTGCTCTTTGAAGACTGGTGGCGTCGCTGCGTTTCCATAGGAGCTAAGCCTTTTTCTTTCATTACTTTTTTCTCAGGTAAGTTCGCTCTTTGCAAATTTTACAAAAAAAATGCACCATCTGTGGGCAACGCTGCACAAAGTCGTAGCGCGATAGGTTAAGAAACCGAATTTTCCGGTCGATTTAAAGAGCCTGCCGTCTCCTTGTTTCACCCGGTAGTTCAACAGTTTTATTTACTATGAATTTTTGCATCGCTTATCACCCGGGCGAAAAATGCCGAGTCACTGAGCTGTGGACGCATGCGCAGCGTCCGATGTACCGCACAGCAGAGCAACAGCGCATGCTCAGAAGGCGTTCCACAGCCCGACAGACAATAATGGCAGCGCGCAGAAAGCGATTTCTTTGCGAAGGTCTGTGGCGACGCACTATCCCCACCATTTCGGCGCAGCCTTCGCCTCGTCGTCGTCTACTCCGGCGAAGCACGGCCGCGCGCTGCACTGCGTGGCCGAAACGAAAGGCAGCCACCACAGTGTCATCGTCGACTGCCGCTGACGCGAGTTCCGTATCCGGTGGTAGGAACATATAAAAGCAGACTGCGTAGCTCGAAGAGGACGGGGGGAGCAAGTGGCCGAGTGGGCTAACGCGTCTCAGCTCGGAGCGTGGAGCGAAAGCTTACGCTGGGAACCTCCTGGGTTCGATCCCCGCCGCCCCCCCCGTTTCGATCTGGATGAGTTTCGTACCGGCACGCGTTCGTGTGATCACTACTGCGTGATGCACGTTAAAAATCCCAGGTTAGTGGTTGTACTGCACTGGCTAAATTTCTCATCTACAGCTAAGAGACCGATTACCCGTTGAGGCGCATCTCCATCAAGGCTGTATACATAGGTTGCACTGACGTAATTTGGTCCTCCTTTCTGGTGGCCTCGAGCGTAGCCTTTACTGTGCATATTCTACGAGCAGTACACGAGCGTCGCGAGCGAGCGGAAACGAGTGAGCACAGCTTCATTATACTTCGTTTCACTTTATCTGCGAGCGAAGCCAAAGCTAGAAGCGCGAGACCAGCGCTTTTTGCGTTTCTGCCCAGCTCGCGCGCTCGAGCAAAGCCTGAAGGCACGGAGCTTTCGTGCTCGCGCTTCCAGCTTTGCCTTAGCTCGCACATAAGGTGAAACGAAGTATAACAGCAGGTTTTGGCCACCAGAAAGGAGGAAGGATATGACGTCACGTGCAACCCATGTATAAACATAAAGAGCAAACCAATTTTTTTTTCGAAGAGAACGACTTGTTACCCAGGCACGCGATGCACCGGAACGATTGCCGACTGCCGCTACCAAGGCAATAAACCGTCGTTCTTTTTCTATGTTGATATTTTTTTCACCTCGACGCAGAATCCCGCAGGTCTATATTTCTGGTGTCGACATTGATAAGAGCGAACGAACAAGTTCTCAAACACTCTTGTCATTCATTGCTATACTTCGTTTCACCTTATGTTGTACCGCAGCGAAGGCTAGAAGCGCGAGCTCATAGCGTTGGCAGCTAGCTGCTCTTAAGTCACGAGAGCTTGTGCCGCCGGGATGTGCCCCAGAGCAAGGAGCTCGGGCTTGTAGCCTTTCCTGCGGTACATCATAAGGTGAAACAGAGTATAGATTGCGTAATTTTGTCGTTCCGCTGCCTTGTGTTAATCAAAATCCCAAGGTAAAAGGTTGCGGAACTGTTTACCTTGGGACATGTTTGAAGCTGTGTAAGTATATTTCTTTATAAACTAGACTACTAGAGCAACCAATTATATACATACGATAGACCCTTATATGAGCAATATATACAGAAGTTACATTTTTTTACCTTAAAAAGACTACGTGGTAATACATCACAAATATAAAGTATAAATGTCAAAGGTTGTCAGGTTAGTCCATTTTTGACGCGCGATATATAGTTTCTAGAATTGTACAATATGTCGTAAAACCGACACGTTGTTTACAAACAAGCCTGCGTTTGCCCACACCAGGTGTGGGCACTGCGCGTGCGTAGAAACCAGATTCACGTGAAGTGAAGCGTGTGCACATGCGCAGTGCCGTCGACAGCGCCACCGCAGCTGCGTGACGTCAGGGCCACGTGTTGGTTTATAGACCACTTTCGGAAGTCATATGCAGATTATTAGAAGATTGGAATTACTCCATAATGGCGGAACAACTGATATCGTGGAACGTGCAAGTCATTCCACAAGATAGCGAACGTAGGAGCGCGGCTAACATTAGGAGCCGACGAGCCAATCAGACAGCGTCGAAAGTGCAACGTCACTGCGCTCATCACCTTTTTTTTATGGGTGTGTTTTACTTCTACTCCAACCAAACACGTCAAATGTGCCGTGACGTTTCAGTTTTAGACCGCCATTGTGCAATGATTCCACAGCTGCCAAGAGAGGGCAGTATTTCAAAAGGGCCTAATAATAGACTAATAGCTTTATTAAATATTTAAATTTTCCATCGTTTGTACTATGTCTATTACGTGCCGTCAAACTTGGCAAAAATGTCAACAAGGGGATTGCCGCTCTGATTCAGTCTGCATTTTGTTTTCTTCATAAATAACTTTTGTCCTCAACAACTTTTGTGATTTTGTTCCCCCCATAGATTTGGAAGTAACATAAAAATATATCTAAAAATAATGTCGACCGGACACGCCTATACGATCTTATCGAAGCCGACCCTACTTAATAGAGCTTACCTGTTAAGGCCGGTTCTCACATGGAGCGAAGCGCTGATGTAGCGCTCCTCACGTGCCGTCAGCTACTTATCGCCTGCCACGAGCAACAGTTTTGGCGGTGCGATTCAAAGCTGGTGAACGCTCTGGTCAGCACGCGCTTAGCGAGAGGTTAGCGCTACGCTTGTAGCGCTCCGCTGCATGTGTGAACAGGCCTTTAATGAGAAAAAATAAATATAAATGTTTTGGTTTTCCGGAGATGTGGCATCTCAAATTGAGTCTTATCTTGTTCATCGTCAACAATACGTACATATTAACGGTTACACTTCCGATATCCAACCAATCGTGTCTGGCATTCCGCAAGGGAGAATTGTAGGCCTTTGTTTAATTTATACATAAATGATATTGTAAACGTAAATAAACATGAAAATACGTTATACATGCTCATGATACCCATTTGTTCCAGAAAGGAAGTAGCAGAAGCAGCAAACTTTGAAGCAGCAACTAGGTGTCTGGAGTCACTCGAAATCTAAGGCTGTTTCATTTCACGCAAGAAATAAAAATCTTACTATTACCAGCGATATCGTTCTATATTCGGCCAAAATAGAGGCTTTAACTTGTTTAATACAAATTGGGGTAGGTGTACGTTTATGCAGCCTGGACTTAGTCTGCCTCAACGGGCGACTTGTCTGTCAGTTGTAGATGAGAAATGTAGCCAGTGCAGTACAAGCGCTAGCCTGGGGTCTTTAACGTGGATCACGCAGTAGTGATGCACGACCGCACGCCGGTACGTTGCTCATCCAGATTGAAACGTGCCTGGTAGTTTAATACACTTAGGTTTATTTTCAAGGAAGGAATTACTTAGGATGACCATCTAAATTATATTTGGGTAAAGTTGTCACGGGTCGTTGTCATATGTTTTCGACATTGCTAAATCTTTCCAAGATATGCTCAACTTTTAAACTATAACACATTATTTAGTTCCCGTATACTTTAGGAGTGGCCAGAATGACCAAGCCCTTGACCAAGAAGTCAAATAGACCGACCCATGTACACAAGTGAGTAGGGTTGATGATTCTCTGTTTCAGAGCTTCAGACTTTATTTGCAAGCATATAGTTTTCTTCATTTACCTTTTTGTCATTGTAATCCTTCGAGACCCTGCTTCCTCACCAGTGGATGGGGTCCTCCATTATTTCCGCCGATCCAGAACGGGTTCCCGAAACATCAGTGGTCCAGAACCACTGCTCTATGCACTCAAAGCGTTCAACATCTAGCGTCAAAAACAATATATATTCGAGGCATTTTTAAAAGTGTCAAAATATGACGATATTTATCTCAGTGTTCCACTCAGTACTCATATATATATATATATATATATATATATATATATATATATATATATATATATATATATATATATATATCAGGGTGTCGAACCGGAACCGAACCGAACCGAAAACCGGAACCGAGCCGGTATTTTTTCCGGAACTGAACCCGAACCCGAACCGTTATATTGTTATCGCGATGAACCCGAACCGGAACTGAACCGGAAAAAAAATAACGGTCACCGGCTCATGTCAAAACGGTTCGGCCACGCGCTGTTGACAATGAATGTGCTATCAATGCCATTTGTTTTTTTTAGTGCCGTCAACTGACACACACCTCGCTTACATATCAAATGTAAGCGAGGTGTGTGTCAGATCGTGACTTGTTCCTTGCCGGTGACGAATGGAGTAGAATAGAGGACATTGTACGAGCTCTCCACCCGGCAAAGAAGACACCGCTCACCCTGCAGTCACAACAGTTGACAGTCGGTGATTTCTACGGCGCTTGGATGAAATGCGTTATAGACACAGGGAAAGTGGATTCCACATTTGCACGCTCTGTTGTTGATGCACTCAAAACAAGGGAGACTTTGCTTCTTCAGAATGACGCGTTCAGGGCGGCGGTCTTCCTTGATCCGAGATACAACATTCTGCTGTCTGAAGGCGACAAGCAACAAGCACGCGCTCACTTGAGCAACACGTGGGCCAACATTGTACGCTTCAGCCGTGACGCCAACGACTGCCGAGAAAGTCCGACATCCTCTCTAGGCAGTGATGATGAACTAGACGCTCTGCTGAAGGAAAAGGAAAAATCACAAGTGGCTGAAAATTACGAAAAAAGAAGGGCACTGAAGTCGATAGCGGCAGCATTGAGCGACTTCGAAAGAGAAAAGAGA
Source organism: Ixodes persulcatus (assembly GCA_013358835.2). Classification (NCBI taxonomy): domain Eukaryota; kingdom Metazoa; phylum Arthropoda; class Arachnida; order Ixodida; family Ixodidae; genus Ixodes; species Ixodes persulcatus. Next base: position 1,570,007 of record JABSTQ010011216.1, read on the forward strand.
CTGAAGAAGGATGAAAACGTCCTTGCCTATTGGGAGACGCAACGACTGGAACGCCCCGAGCTTCATGAACTGGCTAAAGTTGTGCTGGTGTGCCCAGCAACTCAAGTGAGCGTAGAGAGGACTTTTTCTAGCTTAAAGTTCATACTTTCTCCTCAACGCGTTAACTTGTCAGAGAATACTCTTGACAATATTTTGCTGATCCGTGCTAACTGGGGAGAAAAAAAGTAAAAGAGCAACAGTTCTGCTTCTACATTTTTGTTGAATGATGTAACAACACAAAAACTGTTTTGTTTTGTCGTCGTTTTTTTTAGGTTTGTGTTAGTGGGAGTGGTACAATGCCTTAATCTTAACACCAGTAGCGCCGTCACCACGGGATCTGTAGCAGCCCTCTTAAGCTACATTGTAATAATTGTGATAATCCACGACTGATGATGTTACACCTGATCCTGCGGGCCGTTTTGGTAACCAAGTTGAAACTGTATAATTATATGTAATGGTGGATTTCTTTAAAGCTCGGTAGCACTGTAACCAACTTAATACCAAGTTTGGTTTTTATCAATATTGCGTTATTGTTGTTATTGTATAACTAATGTTTTCCCAGTCAGATGTACGTTGTCTATAACGGATTGAAAGGGATAATTCATTCTGATATGATCCTTTCGTGGTTAACGATTTGAGTGAATACATACACAACTTCGTTTCAAACTTCCGTTTCTGAGGTAATCTTTCCAGGAGACCGTTTGTTTTGTACCGTTTTCGGTGTGCCCTCCGGAATTTGGGATTTATTCTCCTGCGCATTCCTTGCGTTTCTAATTTTACGACTTTGCCTAAACTGCAAATTTTTGCGCAGTAGAGAACAAAAGCGGGAAATGGAAAATTTCCCGGGTCGTCCTACGCTTTGTGGTATCCTTAACCTTTTTGTAGTTGCAGACTAGTGCTTATTTTGATTGCTGCAGAAGCTGTTGAAGGGGCCACGAAAATAAAAACAAGCTGGTATTTGAAAAAAAAAAAAACGGCTTTATACCAATAACAATGATACCAATTTTAACGCCACTTAAATACAATTATGTATTTATTTTTGAAAATAGATCAATCTGTGGCAAGTTCTTTTTTTTTGCGAGAGAATAACCTACGTCATAAAGCAGCACCTCATAGTAACCACGTGGTCACTGGAACAGAAGTAGTTACCTTCTCCCGCATCCCTTTAGACGTCCAGGTAATATGGTGTGCGGTGTAGTTAGCTTTGTGCGAGTGGCGGCCGCTGATGAAAGCCAGCACCACGATGCATCCGGTTTCGTATAGGCACTTAGAAGCTAACATATTTGTGAGACAGCGAACTCTTCTTTTTTAATATTTATCCTATTACGTCCTTCTGGCGTTGCGTTCGGTGAAGTGTTTTTCATATTCCGTATCTTGTTTAATGAAAACTTCTTTAAGGGTCTAATTTGAGTTACCGAAGGCTAGTTCAAATAAAGAAAGCTGTATTTTCTCCCCACTGTTCCTTCAATCGCTTACACGCCGAGGTGGCGGGATAGTTAGCGAGTTCTACTTGTAAGTGGGTTTGTAAGGAGGTCGCGGATTTTACAGCTACTGCGTCAGACCCAATTAGATGAAGTCCGAATGCGTAAACGTCGGTGAGGTAACCTTTGAGTGCACATAAAGAAACCAGTCCTGGTAGAAATCCCTGAGCCTTACACTACGATGTATCCCGTTTCGTATGTGCTGATTTCAGATGTTTTATTTGTAATTTATTTTGATGTTGCAATTTGTCATTTATAATTTCCGAACCGGTTCGCGAACCGGTTCAGCGCCCCGAACAGGTTCGCGAACCGGTTCGCGGATCGAATTAATCGAACCAGAACTGAACCGGAACAAAATTAATTTACCTGAACCTGAACCGTAACCGAACCCGTATTTTTTTCGGTTCGACACACTGATATATATATATATATATATATATATATATATATATATATATATATATATATATTGTAACAGAGCAACTTCATCACCATCAACATCCACACTATCATTACCATCCACAACAGCGCACCGCCTGCACGGGCGGTGTGTGTGGCGCATGCTAGAGCTCGCGGGGCAGAATTGCTCCAGGGCTCGGCCAGTAAAGCCGGTGCTTTTTTATCTCTACTTTGTCTTTCTTACAATATATATATATTGTAAGAAAGACAAAGTAGAGATAAAAAAGCACCGGCTTTACTGGCCGAGCCCTGGAGCAATTCTGCCCCGCGAGCTCCCGCATGCGCCACACACCGCCCGTGAAGGCGGTGTGCTGATGTAGAGCCACTAAACAGTAGTGCCACTTATTTAGTGGCACTACTGTTGTGGATGGTAATGATAGTGTGGATGTTGATGGTGATGAAGTTGCGCTGTTAAAATATCCTCCCCGTAGAGGAAGATGGAGGCCTCCTGGCCGACCTTTAGGTTGGCAATCAAGTTGCGCCATGGTCGGAGCGCTGGACGAAGGGCTTCATGCGGGATACATGAACGTTTTGTAGCGCCCGGCAGCGCCGATCGGTTGACGGCTTTAGCGGGGTCACGGAGTAATTGACTGGGGATGTTTGATGAAGGACAGTATATGGTCCAAGATATTTGTGGAGAAGTTTCTCGGAGAGTCCTGGCGTGCGCACGGGCGTCCAAACCAAGACGAGGTCACCTGGATGGTATATTACGGAAGTGCGATCTTCGTCGTATCGCTGCTTTTGTTGTTGTCGGTTGTCATTAGTGCGAAGGCGAGCAAGTTGACGGCATTCTTCGGCTCGGCAAACTGTTTGTGCTACGAAGAAGTTTTGGAAGTTGCTGTCAGTGTACGGAAAAAGGCTGTCTATGGTGCAGGACACTTCCCGACCGTAAACGAGAAAGAACGGAGAGAATCCCGTGGTCGATTGGATAGAAGTGTTGTAGGCGAAGCTGAGGAAGGGAAGAATGAAGTGCCAATTCTTATGGTCGTTGGAGATATACATGCTAAGCATTTGCGATAGGGTTCAATTAAACCGTTCGGTAAGACCGTTTGTTTGCGGGTGGTACGTGGATGTGAATTGGTGTATAACACTAGAAGCAGCAAGAACCTCTTTTACGAGAGCGGACAGAAATGCGGTTCCACGGTCGCTGAGGAGAAATCGTGGCGCCCCATGGCGTAAAACTATGTTGGTGTAGTGACACAAGAATTGGCCGACCGACTGTTACGATAAAAACTGCATTTATGGAATCGCCCGTGGTCTCGCAGTCGGTGCTCGTAGCTCGAGCGCTGCGAGCCCGAGCTCTTGCACCGGCATGGTTGTCCCGGCATGTGAATCATAAAATGCGCGCTACAATAGCCCCCCCTTTAAAAGAAAAAAAATACAGATGGGAACATGTTTCGCGAATGTTCATGATGTCTGGACATGTGGTAGCAGAAAACGTACGCGGCAGCTTCGTGGCTGTGTCGAGGCGTCGCGTGAAGAAGCAAAGTCCTGTGAGCGTGCAAAGATAGCAGTGTTGTCAAGAGATTGGGTATGTGCTTCATGTGACGATTCTTGGTAGGCTGGTTTCAAGCGGTCAATGGATACAGTTTCTTGTCGGCCATTAATATCAATCGTGAAAAGTTTGTCGCCACGAGTTATGACTCGATATGGGCCATCGTAAGGGTGCTGAAGTGGCCTTCGCACAGCATCGCGACGAAGAAAAACGTGTGTGCATGAATGTAGATCGGCTGAGACATAGACGGCTGACCGTTGTTGGGGGCGGGGAGGGGTAGGTCGGATGGTGCGCATTATCCGCTTCAATTTTGTCGCGTAGCTCGTAGGATCCGGTGCTGGATCTTCTGGTCCGTTTGAAAAAAAATTCTCCTGGAAGTCGTAAGGTTGTGCCGTAGAGCATTTCCGCAGGGCTGCAATCGATGTCAGTCTTCAAGGCCGTGCGGAGTCCTAGAAGAACAATAGGGAGTGCGGAGTCCCAGTTCGGTCCTGTATCTTGGGCCCGAAGTGCGGTTTTGAGCGAGCGGTGAAATCGTTCTGCCAGTCCGTTGGATATAGGGTGATATGCTGTTGTACGAATGCGCGAAGTTCCTAAGATGGTCATGAGTTCGCGGAAAAGAGCAGACTCGAACTGGCGACCGCGGTCTGTTGTAAGGTATGAAGGCACGCCGAATCTGGACACCCAGCCGTTGATGAAAGCTTGGGCGACCGTTTCTGCACGGATGTCCTGGATTGGGATGGCTTCGACCCAACGTGTAAAGCGGTCAATGCATGTGAGCAAGTAAGTATAACCATTCGATGGTGGCAGCGGTCCAACTAAATCTATATGGATCTGGTCAAGTCGAAGGTCGGGAGGGGTAAAGGAAGAGAAAGGCGAAACTGCAGTGTGTCGACTAATCTTTGGGCGTTGGCACTGGAGACATGCTCGGGTCCACACCCTGACGTCGCGGTTCATGCTAGGCCGGATAAATCTAGAAGATAAAAGTCGTCGTGTTGCGCGTATTCCAGGATGTGACAAGCAGTGGAACGAATCAAAAATTTGTTTCCGGAAACTGGATGGAACGAAAGGGCGGGGAGTGCCTGTCGACATCTCACAAACAACTGTCTCGCCGTGCGTTTCTGAATGAATTTGTTCGAAGATAAGATGAGGAGCTGTAGTACGAAGTTTGCTGAGCTCTTGATCATCTGCCTGTTGTCGTGCCAAGGCTTGGTAATCAACAGATGGTGGTAGCAAAACTTGCGAAGCCATGACGATGCGAGAGAGAGCGTCTGCTACATTGTTGTCTACGCCGCTCACGTGACGAATGTCAGTGGTAAATTCAGATATGAAAGCCATATGACGAATCTCGCGAGGGGAGTGGTTGTCATTCGCTGATGATATACGCAAATGTAAGGGGTTTGTGATCTGTGAGTACATGAAATTCACGGCCTTCGATGTAATGACGAAAGTGTTTTATGGCCAGGTAGATCGCCAGCAATTCTCGGCCAAAAGTGCTGTACTTCGTTTCGGACGGTGTGAGCTTCTTTGAGAAAAATGCTAGGGGTTGCCATTTGCTCTTGACATATTGCTGCAACACAGCTCCTGTGGCTTCATTCGATGCGTCCACCATGACATTAATTGGGGCGTCGGGATGGGGATGAAGCAGGATTGTAGCTGAAGTGAGGTCTTCATTGATTTGTTTGAAAGCATGGGAAGTTTGTTCTGTCCACACCAACGGTGTGGAGTCCTTTGTGTTGCCCTGCAGAAGGTGAGTTAAAGGATGAAGGGTGTGAGCACATTTTGGAATAAATCGTCGATAAAAATTAATTAGACCGAGGAATTCCCGAAGTTTGCGAATGTTCGACGGCGGAGGAAAATTGGCGATAGCTTCCACCTTCGTAAGCAAGGGAGAAATTCCTTGACTATCAACGTGGTGCCCAAGGAAGTCTAGCTCGCCGACGCCGAAAACGCACTTGCTTTTGTTAATGATGATGCCGTTGTTGACAAGTCTATCGAAGAGGATGCGAAGATGTTGCTCGTGTTGTTGTTCATTTGCGCTGAATACGAGAATGTCATCAAGGTAAGCGAAGCAAAATGTGAGGCCGCGAACCACAGTGTCGATAAATCGTTGGAATGTTTGGGCAGCGTTTCTCAAGCCGAATGGCATGCGAAGATATTCGAACAGACCGAATGGGGTTGCTATAGCTGTTTTGGGAATATCTTGCGGTGCCACGGGAACTTGATGGTACGCCTTCACGAGGTCCACTTTTGAAAATATATTGAACCCTTGCAGTGATGCGGTGAAATCCTCAATCCGTGGCAGCGGGTACCTGTCAGGGACGGTCGCATTATTAAGAGCTCGGTAATCTCCACATGGTCGCCAGAACCCAGGCTCTTTCTTGGGGACCATGTGTAGTGGAGAGGCCCATGGACTGTTGGAGGGCCGAATAATACCGAGCTCTAACATGTGTGCGAATTCGTCTTTTGCAATCTTAAGCCGTGCTGGAGGCAAGCGTCTAGGCCGAGCATATACTGGCGGTCCCGTGGTGACGATGTGGTGTTCAACGTCATGTTTCACCGGCGTGTCAAAGTTGTTAAGCGATGTTAGTTGCGTGTAGTCTTTTAGAAGCGTTTCATACCTTGAGGGTGGAAGGAAATGAATAGCGGCTTCGATATGCGGTTTTTGGCATATGATTGCATTAACGGCTAGATTGGTGGTATTATCCAGGAGACGTTTGTTGTGCATATCCACGAGCAGATCGAAACGCCGAAGGAAATCTGCACCTAATATGGGGTACGAAACGTCTGCAACTAGGAATATCCAACGGAATGTTCTTCGAAGGCCGATGTCTAGCGCCAGGGATTGTTCTCCGTAAGTTGCAATCGATGATTTATTAGCAGCTTGTAAGATGTATTGAGTTTTCTTCCTACGTTTTGAGGGCTCAAATGACACTGGTAGAACACTCACCTCAGCCCCTGTGTCGATAAGGAAACGTAATCCTGTATTACGATCGACGATGAAAAACAGGCGACTGGGTTGTAGGTTGCCACCACTAGATGCCTCTAGTGGTGGACAAGTTCGTTTCCCGATGCCGAGCAAGGTTGATGACATCGCCGAGCGTCGTCACCGAAAGTCTTGTGATACCAGCACAAACCTTCGTTGTTCTGACGTTGAAGCCTAGGAGAGGAAGAGTATCTTGGCCGGGAGGTTGAGCGGCTCTGGTGGGGGGCAGGAGGTCGGGAGACGAGAGCTGCTACTTGTGCTGTAAGCTCGGATATCTGCTGGCGAAGTTCCGTAACCACAGGAGATGCCGGGTAGTCGCTGCCTGCGTGTTGTGGTCTTGTCATCGCAGTCGTTTCTCCTGGCATCCTGTCCATCGAAGATACGATGGGAAGTGCGACTTCCATGATTCTGTCGGCCAGCTGAGCCAGATCGTCAAGGCTCATGGATGGGGTGGAAACGAGCACCATGCGTACGTTTGATGGTAGCCGTTGAAGAAAAAGCTCCCGCAGCAGGGAGGTATCAAACGTTGGCAATCTATCACCCACCAACTGCTGCAGTCGTCGAAGAAGCTGGGAGGGCGTTCGATCCCCGAGCTCTTCAGAAGTTATTAGTTGCTGGAGCCTTCTTTGCTCCGATGCGGATGTTCGTTTGATCAGTTCCGAGCGAAGCTTGTCAAAAGGCTGATCGTCTGGAGGCGAGAGGATTAAATCTCGAATTTCCATGGCCACCTCGGGAGGAAGAGACGCTACGACGTGATGGAATTTCGTGGCTTGGCTGGTGATCCGAGCGGTGACGAACTGTGATTCCACTTGCGCGAACCATACCAGAGGGTCCGCTGGCCAAAATTTCGGAAGTCGAAACGCGACGGCGGCGACATTTGTGGTAGTGGTGTTCTCGAGAGCCATAGCGACGTATCACGTCCGGGTCACCAATGGACCTTTTGTAGAAATACGCGGTGCGCATGCGCGGAGTATTTCATGCGCCTGGGTTCGAGAGTATCTAGTTCCAAACAATCCGCCATCTTGCATTTCTCGCCTTTGAATGGTTTCGTTGTGTCGACCTCGGGGCGGAAGATTACGCACGATGGGGACAAAGGTGAGCTTGGGGGAGCCGTATCTAGGTCACATCGCCTCAATGGATGAACAGGATGTAGCTGACGTTTTGGGTGTGGAACGGGTGGGAGAGGCCTTGGGCGCGCGTTGTTTTCCAGTCACCTAGTCTCGAACCGATTCGCGTGTCTAGGTGGCAGCACATATTCGCCAAGAGGTCCATTGTAGTGACACAAGAATTGGCCGACCGACTGTTACGATAAAAACTGCATTTATGGAATCGCCCGTGGTCTCGCAGTCGGTGCTCGTAGCTCGAGCGCTGCGAGCCCGAGCTCTTGCACCGGAATGGTTGTCCCGGCATGTGAATCATAAAATGCGCGCTACATTGGTAAGAAAAAACTGTGCAATTTCTTGTGCAGTACCTGAGATGAGAGGAGCCATCTCGACATACCTCGTAAGGTGGTCTATGGCTACCACGATCCACCGGTGGCCAGCCGAACTCTTCGGTAGTGGTCCGTAAAGGTCGATACCGACTCGGTCAAAAGGCCTCTCGGGACAAGGCAGGGGCATCAACTGTCCATCTGACGCGTGTCGCGAAGGTTTGCGGTGTTGGCAAGGAACGCACGATTGGACATACTTCTCGGTCGTCCGATACATGCCTGGCCAGAAATAACGGGACCGGAGGTGGGCGTAGGTCTTGTAAGTGCCCAGGTGACCCGCTGTGGGATGGTCATGGAAAGTTGCGAGGACGGTATCTCGTAACCGTTTCGGGATTACAAGTACGTGCCGCGCGCCGTCAGGGAGGTAACTGCGTTTGTAGAGGAGACCATTGAGGAGGACGAAGTTGCGTATTTTTCGGCGGAACTTGATGTCTTGAACTGGGCTAGTGAGGGTACGAATTATCTTAGCACTCCAAGGATCTTCTGTTTGGGCAGAGATGAGATTTGTTGGTGTTAGGGAACTGACGAGGCAAATCGTCGTCGATGTCGTCGGTGCGGGAACTTAGTGGAAGAGGGCAACGAGACAGTCCGTCGGCATCCAAGTGTTTCTTTCCACTATATATATATATATATATATATATATATTATAATCTTTTTTTTTTGCTAGTTTGTATTTTTGGTATAAATTTGGGACGTGTGCTTATCAAATATTCCGTAAAATTACAGGTTCATGCCATGTGCGTTTATGAATTCTTTAGAGTTGTTTTCTATTCTGTGTGTCAAGGTCAGTTTGGAAGCGTCAACTAAGTAATGTATTCCTTTTTTATTTTTTATTTTTTACATTTGCAGCGTTTTTTGTGCAGCGCCGCTATCGCCAATTTTGGGGAGGGAGCCGACAACTCGCCAAGCTGCACTTATGCAGCTTTTGTTCTCAGCTCCTTTCATGGTGTACATACACAAGGAAACCAAAAAAAATAATAATAATAATAATTATTATTATTATTATTGATTGATTATCTATTTATTATTATTATTATTAATGCCGTCTCACTGACAGAATCGCGACAGGCAACAGCATGACGCGATTATAACGTCATCAGGAGGAAATTCAAGGACCACTTTCAAGGACGCTACTGTGGTGCCTGGGGCGGGTCTCCACCCTGGGCACCATAGTAGAAGTACAATTGCCAAATTCAAACGAGGGACAAGAAGGCAAACACGAGTACACCATGGCTCCCGAGATAATGGGGACTTTTTGCAAACCGTTACAGTCTTCCGCGTACCGCACTACCGGAGCCTTTGAAGCATGCTTTCGAGTGCGCACTGTAGCGTGTGCACTCGAAGGCCCACGCTACAGTGCGAGTCAACGGAGCGAGCGCGGGCGGCCAAATCACAGCGCACTCGGCTCTCGCGTCGCGATTGTTGATTCAAATTTCAGAGCTCTGCCTACCCATATGACATGTGCGCGGGTGTTCATAAACGGCTCCACTCGACTGCACGTGGGTCAAATGAACCAAAATGAACAGCTAACAGCGCGATAGGAATCGGTAGCAACGGTAGTACTCGCCCGGGGAACGACGCGCAAAGCGGCATGTTGTCCGTCGGCACTCACGTCGAAAAAGGCGAGATAAAGACACAAATACTATATATATACAAGAAATATCGCGCGCGCTGAAGGGAATAGAAACACTTCGAAGAAATAAAAATACTCTGGAATAGATAAAAAGAGGTAATGGAATCGAAAAAAATTGACCGCATCTCCACGTGGTGAATGATGTTGCTTGGGCGAAGCTCTGGTGGTGCTTGTCTGCGTAGACGCCAAGCCGCAGCATGTCGAGCCTTTTCATTCATGTCAGTAGGAAAATGTGTGGTTTTCTTCTTTTCTTTTTTTTTAGCAGACAGATGGGATGGCATCTCAGAACCCCCTACTCTTTTTTTACTTCTTTTTCTTTGAGCCTTTTCATTCATGTCAGTAGGAGAATGTGTGGTTTTCTTCTTTTTCTTTTTTTAAGCTGACAGATGGGATGGCATCTCGGAACCCCCTACTCTTTTTTTTTCTTCTTTTTTTTTCATAATTTTTTCATCTTTTTTCTTCAATCTCTTTTTTTTTGCCCTACACGAGCACGTGAGCATGTGCTCACGTGCTCGTGAGCACGTGATCTCACGAGCAGAATGACGAGCACCCGACGCCGGGCCTACGGCGGACGGCGGACGGACATGGCTAGCCCCTAAGGAGCTTCGCCCCTAAAACAGAAGATTAAAGGTATGTTTTTACTTCAACGTAACGTCGACGGGCGCGGCGTAGCCCAGCGCACACTGATACTGATTGGTCGCAGATATCGAGTTCCTGGTCGCCGCCAATGAAAGGTGCGGGTTCTGCGCTACGCTGCGTTCACTGTGCTTAACATCGGAGTAGAAACAGCTCTTAAGAGGAGGCAAGCGACAAGGCAGTGCGATCTCAAGGCAGAGCGGCCAGGCGAGGGACAATCTCTCCCACAATTCCTCGCGCGCGCGCCGGGGCGCTTGGGGGATTTCGCAAAAGGTCTATTGCGCGGAGTCGCCGGTGCTGGTTTGTCGTCACCACGGAGTGGCCCCCGTGTCCCCCGTCTTAATTGTTCCTCGAGGACCCCCGCCCTGCATGGTACCATGCGCTGTGCCTCGCTCGAGCGCAGCGGGGCCCCTCGATGTTTTGTAGCCTCTTTTATTTTGAGAAGAAGCGTCGGTCTGTTCTTGCACCCCGACGACGGTTTTTTTCCTGAAAGCGGTGTCCGGCTGACGGTCGACAGTTAGGGCGAAGGTTTATGGGAGTTTTCGTGGGTATATGCACGTGTCCTTTCTTAATTGGATTTTGTATTATATATGTTTGTTTTGTAGCGCGTGGCTCCCATTGGTCTAAAAAGAGCGATATCTGATTGGCTCCTCGGATGGCGGGAAAACTCTTAACAAAGTGAGTATAGGCGCCTAAAAACGCGGGATTTGCGGTTCCAAGGTTTGAGTGCGGAAGTTGTCATCGGCAGTTTGAGAACCGCGCGAGATAGAGGCGCGAGTGTGCGACCTGCTGCCTCAGGACGAGAGCCAAGTGCAATATGTGGGTAAACCATTTTCCATCGTTCCTTTGTTGCGTTGTGTGACTTCCTTGACTTTCTTTTGTGAACGGACTTCGGAAACCTTAGATATCGACACCAACGAACAAATCACGTGAGATTTTTGTTGGTTAGATCTGGTTAAGATGGGGAGTAATTTATGGTCGAGCAGCTTTTCAGTGTTTATCGTCTATTCATCAAGGTGTTCCGTGTTTCTATACTTATGCATCACTGTTTCATCCGCCCCGATGAGTGGAGGCTTCGTGCATTCGAGTCGTGCTTTATAAAATATTGGTTTTTATGATTTTTGTTTTCTGCTAACTCCGGTGCCTTCTGTTGACGTGACTTGTAAATAAAAAAGTAAAGTGCAAATGCCTTCCTGGTGAAGAATTTCCGGGGCACCATTTTTATGTATCATAATCATCCCAAAACCAATATGACAACCTTATTTTAATTATTTAATAGAAGAATGCATACTTATTAGAAAAAAAAAATGCTTTCATTTCCTCTTGGACTTTCGTTTCTCTTTTTATTTTGTCCCCCTTTCCCCCTTTACCCCTTATCATTTCGGGAGGAGGGGGGGGGGGGGGGCGGACCAACGGGGGGTTGGTCCGGCCCCCTCCGAAATGAAATCCTTTGTACTCCTCTGTAAGCCGGGATCCCACTTGCAAAGGTGTATAGGCCATCGCTATCTCAAGCGATAACGCGTCTTCTCGTCGGAGTGCGTGCATCCTAGAGCGTCACATTATCACCGAAGTCAGAGAAGACAATTCACACTTCCAATCGGCACACGCCCAGGGGTTCCACATTTAGACCTCTACGAAACCACTGCACGCACTCAATGTCTGGTGTACCTGTTGATGAAATTCCGTTTTTTTTTTTTTTTATGAGCCAACATTCCCATCCAATCTCTGTTTATAAAAAGTTGAAAACAAACAGACGCCGCCGCTTCGTTCGCGGAACCGGGCGGCGCCATATATCAGGCATCCAGGCGCACGCACACTGTGACCAGCGTTATCCATACTCCACGGCATATACAACACAAAGTAAGCTTTCCCGCGCCCATCGTATCTCCCCCGCCTTCGCCGCCGTTTCCTCATCCACGGAGCGCTTTTGTTTAAGCACAGACCCCGCGATTTACTATCTTCAGGCATGCACGTGCTTCGAATTAATCCTTTCATCGCCGATCGACAAGAAAAGTCTGTCGAAGAGTAGAAACAACAAGAAAATATAATAAAACAGACTTCCCCCCGCAGTTCCTCCGCAGACACAGTTTCTTTTTTTTTTTTTTTTTCGTTACCCTGGTTGGGTGATGGTGGTTGGTTTTTTTACTTGAAGCCTCTTTTATGGCCTTCATTCCCCGTTCGTCCGGAGTGCGGAGCACCTCTCTTACCTTGCGCGCGCTGACTTTCCCGTCTGTGTGGTCTCGGCGGTATTTTTGCTCGGGTCGACCATCACTCAGGCGATTCCGTGACAGCGTATTTATTTGCGGCCGCTCTCTGTGTACACGCCGTTGGGGAGAAGAACACCGTGCAAAGAGAGGCAACATCGTACCAGGCAGGCGGACCCTCGTCCGCTCTGTGTTTAGGCGATGATAGCCCGGGGCTCGCGCTGAACGCACTCTCCCCGGCTCCGAGTTGACGACTGCTGACGGAACGCATGTCATCTCCTGTAGTTGCACGCCGTCTCGTGACTTGAGACCCCCGCTGGCGAAATCGGTTTATTCTAGCGCGAGTTTATTCTACGCGGGTAAGTCACTAGGTCCGAGCAGAACTCACGTAATGTAATTTTTGCCAAATGTTTTCCCTGGCGTCACTATAGGATACCGAATAATCTAGGGCCACATGTGATGCCATAGTCACTGACTGCTTAAGTTAACAAACGCAGGGCATAGACTCCTTCGGGTCCCGAGAATCGTACTATGTCTCCACAACCAATCAGAGCGCGGTATTAGTGGATGGGCACGTCGAATAACCAATCACAAAGCAAGAAGCGTGAACGCAATAAACCATACCCTACGTTTATTTTGATATCAGTGACTATACAGTTGGATATCCACAGGCGCATGTAATCGAGGAATGTACGACAACGCAAAATTTCTGTCCAAAATGTTTGCTTTTTGTGAAAACAAAAACAAAAAAGATTAGGTGCTAAAACGTGCACTGCGCGACACTGTTAGCGCGAAGAAGCGATCGACGATTTTTCTTTTAATCTGTCTTACTTAGAATTTTAGAACTGTCATCGAAACTACTAGAGTGGCCGAAAGTGCTAATTTGGTGTACTAACCTAAGTGATAAAATTTGCTGACTGTTAATTGACCTTTTCGAGGTACCGAGATGAGAAAAAGCGCCGACGTCGTGTTTGTGCTCACGCGTTGTCGTGCAGTGTACGTATACAGCGCTCCCTTAGAAACAAGGTGCAGAATAAAAGTCAAGATGGTTTGATCGTGATAGAATCCGTTATTTAAATTAAATCATCATATAAATCATGATTTAATTCGTGATTGAAAGTAACCAGTTCTACCATTTTCGGCAAACATTATGCCGAAAATAGTGTTTAAGTTACCGCTTGTCTGTGATTTGATGCTCTCTGTGTGCATTTGTTTCGTACTGAAATCAAATAATCATCGAACAAGAAAGATTTATATCGAGCTAAACACGAGCAGAAAACAGCATTCTTTTATTCAAATCGGAACATTAAAGATTTCTTTTTACCTTTAACTTTGTTCGCCAGTTACGTAACGTAGCTATTGCAAGCGAAGCAGAATGCGAAACAAAAACTAATAAGGCTTTTTAGATAAGTAAAACATCAAGCTCTTTTTGTTATGGTATGGCGGGGATTTCATCTGTAAAAACTTTAACTAACTGTCTTTTAAATTTACAGTAATTCTTTCTTCCGCATCATTGCTATCAGTGATCGGATGGGTTGATCGATCTGCCATGTCTAAAAATACGTGTAGTGATAAGGAGTCACTATATTGTAGCTAAAGTGATTTAAATAACGTTATTCTGATTTAAATTCAACTAATCTGATTTATTTTGATTTTTTTCTTTAATCGTTATGTTTTTTGCACTTCGTTCAGAAGTGCATTCACACATTTTGTGAAAAATAGCGCTGGGCCAGTTGGGTGTGAAAGAACCCAGAATTCACAGAAATCGGTTCGTGTTTTACGAAGTTAGCACAAAAATTTCGCTTATAAGTAATACCTCTTTCTTTGCCTATTAATATCGGCTTGCCCCTAGCACGCCGTCGGCGAGTCGGCTGCCTGCGGACATGTAAAAAGATCATGACAATAATTTTAAACGCTTTTTTTTATTTATTTTTTTTAGGAAGGGGTGTTTTTTGATTTTGTAGGAACCGGGCAATGTGCTTAATTTTTTAAACATAATTCTATGAAGCTTTTATCATTTCGTGTAAAGTAAATCAACGAAACAGTAACTGACGTTCCGCTTTCCCGCCATACAACCTCTTCTAAAACGGAGGTGACGTTAATAATGAACTTCCGGTTTCGGTAGAATTTAGTGATCATAATCCCAGCTGGCGCGGTGAGCTGTAACGGCACTTTGAGGGTTGAGGGCATTGTACGTACCAACGTTGGTATGTACTGTTAAGAATGGAACCTTCGGCAACCTTTTCCGAGTTTCAACGCTGCGGAAACGAGTCCTGAAACGAGTCCCGACGTGTCAGGACTGCCGGCCACCTGTCGAAGCCTGCCCAAAACGTGTCTCAACGCGTCCGTGACGTCAACGGGACGTGTGTGTGTGTGCGTGTGGGTTCTTGCGCTCCGGAAGGGGAGAGAGGCCTGGCCTAACTGCGGAGAACCATGGCTATGACTCATTTCTGGCTACGACGCGGCGGACTTTTCTGCTACGCACTCGGCGGTCGCACCTGCTGCCCTGGCGGAGAGTGAGGGAGAAAACGGACCCTATATAAGGCGGGGCGTGAGACGGCTCTAGTTGTTCTCTTGGATTTGACGACTGTATCGCTACCATGTAATTAAACCGTTCGTTACGTTACCAATTCTCCCACCTCCACTGGACCCCTGGGTTCTTCACTTCGGGGAATGGTCGTCGTCAGGAGCCAGGAAGCCTCAGGACGTGCGGCTTAAACTCCGCCTCGAACAACTGGTTGGCAGCGGTTGGGATCGGACCATGCGACATCGTGCTACATCTGCGGGTGAGCGTTTGGACTTTGCTTTGAGATTCGCCAGGCTTCAGATTATGGGTAATTAATTTTGAACTGCTGGGAATCCTTAGTGTTTGACTCGTGCGCTAGGTTTTTGGTACAACCTCGCGACAAGTTTTATTGCAAAGCCAAAGCTAAATAGCAGCGATCATGGATCTGATGAGGTTACTGAGAACAGATTTACTCTGTTTATGTGAAGAATTGGGTGTGGAGGTGGAGCAAAAGATGAAGAAATCTGAGATCAGTAAAGCGATTTCAGAGAGCGCGGAAGCAGAGGAAATTAAAATTGCGTGGGAACTGCTTCAGAACGCTAAGAGTGAAGCTGCAGCAAGAGAGGAACGAGAGCGAGAACAGGCTGCAGCGAAAGAGGAGCGGGCTGCGGCGACAGAGGAGCGAGCGCTGAAAAGGCTAGAGCTCGAAATTGAACAACAGCGATTAAACTCGCAGAACAGTAGAGTTGGGGCTCCGGTACGAGCAAGTGAGACCGAGTCGTATCAAATGAAGAAGCTCATGCAGCCGTTTAAAGTTGGGGAAGACGTGGGCCTATTCTTAGTTAACTTTGAGAGGACATGTGAGAAGTTGAGCTTCGCCCCAGAAACGTGGCCGCAACGGCTTTTGACTCTGTTGCCCTGTGAGGCTGCAGAGGTTGTCGCGCGCCTTAGTGCTGGAGACGCGGACGACTACGACAAGGTGAAGTCCAGCCTTTTGAAGCGGTACCGCCTTTCTGCCGAGGCGTTCCGTCAAAGGTTTAGAAACGCATCCAAAAAGAGCAGCGAGGGCTACTCGGAATTCGCGTACGGGCTTAAAACCAACCTGATAGAATGGTTGAAGAGCGAGGAAGTGTACGAAAGCCGAGACAAGGTAGTCGAGTGTGTGTGCCTCGAACAGTTCTTTCGTAGCATTCCGCAGTCAGTCAAGCTCTGGGTGCAGGATAGGGTGGGAGTCGACTCTGTCGAAAGGGCCGCTGAGCTAGCCGAAGAGTACGCAACGCGTAGAAAGCTGAGCGGAGAGGAAAGCGAATCCGGCCGAAGCGATCAGCGCAAGACCTTCCGACAGGGTAACGGCTCGCGAGAAAACGGGCCCGAGAAGCCCGAAGCAGGACAAAAGGTCCCAGAAAAGAGCGCAGAACACTCGAACGGAGACGAGGCGCGGAAAAGCCCAACAGGGCAGTTCGAGGCAAGGAAGCCGTTCCTGTGCTACAACTGTCAGGAGCCGGGACACACAGCGGCCAGATGTAAGAAACCGCGGGTGGTGTTCTCGTGCGTGAACGGTAGTGACGAGGACCTGAAGCTCCTTCGTCCCTATCTTCACGAGCTCCAGGTAAACGAAAAGCCGTGCAGGGTGCTTCGTGACAGTGCAGCGACGATGGACGTTGTCCATCCGTCGTATGTAACGCCATCCGATTTTACGGGAAAGGTAGTTTGGATCAAGCAGCTGCTCGAAAAGCACAGTGTCTGTCTGCCTATGGCGACAGTAAGGATAACTGGCCCGTTCGGAGAGCTAGTGACAGAGGCGGCTGTCTCGCAAACAGTCCCGTTGGAGTATCCTTATTTGTTTTCTAACCGGTCAGATTTCCTGCTGCGCGAAAGGGGTCAACAACTGGGAGAAGGGCTAGTTCAGTCGTGTACGAGGTCCAAATCGCGTCAGGTCGCCCCTTTGTTGACGAGTGATCCAGAGCCAGAGGCAGCTGACGGGGAGCAAGCACTCCCAGAGTTGGAGGCAGAAAACAGGGATGAGAGGGACCAGGTTGTAGAACAGCCTGATCTCGTAGCACTAGGAAGCGTACGCCGTCCCAACGCGCCGGCGGAAAAGGCGGAGGAAGAGGGGATCAGTGAAAGATCTCTCGTAGCTCCGGCGTCGCGTAACTTTGGTCCTCTGCTACGAGTAGACAGAGTCGAGCAGAAGAGCGACCCTAGTGTGTCAGGGTTTCGCGATACAGCTCAGGAGATTGCTAGGACCAATGTGACGGGGCATGAAAAAGGCGGATTGTTTTATCGGCGCTATAAGGACCGCATTTTCACGTCTAGAAATCACGTGAAAATCGATTACTACGACTTCCGCGTAAGAAAAAGGAAAGGCAAATTTAACGGCAATGCCGATGGGTTGAGCAGATTTTTCTGATATCACCAAAACAGTAGGGATGATCTCAGAGGTTTTCGTCATCCACGGGAATGAGGATCAAAGTGGGGGCACTTTGCCCAAAATGACCTCACAAATTGCGAAGGGTTTTGTCTTTTGTATTTTGTTCTTAGTGACCTCGTTGGAAAAATGAGTTTTTTTGGCGACAGGGGGTCTCGATACCCGGAATTGTACCAAATTTTGGTAATCCGTAATCCAGTCTGGCGGGTCTTTGGCGAATTCCGAGCGTTTGACTGCGGTGTGGCGTGGTGTTGTGGGGGACGTTTCCGCTGATGCCTCCGTTGAGAGGTTTGGGAGTTTGTTTGGTGCTTGCAGCGTCTTCTCAAGGCCTACTCCAAGCCCACCTCTTCAGGCCAGCGATTGTACCACCGGCCATTCGAGGTTTCCCTGGCCCCGGAGGGGCTGTTAAGAATGGAACCTTCGGCAACCTTTTCCGAGTTTCAACACTGCGGAAACGAGTCCCGAAACGAGTCCCGACGTGTCAGGACTGCCGGCCACCTGTCGAAGCCTGCCCAAAACGTGTCTCAACGCTTCCGTGACGTCAACGGGACGTGTGTGTGTGTGCGTGTGGGTTCGTGCGCTCCGGAAGGGGAGAGAGGCCTGGCCTAACTGCGGAGAACCATGGCTATGACTCATTTCTGGCTACGACGCGGCGGACTTTTCTGCTACGCACTCGGCGGTCGCACCTGCTGCCCTGGCGGAGAGTGAGGGAGAAAACGGACCCTATATAAGGCGGGGCGTGAGACGGCTCTAGTTGTTCTCTTGGATTTGACGACTGTATCGCTACCATGTAATAAACCGTTCGTTACGTTACCAATTCTCCCACCTCCACTGGACCCCTGGGTTCTTCACTTCGGGGAATGGTCGTCGTCAGGAGCCAGGAAGCCTCAGGACGTGCGGCTTAAACTCCGCCTCGAACAGTACGTAGCGCGTTGGGACGACATTCGTGCTTCGTATGTCGCTTGCCAAGTTAGTCCTTGGTTGCCACGCTTCACACGAAACACGGATGACCCAGTGATCTGCGGCCGTTCGTCGATGCACCGCAGTCAAGCGCATTCAAACGCAACTATGTTCATGGTCCTTATTTTTTATCGACATCGTTTATTGCTAATTACGTTGAGAGCAACGCTACCGCATTACGAAGAACAATAATGTTATCTTTGTACTTAATCCATGTCGGAAGATCGAAAGGGCTTACTTACGTTGGTAAAAGGAAATAAAATTACCGTTTAATTCTTACTACGGTTGGGGTGGTCACGCAGGATTAGGTTCCGTTTGCGGTCGCCACACAGGCTCACGAGTTCCACACGTTCCCACACACACACAATGCACCGGCCGCACGAGACTTCGTCGTCTTCTTTTTCCAGGGCGTCGCTTGTTTTAGGAAAAAGTCTGCAATAATTGTTTGGTGTTGCTGTTACGTACCAAATGAGACAGAACACGGCGAGAGGTTTAGCGCGGACACCATCAGCTTTACTCACCCAAGACACGACACAAGTAGGGTCCTGATCGTGGAGGCTCGGTGTAAAAGCGACGGAGTCGTGGGCTCGCAGAGGGTGCATTTACTGCTGTCCAGCCGCCATACTGATGTCCTCGTCTCCGCATATTTGCGCACAACACATCAGTGCACCACAGGCGCAGAAATGTCTCTTTGGATGAAAGGCACGAATGAATGTGCGGAAAATGATCGCGGCGCGCTAGACGAGGTCTGACAAAAGCTTTTTGAACTGAATCTGGAGGAGTAACGAAAACGGCAGCGCGTCAGCATGAGACAGTTTCTGCACTTCCCCTCGCGCGTGGAACCAAAACTCGTGCGGAAAAAACGTACCAAACACAATGATACGTCCCTTTTGTTTTTCACACCACAAAAAAAAAAAATATCTTACGTTGTTGCCACACTGTATATACTTCGATACACCCAAAGTCCAGACGCAGGCCACACTACGAGCTGACGGGACCCATTAGTCAGCGTCAAAAGCGCACCATCATGCTGTTCGTCATGTTTACGTACGTGTTCTATCATTGCTGGACCAATCATGTACAGTAAATGCATAATGACTTGCGATTTTGAAGCCTTTTGATTGCTTCCGGTAGCTTGTAGCGTCGGCCGCGTCTGCACCTCAGCTGAAACGATGCATAAACGCTTTCAGGTCAGTCCCCGCCCAATATTGGCGAGTGAAAGGCGCTCGGCTATTTCAGTCAACGCGTCCGCGGACTGAACTATACTTCGTTTCACCTTCGGTCCGAGCGCGGCCGATGTTATGAGCCGAAGGGCCAATCAAACAGCGCGAAAAGCGCAGCGTCATGGCGTGCTCTCTGCGCTTGATAGGACTAGCCGCCCGGCGTAGGAGCATGCACAGAGAGACGGCGAATCCCCGCTGGTCCAATCAACTGCAGAGAGCACGCCATGACGGTGTGCCTTTTTCGCTGTTTGATTGGCCCTTCGGCTCATTACATCGGCCGCGCTCGGACCGAAGCTGAAACGAAGTATAGTATTTGATTTCTATACTTCGTTTCAGCTTCCGTCCGAGCGCAGCCAAAGGCTGAGGGACGGTTCGCAACTTCGAGAAGAGCATTCCTACGCACCACAAAGTAGTCCGCAAAAGTAATACTTTTTTAAATAACTGTTTTGTACGTAAACATTGCACAATATTCCAGATTTGTACTGCAATAAATGATTTGCAACTGAACGAATTAAATATCTGAAGTTTATGTTTTTATTAATATATGTAAATGCATGTGGTTTGGTGAAAACACGCACATCCTCTGGCAACACGGCTGCAGCGCTCGGTTTTTCTGTGATTTCGTTCCCGTAATGGCCGAATCATGTGCTTCGCTGTTTTCCTCACCGGGTCGCTTCAAAACGTCCTTTCGCAAAGGCACGTTTGGGCGTCAAGCGCGAGAGGTCGTGATGAATGTCTACTTTCGAATTCGGCAGGAGACTCCGGCCGCGTCGTACCGCGGATGCGTTGTAAACTATGTAGAAAAGCGTCCGGGCCACTACAATTCACTGATACGCGGCGAAATCCGGGCACCCATTTACCTGCCGATCACATTGAACGCCGAGAAGCTGGGGGAAAGGACTGCGCCTCGAGCCATGGTATATCCAGACAATACAAGGAAACATCAACGGCCGGGTCATCGGGCACGTTGCAATGTGTACTTACATCTCGAAACTACGCCGAAACGTCGAACAGCTGGAAAGCTCGGACACAGACGCCAGCGGCCAGCCTACGTACTGACATCCTCTCTGACTATATTTCAGAACGTGAAAGCGCACTTTTTAAACCTGTAGCAGACGATACCGTTGATACACCCGTAGCAGACGAAATACTCGGCGAGCACGGGCGGCGCGGACGACCAGCGGCGCAGCGGTGTGATACAAAAGTGCAGGCGAGATCGTGTGACCTATTGCCGGCGTGTGATTGGCTCCGGCCAGACGTAGCTTTGGCTGCGCTCGGACGGAAGCTGAAACGAAGTATAGTCCAGTAAACAATTTTGAAAAAAACTGAATTGTTGCTATGAAACAAAAAAAAAAAACTCTCTCTCACTAACACACACACACACACACGTTCTCTCTCTCTCTCTCTCTCTCTCTCTCTCTCTCTCTATATATATATATATATATATATATATATATATATGTATATATATATATATATGGGTGTTTTCATCTCAAATCGAGCAGGCGAAAAAGGTCGAATGTTTAATTTCGCTGAAAAAAAATATATGTTATGGCGTCGTCTCTAAAAACGCAGTAGCCACAAACCGTTAGTTCGTCGGATTTTTGGTTCTCGACTTACGAATTTTAAAAGAGGCCGCGGCGGAAAACAGTGTTTTTCACATCCGTCGTGGGTTGGATGTTTCGCTCGATCTCCCGCCGTGGATTTGCAGTCCACATCATAATAACTTTTTTCAAGCACTCTGTGAGCACAGGTAAACGGCTCTAATGCCATAAAATAATTTTATGCGTTTTGCTTTTTTTTCTGTAAAAATGTCAAAAACGCCCCCTCGGTTAATTGTTGACGAACTTTGACAATTAAATACTGGCGATCTACTTGGGTTACATCAATACTTTCTATGTCTATGGAGAGCCCAAAACACGCTCTTTATAGATATCATAAAATCACTCACCTGCATGAAGTTCCCTTTGCGGTACGTTTACGTCAATGTTATGCGAAAACCAAAAAGTGCCAATTTTGAAATCGATTTTCTAAAAAAAAAACATTTTTTATTTTTTTCATTTTTTGTTAAAATGTAGATACGAAAGATGTCTACTCGAAAAGCAAGTCGAGAAAGTGTGTATTTTGTTTGTATGTTCTATATTTAAGCCTCAATATCAGAAAAAGACGTCTTCGTTTTGCAAGACCTAAGTCAGGCATAGCGACCCGTGCGTTTCTATGAATTGTGAAAAAGTTTTCTTGAATTTTTGTCTGCGTTTTGTAATCAATAATAAACGCATTTTGTGGTATTGAATAGTTATTTATGTTTTTATAAGAGCGGGAAACCACGCGAAACATATCTAATCAAATCAGCAGGCCGAGTAGACCTTCAATATCGAAGAGGCAAAGACGTTGTATTGTTTCGATTTATAAAACTTTCACTGTAAACTAGCACGACTAGCTATTAGCTGTCATATTACTAAGACATAGAAAGTCACCACATCATCAATATATTATATACAATTCTTTCCGAAACTAAACGCGAGGGTTTGTTCAGCGCACATCGCACAGATCACCAGATAATGGCCTTTCACTTCCGTAATACACAAAAGTGAAGACACAGAAACGGTCCAAAACACAAGGAGAGATTGTCACGGAGAGGGGTAGGGAATAAAAATAAATAAATAAGAATAATATTACCCAACTCCGATCTTAACGAAACTAGCGTTAAAAAGATAAAAGATTTAGGTTCCAGTGGTGCCAAGGCGATAGGTCCACGCCTATACTTCGTTTCACCTTATGTTGTACCGCAGCGAAGGCTAGAAGCGCGAGCTCATAGCGTTGGCAGCTGCCCTTGGTGCACGAGAGCGTGTGCCGCCGAGATGTGCTTTAGAGCAAGGAGCTCGCGCTTGTAGCCTTTCCTGCGGTACAACACAAGCTGAAACAGAGTATAGTGGAGAGTCAGACAAAGAAGTCGACGACACGTAAAGGTAAAATAAAAATTAAAAAAAAATTAATCAAGACGGAAAAACTCAGCCGCACACGGCAAGAACAAAAACCAACTCCTCCGAGCATTCCCTAAACGGGACGCAACCAAATGCGTGCGAACACGCTCTCGACAGCACCGTCAGGCCGCTACGCCATGACGAAATAAACCCAACAACTAAACAATGCTAACAAACAGTTAGTAAGAAAACATAAAAAAAACAACGTTCAGCAGAACAGCAACCGAGAAACAAAGTTCAGCGGAACAAACAAACACACACGAAATAATAATAAAAAAAGTCTTAACTGACCGACGCCGAGTCCAGTCCCACGACACTGAAGCCTGGCAGTATGTCGGCGTCCAGATGATGCTCGAATCTATTCTTCACTCTGCTCCGCACAGCCACGACGGCTGTGCGGAACAGTGGCCGTGCGGAACAAAGTGAAGAATAGATTCGATCAGCGATGCGCGAGAAGGCAACCGAGACGTAACATGCCTCGAGCTTCATATCGGAAGAGGAGCTTTCGAGGTAGTTACTGCAGTTACTCAAACTTTCTCTTTCCCCTTCCCTTTTTCAAAAGAACACATCAGCCGGCGCTAACTTTTCATCTCGGGAGAAGACCACTCTTCACAAACGGTTATAGTTGACAAGGAGGCTGACTTCGACCCGACTAGTCTCCGGGCAGAATAAACACAAATATATTTACCAACACGCTCGTTTTTAATGTTAGTCTCCGGGCTTTGCTGTTTCCAAAAAAGATAACCTTTCGGTGCTATCGGATCTCCGCGGAGAGAGATAGAGCACGGCCGCTTCAATATAATAAGGATAGGACGCTCGAAGTTTGGGCAAATACGCGGTATCGTTTCACGCGTGCACGAATGGCTGGTTTCAAAATTTCTCGACATCCCTATAACGAAACCGGCCCATCTTCGCGTGTGCGTCTGCGGGATTTTTGTCCCGCGCCGCCGGTTTTAGCGCGCTCGCGGCGGTGTTTTGGCCGGCGGAACTGTTGTTGACCGTCGATATTGTAAGGCCGTGGTGTCCTCATCCTCACAGGCAACACTTCCTTTGCTTTCGATTGTCTAACTCCTCCAGGGTGGCCGTCACTGTTCGCCGCATCAACGACACATTCGTACCATTTCACTCCTCGTGACACAGGGTGCGCTGCTCGCTTTACCTGGCTTACTGTCACGGGCCGTTTTATCTAACACAACGAGCGCGAAAGGTCGTGGTCATCTGCTGGTTCCGAAAGGGCGGGACGTTCATATAGGCCAATAAAGGCCCCGAATCAATACGACGTCTGCCGATTTCTACACATTAAACATTTACGGCGCCTGCTGGTCTGTTAAGAAGTGTTCCTTTCTCTTTTGAACTCCTCCAATGAAGCTTGCCGCCCATAATAAAATTTAAATGATCAATAAGTATAACAGGGTGGAAATGCTGTATTTCATTTTCAGATGGGAACGTTGAAAAAAGGCAAAAAATATTTCCAAATTTGTAAAGACGCGCAATTCGCAAGTCCGTTTCGAGCCGTAAAAACACGTTTTTGTACAATATTAATGCTTAAATATAGAAAATACAAACAAAATACACACTTTCTCGACTTGCTTTTCGAGTAGAAAACTATCATATCTACATTTTAACGAAAAATGAAAAAAATAAAAAATAGTTTTTTTTTAGAAAATCGATTTCAAAATTGGCACTTTTTGGTTTTCGCATAACATTAACGTAAACGTACCGCAAATAGAACTTCATACAGCTGAGTGATTTTATGATATCTATAAAGAGCGTGTTTTGGGCTCTCCATAGACATACAAAGTATTGATGTAACCCAAGTAGATCGCCAGTATTTAATTGTCAAAGTTCGTCAACAATTAACCGAGGGGGCGTGTTTGATATTTTTACAGAAAAAAAGCAAAGTGCCTAAAATTATTTTATGGTAATAGAGCCTTTCACCTGTGCTCAGAGAGTGCTTGAAAAAAGTTAATATAATGTGGACTGAAAATCAACGGCGGGAGATCGAGCGAAACATCCAACCCACGACGGATGTGAAAAACACTGTTTTCCGCCGCGGCCTCTTTTAAAATTCGTAATTCGAGAACCAAAACTCCGACGAACTTGCGGTTTGTGGCTACTGCGTTTTTAGAAACGACGCCATAATATGTATGTTTTTCAGCGAAATTAAAAATTCGACCCTTTTTGCCTGCACGATTTGAGATGAAACCACCCATATATATATATATATATATATATATATATATATTATTTTTTTATGAATTCACGATTGAAGACGAAGACGATCGGACTCCATTCACTTCGACTAATCGTCTGACGAGTCTTAATTGTTGATGTCATGTTCCAAATCACTCAAAAGCTGACTTTTTTCGCAGTCTCGGGACATCGGTCCCGGCGTGATAACTCCTGGGTCTGTTAAATTAATTTCTGCGGCGCGCAAGTGCAACTTAGGGCTAAAACTTTGTCAACATGACATGAAATACGCATTTCATATATTTCTACCATTAAACTGAACTTCCAATTCGTCTTCGTGGTCCGTTTAACCCAAAGTCAAGTCAAAGAGAGAAAAAAAAAAAGACAAGAAATAATTTTAGGAATTCAGTCGTCGGGTGACATAATTATTCGAAGATGCATCTCAACATCGTAGAATTCCCGGGGAACTTTATCGCTCCGAAAATAGTAGACGCGTACAGCGAGGATTTGCGTTGCAGTGGGAAGTGGATGGCGGCACTCGAGTGGCGCCTCGGCGCAGGGAGTCGCGCGAGGCTTGGGTAAACAGACGAATGGAGACACGATGTTCGTGTGCACCTTTTGTGCGAAACCGGCGGACGCCGTACCGACGACAGCGACCCGGGGTGAGACCCCGAGGTGCTGACATGAGCCCCGGAGACGCGACGACCCCGGCGAGAGAGCCGGCCTGGCCTCGCACGCTCCGCTCGTCGGGTGGGAAGTGTCTCTCGACGCGCCGTGTCCCCCGAACTAGAGAAGCGAGTAACGGACGAGCACGTCTACGAAGAGTTTTAGTTTCTTTTACTAGCATTTCTTTTTTTTTTCTTTTTTCTTTTATTCGGGGGGGGGGGGGGGTATTTTTGTGTCCGGAGTTTTTGTATAGAAAGCTATCTATAATATGTTTCGGCCTAAGTCCAAGGGCAGCCGATGGTAGACGAGCCGACAGAAACTTCCTATACTATGCTTCGTTTCAGCTCAGCCTGCACTGAAAACATCCGGGTCAATTATGGCGCCCAGTGAATACCAGCTATTTATCGCGGCGAATGTGTATTAATACTTGCTACATACGTTTGATACCTAAAAAACAAAGCAGCGAAACAGCCATAGCGTCTTAACTAACTGATCGGAACTGCCCTTGGGACTAATTCAATCGTAAACGTTTTAAAGTACCGCGGTACGAACTTTGCGTCACAAGATAGCATGGATGGATGGTAATGGCTATACCCTTTGTAACCGGCGGCAGCTTGTGCCACCTAGCCTAGCATTTCGTCATCCCTTTTTTTTTTAATTTGTGTAAGTTTTGCTTTTAACACAACCCCCCACCCCCCTTTAAAGTGTTTCCATTGCTTATTTTTATCTGTAATTTTACCCTTCCCTAGACCTTTTCCACCAATCTTCAAACCTCCTCTTAGCTACCGCAATTCTTTCCCTATCCATTCGTCCACCCGTGTCTGCCAATCCCAGTGCCCCCTCCAAATCCGTAGACATCGCCCCCAAGAGCGTGGGACAAAGCCCCGTGCACCCTAAAATTACATGGTCTATAGTTTCCCTTCCGCGGTTGCATATGTCGCATAGAGTGCCTATTCCTTGGGATTTAGCCCTATATGTTTTCATTCTTAGCACCCCCGTTCTAGCTTCAAACAGCAGTGCGCTCCCCCAATGAAGTATCATACAACTGCTCCTTCTTTATTTCTTGTTTTTGTGCCCTGTATATTGTTAAAGCTGATTTCCCCTGCCTTCTCTCTTCCCACAATTTTCTCTCTGTTTTCTTTACTCCCTTTTCTACTGATACGCTCTGATCGGCTCCATCTCGTTGAATGTATTTAAATCTCAGCTTGCGGGTTCGGTTTGTCCACTTAGTGTTTAGACTTTTCATATATAGATACTTGTACACTTTCGCTGCCCACCGTGTATCCTCAATTTCAGCTAGTCTTTGTTAAAATTTTACTTTACTGATCGCTTCTCTACTCTCTCGGAGTGCAATGCAGCTGATCACCAGAGTTGACATCTTCTCGAGCCGTTATAGTTTCGGTTTTGCCGTAGACCCGAGAAACCAAATCTTGAGATGAGGTATCTACAAAACTACACAAGGCATCGAAATATAAATTACACCTCGTAATTCAGGGACGCTTCCCGAACTAGAAAGCAGCCGTAACCCTAAAATATAGAAAAAGTACTGGATCCGTTACGGCGTTACCCTATAAGGTGAAACGAACTACAGTGCCCACCAGCACCCCAGATATTCATCGTTTAGACCCATTATATACATCGTTTCACCTTGCGACGGACCGCAGAGGACGGCACGAGCCATCGAAGACATCTCAGGCCGTGTGAGGGGGTGTCCAAACAGGACACTACAAAACGCACGACTCCGACAAATCGTGAAAATTGAAGCGGACGCCTCACGCTTCAATTTTTACGATTTGTCGGAGTCGTGCGTTTTGTAGTGTCCTGTTTGGACACCACTTGAGTATCACACGACCTTTGAGGGTCGTAGTCACGTGATACGTTCACAGCACTGGATTGGCACGTCACATCGTATTGTATCACGAATTGGGCATCACAGTAGTCCTTTTACCAAATTACCCATACACAAAGGAGAAGAGGGGAATCTATAGGTATCCACGTACTGCACGCGCTCGCCTTACCTTTCTCCTGAATTAGAAGTAAATGACCAACAGAAGGCGGTTTACGAATGTTCAGGGAGTGCCCGAGAAAAAGTGACCGTGTTTCTCGGCCTGGGCAATTCAGCTATGAATAGTAGAAAGCTCAAACTCCACGAGGATGTGCCGCTAGTGGTTGGGATAGAAGGCGAAAGTTTGACAAAGTTTGACGTAACCTAAATCAAAAGATAATTGAGAAAAACTAAAATTCTCTATGAGCCGACGTCCACCTAAGCCTAATTATATCAAAACAAAAAATTGCATTGTGGGCGCCTGTAGCATCTATTCTAGTGAAAGAGAGAGAGAGAATAAACTTTATAAAAGCCTAATAAAATCCAGAACGTTGGGTTCCTTCTCCTACGGCCGGCGTGGTGCCTCCCCTGCAGAGTGGCCGGGCGGACTGGGCCGGGCGGCGACTTGCTCGGCTCTTGTGACCGCAGCGAGTGGATAACGCAATCGGAGCTGAGCAGCAGGGTCGTCCACTGAGTGTTTCCTTGTGTCAAGTGTCGTGTGAGGGAAGAGGGTGGGGGATCGGCCGGCAGGACCAGAATATATGTTCGATCATGGCCTTGTTGTGTTCGTCGGCGTCCTTTGTTGGATCGTAGCACTTGGTGCATCGGGACTTGTATAGGTCCGGGAGGTAGTGTCTGAGTGTCGCGGGGTTAGGAAGGGTATTCGTCTGAAGCTGGCGCCATAATACTTGTTGGCGTCTGTTGAGTGACTTATATTCCAGTGAACAAAAAAAAAAAAAAAACAGCTTGTCATCGAAAGAAAACGTTAACCTCTTTCTTGCTGACAATTGTTTTCCAGTTCTTTTAATATAAATCCCACAAGCGTCCACAATGTCGAGTTCTGTTTTGACGATATTAGGCTTAGGTTAACGTCGGTTCATAAAGATCTTTTTAATTACCTTTTTATCCAGGTTATGTCATGTTCTCAAACATTCGCGTTCTATCCTAACCACAATAACGTCACATTCTCACGGAGTTTGAGCTTTCTGCGACTCATAGTTTATTTACCCGGGACGAAAACAATTGCAGGAGGACGCTTAAGCTTCGCTTTTAAGAGTGGAACATGACAGCTAAACATATAAACTCCCGCGCGTTCCCAAGTCATGCAAGCGTGTCTGCTAGTCAGTAGCGTGTCTGGCTCGCCTAAAATTCTTCAATTTCTTTTCTTTAAGGAAAATGAACTACTTTATAAAGTAAAATCATTGAGACATGTGGCGACCTTTAACTCGCATTACATGCGATGTTTTGATCACTTCCATTGAACGCGTGGCGTCACGTTTCACGTGAGCGTTGTGGGTTGCTTGGAATTCCCGCGCGAGGTCTTGTGGCGTGACGTCATGACCTTAGCGACCAACGAGGGTTTTCCGGTCCCACCGACACTGACGCCGACACCGACTTTTCTGCGGCACGAGCTCCTTAACGCGGTTGTCTTTTCTTGGGAACTCCCCGTACATGCAAAGAACAACTTGTTTTAGATTTTTGCTTTAGAAGCATTACTGTGCAGGCGCTAGCATGTGCATCGCGTGTAACTACACTCGCAGCATGCTCCTGTGTGAACGGGTAATTTTGCAAAAGGTCGATTGGTTCATTGCCAATATCACGTGATCCTGTATTTCTATGTCCAGATAAGAGAAAGAAACACTATTGGACGTTTACGATAGACCGGTCTCTCGAAGCGTTCGGCGCATGCGTGACCCCGCCGTAACTTTAGTTCACGGGAGGGAAGCGGCAGTGCTCGAGACAATTTGTACGCGCTGAGCTTCAGCGAAGTTGTCACACATGCAGAAAGACTAAAGTTGCCTCGATGCATTGCGACAGCCGTGGCGTAGCCAACCTGTCTGGTGTGATCGGTTCATTTAGGCAATCGACCTGTCCGTATTAAAGGGGATATTCGCTAAACGCCATATTTGAGGGTGCTGTTTAGAGCGCACGCTCAGAACGCGCTCACATTAATAGGCTACAAAGACTGGTACACTCGATGTTGTTGACTGCACGTTGCAAAATAACAGTGGAAGCTCGCCCTCAGCACGCCCTCAGCAGTCGCGCACACATATATGGCCGCCAGTTAATACTCCATTCCATTATCTACAAGTCCTCAGCCGTGTGTTCGTCACAGCCGTGTGTTCGTCGCGCGTGTTCGTCACAGCGGAAAGCGAGCAAATCACGCACCATACTCACGAACACTAAAAGTAAAACCTACCAAAATCTTATTTTTTTTTCTTTAAGGTTAATGTTGCGTTTAATTGATCGCAGCAAACCCTACGATTCAATAAAGCCATTCAAGCAGTTCCACAAATGCATCATTACGGCGATCATTGTCTTCGTGGGTTTGCTATGACCAGCTAAATCAATCACGCACAAAAAAGAGGGGGAAAAAAGCGCTGGATGGTGGCGCCTTTGCTGCGCGTCATTGGTTTAATCGGCGATATAGCAAACGCACACGGACAAAGAGCACCGTGACGAAGCATTTTTTGGCACCGATTGATTAAATTCATTGGATCATGCATGGTGTCGGCTGCTGTCTCACTTAAACAGGGTTCACGCCTCTTGATTCGTTCTTCGATGTTATAATCGGCTAATACATGCAGCCTCATTGATTTTACGAGGAGCGATATTAGGATGGTTGGGGCGTGGGACTAACCACACCCCACGGTAGTTTTTAATTTTTTTTTTGTATAGTTATTAGTGACTATGCGGCGCGCAAGTCCGTCTGCTTCTTGTGCACCTTGTGCGTTTGTTTACTCTCTAAATGCGCCCACGTGCTTTTGTTTTTCTCCCGATCACAACCGATGACAGCGCTAGGTTGGTTTGCGCGCTCTTTCAAGTTTCGCTCGTTGATTAAGGTGCCCACTCACTTTGTTCCGATGTGCCCGAGACCCGTTTTGAAACGCTCTGTATTCAGAACGTTCATGACTTATAGGGGGCTCACTGGCGCCTATCAAAATGGCTGTCATCTGGATGATCGTCGTAGAACAGCAGTACGAGGATGGGTCCGCAACGCGTAAGTAATCCTAGTTTTGCTATATACGAGCAGCATTAGAGCCTTACTTTATTTATTTTTTTTTTTCACAAGAAGGTATAGGCAAGCACCTTTATTCTGAAGCCTATCATCCAGGAGCTAGGAAGCGCGATTTTCATACCACCATCGCTGAAAGTTGCGAATAGCTCTTAGCATTGTCGTTCTGCTTTGTGCCCGCGTCGGCGTTTCTGCACCGCGGTCTCTCACTTCTCTAAGGGTATGCGTAGACGATGGAAACATATCGAGAACCTAATCAGATTTCTTTTTTCGTTTGCTTTTTTTTGGTCTCTTTTCCTGGATTTTAGTAGGTCTTTAAAAAAAAAAAGAAAAAAGAAACACTTTATACTTTGTTCCAACCGTCCAGACGCAGCCGACGCTACGAGCTGAAAGACCAATCACACAGCGTCAAAAACGCACCATCACGGTGTTCGTCATGTTTTATTTACGTATTCTCTCATCGCTCAACCAATCATAAACAGAAAAAGGTCTAGTGACTTTCGCTTTTGACGCTGCATGATCGGTCCCATCACCACGTAGCGTTGGCTGCGTCTGGACTTAAGCTGAAACGAAGGTAAGTTGCGTGTACAAGAAAAATACACTTTAAGAACCGTAGAAGTTTGAAGAGCGAGCATCGCCAAATGAATATTTTTCTTCGGCTGTAGCGTGTGCGTTAATTATATGTCTTTTTTCTCAGCTCTGCCCCGCGATCATTTCTTCTCCCTCGCAATCTTTCGTAACAAAAAATTAATTTGGCTCTTTGTTTTCAGAAGAAACAGTATTACTCTTATTTAAAAGTATTTGTAGGTGAGCTTGGGAAAATACTCGACATTCTACGCACTGCTAGCTCAAACATATTTTAATTATTTTTATTTTATTTTTGTGTTTGTTTGTTTTGTTTTCAAAAAGTAATCACCTCTTGTTTTTAACTCGAAGCGTGACGTGTAATGCATTGTTGAATTCAGGAAAGTGGGGCAGAGCGGAAGGCAGGGCTGGGGAAAAAGATGGGGTTGGGTGGGGAAAGGGAGGGGGGGGGGGTATTCATAGTTTAAAAAAAAGTTATTACGTAAACATGTGTCGTAACGCTCTGTTGTGGTAAGAAGTACAATTTAACCAACTAAATTTAAAGGGGTTGTGCAACGATATGGGAATTCCAAGGATGAAAGCGGACCTTTTCTTTCAGCCTCTCCTTCACAAAACTTGATGACGGAGCTGTGGGGCAATGTCGACAATGCGATCCCGAGGAGTGCTTCATCAAGCTCTGCAAATCCCGCTGTGACAATTTTGAATGCTGCTCTCGCAGTGGACACAAAGACTGCGTACACATTTGATTTTGGCTCGTGACAATCAATGCCTCAACACGCATTCAGGTAGTGGCTCGTGTCCAGTTACTGTAATGACGGGAATAGCCGAACCTTAAAAATTCCTGGAACTTAGCGCGCGCCTTGTGCTCTACCAACCCCAACGCGTGGCTATGTTAAAAAAAAAAACAAGATTGGCGGCATATAATCGACTCCAGATCACGTGGCCGCCTTTTCTTACTGCGAGTTGAGGGGATAAACGGCGTGCGTTTTTCTCGGACTTTTCCTGCGACTGCCATTGCGTAAAAAAGAAAAAAAAGAAAAAAAAAAGAAAGACGTGAGTTTTATAGGTCATAAATATCAAGGAATAATTCTAAGCTGTGTTTAATTGAAGGTGTAAACAATGTTGCATCGCCCCTTTAAGGTTGCGAAGAAAACATAGTAAAATATTTGATGATATGACTTCAGAGCATCACCTTTCAGCTTGAGCCACAAGAATAATGCTTGCAGTTTTTCTGTCATTTCAGTAAAGGTAATGATGTTGTGTGTATATTTAATGGGCGGAACGTTAGTCAGCCCCAATGAGCGTCTGTTGTTTCCGATACAAATGAGAAATTTAGGTAGTGCGGTACAAACTGCTAGCGTGGAGTCTAGCGTGCGTCAGGCACTAGTGATTACACAACCGTACGTCGGTACAATGCTCACCCACATCAAAACGGAAATGAGGGAGTATGAAACCCATCATCCCTGAATTCTGCTGCGCAAACGTTCGCTGTAACTCGGCCACCGACTCCCCCTTCCCGGCCCGTCATTTCAGCTCTGATGTAATGCCCAGCCAAAGCGAAGCTGTGCTGCGCGCCTCAATTTTTGCTTCAACAAATTAAAAATATCTTCTTTAAAAAAAAGAAAGAAATGATACCACCTTTTTTTTTAAATTTTAAATAATATAAAATATTGGTGTGTGTCTGTTTTTGTTTGTTTGTTATTGTTTCAAAGTGTGTCTTGATCTACAGACGCAAGCAGCCATGCTTGGCGGACCAGCGTGCCGTCGCCCTTCCGCAAAACTTCACTCTTTACACCGAGCGACTAGGAAACATTTTTATATATACTTAGATTAAACATAGTGATACGAGATTACAGTTCTTTGAACTCCTTAGAGCAATTTACCCCAGTGTCGGACGCCAGGCATATATGTCTCGTCGTGAATACGCGGTAGTGGCATACGCGCATGATCGCGGGCAACCCGTCGTCAGCTTTCCAGTTACAAACTTTCGACACGATAAACAATATATAGTATCAATTTCAGGAGAAGAGCGCCAATGTTCCACAACTCACTTTTCTCCTTTCCACCCTTCAACACCCAACACATAAACGTGACTAATTCTCCAACAGCTGTAACACTACAAAACAAAAACAAAAAAAAACCCGAGTGTTTGGGGAGGAGAGATATGCGGAGG
Organism: Ixodes persulcatus; assembly: GCA_013358835.2. NCBI lineage: Eukaryota > Metazoa > Arthropoda > Arachnida > Ixodida > Ixodidae > Ixodes > Ixodes persulcatus. The sequence continues at coordinate 1,603,201 of JABSTQ010011216.1, forward strand.
CAAGAAACCCTATATGGTCTCCTGAACACTCTGGAACTTGGGGGAGTTTTCACGGATGGGAACGAAACTACACAGCGGACAACGCCGAAATGGCTTCGACGACGGACATGATGGCGGGAGGTTGCACGGACACGAGCGTCGGACCAAACTATTTTGTTTTGTTTGGTTTTCTGTTCGGCACCCTGTCTCGCGGGACTGTCGCGGGACGCCCTCTTGTTTTACGAGCTTTGGATGGACGAGCTCAAGTTTCCAGCGCGCATTGAAAACTGGAGCTGGGATCAGCAGCTGCTGTTCAGCATTCACTAGAGGAATCCCGCCGCACCAAAGACCCCCCGGTGTTGAGTGTAAGCACGGTGCTATATTTATTGCGGTTTTCACGTGAATGTGATTATGATGACGACTAAATAGCGCTATGTGCACGACTAGATGCTTAAGCTAGATACATGAGTCCACAGCTGCGTTGGCTCGCTGTCACAAAATGGGAAATATTCCTGTGGTGCCTTTCGTTACATTAAGCACAAAAAACAAAATGAAGTATGGTACCATTGTACGCGTAGAGTGAAAGTGCTACGGGATTTGTTATCTGCACTATATTGTCGAGATTTATGGAAAGTAATTATTGTAGTAGGTACTTAGCAAAGGCATTCGCGCTCGACAAGTCGCATGTCCGAGGAAAGAATGCAGTTTATTAAGATTTGGTTGAAGTCGGCGGCCTGTAGGGGCGCTCTTGCAGCCGCTGGCTTTCCCTCATGACGCACATCTGCAAGTAGAAAGAAATTGTTTCAGAAATTTGTTCGAAACGCAATGACAGACAGCAATGAAAACCTTACAACAAATCCGGGGAATTTCGCAATCAGGGCGTCAGCCAGGGTCCGGTTGGATACCTCTCGATTCTGAAAAGTGCCAATGAAAAGTTGTCAGGGCTTGAATCAATCAGCACTTCTTAACATGCACGTATTTAGAGACTGACACATTAAGAGAAAAATACTTATGGGTAATAGTTAAATCAACGTTTTTTGACTGCACAACCCTGTAATTATGCCATGAGTCACGTTACGGGTTTTTAGTCGAGCTAGTTGGTACATTGACATATTGATACTTGTTATTGACACTTGTTATTGTGTCCCGGTTCATTCTTTTTTTTCGTGTTCTTTTCTTGTTGTTGCTGTTTTCAGAATTTAGCTGCTTACATCAACAAGAATTGCTTCGTTGGGGTGTGTGATTGTTGCGATATGGTGTTGGAAATGTGCGGAAGTTTAGAAGTCAGGAAAGTTCTCCCTAACAGGACCTCTTGAAGTTATCTTAGTATTGGGGAGGAGATCGAACAGTCACACCCATAGCGGTGCTCTTCAGCTGTGGGGACCACAAACCGTCTTTTCTTGTTTGTTTTTGATCCGAGAAATTGAAGACGACGATTCGAAAGCCGCTCCTCATGCAACTAAAGCCCCGGTCAGAGCGAAGCGCTCCTGCCCACACCGTGCTATGCGAGGTTCAATTTCTTTGTTATGCTGTGCTAGTAAACACCGGGCTGTGGGGACAACAAGTTCGATAACGCGCCCCCTATAGTTTGATCTCCTGTCCAATACTCCACTCCTGAACTTCTGAAAACAAAGTGAATTGAACTACGTTTTATTTCTTTTCAATCATCTGCACTCTATGAAGGTTCCGAAATAGTTTTGTAGGATTATGTTCTAAGCTCAAGAGAGGAACAAGATAAGTCCGACTCCTGGATTGTTCAAAATTGTTTTATTGTTTTTCTCTGCTACTAGCGGCCGCGCTAATCGCGTGCAGTGGCGGCGCCGATTTCAATCTTTTTTTTATTTCACCGTAGAAACGGTTGGGACAAGCGGTGCACGAGACCGCTAAAGTTATTTATTTCGGAGCCTCGTTCAGGATGTTGTAGAGTTGTAGTCTCTAGTTTGTCGAGTTCTCAGGTCTATTATACGAATTATTGCAAGCTACAATCATGCTCTTGAACATTTTTCATGCTCATCCTGGCCACATGCTTCGCTCGTTTATGTATCACGTGAGGTTCTATAAGTGAGCAGTACTAATTGAAGGCATTCAAAGTTTGCCATTGAAAAAGTATAAAGTATTTTATATTAATGCCGTGCAAATTAAATAGCTACAGTAATACCTAACATATTGGCAACCATTCGACCGACATTTATTTATGCACTTCTCAGAAATTCTGGAGTCACGTTTAATTAAATAGTAATCTGAAACAGAGAACGGTTGATAGTAAGGTCTCGATGGCAATCGACAATGTACTCACCACAAGTTCTGTTATGCTAACTCCGGTACCCTAAAATAAAAAACGACGGTTTAGATCGTTGAATTCTAACGTAGAAAATGAAAACAAACAATGCACAAATTTGTGACAATGCTTACTTCATTCATGGCGTCTGCACCAGCCTGTTTGATCCTGGTCATCTGAAACGAGTAAAAGTTTACTTAAGACACACGAAGAAGAATAATTAAATTATTTTGAAGTCAGATGTGGCTAAGAATGCATAAAGTTTCCGCCCCATAAAGAAAGGAATACACTATTAGCAGATACAAAAAAAAAAAAAAACACTAGCATCAAATGCCAGGGCAAACTGTGGTATAATGAAACGCCAGGACAAGTTTTGCTTATTACTAGACGTGAGGGAATAAAGAATTTCAGCTCAAATCTTAATCAAATCGAAGGGCGCCAACAGATATTACAATATTGAATGTAGAATTGAATACGAGTTAGTCGGCTTGGATGCAGTGTTAAATTTCAGTCGTATCTCGACTATAGGGCTATGTATCGATTAAAGTTTTAACCAATCACTTGGTGACATTTTATGAAGTAATTAATTGGTTAATTGGATATTGTAGTGACTAATTAAATTGTTAGAATATTGTGAAATTTCAGATATATGATGATAAACTTTTGAAACATGAATTCTGGGATTCTATAGCCTTGACAATGCAGGAGAAGTTCGTATTGAAGTCAATTAACTTTCAGTTGTTGGTTTGTTTGGCACACATTAAAATGTCCTGGACTAATGGCAGTATATTAGAGGAAATATGAATACGCATTTTACTGACATCAGGACGACAGCTACTAAGAATTATTTTATAATTTGTAAAACAAGCAGCGATGTGATCTTCAAACAACCACAATGCCAAGAATCAAGGAGGAACATTCTTAAGCTTTAATATAAACACCAAATGTAGTATAGCTTTCAGAAAATCTATATTTGAGTAAAGGTAGTCATGTTACTTTTCCCTAATTAAAGGGATCATGAAATGAATTTTGGTCTGTGATAAAGTGGGATTGTGACGATCGCATAATATTTAGTGCGCCAAAAAGAAACTAGTACACGAAGGCAGAAAGCCAAATGCCTGCTTTTTGGTGCAAAAATTTGAAAATATAGCGGACTATTTCGTACCGCGCCTTTCCTTCTAAAGATCTTCGCCTTTTCCCTGCGATGCATCCCCGGTGCCCGAGCAGGTCAGCCGAACCCAGCTCACGCATTGGACACGAGAACTGCGTCACTCGGACGTATGCGCTCGTCAACGATCAATCCGTCGGCGAATATTTGGATTCGCGCTCGTGAACTAGAAGTGCCGTGGCGGCATTATCATAACTTGCGAAAGACAAGTTCCATGGTGTGCTTAAAAAGCACGATGGAAGCTTGGAGTCATCGCATCCAATGACTCTATGGTACTTTTAATTGGCTAAAAATGTGGTCGTCAATTAAAGGTTTAATCGATTAGCTTGTATGCTAATCTAAACATTTCATGGTGTTGATATCGGCGTAAGCCCTTGAAAGTAGTTAATCGGTGCTGTATAAATGTACTACCTTTATTTATTTTCAACGCCACACAGACAACTATATGTCTTTTTAGTGGTGCACTACGTAAAAAAAAAGAAAAAGAAAATTGCAACACAATTGATTAAAGTCAAAAACGAATCAAGTGAAACACGCAAAAAAATTAACATGTCAGCAGAAAAGAAAACTAGCAACGCACTCTCAAAATGGTTGTTTGCGCCCAGAAATATTCAGATCAAAATCGACCCTTTTCAAACGTTCGTCGAGTAACATTGGCGGTCGCCATTGCTCGGACACGAAGCACGTGATTGGATCCGAGTCCTCGCCGAACGCTGACGCAGCACTCGTGTCCAATACGTGCTCAGAGTCTGTCAACGTAACTAAAACTCTCAGTTGGGGAAACTCACGCTTGAAACCTGGGCCGCTGCCGTCCACCGAGACCGAGCTACATACGATAACAGCGCCACCCTTTAGCGACGAATTGAAACATGAAAGTTGCTTTACATAGCTACTGCGAGATGGCCCTGCGAGATGGTGCCACTTAGAGTTCCTGAATAGGCTCCCTACGGGAGCCAGAGTTGCGCGTTCACGCATGGAAAGTGGATCCAGCTCCTCACGTGACTGAATTCGGCGAATAGCAGCGCCGCGCGTTCGAGGCGCGCGGCGGGCTCAAAAGCCTGGGAACGTACGCCGGGGCGCGTGAAACGCCTACTTTGCTGCACGACACTTGATACGGCTCCTCACGTGATCGGATCTCGGCGAATAGCGGCGAGGGCGGCACGCGGCACGGGGAATCAAACGCGCAACTCTGGCTCCCGTAGGGAGCCTATACAGGAACTCTAGTGCCACTGGCCCTTGCCCGACTCGACATGCAGGGTCGCTAAACTCGTCAGACACAACTTTCTTCGTGTTATGACATAGCGGGGGGAGGAGCCGAAAGATTGCAGCGAAGTTTTCTTTTCTCACAAACCCGCAGATCCGTAGATCTTCGTGACGTTTTTCATTGCAAGGGCGAAAAATCCCTACTACTCCCTAGGCGCCGAGATAGAGCAGCACGAGAAAGCACGCGGAGACGAACGTGGTTCGTATATGTATAATGTACCACGATGAAGATTATCAGCTGCGACCTTGATGGTCTCTAAAAAGCAGAGCGGAGGCTTGGGTAATTGCATTCTAAAATCAACACCGTCGAAGTTGATAGTCTGATATCGTTCTTATTTCCACCGATAAAGCAGAATTTACTAAAAGAAACGTCCCTGTCGTCCCTTTTACTTATCTCGGCCTTTTGAATTAGATCAGAGTGTAGCCCGACGTGGCTAGGTCAGAACCAGCCGAGTAGCATTGTCCAACTTTGGACGGATTTCGCTTCCGGGGAGTTGTCCCCCCATCAGCGGGAGATAAAATCATTTTATGATAGACTTTCAAAGATAAGCCAAACTGGGATTAATTCTGCGTTCATCAACTGAAATAAGAGTAATGTCAGTTTGGTCAATATTGACGGTGATGTTTCGAGAACGCGAGGACACCAAGCTTTCATCCTACACAACCAAACTTTTCACCGTCGACTCGAACACGCACCATCAAATTTGTCGTTCACAACTGATCATCCTGACCCTGACGTCAAAGTTATGAACTATAAAAGGACGTCACTGAACGCGCCTTCACACAACGAGCCCTGGCACAAGCCTCTCGATTGAAAGTCTGTCATGGCCGCTCGTAAGTTCATGGAACGCGCCCCGTTTTAATTGCAGAATCTCTAGAACCATAATTTAGAAAATTGCACGCTGTGCTGTTTTTCGTCATCGCTCAGTTGGAACGCTTCTAAGCAGGGTCGTCGAAACAGAAGAACGGGGAGGGGGGCGAATCACCTCCCCCCCCCCCCCAAGTGGCGTTCAAAAAAGGGGCGCAAAGGGCATAATGGTGTACGGGGGGGGGGGGGGGATATCGCCCCAGCCCCGGACTATAGCATTTCAGAGAGTTATAATAAAAAAATGACAGACGTTTACAGTTCTTTATAATGTCGAATTAAAGCGCAGCTCTTGAGGAGGAGGAGGGGAGGGTACGGAGGGGAGGGAATGCCTCTCCACCCCCCTCCTCCCATCCTGCTCCTGTCTCATTTAGCGGGGAAACCTAATTGGTGTTAAAATCACGTGACGTCGATTTCCCCGCTAAATTTAGTGAAAAAACGTCCCATAATGCAATGCGCGCGCGGTTACGCCGACGGCAACGCCGCTCAAGCTCGAAACGGGCGCATAAGAGTTGCGCTCTAAAAATTCGGGGGAAGGGATACCCCTTTCTTCACTACTATCACCTCCCCCCTCTCTCTCTCTCTTTCCCGAAAAATTTCTACGGCCCTTCCTGACCCCTATTTGAGTATGTGTCTGTGTTGGTTATACCTTTTCTTTCCCTTTCCCCGGATTTTTCTTGCCATTACCCGTCGCCCCCTCATCTCTCAGTCATTACCGACGTCTCTATGCATAACGCCTGTGGGTGACCCCGGTGGCGTTGTTGACAGTGGCGGAAGATGAGCTCTAAAACCGCATACACCGCGCACGGCTCCACAATATCACAAAGTTTAATCTTCGCCTCGATTCCGAAGCGAAGATATTGGCCTCAAATAACTCCTTTCCAAAGTTGTGAAACGTCACTTTGTCGTCAGCAGTAACTTACACAAACGACGATCTTGCGACGAGAAAGTTCAGAGCATTTACAGCCCGCCTAGGTACAATCTACGTTTCATTGACTCTATCGCGGCGTAGGGATGTAGGTACACGCAGGCGCGACGTCATCAGTGCGGCCGTTCAATCGGCTGGCCCCACGGTGTTGCTCGCGCGCGCTCCGATGAAGCTCGCTACAACTTTGTGCCTAACATTCTCGCTGGAATTTGAGCACCGAGAGAGCTTGGATGATTGACATCTCGTCCCGCGTGACGCCAACGTCGCGAGAGTCCAATCAGCACGCTCCGCGAACTTCGTGCCCAACTTTGTGTTTGACGAGTTTAGCGACCCTGCTGTGCAGTTCCTGGAGTGGATGCTGCGGGAGAAATGGCGGCGTTGCGATCGCCATTAGCTCGGTTCTCGAGTACGGATCGGAGCCTCTATTTTAAAGCAGGCTCTATGACAGTTTCCTAACTGAGGGGTTCTAGTAACGTTGGAGTCTGTGATCGAGCAATGGCGGAAAGGCGTTGGTGCAGGCTTTTTAAAAGACTGTATTGACGAAGCTCAAATTCAGTGGAAGCCTCGCCTCCAGCTCGCGCTTGTTGCCTTTCACTGGGTTTCGGCTGCGCGTGCAACGATGTGTTACTGAAGGCAGAAGGCTCTATACTTCGTTTCACCTTATGTGCGAGCGAAGGCAAAGCTGGAAGCGCGAGCCCGGAAGCTCCGTGCGTTCAGGCTTTGCTCGAACGCGCAAGCTGGGGAGAAACGCACAAAGCGCTGGTCTCGCGCTTCTAGCTTTGACTTCGCTCGCAGATAAATTGAAACGAAGTATAGACGCTTTAATCACGCGCCAGATTGAGCCGCCTAGGAGCCGCCATAGCCGACCTTCTCTTGTTTTACCGAAATGCTGAGCCACTGAAGCGGGCGCTTACGAGCCTCCACAGAGGCCTATGCTGGGAAGAGGGACGCAGTAGCACCTAAAGCGGCGATAACCTGTGCTGCTGCTGTAATGATGAAGTGAAGCGAACGGAATAAGAGGAAAGAAAAACTGAAGGTCGGTTATGGCGGCGCCCATGCACAACTGCCTGAAAGCGTCTATAGACCTTTTCTTTAACGCAGAGCCGTTTATTGAGAGAGTTTGGCCATACATTGGTTTGAATAGGCGAGCATCTCGGGGCCAACCACAGGCCGCGAAACAGCCCCTAGCGGTGGTCGTGTGCTCTAAATTTGTGCCACGACTATACTTCGTTTCACCTTATGTGCGAGCGAAGGCAAAACTGGAAGCGCGAGCACGGAAGCTCCGTGCGTTCAGGCTTTGCTCGAGCGCGCGAGCTGGGGAGAAATGCAAAAAGCGCTGGTCTCGCGCTTCTAGCTTTGGCTTCGCTCGCAGATAAAGTGAAACGAAGTATAATTTGAGCAGTGCCGAGCGGAGCTCCGCGTCTCAAGACGCTCGCGCACCCCACCCTTTGCACTGCTTTCTTTCAGCCAGTCTCAGGACGCTGTTCTAGCAGTGCAGACAAAGGCATGGGCACGAGCGCGTGGCTTTGGAAAGTGCCTCCTATGCACGAGGTCTCGTACAAACAAAAGCGTTTCGCTGAGCTAGGCTCACGCGCCTGTGCCTTTGTCTTCTCTGCAGACATTTGTGAGATGGAGTAGAGGTCTCCTGATTGGTCGACGCTGTGTCTCAAATTTAGTTTACGCTCTAAGCGTGGGGGGAATATTCGGCGCTGGCGGCGGCCTTTGCTCCGCCTATTGTCCAAACTCTCCTAATATACGGCTCTGCTTTAACGGCGGCGCCATCTTGAGAATTGCGGCGCCGACGACGCCGTCTAGCGGTTTAGAAAAAGAAATACCGGCTAGTTCTGGCAGCACAGCTATCTGGGTAGGCAACGGTGTGGGTATGGGGGGAACTTGGCTAGACTTGGCTATGGTGGGCTGCAATAACTTGGTTGGAGCTTGTCCGGTGTAATCCAGCTGGCTACTCACAGGGCATCACCTTGCCTCCTCGAGAGAACGACGACGAAGACGGTGGGGTGTTAGATTGAGTTTCCACAGTGAAGGAATATATGAGCAGTTTAATGTAGTCTATGCAGGTAAGCTCTCGGCATTTGATAGCTCCATCTTGAGTGGTGGCATGTAGACTTTTTCATAATTTTTACATACCATGGGGCTTGCAGTGATAACCTAATTGGACCACCTGCTCCGGGAATTAAAATCGGTCCTCTTGTGGTAGACGAAGTGGTCGTGAGCTTAAACGTGACGTTGAGTCTGATACGAATCTCTCGCGATTCAAGCTCGCAATCGACTGACTTCATAAATAAGGATTCTAGGGAAAAATGCGAAGCTCGATAACCATGCAGCCACACTGGCGCTGCAGCTTCTTGTGCTCATGGCACACTTTCTGCTATTGTTTTTATGCTTTTTAAAATTATTTATCCATCCGACGACCACGCAGTGGTAGCCAGACAACCGTAGATTTTCGGAAATTGCAGCACGGTAAAAGGGAGCACTCGGAACTACCTCATACACGGCGTCCGTTTTTAAGCCTTTTCGCCCATACCCTTGGCGGTTGCATACCCTGTGTCAGCGGGCAATCCAAAAATGCACCAGGTCGAGGGTACGTCAGTTACTGGCTGGTTTGAGGTTATGCGAAAAAGGTCTATAGATGGAGCCGGAGCGCGCGCTGAATTCTTGGCCTGTCACCGACTGCGTAAGAACTTGTTGAGTAAATGTTGCAGACTAGTCATGATACTCGTTATAACCGAAACCCTGAGACAAGAAGAAATAAAATAATGGACAAGACGTTATTTTATTTCTTCGCGTCTCCGGGTTTAGATTATGATGTTTTCTAACCGACTCGCCTGCACACTTTCGCTCCTTGCAATAAACTTTGTGTTATATATATTTAAAAAAAATATTTATATGCGAACATGGCTAGACCATTGTGCAACTCGCGAGCGCCCACGGTTCACTTATGCTGAAGGACGAAAACCGGCTTTGACAACCATGTACAAAAACTTCAAAGCGCACATGAGCCTTCTGTTACGCGAGGGGTGTGTATATTAATCAGATAAAATATTTCATTGTGATCGTAAAATACATTGTATTGTAACTTGTAAGTAACGATTATACGAGACATGTTTCGTTGGGAATGCTCGATACTTTTCCGATCAAATTAGCCAATCGACAAATGAACGCTGGTTGACATCCGTGTATTTTCTAAAACCTTACACTTACCCGGTGACTTTGCAAACAGCAAAAGCAAACTCACGGCGGTTTCGCGTAAGTGTACGAAATAACATTAGAAACAAAATTATATATGTCTATCTACCTCCGTAATATACCCGTTATGCCATCAACCTGTTGCAAGATCAATTGTAAATAGTTGTAACCTGATGATTAAAACAAAATATTATTATGTATATAACCACCCACGTTCCGAATCAAAAACGCAGGACTAATAACAGTTGTATCTAAATACCGAATACATATTCAGTTTTCATTTTGTGAATAGGAATAACCAGACATGTACACGTTACCCAAAAAAGTAACTAAATCTCGTTACTCGTTACTCGCTCAAAAAGTAACTCAATATGTTGCTCGTTACTGATTCTCAAAAAGAATGCGTGAGTTACCTCAAAAGTAACGAGTTACTTTTCAAGTTACTTTGACAATTAAATACGCAAATGTTTTTGTTTCATAATATTTTGCTTTCTTTTTAGTAGTCGTTGCATTTAAGCAGTATCTGCCTCTGGAAGTTTTCATCAGTTATGTTTCCCTCCTTGAGAATACATCTATGGCTACGCTGAAGAGTCCTTCTATCGACGCGCTTGAAGGAACGGCAGTGTTGTGCTTCATGATGGATCTGGGATTCCCCTCTCTCGTGTGTTCACTCTGCTTCTAAAGTTCGAAGTTCGATGGATTATGTGTGCCCTCCCCCGCTGGCGACCTCCGGGTTTACATTCTGTCCGTACTCGGTCCTAGAAGGTTCAACCAACGAACCTTATTGTGTTTGCTGGGTGAAGGACATTCCCAGATGTAGAGTTCAGTACAGCAACGTTTATCGCTGGACACGTCAGTCGAACTGTTCCACTGGTGTGTCCAGTGATATACGTTGCTTGCTGTACTCTCATACTGTTCAGTTATTCTTCGGGTTGCCCACCTACCGTTCTCTCAATAGACGCATACTCAGGTTAGAATAAAAACAAGGCCGTTTAATCGGTGTTCTACACGTTACACCTCAGAAGTAACGAGATACCGTTACTCGTTACTTGGCTTTAAAAGTAACTTAGTACGTTACTCGTTCCTTTTCTAAAAAAGTAACGAAATACGTTAGCCGTTACCGAAAATAGTAACTAGGTTGAAGTAACTCGTTACTTGTAACGCGTTACGTACATGTCTGGGAATAACCATGCTTTCACGCAAATCTGACTTATTAGGGAGTTTTAGAATGGCGTGCGCAAGAGCTTTGCGTACGCAAAGAATAGCGTTGTCGCCACTGCGAATGCACCGAACGCTAACCGCGTTTTGCGCTTTGCGTGCGCTAGTTTAGCGTACGTTATTTTTCGGAAATTGCGTGCGTACGCAAAGATACTTTGCGCTCTTTCAAGAAGGATTCGTGATGTGAAGTTGGCTAAAGCCAAGACGAGCAGGGATTTCCCCAGACCCCCCCTAGGGGGGGTTTAGACCCCCCCTCGTTTTTCCGAAGGCACCCCCTTAATTCACAACGACCCCTATATTCGCTATGCACCCCCCCCCCCCCTTAACTCTCCCCCAAAAAAAATTTAGACACCCCCCCTGATTTCAATTCCTGGGGAAACCCCTGAAGACGAGCACAGTTAAAAGCGGCGGCTCCCAGGACCATGGTTGCGGCCGCTTTGGCGTTGACGTGAGCGCGACGTCGATGGCGTCCTCGCGACTGCAATTTTTAATACGAGACGACATTGCACTCGCTTTGGAGAACCCAGTAACGTGGGCGGCGATCACCGGCAACTTGATGCTTGCGACGGACGAACGTTTCTCGGCGAAGGTACGGTGTGCGAGACATCTCCTGCCGCGGCGACGCAAGTGGACACGACCAAACGATCGCTCGCGTCGCATTCTCATGTTTAAACACTTCTAAAATGTAAATCTGTACCGAAAAAAAAAACTGTTTTTTTTCTCTCAAGGTACAGCATTTCGTCTGTGAAATAAAAATTGTAACTATATCTTGGTGGTGTTGCGAGCGCGATATGCTTGGGCTTTTGCGTCGCGGCGGAGAAACCAAAGAAACGCTATTCTAAAACTCTCTTGCGTAGCGTGCGCTAACGTAAGCGCCCAATTCGGTGCAAGCGTGCGCTATATTTAAACTCCCTATTAATTTCGTGACATGTCTAGAGCCTTATGTTGCCGGCGCGTTTGTTTGCCGAAATTCGCCTGCAGGGTCATGTTATCCCGGTTGTGAGATAATGAAAGCAGCGCTTGACGTATGAGAAGATAAACCATTATGGCGGTACAGGGAGTCACCATACTTCCCGGAATGCCGAAGATAAACACGTCAAGAGATAAGGAATTGTTGATACCCAAGACGCACACTGCGCGGCACTTTTAGCATGAGCACGACATTGGCATTTCATCAGATATTGCTCCGAGAGGGCATTAGCGCGTACCAAATTGTATCGCTTATCTTGAGTCGCGCATCTTATCTGCGCTGTTGTTGTAGAAGACGTCACAATGGTGCTTCATAACAGCAATTGTGACGTTCCAGGGGTGAGTCCAGTGTTTTGACGTGTTCAATGGCCTGATTGTGAATGCCCTCCAGTTCAACCCCACGGTGAGACTGTCTCAGCGGGTTACTCATTCACTTACAAAAAATAAGAGCAATATGGGTCTCATAAGTGTGTGCGTGTTTTTTTTGTTTTTTTTTTAAATCAGCGGGTGTTATCAAAAACTGATGACTACTCGTTCTAAGTTTTGTAAACACGAAGAGGGGGTTCTAAACCCGAATTGGCTGACGCATTTATGTTTTGACAGTCTTCAATACAAAAAAAAATAACTTTGATTCATATAATGATCAACCCTAGACTGTGAAAAAAACAAAAAAAAAACAACTGACAACCACATACAACGTTTTAAGTATTTTGTTTTCCAGTCCCGGGTTCATTATTATGCAGCTTGTTCAACAGCTTGCCTGTGTTTTGCTTTTCCCTTCATCGCCAATAACTTTGACACCTGATAAGAATGCTTCGTTTATTCTCAATCCTCATCAGATGTAGGCTAGAGTTGGGTTCTATAGTAAGAAATTCGCTCAGTGCATCTGATACGGACCGTATAAAATCTATTTGACGAAGTTTTTTTCCTATAGTCTATGACGTATATTCTGGTCGGATGCACTTTTATAATTATAAAGGCCTACTAGACAAGCTGGGTTTTCAAGTCCTATTCGTTATAAGGCTGTCACGTGATGTTGCCTTTTTGTGCAAAATAATTCGCGGTGTTATAAACTCTGAGCTTATTTTCGCAGTGAGCTTCAATGTACTTGCTCGTTTAAATAGGAGCGCTCTTACATTTTACACTTGTAATCAATAAACGTTTTTCAGTCATGTGTAAATGATTTTTTTTTGCATGTGGACTTCGACATTTTTTGCAATTATGATAATTTTATGAGGCAGCTGAATGATATGCTTATTCTATCTTACTCGTAGTAGTGCGTTTTTGCTTTGCTTGCATCCGTTTTATGTATATACACACATATTAGAAAGTGAATTTTATTTATTTCTGCACGTTTTAATTTTATCACGTTGTGCCACATTATAGATAATTGTTGTTTGTGGGCACAGAAATAAAGAATGATGATGATGATGATGATATTATTTTAACATCCAATATAAAACGTAACAGGAATAAAAATAATTTCTTCGCAATTTTGATTGTCCGTATATACAAAGTTGCACATTATTATCTGTCTATAGATCAGTGTCTGCTCGGTTCCATGGGCGCCGCCATGTTTATTTATGCTCAAGCCACGACACAGTAGGGGGGCTGCGCTTTTTGCGAGACTTCGTTTCTTTTATCTGAAACCTTGGCACATATCACGGTGCAAGAACGTCACAAATGTATAGTGACAAAGCTCTAAAAACAACACCTATGCCAAGAGCGCTGCAAAAAGCAAAGATATTGTTTTATGCGCAGCCCCTCTCTTTACCAGAGCCTGCGTTTGAAGTTATTATCTCCCATGTTTTTCTCTGGAGGCTAGGATTTCGGACACTGATCTATACTCTGCACATTCTAGATTCTTTTTTTTTTGTTTTTTTTGCGTAAGTAGCTCAGAATTTGGCGCTAAAATTTGGCGTCACAATCAACGATTAAAACTTGACGCTAAAATTTGGCGTCAACAATCACCCGCATTTGGGTGCTGTTGACTTAAGAAATACATGTATATAGCGAAGTGGAAAGGACAGGAGGCCGGGACACTATAAGTCTCCATGAAAACGGACCTCCTGTTTTGTATACTGCTTAGCTCGGTACTTGTTTTTGCTTCTTAATAATCAGTAAATTGTATTCCTTATTGCAAACTGCACGACAGTTTTAGCACAAACACAACTTGGGCGGGTTTTTTAATTTCTTATTTCACAAATACGGGTGATTGTTGACGCCAAAGTCTAGCGCCAAGTTTTATCCACCACATAAGCAGATTGCACTTCTCCTGTCGTTTAGATCACAGCCTTCCAGCCGTAAAAGGAGAAGGGAAATCCTCTTCATCTCTTGTTCGTGCTATGTGTTGCTCAGTATAACGTGGTCGACAAAACCGTTTAACAAATAGGTATATATGTATATGCATATGGTTAGCAGATAAAATGGAACTATTAATATCAGACTAATCACACAGAAAAGTCAAATAAAAAACTAGAATGCATGTCTCTTAACTACAGTATTACTTGCTAAAGTATAAAAAAAAATAATTAGATTATCAGCAATGAATTTTGCAATAGGTATACTGTATCCGTCTTGGGCAGCCTAAAAGAAAGCTACGGTATCAGATCGAAGCCTTCGGCGGTTAGGCGGGAGTTGATTGGCTTGGGCTTGTGTAGGACTTCTAACTCCCAAAGCGTTGCGACGTTTTTGTGCGTAAATTTAATGGGGCAGAGTAATGACTATTAGCGGCGAGAAGTTTTGGTGGCGCCCTCCTGTGGTTCCCCTTTGTGACGTCATTACCTTGCAAACAACAAGTTCGATGGTGTTTGTTATTAGCATGGTGGAAGCTTGAAATCATTGCGCTCTCAAAGGAACACTGCCAACACCGTCAAAATTAAAATTCTTTCATTCCTCTTATTTCCGTCGATGAAAATCCCCTTTCCGACGTCATATTCAGCGTTCGGCCAATCGTGGAAGGCCGACCACAGCGACGCTTTCGGTCGCGCACGGGGCTAATAGTCAATCATTCGCGGTGAGAAGCTCACTAGGGGTGCTTCTGTTTTCCTCACTCTGTGTAGTGCACGTGCTACCCACTCGGTTATTTTTTTTTTTAATTTTCATAGTGCATAGAAGCTTGGCATTACACGTGCTTGCACCAGCAGAGGACGTTAAATTATCCTCAATCTGAGTTGTGAACAAATTCCACCAGGCGGCGATACCCAAACTTCTCGCTGCCAATAGCTTTAGGGCGTGGCGACTCCCGAGAATCTAAAGGCCCGTTCACACTCTTGCGACCTCTTAAATCTTGGTTGCTTGCGACCTCTTAAACCTCTTAAAACGAGAGGACACACAGTGGCGCCATCTAACGGGTTGCAGTGTAAACTTGACGGTCCGGCATATTTTCTATTTCTCCCGCGCATTATCCTTTCTTTCTTGCCTCGAAAAACTTTTCGAAACGTTATAAACGAGCCTTTCTCATAGGTATTACGCACATTCGACCTCGGAAATGCCGCAAATGTGTCGCTCTTGTGAAATGCAGTTCCACGATCACCGCATAGATGGCGCCATCTATGCGGTGATCGTGGAACTGCATTTCATAAGAGCGACAGATTTGCGGCATTTCCGAGGTCGAATGTGCGTAATACCTATGAGAAAGGCTCGTTTATAACGTTTAGAAAAGTTTTTCGAGGCAAGAAAGTAAGGATAATGCGCGGGAGAAATAGAAAATATGCCGGACCGTCAAGTTTACACTGCAACCCGTTAGATGGCGCCACTGTGTGTCCTCTCGTTTTAAGAGGTTTAAGAGGTCGCAAGCAACCAAGATTTAAGAGGTCGCAAGAGTGTGAACGGGCCTTTATTAGCGCTCAGCAGCCAGTGAGATGGCGGCATTAGAAAATATCGAAGGACGAACCACGAAGAAGCCTAAACATTCATAAGTCACGCGTTTCTTAGGATGCCCGTGACTATGCGGAGCGCAAGTTTGTCTGCTTCTTGAACAGGGGTTGCGATGATGTCAAAACGCCAGGCACTTATTGACTGATTGAAATAAAAATAGTGGGTAAACGTCAAGGCATCTAGAATTGAGGCCTACCCGCTGTCATTTCAATCAAAGCCAATCAGAGCTCGGCGTCCTTCTGACGTCACCGCAACTCCTGGGCCAGAAGCTGATGACTTTCTCTCCGCATGAGGTTGTAGCGAACGTCTGTCTAACTACTTGGAGGTTCGACCGGTGCGGCGAACCTCCAACCTTTATAGCAAACTTTGGACGACGCTCAACTTCTGGACAGTGTTGCTCGATTTTGTATATAGCAAAATTTTGATTTCAGGGAAACATTAATCTGCGAAGTAGTCGAATTTTCATTTTATAAATTGATTACCAACGTTTAAACAATATGCAAGCAAACATTCGCGCTTCAGTCAGTTCATTAATGTGAAATGGTGCAGTAAAACAACCAGCAGATATCGCACCCTTCCTCCGCCAAGGGTCGCGTCAGCTCGTTTTCAATTTCCGCGCATTCGCCCGAATGCACCGGAGGTTCAGTCGAACTTTTATCGTGCATTGCGATACAAGTTCGAAAAAAGTCAAACGTGCTGACACTCGAACCTCAGCAGGTTCGCGATGTCGCTGGTTATAACGACTTTATATCTAATGGCACTCTTTTAGCTCTACGCGTGCTGTTTACACGCTGATATCGTGGATCGTCACTTCAAGATAGAACAGCATCAACCAGAGGTCGATGGTCACACTTCTCTACACGTTATCCGAGCACGACAACATCAGGCAGAGAGAGAACAAAGAATAAACAAAACCACGAGTCCTCGCCACTGACTATGGTGTTTGAGGCCCCTTGGTCTCTTCATACAGATTCGCAACGTGCTCATATAAATTCCCGCATGCGCTTAACGTTTAAACATATCCCAAGAAATATGAGTGGAAGGAGTCGGAAAAGGGAGCAACTCACAGCTTCCATTTCGGCCTCCGTGTAGTGGCCCTCCGTGTAGCATAGCTGATCTGAAATATGTTTGAGAAAGTTCATCGGAATTCGCACTTTACTATCACCCACACAATCAAAGCAAAGTCACGTCTAAAAAAAACGTATAGGACAATATTTGCACCCTAATTTGCACCTGTCAGCTCACAATTATCTCTACGAGCACCAGAAGCTACCCAAGCATGCCAAACACTTGACGATACGGAGTTAAAAATGACTTGCACTGACGTCAGATCTTGCCGAGAGCGTATACTTCCTGCAGCCTAAATTTCGCACCATAACATATGCTTTCTCGTGACAAAACCAACTGGGAATGGCCACAAGCATGGTGCGACGACGTCATAGGCAAGTCACCTATAGGAACTTTGTCCCGAAGATTACAGCTAGTTTTAACCACGTCTTCGTGGCCTCATAAGACTAACCTAAGAAAAATGCGATATAAAGGCGCCAGTTAAACCTAAGTTCTAGGTCCTCGTCCTACAGACACTCCAATTAGTGACAGCTTCAGAAACGCAGGGCGTATACTTATTGTGTTCACGCGTCTCACTTCGTGATTGGCTCGTTGGCGTTCTTATCGGCAAATGCTGCAATCTCATTGGCTGCGGATTGACCATAAGATAGTCAGGCCACGCCACGTCCGGCGTTTCCTAAGCTCTCAATGACCATACAAGTTGTTTCGGAAACTTTTCACACGGCAAGAAATAAGATATCAGTCAAGACGTTGAATGTACAATTATAGAAATGAAAGAAACAAGGAAATAAAGATGCGAGTATGAATGCACGGCGTTTCTTCAGCCCCATGCAATTCGGGCGTTCGGCGAATCAGCTCCCGATCCCGACCCTGCGCTGTATGCGGAGAGCGAGTCGTCTGCTTCTTGCACAGAAGTTTCGGTGACGTCAGAATGACGCCGAGCTCTGATTTGCTTTGATTGAAAGGATAGTGGGTAGACCTCAATGCTAGATGCCTCGAGGTCTACCCCCTACCTTTTTCAATCAGCCAATAAGAGCTCGGCGTTTTGATATCATCGCAACCCATGTACAAGAATCAGACGAACTTGCTTTTTGCATATAATCCTCAGTCGACGGACATCGACGTTCTTTGGATATAGACAATGGATGGGAAGTTACCGGCAAGAAGCTTATAGAAAACAAAAACGATTTGTTTTCTTTTCACGTACCGAAGCGCTCGTAGATTCTTCGTACCTCGTCGGCGGATCTGGCAGAACGATAAGACGCTGATGCTGATGTTCCGAAGACCGCGTACAAAGCCCCAAGGGCTACGCAAAAAGTGATTGTGCGTTTCATCGCGCAGTTGTACAGCGGCGTCCTTACCAAGCTGGAGCGCAAACCCACTCTGTGTGAAATGCTCAAAAAAGAAAACGGCTTTTATTTGCTGCTTCCGTATCTTCAAGCGTCTAGCTGTGATTACAACAAGCTTTTTTATCTTCGCGCGCACTCGGCCGCAAAAGGAAGTAACGGACGTCCGGAACGTTATCCGTTTCTCCTTTGTTTTTCTTTCGATTTTCTTTTTGATTCAGTATGAGAAGTGTGTGGGAGGCAAGATACGGCACTCTCATTGTTCAAGTTAAGTATACCCGTGCCTCCAGTCAAACAAACGCTATCAAGCGTTGCAACCGCGAACTTACACAGTAAGGTTGAAACGTTCTTTCCTGGGTTCAATCCCCGCAGCCTGCCCGTTTCGATCTGGACAAGCATCGCATACCGGCGTGCGATTGCGAGGATAGGATTTTCGGAGGCTACAATGGCACCCTGAAAGCACGTGTTCAGAGGCGCGAATGGGAGGTATTTCTATGTGCTCATCAAGTAACTTTTAGCGAATCCACATCAAGAACAAAAACTTTACCGGTCTGAAACGAGTCGTATACTCGCTGTCAGCACGCGCGTTCATTACGTTACCTATCCGTGACGTCACGACTACGATTTGCCCCATATAGAAGCGTTACTAGATTACCTCAGTTGTAGCACTCCCGCGCTCCTTCCCTCACTCACTTCAGCTCACCTCCAGCAGAGCCGTTTATTGAGAGAGTTTGGCCATACATTGGTTTGAATAGGCGAGCATCTCGGGGCCAACCACAGGCCGCCAAACAGCCCCTAGCGGTGGTCGTGAGCTCTAAATATACGACACGACTAATTTAAGCCGTTTTAGCGTCGCTAGAGTGAAAAGGTATAACTATTGGTGACTGAAAACTTCGCGCATGTGAGGTTTTCGTCACGTCCATATTCAACGGTAGAATAAACGAGCGTTCCAAACCAGAGCAAACTGCGTGGTTGCGGTGCGGAGCCCGACTAGAGCATAGCCCGACTCTTTGTGTCTCCTTTTCTGGTACCACTCATCAGTGCGTCGACAAGTTTCATGGTAGACTCTCCTCGTGCGCAACACACACGAGCCAAACAGTTCGCACGGTTCCTAGCTCGCTGTTCCTTTGCTTGCCGCTTCGGCAAGCAAGAGAATCACGGAACACATGGAAGTGGTATTTGTACTTCGACCAAACATGGGCTTACCGCAGAGGCTACAAGCGCGAGCTGGGACAGCTAGGGAATAAAAGCGGGGTGCTCGCGCTCGCAGGATAGCATGACACCTGTGATTTGTGGATTCTGAAAGTTGCATGTTTCTTTTCACTGAGCTCTGCGAAACCGGGTGTCTCAAGCGCGAAACACATGTACGACAAAGCCGTCCGATCCGACGTCCGATCAGGCAATACGACGGTCGGAGGCGAGGGTTTTCAACGCTCACCGGTGCTACGAAAACCCTCGCCCCCCAAGGTCATTCCGGCAGTCCGCACGTCGGATCGGACGGTTTCGTCGTACATGTGTTTCGCGTTTCAGCGCAGAGCCGTTCTGTGCCAGCGGAGATCCCGACGTCTTCTCTCTTCGATCAGATTGGAGTTCACTCACCAGTCATATTTTTGTCCAGAAGGAAGCGCGGAAGCTGTACTTCTTTCTAGGTTATTAGCTCGATCTGAATAGTTCCTTCGTAGCCGCAGTCAACGTCTCCACGCCTTGGTCACCCAACGATCATTGCTGCTGATTTGCTATTGACGCCATTGTCAACAAGACGCCAAGATTGAACGGTTCTATTTCCCGATTTAAATGTCATTTCTAATATTGTGACGTCGCGGTTTGCTGATTGGTCGACGCGTTGACACATATTTAGTTTACGCACTAACCGCGGGGGGAATATCCGGCGCTGGCGGCGGCCTTTGCTCCGCCTATTGGCCAAACTCTCCCAATATACGGCTCTGGCCTCCCGTCGTTTGAAGCGCCCTCTATATTTTCTTTTCAAAACTCGGTTTTCCATAGAGTACGGTGAAATGACATCTATTCGCTGTGCTTCGAAACGTAGGCATTCCATAGAATACACTGCAGTTACCACAGCAACCATCCGGCGCGTCGAACGACGGGCACAAGCCGCAAGCCGTCGTCCTACGAGCCGTAAGGGGAGAGGGGCAGCAGTAGCCCCCCCCCCCCCTCTCCCCCTACGAGCCGTGGGGGGAGAGGGGGGAGTGGGGGAAGGGGGGGGGGGGTTCTACCGTGCAAGCAGCGTCAATGAGCAGTTCCGTAACTGAGCTATTCTTATAATGTTGCTCTATGGTTGTGATCTTGATGACTCATCACGAGAGGTGTATAGAGCACGATGGAGGCTCGAGGTCATTGCCTGCTACACAGGACACTGCTAAATTCGACGTTCACCCTTTACCCCTGTTCCCGTCGATGAGAGCCGAATCATTCATAACTATTCGCGAATCCAGCAAAATCGACGCCGCGTAGCGGCAGCGCCGAGAAGCTCAGGAGAGGAGGTCGTTTCGACTCTGTTGTCTGCTATCGCTGCTTGGTTCTCGTAGGCAGCATAGAAACAAATATCGTTTTCAGTAATTATTTTTATGATTCCGCCGTGTCATTCCTACGCACTGACTATAAGAAGGTTTCCGCCGTCGAAAAATTGCTTTGCTTTCAAATGTAACACTGATTTTACGCTGCAGTGCAGGAATTTGTGGTGGTCCGCGTGCTGAACGACGAAAACGACCTCCTTTCGTCCGCCATTTTGCCTGAGCAGCGCGCCCTCTATAGTTCGCTGGAGTCGCGAATACTCTATCTCACAAATGTCTGCAGTAAAGACAAAGGCACAGGCGCGTGAGTCTACCTTAGGTGAATGCTCTTGTTTGTACGAGAACTCGTGCATAGTAAAGTTACTGCATCTCGGTAAAGTAGCGCCATTGCCTTCCCTGCCTGTTAGCCGGACACAAGTAAATACCAACATACAAGCGGCCAAATCTCGCAAGGTGATTGACTGATTTGTCTCAGTTGCCATGGTGATCGCCATTTCGATCTATTAAAATGTTCGAAACTTCGAACACAAACAAATACCAACATACAGGCGGCCAAATCTCGCAAGGTGATTGACTGATTTGTCTCAGTTACGATGGTGATCGCCATTTTGGTCCATTAAAATCTTCGAAACTTCGAAAAGGTCGTTCTGAACCAGTCGCACCATATACATCGGCGAACGCACTCACTAACTCACTCACTCAAACTCACTCACACTCACCGCCCGATTGTGAGTGAACTTGAGTGACCTCGTAATAAAACTCTGAGCTCATAAGATAATATTAAGTGACTCCGGGAAATGCGTTTGAGTTCGTGAGATGATTTTGAGTGACTTCGTGATATGAGTGAGTTGACTGAGTTCGTGAGACGATATTCAGTGACTCCGTCATATGACTGAGTTCGAGGGATGATATTAAGTGACTTCGTGATATGACCTTGGAGTTTGCGAGATGCTATTGAGCGACTCCCTAATATCAGCTCGGGATATGACATTGAGGGGCTCCGCGTTGAGAACGTAGGTTCATTGGCTTGCAATCGAATGTGTTGGAACATGAAAGTGATAAGCACGGAACTTTTGGTTTCTTGCTTACACGAACGTGCTTGACCTTGTGCGCAGCATACCACGCATCTGTGCATTGGAGCTTTGCGGGGCGCACGTGTAAAGGTGCCTACTCGAAAGGAAGTTCTCGCGGAGGGAGGGGCTCCTGTCGCGGTCTGGGTCGGAGGACGCTCATGGGGGCTGACGTGGCACTCAAGTCGACTTGATGCTGACGGTGACGCATGGGAAAGGAGTGCGAGCTCTTGCTCGCCCCTTCCCGCATCGCGTTTTCGGCCTTTCCGCTGAAAGGACTGCACGTTTGTTTTTAACGTTCCCCCGCGCGCGCGCTTTTCGAACTGAAAAAGAGGCAAGAAGAGGCAAGAAGAAAGTGAAGATGTTCTCTTCCCAAGTATGGGGTGCCGAGTGTTGGCGGTAACGCGTTACAAGTAACTGCTTTACTGTTTTCGGTAACGCAGTAACGTACTCGTTACTTTTTCAAAACAGTAACGGGTAACGTACTTATGTTACTTGTTTCAAGCGACGGGTAAGGTAGTTATGTTGCTCGTTATTTCTTCCCAAAACTAAAAAACAAACACTTCAATTTTTTTTGTGGTTTTAGGCGCCAAGCCATGTGAATTTTTGAGTATTTTGCGCTTTCCTTTACGTTTTCTTTGGGAGTATTTTGGTGAAACCGCAAAAAAATAAAATAACTATGTTCAGTTTCTGCATGAACATAATGTTTCCTGAAATATTGCGCTTATGCATACCTGTACCGTAAAAACAGTAAAACATGTTCATTCAAAAGTAAAGAAAGTAACGGAAAAGTTACGGGATTTACTTTTTATCGGAAACGGTAACGCGTCATTTTATTTTTAGGTAACGTAGCTCAGTAACGCGTACCTTTTTATTTGCAAGAGCTACTCATTGCTTGTTACGTCCTTCGTAACTTTTTTTCGACAACATCTACAGCACTGGTCAAAACTGCCGTGTAGTCCTTGAGACTGTGTGAGGAAGCGGCAGAGTGTGTGTGTGTGTGTGTGGGGGGGGGGGGGGGGGGGTGCTTTTTGATGTCATGCCGGGGGCCGCATGAAACCGCCTCGCGGGCCGTGGGTTGCCAACCCCTGCTCTAGAGAATCGCATCTCGATCGTTCCTCTTTTTTTGTTTGTCTCACATGCGAATTGCTAAAGACTTGAATATCATTTTGTTTTATTTGGGAGTCCAGGCGGAATTGGTGCGCGTAGATATATTTTGAGAGACTTTCCTCCATTAACAGATGTCGAAATTCTGAACAATGAAGGCGCATGATGTTTAACAGACTTTCATTTTAGGGGCGAAGCTCCCTAAAGGGATACTGAACCATAGAATTTAGTGTCCATAATAAGTGGCGCACGTTCTTTCCACGAGCCAGCAGCCGCCGGTGTGCGCGAGCACACGCTACGAAAATGACGTCAAAGACCTCCATTTGCGCTTAAGAGGACAGTGAAATGCATGGGTTTCGGGCCAAAGGAGAATAAATACAAGTTTTTCATCTCTACAAGTGAAAGCTACGTGCTTTTTATACCAATTAATCGCTTACCTTTTACACCAGACACCACTGTGTAGATGAAAAATTTGTCTTTATTCTCCTTTGGCCCGAAGCACATACATTTCACTGTCATCTTAACCGCGAGTGTAGGTCTTTGACGTCATTTTTGTTGCATGTGCTCGCGCACACCGGCGGCTGCTGGCTCGTGGAAAGAACGTGCGCCACTTATTATGGACACTAAATTCCTTGGTTCAGTATCCCTTTAAAGGGCCTCTGACACGCCAAAAAAATTTTTTTTTCATGCTGGGCGTTGAATGAGCATATCAGGACATTACAAAAAAATTGTTTCACTATAGAGTTGCGTAGTTTTTTTTTATAAAAAATAGAAATATCAGGCCCAATTCAATGTTCCCGCCGTGCACTGTGACGTAACAGTGTACCGCAAGGTGTCGGGGCGGTCAGAAGGGAGGCATCGCCGGAAGTCACGTGAGTTGTATCCCTCCTCGTGCTTACCGCGAGCGCGTGTAATATTTTTTTAAAATATTTTTGTTATTCTCCGCACCTCCACGAGCGATCCAAGCAGACAAGGTTTCTTTTATGTGTTTTTCATCGCTTAATGTTACTGTAAAGGTAGAAGAAGCGGAGTCAGTGAATGGACCTCTTGGCGAATATGTGCTGCCACCTAGACACGCGAATTGGTTCGAGACTAGGTGATTCGAAAACAACGCGCGCCCAAGGCCTCTCCCACCCGTTCCACACCCAAAACGTCAGCTACATCCTGTTCACCCATTGAGGCGATGTGACCTAGATACGGCTCCCCCAAGCTCACCTTTGTCCCCATCGTGCGTAATCTTCCGCCCCGAGGTCGACACAACGAAACCGCTCAAAGGCGAGAAATGCAAGATGGCGGATTGTTTGTAACTAGATACTCTTGAACCCAGGCGCATGAAATACTCCGCGCATGCGCACCGCGTATTTCTACAAAAGGTCCATTGACGTGATCAACTACAATGCCTAGAAGGTTCTATGTGAGGGACTGTCCCGGTATTTCAGCTACTGAAGAGATCACACAGCATGCATTTCTGAGAGACATACATCGGCCGCATGAGCACCTAGTAAACAAGTTCTACTCATGTTCTAGACAAAATACGTACTTTGTGGCGTGCTCGACGTTTACTTGTACTTGGTACACTCACCAGTTCGTATTCTTTAGACGGCAGGCATCTACAGCCTGGAGAGTATTCGATGATTCAACGACCTCGGTGTCTCAACCTTCAGCAATGCGATCGGGCGTGTCGTATGCTAGCAATCCTAATTTCTGCGAGCGTTCTAAATTTTTTTTTTTTCAAACCTTGATAGCTTGTTTTGCGCCCAGTATAGATAGCCTTGTATCAACGGACTGACGGCATGCACTCATACACTGGCTTGTACTCTCAACGCTTTCATCATTGACCTCCATCACGTCGATCCACTGACTCTTCGTCCTCAAAGTTTACAGCACGCAAACTAACCAACGGTGCAGAGATAAAGAGCTATAGTCGGTTGCAAGCTAAGAAAAAACCGGAAATGCCTCTCAGAGGAAAATGTATTCCTACGCCGAGAAACGCCAGCCAATCGTTTTCATGACGTCACGATTCCGTGGACCAATCGCGATCCTTTTGAAAAAAAAAAAGCTCAGCATGGCTGCTGGCCTTAGCAACGCGACGCTAGTTTCTCGTGACAATTATTCTGCTTTTTTGCACCGTGTTTTACGCACCACTGGCCGCTGTTCAAAACCCGACCACGCTTGTGCTTCTTGAAGAACCGCTTTGGTGTCGCCGGTAAGGCTGCACCAGGCTGTTTCGTCCAAGAAGAATCAGGGGAATCGCTTTCCGATGTCACCTCAGTGGGATCCATGACGGAAGACAAAGAGAGCGGGGCGCGGTGGTGGTGTCGATGACTTGGGAGGGTGCCGATTTGTCAAACCCGAAAAGTATAATTATTCTTGTTTTCTATTCATCCAACAAAATAAAGGCACACATTTCGTGCGCAAAGCCCACAAAACTAAGTAAATCACTAAATATTTATTATTTGCAGGAACAATAAGTGCTTTGTTATTTATAATTTTGGCGAGAGAAAGGTTAGTTTCGTTTTCGCCGCTTTCCCTTAATCGAAGGCGCTGGAAGACAGTATGTTAGACAGTATCTTGGACAGAAAATGAATTGGGAAGACGGTACATTGGACATGACTTTCTTTCTTTGCTAAACAGCTACTTCGTTGACAAAAACGTATTCTAACTTATTTAAACGTCCTGAATGAATTAAATAAATATTGTAGTAGTTTAAGACACGTTTACTGGAGGAAGAAAAAGCAACGTTGCTAGCGAACTACTTTCTTGACGGCGGAGGCACTTCAGATGGGCGCAATGCGCTTGTGGGTGGAGCTAAAGGATTGTTCTTAGGTTGCATCCGACTATAGTGGAACTGAAACTTCGTTTTCTACGATCGCTCGTACGAAGAGCAGAATAATAAAAAGAAAAAAAGTCTTAGGCACGGTCGCGGAGAGCACGAGGAGTGAAACTCACGCGACTTCCGGTTAACCCACTTTTAGTGACGTAGCTCGATGCCTCCCTTCTGACCGCCCCGACACCTTGCGGTACACTGTTACGTCACAGTGCACGGCGGGAACTTTGAATTGGGCCTTGTATTTTTATTTTTTAAAAACAAACTACGCAACTCTATAGTAAAACAATTTTTTTGTAATGTCCTGATATGCCAATTCAACGCCTAGCATGAAAAAAAAAATCTTTTTTTGGCGTGTCAGAGGCCCTTTACAGCCCGTTCACACTTGCGACAGTCGCTGGAGCGACCAGCGACTAGCGACTGGTTTTTGGTCACGGTGCGACCAAAACAGGTCGGTAGCGACTGATTTTGGGCAGTCGCTCCCTGACTGATTTCTCAAGTCGCAAAACCGAGTCGCTGGACGGCGGAGCCAATCAGAGTCACGTCGGAAGTGATGCGTGCGTTTGTTTACATCCGGCACTGCTTCCCGCGGGAAATAGAGACGCGCCCACGGCGGCCGTCACTGGCATGGAGTTCTCCGCGGAAGCTCTTATTAATGCTGTCAAAGACTATCCGTTTCTTTACAATAAGCGGCACCCCGACCACAAGGATCGGGTCAAAAAGCTGCAGGCCTGGAACGAGATCGGCGACATTTTCGGCATGACAAGTAGGTACAATATCACGGTTAAGGGAGCGCACGTATAGCCGTTGTTTTACGTTCCGAAGCACCATTACGTTTTTTTTTTTTTTTTTTTTTTTCCTGCCGGCACCTTTGATCAGAAAAACCTTTCAGCCGGCTCGAAAAGGCGTTGATTATTATCCGTTAAGTTGGCAGCAAGCCTGGCGACTCGTCGGTCGCTCAATCAGCTGTGAACACTGGTGGTCGCCAGTCGCTTGTCGCTAGTCGCTCCAGCGACTTTCCCAAGTCGCAAGTGTGAACGGGCCCTTAGGATTTAGCCTTGTCCGTCCGTCCGTCCGGCGTCCGTGCTCACAAAAAAAGAAAAAAATGTTTGCGCAGTCGACAAGATTCGAACCTGTGCGGGGAGAC
Source organism: Ixodes persulcatus (assembly GCA_013358835.2). Taxonomy (NCBI): domain Eukaryota; kingdom Metazoa; phylum Arthropoda; class Arachnida; order Ixodida; family Ixodidae; genus Ixodes; species Ixodes persulcatus. The sequence continues at coordinate 1,630,048 of JABSTQ010011216.1, forward strand.
CACAATGGATTTCTAGTCCATCGCCTTAACCACTCGGCCACAACTGCGGGACGAGTAGGGGGCTCTGAGATGTGGTAGTAACTCAAGAGCTGGGGATGTCATGGATGAAACGATGCATGTAGCCGCTCAACGTCTATACAGGAGAGGGCGCTGCGGTCAAATGCGTATATAATCGCGTTAAACTTTGCATGCATGGCTCTGCATTTCACCGACCATAAAGCAGGGGGATCGGTGGCCGACAATAAAAAAAAAAAGAAAAAAAAATTACACCATCTTCCCGAGGGGAACCACGGGGTGATGCGGAGCATCGGGGTGGTGCTGACGCTTGCTTGCGCCAACCCACTAACTGACGGGACTGTTGCTTCCATCACACTTCATCGGAAGAACGGAGTGGAGTCAACAGCGGTGAACTGATGTAGCACGAGTAACTTTGAAAGTCTAATCAGACCGCACGGTAAGGCGGCGCAAAATGCCCTAACAGCGCTTGCAGGTTTCCTCGTCGAGACCGGGCTGGCCGGCGAGATCTAGGCTGCAACGGACGCGAGCGGTCGGGAAATGCTAGCAGACGACAGCCGCGGAGTTGCGGGGAAAGCTCACCCCACTAGAAAGGCCTGGCCTGGCGCTGCGACCCGCGCGCCGAAAACCTTCCTCCTTTCCCTCCTCCGGGGAAACACGGTTTCGCCTCAGACGTTGCTCAGACCCCGCCCCGGTCACGTGATGGGGAACGCGCGCAGCGCGCTACGGCTCACACTTGAAGGAAAGGAGACTAGAGGAGGAGAGTTGCGCATGCGTAGTGTGAGTGCGGACTACGACGCCGACGCCGCGGGGCATAGACCCGAGCAAGAGATGCTCCGCATCTAAAAGAAAGAAAAAAAGGATTGGTGGCCGAGTGGGCTAGGCGCACACCAGCTCGGAGCACGTGGAGTGAAAGCTCGCGCTGCAGAACCCAAGGATCCTGGGTTCAATCCCCACCCCTGCCCGTTTGGATCTGGATGAGCATCGTACCGGCGTGCGGTCGTGTATCACTACTGCGTGGTGCACGTCAAAGACCCCAGGCTAGCGGTTGTACTGCACTGGCTAAATTGCTCATCTACAGCGAGTGACTCGTCGCAACATTAAAAATGGCTGACCAACGACTCGCTGTATAAATATACACACAACCCCCCAATTATTATGACCATAAAGCAGTAATAATGAAGTCGAAACGCAACCCGGAACTCAGCACTACCTATGAGCAATAAAAAAAAAAAAATCGGCACCATCAGCACTTCCTATGAACAATAAAATCAGTATCATCAGCACCACCAGGGCTTCGCCCCAATCAACATTATTCACAACGTGGAGATGCGGTCATTTTTTTCTTTGTATTTTTCAGAGTGTACTTCTTGGAGCATACTTTCTAGTGTCTTGTATCTGCTCTTGTGAAGAGCTCGGCTGTTGAGTCAGCGCATCCAATATTGTAGATGGTTGCTTGAGCAGTGCTGGAAAGTCCGCGTCACCTCCAAGAGGTAGGACTTCCTTCTTTGCAGCCTCTTGGATGGCGTCGTCCTATACCTAATAAAGCCGTACTTTTCTGTACGATGGTGTTTCTTACGTGACTTTACCGCTGCTGTAGCCGATGCATAGTCGACTTTATTTGTGCTACGGTATTTAGATATTACCCTCTCGTTCTTGTATAATGGGCAATGACGTGAAGTTGAGTCATGGTGTCTCTTTCAGTTTACGCATCTTGGTGCGTCTGCGTGAGATGTGAGGCGCTCACGGTCCCCTCCACAGCGGTTGCAGCATTGGGGTTTAGTGCACGTACTGGCAATATGGCCAAAACGGCGACGTTTTGGGTATTGCCACGGTTTCTCCACGTAGGGTAGATTTTAAACCTCGTATACCCTACAGTAGCACACTCAGAGAGGCTTTGTGAGGCGAAAACAAGGTTCACCACCTCCGACTGCCCCAGTCTTCTAATATTGGTGATAGAGATGGGTGACTGGGATACGACTTTTGTTTCTGCGTACAGTTGATCATCAGTAATTTACTAGGAGACGCCTCGGATAACTCCAACAGCGGCTGTTACTGGAAGTGACTTATATCCATACCACCTAGAAGACAAGGCCTATGCATGACGTTTCGTTAGTAGCTCCCCGACCTGTCAAAAATGGCAAACAGGCTGACGCTTGACGAGAGTATGAGCCACGTCACAACAACGTCGCCTTCACTGGCGGCCACAGCTGTGTGCGCGACTGCTGAGTGCGAGTTGATGGCGAACTTCCACAGTTCATTTTGCAATGTGCATGCGACACCATCAAGATTGCCGATCTTAGCAGCCGATTAATGTCAGCTCGTCTGACACCATCAAGATTGCCGGTCAAGCAGCCTATTGATGTGAGCTCGTGCGACACCATCAATATTTCCGGTCTTAGCAGCCTATTAATATGAGCTCGTGCGACACCATCGAGATTGCCGGTCTTTGCAGCCTATTAATGTGAGCTCGTGCGACACCACCAAGTTTGCCGGTCTTAGCAGCCTATTAATGTGAGCTCGTGCGACACCATCAAGATTGCCGGTCTTTGCAGCCTATTATACTCTGTTTCACCTTATGATGTACCGCAGAAAAGGCCACAAGCACGAGCTCCTTGCTCTGGGGCAGATGTCGGCGGCACAAGCTCTCGTGCATTAAGGGCAGCTGTCAACGCTATGAGCTCGCGCTCCTAGCCTCCGCTGCGGTACAACATAAGGTGAAACGGAGTATAATGGGAGCTCGTGCGACACCATCAAGATTGCCGGTCTTAGCAGCCTATTAATGTGAGCTCGTGCGACACCATCAAGTTTGCCGGTCTTTGCAGCCTATTAATGTGAGCTCGTGCGACACCATCAAGATTGCCGGTCTTTGCAGCCTATTAGTGTGAGCTCGTGCGACACCATCAAGATTGCCGGTCTTAGCAGCCTATTAATGTGAGCTCGTGTGACACCATTGAGATTGCCGGTCTTAGCAGCCTATTAATGTGAGCTCGTGCGACACCATCGAGATTGCCGGTCTTTGCAGCCTATTAATGTGAGCTCGTGCGACACCACCAAGATTACCGGTCTTTGCAGCCTATTAATGTGAGCTCGTGCGACACCATGAAGATTGCCGGTCTTTGCAGCCTATTAATGTGAGCTCGTGCGACACCATCAAGATTGCCGGTCTTAGCAGCCTATTAATGTGAGCTCGTGCGACACCATCGAGATTGCCGGTCTTTGCAGCCTATTAATGTGAGCTCGTGCGACACCATCAAGATTGCCGGTCTTAGCAGCCTATTAATATGAGCTCATGCGACACCATCAAGATTGCCGGTCTTTGCAGCCTATTAATAGAGAGTTTTAGGGAACCGGAACAAAATACGATCGATAAACAAAAACGATCGATACCTTGGATCGGGCGAGTCGACCGATCGTGTGCCTCTAAACGGCTTTGGGGGAACCGTATTTGCAGACGTGAGCAGACGATCGGTACAGGTCGCTCCCCCTGGCAACGGAAACCTGCATCGGCCTCATCGAGAAAAGCAAATTTGCGTGTGTTTGTACAAATCGCAGAAACTGAAGCAAATAAAAATCTCATCCTAAAAATATAGAGAACCTAAAACAATGTATACCTACTTATAGTTCGTCTCGTTTTTGTACTGGAATGAATGCGCTTCCGTAATACAAAACCTGGCGCTCCATGGCGTGTCGCCACTGGCGCTGCGAAGTTCTAAAATGTTCGTCTGCTAAAGAAGCAGACGAGCTTTCCGACAGCAAAGACGCTCGATCTTTTTGACGATGACTTGGAGTTGGCTCTATTCGGAGAAAACAATTTACAAAACGTTTTTTTGTACGACTGTCTGCGCACTAAGAGAAGGCGCTTGTTGGCGGCAAGGCATGGGACGTTCAACCTATAGCGTCGATGGACGAGGAGGACGTCGTACGGCTGTTCGGGTTCACAAAGGAGGATCTGCTTCATCTCCGATCGGCGCTGCGCATCCCGGAGACGTTGAAAACCAACGGCTGAATCTGGGTGTCAGGAACTCGTTTGCCACCGTATTTTTTTTTTTTTTTTAGTTTACCAGATTCATATCCTCGGGAAATAAAATAGTTCCTCGATCGTACGTGATAACTTGTTTTGTAAGTCATACGTTCTCAGTGGGCAAGCTTTGGTGTTTTACATCAACCAAATACGATGTTTACTTCAACCACGTCCTGATATGCTGACAAGTCGCCGACAGCAAACTCGATTTGACACACAAATAAGAACACGCTCGCGCGCGCTGATCATCAACATTCGAAGTCGTCTGCCAGCGATCCTGTGTCTTTCCCTCGAGGCCCACTGCAGGGTCGAGTATTCAGAAAGTTATGGACAAGTAAAACTAGGAATATTAAATCGCGAAGAAAATACAAAAATAACAAAAATATACTCGCTTTCTCAAGTGAAAGCGGTCATTTCTTGTACAAAGTTACGAGGATGTCAATCCGTTCCTTCGCTCCTCGTAACGAGAAGTTCTTTTTTGACGCCGCGTTCAATCCTTTAAGGACGTCATTCCAAAGGGCCGGAGTAAAAAAAAGGATTAGGGCCTAACACCTCCCGAAGTAGGAAGATATCATCTTCCGCTGAAACCCGCTTGCGAGGACGAGGCGGAAGGACAGAGGTAGATACGGCGCTCATGTTGCTCTCTTACGGTAAAGATAGCAGACGATCACGGTCGGACGCCCGCGAACCGATCGTTGTGCCGTGTACGGTACTACCACGGAAAAAAAAATTAATTAATAAAGGAAAACCTGTAACTTTACTGCTGTGCATTAATTAAAACTATCACCCAATATTTAAAGGGCTCGTTTTATAGAATATATGTGATTAGCATTAGAACACAAAGTTTTAATTCATGCAAAATTTTTAAACTAAAAAGTATCCAGATACTTGATCCAGAAGGCACTACAGATAACCCTCAGTCCTAAAGCAGCTGTAAAAACGGGTGATAAGAGCTCGAAATGCACATTCCAACGTTTGTATGGAAAAAAATCTTAAAACATGAAAAACAAAAAAAAAACTTAAAATATAAAAAAACTTCAAATATAAAAAAAACTTAAAATATAAAAAAACTTAAAATATAAAAAAAACTTAAAATATAAAAACCTAAAATATAAAAAACTTAAAAATATAAAAAGCTTAAAAATATAAAAGCTTAAAAAGTAAAACAACTTTAAATAAAAAAACTTAAAATATAAAAACTTAAAAATATAAAAACTTAAAATATAAAAACTTAAAAATATAAAAACTTAAAATAAAAAAAAAACTTAAAAATAAAAAAAACTTAAATATAAAACTTGAAATATAAAACTTGAAATATAAAAACTTGAAATATAAAACTTGAAATATAAAAACTTGAAATATAAAAACTTGAATATAAACTTGAAATATAAAACTTGAAATATAACAACTTGAAATATAACAACTTGAAATATAACAACTTGAAATATAAAACTTAAATATAAAAACTTGAAAATATAAAAACTTGAAATATAAAACTTAAAATATAAAACTTAAAATATAAAAACTTAAAATATAAAAACTTAAAATATAAACGTAAATATAAATCTTAAACTTAAAATAAAAAAACTTAAAATGTAAAAAAAAACTTAAAATGTAAAAAAACTTAAATGTAAAAAAAACTTAAAATGTAAAAAAACTTAAAATGTAAAAAAACTTAAAATGTAAAAAAACTTAAAATGTAAAAAAACTTAAAATGTAAAAAAACTTAAAATGTAAAAAAAAACCTTAAAATGTGAAAAGCTTAAAATGTAAAAAAACTTAAAATGTAAAAAAAACCTTAAAATGTGAAAAGCTTAAAATATAAAAAACTTAAAAATATAAAAAAAACTTACAAAATAAAACAAACTAAAATATGAAAAAAATAGGTGAATGGGCCAGCCGGATTCGAACTCTCCACTACCGCACCCCTACGAGCCTACGAAATGGACGCTCTAACCCACTGCGCCACTGAGCAGACAATTTTCGCTGCTGCTAAACATTTATTTGCTTCTATCGAGGATGTCTTATTGCGTTTCGATCTGTATTCTCTTTTTTATTTGCTGATTCCAAATTTATGCACTTGCTGTCACATATGGCGCTCCTGCTAGGTACTACCACCAGTTATTTTATTCATGTTTGAAGCCACGGCACGCTCTCTCCGCCAGCGAAATAGCCGTTTTGCTAACCAAGCGAGACCGTCCATGTCGGCCATTGGTCGTGCCGGTCGTGCCTTACGGTTCGAGCAGCGCATTACGGTAAGATCGCGGAACACAAGCGCATGCGCACTTCGTACCGGAGGGCCCATCGTACCGTATCGGATGTGCAAAAACGGTTCCCTAAAACTCTCTAATGTGAGCTCGTGCGACACCATCAAGATTGCCGGTCTTAGCAGCCTATTAATGTGAGCTCGTGCGACACCATCAAGATTGCCGGTCTTTGCAGCCTATTAAAGGGATTGTCCGGTGAAAACCGGAAGTTTTTAAGATTTCGTGATGGTTACCTGGTGGCAACGTTACTAGATTACCTCAGTTGTGGAACTCCCGCGGAGGGGGGTACCCCCCCCCTCACTCACCTCAATCCGCCTAGAGTCGTTCGAAGCGCCATCTATATTTACATTTCATAACTGTGCATTCTAAAAAGCACAGCTGAAGCGCCAAATGGCGATCACAACGCCGCCATTTCTCCCGCAGCGGTCACTCGAGGAACTGCACGTGACATCTATTTTTGGCTTCAATCGGGTTACAGGGGTTCCACCCCGTCTCCCCTGCGGACGCGCCGCGAAATGCCCCCCACAGTTAAAATGCGCCTAGGTCGGGACGCGCTACCTGAATACCCGCTGATGCGTGGTTGTATAAAAACAATATTAATTGTGCTGCAAAACCTTGAAAACTAAACATATTAGAAAACATCACCCGCCCCCATTTTGTACTAATCTCCAATAAAAGTTACTACAAAAGAGTTTTTTTTTTCGTTGGTTTTTACGTTTCTAGTGACGGTGAAACGAACGTATCCCGATTCAGTTACCAAAGCAGCCGTCCGGCGGCGCGTCTAGCGAATCTGGGCGAGTCGTGGTGAGTGAGGGGGGGTACTGTTCGTGCATGCAGCGTCTATGAACAGTTCCGTAACTGAGTTAATCTAATAACGTTGCCTGGTGGGAGCCTAATGATTAACATAGGCCATTTTTACATGGGTTGCACGTGACGTCAATCCTCTCCTTTCTGGTGGCCAAAACCTGCTGTTATACTTCGTTTCACCTTATGTGCGAGCTAAGGCAAAGCTGGAAGCGCGAGCACGAGAGCTCCGTGCCTTCAGGCTTTGCTCGATCGCACGAGCTGGGCAAAAACGCAAAAAGCGCTGGTCTCGCGCTTCTAGCTTTGGCTTCGCTCGCAGATAAAGTGAAACGAAGTATAATGAAGCTGTGCTCACTCGTTTCCGCTCGCTCGCGACGCTCGTGTACTGCTCGTAGAATATGCACAGTAAAGGCTACGCTCGAGGAGGTTCGGCCACCAGAATGGAGGACCAAATTACGTCAGTGCAACCTATGTATTCCATTAAACGACACCCCAACTTAGTGTAATCAACGACGGATAATTGAACGAAACTCCATGCCGAATTTCGCAAGTATCAACGGCTGCACTCCCATGCCTGACGTGACGTCACACCAGTCTTGCAATTGTCAAATCATATGCCTCATTCCTCCGTGGGAACACAGTCAAGGAGGTTATAATGGGCAGGAGGTGGCGTCCCTATCCCCAATGCATGGAGCGAAGTGTAACGGAAGTAGGCGTGGCCATGAGCCGCGACGAGCATTTCTTGACCAATGGGAAGGCTAGTGAGTGGGCGCCGCCATTAATTTCGGTGCAAGCAACCGCGTTGCGATGACATTTCCGTGGCAACGCGATTGTGTGCACCGAAAGTAATGGTGGCACCCACTACCGCACCCCTACGAGCCTACGAAATGGACGCTCTAACCCACTGCGCCACTGAGCAGACAATTTTCGCTGCTGCTAAACATTTATTTGCTTCTATCGAGGATGTCTTATTGCGTTTCGATCTGTATTCTCTTTTTATTTGCTGATTCCAAATTTATGCACTTGCTGTCACATATGGCGCTCCTGCTAGGTACTACCACCAGTTATTTTATTCATGTTTGAAGCCACGGCACGCTCTCTCCGCCAGCGAAATAGCCGTTTTGCTAACCAAGCGAGACCGTCCATGTCGGCCATTGGTCGTGCCGGTCGTGCCTTACGGTTCGAGCAGCGCATTACGGTAAGATCGCGGAACACAAGCGCATGCGCACTTCGTACGGAGGGCCCATCGTACCGTATCGGATGTGCAAAACGGTTTCCCTAAAACTCTCTAATGTGAGCTCGTGCGACACCATCAAGATTGCCGGTCTTAGCAGCCTATTAATGTGAGCTCGTGCGACACCATCAAGATTGCCGGTCTTTGCAGCCTATTAAAGGGATTGTCCGGTGAAAACCGGAAGTTTTTAAGATTTCGTGATGGTTACCTGGTGGCAACGTTACTAGATTACCTCAGTTGTGGAACTCCCGCGGAGGGGGGTACCCCCCCCCTCACTCACCTCAATCCGCCTAGAGTCGTTCGAAGCGCCATCTATATTTACATTTCATAACTGTGCATTCTAAAAAGCACAGCTGAAGCGCCAAATGGCGATCACAACGCCGCCATTTCTCCCGCAGCGGTCACTCGAGGAACTGCACGTGACATCTATTTTTGGCTTCAATCGGGTTACAGGGGTTCCACCCCGTCTCCCCTGCGGACGCGCCGCGAAATGCCCCCCCCCACAGTTAAAATGCGCCTAGGTCGGGACGCGCTACCTGAAATACCCGCTGATGCGTGGTTGTATAAAAACAATATTAATTGTGCTGCAAAACCTTGAAAACTAAACATATTAGAAAACATCACCCGCCCCCATTTTGTACTAATCTCCAATAAAAGTTACTACAAAAAGAGTTTTTTTTTCGTTGGTTTTTACGTTTCTAGTGACGTTGAAACGAACGTATCCCGATTCAGTTACCAAAGCAGCCGTCCGGCGGCGCGTCTAGCGAATCTGGGCGAGTCGTGGTGAGTGAGGGGGGGTACTGTTCGTGCATGCAGCGTCTATGAACAGTTCCGTAACTGAGTTAATCTAATAACGTTGCCTGGTGGGAGCCTAATGATTAACATAGGCCATTTTTATACATGGGTTGCACGTGACGTCATATCCTTCCTCCTTTCTGGTGGCCAAAACCTGCTGTTATACTTCGTTTCACCTTATGTGCGAGCTAAGGCAAAGCTGGAAGCGCGAGCACGAGAGCTCCGTGCCTTCAGGCTTTGCTCGATCGCACGAGCTGGGCAAAAACGCAAAAAGCGCTGGTCTCGCGCTTCTAGCTTTGGCTTCGCTCGCAGATAAAGTGAAACGAAGTATAATGAAGCTGTGCTCACTCGTTTCCGCTCGCTCGCGACGCTCGTGTACTGCTCGTAGAATATGCACAGTAAAGGCTACGCTCGAGGAGGTTCGGCCACCAGAATGGAGGACCAAATTACGTCAGTGCAACCTATGTATTCCATTAAACGACACCCCAACTTAGTGTAATCAACGACGGATAATTGAACGAAACTCCATGCCGAATTTCGCAAGTATCAACGGCTGCACTCCCATGCCTGACGTGACGTCACACCAGTCTTGCAATTGTCAAATCATATGCCTCATTCCTCCGTGGGAACACAGTCAAGGAGGTTATAATGGGCAGGAGGTGGCGTCCCTATCCCCAATGCATGGAGCGAAGTGTAACGGAAGTAGGCGTGGCCATGAGCCGCGACGAGCATTTCTTGACCAATGGGAAGGCTAGTGAGTGGGCGCCGCCATTAATTTCGGTGCAAGCAACCGCGTTGCGATGACATTTCCGTGGCAACGCGATTGTGTGCACCGAAAGTAATGGTGGCACCCACTGTTATTTGAAACAGCGCTTAATGGGAGACTTTTAAACCGGTATGGTTGGAATTGGATGAGATTATTATAAGCGAACGCCTGGTTGCCCAGGAGAAAGTAAGTGACTAGAGTTGAGACGCTCTAGACGACGCACCGACTGAATTGGTGTCGAACAGGCGAGATTTCGAGCCCAACACTTGCCTGACCAGTAGGACTATGAAGTCGGCGTGTAGCGGACGCTCTCGACACCGCGCGACCGCGCCTGGAGCGTCGTCTCGAACGAGTCGTCGTAGCGCGGCTTTGGAAAGCGATCGCGAGTCAGTCATCGTAGGCACGAACGCTGAGAAGGGCATCGCGGGTTGAGAAAGCCGTACAAATTCTGCTTCGAGAAGATGTTGGTTTCACTCCGCCGTGATGAGTATTCGGGTTCGCATCGAAACATCTTTTGGTGCGCCGATCGAATCGAAAGCCAGCCGCGACAGCGAGCAGACGAAGCAGACCGCAGGCACGGAGCAGACGTAGCCTAAAGGCCGGTTCACACAGTTACGTTTGACTGCGTTTGACTGCGTTGCGGCGAGAACCGAAAGCGAGTCACCCGCACATCTGTGCTTCGTATGAAGCGTGCAATCCAATTCAAGGAATCTTGGCACGCGATATAAGCAGCAGGGATGTCCTGGTGTCTCGCTGCCGCAACGCAGTCAAACGCAGTCAAACGCAACTGTCTGAACCGGGCTTAACCCTAACGACCGAGCGGAGAGCAGACGATGGGAGCATGGTTGAATTTAGTTTGGATGAGAGAGCGTCGCTGCGCGGGGCAGTCTGGGATTGGGTTGTTCTTCCGGCGTCGCTGGGTATGACGTCATGCCGGGTCCTGCCCTATTTAAACGTCCTTGGAACACAGTGCTCCCGACGCACCGCAGCATTCCATATTACTCGCCACTGTAAATGTCGCGGAGAAGTGTGGAGCGTGACAACCGCACAACGAAAATACCCTTTCATTCTAAAAAAAAAAAAAAAGTCTAGCGCAGCAGCGAGAGTGAACCACGTCGTACCGCTCACGCGGAGGACAAAATTCGAAGTGCACTTCAGTTCGGCGCGTTCTTTGCCTGATGTTACCTCAGAAACTCCGCTTCCCTGAAGGTGGAAGAGGAAAACGCCGTTTATGCACGCTTGGGTTAAAATACAATTACTCCTCCAGGGAAGCACACAAAATTCAGATTTGTCTTAGAAGATGCTACTACAGCCATTGACAATGAGGTCTAAATGTTTTCATGAATACGAAATTTGACCGGATAATCCCTTTAATGTGAGCTCGTGCGGCACCATCAAGATTGCCGGTCTTTGCAGCCTATTAGTGTGAGCTCGTGCGACACCATCAAGATTACCGGTCTTATCAGCCTATTAATGTGAGCTCGTGCGACACCATCGAGATTGCCGGTCTTTGCAGCCTATTAATGTGAGCTCGTGCGACACCATCGAGATTACCGGTCTTAGCAGCCTATTAATGTGAGCTCGTGCGACACCATCGAGATTGCCGGTCTTTGCAGCCTATTAATGTGAGCTCGTGCGACACCATCAAGATTGCCGGTCTTTGCAGCCTATTAATGTGAGCTCGTGCGACACCATCAAGATTGCCGGTCTTAGCAGCCTATTAATGTGAGCTCGTGCGACACCATCAAGATTGCCGGTCTTTGCAGCCTATTAATGTGAACTCGTGCGACACCATCAAGATTGCCGGTCTTTGCAGCCTATTAGTGTGAGCTCGTGCAACACCATCAAGATTTCCGGTCTTAGCAGCCTATTAATGTGAGCTCGTGCGACACCATGAAGATTGCCGGTCTTTGCAGCCTATTAATGTGAGCTCGTGCGACACCATCAAGATTGCCGGTCTTTGCAGCCTATTAATGTGAGCTCGTGCGACACCATCGAGATTGCCGGTCTTTGCAGCCTATTAATGTGAGCTCGTGCGACATCATCAAGATTGCCGGTCTTTGCAGCCTATTAATGTGAGCTCGTGCGACACCATCGAGATTGCCGGTCTTTGCAGTCTATTAATGTGAGCTCGTGCGGCACCATCAAGATTGTCGGTCTTAGCAGAAGCTTCCGCCTCAAAGAAGGTAGGACGCGCCCACGCTGCTCTTCTGTTCGGCGTGCAGGGGTGATATTCATGGAGGACTGGGTCTTTCCCCCAGAGCCGTATATTAGGAGAGTTTGGACAATAGGCGGAGCAAAGGCCGCCGCCAGCGCCGAATATTCCCCCCACGCTTAGAGCGTAAACTAAATGTGTGACACAGCGTCGACCAATCAGGAGACCTCTACTCCATCTCACAAATGTCGACAGTGAAGACAAAGGCACAGGCGCGTGAGCCTAGCTCAGCGAAACGCTATTGTTTGTACGAGACCTCGTGCATAGGAGGCACTTTCCAAAGCCACGCGCTCGTGCCCATGCCTTTGTCTGCATTGCTAGAACAGCGTCCTGAGACTGGCTGAAAGAAAGCAGTGCAAAGGGTGGGGTGCGCGAGCGTCTTGAGACGCGGAGTTCCGCTCGGCACGGCTCAAATTATACTTCGTTTCTCTTTACCTGCGAGCGAAGCCAAAGCTAGAAGCGCGAGCCCAGCGCTTTTTGCATTTCTCCCCAGCTCGCGCGCTCGAGCAAAGCCTGAACGCACGGAGCTTCCGTGCTCGCGCTTCGACTTTTGCCTTCGCTCGCACATAAGGTGAAACGAAGTATAGTCGTGGCACAAATTTAGAGCACGCGACCACCGCTAGGGGCTGTTTCGCGGCCTGTGGTTGTCCCGAGATGCTCGCCTATTCAAACCAATGTATGGCCAAACTCTCTCAATAAACGGCTCTGCTTTCCCCCAGGCCCTCCAGACAAGCAATACGAAACTCTATGCAAGCTTCTGGATTATGTCCACAAAGCTCTTCTCCTATACTTCGTTTCACTTTATCTGCGAGCGAAGCCAAAGCTAGAAGCGCGAGACCAGCGCCTTTTGCATTTCTCCCCAGCTCGCGCGCTCGAGCAAAGCCTGAACGCACGGAGCTTCCGTGCTCGCGCTTCCAGTTTTGCCTTCGCTCGCACATTAGGTGAAACGAAGTATATACCGCGAGTTCGGGCCGCGATGCCATTGACACTTTCCCCTCCCCCTTAAAGCGGTTCAAATAAAAGTTTTACACTACTCTCTGTTTCACCTTATGATGTACCGCAGGAAAGGCTACAAGCGCGAGCTCCTTGCTCTAGGGCATATCTCGGCGGCACAAGCTCTCGTGCATTAAGAGTAGCTTCCAACGCTATGAGCTCGCGCTTCTAGCTTTGTCTGCGGTACAACATAAGATGAAACGGTGTATACTACCCACACAACTGGCTCAACTGGCTTAAAGCCCCTTGATAAAGGCTTTTTGTACAAGTACCGCCAACCATTGTTGTGGAAACGCGCGAGACACGTGTCACGAGCGCGTGCTCCGCCGCCATTCGCTTCCAAGGGCCGCTCATTTCAGTGCTGCGCCGCCATTTGCTTCCAAGAGCCGCTCGAGACACGGGCCACGTGCGCTCGCGCATTTGAAGCTACTTGCAAGACAAACGGAAACATATCGAGGGGCTTTAAACTGGCTGTGTCCCCAGCGTCACCACGCGGCGAGGATTTACCATTTTGAGCCGATTAGGACGGTCGGAGGAGCGCAGCCCCAGCGCACCAAAATCTCGGAGGCCTTGAGTATAGCAGTGCGATACCTCTTACTGCCGCGCTGTGGCCACGGTGGCTGTGGGGCAGCTGCCGGCCGCCCATTGGCGCTTGCAGCCAACTATGTCTGGAACTCTAACTATGTCTAGTGCCAGATTCAAACCACTGATCTTTAGGATGATTTGCTGGATGGATGATCGCCCCCTCCGCAAATGCGGCCACCGGTCGGCCATCTTACGTCACCTGCATGAAGCGTTGTCAAGCCTGGAAAGAAATCTCCTATCTGTAGAGCACAGTTTGTGCTCAATCACCGTCGTTTGTCGAAGCAGTTTCGTGAAACGTTATGTCAACTGCCAAACAGTAGTATTTCAGGATCCTCAGAAGGTTTCACAAAGCCACAGCACCTCGGATACGAGCAAAACTGTAGCAATATAATTTGCTGGCCTAGTTGGTTAAACATGACGAAAATAGAACGCGCGAAAGACAAGGACAAGTGTAAGATTACACAGGACAAGTGCTCACTCTCAACTGACGGGGGGGGGATCGGTGGCCGAGTGGGCTAGCACACACCAGCTCAGAGCATGTGGAGCGAAAGCTCCCGCTGCAGAACCCAGGATACTGGGTTCAATCCCCGTCCCTGTCCGTATCGATCTGGATGAGCATTTTACCGGCGTGCGGTTGTGTATCATTACTGCGTGATGCACGTTAAAGACCCCAGGCTAGCGGTTGTACTGCACCGGCTAAATTGCTCATCTACAGCTGGGAGACTCGTCGGCCTTGGAGGCATACCAAGTTTTAGGCTGTATAAACATACACACAACCTAATTTTTTTTCAACTGACGTTTTAGTTTGGAAGAGGATAAAGACAAAGACATCAAAAACCCTAACATTAAACCAGACAAATATTTGTGAGAAAGGAGCGAAATTATGTGAAAAGACTTAGAATAAAAGAAAAATAAAAGAAAGTTAGTACAAATAAAAGGAAAATATTACATGATTAAAGTAACAGAGTGAGAAATAAAGAGAAGTAAAAAGGAAGATAAAAAAGGCAAAGCAAATATAAGAAAAATTAAGGAAAATATTTTATGTACTCTAATTCTTTTGATGACAAAGACACAGATGGAGCACTGATGCAGGCTTATTTATCCTTTGGTCGCAATGACTTAATCTTAAAAATCTCGCGAGTTGGCTTATCGGGACACCTCCTCAAAATCCTTGTGCTGAACAGCAGCGGGGCTCATTTGCAGCCCCTCACATGTAGAGCGAGAAGCCCGACGCAGAAGACTTGAGAGAGAGAGAGAGAGAGAGAGAAAACTTTATTGACTGACGAAATGGGTCAAGGAGAGTAGAGGTCATGGTGGTGGTGGTGGGCGAGGGGCCGAAGGCCCATCCCCTCCTGGACGTCTTCTCCTTTATTTAGGTTGGTGGTCCCGTGGTGGCGGTCGGCGAGGCTTCCCGGCGACCTCTTCCGCCCTTTTGACCAGGCGGGCCTGTAGGTCCGGGTCGGGGCTGCGAAGCGAGGCCTCCCACCTCTCCTCAGAAGGGATTTCAGGGAAGGGATCCTGAGGGCATGCCCAGATGATGTGGGCCAGGTTGGCATGGGCGCCACATAAGGGGCACACCGAACTTGGATAAAGGCTGGGGTGGATATGGGTCATGGTGGCCGGGTTGGGGAAAACTCCCGTCTGGAGTTGGCGCCAGACGTGGAATTGTTCTAAGCTAAGGGATTTGTCCGCCTGCGGATAGATTCTGCGGGAAAGGAGGTAGTAGGCGGTAATGTCATGATATCCGACCAGACGGTCCCGCGCGGACCGGGCTCCGTGGTAGGGATACAGGCTCGGCCCAGCCCGGATAGTAAGTCCTCGGGCTAGGTCGTGGGCCGCCTCGTTTCCCTGATATAGCGCATGTTCTCCGAGCCTTACGTCAATGCATCTTCCGGTCTGTCCCACATAGACCTTCCCACAAGTGAACGGGATCTCATACACTATTTTGCTGCAACAGTTGACGTATTTGTGGCAGTGTCTAACGCCGCATTCGTCAGACTTTTTTGCGCTGGGTGTTGACACTGGGGCAGAACTTGTTTAGCTTGTCAGGTGCTGAAAACACAACCGGCCCTTCGTATTTAGAGGCAATTCTCTTAAAGATATGAGATCAGTATACGATGAATGTAAGGGACGACAACCGATCGGCTTCTGTTTTTTTTTCTACTTCTCTTGCTTGTTCTGTTTGGTTTGACCATACATTCCACAACGACAGACAGGATGGAAGTGGGGTAGCATGACGCATGGAGCCGTGATACTTGCGCGTCAAAGCTCTCCCTTGTTAAATGAATACAAGACTTTTTCAAGGCAGCGCTCAAACAACCAGAAACTATACCTCCTTTGATTTGTTTTGAATGTGCAGATTCGTCCTGAAGTATTCGTTTCTTAGATCTAGGCGAACACATCCAACAGACGTGGTCATTTTGAAAGGCAAGTCGCATATCAAGAAACTGTAAGTTGTTAATTGTTAGTCGGAGTTTTGTGGGTGAAGCTGAGTCCTTGGGCCTGACCTAGAAATATGCTTTTGATGGTGTTGATGTCGTTTGCGTCAGGTATTTTTATCATAAGCACAAAATCGTCGTCAACGTATCTGAATATGCGTGCGACTGAATAGGAGGTCAAATGCTGGAGTATGCCCCTGTCACACTTTGAAAGAAGATCTGTCACACAAAATGGGAGGAACGCATGACTAAATGCAGAGTCGTTTCTTCTGTACGTAAGTCTCTCCTGAGAACGTGACAAAGGTAGAGCACAAATGAAACTTCAAAGGCCCCAGGAAAGACGCGACCAGTTAGCCACAGTTGTTCTGAAAACCTAGGGCTCCATTAGATTCGTTGCATTCACTGACGGTGTCAAACCATTCTCTGTGCGGTATTGAATAAAATAAGTATTCTACATCTAGGGAAAACTCATATCGTGTTTGGGTTAAATTGTCCTTTAGGTACTGAATTACTACCTTTGAGTTGGATACCAAGAATCGGTCATCCAGTTGGAGGAAAGACGAATGACGCAATAGGAACCGGCATGTCATTCTGCCAAGATCCCTTCTCAGTCAGAAGTACGTGAAAAGGGCATCCTTTCTTATGGGTTTTGGCCGTGAAAAAAACTTCAAATTTGTTCCCCTCAGACGTCAGATGCCCTCGGCGCTTGGCGTACGCATTACGTGCCCGGATTGAAATACCACGTGCACTATATTTTCAGTCATCGGGAGTTACTCTGACGCACTTATTAATTTTGTTTCTTGCGACCACCACCAGGGTGATGGCTTCTGGTCACGGTTTCTGGTCGGCCACATTCAAATTTGTGAACGCGCTCCGGATCCCGCCCAGCCCGCTTTCGGCCAATGGCGCCTCTCATTTGCTTCTTATGCATCCCAATGCCACACTCGATATACGGCTCTGCCGTAAGACAGCGATCGAGTATCCAGTCCGGCCGTGACACAGCGAACCAACGTTTCAGTGAACAGCACACTCAAATATGGCATTCGGTTAAAGGGCGGTGCAACAATTTTCAAACTTTGGCTAATTAACTGCGGAAATTAATCTGCGTCACCTATGAAACGAAAAACAGAAAAACGTATTTTCTTGCGAGCGCTAGTTTTTATTTAAAAAAAAAATGAAACAAATCAAAGGTCAAAGTGCCTCTCGAGTCTCAACTCTCCACGTCGACTTTCGAGTGACATACCCTGGGGGAATCACGTGGTTTCCCCTTGGGTTCTCTCTTCAGAGACCCCAGCCACTTCCTTCGCGATTGCCGACTTCTAAAGGATTAGCATCGTCGAAGGTCGCGGCGAGCGATCGACACTAAGGACGGTTCGCCACGGGGCTGACGGCGAATGTAGCAGCGGAGGGGGAAAGGCAATTTTTGTTGACTTCCGCGTATCCCTTAGAGATGCTGTCATTTTAGTTCCCGTAACCGCCACAGGCGGCTGCATAGCGGCAAATATTTCGTTTTTTGCTTTGCGATTACGCAGCAGAAAAGCAGTTTTTCGGGGAAAGGTGGCGCGTTTTTGGTGACTTGGGAGAACTGAAAACTGCCAATTCTTTCGACATTAAAATCGTTGCACTGCCCCTTTAACACCCCTTTGGATTCTTTTGCTGTTTACAGACATGAAGCGCCGCCTGCGTCCCAACGACTTCCGGTCGCACCGTCTTTGAAAGCCTACCGAGCTTGCTTAAGTCACAAGTGCTAGGAAACAAATTCTACACGGAAAACAAAGTTTCAGATTTAACGAGGGACTTCGGCTGTACAATATAACGTCTTGGAGGCATTTGACATTTGAACAGACCTCGCGCTTCTTCGTTCTTTTGGCGTTCACCTGGAGAATTGACGGTTAAACGATTCATTGACATTTCAAGCAGCGGTGATAGGGTGGGCGCTGTTTATTCTGTTTATGAGCCAGGCGGCAATAATGCAGATCTGTCGTCGAGAATTTTGTCAGAAAAACGAAGAACGTGTGAGACGTCAGAGACTGGAGTGCCATCTGGTGTCGTTTGCCATGAAAAGTGTCTAGAGGATTGTCACCGGTCTGTCGTGCCACCGCAGTGATGGAAGAAAGGGAACTGATTCCAAAATAAATTAATAATATCAGTGGTGTCAGCTTGTATGCACAGCTACCAAATGTATTCAAGAGCAATAATATTCTCAACTTTCATCGATGGGGGTACTGTGGTGTGAGAATCTCGCTCCCTAGCTCCTGGATGATCGGCTTCACAATAAAGGTGCTTGCCTACACCTTCCTGGCGTAAAAATATAAAGGCTCTAATACTGCTCGTGTAGAGAAAAACTAGAATTACTTACGCGTCGCACACCCCAACTCGTACAGCTGTTCTACGACGATCATTCAGATGACAGCCATTTTGATAGGCGCCGGCGTGCCCCCTATAGGTCGTGAAAGTTGGTTTGCTTTGCTTTTAAACGTATTGAGAATACCGGATTTAAAAAAAAAAAAATTTATTCGCTAAAGCACGTGATTTATACTGCACATCATCGCATGCCCCCGACATTCAGAAAGCGTTTGTCGGTATTACAGTCATGACTGGAGACATATTTTTGCGTTGCTATTTCGTAAACAGAAACGCTAATCTAAAACAACGTAAACATGGCCTTCAGCGATTTCCAATAGTATACATTTATATCAAATAATCGCACAAAATAAAAATAAATGCATTCAACTCTGTCTATAGTTCACAGCAGACAGTAATGACACCAGCGCAACGGCACGATATCTGGGCAAGTCAACTACTTCACCGCCGCCAGTCACACTGCCATACTCCGTGTCACCTGATGTTGTACCGCAGCGAAGGCTAGAAGCGCGAGCTCATAGCGTTGGCAGCTTCCCTTAATGCACGAGAGCTTCTGCCGCCGAGATGTGCCCTAGAGCAAAGAGCTCGCGCTTGTAGCCTTTTCTGTGGTACATAATATGGCGAAATAGAGTATAGATACTATATAAAAAGCTTCACTCCGAAAGCGCCGCTTGTAAGCACCACATATAAAATCTAGTACTGTTGAGCATGTTTTCTAGGCAGGGTCAGGTCTCATGCTGACATACAAATTATCAAAATCATTTAAGAAGTAATAAAAATCAGGTTTGTTATGCGACATCTTAAAGGGGGACAACAAGAAGAAAATACAAAACGTATTACACAACGTTAATGATGGTCCGATTAAACTATCCATGTTTGAACCTCGTTGACCTTTTTACATATATGCGAACGCCTTCGGCTCCCCACAACTTGAATATATATATATATATATATATATATATATAAAGTGCAGCTTCAGTAGAATTGAAAAAAAAATGCATATACAGTTTAGATGTGCTTTGGCAGGCGCAGTCGAACCAGGTGGCCCAACTGCGCCTGCCAAAGCCAAGGAGTGCTGGTTACGTCTTCAAAGCGCACTTGGGTGCCTGGTTCATAAAAAAGTTGGGTTTACATCCGAAGGCCTGCACAAACTCTGGCATGTTCCGAAGGGGTCCGTTAACCCGAAACCAAGCCGGGCTGGACGGACCTTGAGCAGCCATCTTACGCAGGAACCTCCGGTTGCTGTTCTCGCAGAAGCCCGCTGCGTAGTACACAAAGAACAACTGGCTCGTGCTCCAGCGTTCAACCAGCCGGAGCTGGTAGTTTTCAGACACGCGGCTGGCAAGCAAGAGGAACGCTTCGTACGCGGGCTTCAGGGCCAGGAAGTCCCACAGGTCAGACCAGGACGTCCTAGACGCGTTGAGCTGCACTCGCTTGTCAGCCCACACCATGGCACCGTACTGGCGTTCCAGACACGAGCGGAGGTCATCCAGGTTGTGGGTCACGCTGTAGCCGCGTTCCTTCTTGAATTCAAAGTTGTAAATCCAGTGGTAAATTGCCCTGAACAGACTCCGGTATATTCTGGGTGCAGCCCGGGGAACATGGAGGGGCCGAAGCGAGGGGTCTTTGTTGAGGTAGAAATCGAAGACCGGCAGCGGAATCTCGATGCGTTCGAAGGGGGGTCCCAGCTTGGCGTCGGTGGTCAGGAAGCCACCCATCCAACCCGGGTGCATCATCCGGGAGTTCATGTGGGACAGAAGCCGCTTTTGGAACGACTTCCATTAGGTAGCCCATAAGGTCCTTGGTGTTCCGAAGCAAGTCGTCCCGCGTTAGGCGCAACAGATATTCAGGCGAAGCCAACTTCAGGTACGTTCTGGACGTGATAGGTCGCAGCCCCTTCCCGAACACACTCTGAAAGAAGCTGGGCCAGTCGATGCGCTCTACAGCAGGCAGATCCCGTACCTTGATAGTCGTACAGTTGACCAGAGACTCCGAATCTTGCTGCGGTCGTACGAGCAGTCGCGAAAGCCGGGCTTCAAATCGGAGAATATCTGTGTCCAGTAAATTCTGAAAGAAGTTGAGTACAGGGGCAAAGCCCAAGCGGACCATTTCGTACTCATTCTCGTCCAGCGGCTCACGTAACAGGACAGGCGATGGTTCGCCCAGTCCAATGAACCGTTTGGTCTCGTTCATGGGATCCTTGACGACAAAAAACTTCAAGATGGCGTCGATGCCCAGTTCGCGAAAGGCCAGACCGAGCTTGCGGGAGACTTCGGCGGGCAACACCCGCCTTGTGGACGACTTAGCCATCCAGAAATGGATGTTTGTGGCGTCCAGGAACATGGCCGACAAGCGGTCGAAAAGCGTGGACTCTGGGTGCAGACAGCGGTCAAGGAGAAACTGAAGCTCGGGAAACTGGCTTGAAAAATTCCTGATTCCTGCCGCAAGCAGCTCGGTGTAGCCATCCAGCAAGAGAGTGTCCACTGAGACTTGCTCCGCGCCAGGTGGTAGTGGGTGTATTAATGCCCAATCATCGCAGACGTAGGAGTAGAAGTCCTCGCAAGGGTCTCTGGACACATTGATTTGACGCAGCAGCAGTTTAGCTTGTTCAATGCAGGCCATCGAATCGCAAGGTTTGCTGGTTTTCGGCGCCCCCACGACATTCATGAGGCGCTTGGGAAGCTCCGAGCCGCCACTCGGGTTCGGGTTCTGCAAGAGAGGTGCCATGGTCTCGCTCACGCTCCACACTCTACGGGGGTTGAGCAGCGTGGTGGTCACAAAGGCGGTAATGACGACGGACGAGAGCAACAGCCCCGTCGCGGTGATGGCGAGGCACCAGAGTAACACCCAGCGAGAGCTGTTCGGCTGTACGTTGCTCTGGACTGGGGGAGGACTTGGCGTCAGTCTGTCTATATCATTCCTCTCGGCCATCGCTGTTCTGGAACTGAGCGCGTGCGGATTGAGAACTCAGGACACGCGAACGCGTGCACGGGGCGATGCTAGCGATTACCGACAGGTAGACAAAAAGAAAGAGGAAATAAGCATGTCTTCGGGTCTATACTTTGTTTCACCTTATGTTGTACCGCAGCGAAGGCTAGAAGCGCGAGCTCATAGCGTTGGCAGCCGCTCTTAAGTCACGAGAGCTTGTGCCGCCAAGATGTGCCCCAGAGCAAGGAGCTCGCGCTTGTAGCCTTTCCTGCGGTACATCATAAGGTGAAACAGAGTATAGCTCGAAGACAACGTAATGTGACATTTCGGAAGGAAGAATACCATTGCATACTGTTTTGATTGGCGCACGAGCTTTGACTTCCTTACCTTTAAAGGGGCCCTGCAAGGACTTTTTTACTGGTTTTAATTTGCACCGAACCTGAGCGCACTGAACGTAGTAACTTAATGAAACTTCTCTTTTCTCGAATTTCGCTTTATTTTAAAAGTTATAGGCAAATTAAAATTACAAAAACAAGCAAGAAATAGCCTCCTTTATGACGTCCTTGGTTGCTTGAGTGGCCGTGAACTAGAGGAGGGGTAATGAGCTCAGCGAGCGGTCACGGCTGCCGCACTCCGTGTCGACGGCTCGAGAGGGCACTACTAAAGCATGTTCTGGCTAGGCTTAATGAAGCGAGCAGCCTGGGCGGATCGCATTGCATTTGCTGCGCGATTAAACACTACTTCGGCATGACACTTCATTGGCCACAAACGACAGCAAACACGGGGTAAAGATCAGTTCAGAACGAGAGCCACCTTGCGCTGCCAAACCGCCAGAAGGACCAGAGCGCAAGTCAAAGCTGCTCACCGAAGGCCTTGGGAACGCTCGGAACCGGTCGGATACTCCAGTCCATACGACCGCAACGCCGCCGCGTACATCCGGGACCTTTTTACGCTCACCACTCGTTGGTGCCTGGTCCCACTACACGTTTCTAGTATGCGCCGCCTTTTCCACCGCTTGGTGGCGGGTATGTCGACGGGTCATTTTTTGTTTCCGTACTTTATAAACTGTATTGTTTTTTTTTTTCTGATCTAAAATAGTGAACAAAAACTACTTTTATAAATAATTGAAACAGTTCGCGCCCCTTATATTTTGCATTTCAACAAAAAAGAAGCTTTGAGCGGCTCTCATTAGTAGTAAGCCAAGGACCAAAGACGTCACATATCACGCGCTTTCGGCACTGCGGGTCGCCCCCTTAAGTGGAGGAGGTTTCCGCGTCGTCCGGTTAAAATATGACGCACTGATATTTAGTTACTCGCTTCGTGCCCGCTGGCTTGCCCAAACCCCGAGGGACGTGGAAACCGCAAAAAAAAAAAGGTAGACGCTTAAATAAGATTGCAGGGCCCCTTTAAAGGTTGTCCCCAGTGGTTGGCCACCTCGGGGTTTCGCCTTCTGACAAACCGGGCAGCTACGTGTGTACCTCATTACATCCTGCCTCACCTGGCCACGTTGCAATTTGGGACAACTTTTCGTAAGTTTTGCTCCCACTGCTGTGGCCTGCCAAGGCGGGATCATGCATATATCTTATAAATGACTTATGCAGTTTACGTGGCATTACAGTCCGGAATGGCGGGCCGCTGGACCCACCGTCCGCCTGGGGGATTTATCGCAGCACGATGCCGTCGCTGCTGAGCAGGTATGAGTCCAAGTCTCTGGGATTCCCAGCGTCGGCTGCGTTTTCTTCTGCCAGCTGGTGCATCACCTTCTGACAAAGTCCATCAAACAGCTGGGCCGCTCGGAGCTCCTCTCTGCTCACCAGGGTTCCCCACCGCGAATCTGGTGTGATGGGCGCCGCATTGGCCAGTGGCACCAAGTCAGAATCCACCTGCATTTCGTATACCCGAGAAGTGGAGCACGGGACAACGCATCTGCAACGTGGTTAGCCACTCCGCGCTTGTACTCGATTGCGTATTTGTAGCGCTGGAGCGAAAGGGCCCATCGAGCGAGTCGTCCTGCAGGGTTTTGAAGCCCTTTGAGCCACGAGAGAGCCATGTGGTCAGCTTGAATGCTAAACGAAGCGCCGTCAAGGTACATGTCAAGCCCCCGAAAAAAATAAATAAAACAGTCTGGTTGGCACACGCGTGTCAAAAAAATAAATTTTACGCGAAAAAAAAATTTAGAGCAACATTGATGGCGAGAGATTTATTCGAAATTTTGAGCTCGAATTCCATGTCATTCAGCTCGGCTTCTCATTGGTAACGATGGTCATTCAAATCAGCTTCTCATTGGCCAATAGAATGAGTGACAGCTTAGATGTTGGTTATAAAATCCTCGTGATCTCTTGAAATCGCCTTTTGAATTACATATTTTTAGGTTTAAGAAACAATACATCGAATGAACGTCGTAATTGTTTAGAAACGTTTTACAAAATCGTAACTTCCGTTCGGATACCACAACAAACAAAAGCTTCGCCATTTGTTTTTTCTGTCATGGTCGCCGTCTTGTAACGCTTCTCGCGTACCTCGTGTACCTCGGGTGGTTTTATAGTTTTATTGCGTTTATATGTGAAGACCTCCTGAAGAGGGCTTGTTGCTTGTGTTAGTTAGTCATCGTAAGTACTTAGGAAGTGGCGCGGGGTGATAGGTTTTTGTTTCTCTGCTCTTCTTTGCGCGATTCGTGTGTCCCGTTTACCCCATCTTTCGTTTGTTTGCTGGCGCGCGCCAGTGCCAATTTTTTTTTTTGACATGTCGGTTTCCTTAAAGCGTTTAGTGAACGCACGCGGCACCGCACTCAACGTTTAATAAAAAAATCAGTTACCACTGCGTGTCCTCGCGGCGGCTTGAAAAGTCGTGTGGCTCGGACGAACTCGTCGAGGCACCCGCTTCGCCGCCTTCCGCGGCGAAGCGGGTGCCTCTTTGCGAGCCATAGAGTTATTATAAAGTACGCTAGAGGTTCAAGTGGCGCTAGTGTGCTGACGCAAATTGAAGCAGACAGCAACCAGTCGAAAATTGACTTCCGGTAATGCATTTCTATGGGAAAAAGTGAGTGCATTTTCTCCCTGCGCTCGATCATAAGAGCAAATATCCCAAATAATTCGTACGTACTAGGTAGCTTGGAAAATTTCTCAGTCAGGCCGACGAAAGAATTGGTCAGTTACGGCGTTTTTCTTTCGAATTCATCGCATTAAAAACGGTGCTAAAACGGCTTCGTACGTGTATTTATGTGCACTGTCGGACACTGTTAACGCGAACGCGGCGTCGGCGATTTCCAGCATGGATGATATACATACCAAACGAACGAAGGACATCTGGAAAATCAAGAGCGGCGGCAAGAACTACGCAGTAACACTGGATCAGTAACTCGCAGTGCATGTACGATCAAAATAAATTGAAGGCCACGTAATCTATTCCGATTTTAAATAAGTAAGTACCGCTTTATTCTTTCTGCCCTTAGCGAAGCTGCTTCTTCAACGTTCAAAATATCACCCGCGCGCTCGATATCTTTGAGAACAAGTACGCGATAAAAGCTGCCCGGCCGAGAAAACAATACGAAGAGACACCTTTTATAGCCCACGGACTTTATTTTCTACGTTTTGAATGTTTTTATCAGCTTATGCACGACGGGATCATTTTCATATAGTCACAGGACTGGAATATTATCAATATACAAGCGTCACCGGAATGCTGGCGAGCCTTGAACACACTCTATATTCGTTTCGATTGTAATTTTGCTTTGAATCGTCGCTTGTTTTTACACACCTGCTGCGGAACACACGTTTGAGACTGAAATGTAGCGAAGTTAAACATCGTTTACTGATGAAGAAAAATGCGCTAACTAAAGCAATTACACTTTTACAGTGTTAACCAAGGTAGATACTATTCGGTACGACCCAAATAACCAAAGTGTTCCGTGTTATTTTTCGGCGAAAAGACAAAATGCACGCGCGTTTTCCCATAGGAATGCACAGGAGCACCGCAAAAGTAGACTGTTTGCTGTCTGCTTCTATTTGCGTCACGGACGTCGCATAGACACTAGCGCCAGTTGAACCTCTAGCGTACGTTATAATAACTCTATGTTGCGAGCGGTTGTCTCGCGGCGATCGGAGCGGACGCCTTCCGGCTGGTGAGGCGTGTCCTCGTACGGGCGAAGGCCCAGCTGCTGGCAGCGTTGAAGCAACCGACGCTTCAGGTTGGGGTCCATCGCGACGACTATGTACTGTGTGTACGACCACGGTGACCACGGTACGTGCACGGTACGACGCGGTACGACGTGTGACCGGCAGACACAGGGGCTGTGTTCCAAATCTTACCCAAACCAAATGGATCTGAGTTACTCCGGCGGATCGTATCACGTGACAGCACAGATTGAAAAACACTGGACGCGGGTAGGTTTTAGAACGCAAAGGGTACAAAACCCTTACCCTGGAGTAAGATGGAGTAAATTTTGGAACACGGCCAGGAAGTAGCAATGGCTCTCGTACGGGGCGCAGCCAAGCAGCCAAGCCGATCCACTACGAAGAGGCGGGGAGTACCTCTCCTCCACGTGCCCGTAATGCCGAAAGAGGAAACAAGTGGAAAGGAGGTGACTACCGACTAAATTGCGTCTGGTGCAGTCATTGCTCTAAAAAAAATTTTTTTGCGTAAAATTCATTTTTCGAGACGCGTGTCCCAACCAGACTGTTTAAAAAAAAAAATCTTTTTTTTTCTTTTCAGGGGCCCTTTAAGCGAAAAAATAATTGCCAGGCACTCTTTTTCGGTTGTTGAGTAGTTTCGCTCCGCTCCGGTTAACGTATGACTGACGAAAGCTACGGGACGAAAGACGCTGTCATGTTCCTACAGAACAGCTCCTATACTTCGTTTCACCTTCGGTCCGAGCGCGGCCGATGTTATGAGCCGAAGGGTCAATCAAACAGCGCAAAAAGCGCAACGTCATGGCGTGCTCTCTGCGCTTGATAGGACTAGCCGTCGGAGGAGCAGGCACAGAGAGTCGGCGAATACCGGCTGGTCCTATCAACTGCAGAGAGCACGCCATGACGTTGTGCCTCTTTCGCTGTTTGATTGGCCCTTCGGCTCATTACATCGGCCGCGCTCGGACCGAAGCTGAAACGAAGTATAGTCCATAATTGCTTGCGTCGGTCTGCAAGATGAACGAACGATTCAAGTCGGGCAGATTTAAACACGCGTTTTCAGTCACAGCCCTTGAAAGACACGCGAATGCGGTTTTCTGCTCTTGCCCCCAGCACCATTTCGTTTTTTTTTTTTTTTTTTTTTTTTTTGCGGAGCAATCGGTTCAGAGGATCAGTTATGTCAGCGCATTGCGGAATAAACTCTCTATAAAACGCAATCATCCCGAGATATCTCTGTAGGCTTTTGACATCATAAGGGGGTGGGTACTCCGTTATTGCGCGCAGCTTATCTTCATTCGGGCGCAGCGTTCCGTTATTTACAACAAATCCGAGCAGGTTGATTACAGGCGATGCCAACTGGACTTTATCTGGATGAATCGTAAGGCCGGCCTGACGCATTCGTTCGGGTAAGATGTGAAGGTGCACGAGATGCTCCTCGAATGTTCGTGGAAACACCACTACGTCATCCATGCATACGCCATCGCAAACTCTCACTTCGCGTCACCGAGAACAACGTCCATTAGGCGTTGAAAGCCGGCGGGAGAGTTCGACAAACCAAAGAGAAGGCGAGTGAATTCGAACAACCCCCGTGTCGAATGAATGCGGTCTTCTTTACATCAGCCGGATGAACTTCGATTTGAAGAAATCCGCGGCTGCAATCGAGGGTTGTGAAAACAGTCGCGTTTCCAAGGGCATACATTACAGAGGAAATACTAGGAAATGGGTAACTGTCTCTGACTGACACTTCATTTAGACGCCTTTAATCAACACAAAGCCTTGCTGTGCCGTCCTTCTTTGGAGCAAGGACCACCGGGGAAGCCCATGGGCTTTTTGACTGACGTACTGGGCCTGTGTCAATCATTTCCGAGAGCGCCGCATCAAGAAGTTCGCGCTTGTGAGCCCTTATGGGTCTCGGATTGAACATCCGCGGGGGTGCATCCTTGGTTTCGATGCGGTGCCGTAGGAGATCGGTTTTCCCAGGTCTTTCCGTGAACATCGGCGAGAAGGGTTCCGGCAGTTGCTGGAGCTGCTTCTGGTTGTCTTTACCGGAACACTTTTGCACGGCTTTGAGCACGCTGTCTGGAAGTAAAGACATCTGCCCGGCAAAGTTTAACGGGAACGCTTGGACGCGAATACAATCCTGCCGTCTGGTAAACGGCGTTAATTTCGTTTCGCCTCCCAACCAATATCCAGCTTGGGTGAAGTCTAGCAAAACCCGCTCCGCTGCAATAAAATCTCTACCAAGGATCATGGGCACTGGCAGTTTCGGGAGGTATACGAACCGTTGTCTTCGTTTTCTGCCATGAAAGGAAATTTGTAACCTGACTGCGCCGGCAGCAGGCAGTACGGACCCTGATGCTACCTGCAATTTCACGTTTGCTGACCGGAGATGTATCTTTTTCTTGTTACATTCCGCAAATACAGCATCTCCAATAAGCGATATGTTTGCACCAGTATCTAAAAGAGCAGCCACTGGTGTACCTAGTACATTCACAGTCATACGAGGTTCAAGAGACTTGGGTGTAGCTTCGACTCTACTCACAGCTGGGATGAGCACTGTCGGTTTCTCGTTTAGTGAGGTTGTTCCTACCCCCGTCGTCTGGTGCGAGTCCATTAGCGCCCGGTCATCCAGAGCGACCATCCTTGTTGTTGAAAACTTCAAGGCGGCTCTGACGCTGGGGATCGGGCCGGAATCTGACGGGCCGACCTTTGGCTGAAAGGGAATTTCATTAGGGTCCAACTCAAACGCAGTTGCTTCGGGTAGCTTACGACGGGGAACAGTGGAAGCTGTTCGCCCGGGGATCAGTGCAAAGGCAGACGCGCCGGGAGTCTCATGACCAACAACCTCATGACCGAGAATGTTATGAGCTGGCCACCCGGGTTTCGGTGCAAAAGCAGACACGCCGGGAGTCTCAAGACCGCGAACGGTGTGAGCTGGGCGCCCGGGTGTTGACGCGAACGCCGACAAGCCGGGAATCTCTTAACGGAAAGTGTTGTGAGCTGGCCGCCCGGTTGTCGATGCACGAGCAGACACGCCGGGAGTCTCAACACCGCGAACGGTGTGAGCTGGGCGCCCGGGTGTCGGTGCGGAAGCAGACACGCCGGGAGTCTCACAACGGAAAGTATTATGACGGAGAAAGAGTGATGGAGGGCCACCGAGGGTCGATGGAAAAGCGCTAGTCCCCGGAGCCCGTGCGAGCCTCCGGGAGGCCCGGAGGCGGCTGCGGCGGCTCGATCTTGCGGATTGTGCTTTCGGCGCGGCCGGCGGAAAGTAGAAATTTCTTACC
Organism: Ixodes persulcatus; assembly: GCA_013358835.2. Classification (NCBI taxonomy): domain Eukaryota; kingdom Metazoa; phylum Arthropoda; class Arachnida; order Ixodida; family Ixodidae; genus Ixodes; species Ixodes persulcatus. The sequence goes on from JABSTQ010011216.1 coordinate 1,658,887, forward strand.
ACCGCCGGCTGTAGCCGTTTCCCTGTGTCGTAGGTGGCCGCTGCCGTTCGCTGCAGTCCCGGTGTATGTGTCCTGGCTGGCCGCATAGAAAACAACGGGGCGTGGCCCGCACGTCGGCTTCGTGCGGTGTCCCGCTCTTTCTTGCCTCGCCCAAGCTCCGCGTTACCGGTCCAGAAGCAAAGAACTCATCTTGATCAATGGAGAGGCTGTAGTGTTGTAAATGTATGCCCTCATAACCGCTGCACCTCCGTGAATCGTATGCACAAGGATCTAGGGCTCGTGATTCGTATGCACGACGATCTAGGGCTCGTGACCCGAATGCACGAGGATCTAGGGCTCGGGGGACAGACGCCTGATTGGAATCGTCTGGTTCTCTCTCGACTCTACGTACACGTGCGTTTCCAGACCACGCAAATGATGGCTCCAGAGTCATGTTCTGCGGTGGAAGGGTGCGGTATCTTAGTTCCGCGAGGATGTCGGCCTGGATGGTGATCGCCTCCCGTGCCATCTCGTCTAAATTCTTAAAGGTTGCGTCCCCTGAGATTGGGATGGAAAGGCGGGTGGCTTTGGCGGATGGCGCGTTCTACTTTCTCCGCGTCTGGTGCCGCGGCGTCGGCGATATCGTATAGGGATGGAGAGCCCTTAATGGGGTATCCACACGAAGGAGAAATCCGCCACTTTCCTCCGCGGAGCGCGCATCACGTGAGACATACGTCATCCCTTTTTGACGCCTCGCGGTGCCGTTCTCCTCCGTGGAGGAGGCGCGGAGGCTTCGTGCTGACAGCACGAAGCCTCCGCGCCTCCGCCACGGAGGAGAACGGCGCCGCGAGGCGTCAAAAAGGGATGACGTATGTCTCACGTGATGCGCGCTCCGCGGAGGAAAGTGGCGGATTTCTCCTTCGTGTGGATACCCCTTTAATGGGGTATCCACACGAAGGAGAAATCCGCCACTTTCCTCCGCGGAGCGCGCATCACGTGCGACATACGTCATCCCTTTTTGATGCCTCGCGGTGCCGTTCTCCTCCGTGGCGGAGGCGCGGAGGCTTCGTGCTGACTGCACGAAAGCTCCGCAGGTGCACGCGGCGGAGCCGGGGACGGAGTTTCCCGGGTTGTTGACGTCACGCATCCGTCCGCGGAGTTCTCCTTCGTGTGGATACCCCTGATCTGCACGAAAGCTCCGCAGGTGCACGCGGCGGAGCCGGGGACGGAGTTTCGCGGGTTGTTGACGTCACGCATCCGTCCGCGGAGTTCTCCTTCGTGTGGATACCCCTGGTATCCACACGAAGGAGAACTGGCGGACTTGTTTACTGGGTGCTCATGCGGCCGATGTATGTCTCTCAGAAATGCATGCAGTGTGATCTCTTCTTCAGTTGCTGAAATACCGGGACATTCCCTCACACAGCACCTTCTAGGCATTGTAGTTGATCACGTCAATTCACTGACTCCGCTTCTTCTACCTTTACAACAACATTAAGCGATGAAAAGCAAATAAAAGAAACCTTGTCTGCTTGGATCGCTCGTGGAGGTGCGGAGAATAACAAAAATATTAAAAAAAATATTACACGCGCTCGCGGTAAGCACGAGGAGGGATACAACTCACGTGACTTCCGGCGATGCCTCCCTTCTGACCGCCCCGACACCTTGCGGTACACTGTTACGTCACAGTGCAAGGCGGGAACTTTGAATTGGGCCTCGTATTTCTATTTTTTATAAAAAAAACTACGCAACTCTATAGTGAAACAATTTTTTGTAATGTCCTGATATGCCATTGCAACGTGCAGCATGAAGAAAAAATATTTTTTTTGGCGTGTCAGAGGCCCTTTAAGGAGATTTTGACAGCCTGACAACCACGGCAGCGTAGTCTGACAACCGGGGGATGACTACTTCCGTCCGCCATATTGTGGCTCTGACTCATAGGAACTCTACGCGATTTCTCAGGAATGAACAAGACAAAGAAGTAACGCCATATTGTGTTATCGCGAAATCCGCTTGTTCTAGCGGCCAACAAGCTCCGCCCATTGGCCAAACTCTCTCAGTATAAACGGCTCTGGCTCGTACTTGTAGCATCAGCTTGCTCTGAAACGAAGTGTAGCATCCACACCACTGATCTCTATTGTAGTAGGCTGGATCGCGGATCGGGAGCCCGTCGGTGTCGCCACCGGCGGCCATTGCTTGACACCAGGCAATACATGGAAGTCAATGGGAGAAACGCACAAAAGTCAGAATATTGAAGCATGTACGCTGTGCTCGGAGGCGAGTATTTTATGATGTACTGTGATCCTTATGTCGGGGGTTTAGAAATCAAATCGACACGTGCGCCTCGCGGCGCACGTGTCGAGTGAGCAACAATAGCGGTGATAGCTTTCAGCGCACTAGAGGTGCAATCCCTCAATGCCTAAGCTTGGGAAGCGCCGAGCGAAGGGCGTACACACATCGGAGTAGGCCACAGACCCTCGCCCCTAGGCTCACTTCCAGGCGGCGCAGCCTGTACCGAGAGCCACGCGCTCCTCTGTTCGTATTTAATTTTTCCCCAATAGTACATGCTACATTTTTTCTCAAAAACACGGAATCACTTTTCGGACTGAAGTTTTTATGTGTGCTACCATGGAGCAGAATAAAAAGCTGAAATGATTTGTTCGTCGAAGTTTGTTTACGTGCCAAACTCGTGTGTGTTCGAGGGGAATATATCAAAGCGAAACATGAGCAATACTTAAAATCAACCCGAGGCAGAGAGGGTCAGCAGCGTGCAACTTGCTGCAAGCTCTCTGGTAATATCTGCAATAATAACTTAATTTAAATGTAAGGATCTAAGAACTGCAAGGTTATGTCATGTAATGGGTATTACTCCAGAGCAATTGCTTGCAATGCGATGAAAAAACGCAGACGGGTACTGTGAGACATGTTTAATCCAAGTGTGCAGCGATTGCAGACAAAACCGATATCTAGCATCTATCCCTCGCTGCCAGAGACATCGACCGTAAATATTCGGCCACCACCATGCCAAACGCAGCACTGTCATCTGGTGCATGTGGTGGTGCTTCCATGCACTCTGTTAGCCTTGTAAATGCTGCCGTCCTCTGTTCCATGAGGGACAGTTCTGCCCCGTCGACCCTCCTTTTTTTGGGAGGTGCAGACACCGATTCTTTTTCTGCCAGGGAGGGGCCCGCCCCAGAGGCGGCTCCAGGGCTCGGTTCAGGGCTCTGTGCTGGGCTGAGCACATCTTCCGGGCTCCTCTCGTCAGAATCCTGCAGCCGCATGCCAACACAGTTGCTATAAACCCGCACATTATTGTGTCAAAAATTGAGCTGCGTCTTTAACATTGGCCGCGGGGGGCCTGTGAAGCCTGTCATATAAAATATATTTTGATAAATGTGCCAATTTCTAATTGTTTTGTCACCTCCTCCATGGTTTTCTTCTTTCTGGTACCCCCCTCTACAGTAAGGCGTACAGGTATAATAACAAAGGTATAAGGCAGCAAAGAAAAACCATTCCTTCCCACTTGATGACATTGTAATAAGGCTGGAAGCTGGTTACTCTTTGACTCACCAAACTAGAGACAGTAAAAAAAAACACATAAAACATCTAAAAACAATTGCTTGACTGTAATCACCGAGGTTGAGATGTTTCGTGTTTATCCATTTGAGTATTCATCTCTGGTTTTAGTATGTGAAATGTTCCTTGCTCTTATTTACGTGCCACCGCAGTCATGCATGATTGAACAATTTCGGATGCACAAACACATATAGCGCACTTACCCTGCACAGAGGTACTCCTGCAAAGTCGAAGCTGGACATCCCCATCCCTGCTCGAGTTGTCGCTCCATCCAGGAAGCGCAAGGCCGAAAAGAACTTCCATTTTCCGCTGTAGGCTGCTTCAGCTGCCTGGCCACTTTTTGTTTTCAAAATCTTCTTTATTTCGTCCCGGTACGTTCTTCTTTTATTTTGAAGATATCCTTTCAAAAAATCTGTTCACAAAAGCAAACAAAAAAAACGTCAGAGCTGGGAGAGCACAAGCCACACTATTTCTGTGAAAGCTGTGACACTTACAATTTCATTAAACGTATACCCTTATAATTAATACGTAACCTTAGCGAAATATGCCTGCTCGAGCTCGTTCGCTACCGGTGAGAGCACCTGGATTGAAAACTCGCGCTGCAGAACCGCAGGCATACCTAGACGCCCCTGCGCACAGTTGCGTTTGAGAGCGTTTGAATGCGTTTGACTGCGTTGCGGCTGCGAGAAACCAGGACATTCCTGATTCTTATGTTACATGCCAAGCTATTCCTTGAACAGAACGATCTCGCCAGACAGTTTGACTACGCCTTCACTGTCTCAATGCATCGAGGGAACTTTAGTCTTTCTGCATGTGCGACAAGCTCCCTGGTGCTCTGCGCGTGTAGAGCACGAGACGGCACGAACCGCCTCGTGCACTGTAGCCTGCCTCCTTGTGAACTAAAGTTATGGCGGCGTCACGCACGCGCTGACCGCTTGGTGAGATCGGTATTCCACGCCTCATACGAAGCACAGATGTGCCGGTTACTCGCTTTCGTGTCTGGACGCAACGCAGTCAAACGCAAATGTGCGTAGGGGCCTTTAGCCACAGCCAATAGATTTGCGCGCACGCTCTCTTCATGTGATTTGACTACATTCAAGCGTCCTGTGAGATTGTGATAGTGTTTCAATCGTCAGCAGCCGCAGAGCGCATTTATGCACTGAACAAAGACGTCAAGCGCGAAACACATGCGCGTCAAAACTGTCCGATCCGACGTGCGAACTGCCGGAACGGACGCTCGAGGGCGAGGGTTTTCGTAGCCTCCGGTGCGACGAAAACCCTCGCCCTCGAACGTCCGTTCCGGCAGTTCGCACGTCGGATCGGACAGTTTTGACGCGCATGTGTTTCGCCCTTCACTCACCCACTGTATATGGTGCAAATTGCGGGAACCGTGCGAACATCTTTTCAGCAATCTTCTCCCATATCGACGCCTTGATGTTGGTTTTTGAATACAGTTCGCTGCTTATATCCCACAGCGCAGGGAACTCCTCAACGAGAGAAATTAAAAAAGACGAGGCGTCGTCATTCAACTTTGCCATTCTACCACCGCACTGCAACAACAGTAATGGAGGAGGCGATTTCGAAAAGCGCGTGAAGAACACGGTGGCCCTCGTGGCCAGACGAAGCAAAAGAGTATCGCTAAAAGCATCTAAATGCAAACTACTCCGCGGCCGACCTGCGGAGCTCTCGTGCTGAAAGAACAAAGCCTCCGTGCCTCCGCCACGGAGAAGGACGGCGCCGCGAGGCGTCAAAAAAGGATGAGGTATATCTCACGTGATGCGCGATCCGCGGAGGAAAGTGGCGGATTTCTCCTTCGTGTGGATACACCACCTCCGCCACGGAGAAGGACGGCGCCGCGAGGCGTCAAAAAAGGATGAGGTATATCTCACGTGATGCGCGATCCGCGGAGGAAAGTGGCGGATTTCTCCTTCGTGTGGATACACCACCTCCGCTATGGAGGAGGACGGCGCCGCGAGGAGTCAAAAAGGGATGACGTTTATGTCACGTGATGCGCGATCCGCGGAGGAAAGTGGCGGATTTCTCCTTCGTGTGGATACACCACCTCCGCCACGGAGAAGGACGGCGCCGCGAGGCGTCAAAAAAGGATGAGGTATATCTCACGTGATGCGCGATCCGCGGAGGAAAGTGGCGGATTTCTCCTTCGTGTGGATACACCACCTCCGCTATGGAGGAGGACGGCGCCGCGAGGAGTCAAAAAGGGATGACGTTTATGTCACGTGATGCGCGATCCGCGGAGGAAGTGGCGGATTTCTCCTCGTGTGGATGTTACATGCCAAGCTATTCCTTGAACAGAACGATCTCGCCAGACAGTTTGACTACGCCTTCACTGTCTCAATGCATCGAGGGAACTTTAGTCTTTCTGCATGTGCGACAAGCTCCCTGGTGCTCTGCGCGTGTAGAGCACGAGACGGCACGAACCGCCTCGTGCACTGTAGCCTGCCTCCTTGTGAACTAAAGTTATGGCGGCGTCACGCACGCGCTGACCGCTTGGTGAGATCGGTATTCCACGCCTCATACGAAGCACAGATGTGCCGGTTACTCGCTTTCGTGTCTGGACGCAACGCAGTCAAACGCAAATGTGCGTAGGGGCCTTTAGCCACAGCCAATAGATTTGCGCGCACGCTCTCTTCATGTGATTTGACTACATTCAAGCGTCCTGTGAGATTGTGATAGTGTTTCAATCGTCAGCAGCCGCAGAGCGCATTTATGCACTGAACAAAGACGTCAAGCGCGAAACACATGCGCGTCAAAACTGTCCGATCCGACGTGCGAACTGCCGGAACGGACGCTCGAGGGCGAGGGTTTTCGTAGCCTCCGGTGCGACGAAAACCCTCGCCCTCGAACGTCCGTTCCGGCAGTTCGCACGTCGGATCGGACAGTTTTGACGCGCATGTGTTTCGCCCTTCACTCACCCACTGTATATGGTGCAAATTGCGGGAACCGTGCGAACATCTTTTCAGCAATCTTCTCCCATATCGACGCCTTGATGTTGGTTTTTGAATACAGTTCGCTGCTTATATCCCACAGCGCAGGGAACTCCTCAACGAGAGAAATTAAAAAAAGACGAGGCGTCGTCATTCAACTTTGCCATTCTACCACCGCACTGCAACAACAGTAATGGAGGAGGCGATTTCGAAAAGCGCGTGAAGAACACGGTGGCCCTCGTGGCCAGACGAAGCAAAAGAGTATCGCTAAAAGCATCTAAATGCAAACTACTCCGCGGCCGACCTGCGGAGCTCTCGTGCTGACAGAACAAAGCCTCCTCCGCCACGGAGAAGGACGGCGCCGCGAGGCGTCAAAAAAGGATGAGGTATATCTCACGTGATGCGCGATCCGCGGAGGAAAGTGGCGGATTTCTCCTTCGTGTGGATACACCACCTCCGCTATGGAGGAGGACGGCGCCGCGAGGCGTCAAAAAAGGATGAGGTATATCTCACGTGATGCGCGATCCGCGGAGGAAAGTGGCGGATTTCTCCTTCGTGTGGATACACCACCTCCGCTATGGAGGAGGACGGCGCCGCGAGGAGTCAAAAAGGGATGACGTTTATGTCACGTGATGCGCGATCCGCGGAGGAAAGTGGCGGATTTCTCCTTCGTGTGGATACACCACCTCCGCTATGGAGGAGGACGGCGCCGCGAGGCGTCAAAAAAGGATGAGGTATATCTCACGTGATGCGCGATCCGCGGAGGAAAGTGGCGGATTTCTCCTTCGTGTGGATACACCACCTCCGCTATGGAGGAGGACGGCGCCGCGAGGAGTCAAAAAGGGATGACGTTATCTCACGTGATGCGCGATCCGCGGAGGAAAGTGGCGGATTTCTCCTTCGTGTGGAGACCCACCTCCGCTATGGAGGAGGACGGCGCCGCGAGGCGTCAAAAAGGGATGAGGTATATCTCACGTGATGCGCGATCCGCGGAGGAAAGTGGCGGATTTCTCCTTCGTGTGGAGACCCCACCTCCGCTATGGAGGAGGACGGCGCCGCGAGGCGTCAAAAAGGGATGAGTTATATCTCACGTGATGCGCGATCCGCGGAGGAAAGTGGCGGATTTCTCCTTCGTGTGGATACCCCACCTCCGCTATGGAGGAGGACGGCGCCGCGAGGAGTCAAAAAGGGATGAGGTATATCTCACGTGATGCGCGATCCGCGGAGGAAAGTGGCGGATTTCTCCTTCGTGTGGAGACCCCACCTCCGCTATGGAGGAGGACGGCGCCGCGAGGCGTCAAAAAGGGATGAGTTATATCTCACGTGATGCGCGATCCGCGGAGGAAAGTGGCGGATTTCTCCTTCGTGTGGAGACCCCACCTCCGCTATGGAGGAGGACGGCGCCGCGAGGAGTCAAAAAGGGATGAGGTATATCTCACGTGATGCGCGATCCGCGGAGGAAAGTGGCGGATTTCTCCTTCGTGTGGATACCCCACCTCCGCTATGGAGGAGGACGGCGCCGCGAGGAGTCAAAAAGGGATGAGGTATATCTCACGTGATGCGCGATCCGCGGAGGAAAGTGGCGGATTTCTCCTTCGTGTGGATACCCCACCTCCGCTATGGAGGAGGACGGCGCCGCGAGGAGTCAAAAAGGGATGAGGTATATCTCACGTGATGCGCGATCCGCGGAGGAAAGTGGCGGATTTCTCCTTCGTGTGGATACCCCACCTCCGCTATGGAGGAGGACGGCGCCGCGAGGAGTCAAAAAGGGATGAGGTATATCTCACGTGATGCGCGATCCGCGGAGGAAAGTGGCGGATTTCTCCTTCGTGTGGATACACCACCTCCGCTATGGAGGAGGACGGCGCCGCGAGGCGTCAAAAAAGGGATGAGGTATATCTCACGTGATGCGCGATCCGCGGAGGAAAGTGGCGGATTTCTCCTTCGTGTGGATACACCACCTCCGCTATGGAGGAGGACGGCGCCGCGAGGAGTCAAAAAGGGATGACGTTTATGTCACGTGATGCGCGATCCGCGGAGGAAAGTGGCGGATTTCTCCTTCGTGTGGATACACCACCTCCGCTATGGAGGAGGACGGCGCCGCGAGGAGTCAAAAAGGGATGACGTTATGTCACGTGATGCGCGATCCGCGGAGGAAAGTGGCGGATTTCTCCTTCGTGTGGATACACCACCTCCGCTATGGAGGAGGACGGCGCCGCGAGGAGTCAAAAAGGGATGACGTTTATGTCACGTGATGCGCGATCCGCGGAGGAAAGTGGCGGATTTCTCCTTCGTGTGGATACACCACCTCCGCTATGGAGGAGGACGGCGCCGCGAGGAGTCAAAAAGGGATGACGTTTATGTCACGTGATGCGCGATCCGCGGAGGAAAGTGGCGGATTTCTCCTTCGTGTGGATACACCACCTCCGCTATGGAGGAGGACGGCGCCGCGAGGAGTCAAAAAGGGATGACGTTTATGTCACGTGATGCGCGATCCGCGGAGGAAAGTGGCGGATTTCTCCTTCGTGTGGATACACCACCTCCGCTATGGAGGAGGACGGCGCCGCGAGGAGTCAAAAAGGGATGACGTTTATGTCACGTGATGCGCGATCCGCGGAGGAAAGTGGCGGATTTCTCCTTCGTGTGGATACCCCTTTACAAACTCAATGAGTGGCTCTTCCGGGTGCTGTGTGCGCGCGCGCAGCTCGTCCCTAAGCCGCATGCTGTTATCTGGAGGCAGGAACTCCGTCCTAAATCGCGCCTCGAAATCTGTCATATTTGTGAATTTAGTTTGTCTTTGCCTCCACAGCGCTGCACTGTCTGTCAGTGCAACCGGCAAAAGGTGGGTGAGGATGGTTTCGTCGTCAATTCCCGACGCAGCTTGGTAGTCCCGCAGTTCCGAGACGAACATCGCGACTGACTCTCTATCTGCGTACCCCGAAAAAACCGGCACGCTAAGCGAGAGCCTTAGGTAGTCCCTGGGGGGCTTGCTTCCAGCAGGAGTGGTGCTTGAGCGCATCATCTGCTCTCTTTGTACAAGAAGAAGCATGGTCATGGCCACTCTTAGTTCTGCTAGACCACCCTCTGATGATGCGCCTGCCGGGACTGAGACTGCAGGCTTAGCGTCTGGTTTTATTTCGCTGGCGGCGTTATCCGCGAGTGCACCGAGCGTCAAAAGGTCGTCCTCACTCACGTTTCTGTCGGCGTGCTCTGTAGACGGCATCGTGTTGTAGTGGAGGCTTCCGCACGTCAATGAACTTTGGCTTGCGAAGAAACGCCCCCTCAAATGTGGGCAAACTCAAGAACGACCCCAGTTTGCGGCCATCCTCCCAGACAAGCAGCATATCACGTCTGGGCGCCAGTGTGCAATGGGATTTCCCTTGCTGCTACCCGTCTCGGGGAATGACACAGCACACCGGTTCAACAACACGTAAACATTTAATAACCGCTATCACCTGCCCCGCGATCCCAACAGCCCCCGCGCAAACGCTGCGACGGCCCTTTATCAGCGGCGGAGCGCCGCTCGCGTGGCCAGTTGTCCTTAGCCCCCTCGTGGTCAAGATGACCACTCATGATTGTCGGAGAGGCAACCTGGGCCAAACGCCTGGAATCCCCAGGTTGCCCACAAGTTGTGCAAATACCATCGAAGAAGCGCCCGAACGGTGGTGGTGAACGGCGGAGGGTGGTTCACTACAACCTGTTCACGCTGATGGCCATGCGAACCTGCATGTACAACCTCCTCTGTCGAAGTGAAGTTTCAATGCTAAAGGAGAGAATTGCTGTTCTCAGAGAAGGCGATACGCTGCCGCGGTGCTCTGATTCAGCTCTCTATCGTCTGGTCAGGGATCGGGCGTAAAAAAATTGAAAAGTAACGACAACTCTTTCCTAATCGAGAAGGAGGACCCTATCGAATAGAGACAACGATTCCGGAGAGCGATCTTGAAACAGAGATCCAAGAGCTGCAAAATGTATTATGAAAATGCAGACTCAAAATCCACAAGCCAAATGTTTAACTTTAAGGTAAGTATGCTAAAGCACTCTGCAGGAAAAGGTAGAAAAAGTATTGTTACTCATGCAAGCAGCGACGACGACGGTTTCCGAATGACTGTGTTCTTTGTCGTCTCTAAAATACTATAATAATTCGTATGATTATCGGCCTACGTTTATGCTGCAATTTTCGAAGCCGCTTCTCTTAGTGCCCAGAGCTCGAGTGAGGCCCGTTTCCGTCCTTCTGGGTCCACAAAGCATGAGCCATCCGAACGAACTGATGCCAACATGCACCGACGTTGGATCTGCTCACTCATCCAACAGCCTCGGAAACTTCATTGAAAGTAGCTTGGGGGAGTCGAAAGACGATAGCTGATCAACCGTTGAATTAATACAAGCTACGATCATCACTTTTCCGGTAAAAATCTCGCCGTCTATGTCAAGCCAATTGACCCAACAAATCATATTTTTACTACTACTGTCAAAAGGGCGCCACAGTGCTGAATGTATAGACGCTTTACACACACTCCAGATTGTAGCCGCCATTGCTGACCTTCTCTTGTCTTACCGAGATACGGAGCCACTGAAACGGGCGTTGGCGGGTCTCCGCAAAGGCCAAGGCTGGGGAGAAGAAGACAATAGTCTGAAATGACAATAAGCTGGCTTGCTATGGTAATGATGAAGTGAAGAAAACGGAATTTGGGGAAACAAAAAATCATGAACGATTCCACTTTGTGCAGGTGGATGACCAGCGAAGCTGTTTTCACACGACACAGATGTGACACAGAATTTTGAACAGAGGTACAAACTATCGCCGCTCCGAGGAGCCGGAGGAAACTAGAAACGCGCGACGGGACCGTCACCCGGCGGAAAGTAGACACGCGCGACGGACCGCCACCCCGGGAGCGCAGAGGGAAAGGAAACTATAGGCACATAAGCGCTTGGAACGACGACAAAGAGAGTGCGGTGCGAGCGTAGACATGGCCGACGCGGCTCGCACAGCGGCAAATCTTTGAGAAACCTTTATTATCTACCTGAGAGTCTACTGATCTTGAAAATGGTGCCCCTTGACATCTAATCCACTGAAAATGCATATCCAAGTGATGAGACGTATAACCTTTTGCATAGAATGAAGCGATTTTGCAACAAATTCGGGACCTGAGTTTTTGTTGACGCACAGGAAAAATCCACGGAACCCTAGCCACAAAAAACTTCGCTGTAAAACTCAAGGTCGGTTGTGGCAGCTCCTATAGAGCCACTAAATGAGCTGCGCTTAGAGTATCGGCACTCCGTTCCCTGACATTTTTGTGGGCGCCGCTATTCTGGTACTTGTGCAGACCAGACGCAACAACCGGTTGTCATTATTCAAAAGTGCGACTTCCTTGGTGTTAGCAGGCTCATGTAATATTGCTTTGCTCTGTCGCGAACTGTTTTAACATTTGTGGAGGGCGGAAAGACGTTTCCTGTGATTTCAGATAAAGCTTCAGATAGCTGGCAACCATGATATTAGGCCACAATATGGGTAAGTGTCGCTACTCTGAAGCATAGCTTATTTAGTGTCACTAGCAGCTCAACATGAGAGCTCATAACCGACCTTCAACATAGACATGTGCGAACACGCAGCTATCTGCCGCCGTACAAGCGGCTACAGAAAATCCCAAGTATGTCAACAAATTGAATAAACTCGTAACAAATAAATATCAATGTTCCTCACCACTCTTTTTTTTTTTTTTTTTAAACAACGCCAATGAAACGAGATCATTGGGGAAGACATTTTTAATGTTTAATCAGCTCCAGGATTTTTGCGAAACTATACACGTTTGCGAGAAAGGCTCCGGTGCGCTGCCATTTTGAGCAATGCTGGCGCCGTGTAAAGTTTCTGCCATACTGGTAGAGTGAACTAGACACGACTGAGTGGGGGCGAGCAACAGCCTCCGCTCATGCTTTCAATTGCACCTCAATATGTGGAAAGCGATCAGGTGAAACCACGGTAGAAGAAATACATTTAGGTAATGACTCTGGCCGCTCTTCCCGCGAGGAGCGAGCCACCAGATTGTGTTCGGAGCTAGCCTCGAACCAGTACTACGCTGTTAGCAAAAATAACACGCCCAGACGTGTAAACCGTTGTCCCATAGCGGACACGTCGTAACGTGTTCGTTTTACACGCAGCCATGTGTGTTATTCGTCTACACACGAGGTGGACGCGTTTGTTTTCGTTCGATGTCTTTTATACACAGTAAACAGTCTCCAAGTGGCGGACGTAGCTACGTGCAAAGGTGCGTACGTGCGTCATCGGCGGTCGGCGGCGTCGGTAGCTACGACGCAGTGCGACGGAGCCGCTAGACAGAAAAACGAATGCCGAACTTACATGGACAAATAACTCGAGCGAACTATTTGGAATCGGGCAGTAACTTGCGTCACCTAGCGAGATCTCTAGCAGTCTATAGAAAAAAAAAAAACGAGTCTCTTAATACGCTACGACCGATCACGGGTAGACAGCAACCCTACATACATCGCAGACAACACGAATACCACGCATTACACAGCACCGACATATACACAAACACAACACCAACACTGCGCCCGACACTTCCGACTCAACGTGCATTCCTCCCCGCGGCGTATATAAGCTTGACATGTGCGGGTGAGCTCTTTAGTCTCTGACCGTTACAGATTTATAGAAGAAGACACAAAACACGGCGCAATGGACAGCCGTATGTAAGAACTGTTTGCATTTAAAAGTATGGAGGCAAAATATATAATGTTAGTTCGTTGCGAAAAATAACGATGTATTAGCTATAAATCTTGAACCGGCCGTGAAGAAGTTCAAATTTTTGTTATTTTCATTCTAGAACAGTGTTATGAGCAGTCCGACTAGCTTGAATCAGATAAAAAAAAATTATTGGGATTTTATCATTATGTAATTAATAATAAATGGAAATGATCCTTGCCCAAAGAATTTTTGATATATTCTTGCGAAGGACATCCGCCCAACACTTCACTCCCGCTAGTTGCAGTATGGGAGCAGACGCCTTCACTTTTGGGGCGTTTTGATGCAGTTTGTTGTCGTATGTCGTGTCGGTGTCGAGTGTGATCGGTGGGGCTCGGGAGTTTGTGACCGGTGTTATTGGTGATCACTGGTGTAACGCTAATGCGTTTTTTTATACCGTTATTTTTCCGAATTTCGAAAATTCACGGGCCCGTGGCACTGCATTATGCTGAATCGCGAACTCCTTCTCTGTTGACGTCGTTTTTCTGGTACCACTCGTGAATACTGCAAGCGTTTAAACAGTGTGCACCGTCTCGCCTACATCCCCGGTGAGGTACTAGACATGTTGAAACTTATTGCTTCGTAATTTTGAACTACGCAAGGCAGTTATCTCGCTGCTCTGGTTTCGGTTATAAAAGCAAGGCAAAACGCTCGTAGTTCCCGCCCTCAGTACACGTTGGACATCTTTCACACTTTGACACCGGATAACTAGATCAACGATGATTTACATTTACCTAAGAGGTCACTCTCGCCGCTTCCTCACCGTTGACCAGCAGGATCAGCTGGCGACAAGCCGCGGATGAAAGGCTTGAGCATCAACAGCCCAAGTGCACTCGGTGCCGATGCGGGCGATGCGGGTTTCGTCAACCGGTAGACCAGCACAAACTGTGACCGTTCCAGCTCTTCGTCATGACACGGTGTTGCAGAGAGCAGGGTAAAATACAACTACACGGATCACCGAAGCAAACACAGTTATCGTAAATCTTGGCTTGTGATTGCACCTTTGTAGATCATCTTATCCCTACTGAAAAAAAAAAAAAAAAACATTTGAAATTCAAACGGGTAGGAAACTGGTCGCCCGTTTGAATCAAATGAGTGGCAAACCTGCCGATCCGTTTGGATCAAACGTGATTATGGGATACGGGTACCCGTTTGAAACGGTACCCGTTTGATACGGGTAGCCGTTTGATACGGGTGCCCGTTCGACCAGGCACGTGACCACACATTTGAATGCGCCATTCGGTTAGACAATTTATTCGCTAGCCCTAAATGGGTATCGTCTGGAAGGTTGGTTATCTTAAACTTATTTAAGGCGTCCCGAAACACATAGACCTATTTCTAACATGGAGGAAACACGTGGAAAACATCGTGCTCGCGCAGGTGCTTGCAAATGGGCAGGAAAACAGTCACAAAAGATCGTTTTCAATTCGCCTAGAAGTTTATTACAACTTATTCCGTAGACAAGTACAAACGTGCAAGCGTTCTGTGAAATGAGAAGAGGCACTCTTATACTGCCGAGGTAATTTCACGACTATATGGCAGACTTTGGGAAAAGTTATTTTCCCGGCTGGACCAACATGCGGCCCTGACGTCACGCAGCTGCGCTGGCGCTGTCGACGGCACGGCGCATGCGCAGAAGTTTCACTTCACGTGAATCCGGTTTCTGCGCAGGCGCAGTGCCCACACCTGGAGTGGGCAAACGCGGGCTTGTTTGTAAATAGCGTGTCGGTCTGGAGTACGCGTAAAAGAACGGTCAATCGTTGCCGACAAGCAGGTTACAGTGCACTTACCATAATAATAGTTGACTTGAAAGATGTAATCCAAAATATAAGTCGACGCGGTCAAAGCAGGACAACCACACAAACACAAAAACGAGAAAGAAGGCTCCTTGAAGTTTCAACACGATGCGGCGCACAAGCTGTCATTTGCGGAACGCAAGCAAACCGCAAGAATTCCAGACTTCTTTGAAGAGTCGCGTGTTGCCGATATACGCGTAGGAATTTTCGAACACTGATAGCTTTGATGCACATCCAGTACGTTGTCGCGAGACATCCTAATAAGACCGCAGTGTTAGACGAGAGATCGAAGCAGGTAGGACGAGCGAAGTTCAAACTGCAACTGAGAACAAGCAGACAAAGAAAAAAGCGGCTGCTGGGCGCGCCCTTCCGGATCTCGACGCTTATCAGCGTGTAGCTCGCGCGCTGCTGCGGGTCACGTGACAGAGCTGACCAGAGAGGAGGAAGGGGGCAAGGTCTAGGCGCCGGACACCGGGACGAAACCCATCCTTCTATAAAAAAAAAAAAAAAGACTCGCGGTTAGTTCGTTTTTTTTTTTCCAGTTAATGCTAGGGGAGAGGGTGCACCAACCGCTGTACCGCTGTACACCAACACCTCCTAGAAGAGAAGGCTACAGCGCTCCGAGTCTTTACGTCACAATGTCGGAGAAGGAAGTCCATCGTGCAAATACGTGAGAAATATTTCTGGGCATCGACGTGAAAAAAACGTGTCTTGTCGAGCGGCGCGGGGTGTTCGTGAGCGTTTATCCGACATTAATATATGTTTTAAAAGCGCAGTATTGTACAATTTATTATATATATAATATAAACATAATATACAACACGCTACCAATGTTGAAAGTACCAATTTTTTATATTTATGATTATCCCCGTAACCGCGGGACTGCGTGCAATCTCGCAGATCACCACAATGAACCGGTCCGCTGGGACGTTTTCTTCCGTCGTGCGGGCTCCGATTCTGGTAAATTTACGTTGTGTGCGAGCTGCTGACTGACTAAAAAGGAATGCTGAGACTTTCAGAAGAGAAGGGAAGCGAAAAAAATCCAGTAATCGTCGCAGGGAGCGCACGCGATCAAGAGATGGGTCGACGACGTTAAGCCGCCCACACTGCGGCCGCTGCTCTCGTGTGCGTGTGTGTGTGGTTCTTTTGATACTCCTACCAGTCGTTTTTTTTGTCGTCACCGCAGTCTCGGGTGGTTTTTTTGTGTTCGCTTGATACTACGGCATTTACGTGGATTCGCGGAACAAGTCCTGCTACGGTTTGAGTGACGTGTGGCAACTAGTCAACGATGACACTGGTCGATCATCGATAGACCTCTCGACAGAGAGATCTAAAGTTCGTGTTCAAATGTTTTCGTCACGGATATTGTGGGACGTATGGATACGATCGACAGGTGAGAAACAACTTATCTAGGGGCTTTCTTGGTCATGTGGGACGCGAGTAAAGTGCTGCAGTCGGGTTGTTTTTTTTTTTTTTTGTTTTTCGTGATAGAATGGCATCTTGTTCGATCGTTAACCGT
This sequence comes from Ixodes persulcatus, assembly GCA_013358835.2. NCBI lineage: Eukaryota > Metazoa > Arthropoda > Arachnida > Ixodida > Ixodidae > Ixodes > Ixodes persulcatus. The sequence goes on from JABSTQ010011216.1 coordinate 1,675,456, forward strand.
GTGTGGTTGCGTCGACATTTGTAAATCTGTGTGGTAAAAGTCTAGTTTTCACTGGAAGGCGAATAACAAGTTTGTGTGATTTTAAAAAGTGCGTTGTTTGTGCTTATGTGTTTATTTATACTAATGTTATGTTATTGCCTTTACCGCTTTTATACTAGAATCATAACTGTATTAAGGTAATAGTATTATTGTATACAAAATAAGATATTTTGTTTTAAGGCAGCTCGAGCCCACAGGGAGAAGCAAATTAGTTGACTGTAAATAGTATGTTTAGTACCCCTGCCACACGGAAAAGTTCATATATTTTCATTAAATGATATGAGACCTAATCAGCTCGCGGTGTTGAGTGATTATACGATCGTCGCAAGCTGATTTTTCGACTCCATAATGTAATTCGATCGAAATTACATTACTTTTGCCATCTGGCCGGGGTATGATGCAAGAATTTAGTGACTGCACGCGATAACATCGCTTACATGATCGTAAGTGACATTTGTCTAGTCGTGTCCGCGTTGACTACGTCTACCTGATTTTTAACTGTGATCGGTTTTGCTGTGTCCAATCACTGCGTGTCTCGCCATTTTGTCGAAGTATTTCTGTGTAAAATATGCATTCCTACAGCAATAATTGCGTGACTCAATGTTTTCTCTTATACGCCTACCTCGTACCATTTCATACCGATTATTTAGCGGTGTAATATTTTGACCGTATAATAAAATATTTTCGAGACCCCTTGATATATGTGCAGTTTTCATTTTAGCTAATAGACGCTTTCAGGCAGCTGTGCATGGGCGCCGCCATAACCGACCTTCAGTTTTTGTTTCCTCTTATTCCGTTCGTTCCACTTCATCGTCACCACAGTAAGTCAGGTCATTGCCATTTTAGATTCTACCGCGTCCTTCTCCCCAGCATAGGCCCTTGTGGAGACTCGTCAACGCCCGCTTCAGTGGCTCGGCATCTAGACACGCGTATGTGACTAAAAGCGCGTTACGACGGTCGATCCACGCGCGTTGCCTTCGCTTCGACGCGCGCCCCCGCTGGCCTTCCTTCGCAACGTCACGAGAAGAGCGCTACGGCCTTGTCTTCTAGGAGGTGTTGTGTACACGCGCTTTCCTCCTCTCTTCGAATTGCAACAGAAAGTTGACTATGCCGCGTTTGCAGCCTCGGAAAGCAGGCGAATTTTTTTAGCACGCTTGAAACCTGGAAATGGCGCGCGCCGGCCTGAAGCTCGGCTTGCGCCCGAGCGAAAAAAAGCACCCAGCGCGAGCTCGTAATTTGACTGCTGCAACAGCGGGCCTGCTCTCGCAATGCTCGATGTTCGTACAGCCACGTGTTCGCGCGTTACCTTCGCTGAGTCTTGAATTGAGGCGAAACGGAGTCAAGAAGTATATTCTTTCACGCGGTCGCGTCCTCTGCGAGAGAGATTCGAGCTGAATAAGTAAATTGAAGCAACAAAGAACGCCAAAGTTTTAAAATTCTGTCAAAAATATCGGCTCGGCAACGTCGCATGTTTACGTAAAAAAAAATGTTTATTGTTGTTGCAGTATAAGCGAACATCAGCTCAATCAAAATATAAATATAATTACTTGCATTACGCGGACGATTGTAAATCGATGAACCGGCGCTCCCGGTTTTCCCGAAACAGGCTGCCACTGCTGAAACTGGCGTGCCCATGCCCCCGACCTGTACGTTCAGTATTAAACGGGCTCCGGAGAGCCGTTTCATTAAACCGGTACATCTTGCCGGTCACCGGTCACCCGTCTGTGCAACATGGTCACCGGTTTGAGCAAACGTGCGACAACTTTGCCCAAACGAGTGTCCCATTTGCCCAGACAACTGACCCGTTTGCCAAAGAAGTGACCTGTTTGCCCAAAAAGGTGACCGTTATGGCTCATAAGGGGGACCCCTTTGAGCCATACGGGCGACCCCTTTGACAAACTGGTGGCCGGTATGGCTAAACTGTTAACGGTATGAACCCGTTCACTTTCATATAGGCACCAAATGGTTTTTCTTCAGTAGAGATTTGTTTTGCTGGAGAGACGCAAACGACGGGCATAACAAAATCGTTTGCATATTCCGCATATTTCGCAACAGCATTTACCCAGTCACCTTGCGAAAAGCGCAAAACACGGAATCCGCACCGTCCTGACTTCCCCTGTCTTTTACCTGCTTTAGAGCAGTTTGTACCTGCTAGAACCTACTGAAACTGAAACTAGGGGCAGTGCCAGAGAGAAAAGGGACAAAGTTGGGGCAGCTTGCTCGCTCTCCCCAATTTCTCAACTCTCAAGTGATTGTACAGTAATAAATGCACCAACGCCTCTTTCCAAAATAAAGAAAAAGCACTATGTTCACTACGTAAGAAATGGTCTCAGTTCATGCATCTGTGGGCAGGTAGGAAATCATTCCCTAATTTATTCACACCGCATGAGGAGCGCAACAAACTCGCACGAGATTTACAGGAAAATATCGGTGGTGACTTAAGTTTCTCTGAAATTCTGTTAACCGGTCGTTAGCAGGACCGAATCATCTACTCGAGCGGTGTGCGTCGCTGTGCAAACACGTCGCTGTGCAAACGCAGTCCAACAACACGAAGCATAAAAACGGCAGATCTAGGACAACAATCCGGAGTCCATTGTTCAATTTAAACGACGTAATTTTGTTGAAAACGCCCGCAGCTTTTTACTCACGGTATGCGTCGGGATACTTCCACATGTTGAAATGGAAGGAAGGAAGATTTATGTTTAAAGACGCTCGCTGCGTCCTCCCGGACCAGCTGGACCGGATCAGCTGACGACGACGGGACTGAACCCGTAGAACCTCAACCCCACAACAACCAATTCGCGCTCCGTGTTAGTGTGGCTTTCTACCTCCTAGCACCGCACCACCACCACGAACGATTCAGCTCTTTGTCGCATCGCCGTGTTGCACCAAACAGAACGAGATCGCCGAAGTCAACGCAGCGCTGTCGTGAACCTTGGTTTGTGGTTGCGCACTCGGGGACCCTGTGACTCCCTTCGCTTTCCAAGCACACACGACGATTACGAATGATACTTTCCGTCTTCCGGGAACATCACAGGGGCACTTCTCCGGTCACGTATTCGCAACATGTGCTCGCAAAACGAGCAGCTTCCCCCCTTCCCGTCCAACCAAAACAATACCGGCGCCATGTTAAACGTGCGTTGTTGTTAGATTTTCTGCGACCAAATAAAAACAACGAAAGCAAACCGGCTCTAGCTTCCAGCGTAGATCGGCGTTGCGCGGTGGCCAGATTTTCTCTGTCAGCTCTAACTTAAAGATGACCTACAGATGCAGCAACACTGGCCGCCACGGAGCTCCGTAAAGTCTGAGGAGGTTGCTAGAGCCACTCTATATGGCAGCGTAGCTGCCAGAGTAGCGACACGACGCAAAATTATCTAGATGCACGACGTCAGAAGCGCCTATAGTGATCTCCATTTTGGGCCTGGGAGGTGGCCATGGCAACCGTACTGCTAGCGACGCCGGGCGGCAACCTTTATCTAGTTGATATCTCCATTCGTTAATTTAAAAGTGGTACAAGACCTAAAAGACGCTTTGCATGGCGGTACGGCACGGGCCTCTGGAGGAGCGGTGCCTGTTTCTTCTGTGAAGTGAGACGATTTGCAGCCCGGGGACTGTTGGGTGACGAGAGCTGCTAAGTATCGAAGGTGCACTTACAAGGCGAGTGGTTTTCCACGCCGCCGGGATGGCGGCCGCTTCGTGGGACGAACGTACCGTCCTTGTACTTTCGGACTTCGCTCCTATGGAACAAAATCCGATTACGCCGGCCACGACAGGACGATTGCCTTGGGACATGACTGCTGCTCGACTGCCCCATAGTAAGAAAATGTATGCTTAGCACCATACTTCTTCAAGACCCAATTATTCATTCAAGATGAGATTATCTCACCGACTGGCGAGGAGCGACGTCGACGACGGTATCAGCCTCATTTTGGGCGATGAACAGTCGACGGGGTTTAAACCAAGAAGGACAGCACGGGGGTCTACAGAGGATTGTTAACGCCATTAAGGCGGCGGTCCCACGGCCCCAACTATAATAAGCTCTGCTAACGCTCCTGTTTGCTGTGCAAATGTCGCGTCTGTGCGCGTGTTACGTATTTCATTCTTTTTGCAAATAAATCGCCAATTCATCATCACTCTTTTAGTGCAAAATATGATACGCATTTTTCAAAACTTAACGCACAATAAGAAAACAAAAAGTGCAAGTTTTGATATTTTCAAGGACATACCTCTATGCATTCCAAATTTCTAGACTTGTAATGCATCCAAGACGCGTTATTATTTTTTTATTGAATAGAAGGGCTCGTCTAGTTCCGTGTATTAGCGGCGAGATGTTTTGGTGGCGCCCTCCTGTGGTTCCCCCTTGTGACGTCATTACCTTGCAAACAAAAAGTTTGATGGTGTTTGTTATTAGCATGGTGGAAGCTTGAAATCATTGCGCTCTCAAAGGAACACTGCCAACACCGTCAAAATTAAAGTTCTTTCATTCCTCTTATTTCTGTCGATGATAAATCCCCTTTCCGACGTCATAGTCAGCGTTCGGCCAATCGTGGAAGGCCGACCACAGCGACGCTTTCGGTCGCGCACGGGGCTAATACGTGTTTTTCTTAATTAGCACGCTCACATTTTTAAATATTTATTCAAAAAGAGCCTTTGTTATGCGATTTTGATGTCTCGTAACTCAGTTTCACATCATAACGCAGCAACGACATTTAAGGGCATGCCTGTGGTAAACATAGGAACTCAGAATACAAAATATTAGAAGTGCAACGCCAGCCGTTTTCTTGTAAACACAACTTGATTGTGATAAAATTTCTAAGAATTCCCTTAACGCGTTCTTGGTTTTCTCAGACAGCGTTCTGGCATCTGACCTAATTTTTTTTTTTTAATTGTATGCTAGAGGAACTGAGCTGGTTCACTAGAAGCGTGATTTTTTCGTATTCATATTCAGATTTGTTTAAAATATGTTTAAATCATGGGACTATTTTGAAGTTCGACTCTGTATGCAAAAACCGGTTTCAAAGAAGAGGGCAGCTATTTAAGCAACGATTCTTTAATTAGTGCTTTTCTTGTTCTAAATAAAATCACGTTCTATGATTGTAATTTTTTGAAAACATACTAATTGTCCTAAATAGTAAAAAGGACCTATGTTTTAGCAGACGACGCGCACTTGCGCCATCTTTTGAAAGATGGCTGAAATTCGAGGTTGAGAAGTTTTGGCAAAGTGGCGCTGATTCTGTCCCTGACGCAGAGAATTCTTTTCTCAAATATTTCCTCGCGCTACTTCCTCGTTCTTGCAGTAAGTCACAGTTAAAGGGCAGCTCCGCCGTCAATTTGAGCGTTTTTATCGAAACATAATTTCGGAAAGGGTACTAAAAGTTTAGCCTATAGCAGCGGTTAAATCATTAAAGAATTGTTTACATAATTTATAATCGTTAAAATACGCTGAAACCGATACCGAAACTAACTTGCCACTCGACTGGTCCGCCATTTTGACGTGACGTCACATATGGTATAAACACTCGCACGTGTGCAGTTTGAGCCTGGCCAGCCTGGCAGCAGGTCACCGTTTTGTGTTCGTGCCGCGGATAAAAATGGACTCATCAGGCTCGTCTGAATCGAGCAACGATGAGGATATGCTGCTAGATATTGAGGATGGTGACGATAACCCGTTCTCATACGATCCGCCGGCATCACCTCCGAGGGAACCACCAGCGGCGGCTGCATTCGTGATCCGCCGCCATGTGGACCCAGATGCCGCTTCCGATGCGAAATGGTAAAGGCCGGTTCAGACACTTGCGTTTGAGTGCGTTTGACTGCGTTGCGACGAGAGCCGAAAGCGAGTCACCGGCACATCTGTGCTTCGTATGAAGCGTGGAATCCAATTCAAGTAATCATCTTGGCAAGCAATATAGGCAGCAGGGATGCCCCGGTTTCTCGCTGCCGCAACGCAGTCAAACGCAGTTAAACGCAACTGTCTGAACCAGGCTTAAGCCAGCTTTTGTTGTCTAGCTTCTCTTTGCAAACGCTCGCCGCTCGATCGACGGCTGTCCGGGTTGTGTGTGCGCGAACACGGTAGGCACGGCACATTTTAGTAGCTTCTTTCAGTGCCCGTCTCCGCCCAACCCGAAAGATTCCCTCAGTCGCACGCTATCATCATAGCAATCCGGTGAGAAGTGGTCGGAGCAGATTCGGCTGTTTTTACTTGAGAGCCAGCGTTCACGTCGGACTGCCAGGACCCACTTCTTTCGTGTAGACTTGTCGGTCGGAAAACTGTGAAATGTCACATTGCTGCGTTTTTTGTGGTGTGTTATTACACCCTACGGCACAGCACCAATTTCCTCCAGTCCCCATTTCGCGCTCTTACATTACTGTATAAAACGATAACATAAGCAAAAAGCAGACAGTCGCTAGCACCAACAAGCTGCAAAGCAAGCACCCTGGCCAACATGTGACGTCACGGCAACGTCAGCGCCATCATGGCAGCCTCTGTGTGCCGCTCTTGCTCAGTGTTGCCAGTAGGCAGCAGCAAGTGTTTTGAGTGTGTACATGTAAATTTCAAAATTCATTTTCTTCTAAGAAAATTATTATTTTTTCGAGATATTTTGAACACATGCTCAGGAAGGGCATCCAAATACATGGTGAAAATTTTATAGAAATCGGTGACCATCAAAATTACGGCGGAGATGCCCTTTAATCTTGCTAGAAAAAAAAAAAAAACAAACGAGAAGCGCGTTACAAGGGTCACGAGCAAGTTCTCGGAAACGCCTAGCGCCTACAAATAAAGGCTGAACTCCATGGAACGAATTATGTGACGAATAACAGGTGAACGCCGCCCGACGGCACGCTTGTTTTGCGCGCGACGTAGCAGCCACTGTGTTGATTCCACGCGCAGAGCAAAAGCCGCCGTCCAAAATTCGTCGGTTATTCGCAGCATATTCGTCCCATGGAGTTCAGCCTTAAGCTATTCAATGCTGACCGCCATGTTCCGACACTGCGAAAGGTGCAAATATTAAACTCCATATTAGAGAAAGCGAGCATGCCGGCCGCGTCGCGGCGGTCGCCTATTGTTTGCCGCATCAATTGTTGTGGCTTTCTTAGAGCGGAATAGCTACCTTGGAAATTACAGCGCTAACCCGCTACAACGCACAACCAACGCAGCGACTGGCAGAAAATCCCCGATGCAACGGACCCGTTTGCCGCTAGGGGCGCCCTGGTCGGGGCTTGAATTAGATCCGCACCTTTTCTATGCCGGGAATTCTGGCCTCAGCTCTCGAGGAGGGGGTGCTATGTTGCGCTTTTTGGACTCCCAGGAGACTTGGAAGAGGGAAGTGACGTCAACGACTAGAGAAACGCAGATTGGATGTTGACAGAAGAAAACAAAATCAACATCCAATCTGCATTTGCTGCGTTGTTGACGTCACTTCCCTCTCCCTAGTCTCCTGGGAGTCCAAAAAGCGCAACATAGCCCCCCTGACGCACGTTCCTGAGCTCCCGCTTCAGGCTTAACCATTGCCCCAATCCGAGGGGGTCCCAGCACCCCCTCGTTGCCGCCCTGGACACCGAAGACCGACGCGGAGACCTCACCTAACCAACTGACAAGCCAAGGAATCCTTGGACCTCCTCGAAAGGGGATTTTCAAGGGTCCGAAGATGAACAATGGAAGCGGAGCGGCGAAGCCTAACGCCGCTCTCGCGCATGCAGTCCAAATGAACAGCGGCAACGCTGCAATACCGGCCGCAGCTCCACAACGCAGCCTCGTCATTGACTTTGACTACTTCCGGACATGCACCGCCAACAAAGAATGGGTAAGCACCTGCATGGCGAATCAAGCATTTATTCAGCAATGCATAGACCAGCGGGAGAGACTTCAACCCTTATTGTCAGCTCTGCAATGCGACGACGGTTCCAGAGAAAACATCGACGCAAGATCACCACCCGGCACTCAAGTTTCTGCTGTGCACGAAGACTTTCCCATGCTCGCAAGTAGCTCGCCCAGAGATCTGTCGATGACAACTTATGAAAACAACCCTAAACTTGACGAACAACACAGCCCTGTCATGATGGACAGTAATGAGGATGGCCGACAGGCGGTACGAGGGAAACGTAAATACGACCTGATTTCAACGCCGCAACGTGAGTCTTCTGATGAAAGGACCCAGAAGCCGCTCACGCAGACGGTTGTTCTCCGACCAGTGTGTAAAATGAACGTCGAGGACTTCTCAACCAAGGAGATTCGCGCCGCCATCGAGAAAACCGGCGTAAAGAACATGAGTGACTTCACCGTGCATAGAAACGAAAAAGCTACCATCGCCATTACAAACAGGAATAGCTTGCTCGCGGAAATATTTCTCCAAATCAGGGAAATTCCTACCGAGCGACAAGGCCCACAAGAAGTGCAGCCCTACAAGGCACTAGGCTCCAACGAGGTGAGAGGTGTCATCTACCTTCACTCACCGCATGACGAACCCGAAACTCTCGTAAATGAACTCAACTGCAACACACACAAGATCATCACGGCCAGAGCCCTGGGCATTAAGAAAACGATTATTCTAATTACATTCAAGGGAAGAACGTTGCCCCAGCTCGTTCGTTACGTTTTCGAAGTCTACAGGGTTGCAGAATATAGACCAAGGCCGCTGGTTTGTTTCGGATGTCACCAAATTGGTCACAAGGCCGATGTGTGCCCCAATAACATCCGGAGGTGCGGATCATGCGGACAAGAACACGGAGAGGTGGAGGATTGCCAGGCTGCACCAAAGTGCGTCAACTGCAACGGAGCGCACGTTGCCACAAGCAACGAGTGCCCTAAAAGGAAAATTCCGCCGAGAAGCGACTCGCACAAGAAGCGACAAAAGAAGCCCGCACTGCGAGCTGAGGAAGACCTCCAAGATGATATACTCATTTTGACGCCGACATCTTCCCTGCCGCTGTCGGCTCGGCCGGACGTTTCATGGGCAGATAGAGTAAGAATGAATCAAGGAGCATTCAACCCCGTACGCCCACGCCGCCATATGGCCTCAACGGCAGCCGCGGACAAGCAACAATTGGGACTGGGGCAACAGATTCCAGCGGAACAACCTGCAAATATCCTACCGAGAGACCCCTCCGCTTGGGAAGCAAGGTTTTCTGCAATGTGCCAAAAGGTTGAGGAAGGCCTGGCCTCTATCCAATCCAACACTAGGAGAATTGAAAGATTCGAGTCTCTAGCAACTGAGATCCTCACCAGAATGAAATTATCAGGAAAAAAATAGACAGATACCCGGTACCCACCAATGAACGATAGCCAGAAAGGAAACGTGAAACCGGACGATTCTCAAAGCAAAAACGCAAGCCCTCGTCCCTGGATTTTTCAATGGAATTGTAGAGGATTCGCAAACAAAGCAGCGGAGCTGCAACTACGACTTGAAAGAATGGGCAAGAAAAGACCGGCGGTCATTCTCCTCCAGGAGACCAACTCCGAAAGTGTTAAGCTTAGTGGCTACAAGACATACACCGCACCATCCATACCGAGAGCGATCCCGCACAAGAAGTTCACGGATAGAGAAGAAACAGTGATCTTAGGACAGGTGGCCATTTTAGTCGACGAGCACGTTCCGCACGCACAAAGGGAATCGACAGATCTGTGCAACGAAGCGAGAGAGGTAGTCGTAGTACAGATCAAGCACAACAAAACGACTCTTACGGTTGCTTCGACCTATATAAGGCCCGCCGTCAAAAGAGGTGATGATATGAGCTGGCTTGCACAAATGAAACCTCGACATAAAAAGGAAGCCATAATAATAGGAGGAGATTTCAACGCTCCACACGAGGAATGGGGCTACAACCGCTCACACCCTCGAGGCAAGGCGCTGAAGAGCAAGTCAAAGGAGCTAGGTTTCGTCTTAATCAACGAACCCGGCATGCCCACGAGGATCGGACTTCACGCGAAGCAAGCAAATACCACGCCAGACCTCACGTGGGCAACCAAGAATGTTAAGGCGAACTGGAGAACTATGCAAGACGCAATGGGCAGCGATCACCTGCCCATCAAAATCGAGCTGCCGACCAAAGACCGGCACAAACGAGACGCACCCTTCATCAGATGGGATAAGTTTCGCGAAACCATCCAGACGGCCACTTCCTCACTCCCCCTAGACCAACAAATCCAATTAGCAATTAAAGCGGCAACGAAGACCTACAAAGTTAAAGAAGGCACCCCTAACCCAGACCTACATTTGCTCAACCTTTGGGCTGCTAGACTCCAGGCTCAACAGCGATACAGAAAGGCAAAACATAACAATCGTTTCAAGATTAAACTCAACATCGCCACGGCCAAAGCCAAATATTACACAAAGGAGCTCAAGCGGCAAATCTGGAGACGGCACTGCAACTCGTTCAACGAAAAGACTGGCTTGAGAAGAATGTGGCGGACATACAAAGGCATGTCCGGCAAGAAACGAAACAAGTGGACTGGTCAAAACCTCGCCATCAGACTAGGGATCACGGAGGAAGAACTTGCCGTAAGGGCTGGCGAACACTTCTTTCCGCAACCAACACCGCAACAGCTGCAACACCGCTACACAGAAGTGATCCCTGAACTCGACCATCCGTCACCAGCTGACGCGCCATTTAACATGGGGGAACTAATGGCGGCTCTGGCTTCGGCAAAAAACACCGCGCCGGGGTCGGACAGGATCACAATTACAGCCCTCAAGAATTTACCGGAGGAAAAGAAGACAGAACTACTAAAGTGGTTCAACGAAGTGTGGGAAACAGAACAGCTACCAGAAGCGTGGAAGCTCTCGACCGTAATTCCTATTCCCAAACCAGGAAAGCCTACTGACTCAATTCTGAACCTACGACCCATCTCTCTCACTTCAAATCTATGCAAGACTATGGAGAGAATGGTTTTGGCAAGAATCACGTGGCTCCTCGAAATCAACAGCCAGGCATATTGCGCCAGACAGACCGGCTTCAGGCCGGGTCTTTCAACGCAAGACAGTTTGGCAATGATTCACAAAGACGTCACCTCTAAACGACCCTGCTACAATCCCCGGCTGATCGTCGCGATCGACATTAAGAAAGCCTTTGATTCCGTACCACATGACGCAGTCTTACGTGGCGCAGTAAAGAGAGGGATCAAGGGAAAAACTTTGAAGTTTATTCGGTCCTTTTTGGATGAAAGGAAATTCGAGACGGCCATTGGACAATCCCGAGGACCGAAGACGGAGAATAAAATCGGAGTCCCGCAAGGAGCCGTGATCTCGCCTACACTTTTTTAATATGGTGATGGCGGATCTTGCACTCTCACTCGAGCTAATCCCAGATTTGGGATACACAATTTACGCTGACGACATTACCATATGGATGAAGAGCGGCAGCGTCTCCAAACAAAGTGTCACGCTGCAAAAGCACTCGACGCCATACAAATTTTTCCGAACGAACAGGGCTTCAACTCTCACCCGAAAAAACGAATTACATCGCCATTTCTGACCGGAGGGGGCGAAAAGAAAATGTGGGAAGTAAAATCAAACTTTTTGTCAATGGCACACAGATTCGTCAAGAACCGACCATCAAGATTCTTGGTATCCCGATCGACGAGAACGGGAAAGCGGGAAGTTGGTATAAGCAAATCAAAAGCCAATGGAAAGAGGCGCTCAACCTCATCAAACGCACCACCGGCAAAACTTGGGGAGCCCAAGATCAGACCCTCAAGACCATGTTAAAGGCCCTCCTTGTGCCTAAAGCAACTTACGGGATCAATTATCTTAATCTCACCAAGGCACAGAAGAACGGACTAGAGGCACTAAACAGGGAAGCCTTAAGAGTTATCACCGGACTTCCCAAGTGTACCAAAATCGAAACACTTTACCAAATAGCAGGTCTCAACACCATCGAGGAGATCGCGAAAGAAAACAAAACAGGCCAAGTGCTTAGGCTCCAGAAAACCAAACCGAAACGGGAGATCCTCAAAGATCTCGGGTACTGTAAAGAAAACTACCCGGTGTTTACGGAACCTCCCCCACCCTGGGAAGACGAAATAGTGGTTGACACTAGACCCACTCCACGAAATCAAGGAAAGAATGAAGTGAAGAGAAGAAATCACACTGCAAGTAAACACCTAGACGAGGTGTTAGCACTTCTCAAAGACGACGAGAACGCTATTATATACACGGACGCAACAAAAGACGAAAGTGGCACAGCCATCGCATACTACTGTGCCAACACCCACGAACGCTTCGCCGCTACTCTATGCAGCGAAACCAACGTCAAGGAAGCTGAACTTCAAGCTATTGAGAAGGCCATCGTAGAATTCAAAGACGTCAAACCAAAACGTAGACTTTATATCTACACAGACTGCAAAGAAGGAGTTTAAGAATGCAGCAAACACGACAGTCGCAGTAAGACCGTCCGAACAATCAAGACGACGGCCAAACAACTTCGTGTTGAAGGATATGACATTAAATTTCGATGGATATCCCTGGTCACCAAAGTATCCAAGGGAACGACGAGGCGCATGTAGCCGCACGGGAACAGCTACAGGCATCCCTGCCCGGCCGAGGCTCAACTCGCCCCGTCGACAGAAAGGACACAATAGAAGAGACCGATCCGGCTGAACTTAAAGCACAAAAACGTGAAGAGAGAAGAAGACGTCTCAACGAACAACTCCAACAAGACGAACACCCACTCCCCTCGACGTCGTACAGCCGATGGGAGAGGGTGTGCCTGCGAAGACCCCGCACAGGAACGGCCATGACCCCAGCCAGAATAAACAAGTTTAAAAGAAAAGACAACGAAGAAGACCCACAAGCATATATTCTGGGACTGTCAGAGTAGTGCAGGAGAGTTTGGACAATAGGCGGAGCAAAGGCCGCCGCCAGCGCCGAATATTCCCCCCACGCTTAGAGCGTAAACTAAATTTGTGACAAAGCGTCGACCAATCAGGAGTCCTCTACTCCATCTCACAAATGTCGACAGTGAAGACAAAGGCACAGGCGCGTGAGCCTAGCTCAGCGAAACGCTATTGTTTGTACGAGACCTCGTGCATAGGAGGCACTTTCCAAAGCCACGCGCTCGTGCCCATGCCTTTGTCTGCACTGCTAGAACAGCGTCCTGAGACTGGCTGAAAGAAAGCAGTGCAAAGGGTGGGGTGCGCGAGCGTCTTGAGACGCGGAGTTCCGCTCGGCACGGCTCAAATTATACTTCGTTTCACTTTACCTGCGAGCGAAGCCAAAGCTCCAAGCGCGAGACCAGCGCTTTTTGCATTTCTCCCCAGCTCGCGCGCTCGAGCAAAGCCTGAACGCACGGAGCTTCCGTGCTCGCGCTTCCAGTTTTGCCTTCGCTCGCACATAAGGTGAAACGAAGTATAGTCGTGGCACAAATGTAGAGCACGCGACCACCGCTAGGGGCTGTTTCGCGGCCTGTGGTTGGCCCGAGATGCTCGCCTATTCAAACCAATGTATGGCCAAACTCTCTCAATAAACGGCTCTGGTGCAGAAGAAAGAAAGAATGCTTTGGAGTCGCTCTCCCAGCCTGTGAGACCAGCTGCCTGCAAGAATGGATCCTCCCTGTCGGCTGCCACGAACACCGGAAGGCAATATTAGATTCCTTGATCGACTACATAAAGTCGGCAGGGCTTGTACATTGTATATAACTCCCTCCACCGTCCTCCTGTCACCAATGTCTAGTTTCAAGGGCGACAGGCATCCCCTACCCTCAGTTCCACAAATAAAACATTTTCTCAACTCAACTATGCCGGCCGCGTCGCGGCGGTCGCCTATTGTTTGCCGCATCAATTGTTGTGGCTTTCTTAGTGCGGAATAGCTACCTTGGAAATTACAGCGCTAACCCGCTACAACGCACAACCAATGCAGCGACTGGCAGAATTTCCCCGATGCAACGGACCCGTCTGCCGCTAGGGGCGCCCTGGTCGGGGCCTGAATTAGATGTGCACGGTTCCTACGGTGATGACAAAGGAGAATTTTGTTTCCTCCACTCCAAGATTTTTAAAAGGCATTTTTTTTAAGGTTCCAGCTTTTCAACCGAGCTGGTTCTGTTTTGTTCGCCATCGTGCAGGGATTTGGATTTTTAGTTTTAACGTTACTCTACTCGTAGACAACTTACGGAGAGTGTTACGCGCAAACCACAGTGACTGGTCCTCATAGTAAGGCAACAAACAGCCAGTCATCGTGGCTCAAATCTGAGGCTCAGAAAAAGGATCTAATAAACCCCCTTTCCATGAAGTGCTCTATCATGTGCGAAACCCTCACTAGGTCGTCTTTCTTTGGATTAATTTTTATTTTATTTATTCAAATAAGAACAATGTCAGACGATCAACTTTTATGGTGTTGGTTTAATAATGGAACGACTCCAAGCTTCCACTTTGTGCTTTACACCAACCATGACTCTTGTCCTTTGCAACTATACTCTGTTTCATACTTAGCATGCAACGCTGTCAAAGCTACTGGCGCGAGCGCGTGGCTTCATCTAGGGTTTTGTTTGCGCGAGAACGCGTGCAAATGATCAACGAGATCAAGCCCCACGCTCGCGCCAGTAGCTTTGACAGCGTTGCACGCTAAGTATGAAACAGAGTATAATTATAAGCAGCCAGGTCCGACTTGCTAGAAACAGCGACTCAGCTGAGACTGTGGGAAAGAAAGCAATGCCAAAGCCAGCGCTCGAGCTGAGTGGCACTCAAGCAGCGCCTCAAGACAGTCGCGTGCCCAACCCTTTGCAGTGCTTTCTTTCACTCAGTCTCAGCTGAGACGCTGTTTTAACAAGCCGGACCAGAATCACAACTCGTGAAGTTTCCTCGCGCTTCTCTTTCGTTCTTCGGGGTCCTCGCAATGAGTGTTGCGAAATAAAATCAAGCGAGATGCTCAGTGCTGCTCTGACATGTTCTTCCATAACCGGGCTAGAGAGCGGTTTCCTTGTGACTCTCGCCGAGGAGCATGGGACTTCTTTAGCCTCGTAGGGGTGCGACCACAAAACCATGCCCAACGCCGCCTGAGCCATCCTGAACAACTGTTCCCCGACCACTGCGATAGAAAATGTGTGAAATTATACTTGCTTGAAATAACTGTAGTGAGCCGACTGAAATAAGTTTCGACTTACAATAATTAAATGCTTGCCTATACAAACTTGTCTTTAAGAATACAGAGAGAAAGACGTGCTCCGCATAAGTCCCTGAAGGCAGCCGGCCTCATGACCTGTGGGTCTAATTACTCTAAAAACTTGTCCAACACAAGCCCGGAGCAAATAGGACATCACGGTGAAGAGGAGATGCCCTCCGAGGGAATCAAAGTGCTGTAGGAGCGGTAGGGTTACAGCGACCCCTACAAGCTGCCGCCGCAGGGAGCAACTACTCCCGGTGGAAAGGCCGTAACAGATCGCGCCTCTTCACTCTAGCCCGGCCACTGCTCTGCAGACTGCTGAACGAGGCAATGTCCACTCACACAGGAGCATTTGCTTATGTTTTTCTACGTTGCGTTATAACTAGGTCTGGACACTTGGTCTAATAACCTACCGATAAATCAATTAATGATTTAAGCGCGATTAAATTTTTAACCAGTTAATCCGTTAAATCTTGACAAACGAAAAAGTAAAAATTTAACTCTTTCACCACGCAGACTATACGGGTACACCTGTTTGAAGGCAAACTTTAGGTGAAACTTTGACCTAAATTAAACTGTAGGGGCGAGATGTGTGACTCAAAAGAAGTGGGGAAGGTTAAATGTGCCCCCAGCCACTTCAACGCCATGCGATTGTCCGTTTAGCGCAGACAGCTGAGCCCATAGACCTATTACTAAATTACCCAAGCATCAAGGAGAATACAGGGATTGGTGTTCAACGCGCCGCACGTTCTGACGTCAGCCGTAGCAACTTTTCTAAAGCAAATACCTAAAACAAATGGCACCTTGCACGCGCGTTCGTCAACGCTTGATTTTGGTTATTCACTCCACATCATTTATACGGGGAAGGTGTGCGCGTGTGGCTCGTGGAACACCAATCCCTGCATTCTCTTTGATGCTTGGGTAATATAGCAATCGGTATATTGATTATTATTCGATTAAAATTGACGCCCAGTCCTAGTTATAACTAAGTCCGCGGGACATCTCTGCTTCATATGTCGCATGCAAATCTACTCTTTGAATTGGATCGAATGCCTCATTAGAACCACGAATACCCCTTAGACATTGAACTTAGTGTACAACGCTGGCAAAGCTGCTTGCGCGAGCATGGGGTTTGATCTCGCAGACCTTTTGCACGTGTTCTCGCGCAAACGAAACCATAAATGAAGCCACGCGCCCGCGCCAGTAACGAAGTATACATCTTTCCATAAAAGCGTACGAGGGCGCGTTCATTGCTGTGTTTGTGTGTTATGCACGCGCACTTTCTGGCTGGTTGCAACTGCGATCGAGCGCTGGCTGGACTGTGATTTAGCATGCGCAGACTGTGCTTTTTGTGAACAGTGGAAACATGCACAAATGGCGAGAGACGAACTGTCGTTGTAAAGTCCTTCGATAAAATTCACGCTTACAAGCACCGCCAACCATTGTGGTGGAAACGCGCAAGACACGTGTCACGACAGGGTGCTGATCCACCGTCGTTCACTTCCAAGGGCCGCTCATTTCAGTTCTGCGCCGCCATTTGCTTCCAAGGGTTGCTCGAGACACGGGTCTTGTGCACTGGCGCATTTGACGCTACTTGCAGACAAACGCCAACACATCGAGGGGCTTTCTGTCTCTGGCCAACTCGGCATTCACTACCGAGACTGTGGTTGGCGCGGAGTGGCGACCCGCTAATACGAGAGATTTTTGAAGCTGTAAAGGTGGGTTGATTAGGTGTTTCTATCTGTCAAATTTCTCAATTATTGTGAAGACAGCGTGCATATACCTTCATCTTGTCTACGGTTCGTTGTCATTTGAAAAGAGAAGACGGTCTACGGTGTTTTGCCATTTGAACGTGAACGTGCAGACGGCCATAGGAACGTGAAGACATACTGAACTTTGGATGATCTGGACCGCTTGGCGGTTCTCCCGTGTACATGTTGTAAAAATAGAAATAAATATTACGACAAGAAGTGTGCGTGAGTTAATAATAAAAATAATAATCCTTATTTCCAGACATACATGTGTCTGAGGGGCTGTGGCAAAAGAATACAAAAGGAAATTCGTCTGGAAATGCGAAAGCATTGTAGTCCCGTTGGTGAAATGTTTTCGATTTATTTTTTTGACATGCGTTAAAGTTATTTCTGCTGTTTCGGTGTGTGACGCGCGGGAGGCAGCACCCGCCACCTTCTCCCCATTGGCTGCGCCGTCACGTGCCCAATGACGCACGCACTTGACCACACCTTCAGTCAGCCAGATGGTTGTGACGGGACGTGTGCAGTGACGCACGCACTAGGCACACCTTAGTAAGCCAGGACAGTGGAGCCGCCGCGCCAACGACAATAAAGAAAAACAAAAAGCCGCCGTATCGTCGGGGAAGCGTGCCCGTCTCGCACCCCGGAGGCTCGGGTTCGTTTCCCATTCAGACCGAAATGTAACAGAGTTTCTCTCTAAAGCGCCATTCATTTACTTAGCTTATAGGAACCTTCGTGAAAAATGTGACGTCAATCCGGGCATTTCTAACGTGTTTTTACTCTTTGCGCCATCGGCAATTTTTGGTACCATCGCTCGGTCATGCCGCCGACGACGACGCCGGATTTTCGCGTTATGAGGCAAATAATCTTTACGCATTAAAATTCTTCTGACCAGGCCATCAGTCCCTTTTTACAGCATTCAACAGTGTACAGGACCAGTGTCAGCATAAAAAGCAATTATACATAAAATAATCAAATCGACATTAGCTAAGCATCGTAGTCACAATAATTAATAATCAACGTCATCAAAAGTTGGAAATAGAAATCATTCAGATCATCATCACTGAGATCACATTCATTACCATAAGATGTCAACATTACTGTAAAATCCCCCTTTCTGTTGCATTCAAACAGAATATATATATATATATATATATAGGTGAAGCACAGTAGTTTGAGAACAATGGACCGGGAAAATGTAATAAGTCAGAGATCCGTACTTGCGGAGTTGCTATGCTAGGAGTTTATTCTATGTATTACGACAGTTTCGCCGAGAGGCTCGGCTTCGTCAGGAGATGGCATACATGTGAGGGCATCAGACTGCGCAGAGCAGTAAGCGGCCAATGGGGCGAGGAGGACGTGACGTCAGGAAAAATAAAAGTAAAAGGACATGAAAAACGCGAACATATTCAAACCAAATCAAACGCTCAAAAGGAAAAAAAAAAAAAATTGTTTGACTTGAGCGTGCTCTCACGGTAGGGCGGCGGGTTTCAAAGCTAAAGCGGCGTATATAAGATCTCCGACACTGCGGTGGGTACAATAGGTCATAAACGGACGGCACAGGCTCTGGAACGACATCTTCGGTACTAATTGCCCGTAAGGCGAAGCCGATGTGGGCGTCCGCTCTCCGCGACGGTCACCCCGCCTCCCCTCGGGCGCCGCACGCCGCGGAAGAGAGAGGAGAGGGGAGCAAGGAGGCAGATCGCGGAGCAGGGTGCGGGGGGGAGGGGGGGGGGGGAATTGCCACTGGATACTTGCAAAGACGTCGTCCCACCGGACAGTGAATTAAAAATACAAATTGAAAAGATGAAACATTAAAATAAAAATTAAAATTAATACACACACATGCCTAGGGTCAAGACCGAGTAACGTTGTGTGCAGCAGGACAGCATTGCGCGGAAGGCACAGATTTGCTTCGTCTTTCACTAAGAAAAAATAAATAAATAAATAGATAATATTAACGGATCTTCCATATGAGTGGGTAAAATGAGGAAAAGGACGCAGCGCGTACAAAAGCGCGTGTGGAAGGCTCACTGTTTCGTACACACACAGACACACACAAAATGATGGTCCAATTCCAACTGCAAATACAGTGCCACTTGGTCAGGGTGAGTATTGGTGTTCCCTGTTAATTATTAGACAACATTTTAATCGCTGCAAGTGTTCCTGGACTTTCATTTATTCCTTTATCGATCGTGTTGAATCGGTATATGAGATACGATTCGCGCTGCTCCCGTTCGCGGTCTGACTTAAATCCGGTTTCAAGGATCGTTACCGAAAGTTTCTCGAACGAATGATGTGGGAGGCTAAGGTGTTTGGAAAGAGCTAGGCTTGGGAGCGATTTTGAATGAGATTTGTGATTATTAAAGCGTGTCCTGAATGCTGTCTTCGTTTGCCCTATATATTGTATTTTGCAGACACTGCACTCAAGCAAATAAATTACATTTGAAGAGTCACATGTCAGGTTCCCTCGAATTTTTAAGGAGAATTGCGATTGTGTGCTGCTAGCGCTGCTAGTATGTTGCATTTGTTTGCAGACCAGACATCCCGGTTTCGTGCACGGCTTGCATTCGTCATTTGACAATGACGTATTCAGTCGAGAGTTTACAAGTGAGTCTCTTAGGTTACGTGATCGTCTGTAGACCACACCGGGGGCGGACGGAAATGCACGTTTAAGGCGTTCGCTTTGTTCTAGAATATTATAGTGCCGTCTCAGTATACCGTTTACATTAGGAAAGTTCGTGCTGTAAGTTAGACATAGATTCGTGCGTTGTAGGTCGGGTTTGGGGGGGCAGTTCGCAATTAAGTCCTCGCGGTTCAATTGTTTAGCTTTTTGAATTGCGTCGTCAATTACACGTAATGGATATTTTTGTTTTCCCAGCATGGTCTTTAGGTTCTGGGCGCTCGCATGAAAATCTTCCTCTTTCGTGCAAATTCGTTTGAAACGGTGGGCTTGGCTGTAGGGGACGCTGTTTTTACAATGGCGAGGGTGGTCGCTCTGGTAATGAAGATAATGTTGTCGATCTGTCGGTTTGCGGTAGAGATTTGTGGAGAGTTTACCATTTTCAATTTTTACAGTTACATCTAAGAAGTTGATATTTGTTTGAGAGTAGGCGTAAGTGAAGTTAATGTTCGGGTGTACAGAATTGTAACAGTCTACGAAATCCAGCAGTTCCTCCTCGCTGTGTGTCCAAATAAGAAAGATATCGTCTATGTATCTCTTGTAGAAAGTTGGCGTTAGGGGGAATTCCGAAAGAAATTTGGACTCTAGCTTTCCCATAAATAAGTTGGCATAACTGGGGGCCATCTTAGTGCCCATAGCGGTTCCGCTGACTTGCCTAAAATATTCATTATTAAATTCAAATGCATTCAGTTCTAAGACCATCCTCGTTAAACAGGCAATGACGTGACAATCCGGGGTATCTGGTCTCTTATGAAGTTCGTACATGTCAATTAGAGCAGTTATTCCTTCGTCATGGGGAATGTTTGTGTACAGAGAAGAAACATCGAGAGTGACCAGATATGCTCCCCTAGGTACGCACATATCCGAGATTTCTCCTAGAAACTGAGTGGTGTCTTTGACATACGAATCGAGAGTTGTAGGAATATTGCTTATTAATTTGTCTATAAAGCCGGAGATAGGTTCGGTTATTGTACCCATTCCTGATATAATTGGGCGCCCTGGGTTACCAGTTTTATGAATTTTAGGAAGCATGTAGAAGCGACCTGGTCTTGGATTTAGCGGTTTCATCAAATTATGTTCGTTAAGGGTTATGTTTCCTGTGTGCAAGAGATCTTTCAGTTTTGACGTTACAATGCGTGAGTAGTCAACCGTTGGATCCCCCTGAAGACGCTCATAAAAGTTTGGATCATTAAGTTGGCGGTATCCTTCTCGAGTGTAGTCGACAGTGTTGAGGATCACAATAGCCCCCCCTTTATCAGCTGGCTTGATCGTTATATCGGTCCTGGTTCCCAGAGTTTTCAGGCAATCCCTTTCCGATTTTGTTAAGTTGTACCGTTTTCCTTTCCGCTTATGGTATTCTCGCATAATGTCTCTTTGTACAGCAGCTATGTAAAGATCGAGGCAGCCATTGCGATGAGGTTTCGGTGTCCAATTGCTTTTGGGACGCTGTTGCGTGTTCTGAGAGTTTGAAGGCCTGCCTAAGAAATATTCCCGCAATCTTAAATTTCTTGCAAAATTATCAAGGTCTCGGAGTAACTGAAATTCGTCAAAGAAGCCTGTTGCTGGGCAAAAGTTTAGCCCTTTTGAAAGCAATTTTTCTTCGTCAATACACTTTTACTCTTTTCTTGAACATGCAGATTCTTCCACCTCGGCGTACTATTTCAACAATATTTGGGGTGGTTATTTATAAGGTAAGATAACTGATAATCAAGTTTAATCAAACTATCATCAAAATGATGAGTTATATAGAGCGTCCCTCTGAACACCCGTCTTGAAAAAGAGTCTGCTATTGCTTGTTTTATCATAGATCAAAATGCAGTCAAAGACTAAGGTACACAAGCACAAACAAGCATACTAAAAGCGCAAGGCCATGGTCCATGGCAGGCACGTATCCAAGGGGGAGGCCCATGGGGCCCCCCCCCCCCCCCCCCGGCAACAAAATCCTGGCTACGTGCCTGGTCCATGGTTTGCGCTTGATTGCTTTGACCGGGAAGAAAAAACGCACTGTAAGACGTTGAGCTCCGTGGCATGGTGTTGTTTGGCTCTGCTTGACTGGCCTTATTGACCTGTTATGCCAGCTGCGCTCCGACTTACAGCGAAAATGCATTTAAATGTTTATGTCGTGCAAAACTTCTATCATTCACGAAATGCTGACAAGGCAGGTCTTATATATGTTCATTATCATTTGATAACATTCTTCATTGGTTGATTGACTATGTTTTTAACGCTTTAATAGTTAAAACGATTGCTACTGATTTGTGAGCCTCTAACGAAATCGCTTTGCCAACCCTGCAGCGTGGAACAAAGCCAGGATAAAAAAACAAATTTTGCCCAGCTAGGCACTCTCGATCGGGTCGATGAGCTATATTCTGTTTCACCTTGTGTTGTACCGCAGGAAATGCTACCAGCGCGAGCTCCTTGCCCTAGGGAACATCTCGGCGGCACAAGCTCTCGTGCACCAAGGGCAGCTGCCAACGCTATGAGCTCGCGCTTCTAGCCTTCGCTGCGGTACAGCATAAGGTGAAACGGAGTTTTTTTTTTTTTTTTATAGCTGGGCTCGACTTCTGTGCCAACTGGGCACTGCTAGCACCACTGGCACGTTTGCTGGCATTTGTGTCAGCGGGAGCACGCGTTGAGCGCTGAACGTGCACGGGCGAGCAGCAGGAAGGAGGAAATTAAGAGCAGAGGAGGAACATCACTGCCACGAGCCTGCTTTCTGGCCACACTAAGAGTTCCTGTATAGACGTTTCCACTGTTTACAAAAATCACAGTCCACACGTGTTAAATCACAGTCCAGAACGCGCACGTTCGTCGCTTCGGAAACCGAGCAAATCACGCGCCATACGCACGAACACTGAAAATGGAACCTGCCAAGTGCCCTTTTTTTTTAAAGGTCTATAGACCTTTCCAATGTTTACAAAATCACAGTCCAGCGTGCGATCTTCACAGTCCAGCACGTGCGTGCTCGTCGCTTCGGAAAGCGAGCAAAGCACGCGCCATACGCACGAACGCTCAAAATGGCACCGGCCACAAGCTCGTTTTTGGAAAGGTCTATAGGCTCCCTACGGGAGCCAGAGTTGCGCGTTCATGCATGGCATGTGGATTCAGCTCCTCACGTGACTAAATTCGGCGAATAGCAGCGCCGCGCGTTCGAGGCGCGCGGCGCGCTCAAAAAGCCGGGGAACGTACGCCGGGGCGCGTGCAACGTCTACTTTGCTGCACGACACTTGATACGGCTCCTCACGTGATCGGATCTCGGCGAATAGCGGCGAGGGCGGCACGCGGCACGTGGAATCAAACGCGCAACTCTGGCTCCCCTAGGGAGCCTATACAGGAACTCTAGGCCACACTAGAGTTCCTGTATTAGCCCCGTGCGCGACCGAAAGCGTCGCTGTGGTCGGCCTTCCACGATTGGCCGAACGCTGACTATGACGTCGGAAAGGGGATTTATCATCGACGAAATAAGAGGAATGAAAGAACTTTAATTTTGACGGTGTTGGCAGTGTTCCTTTGAGAGCGCAATGATTTCAAGCTTCCACCATGCTAATAACAAACACCATCGAACTTGTTGTTTGCAAGGTAATGACGTCACAAGGGGGAACCATAGGAGGGCGCCACCAAAACATCTCGCCGCTAATAGGCTCCCTACGGGAGCCAGAGTTGCGCGTTCACGCATGGCATGTGGATCCAGCTCCTCACGTGACTGAATTCGGCGAATAGCAGCGCCGCGCGTTCGAGGCGCGCGGCGGGCTCAAAAGCCTGGGAACGTACGCCGGGGCGCGTGCAACGTCTACTTTGCTGCACGACACTTGATACGGCTCCTCACGTGATCGGATCTCGGCGAATAGCGGCGAGGGCGGCACGCGGCATGTGGAATCAAACGCGCAATTCTGGCTCCCGTAGGGAGCCTATACAGGAACTCTAGGCCACACGGATGAGTGCCGCCATCTAGTGGTTGAACTAATGGCTTGTTCAAGATGGCCGCCGTGGGACCGCCGCCTTAAAAGAGACGGACGCCGGACATGAGGTGTTCTTGCCGACAGGCCAAGTGGTCGTCCGGAAGTTTACCGGCATGCAAAAAGTCAATATTTTTATCTGGTGTAGCACGCATAAACGTGTTAAAGGGGCCATGAAATGATTTTTTAACGTCTTCTTCCTTAGCTTTAATCCTCAACTCAAAAGAGAACAGTGGAATCACGCGGTCATGACATGCTAGGGCACCGGTGCGATGACCGCAAGCTTCCACCGTGCTTTTTAAGCACACCATAGAACTTGGCATTCGCAAGTGCACTCATGTGCACTCATTGGCCACGAACGCGAATTCAAATATTCGTCGACGAATTGATTGTTGACCAGCGCATACGTCCCAGTGACGCAGTTTTCGTGTCAAATGCGTGAGCGGGGGTCGGCTGACGTCATTTTGGCTTTTGTAGGCAATGCAAAGAGGATATTTAGAACCATACACACATGATGATAACATCATAGCACACGAACATTAACGAGCACAAAACGGGCCCAGCTACAAAAAAGAAATATTACACTCGTGAAAAATAATTGTCTGTAACTTGTTAATTACAAAGACGAACACACCTCTGAGCATATAAGTTTAATAGTATGTGTTAATGCATTGTTATAGAGCAGGTCATTTCATATACGTCATTTGGGCAAACGCCAGCTTGTCACTTAAAAAAAAAAAAAACCTAAAAACACTGCGATCGAGTTCAAGCTATTGCAACGAAAGCACGTTTATCAAAGTCTTCAGAACTGTCAATTCGTAAAATCGTCAATTAGTACAAATGGTTAAAGATCGCAGGCGCTTCTTCGCTTAAAGTTGCTGTGATTATTCGGTGACCCAGGGCTGAAACAACTTCCCCTAGGCCCTACACACGACGTATACCTTTCGTTTAGATTCTCAGAAATTTCAACATTCAAAGGAAGCTGGAACATTTGAAAATGTTATCCTAAAAGCTATATCATAAAATCGTTGACTAGTACAAAACGTAAAGATCGCCGGAGCTTCCTCGCTAAACGTTTCTGTGATTACGCGGTTACCTGGGGCAGAAACAACTTCCCCAAGGTCCAACATGCGACGCATACAATTCGCATCGATTCTCAGACATTCCAACGTTCAAACAAGGCTAGGAGCAGGGGCGGATATAGAGGGGGGGTCTGGATGTCCTGACCCCCCTCTTGATTTCTGCATGTGTAAAATTTAGGGCGTGAAACGAGGGAGAGGGGGAGGGGGTTCCTAAACAAATGGTATGCTGACCAACACATGACCCCCCGCCTCAGGAAATTCCTGCATCCGCCCCTGGGGAGTATGCGAAAATTGCATGCAAAAAGTCTTATCGATCCTTGAACACATCCAGGAATCCGAGCACCGCTACGGCGATATGACTGATGCTGTCGCACAGGTGCTAATATCCAGAGCGATCTTCCACAGAAAAGGTATAAAGTCTCATTCTTTCAGATCTTCACGCCATACCTGTGGCAGAGAGCACGAAGAAGTCCGAAATCGTCGGCAAGCAGCGGCACATGACGACTACCACGCACCGAACAAACTCGTATCCACCAGCTCTGGGCGCTGCCATCTTACCGGTGACATCACTTCTCTTGCGAGGTCACGTGACGAGCAGTCATTCGGCTGCTAAGGAAACCTTAAGGAAACCGAGCCAGCTCAGCTCGTTGCTATGGTACCGCGTGTGACCAATCGCGGTGAGAGGCGGCACAGGGAAAAGCGTGGCGCTACTCTGGCAGCTATGCTGCCATATAGAGTGGCTCTAGAGGTTGCATGGGAAGCGGCGGCACCTTCGCTTGCAGTGAAGGGTTGAAGCCAAAACGAAACCAACTGCAATGTCACGTGTTCAGATCGAGGGCACGCTTTTTATATCCATTGTAACTGTTTAGAACTACTAATTAGACCCCTAAATTTATTTGTGGTGTGTAAGAAACAATTATCAAGACCCCTAAAATAAATACTAACATGGCGACATGAGGGACGCCGCATTGCCATCGACTAGAATCAATGGCAGCAATGGCACCTGGAACGCGTCTCCGACTGGTGTGTTTACCGCGGCCAAAAAAGTGGTCCCTCGATTTCCGCCTGATGACGTCATAGAAGTGTCATGCTCTCGCCGGTCGCGACCCTGGCGGCGTCCTAACAGTTGTGGTATGTATGGCAGACGCCTGTTCTGCTGCAGGTCGCTCTCCACTGTGACAGTCCACGGAAGCTAAAGCACCCGGAAGTTGGGACGCCTGGGACGCCGTGACGACAGCGACACTCGCGTTCGCTTGTGCATTTCGCCAGCATTTCTACGGCCAACCGCCAGGATCGCGACAGTCAACAGCATGACACTCCGGCTTCTGTGACGTCATTTGTTGCCACTTCGGGACCACTTTTGATGCATGGGCGGAATAGGACGCTAAACACACCAGTCGGAGACGCGATCCAGGCACCATAAGCACGGTAAGCGCGGGGTTCGCCCCGTCCCGCGACATGGCGTAATTGCTTTTGGTGCATATCTGTCTCCGAGACATGTTTCTTTCCTCGGAATTTGTCTCCACGGTACTTTCTAGGTGTGTCCCCAAGCATTCCGGTGCTTCGGTAGCCGGAAATGCTGCTGTCGTCGCCGGCGGTGATGCGTGTTTTCGAGGTCGGCTACACGGTAATGCGTGTATGACCGAACTAAAACACGTTTTTTACAACCTCGCATGATTTTTGAACGCATTATCCGTTACTGAACGTGTAAATTTATGGTAATCTGTGTAAATAGCGTGTTTTTCACCCCAAATATTATCCAAGTACACGGGACTTGCTAACAGTGTTGTTAGTTCCGCGAGCCGCGGAGGGCGCTGAGGTATGGGGTCCCTCCTCGGCGGCCACGGTGTCGGCGGCGCAGTGGGCTCGCCTATTTAGCGGTGTGGTGGTGTGGTGGTGTTGTGCGGCCAGTGGCTGGCCTCGTGTTTTGCTTTGGGCGTGAAGTGGCTTTGGTGTGAAGCCAACACCACCTAGACCAGGGGTCTCAAACTCATTCGAGTGTGAGGGCCAGAGAGCCCACACTCGAAAATGTCGAAAATCATACTAATTGTATTTTATTTTTTTTAAAGACAGCATTAATTTACTTTGCAAAGCGGCCGACGCTCTAGCGGCACCCCAGAAGTGTTCCAGAGAAGGGACCTTGTGTCCTCTGAGTATTGTGAGCTCGCCGTTTCGCCAGTGACAATTTCACCTTTGATTTGTTTATACGACTTCTCTGGGCTCATACCTGATGTGATGGCAAGTTTTAAAATACCAATGTGCTGAAATGTTTCAATACAAGTAGAGCAAGCACTCTGTCGTTGCTCTTGTCGCGCAATCGACTAGTCCCAACAGGAATTAAAAAAAAAAAAAGTATCTCTTTATAATACAGTTTTTGCTTTCCTGCCGATTTGTATCGCATCATAGAAGAAAAAGCTTCTAAATGTATTTTTGATGGTTAGAAGGACGAACTCATAGCTTTATTTCTAGCAATTGCTCTTATCGAAAGATATTTCACGGAGTGGAGATGCTTTTTTGAGTGAAGGGTAGCCTAGTAGATGTACTGTCGTTCTGCTTGGTTTGTCAGAAAAGACAGAGAAGGCAATATTTAAACGAAGCATTACTTGGTCTAAATAATAACAAAATAGCGCAAAAGGTGTGCACACATTACATGAGCGGAGCGTCTTTCCGAGTTGAAATGAATCGACGATATTAAACTATTATTTGTGGCGCATGTAGCGCTCGAGGCATGGGAATGGGGCTAGCACTCGCGTGATGCTTGCGGGCCGCGTCCCGGAGAATCGTGGGCCGCATACGGCCTACGGGCGTGTGTTTCACACCCCTGACCTAAACTGACAGGCCTCTCCACTCTTGCTATGACGTCCGGCTATGGGCACGGCCCCCTGACATCTCTATTTTTCAGGATGTTCGGCAATGGCAGCGGAGATTATGGCGTAGTGCGTTTCGTCGAATTCATTTTTCAGTTTGAAGTGATCTTTGAACGAACCAGGGATGATCCGGACGTGACAATATGTGCTGTGATGTGTACTGTGATGTTGAAGAAACTTGAAAGAAACGTCGGTCATTGGATATTTGCACAGAAAGGTCATTGGATACCTGCACAGAATGCTACGCTACTCTTTAGTTCTATGCAATCTATGTAATGTTATAACTCGTCAAAGGCACGCACTTGTTCACCGATTCCTTTGCTCATTTAGGTGTAGTGTTAAAATCCTGCTGTGCACGAGAGTTCTCAATACTCCGTTTCCCAACAACTTGGCGAACTGTGGAGGATGCGGCCCCCGCGACCCAATAAAAGCGTCGGAACAAGTCACGTTATAACACTCTATTGTCGAGCTCATGGAAGCTTCGTTACCATCACAGCAACAGCGCCGTCCGCGACAAAAAAAAAAAAAAAGTTCTAGGTTTCTTTCTCTTGGAACTGCAATTCCATCTTTATTAAGAATACATTAAAGAAAAGAAATAAATATTGACGAATTTAGTTTCAATAGATTTGTTTCAAAACTCGAAGCGCCTCATCGCGGCGTAAGGTCACGTTACGCATTGAGAAAATCAGTGGAAAGCAAAATCCATACGTGCTCAAAACGAGGTAGACTTGCTTAGATCGATAAACTGGCAGCTGAAAGTGACCTCCACGCGGCCGCCGCCATGTTGCACATTTTTTCACCACTAGACATGTGACCTTAGTTTTACGTATAGATGTTAACAGTTTCACGCACAGACAACTGCCTATATTGATCTTTAGTAACAGTACCGACGAGATAAGTTATGTTTCATTTGTTTTAAGTCCAAAATGCGCTTTTACGACAAAACCTCGGGCAGCTTCGCAAAGCTCCTCTAGATGCCGTCAGCCACGGTGCTGTATATTCGGTTTTTATCGGAGCTAGACACTGATGTCTGGGGCTAACAGTCTAGAAAAATAGCTTATCATGCTTTCTACAGCGATCGCAACACAAATCTCGGCTCCGTTGTGTGTAAAAGCCTCAGGATCTGGTACGGCCACGTGTCTAGAGGTCAAAATTGTACAACAGGGCGGCAGCCAGGGGGGGGGGGGGGGGGGGGGGGTCACTTTTGCTTGGTGAACGAGATACCAGTTCATCGCTCTAAGCCTCTCTACCTCGTTGCGTGGTCCGCTCCTGGCCACCGGTTTCCAGAATGAAACAAGAGCGGCGACCGGGATTCATGTAAGTATATGTCTATTATATTTAAACCAAGAAAGTGTCTCTACATTCGTATCCGCATAAAAGAAAGAATAGAAACACGGTAGAATCCAATGACGACCATTCGTCGTTGGTAAGAAAGAGTGGTTTTCTGGTAAAGTTGTCCGTGCTTTTATTCTTCCTATTTAAATTATTCATTATTACAACACGGATGCCTTAATCAATATGTTTCCGGTGCTGATTTTTTTTCTCGTTGTAGAATAGTTACCATTGGAGATCTCCGCCGTGTAACCGACCGCTTCCGCCCTAAACATTGCCCTTGCATAAGAACCCTGCAAAGATTCGCGGGTAAATGGAGCGTATGGTTCTCTCTAACTGTTCCCGAAGAGCTCGCACTCTAGCGGACGGCAGTGTTGCGGCGGTGGACGTTCATCCGACGTCGGTTGGTTTCGCAGCAGATGACCTTTGGCCAGCAGAAGACAGCCGGTTCCTTGGCGCAGGGACCCACACGCTCCCGTGACGTGGTGTCACGTGCCTCGCTCCGACGCTCTTATTGGGTCGCGGGGGCCGTATCCCCACAGCTCGCCGGACGACGAACGCCCACAAAACACGCAATGGTCTGGACGTTCTAAGCACTGAGCGCATATTAAACGCCTTCTACCTTCGACGGCCGCGTATTCGAGGAATTCAACGACGTATACGACGAGCGAACAGCGTGGGCAAACAGCCTATACTTCGTTTCACCTTATGTGCGAGCGAAGGCAAAACTGGAAGCGCGAGCACGGAAGCTCCGTGCGTTCAGGCTTTGCTCGAGCGCGCGAGCTGGGGAGAAATGCAAAAAGCGCTGGTCTCGCGCTTCTAGCTTTGGCTTCGCTCGCAGATAAAGTGAAACGAAGTATTAGCCCCGTGCGCGACCGAAAGCGTCGCTGTGGTCGGCCTTCCACGATTGGCCGAACGCTGACTATGACGTCGGAAAGGGGATTTTCATCGACGGAAATAAGAGGAATGAAAGACTTTAATTTTGACGGTGTTGGCAGTGTTCCTTTGAGAGCGCAATGATTTCAAGCTTCCACCATGCTATTTACAAACACCATCGAACTTGTTGTTTGCAAGGTAATGACGTCACAAGGGGAACCACAGGAGGGCGCCACAAACATCTCGCCGCTAATAGGGGGTATTCACTGGCCGCCATATTTGAGGTCACTGTTTAGAGCGCATGCTCAGAACGAGCTCGCATTAATAGGCTGCCAAGACCGGCACTCTTGATGGTGCGGGGTGCACGTTGCAAAATAACTGTGGAAGCTCGCCATCAGCACGTGCTCAGCATTAGCGCACACGGATATGGCCGCCAGTGAATACGCCCTATAGGAAGTATTCACTGGCGGCCATAGCTGTGTGCGCGACTGCCGAGCGCGTGCTGATGGCTAGCTTCTAGGGTTCTTTTGCAACCTGCATTCCACACCGTCAAAATAGCCGGTCTTAGCAGCCTATTAATGGGGGCTCTTTCTGAGCATGCGCTCTAGACAACACCCACAAATATGGCGCCCAGTGAATACTCCTTATAGAACTTGCCCGGCGGCTCGGGCTCGCCTTCGTCGAGCCGAGTCAAGATGACCGGACACTTCGGTTGACGTCATCACGCCGATGTGTAGAGGAGGTATCGGAAAGGCTTCGTGAGTCTAGGTGGTGTCGGTGAATCCAAGGGTACAGTGTTCCCAAGGGTGTGGTTGAAAGCCGCGCGAGGCGAGGAAGTGCTCGTGAAAATAAAGCCCCTTCATGTTTTAAAAGTAGCGCAAGGTGCACCGATGCACGAGGCACGTGCAACGTGCAGCCCTTGGGAAGATCATGGCGGCACAGCGCAGCACTGAGTGGCACTGAGCTAGATATCCGACGTCATGTAGTTTCTAGAAGCGGCTCGCGGCACGTGCCTTGAGCATTTCTACAACAAGGAATGGCGCCATTTTTCCCAGGATACAGGGGCTTTAGAAAAAAATAAAGCCCCTTCATGTTTCAAAAGTAGCGCAAGGTTCGTCGATGCACAAAGCAAGTGCAACGTGCAGCCCTTGGAAAGATCATGGCGGCACAGCGCAGCACTGAGCTAGATTTTAGACGCCATGAATTTCCCAGAAGTGGCGCGCGGCAAGTGCCTCGAGCAGTTCTACAACAATGAATGGCGCAACTTTTCTCAGGATAGAGGGGCTTTAGAAAAAAAAGAGGTGCTAGCGCCACCTGTAATAGGTTCAACACGATGTACCTTACGCTGAGGCGGCCGTTTTTTCCGCTAATGTTTCTAGTTCACTGTACACAGAGCCCTATATTGGGAGAGTTTAGCCAATGAGCGGAGCAGAGGCCGCCACCAGGTCCAAATATTCTCCCCGCGCTGTTAGAGCGTAAACTAGAAGTGCGATACAACGTCGACCGATCAGCAGACCTCGACGTCGCAATATTGGAAACGACATTTAAAGCGTGAAAAAGAAGCGTTCCATCTCGCACCAGTAATGATCGCAACTACGCAGTTTGCTCTGGTTTGGAGTGCACGTTCGTTTATTCTATCGCTGAATACATAGGTTGCACGTGACGTCATATCCTTCCTCCTTTCTGGTGGCCAAAACCTGCTGTTATACTTCGTTTCACCTTATGTGCGAGCGAAGGCAAAGCTGGAAGTGCGAGCACGAAAGCTCCGTGCCTTCAGGCTTTGCCCGAGCGCGCGAGCTGGGCAGAAACGCAAAAAGCGCTGGTCTCGCGCTTCTAGCTTTGGCTTCGCTCGCAGATAAAATGAAACGAAGTATAATGAAGCTGTGCTCACTCGTTTCCGCTCGCTCGCGACGCTCGTGTACTGCTCGTAGAATATGCACAGTAAAGGCTACGCTCGAGGAAGTTCGGCCACCAGAAAGGAGGACCAAATTACGTCAGTGCAACCTATGTATATGGACGTGAAAAAAACCTCACATTCGCCGAGTTTTCAGTCACCAAGAGTAATGCCTCTTTACTATAGCGACGCTAAAGCAATTTATATTAGTCGAGTCGCATTTTAAGAGCTCACGACCACCACTAGGAGCTGTTTCGAGGACATGTGGTTGGCCACGAGATGCTGCCCTATTCAAACGAATGAATGGCCAAACTCTCCAAGACACGACTCTGACTGTACCCATACCGCGATTTTCTATTAAGTCTGACCGCAGCCGATGCTACGATCCGATGAGGCTAGTCACGCTCAGCCAAAAGTGCACATCATCATCGCCTTTGTGCGCTTGATATCACCGACTAAACCAAACAATGGACAGGGAATGCGCCACGATCCTGCGCTTTTTGTTTTTCTTCTTGGTCGTGATTGTTTGGCCAATGGTAGCATACCCACAAAGACAACGCGAGCCGTGACGATGCAATTTTGGTGCTGATTGATTGGCTCCACCGAATGGCAGCGTCAGTCGCGGTCCGGGCTGAAAGTGAAACGGTGCAGAACGAGCCTCGCTTAGGGCTTCTGCATGGTAGGCTGCGTCGCCAAACATATGCGCAGCGCAAGCTCGTCTGCTTCTTTTGCAGGGGCTGTGGTGACGTCAGAACGCCAAGCTCTGATTGGCTCCAATTGGAAGGATAGTGGGTAGACCTCAAAGCAAGATCGCCTTAAAGTCTACCCACTATCTTTCAATCAGAGCCAATCAGAGCTTGGCGTTCTGACGTCACCACAACCCTGCAAATGAAGCAGACGAACTTGCGCTCCGCATACCCAATATAACTAGAACCCTGCGTATCCGCGGGTTACCGCGGATTAACCACGGATATCCGCAGTGAACAGGGTAGACGCGGATAAAAATGAAACAAATTTGGCGGATTGCGGATCGGATGAGGATGCCAGGAGCTCCGGAGTGAGGATCGAATGCGGATATCTGCGGGTCCGGATCTATATTTTTTGACGAGGTGGCCCACAAACGCGCGCGACGGCGGAGTTTAAAGTGAATACGTGAGTGATATACTAAAAAGAGAATCGTCGAATGTTTTGCGTGAGCAAATTACTTTATTTAAAAAAATGCGCCAATCGGGGCGAAAATTGAACTTTACGCCAAAAAAGGCCGGGTTTTTACATAAAGATCGCTTTAGAGCTTTCAATCTCGCCAAAAAAAAAATAATGTCAAAAAGTAAAAGTAAATAATGCGGAGGCATCAATCGTCCCTGGATAGCGTGTTCTTGTTTGGCAGGGAAAAGAGCGGAATGTGTTATTCGGAAAAAAAACCAAAAAGAAACAATTTTCCTCGACAAGTAAAACGCAACCTGCGTGTGCGCTTTTTTTTTTCTTCTTTTTTCTGCTTGACAGTTGACAAATATCTAAGAATGTATGGTTCGGAGAACACAGTTGCGGGTTGATGCTTAACTGACACTATTCGCGACTGCAGCGACCTATAGGGTACACCACTATCGGGCAAATATGGCGGTCGAATCCAGGTCGTGCCATGCCATGTGGCAGCTCAACGCACAACGCTGGGGCACCAGCAAGTAAGCATTGGACTCAGAATAGTTTGCCCCGCTTTTTATCCTCCATGTTTCAAACCTGCGGCGATGTGTTGGCGTGAGCGAACTTCCAGAGGCTTGCCTTTCTTCGAGGAAACGAGGAAAGGACTGCCCACTGTCCTTCCAAGGGGCTGGTGAGCGTTGATAAACGCAAAATGTCTGGCTCACGCGGTTACATAGGTCACATGCAGAGCAACCTGGGTCACGAGGCGATACTACGGTTACGACACAGTCACCGTAGAAGTGTTCTTTCGCGCAAACCACCGACAACATGTAAACACGGAAGCCAGAAGAGACGACCAGAATCGCGAAGGGACCTGTTCCGGCCAGTTCAGTGTTTTCCGCTAGGTGCCGTTCGTTTTGCTGGAGTCGTGAATACTACATCTCATGAGTTGCGTGCAGCAGAGGCAAAAGCACAGGCGCGAGTGCTTACCTTTCAGATTTGCCTTCCTTTCACGAGCACTCGCGGTAGGAAAGCATATCTAAAAGCCATGTGCCCGCGCCTATGCCTTTGCCTCTGCTGGACACAACTCCTGAGACAGAGTATAGTAGGAGGTGTTGTCATTATTTATTGTGATAGTTTCCCAAATGTGAACTCGTGTGTTACCACATATATACGAGTATGTTCCTGCGCTGAGTGACCCACATTTCTACTCCTACTTTTTAATTGTTTGACATAAATGAAATTACACAATGTCATTTGTCTGTCCTTTATTAATCTTCATGTTTAATAAATACGCGTCTGCGTGAAGTGGGTGTTACAAAAAAACACCATTAAAACGTCTTTCCTTTTGAGCGCACCTTTTGGGCAGAGTGTCGGAGACTCTGCGATCTCATAAGTGCGATATCTTTCCAGCGACGCTTAATATACCTGAAAGAATGATCGCTTATAATATAAATGGGATGAAACAAAATACAATAAAATAACTTTCATTGTATGACGTAACTTTAATCGTATTCTGACTTGAAGAATTCTTGGTAAAAGATAAGTAAACAGCCTATAGATACCATCCAGACGCTTTTTTTTTTGTTATTCACTCTTGAATTTATGTTATAATATGAATGAGGAAATTGCGCTTCGGATGCGGATAGAAAATAGGGCTGTGCAATTGATCGATTACCATTCCGAATAATCGTATAATGCTATGTCAAATATTTTGGGAGAAAGTAAAAATTCTTGCTTTACTAATTTGTGCATATTTATACATTTTAGGAGGCAGCATTGTGGCAATCCACGGAATAACAATTTAGAATTCCCTATGATCGTAATCAGGGGTACTACCGAACTTTTAAAAAAATCACCTAAATATATTTTGTACTTAACATGGTTTTCTTGTTTTTTTTCTAGAGAGACCGCATGTTCTACGATGAATGGCAGAGCAGAAATAGTTTTAAATTATGCAGCTTTGACAATTTTAAGCTATTATGCTCGGAGGTCAATGGAACCGGTTAATTGATTAATTATTCGATTAAAAGGCAGCGATTAATCGGGGTACAATTTTTAATCGACGCCCAGCCCTAATTAAATGTATGCGGATGCAAATCAGGTGCGAAAACAACAGTTTAAGAACATTGCGGATACGGTTCGTGTGTGGATACAAAGTCCGCGGAGGCGGATCGGATGCGGATATTTAAACCCTTATCCGCACCGGGCTCTACCAATGACATCTTTAAGTTTGTGCACTTCTAATTCAAGGAAATTCCTAATTAGGAGAATTGAAGAGTGCCGGTTTTTCAGAAGAACGCACAGCTGGGAAAATGACACCGACACTTTAATTTAGCAACAAGCTACATTAAATGTGGATGTATATGCACGAGACGCAGGCCAAGATTTGCGTTCTTCACGCTCGAGGTCGTCCCCACATAATTGGTCGGAATTCCGTCAATTCACATTCCTGGAAGCGAAAAAAAAACACATTATTTTTTCAATGTCCAGAAAAAAAAACAAAAAAACTTTAATGTGAAAGGTGAAATGTTGTAATATATACAGGATGTCTATCCCTTCGCAAGTGAAGCTGGATGCGATAGCACGGAGTGGTCGACATCACTGGCGATTTTGAACCGCTTACTTTGGGTTTAAAGCTGTGTGCAAGGGTAACGTTTTTAGCCCCGTTGCAACCACTAAGAATTCTTTCATCAACATTTCACAACATGGCTAGACTGTAATGAGGTCGGGCGTCACTTTCTAATATACACTATGACCTAAAAATAAAAATGAAAAAAGTTATTTGAAACATTTTGTTTATTAGCTAATTAATTTCATTCATTTAGTCTTTTTTCTAGCGGCTGCCATGGCCGCCAACTTGCATCCAGGACTAAAATAGCCCTAACGCGAGATCGTTTTATTTACTTTTTTAGTTTGGGATCTACAAAAAAATTAAAAGCTGAAAAGAGAAAAAGAAAAACTTACGATGAGTCGAGGCATCTTCGCCTTGAGTCTGTTAGCAGCAATGAGACTGGGGGACAGTTGGTTCTGAAGGAAAACGTTAAACAAATGTCAGCGATATTGATGGAGGCCTACTTTTTCCCACTCTCAAGTAGCGTGTAAATGTGCGCCTTACTGATCAACTGAAGATAAGTAATCAAACATGAAAGCAACAAAATTTATATAAAATTATTTTTCTGCAGAGCCGTCTTGCACAAAATGAATATCAAACCGTTGTAACAGGGGCTCCGGAAGCGGGGGGGGGGGGGGGGGGCAGTGGGGGCAGGCGTGCCCCCACACGTTCTAAACCAGTGGGGGCATACCCCCACACTCAAAGCTGTTCCGACCGCCCCTCCCCCCCCCCCTTCTCCCCTCCCACCATTATATATATATATATATATATATATATATATATATATATATATATACATACAGGGTGTTTCACGAAAGGTGGACAAATTCGATATTGCGAAAACTACGCGTCGCAACAAAAAAAGGCTTGTGTCGTTTTGGTCCTGGACCAGGGCTTATTTAGGAAAATTATTAAAGTCCAAGATAATTACATCGTTAATTATTTTTGCGAAATTAACTTTTTTTAATGTTGTGTTTAAGGGCATGGTTTCAATTAGAATATTGCTGAGCATCATCGAAAAACACTAAATCAACAAATTTCAGAACGATAGAAGGCACGCGCAACATTTTGTGGTTTTCTGAAAAACCGCACAAATTCGACGGGTTAAGTTTCGGTTTGCAATCGGAGCGCGTCTCGGCCCCGACGGCACCGCGCCTCGTGGAGAAATAGTGCAACCAGCCTCTGCTGTGTTGCGCGAGGACAGCGCAGCACAGGTTGGTTTGTACTATCTCTCCACGGGGCGTGGTACCGTCGGGGCCGAGATGCGCTCCGATTGCAAACCGAAACTTCAAAATCCGTCGAATTTGTGCGGTTTTTCAGAAAGCCGTAAAATACTTCGCGTGCCGTCTATCGTTCTCCAATTTGTTGATTTAGTGTTTCTTGATGATGCTGAGCAACTTTCTAATTGAAACCATGCCCTTAAACACAATAGTAAAAAAAGTTAATTACGCAAAAATAATTAACAACCTAATTATCCCGGACATTATCAAGTTGAAGTTTCTAAATAGGCCCCTGGCCCAGGACCAAAATGACACAAGGCTTTTTTTTTGCGACGCGTAATTTTCGCAATATCAAATTTGTCCACCTTTCGTGAAACACCCTGTATATATTGTCACGAATGACAATCGATGAGGCGGTGATAACTGAATAAACTGAACGTTTAATGGGGCGA
Source organism: Ixodes persulcatus (assembly GCA_013358835.2). Taxonomy (NCBI): domain Eukaryota; kingdom Metazoa; phylum Arthropoda; class Arachnida; order Ixodida; family Ixodidae; genus Ixodes; species Ixodes persulcatus. The sequence goes on from JABSTQ010011216.1 coordinate 1,712,454, forward strand.
ACTTGTGCCCAAAAATAAAAAAAAGAGAAAGAAAGATAACAACAGAGCGTCGCGGGCGTCGAAGGCGGCGAAGCAGCAGGATCGAACGCTGAGGCGAAACTGACTCCGCTCGCCATGCGGAGTCCCTTATGTACCCTCGTGGGTTTCTGGATCATTCGGCGTCGAACTTTCGGTGCGTAGAACTTTCGGAACTCGATCCGACGAGAATGTTCTCGAACTTACGAGAAGACCAAGTTGAAAGTATAAATAAAAGGACAGTCCCCTGATTGGAATCGAACCAATACCTTTCACGCGACAGTCACGCGCGTTAACCACTCGGCCACGCACGCGCTTGCTCGCCTACGCGCATGGCAATATCTAGGGTGTTTTCTTTTATTCTTTCAGATTTGTTTTAAAAAAAGCCATGAAAGCTACACTTATGCGGTTTGTGCAAGTGAGTTATACGCCCAGGGGTGCATTATGTGGGTGGCTAATCTTTGCGATAAATCAGCTAATTAATTAAAATTCACTAATTAACTTTTTAATTCGTGAAAAATAGACATATAGTTCCAATTAGAAACTTGCTGAGCGTTATCAAAAACCACTAAATCAGTAATTTTCAGAAAGACTTTGAGCGCGTGAGAAGTGTAGTAGTGCACTAAACTTGCCACTCGTGGAGCAGGTATGTACGTACAAGGCTAGCGGTTGCGGTAAGGCGCCCACGCATTTTTTCCGTCTCTTATCTAGCCTTAGCCTTGTACTTGCCCCACGAGTGGTAACTTCAGCGCACTACTGCGCTTCTCACGCGCTCAAAGTCTTTCTAAAAATTACTGATTTAGGGGTTTTGGACGACGCTCAGCAAATTTCTAATTGGAACCATATGACTATTTTCGGTAATTAAAAAGTTAATTAACGAATTTTAATTAATTAGCCGACTTATCGCAAATATTAGCGACCCTCATAATGTCCCCCTAGGCTTATAACTCGCTCGCACATTCCGCATAAGTGTAGCTTTCGTGGCTTTTCTTAAAGAAATCTGTAAAAATAAAAAAAAGCACCCTGTATATAGAGATAGGTATATATGGAGAGAGAGAGAGAGAGAGAGAGAGAGAGAGAGAGGAGAACTACATAATGCGACATGAGTCGTCAGACGTCGCCCCCACATATCAGATATACTTCCGGAGCCCCTACGTTGTAATAAAGCACACTGTGGTGAAGTGATCGGACATCTCAACGAGGTAAAAGAAATAAGACAGGATTCGGAAATAAAAGAAGCACGGGACAAGCAGGAGAAGAAGAAGAAGTGGCTGGTACAACGAGGACGAACGCAAACAGAAAAGACTGAACGCAACTGCAGTTGCGTTCAGTCTTTTCTGTTTGCGTTCGTCCTCGTTGTACCAGCCACTTCTTCTTCTTCTCCTGCTTGTCCCGTGCTTCTTTTATTTCCGAATCCTGTCTTCGGCCGTATCATGAAGACGATGTTCTGTTGTCCCGGACGACTCCCAGCGGCGGCTGCACCGACCATGGAAGACATCTCCACACATTGTTGCCACGACTTCACTACCGTCGTTGTCAGGTGAAGTGAAGTGAAGTGTTTCACTCTGACCTCCATTAACTTACTTGACTCGAGACTCGCATCTATTATTTAGTAACACATCAAATAGTTGTTTTATGACTACCCTAATGGAATTGTGTATCCCGTAACGTATTTCTTGATTTCTTTTAGATTCGTTTCGCTATAGTGGTTTTCAACGCAACTACTAAAACTCACACAAAAACAGTACTTGCTTCGTTAATAATTTAATGTATGCAAAGAAAGCTTGACCTCGAATATCGAACCTACTCACACACTCCTAAAAGAACTTTAAACGTCATTCCTGCGCCACAGACCTTTCATATATGATGAAGTCGTGCGCTCTTTCTTTCTGATACCTATTTTACTGTTTTAAATTGAATGTAACGTGAAGTTCAAAGTTTACTTAGTTACTTAGCTAGTTTATTTTCCATTGTGACTATTCCAAATAAGCAGGAAGCGCATTTTCGAGTACGTACGATGAGCCTGTCCATGTCCGCCATGCTTGTCTGAAAAAAAAAAGAATAGGAACCGAGCGAATCAATTCTTGTGGAGACTTCAAAATCACAAACAATAACAGTTTCAATTATATACTGACGGTACGTCTGTATAATTTGGATTGTTTTATATGTACACAAACTGCAACGCTGTTCTGATTTCATGCTGTTGCGCATAAGAGTATATCTCGTGAACAACACGAAAACACTAAACAGGATAAGCGTAAAGTATAACTTACGACATTCGTGCCGCCGCTTCGTGCCTGTATCTGCCTAATCTCCACAGCCTGGAAATGCATAAGATTTATGTGTTTGATCAGATCTCCCCAAACCCCGGCCCGCGGAGGTCTAACCACCGGCCCGCGACTGGTCGCGGTCCTTGCAGTTGCCCGAAGGCCGTTTCTAGCTGGCCCGCCGGCACAAAAATAGTAGCGTGCAAAGGAACGACGCCGCGACGCTCGCCAAACGCTTCGCGTCTGAGCTTATCCCGCTGATTGCTGTGTGCCATATTTATTGCACTTTGTCACCACCCACGTCTCCGTTCGTAGTCTCCTGTTTCATGGCTCGTAACTGCGTTAAAGGTAATTCTCGTGTATATTGTGCTTTGTGCTCTGTGTCATATACGTATTACGTATTGCCAACACCGGGTATCTCATTCTCATTAGCATTCTGCCTTGTGCGAATATGCAAACGTTCATATCCGCTTTGATTTATGCCTGAAGAATTTTCTTGGTTACAATTATCGTATGTTGTCATAATTAGCTCTTGAATTATACTATGCACTACATACCGTATTTTCACCTGTATTACTCGCAAGTCTTGGTATTTGCATGTTTTTTTTTTTTATAAATACACCTTGGATTCTTTTTTATTTTTTTCGAGCGCAGCTTTTAGGCGCCCGTTTCCGGGTTTCGCAGCGTCGGCGCCGTCGTTGGCGTCGCCGTAACTGCGCTATATTTAGCGGGAAGATTTACGTCACGTGACCTCAACACCAATTAAATTTCCCGCTAAATATATCGGGGAAAATGACGTCACATGACTTGGCGTAACATCACCTATGAACAAATTCAGTTTCTCCGCTAGATTTAGTGGGAAAATTGACGTCACGTGACCTCAACAGCAATTCAGTTCCCCGCTAAATTTAGCGGGAAAATTGACGTCACGTGACCTGAACACCAGTTCAGTTTCCCCGCTAACTTTAGCGCGGAAAATGACGTCACATGACTTGGTGTCACGTCACCTACACTCCAAAAAAAAAATGCCTGCGCGTCTACTTACCCACAAAACACTCAAAGAGCCAATCTCTGCGATCTACGAAATCAGCTCAGCGAATGATGAGGCGGAACATCCGTCTAGACCTAAAAATGAAGTCTGCACTGTGGCATTGGGCACTGCAAAGCGTAATGCTTGCATTGCGTAATGCCACAACGCAGACTTAATTTCGATGTCTAAACAGATGTTCCGCCTCATCATTCGCCGAGTAAGATCGCAGAGATTGGCTCTTCGAGTGTTTTGCGGGTAAGTAGACGCGCAGGAATTTTTAAGAGTGTATGAACAAATTCAGTTTCTCCACTAGATTTAGCGGGAAAATTGACTTCAAGTGACGTTTACAGCAATCCAATTACCCGTTAGATTTAGCGGGGAGTTGAATTGTTGTTGAGGTCACGTGGAGTCAATTTTTCAGCTAAATTTAGCGGGAAAACTGTGGGAGCAGGGGAGGTTATGGAGGAAGAGGAGGGGGAGGGTACGGAGGAGGAGGATGGGAGGTGACACAGGAGGAGGAGGGGAGGGTATGGAGGCGGAGAAGGGGAAGGTACGGAGGAGGAGGAAAGGAGGAGGGGAGGAGAGGAGGAGAGGAGAGGAGGAGGAGGAGAGAAAAGGAGGAGGAGGAGGAGGTGGAGGAAAGGAGGGGAGGACGAGGAGCAGGGGAGTAGGGGTGGAGGAGGGGACGGTACGGAAAAGATTACGTCTCGGACATAAATTCCAGCAACACCTATTTTATCCGGCATCATTCTGCAGTCTGTTGCCGTCATAAAATTTCTAGTAGCAGCTTTTCCTCGATCCAAGGCGACCTTCCTACCTCCGTTATTAGTTTGACAAAGATATGCGCAGCCAAACACAACCGAAGGTAAGAATACGTCCTGGAGGCGAGGCTTCTTCTGCCCTGCATCGATTGGGCGCGAAGTAAAAGCGAATTTCCATCTGCCATATTCATTTTACGTTATTTTGGTTTTGGCAGAAGGTATGTTGCTTTTCTCACTGCTCGTACGCAGTCATTGATGTCACGGGCGGATGGCAATGAACTTAAAGCTATTGGTGCCTGTACGCTCGCGCATAGACTTCTCCCTTCTCCAAACACTGTCTCAAGATATACGTTATACCCCTGTGCATGCCCTGTAACATTTCATTTGCGAGGGAATCCAGGGAAGGCAGGTAGCATTTCGGCACCAAGAAAATACTATAAAGTCGATGACAAGTTAAGAACCCGACCAATGCACCAGCTCCCGCATGCGCTAATTATACCGCCGAGCTTCGGCTGCGCTTGCGCCAAAGTGATATAAAAAAAGAAAGCTCGCGCTGGAGTCGGGTGGGTTCGTTACCTGTCACCGACTATAGCTTTTAAAAGAGAAACTTCACACAAGATAGCGTAGAACTTAAAGAACGGGTATGTTTTGTTTTCATTGTTGTTGGAAAGCGGTCCAGACCGTTTTCCAACATAGCACTTCAGAGAAGTCTCGAAGGATTCTTAACTCACCGTAGACAATTCGTTTTGAGTTAGTCGAAGTTTCTTCAGGCATTTCTTGTCTATGAAAAAGCAGAAATAGCCGCCAGATTAGGTCTTCATTGAAGTTCGCTCTACCCGCAGTTATGCCAGCGTTCTCTTATATATACGGGTATATAAAGGGTGGAAGATAATAAGATTTGTTCTCAACAAAAACGAATAAATTTGATTTATTTAATTTAAATTAGAATTAATCGATCTCAATCAGAAATGATATATTAGAATCTCTGTAGCTCGAAAATAATGATTCTTTATTGCAGGATATATATTAGTAAATATGGTAGACTAATGTGCCAGTGCGTGCGAATACCGACAATACTGCGGCAATAAATAATTACTGGAGAGTTAAAGTAATTTAATTAACAACTTATTCTAGACGTAAACCTGTCAAATTGGAACAAAATCAACTTTATAGTCTTAGCTAGTTAGGAAACCCTATTTGCTTTTCTTTCACGTTCAACTGCTGTAAAGAAAATTTCTTAAAAATTAACTTTTACCCTAAGCAAGAACGAAATCTAAGAAAAAGACAACCAGCAGTCACTTTTACACCTAAAACTGAAACAAAATGCACTGTCGATGGCCTTGGAAGACCCAAAAGTGGTGGGTAGGGGGGTTTGGATCAGCTCCACTCTCCGGGCTTCCTTAGCTTCTTAGATCAAAAATCGAAAAACTGCCATCTCATGAGAGACTCCATCCTTGGTTAGAAGAGCCGTGGGCTAGTTCCTGACTCGGAGCTTCTCCTAGCTTACCAGTTCTGAACCAACAGCACAACCAATGGAAGACCCACAACAAGATCAGTGGGAGTGAGCCAGTTTCATTCCCCGGGCTTCCTTTACCCAACCACGACAAACAGCCACCTCTGACGAACCACGACAAACAGCACAAAAAAAAAAACAGGTTAGGAGGACCTAATACCCAATTCACACGGCAGGGTAAAGGTACCTTTAGCTTAGGTCCCTTAGCTGAAGTTACCTGTAGTAAACGGCGTTCTTGATCACATGATAAATAAAAGAAGCACCTTACGTTCATGTCGATTGCATTCCTGCTAAACCGCGAGAGGAGCACGTGATAAACAATTATTCCTCGAAATCGGTTCGACGCGCAGTTTTTGATTATTGTGTGTGATATATCACATATACAACCTAAATATTATTTGTGTTTGCTTTTATGGTACTTTTTTTTTTTCTCTAAGTCTAAAGACGCACCTAAATGAGTCTTGCCTTAAAACGTCCAACCCGCCTGGTCACACTGGCCATAAATCATCTGCATTTACGAGTTTCCATTGCGAGGTGGGCGACCTTTTTCTTTTAGCAGCTCCATTTTTCCGCAAAGTTCTCACTGAAGTAGCTAAACAGTGCCCGACAGAAACGAACCACGTCAGTCTCAGGGTTACGCCAGTCACGCCATCGGAAGGGGTGGACGAAGACGAGGATGAAAGATCCTGGGCGGGAGAGTCGGACGACTCGTCTATAACCTTGAAAAAGAGCTTGTAGTGGTCCATCGCGTTCGGGTTCGTAGCAGACATTCTTTTCCACGTACCGCCGCTGCTACCTGCTATCTAGAGTATGCGTTCCTCGTTGATGTATTATTCCATCACATTTCTGTTCACAATCATTTCATAATTTGCTATTTATATATATTCAATTTGTTATAATGCAATAAACAAGATATATTTATATATCTCGGATGTTTATTTTGAGTTCGTGGGTCCGAGGCTACTCCCTGTAGCCGTAAAGGAAGCTTAGCGAGCTTCGTTTAACACAGGACCTCCCTTAGCGAAAGGGACCTTTATGCGCCGTGTGATTACGATCTCCAGCTCCCGTTACTACAAGTGCCTGTGCCAAAGGTTGCTGTAATAAAGGGAGCTGGAGATCATGATCACACGGCGCATAAAGGTCCCTTTCGCTAAGGGAGGTCTTGTGTTAAACAGAGCTCGCCAAGCTCCCTTTACAGATACACAGCCTGGGACCCACGAACTCAAAATAAAAATCACAGATATATAAATATATCTTGTTTAATGAATTATAAGAAATTGAATATATATAAGTGGCAAATTATGAAATGATTGTGAACACAAATGTGATGGAATAATACATTAATGAGGAACGCATACTCCTGCTAGCAGGTAGCAGCGGCGGCACGTGGAAAACAATGTCTGCTACGAACCCGAACACGATGGACCACTGCGAGCTCTTTACCGAGGTTCTAGACGAGTCGTCCGACTCTCACGCCCAGGACCTTTTATCTTCATCGTCGTCCATCCCTTTCGATGTTGTGACTTGCGTAACCGTAAGACTCCGACGGGGTTTGTTTCTGCTTGGCACTATTTAGCTACTTTAGTGAGAACTGCGGAAAAATGGAGCTGCTAAACAGAAAAAGGTCGCCCTATCTCGCAATGGAAACTCGTAACCGCAGATGATTTAGGGCAGTGTGGTCAGACAGGTCGGACGTTTTAAAGCAAGACTCATTTAGGTGCGTCCTTAGACGTAGAAAAAAAAATTGCCGCAAAACACAAATAATATTTAGGTTTTAATTATGATATTTCACACACAATAATCAAAACTGCGCGTCAAACCGATTTCGAGGAATAATTGTTTATCACGTGCTCCTCTCGCGGTTTAGCAGGAATGCAATCGACACAAACTTAAAGTGCTCCGTTTATTTATCGTGTGATCAAGAACGCCATTTACTACAGGCACCTTCAGCTAAGGGACCTAAGCTAAAGGTAAAAAAAAAAAAAACACCGCAGTGTTCTGCAGGAGTGAAATCAATCTTCTGCCGTTGGCAAGCGTCTTGCGAAAGTGCACAGATTTTTTAATGTGCCTGGTTATCTAAATAACTAAGATTAATTAGCTAACTTTTTAAATATTCTCTTAAGGGCCGAGATGTCAATTGGAAAGTCACAGGGCGAATTGATTAACACCCAATTAAAGTGTTGGCAACATGATACGCCCGCGCGCCGTGATTGGAAAAGCGAGTTGTCACGCGGTATTTCTTGTATTTCGCGGGCGTCTTTTGAAGGCTATGCGGAGGGCAAGTTCGTCTGCTTCTTGCGCAGGGGGTAGCGGTGACGTCAGAACACCGAGCCCTGATTGCCTGATCGCGACCCCCCTATCTGAGCGTCGTCTGCTCGCAACGTCGTCTGCGTCTGTCTTACCTTTCCTGTGACTTTCGGAAGTGCAGAGGCCAGATTCACAAAACAATCTTACGCCAAAAGAGTACGTAAGACAAAACGTGAGAACAAATTCGTATTCACGAAACGAAATTATCGTAAGTTTTGCTCAGGTTACGACGGAATCCTACGACGATCAACTCAGCATGGCCGACAGCGTCGCTCAGTTACTTGGTCGCGACGATCAACGGACGTTTATTTTTGTACGTGCTCTTCTCACGCGTCCCGACTGCAAGCAGCAAGAAAAAAAGTAAAAAGTACTTGAAATAAACCACGACGAACAAGAACGCTGGATCCACAAACACCCGGGAAATGCTCCAACGGCCACGATTACACCGACCCCGAGTAAGCGAGCTCGGCAGATAGGCCTAGCAGGCACAGTGGTGCTCAGACGGTCCTTGGCCAAGACCGTCTGCCCACGACCGGCTGGCGTGCTGAATGGAATATGCCCGTGCGACCCTTGTGAACACTTCAATCTCTTCCTCTTGTCATCTCCTTGTTTTCCGAGGCAGCGGTGACTCTCGCCGGTGAAAAAGCGGTGAATCTCCGACAGACGCAGGAAAGGTAAAGCAGCCATCGCTTTGACTAGCAGACGTAAAGCAGACGATGTTAACTGCGCCGACCCGCCGACGCCGTTAAAGAGTGAGGAGTCTCGCCGCACACGAAAGGAGGGAAAAAGTATTTGGGAGGGCTCACTCTCGGGTCTTCTCGGGTCTTAGCAAACAAACCTCGGCGCCTCGGGACACCTCGCCAGTGAGTCCTTTGACTTCTCTCCTTGATGCGCGTCTGCTAGTTGTTAAAAACAACGTACCGCTCGATTTATTTCGTCTGCCCTCTCTGAAAGGCGAAGTCGAGCTCGCTCGTAAAGACCTGCACTTCCGAAAGTCGCAGGAAAGCTAAGACAGACGCAGACGACGTTGCGAGCAGACGACGTTGCAAAGGAGCAGACGACGCTCAGATAGGGGGGTCGCGATCAGCCAATCAGGGCTCGGCGTTCTGACGCCACCGCTACTTCCTTTCTCATGCGCAGAAGACGAAAATGAGCCCAGTTGCGAGGCGTATAGGAAAAATGAGCACGCAAAGTGCACCTTGAAAATAGTTCAATTGGGTATTTTTTAATGCGCTCGACAACTTTCCATTTCACACCTCAGCCTTTAAACAAAGATTTCAAAAGTTTGCTCCTTGGTGTGAATTAAATTACTAGGCGCACTAAAAAAAATCCATGCACTTTCGAAAGAGACTTGTAACAGCGTGCAGTTGGTTTACCTCCCGCAGAACGCCCCGGTTCTTTTTAAAGTTTGGTGCAAGTTACCTGGGGCACCCTATATATATGTACTGGTAGTGTACATATAGGACATTACAAGCATACATGTACAGGGTGTCACAAAAGAAAATTTATAGGGTTTTTATTTCCGCAAAAATAAACTAGGCATCGGCGAACGCTCATTCTCCGCCCAAAGGTAGCGCTAGAGATCACAACCAGATGCCAAAGTTTCAGCCCGATCCGATAACTTAATCAAAAGTTTTAAGTGGTTTTCTGAAAATTTCAATGGGAAAATGGAGCCCATTTTCGCCCGTTTTCGGTTTCTGGTGCCATAGAGTCCCATGTATTCCAAAACTTCGTCGGCCGCCATTTTCCCATTGAAATTATCAGAAAATCTTTTATAACTTTTGATTAAGTTATCGGATCGGGCTGAAACTTTGGCATCTGGTTGTGACCTCTAGCGCTACCTTTGGGCGGAAAATGAGTGTTCGACGATGTCTAGTTTATTTTTGCGGAAATAAAAACCGTGCAAATTTTCTTTTGTGACACCCTATAGCGTACTAAATGTACACATATAGTACACTAAACGTGCACTCAAGATGCACTTCTGGTGTACTACAAGTGTACCTGCATGTGGTGTACTAAAAGTATACTATTTTCTTTCATAAAAGTGTGAAACTAGTACAATTTTAGTTTATACGCGAAGTACACTATTAGTATACATTCAGTATACTGATTTTAAACTACTTTTTACTAAGGGTATAGCGTTCGCTGCGACTCTTCTAGTTTGGCTTTAATCGTCCATATTGGCGCCGAAACATATCGGGGGAAGGGGTTTCAGGAATGCCAAACCCCGACTCCCAAACAGACAGGCCACGAATTACTACCGAAGTTAGGACGTGCCCAGGTCGAGACGCACTACCGGAAACCACCGGTGAGACATGGTTGTATAAAAACAATATTAATTGTGCCGCAAACCTTGTAAACTAAAGATATTAGCAAATACCACGCTCCGGTCGTTTTGTGCTAATCTCCAATAAAAGCTCCTGCAAAAAAAAAAAAAAGCTATTTTCGTTTGCTTTTTACGCAAAAACATGCTTTCTAAAAGCTCATTAAAACCACAATAAAAAATTTAAAAAAAAAAGGTCGGGTTGCCATTTTGGCACCTCGAGCCCGGGAGTTTCGATACTCTGGGAACATCCAGTGACTCTAGCATTAGCCATACAACGCAACTTTCATGTTTCAACTCGACGCTAAAGGGTGGCACTGTTATCGTATTTAGAATAAGATAACAAATAACAGAATAAGATAAGAACAGGCAAGAATTCTTTTGGTACATACTGAACACTTCCACCTCCACATTGATTATGCCCTGAAGTTAGACATGTGTCTAGACATCAATGTTACATGTTGATGCCCGGCACTTAATTAACGACTCTTTAACTCGGACACCTCCCTATACACCTAACAAAAACATATACCCTGCATCACTTTACTAATCCACCAATCTTTAGCTCACACCATAGACTCACCAGGGCCATAGCATGGCAATAGACCGTTCCATTAGGGTCATAGCAGAGAGGGTAATAAAGAGAAAAAAATGCCCTCCCTCTCTCACCCGCATGTCGTCTGCTCCTCCGAGTGGGCAGTACCTATACTCCGTTTCACCTTACGTTGGACCGCGGCGGAAGGCTGGGGGCTGTGACGCGACCCAGACAAGTTGTTCCTACGCATCGCGAAGTAGCGCCTCAAAGACCTTGGGCAGTAGGAAGCGGGGATATACTTTAGCCTTAGTTTAATATTTTTGTGTCGTGTACCATCGACACAAAAACAACTTTTGCATTCAAGAAGAGCTTTCAAACGTGATATTTAACACATAATTAGGTAAAATGTTCGGAGAAATTAAACTTTTGGTTGGCAACGCTGCCGTTGCGTTCGTTTCTTCATGCGTTCGGTTCAAGTTTGCTTTCCATTTCGTGACGTGTTTAAAAAGTTATTTCTTCCAAAGAGAAGTTTTCTTATTTAAAAGTTATTGTGCACTCTGTAAAACTCTGTTAAATGTTTATTGGAAGCAATCATTTCAACTTTACAAATACTTTTTGCCCATGTTTAAGATGTCACCGGACAAATTGCCGTAGTTTGCGTAATGGCTGCCATGGCTGCGGTATCGTCAAGCGTGTCTCCGTCAAAGGCGCCGGTACTTCCATCGCCAGCTCGCTTCCAGACGACATTTGCTAAAACCTCGTTTGGAAAAGAGGCGCGCCAAGTTGTGCTGAACGTTTACTACAAGCTCCGTTGTGAGTCTCCGAACGAGTCTTACAAGGCGATCGTCCAAAGAACGTCTGAGCTGACAAGAGTGGGCTACTCCACGATCTTCAGGTGGAAAAAACTCGTTCAGTCGAGTCCTGATGGCACGCCGTTGGTACCTTCGCCCAAGCGAAAAAGAAAGAGGTCTGCCCCGCCTACACCCAGTCTGCTGGATTCTTTCGACCGTGGAACGTTGCGGCTCATCGTGCACGATTTTTTTCGTCGCAACGAGTGTCCGACGTTGTCAAAGGTAAGGGCGCTTTTTACAAACATACTTCACTAGAGCGAAAGAAAAGCGTTGACACCTTCAACTACCTATGGTTTATTAGCCACAGTCACTAATATATGCTAAATTACTTAAATCACATGAGCGCCACTCGTCATAATTGCATGGGCCTGAGTTTTTCCAATGACCATTTGAACTTCTCAGTCGATAGAGATAAGCTGTTAGCGTTGTCATTATAACAACCACTTTTTATTTTCAACTTGAGCACTCCACAGCGCTACATAGCGAAACTGAAGAAACATAGCTAAATTATGCACATATGTACATTGGTATCGTAGCAGTTTTCATTTTTTCGCAGAAGCCTTGCCGAAAAATAATTGACATTACAATAAATTGCTACAAGTATAATGTAGTCAAAGTGATGGTATACAGCAATATTTCAACACAAGTTTAAAAAAACAATATTTTCAACTTATATTTTCAGGTCTTGGAGGTTGCTCGGGACAATGAAAAGTTCCCCAAGATCAGCCGCACAACGCTGTGGAGAGCTCTGGTGGATCTGGGATTCACTTTCGTCAAGCGCAACAGGGACTCGTTGTTGATGGAGCGCACAGACCTGGTGCTCTGGCGTGCCACCTACCTCCGGGCAATCAGGAAGCATCGCCTGGATGACAAGGTCATCTACTACCTAGATGAGACCTGGGTCAACGCTGGCCACACAAGGTCTAAGGTGTGGAAGGACACTACTGTAAAGACACCAAGAGATGCATTCAACAAGGGCCTCACAGTTGGATTGAAGAATCCTTCCGGAAAGGGAGAAAGACTTATTGTGGTCCATGCAGGAAGCAGTGAGGGCTTTGTTGATGGTGCTGCAGAAGTTTTCCGTGCAAAAAAAGGCAGCGGCGCCTACCATGAGGAGATGGATGGCGCACGTTTCGAAAAGTGGTTTACCGAGAAATTGTTGCCAAACCTGAAACCGAACAGTGTAATTGTCATGGACAATGCGTCTTACCATTCGGTCAGGCTGCACACTCTTCCAAGCTCTCGCACAAGAAAACAAGCAATCCAGGAATGGCTCACACATGAGGCCATCCTGGTCTGTTCTGTGTCTGCTACACCACCCTTCTACCACTGTCAGATGGTGAGAGACCATGAACTTGCAAAATAGTTCCTGACCGAGTCTCGGTTTAGTGAGATTGAGATTGTTGCTCAGTGTGTGCTAACATTAGCTCAATGTGCTTGTTTTGCAGCAGTGTGGGGGGGCCCTCGCCGCTGCCTACCCTCATGAGGCCATCCTGGTCTGTTCTGTGTCTGCTACACCACCCTTCTACCACTGTCAGATGGTGAGAGACCATGAACTTGCAAAATAGTTCCTGACCGAGTCTCGGTTTAGTGAGATTGAGATTGTTGCTCAGTGTGTGCTAACATTAGCTCAATGTGCTTGTTTTGCAGCAGTGTGGGGGGGCCCTCGCCGCTGCCTGCCCTCATGAGGCCGTCCTGGTCTGTTCTGTGTCTGCTACACCACCCTTCTACCACTGTCAGATGGTGAGAGACCATGAACTTGCAAAATAGTTCCTGACCGAGTCTCGGTTTAGTGAGATTGAGATTGTTGCTCAGTGTGTGCTAACATTAGCTCAATGTGCTTGTTTTGCAGCAGTGTGGGGGGGCCTTCGCCGCTGCCTGCCCTCATGAGGCCCTCAGGGTCTGTTCTGTGTCTGCTACACCACCGTTCAACCACTGTCAGATGGTACGAGAGCTTGAACTTGCTTAATAGTTCCTGACCGAGTCTCGGTTTAGTGAGATTGAGATTGTTGCTCAGTGTGTGCTAACATTAGCTCAATGTGCTTGTTTTGCAGCAGTGTGGGGGGGGGGTGCCCTCGTCGGTGCTTTTCCTCACAAGTCCGTCTGGTCTGTTCTGTGTCTGCTACACCACCGTTCAACCACTGTCAGATGGTACGAGAGCTTGAACTTGCTTAATAGTTCCTGACCGAGTCTCGGTTTAGTGAGATTGAGATTGTTGCTCAGTGTGTGCTAACATTAGCTCAATGTGCTTGTTTTGCAGCAGTGTGGGGAGGTGCCCTCGTCGGTGCTTTTCCTCACAAGTCCGTCTGGTCTGTTCTGTGTCTGCTACACCACCGTTCAACCACTGTCAGATGGTACGATAGCTTGAACTTGCTTAATAGTTCCTGACCGAGTCTCGGTTTAGTGAGATTGAGATTGTTGCTCAGTGTGTGCTAACATTAGCTCAATGTGCTTGTTTTGCAGCAGTGTGGGGGGGTGCCCTCGTCGGTGCTTTTCCTCACGAGTCCGTCCTGGTCTGTTCTGCGTCTGCTACACCACCCTTCGACCACTGTCAGATGGTGCGAAGGCTTGAACTTGCGAAATTGTTCTTGACAGAGGTTTAGTGAGATTGAGATTGTTGCTCAGTGTGTGCTAACGTTAACTTAATGTGCTTGTTTTGCAGCAGTGTCGTCATCTTATATACACAAACTCAACTCTGCTACGTCACGCCGCGGTGGTGGCGCGCCGGGCACACTTCCGGTCTGGGGCGGTGGGCAGAAGTCGTCTTGCGAGACATGCATTCCGTGTCCTTTTGGGAGAAACCAGACAAAAAACCTAGCTTCTCGTCAAAATGCTGCGACGGAGGCTGTACCAAGAGAGTCTGGGAAGGTTTGAAGATCAGTTTTCATGTGCTTCTGCCCCCTCCGTTCGTCCGAGAATGTGGATAGTAGCCGTGAAATGGGGCAAACCAGACGCTGTCGAACTACGACTGCTTGTGTGGGCAACACTTTGTGGTCGCCAGATGTATTTGTTTTGTTCCAACATGAACGAGAGAAAACCGCCAAGTTGTCCGGACCACCCGCAGGTTCAGTGCGTCTTCAAATTCACACGACCGCCTGATCGTTCGAACTTTCGTCTGCTTTTTGTCGTCTGCTCGTTTAAACAAAAGCTGCCCGTAAACCAAACATTGACCCGGTAATTGCGATAAGAAGTAAGTGCAGGCCTCAAAACACTTTTGAAGGATGTTTGGGGTAAGTAGGCTAAGTGTAAACAGTAGATACAAGAAGTAGATGTTGATCATTGTTACCAGTGGCCATCACCGACTTGTAATGCCCGATTCTACTTGCGGTTTTCAGTATCGACGTCCACTATCTCAGCTACAATCCACGTTTTTGAAGCCCGAGTGACGTCGCGACTGAAAATAGCGAGCATAATCTCATCGTGGGAGTCGGGCTTTAGCGCCCATTCTGCGGCGTCCACGTTAAATGAATCGCCGCACGTCACATTATTCACTCGAAGTTTTGCGGTGTAACGAGCCCCGTTAATTTTGCTGAAGCCGCTCAAGTAGTCGGGCATTGTTAGGAGGACGTAGAATCAACAATTCCAATGCGAAAAAGAGCACGGGGACTCACACCTACGCTGACAACAACGCAATTCAATGGTTTGTTTATGGGCGACGGCGAGCTTCTTGCCCACCGCGCATGCGCAGCGCCGGTGGCGTCCGCTCGGAGCGCTCCGGTTTGTAAACATTAGTTGGTGTACATATTCAGGGAGGATTGGTGGCCGAGTGGGCTAGCGAACACCAGCTCGGAGCATGTGGAGCGATTGCTCGCGCTGCAGAACCCAGGATCCTGGGCTCAATCCCCACCCCTGCCCGTTTCGATCTGGATGAGCATCGTACCGGCGTGCAGTCGTGTATCACTACTACGTGGTGCACGTTAAAAGACCCCAGGCTAGCGGTTGTACTGCACTGGCTAAATTACTCGCCTACAGCTGAGAGACTCGTCGTCCGTTGAGGCAGACCAAGTTCTAGGCTGTATGAACATACACCCAACCCAATTTTTTTTATACATTGCATTATTACATTTATTAGACACAACACTGAGTCTTCATGGTAGGGGCTTTTGCCTTTCCACAATGCGGCGTCTTTTCAGAGCCAAATAAAGAAAATATTTTATCATTTGAATGAGCATCGCACAGGT
This sequence comes from Ixodes persulcatus, assembly GCA_013358835.2. Classification (NCBI taxonomy): domain Eukaryota; kingdom Metazoa; phylum Arthropoda; class Arachnida; order Ixodida; family Ixodidae; genus Ixodes; species Ixodes persulcatus. Next base: position 1,728,237 of record JABSTQ010011216.1, read on the forward strand.
CTGCGGTCATGTATCACCGCTGTGAGGTGCAGTCGTACTGCACCAGATAAATTTCTTGCCTACAGGATAAACCAGTGTCGCTTCGCACTGGCAGACTTGCACTAACATATTTTACTCTGCTTTTGGGCTTGTTTGTGAATGTACCTTTCATTAAAATTGTTTTTATTATATCCTGCAGCAGCCTGATCTCTTTTGATAGGTTTTACTGTTGACACTGAGAACTAAAATATACACAATTTCTACTCGATCAACCTCCACAACATCGTGACTGCTTGCGGAATGCGAGCAACATTAAATTCGATTTCAGGGTTACACGCATGTTTCGAACTTCCCAAGGGTCGAGTTTGAATAATTGGGACCAACATCGCTAGGTCCGAATTCGCACAGTTCGAAGCTCAAGGGGCCTTCGCACGTCGGTGCCGTCTCGGAAACGTTCCTGGATTCAGAAGGCTGTGGTCACCGGGATCACGACGGACGAGGTGGTAAACCATCGTAGTGATTGGAAAAGAAAACATCCACTGACAACATGTCTAGTTGCGCCGTGAAGCGGAGATTTATTCGTCGATGCCGCATGGTTTTTGCGGAATTGGAGAACAGAAAAACAGCTTCATACCGCCGTGCGTGGTTCGTCACTCGCTCTTTGAGAGCTAGTGTTGATGAACGTTCCCCCGTCACGTTAGGAGTTCTTGTGAAACGCACGCACGGTTTTGCAGCAAAAGCTACGAATTAAAACACTCTCTTTGCTTGCTCTGCCACTTTAATTTACCGATATATAAAACCCTGGCCTGCGCGTTCTGCATGCGAGCAGTGGAGCATGCGGCGCACTTCCAAGCAAGCAAGAGTGTTTTGGTTAAAGTCAAGGTTTGATTGTAAACGCTTACCTGAATTGTTGAGTGACTTAAAACGTGTAGGGGTTTCTGTGTGCCACAAGTTAAGCGAAAGGCTTCTGCGGACCCTGCTTCTACTCGACGGGTAAAGCTATCCGTGTAAGCCTATCCCACACACAGAAAGGCGACGAAACCGTCGCGCGTCGATCTCACAACTCCAGAATGCTCCAGCGTTCCGTAATAAGCGAAGAACAGTACACAAAGTCAGGTATGCTAATCGAAAACGGCAGATGAGATCGGTTCATCTCCAGTGTGCCCGCCTAAGCCTTCCTGCCAGCGCCATTGCAACCCGCGCACTGATACGCGCTTGAGGAGCAAGCTGACGTCACTTCTAAACATGCCCTTGATTGGCTCTGGCGGTCCGTAGCTTTGGCTCGGGGTCCAACGTAAGGTGAAACGGAGTATAGCATCCGGCTGGCGTACAAACTCTGTTTAAAAACGCGTCATTTTAGAAATTTCAAGCGCAGATGCGCAGATTTTGGTAATGCCAGTTATGGTGTAATACTACGCTAGATAAAAAGACTAACAGGGTCCAATTGCGCTGTTACCTGCATGCAAATAAAAAAGAAATAGGGAAAACTGTGTCAGATTGGCCGGTCTCTCCGGTGAAAAGTAAATCCGGTTGCTGTACCTTTTTTACTAGACAAAGTTTGTACTGGTGTAGGCCTTTAGCGACCATGATTGGAAGTCTGAAATAATAAATAAAAACGTGCTCCCATGCCACAATGTACGCATAGTTGAGGGTAGTACTGTTGGCTGACTCAACTGCTATTTAAATAACGGAAAAAAGATATGCTAGTTGATCATTTACCGAACTAGAACAACAGAGAGCTATAGGCTGATTTTGGAGTAGCCACTACTATTCTAAGAACGCGAACCACTTCACAACGGCAGCCACGAGCGAGAGTTGATGTTCCGTAAAGCCCGCCGCTACAGCCCAACGATGGAGAGTGGCAACCTCCCGGTTTGTCGTCTGCTAGCGGCGTCGGGCGCGTGCCATCTCTCTCGTTTTACCCCGCCGAACCCGCTGAATTTCCCGGATGTGTGGAGAGGGCGCTGCTGTCGAACAAAGTGACCCTGAGCTCAATAGCGCCTTCGAGCAGCAGGCATCGGGCAGTCAGGTGACAGCAGATAAGTCGCAGGACAAGGGCGCGCAGGTACCAGGGCGATCTAGGGTACTGGTAGTGGGGAGCTCTAACGTAGCACGGGTTAAGAGGGGTGTACTGAACAGGGTGAAGGGAGACCAGAGGGTAACCGTAGAGGTCCAGCCAGGGAAGTGTATGGTGGATGCTATGACCGCAGCACGTGAGGGGGTGTGGGATAACCGGGAGGGAAGGAACCTAGTAATAGTTCACGCGGGGCTTAATGATGTGCTCCAGGGTAGGAGCCAGAACATCGGAAAGCAGCTAAACGTGGGAATGCGTAAGCTGAGGGACGTGTCTGAGAATGTGCACGTGGTTGTGTGCACCATTCCAGAAGTTCGGGGGCAGTCCGGGGTAACGGAGAGGAGGGTTGTCGAAGCCAACAGAGTAATTAAGGGTATGAGTCGACAGCTTCGGTACGACGTAATGGAAGTAAACAGGGAAGTGTACGAGGCTGGCTCCTGCCCTTTTGCAGATGGCATTCACTACAGTGAGGCCACGGGTTACAGGGTGGGGGATAGGTTGGGCCGCACGGTGACTGCTTTTTTGGGGGGACCGAGGGCCCTGGGGGTACTGAAGTAACTGAAAACCCAACAAAGTCAGGAGAGGCACCCAGGGTTAAAAAGAGGAGAAAACGTAAGAACAGGTATAAACAAACAACACAATCAGACATTGGATATATTAACATGCAGGGTGGTAGAAATAGGTTAAAATGAGAAGAGGTAGAGGAGCAACTAAGAAAGGAGGATTTAGTGGTGTATGGGTTTGTGGAAACACATCTCAGAGACATGGAGCAGCCACCTTGCAACCCTGACTATGTGTGGGAAGAATGCAACAGAACGGAGGGAACGAGGAAGGGAGGTAGAATTGGAGCATTTATTAAGAAGAACATGAACTTTCAAAGGATCAGAAAGGAGTGCGCCGAACACTTGTGGCTGAAAGGAAAAGTCGCTGGGGAATCAACACTCCTTGGAGTTGTTTACTTATGGACAGGGAAAGGTGCTAAAGAAGAAAACAGAAAAATGATTGATTGCATATCAAGAGACATTAGTGAGCTAGGGGAAGGCTCTGAAATAATTATTATGGGAGACATGAATGCCCATATCGAGGGTCTGGATGGGTATACGGACTCAACTGGAAGCATATTACTAGAACTGGTGGAAAAGCTTGACTTAGTTTTATGTAATACCAGTCAGAAGTGTGACGGGCACATAACTTGGGAAACTGGCAATCTACATTCAACTATAGATTACGTACTTATGTCACACAAAATATATGGTAAGTTACAAGTAATGAAAATAGATGAAGATGGTTCCTAAAGTCTTGGAAGTGATCATAAACGTATTAAGCTGAATTTTTCCAGAGAAGTAAATGCTGAAACTAGACAACATAATTCAAAGCAGACTTTCTGCAGCGACAAAGAGTTGGAAATAGTTGCTGAAAGAATAGAGGAAGCAGTTTCAGGGCAACGGTATACAGATTGAACCTATGAGAGCCTAACTGGGCTTTTTGTTCTGGAACTTAAACAAAGTTCAGAGTAAACGAAAGGGGAAGCGAAGACACAGACCAAAAAGCTGGTGGGACAAAGAAGTGAAGCAAGCGATACAAAAACGTCAGGAAGCCTCTAGAGAACACAGGCATTCCAAGCGTAGTGGGGAGTCGGAAACGGAAGTAAAAAGAAGATGGGACACTTTTATAACATGTCGCCGAGAGGCATCCAGTTTGATCAATGCGAAAATTCAGAGAAAGGGTGAAGAATGGATGAGTCATGTAAGCAAGAAAGATAGAAACGCAGCCAAGAAATTTTGGGAGCACTTGAACTCACTCGGTGAAATGACGCAAGCTAGACAGAGGTTCATACTCTCGCATCAGGGAGATCAATTAGAGGGAGATGATGCGATACGATATATAGGAGCAGTGATGGAGGAGAAATTTCGGGAACGGGTACATGTGGAAGATAGGAGAACCGAAGGCAGTATCAGTCCAGCTTTTGACATCGCGGATTTTGGACAAAGAGAATGGGAAAAGGCGGAACAAAGAGTCCCTAGTGGCACGTCGACAGGCACAGATGGTATCCCAATCAAGCTGGTGAAGAATTTGGGTCCTAAATCTAAGGCAAAACTAAGGGAGGTAGTGAGCACTATGGTAACAAAAGGAAATATTCCAGATGAATGGAGGCTTAGTAGGATGAGTATGATATATAAGGGAAAGGGAGATAAGTCTTACATTAGGAATTATCGTCCCATAACCGTGACACCAGTTATTTACAGGTTGGTAATGCAGATTATAAAGAACAGACTGGAGGAATGGGTAGATTGCGAGGGCATACTGGGCGAGTTACAGAACGGGTTTCGGAAACAAAGAAGGTTGGAAGACAATATATTTTCTCTAACACAGTGTATAGAAATAGCGCAAAAAGAAAACAGACAGCTCTGGCTGGCATTTCTGGATATCAAGGGTGCCTATGACAATGTGAACCAAAAAACTCTGTGGGACATAGTGGAGAGCTTAAACCTAGATGAAGGACTAACAGCAATATTAAGGAACATTTACAAAGATAATAAGGTGATTATAACATGGGAAGGAAAGGCAACGGGGAAAATAGAGATAGGACGAGGCCTTAGGCAGGGGTGCCCGTTTTCGCCTTTGCTGTTTATGTTGTATCTGAGAGGATTGGAGGATAGACTAGAGAAGAGTGGGCTTGGATTTGACCTTTCGTACAGTAAGCTAGGCCAAACAATTCAGCAATCCTTACCGGGACTGATATATGCGGATGATATCGTACTAATGGCTAACAACAGGATAGATTTGCAGGAATTAATGAGCATCTGTGGTAGGGAAGGAGAGGAATTAGGTTTAGAATTCAGTAGTGAAAAATCAGCAGTCATGATTTTTAACAATGATGATGTTGAGAGACTGAAGATACAGAATATTACAGTTGAGAGAGCTAGTAAATACAAGTATCTAGGAGTATGGATATGTGGTGGTGCAGAATATCTCAGTGAGCATGAAAAGTATATAATAGGTAAGGGCAACAGAAATGCGGCTGTAATGAAGAATAGAGCACTTTGGAATTACAACAGGTATGAGGTGGTGAGAGAGATTTGGAAAGGGGTCATGGTGCCTGGCTTGACTTTTGGAAATACAGTGCTATGCATGAAATCCGAAGTGCATGCAAGACTTGAAATAAAACAGCGTGGAGTAGGTAGGCTGGCTTTGGGGGCACATTGCAAAACACCAAACCAGGGAGTACAAGGAGACATGGGATGGGCGTCATTTGAGGGCAGGGAAGCTGTGAGCAAGATAGAATTTGAGGATCGGTTGAGGCAAATGGGTGGGGAGCAATGGGCACGAAAGGTTTTCAGCTATTTATACATGAGGAGTATAGACACAAAATGGATACAGCGCACTAGGAAATTAAGAGGAAAGTTTTTTTAGACTATAGTGGGGTTACGGAAGAGCAGATCTCAGTTAAGAAGAAAGTTAAGGCCATAGAAAGAGATCGGTGGCTAGAGGGAATGCAGACAAAGAAGGCTCTGGAAGGTTATAGATTAAACAAAACAGTTATTGCCAAAGAAAGCATTTGTGACAATTTTAGGGGAAGCTCATTGTTGTTTGAGGCAAGGACAGGTGTTTTGCGAACCAGAACATACAGAGCGAAGTACCAGGAAATGGACACAGTGTGCGCTGCTTGTGGAGAGGAGGACGAGACGGCTGAGCACTTGATACTCTACTGTAAAGGGCTTCACCCTATGCATACCGAAGACAACATAGATTTAATAAGGTCATTGGGTTTTAGAGACAGCGAAGAAAAAGTGGATTTCAAGACAGTAGAGATTACCAAGCAAAGATTAAGTGAATGGTGGCAGAAAGCGAGAGAAAACTAGGCATTTTCTTATTAACTGATGGCAAGGGGGATTTATAGCCTCACTTTCTTTTCAGTACGGAGTGAATATAGTTTTCACATTTAAATATTCTAAGCTTAAAGGGTAAGACAAAATGGCTAGGTGGCGTAAGCTACCGCCCGATCCAAAAGGCTCAGCCGTATTCATCCATCCATCCATCCATCCATCCATGGTGCCGCCCAGAGAGCGCTAAATGGAATGGTCTATAGGAAAGAATGAAAAACGTTTTTGTATCGGGAGATCCCTATATCGTTGTTATGGCCGTTCTGTGGCAAACCAGCGGTCCATAAATTGTTCATGAACTGTCTACAGGAAACTCATAGGGTGGACATAGGGGTTATAAAATGGCACTAGTATGGACGTAGGACGTCCATGCCTGTTTTCGTAAGGGTCTGATAAGCCCATGTGGGCTGCCCAAGTAGGTTCCCTGTCGGCCCCCCTTTTGGAGACCACTTTGTGCTACTTGGGTCTCTTTCTTTCTCTTCTTGCTTCCGAAGCGTCTACGACCACGTGATATTGAAGAGATCGAGGGAGAGACGGACAGAGAGAGAGAGAGCGTAGCGCGAACCGCCGTACCGTATTTTCCGGACTATACATTTTTGAAATCTGAAATTTTACTCTGTGCGAACTATCTAGAGGTGCGGACTATACTGGAATTTTGTTTTTCATGATCGTTCATTATGACAAGACGTGAAGGATTTTGTGAATGAAAGGGTATGTTAATGATGATCAATGTATATTACAAGCTTTTTTGTAAGCTAAGCAAGCATGTCAAGCTGTGCCGTGTATGAGGATATTTTCGTGTCGACTAAGCACCAGGCGAGGACTATGCATGGCGTCCGGGCTATCCACCGGGTGCGGGCTATCTAAGGAAAAACTTTTATTTTTGAACCCAAATTTGCACCTGCGGATAGTCTTGAAAATACGGTAATTGTTCGCCTTTCAACCGCTCGCCTGAATTGCCTCCGTCACTCCGTTCTCTGCTATAACCAATTCTATACAGCCAAAAAAAAACAAAAAAAACTTTGGGTTTGGCTAGTTAATTCATTATTATCTAAAAAACTGAAAAGCGCGAAAAAAACCCGTTGTGTAGTCTTTTTTTGTATGCGTTTTTGCGCGTTTAACTCTAGATCTCAGTCAGTTCGCATCTTTTTTTTTTTTTTTTTTTACTCTGCTTATATCTCTGCACGTTTCGCAAAAAAAGAACCAGTTGCTGCAATTAGAAAATTAACTTATGAATTTAAGAAACCCAGATAATATTGTCACCTTAATATATGTTGCACTACCTGAGATATTTAACCTAACATTTCACAAGTTCAGTGTTCCAACGCATACATTTGTTTGGTAAAGACATTTTGGCCCTTTTAATTATTTTTCTTTCTTTTGCTTTAAATATTACTAGGGGCTCTCATTGCGCTAAATGTGCAAGCCATTTCCTGTTCAGTCATTGCGTTTTGTGTAGCAAGGCCGCGGAAAAGCGGAAGCGTTTCGTCCCCAGAAAAAAAAAAGAAAAAGAAGATGCATAGAGCAAACTTTGTTAGGGGTTTGTATTAACTGGAGGGTAAGACAACGCTGAGGGGGGCGGGGGGGGATCTACATAAACTTTGTTTACGAGGGGAGGTATGTATCCTGATGGTGAATTGGATGGTTTTTGTTGCACCATGTTTTTAAGCCATACATAGGACTAAGCTTTTCTCTTGTGCACGCGGACAAGCTATCAAACGGAAGTAGTTATCTCGCGGCGACACGAACCTCATGAAGGCTTCATATAAAGCTTGCCAACCAAGACGTGTGTAAGTGTCGAGATAAAAATCAACATTGTCCAAATGAACAGTTCTTCAAAATGTGGAAAGGAAACACCAGAACTCATTCAACTTTATAAGATAAGGGCAGAGAGAATAACAAGTTCAACCGTCGCCTGTAGGAACTAGATAGATCAAGAAAAGTGCGTGAAGCTCGCAGACAAAATATTTAAAGTCAAGCACCACTGAAGAGAATACTCGTTAGTATCTTGCGTCTAGCTTTACACTCACACAGCATTCATGTGTAATTTCTTTAAATAGCCTCTAAAGATGTAGTTCATCGACTGATTAAAATAAGTAGCGTCGCTAATATTTTTCTCAACCACAGACCCACCAAATTTTTTTACCAAAATTTCACTCACCATCGTCATCAGAGAATACTTTTGAGATTATCTTTACCACGGTAGGTTTCTTCTTGCGTTTCGATTCAGTCAAAGCTACAGCTAGAACCAAGCAAAGGGTGATAGCTAAGGATATGTTCATATTCGAACGTCTTAACAGTCCTCTTGCAACAGTTGTACAAGTCACAAGAATACGCCTGGTAGCAATACTGAGCAGAAGGCTTTTTTTATAATCGCTTAAATGCACCCCTGTTGTGATATCTTCATTCTATTCGCCTCAAAACGGCAACGTGATTAACGGAAATGCTGCACTTATCTTTTTCTTCAGGCGTCTTTGGGCAGGAAGTCATCGAGCATCACTTCGACGTCAATTATAAGCCGGAAAAAATTAATTAAAATTGCCCCTACTTTTATAGTGGGTACGATATCTCATGGCCGTCATAATCCACGGTATCAAAATCCTGTTTTTCTTTTCTGTCAGTGCCCTCGACCCTGAACATAAATATCCTGTAAGCGGAAGCTTCTAATGATCATTTGAGGTCAAACAACAACATAATTCACTATTTGTTTTACTGCCAATTTTATTGTAAAGTTTGTACATGTATTGTAAGCTGCGTAATCACATGATTCTGAAGTCGCAAATGGTCCCGACTGTCTATGATGATATTCGATTGGTCTCACTTCATGATATAAAAATTTAACAAGTTCATGCACTGAAGTGAGTGTTCAAATGCTTTTAATAGTCTTGACCCTTTTTTCTTCCATGGTGCTAACCTGCGCAATATGGCAGTTTTCGGCGATGACGGCGGTCGTACGAAAGACTGCAACTTCAACACTGTTTTCAAAGGTCTACCAGATCACATGAACACATTTGTTCACGCGCACATTTGGTCGATCAACAGAAGATATGAACTCCGCGACTCCTTACTGGTTTGCTAGCTTAGTAGTGTTCTGTATATCAAGCGACCGCTGTCTCCGACCTCAGCGGGACCGTAGCCTCGACGTCGTGCATTGGGTGCACGAGGTCGGAACAACGGTCGGGTAACCTTGCTGGTGCGATGACAGCACTGATTGCGCCCACAGCCACGTGCTGGACACCTGACCTGAAGAGTCGGGAAATACTCTATTCGGTTCCCAAGGTTTAGCAGCTAGACAATAATTACACAATAATAACGAAACCTGTTCTTTTTTGCAGCGAAGGTTTTTTCCTGTCCGCCGACAGAACAGTAGTCGACAGAAAACTATCGCGCGCGCCTTTATCACCGTTCGCGCGCGCCTTATCGCTCTCTCATCGTGTGTTTTTAAAACTTGTTTCATTCAGAAAGCCACAAAACAAGTGTCAAAACCACGCAATAGATGATAAGCACGTCGCGCTCCCCGAATGAATTTCTCGGTAAAGATTGCGGTTGCATAAGCTGCCGTATACAACGGCAGAGTGACGTCACTAGCCCCGGTAACAATGCGAAGCACGTAGCGCTCCCTACATTCGTTTCTAGGTAAAGATTGCGGTTGCATAAGCTGTCGGGCCAATGCAGCATACGAAGTCTTACATATATAAAAGTGTTTTGGTACAGTGCATTTACTTTTCTGTCGTCAATCATTTTTATAGATCATCTTGCTGTTTACAAACATGAAATGCCGCTTGCGTCCCAACGCTACTTCTGGTCACACCGTCTTTGCAAGCCTGTTGAGCTTGCTTATGTCACCAGTGCTAAAAAGCATAAGGGCTACACGAAACAACAAAGTTGGAGATTTAACGAGGGCCTTCGGCTGTACAATGTTACATGTTGGAGGAGGCAAGTCGGTTTATAAGAACACTCGAAACATTTTAACTGATATCGCACTCCTTCGTTCTTTTGGCGTTCACCTGGAGAATTTGGGGTTAAACGTTTCATCTACATTTCAAGCAGCGGTGTTAGGGTGCACCCCCACCGATCAAGACAATATGCTTATTTTTGAGAACCTTAAACAGGGTGTATTAAACCATGGTTAAAAGCGCTAAAAAGACGTACACAGATAGAAGACAAATACGGGCGCTACTCACAACTGTATTGGGAAAGGATTTGTTTATTCAGACTTTACAGTCTCCGATAAACAGGGTGGGCAAAAGGCAGATATGCTCTGCCTAAACATGGCCCCGTTACCGGTTGACAATGCTCAGCTCATCCCGAAAACACACACACATTCCCTACAAATCACCAACAATAAACAGTGAATAGGGAAAGAGAAAGTACACAAGTTTTATACAGTAGTTACAACTCGTTGAGGTAGGTGAATATATGGCAAAGAGAAAGGGGGGGGGGGGGCATTATAAACAACAGAATTATAACAGAAGAAAGTGGTTTAATTTATTACACATATATGTCTAAATATGTTTTCGTTGCACATAATTAGAAGGTACTTTTGAATAAATAGTTTTACCTGTGATTAGACCCAGAGTTTGGGATAATTTCTTGAATGTTTGGATGTTTGATTAGTATATCTGGTGTGAAGTATACCAATTGTTGTGTAACCGTGATTTGTCCTCGGCAAAGGTATTGTATGTGTCATGTGGAGGCAGGCGCATATCCCGTACGTTCCGCAGTGCATCGGTAGCTTTTCGAATTGAAGGGCGGAACCGGCCAGAAAGTAATACAGATTAGTAACAAGGAAAACCGCAGATCCAAAGTGTCCGAAAGGTGCATCTGGCGGCCGATCGGTTATGAACGTCTGTGGTTGAGCGTCGTGTTTCATGTGTTTCGGAAGTGGCATTTTTCACGACGATGTGCGGCTAGAAAGTGCTCGTTTAATCCGGACTGGACGAACTCGAATATTTAGTAATATGCAAGTTGGATTATGCCCATGAAAAATTATTTTCACATTGCTCAATGCTCAATGCCTTGTGTTGTAATGGTCTTATATATTTAACCGCCTTACTGTGCCCTACTGAAAAAAAACATTTGGTGCCTATATGAAAGTAAACGGGTTCATACCGTTAACAGTTTAGCCATACCGGCCACCAGTTTGTCAAAGGGGTCGCCCGTATGGCTCAAAGGGGTCCCCCGTATGAGCCATAACGGTCACCTATTTGGGCAAACAGGTCACTCCTTTGGCAGACGGGTCACTCGTCTGGGCAAATGGGTCACTCGTTTGGGCAAAGTTGTCGCACGTTTGCTCAAACCGGTGACCATGTTGCACAAACGGGTGACCGGTGACCGGCAAGCTGTACAGGTTTAATCAAACGTCTCCGGAGCCCGTTTAATACTGAACGTACAGGTCGGGGGCATGGGCACGCCAGTTTCAGCAGTGGCAGCCTGTTTCGGGAAAGTCGGGAGCGCCGGTTCATCGATTTACAATCGTCCGCGTAATGCAAGTAATTATATTTATATTTTGATTGACCTGATGTTCGCTTATACTGCAACAACAATAACCATTTTTTCACGTAAACGTGCGATGTTGCCGAGCTGATATTTTTGACAGAATTTTAAAACTTTGGCGTTCTTTGCTGCCTCAATTTACTTATTCAGCTCGAATCTCTCTCGCAGAGGACGCGACCGCGTGAAAAAATATACTTCTTGACCCCGTTTCGCCTCAATTCAAGACTCAGCGAAGGTAACGCGCGAACACGTGGCTGTACGAACATTGAGCATTGCGAGAGCAGGCCCGCGGTTGCAGCAGTCAAATTACGAGCTCGCGCTGGGTGCTTTTTTTCGCTCGGGCGCAAGCCGAGCTTCAGGCCGGCGCGCGCCATTTCCAGGTTCCAAGCTTGCTAAAAAAAATCGCCTGCTTTCCGAGGCTGCAAACGCGGCATAGTCAACGTTCTGTTGCAATTCGAAGAGAGGAGGAAAGCGCGTGTACAGCGGTACAGCGGTTGGTGAACCCTAGGGTGCCTACATGTTTCCGCTCCGCTTTAGGGTGGCGCCAACTTCTTGTTACCCTTTCCCAGATCCTCTCCCACCGCCATTTTTTCCCACTTCTTATTTCGCTAAACGTAAATAACGGTGAGTTTCTGTAGGTTTGACACACCGCGGCAACACTGTGAGGCCACTTCCGTTTTCGTTCATAAGAGGAGTCGGAGGCTCAGCGGGATGGCGGTCGTCGTGGCTGTCGCTCTCTTTATTCGGGTTTTTCATATTGTGAAGTTGCGAGCGGGAAGTGTGCGTTGCTTTTATCGAAGCACGAGTTCCCGCGACAAAATGGAACGCAACAGACCGGCATTGAACGCCGAAACCTCGCCGTCGGAACGAGAGCAGTGAGCGCTCTCTAGCCCTAACGAGGATTAGCGGCGTAGTCCGAGCGCACGACCGGCGAGTGTGACAAAATGGTCGACGAAAACAGCGGAGGTTGCCATGGTAACGAGGTAGGCAACACTGATTTGTCGGCCACAGGTATCACAAACGTTGTCGCCACCCTAAACAGCGGAGCGGCGGAAACATGTAGGCACCCTAGTGAACCCTCTCCCCTAGCATTCACTGCAAAAAAAAACAAAAAAAACAAAAAAACAAACTAACCGCGACTTTTTTTGTTGTTGTTTATTTTTGTTTTTTTTTTAGAAGGACGGGGTGCGCCCCGCTGTCCTTCGCCTTGACCTTGCTCCCTTCCTCCTCTCTGGTCAGCTCTGTCACGTGAACCACAGCAGCGCGCGAGCTACACGCCGAGATCCGGAAGGGAGCGCCCAGCAGCCGCTTTTTTCTTTGTCTGCTTGTTCTCAGTTGCAGTTTGAACTTTGCTCGTCCTACCTGCTTCGATCTGTCGTCTAACCCTGCGGCCTTATTAGGATGTCTCGCGACAACGTATTGGATGTGCACCAAAGCTATCAGTGTTCGAAAAGTCTTACGCGAATATCGGCAACAAGCGACTCTTCAAAGAAGTCAGGAATTCTTGCGGTTTGGTTGTGTTCCGCAAATGACAGCTTGTGCGCCGCATCGTGTTGAAACTTCAAGGAGCCTTCTTTCTCATTTTTGTGTGGTTGTCCTGCTTTGACCGTGTCGAATTATATTTTGGATTACATCTTTCAAGTCAGCTATTATTATGGTAAGTGCACTGCAACCTGCTTGTGTCAACGATTGACCGTTCTTTTACGCGTACTCTTCCAGATTATCTATAAAATTATGCAGCGTCTAATGTCGCGGCAGCCGGGAGAATAAGTTTTCCCAAAGTCTGCCATATAGTCTGAAATTACCTCGGCAGTATAAGAGTGCCTCTTCTCATTTCACAGAACGCTTGCACGTTTGTACTTGTCTACGGAATAAGTTGTAATAAACTTCTAGGCGAATTGAAAAACGATCTTTTGTGTCTGTTTTCCTGCCCATTTGCAAGCACCTGCGCCAGCACGATTTTTACCACGTGTTTCCTCCATGTTAGAAATAGGTCTATGAGTTTCGGGACGTCTTAAATAAGTTTAAGATAACCAACCTTCCAGACGATACCCATTTAGGGCTAGCGAATAAATTGTCTAACCGAATGGCGCATTCAAATGTGTGGTCACGTGCCTGGTCGAACGGGCCCGTATCAAACGGGCACCCGTATCCCATAATCACGTTTGATCCAAACGGATCGTCAGGTTTGCCACCCATTTGATTCGAACGGGCGACCAGTTTCCCACCCGTTTGAATTTCAAATGGTTTTTCTCAGTAGGGTGGTCAGGAAATTTCACCTGGAAAAGTCAGGGAATTTCAAAACAATTTGCTGGACACCCTGCTTAACTTTTTATGTATGCCATGTAGAATTATATCCCTTATACCAAATGGATGGGCTGCCATCCATTACCAATTCAATGTCTAGAAAATAGGGTTATCTTTAGCAGCCTTTTTTCCATTTATATTTTAGTGAACCTCACCTTCAAAATGTAACATTTATTTTCTTGAGCTACAGTTATCCAATTCATACCAAACGTTATATGCCTTGCCTATGGAACATTAAAATCACAAATATTATATATTTAAAGGAACCATGAAATGACCTTTTTACTTTTGCCAGATAACTTTTACATTAAACCTTCAACGTTCACTAAATGCCGAACAGGCATCCGTTTTCGTCTGGGTTTATTAACTTCTACACAAAAAATTAATAAAATATCGACTTCTTCTTTCTCTCCAACTGTCCGCAAAACAAGTTGCGGCGTAATTTTGACGGTCGTGACGTACCCTGGCACAGGAACCGGAAGTTCTATCGGCTATACACCAACTCATGTTTACAAACAAACCGGAGCGCCCCTAGCGGACGCCACCGGCGCCGCGCATGCGCGATGGGGGTGTGGGCAACAAGCTCGCCGTCGCCCATAAACAAACCATTGAAATGCGATGTTGTCGGCGTCGGTGTGAGTCCCCCTGCCCTTTTTCGCGTTCGAATTGTTGGTTCTACGTCTTCCTGGCGATGTCTGACTATCTTGAGCGGCTTCAGCGAAATTACCAAGGCTCGTTACACCACAAAACTTCGCGTGAATAATGTGACATGTGGCGATTCATTCCGCGTGGACGCCGCAGATTGTACGCTAAAGCCCGATTCGCATGATGAGATTTCGCTCGGAATTTTCAGTCGCGACGCCGCTCGGGCTGCAAAAGCGTGAACCGTAGCTGAGATGGTCGACGACGATACTGAAAATCGCAAGCAGAATCGGACCAACTGAATTAGGCATAACAAGTCGGTGTTGGACACTGGTAAGAATGACCAACATCTCCTTGTATCTACTGTTTACATTGAGCCTGCTTACCAACCTTCAAATTTAAGTCTTTTGAGGCCTGCACACACTTCTTATCGCAAGTACCGGGCCAACATTTGGTCTACGGACCGGCGTCGTCTAAGAGAGCAGACGACAAGCAGAAACGTTTGAAAGAGCAGACGACAATGCGAACAATCAGGCCGCCGTTTGAACTTGAAGACGCACAAACGTAGTCCGCAGGTGGTCCGCACAACTTGACAGTTTTCTGGCGTTCATGTTGGAACAAAACAAATAAATCTGATGACCACAAGTATCCGTGAATTTAACCCAAAGTGCTTCCCGCCCAAGCAATCGTTGTCCGACGGCGTCTGCTTTTCCCTTTTCACGGACGAACCGAGCACGTGAAAACTGACCTTCAAACCTTTCTCGGCACTTTTGGTACGGCCCCAGTCGCGGCGTTTTGACGAGAAGGCAGGTTTATGTCTGGTTCCTTTCAAAACAACGCAGGAATACACGTCTGGCATGGGGACTTCTGCCCACAGCCCCAGACCGGAAGTGCGACCGACGCGCCACCACCGCGCCGTGACGTCACAGAGATGAGTTCGTGTATAGGAGAATGGGAGCGTTAGCGGCGGCGAGTTGGGGGTTTGCCGGTAGGTTTTACTGCGCTGATGGCGCTGATGTCACCGACCTATTTTCTGAATCGGCGCCTCTCATCGCCGCGATAGGCATGGACACATCGCAGCTGAGCGAAATTCAATGAGATATGTTGCGCTACAGCGACAGCATGGGACTAGTCCCATACGCCGGTATGCCTGTTGGGAAGTGCGGCGAGTCTTCCGGTGAAGACTCCAGAAGTCAACCCAACTGTCATTTTGGTAAAATGCGGCCGGTGTCAGTCGTTTGCAAAGCGACGTAGATGGAAACAAATTGCCGCGGCGTTCTTCGCGGCCTCGGAGATGCAGGAGCGAGCCGACGTTAGAAAAGATACGTTTGAACTACGACCGTGTCAGCATGAGCCACGTAAATACCTGTTCACACTCGGAGCGGACGCGCGCGTTTGATGGAAGTGCTGTATTCGCGCTGTTGGTAAGCGCTTAGGGGCCGATCTTTTACGTTTGCAACTCGATACTGACGTGACGCTCGGCAAAGGAAGGTTGAACCGGCATTGCACGTAGCTCCCACGAACTGTTATAGCTAGACAGTGACGTGCAGTCGTGTCAGAAATGGCATACTAATAACAAAGTGTACATACCGTGTTAAGAAGGTAATCCATACGGCGTTTATTTGAGCTCTATATCACACAAAACAAGAAGATCGAATCGACGAGAGTCCCTTTTCAACGACAGTGTTCTTCAACACTGCCTCGGAAAACAAGGGGAAGAAATTGACCTCACCTCTTAATCTAAAATTGAGGTCAGGGATCAAACTATAATACGGGAAGGGTCCACAAGAGTAGCGCGGGCATATTTCATTCAGCACGCCAGCCGGTCGTGGGCAGACGGTCTTGGCCAAATACCGTTGAAGCAACGCAGCGCCGAGTCGGAGTGCCTGCTAGGCCTATCTGCCGAGCTCGCTTGATCGGGGTCGGTGGATTCGTAGCCGTTGTAGCTTTTCTCGGGTGTTTGTGGATCCAGCGTTCTTGTTTGCCGTGGTCTGTTTCAAGTACTTTTTCTTGCTGCTTGAAGTCGGGACGGGCGAGAAGAACACGTAGAAAAATAAACGTTCGTTGATCGTCGCGACCACAGGGGCCCTATGTTGCACGTTTTGGACTCCCACGGCGACTATGGAGAAGGAAGTGACGTCAACGACACAGCAAACGCAAATTGGATGTTGACAGAACAAAAGAAAATCAACATCCAATTTGCGTTGCTGTGTTGTTGACGTCACTTCCTTCTCCATAGTTGCCGTGGGAGTCCAAAACGTGCAACATAGGAGCCCAGGTTGCGACCAACTGAGCGACGCTGTCGGCCCTACCGCCCTACTGCGCACGCGCAGTAGTTGCTTCGTTTACCACACGATAGATGGCGCTTGGCTCTCAGCATTATCAAATTTGGCACTTTCCGTCACATCTCTAATTATGCTACGAAATGTGGATCTGAATATTATTTAACAAAACTTTTAGGAAACATTCGCCGGCTATTTATTGTTTACGATCGCGGTGCTGGTGAGGTAGGCTCTTACCCAATAGGCGACGTGGATTCGGCTGACGTGCTGCGATTCCGCGGATGCATCGCAGTGAAAAGGGATATAGCTTTCGAAGGAAAGAAGGCGCAAAAGAGTCCAGTTTTCTTTCAAAAGTTCGATAGCGAAAAATTTTTTTGACTCCCTATTTTTGTGTTTTCGTGTTTCTCGTCACACCTTTTACGACGATCGGTGGATGAAATTCGATTTCAGAATCGCTTCATGGTCCCTTTAAATAAATGAACACTTCAGGTTTCAGAATAAAAAATAAAGTTAAAAATAGCATTACTTTTCTGCGTTATAAAAACGTATGTGTGTGAACGAAAGCAAATTTTGAGATATTAAAGAGCAAGCGTTTCCTGATATTGAATTGGATGAAAATTACATATCGATAGGTTGCGCGCTTAATTCATTTTAGGGCATCTAACTTTTCCCATTCAATTACGACAAGCCACAGTTTCGTGATAACAAAGACAGATGGCGCCAGCTGATCAGGAATGGTTTTTAATTGTGTTTTTCGACGTGCACCGTTTGGAGTGCTACATGAAAGACCAAAATAACCCCTAATGTCTAGGTGTCAGACACCTAAAGGCTTGCGCGGGCTAGCGATATCAGAACAACAAGCGTGACGTTGCATGTTTGTTTGTTTATTTGTTTATTCAGACTTTACACTCTCCGATAACAGGGCGGGCAAAAGACAGATATGCTCTGCCTAAACGTGGCCCCGTTATCGGTTGACAATGCTCAGCTCATCCCGAAAAACACACACACATACACACAAATCACCAACAATAAACAATGAACAGGAAAGAAAAAGTGCACAAGCTTTATACAGTAGTTACAATATCGTTGAGATAGTTGAATATATGGCAAAGAGAAATGGGGGCATTTATAAACAACGGAATTATAACAGGCATACAAGAAAGTGGTTTAATTTATTACGCATATATGTTGAAATATGTATTTCGTTGCACATATTAGAGGGTACTTTTTGAATAAATAGCTTTACCTATGATTAAACCCAGAGTTCGGGATAATTTCTTGAATGTTTGGGTGTTTGATTAGTATATCTGGTATTAAGTATGCCAATTGTTGTGTGCCGTAATTTGTCCTCGGCAAAGGTATTCTATGTGTCGTGTGGAGGCAGGCGCGTACGCCCGTACGTTCTGCAGTGCATCGGTAGCTTTTCGACTAGAAAGGGAAGCCGCAACGGGCGTAGAAGCATGTGTTAATTCCAGCATTTCTCATCACGCTAAACAACTTCTATATGGGTGTCGCCTGACGTCGATACTACAAAACGCAGCACCTACTCTTCCGCAAGAAAATTTGAAGACTACAGACTTGTAGTCTTCCGCCAAATTACTTGTAGAGTTCTCAGTAAGCGAAGAAGCTTTGTCGGCGAGATTATTTCCAGTCCTCATCAGGTCGCTTTGTAGCGTGTACGGTAAATCATCAAATGTGGTTGATGCTTGCTGCTGATTCTGTTGACAGTAGTAAGGAGCAGTTGTCATGCGTTCCAAATACATGTCTTGGTCCATTTCGCAGATTGCTCGCTAGCTCTTGAGTTGTCTGCTTGAGCGCATGGGTTGCAGAGATAGCTCCCTTTGCCGCGGCTGTCAATCTTTCAATTTTAACATTTGTCAAATTCTTTGCGTGACTTCCTCCTAAGCTCCCAATGCCGTAGTGTGACTTGGTGTAGTTCCTAATGACATGGCTAATGCAAGCCACCTTCCTTTTCTCAAAATCATTCGGCGATAATATCAGACTCCATTGCAGTTGAAGGCCCGTCCCAGTTTTTGAAGCAGGCATGATTGCGTGGAGTCTCGTTCTTGCTCATGTAGAAATTGAAAGTACTGCAATGCTTGTTACAAACAAAGAGGTATAGCATTTTATTTGTTCGTGAGCCAATGATGACAGCAACACCTGAGCTTGACGTGTATCGGTGGCCCTAACTGCGGTGGGCCTATCCAGCATCGACGACGACAGTTATGCACGGCAATCCATCCTCAGTGTAGTCTCCGGATTCGCAAACCATTCTGTGCTCTTCTTTTCGAGCCGTGACCATTTTAGAAAGCAACATGTCTTCTCACTTCAGCCTCACGCTCTCCTCATATTTGCTGAATGCTGTCGGCGACATGCAAAGAATGTTCAGGAGAGAGAATATATCTTCTATGGAGCTGAACCCATTTCCGGTGCATTGCGTGATCATTGCAGTTGCCTCATTGATGTTGGTTTACTTCGAGTGCTTAGATGAAATGACTCGTTCTTCATTGCAGTGCGTGCACACAAACGTAAACCAAGAGCATTAGGCCTGCCTTCGCTCATGTACAAATCGAAATGCGCCACGCGTATCCGTCGGGCAATCATGGCGTTCAAGTTTACGGATTTTGGTAATGAAATGCCCAACCGAAACTATTCTTCTACCTTCGACTTGAGTGGAAGTGTGCAAACCTAAACTGTGTATGGTACCTTATTATTTGAGATACAGATGGAGTTTCCACACCTTGGATTTTTGGCGATGATGTTGGGCAGATTGAGTAGACTCGAGGTTGATGAGCTTGATGATGGCGTTGGCCCATGGTTCAGAACAGGTTGTTCGATTTGACACGGAGCTGTGAAATAGAAACGAAATATTAGCAAAATAAGTTAATATAAATTTTAGCATCATCACAACGAGCAAAAAACAAATCGTGTATTCTCTCATTATTCGGGTTTGCACGCGATCTGACGTCGTGTTTATTTGTGAAATAAAAAAAGAAATGCATGCTATATTGAAGAAATAAAAACTACGGATAACGTTTTTTTTTTTTTTTGTCTCATAGAAAGCTACATGGTCTTTCCTTTTTTAGATAGACGAGCTTAGGAAACAAACCAAAAGCAAATTAGGCACTACGCCACAGCCGTGAGGTCGGGCTCCCTGTTTATTGCGGCATGGTTAGCGCTGTAGGTGAAATATTTGGCCGGTACACTGTGAAACCTAGCCTGTGGTATTTTACAAGCAGCACAGCAGTGTTACAAGTCCATAGGCCGGTACGATGCTCATCGAGATTGAAAGGGGCACGTGCAGAGATCGAGCCGGAGATCCCTGGGTTCCGCAGTGCGAATATTCTCCTTACCGTCTTTGAGGTATGATGCGCCCCAAAATACACGGGCAGCGGCATTCTTTGCCAATATATTATCAAAAAATTTGAACACGCACAATTTCAACAATCTAAAATTATAACTATTCAAAATATAGTGACGATTGTGGGGATTAAAACGCATTCTGATCATCGTTTGCATGTCAGTGAATAAGAATACTTTTGTCTAAGTGTTGAAAACCTCTCAATGGTCGAAAACCATTCCATTCCCGGGTGGCCGTTCTGGTAAACAACTACTGGATTCAGCAGCTTGCAACAAATTCTAAACTAAAGCACTGCACGGGCCGGAATTCACAGGTCCGGTTGACGGTGGGTACACGGCCCTAGCCCGACCGGGGCTACAAATGTTCTTAAAATGTGAGCCCGGGCCTGGCCCGGGCCGGACAGGTTTTATAAAATTCGAGTAGGAGCCCGGCCCATGCACGCTAGTTTGGCAGACCTGATCCCGATTAAGTTTTCCTCCCCAACCTGACAGGGGCGATATAAAAGAGGGCCGAGTCGCGTTTTGAATATTTTAAAACGTTTCCGTGCCCGACTCGGACTGGTTGGCTTGGCTGGCCCCGGCTTTGCGGGTCAGCTTGGCCCGAAATATTTTTGTAACAATTCCAAGCCCGGCCCGGGCTTGAGAGATACCCGCGCTTCGCGACCCGGGCCCGGCCCGCGGGTCGGTCAAGGCTCGGGCTTTCGGGCAGGCCGGGCCCGTGCAGTGCTCTACTCTACATTCTCACACCATAGGTTCTCTCAAATTATTACGTTGCCTTAGTCCGAGGAGGACGCACATACTTTCCGACATTGCTGCACATCTTACCTCCCGAGATCTGTAGAGATTGCTTTTGCTGCTGAAGCGGCAAGCTTGTGGCAGTGTCTTTTTCGCTGTTGATGGGAATATATAACTATCAGCGTTGTACGTTAGTTGCCGCGTTTCAATAGACATCTGGGGCTAACACCTCCATCAGCTAGCTGATCAGCGAGATTTTCGCCTGTGGAGATTGGTCAAGTGCCGCGCGTGACGTATAACAAACGCTATCAAGATTGTGACGTTCACCATGGAAAGACGAGGCTCACTGAACGTCGCCATCTGCGGCTCTCGCAAATTTTTTGATGACCTCATCGTGGAGCCAAACATTACATTTATAGTTTGTCTACCCTAGCGATGTACAACACGGCTACCAGGCTACGGCCCGCCGGGTCCAACTACGAGCCCGTTTGGAACCACCTGCGTATTCAAGAAACAATATAACAGTTTGAATTGGCTCATGATGGCACCCGACAGGCTGCAGCTTAGGGTCTAGCCCATCGCAGGATACAATGAAGCGTACGTATTTGATGGTTATTCAAAGTGCTACAGAGGGTATTAACATGCCCGACACTTATGAGTTCTCTCCTGCTTCGTTTGGGCCGTCTGTGTTACCAAAGTAAGGGGGCGGCGGCGCCTCCCTTTAGATGTTGTCTGCGGATTTTTTAACCTCTTCGCCCTCACTCCTGAGAAGTGGAAATCGAGACATCACACCACATATTTTGTCAGTACCTTCCACAGCTTTGACTTCGTGTCCTTGATCTTAGCTGCGCTGAAAGCTAGCGTAAAGCGGAGAACTGATGCCGGGCGCCTCTACAGCGGTTGCGCGAAATGTGTAAACTAACCTTTCTAACGTCGCCATTTATTTTCACGTGCTGTTTGTGTATGTTTGAACCCCTAGTAAGTCCACAAAAATACAAACGATAGCAACAGCTACACTGCCTAATACCAGCTCAATAGTTAACTGCAAAACACAAATTTGTAATCCAACATTATTTTTTTATCTTTGACGACCCGCGTACAGGTAATCAAATCACGAAAAATAAAAAAAAAGTGTCCTGAGTTGAAACTAAACATTTGAGAGAAATCTCTCTGGTTGGGAAATACAGGAACTAACAACCGACATAGGCTTTTCATTGAGTCCTGGCACATTCAAACGACGCCAGGCAACATAAATAGCTGCCTTGGGGCTTTACCAACAGTGTATGTGAACGGGCTTCGCCATATTCGTGAAAGAAGAAGATCGAGAAATGCGCCACATCCCCGAGAGACGAAAAAGAGGACCAAAAAACGCCGCTCCTCAACGGCCACAGTCGCCCCTGACGAAGAACCAAGTCGGTTCGAAACGTAGGGCTCCTACATGTTTAGGAATTGGTTGGTTGCCTTATTTTAATAAGTCTCCTGAGTTATTTTTTTTATTTGCTATGTGTATAGTATGCGACAGCTCTTCCAGCCCTTTAGTGCGTTTACCAAACTGAACATTGCAGAAACAAAAAAAATATAGCACTGAACGTACCCTTTCTCTCGCTAAAAAGGAGTACTGAGAGCTATTCTGGAGTAGGTTTGGACCAAAAAAATGGTAGTATAAAACCTCCATGTCGATAGGTGTTCCCCATCCTCCGTGTTTTGTAAAAATAAACAGCTAAGAAGCCTAGAACCATGCTCCCGACAAAACGATAAAAATAAATGCTTTTGTGCTAATTATTGGCGTATTATAAATAAAAAAGGGAACCTGTCATTTGCAAGTTTAAACAACTGGCGATATAATAATAAAACGTAATAGTAGGCATAAACCAATACCGCAATAACAAAAAAAAACAGATGTAATGTAAAATGATTTTCTCTTTACTACCACACCACCAAAGATAGGGCAGTGGGGCGTTTCGCCCTTTTTGACGACTTCCTGGCGCTTTTGTTGTAGTTTTCTTTCTATCTCAGTCGGACGGATGCTTCCGCTGCATGAGGGCCGGCGTAGTCTGTCGACGTTCGACAAAGCAACGCTCCTCGTTGGGGCACGTAATTTATTTCCAGGGTGATTCGCCGAGGAAAAGAAAGTGCGACGCGTCAGTGCCAAAAATAAAGTTTTTTTTTTCATAGTCGGATGATGATCAAAGCATTAAAAAGGGTAGTAAATAGTAAAAACCAAAAAAAGTATATAAAGAAAAAAGAAAAAAAGCGCCGCTCTTGGGCGCACGGTGCCATCGGTTATCAAATCCTTCATCTGCATGACACTGCATACAAACCGGATCGCACTTCGTAGAAACTTCAAGTTTGGAGAAGCAAAACAATGACCAGGTATGACAAAATCAAAGAGAAGGCAAAATGCACACTCTATCGAGGCGCTATCATACACGACTTCACTCATGTCTATGTCTGGATGACGATGCCAGCGCCATCTCTTGTTCTAGAATCACCCTAAGTGAGGGTGGGTTTTCACCTTAAGGTGGCCTTTCTTCATTCTTTTTATAAACCGGAAGTTCTCTGGGACGTCTAATACTGGAGCAACACCTGGTGGCGTTCGCCATAAAAAGGGTCTGTAGTGCAGTGGGCAATCGTTGCAGGTGATACCATAGCTTCGCTGTCCAACCACCTTCACAGCGTGGATTAGATCCTTAAATTTTTATGTTTCGATTTATTGGCTAAAAAAGAAACACAAATGATGAAAAAAGATTAATATACATACAATGCAGATACATACTTTAGCTAATTTTTTTCACGCAAATACCGCGCAGATTAAGACAGTCACTACGACGTGGCACTGGCTTTTGGACACCCTCCCTAAAGAGGCCTGCCACCAGACTTCTCAGTCATTCAGTCATACGTCAGCAAGGAAATTGTAATAATGCAATATTGTGAAGGGGCGAGCGAGCTGTACAAGAATGACGATAATAACCCCTCGAGAAGGGGATTATTTTCTAGTTCCCCTTCTCCAGGTATTATTATCGTCCTAGGAAACTTGTAAGGCGTATAAAGTAAGGTGTAAGGTGTGTAAAGAAAATTGCTTTAAACTTCGGGAAGGACAGACAGACGTCCTTGATGATGGGGGTCAAAAAAAAAAAGAAAGAAAGACGTTTACAATCCCCTGTAACGCCGAATTAGAGTGCAGCTCTTGAGGAGGAGGAGGGGAAGGTACGGAGAGGAGGCTATGCCCCTCCTCCTTTCCACCTATTTAGGGGAAATTTTCCCGCTAAATTCTGCAGGAAAACTTTTCCGCTAAATTTGGTGGGGAAATTTCTCCGCAAACTTTAGCGGGGAATTTTTTCCACTAAATTTAGCGGGGTATTTTTTACGCCGGCGGGAAAATTTTTCCGCTAAATTTAGCGGTGGATATTTTCCCACTAAATTTTGCGGGGAATCTTTTCCGCTAAATTTGGCGGGGAAATTTTTTCGCTAAATTTAGCGAGGAATGTTTTCCGCTAAATTTAGCGGGAAAAATTGTTTTCACTAAACTTGGCGGGGAAAATTTCCGCTAAATTTAGCGGGGAAATGTTTTCTCTAAATTTAGCGGGTAAATTTTTCTCGCTAAATTTGGCGGGAAAAATTTTCCTCTAGATTTAGCGGGGAAAATTTAACGGGGAAATTTACCCATAATGCACCGCGCGGTTACGCCGACGCCGACGGCGACGGCGACGGCGACGGTGACGCCGCTCAAGCCGGAAACGGGCGCCTAAAAGCTGCGCTCTAAAACGAACATATCGGTGCAGACCGACAGTCTTGCTGAACTCGTGTAGAATAACTAAGATCCCCGGTGGCAACCATTTCTGGGGGGAGAGCATCGCAAAGCTCGTGCCACGTCATAATAACAGTCTAATTTTGTGCGGTGATTATGTGGAAAAGCAGCTTGAGTCTATATCAACATTCTATGTATATTAAAACATTTTAGTCGCTTATGTTTTTACCCAGTTTATCGGAAGGAGCCGAAGTATTGAGAACCTTGGCGGGAATTTTTTGTGTGGAAGGGGCATATTCAAAAGATTGCGACACGTAATAACTATCTAAATATACGTGGTGATTATGTAGAGTAGTAGTTCAAGTATGTACTTACATTATGAATATGGTAAAATATATTATTGCTTGCCCACTTCATCAAGTATTGAAGAAAGAAATACGAAGCCTTTGTGTGTAGCACGGAATGATACAAGTTAAAGAGTGTCATCACTTGGATTTTTTTTTCCATTCCGTAATGGAAAAAGTTCTCGTTTCTGAGACACTTCGCGCACCTAAACGTTTTTCAAAATACCTTTTGATTATTACAGGATCTGGCTGCGTCATGTCCTTTCACCTCAGTAACGTGCAATTGCAAGCTTGTCAAGCCGAAGAGGCTACAAATACCAGGAGTGGGCGTGGCGCGTTTTTTGGTGATTAGTCATTAAAAAAATGAGCATAAGGACCACAAGACCTCGTTCATGCTTGGGGCACAGTTGCACTTTCTCCGCCTCCGCCGGGTGGGTTTTACAAAAGATAAGTCAGGGAGATGACGTCATGGTCTTTTTTAGTATTTCTGAAGTGTTAAACATGGGAGCCAGGCTTTGCCGGAATCCAGTTTAATCACACCGCTCGGCCACTAGAATAGGAATGACAACTACAAAAGGAATGAAACAAAACAGCCCCCCCCCCCCCCCGCAGGGTGTTATCTACTTGTGTTAATAATTGATGCTAGTGTTATCAGACTAGCATCAACCATGTGTAGTCCCTTACTGGGCTACAAATACAACCTCTCCCCTTATTTCGCGACATGTTAGACAGGGCCGCAGATATATCAGGTGTAACCATATCTCTAGGGCTTCCGTTTAGGTCTAATGAATCCCGGGGGGACTACTGGTCCTACTTGCTGCCGAGGTGAAGTTGGTTCCTCTACTGTCCCTTCTCTCGGTTGATCCTGACTTATTCCTTCTTGATTTGTCTCCTCGTCAAACAGCGACATTTCAGACCATTGGGGCCCTTGGCGCATCCCCTTTACATCGGAGGTGATCCGCGTGGCAAAACTGAGCACCAAGAATGTAACTCTTGGCACCCTCTTCACAACTTTTCCCGTCCACCAATTCAGCTTTTCGTTTCGCACGGTTTTTACATACACATCTTGACCCCTTGAAAACTCGCGACTTTTCTTCTTTTCATCCACCATGAGCTTGTACCGTCCCACTTTATCTTTACATACTGTCACCGCGCATGGTTTAGCATGTACAGTCTTATCCGCCTTTTCCGACCGAGAAACAATTCGCTTGGTACTTTTTTTCGTGATTAAGTAGGGTATCGTTCGATAGGCAAATAAAAAGTTGTCGATTCGGTGCGGCAACTTACGCTTCCACCTCAACCTTTTCTCTTCAAGTTGGGCTTTCAAGAGACCACTTTTGGTAGTTCGTACTGATGGTTCCACGGGAACATTAGATTGTGGATTATATGGTAACGTAAACAATTGCCTCACCCCATTCTCACTCAGAAATCGCTCGAACTCATGCGATCTAAACTATGGCCCATTATCTGTTATGACAACCCTGGGTGGTGTTCATGAGTTTTACCTCTAGCCACTTGGCAAAGGTATCTACCATCAATAACAACGCCTTTCCTTCAAATTCCACAAAGTCGAAATGAACTCTATCCCAGGGGTTGCCCGTTATTGTGAGCGGCTGAAGTGACACAGGCTGTGCTGCGCTTCACACGCTTTGGTACACTTCACAATTTCTATTTGCTTCTAAATCTGCGTCAAGTTGCGGCCACCAAATCCAACTACGACCAAGTATCTTAATTTTACTAATACCTGGATACCCCTCGTGTATTAGGGAAAGCACGCTTGGCCTTAGAAACTGAGGAATGACGACTGAAGCGTTCCACAACAAACAGCGCTGCTCGATTGAAAGCTCGTGACGACGGCTGCTCTTCAGTTTCGTTCGGCCAGCCGCGCCATGTCATGTCCACCACGGCTCTTGGCACTTCATCCTTTTCTGTCTCCTAAGTCACCTCCCGTGCCGTGAACGGAATTTATGTTAACGGTGAAAATAAATAAATTTGCTGTTTCTCCCCGGCAGTCGTTTCCAACGGCAGTCTCGACAATCCATTGGCATGCCCGACACTCTGGTCTTTATTATACCGGGTGGTATATCGATATGCAGCCAACAAATGTTTCCAATGCTGTACACTGACTACCGCTACTTGACTAGAATGCCTTTTTGGCCCAAACAGCTACGTCAAAGGTTGGTGATCAATCATTATCTCAAACTGCCTCCCGAATAAATACTTGTGATACTTTTTAATGCCGAAAACTATGACCAGTGCTTCGCGCTCGACTTGTGCTTAGTTTCGCTCTTGGCGGTAAGTGCGCGTTATAGACCTTTTCTTTAACATCGCCGCCATCTTGGGAATTGCGGCGCCAATGACGCCGTCTAGCGGCTTAGAAAAAGAAATACCGGCTAGTTCGGGCAGCACAGCTATCTCGGTAGGCAACGGTGTGGGTATGGGGGAAACTTGGCTAGACTTGGCTATGGTGGGCTGCAATAACTTGGTTGGAGCTTGTCCGGTTGAATCCAGCTGGCTACTCACAGGCCATCACCTTGCCTCCTCGAGAGAACGACGACGAAGACGGTGGGGTGTTTTGATTGAGTTTCCACAACGAAAGAATATATTAGCCGTTTAATGTAGTCTATGCAGGTAAGCTCTCGGCATTTGATAGCTCCATCTTGAGTGGTGGCATGTAGACTTTTTTATAAATTTCACATACCATGGGGCTTGCAGTGATAACCTAATTGGACCACCTGCACCGGGAAATAAAATTGGTCCTCTTGTCGTAAACGAAGTGGTCATGAGCTTAAACGTGACGTTGAGTGTGGTACGAATATCTCGCGATTCAAGCTCGCAATCGACTGACTTCATAAATAAGGATTATTGGGGAAAATGCGAAGCTCGATAACATTGCAGCCACACTCGCGCTGCAGCTTCTTGTGCTCATGGCACACTTTCTGCTATTGATCTTATGCTTTTTTAAAATTATTTATCCATCCGACGACCACGCAGTGGTAGCCAGACAACAGTAGATTTTCGGAAATTTCAGCACGGTAAAAAGAAGCACTCTGAACTAACTCATGCACGACGTCCGTTTTTAAGCCTTTTCGCCCATACCCTTGGCGGTTGTATACCCTGTGTCAGCGGGCAATCCAAAAATGCGCCAGGTCGAGGGTACGTCAGTTACTGGCTGGTTTGAGGTTATGCGAAAAAGGTCTATAGACGCTTTCAGGCAGCTGGGCATGGGCGCCGCCATAACCGACCTTCAGTTTTTGTTCCCTCTTATTTCGTTCGCTCCACTTCATCATTACCGCAACAGGACAGGTTATTACCATTTTAAGTGTTACTGTGTCCTTTTCCCTGGCATAGGCCCTTGTGGAGACTCGTCAACGCCCGCTTCAGTGGCTCGGCATCTCGATAAGACAAGAGAAGGTCGGCTATGACGGCTCAATCTGGCCCGCGCTGATAGCGTCTATAGACCCTTTTACAAATTCAGTGACATCTATAGACCTTTCCAATGTTTACAAAATCACAGTCCAGCGTGCGATCTTCACAGCCCGGCACGTGCGTGTTCGTCGCTTCGGAAATCGAGCAAAGCACGCGCCATACGCACGAACGCTCAAAATGGCACCGGCCACAAGCTCGTTTTTGGAAAGGTCTATACTCTGTTTCCCCTGATGATGTACCGCAGGAAAGGCTACAAGCGCGAGCTCCTTGCTCTAGGGCACATCTCGGCGGCTCAAGCTCTCGTGCGTTAAGAGCAGCTCTCAACGCTATGAGCTCGCGCTTCTAGCCTTCTCTGCGGCACAACACAAGGTGAAACGAAGTATAGTGGCCCATATAGACGATTGCAAACAGGGCATCTGGCGGCCGCCATGCTCTTCCTCGTGTGAGCAAGCACGTGGAATTCCAGGCCTGCCAAGGCTATTTTCACGTGCATGCTGCACGTGCTTGCACGGATGGGGCACCAGCCGGGACGCCATGCTTGCAAACGTCTATAACAGTCCACATATTTGTACGCTAATGGCGGTTAATATGTAGTACCCATTAATCGACAGCAGATGTAAGAAATTTACGGTGTTCGCCGTACACGGTTTTCTCTCTTTGTTTCATTTTCGATGGTGTAAAGAAACTACGACTTTGTACGCGTGGCGCTTAGTTTAATAAAAATCTTCATAACATTCACCCCATTTTATTGCCATAAGCACGAGCCGGCTGGGGCGTGCCGAAATCGAGCGTTCCAGAGATTTACATGATACCCTCAAATGCATAGCGCACGAAAGCTTATAAGTCTCGTTATGGTGACAACGAACAACAATGCAGCGAACTAACGTCTGGAATGTTCAAGCTTCGCATAGGTGCCCATCTTCAAATTCTTTCTTCAGCATCCACCAAAGGCCGCCATTTGCATGCACAGATGATACGCCTAGTTGATGATATTTATCAAAGTGGCCAGGCTGAATTTCGGAGAGAGCCTATCGGCCGCTCGTATTGGTTTTCGTTGTGTGCTAGCACCGCACCGAGGCCGTACGGGGAAGCTCCGCATGTGAGGCGCAGTGGCTTACGGTTATCATACAGCAGTAGCAATGACTCATCACTGATAAGCAGTTTACGTTAAAGAAAGCTGTTTTCGCATTATTCTGTTCATTCCCACTTTGCTGCTTTGCGTAGTAGCTTGTACAGGCACGGCCGGACTGGAAGCGCGCGCTCTCTTTCTCTTCTTACGGCCTTTGCAATCGCCCGGGAGTCGATGGCATTTTTTCTCCGTATGTAGTTCACTTGCTTGCCGCCAGGGGCGCAACCACCTCACCCCACTTCACCCCACTCAGAGAGTCCCTTCGAGCTGCTTTGCGCTGGTGTTCGAGCTTCGTAGGTTGTTGTTTTGGCAACGGTTTACTGAACTTCGCTCCGATTTCAGTCACTCTACGGACAGGCAGTGTCGTCAGCAAACTGCGTTCCCCTGTGACATGGACGGGACCTCTGTACTTGTCTGACCCCTTGCACGCCGTTCTCAATGCCCAGAGGGCATTAACAACAGTCACTCAAAGCGCTTGGCTGGTTTAATTTGCAACAAGTTCCTCAGAATACTTCTGATTAACCATGCAAAGACGGCCACGGACAGAAACGAAAAATCAGCTGGATATGTGGACAAGCCCTCGAGGAAGCACATTAGGGTGTAATATGCACTGTGCGAAAATTTTACCGACTGCTACACTTCCGTCTAGAGCAGCTGACCGACTTCATGTGCGGCCTATGAAATGATGATGCAGACCACGGCATTATATAGATTGGGCCTGCTTACATTTCACGAGAGTGTACGAATTATTTATCATTTAAAGTTCCTCCACGTAGAAGGGGTCCGTCTCCTCCTGTTCTTGAGTTGCAAAAGAAGCCCTGGAGGTAAAGACAAGTATAGTTCTTCCGCAATTGCATTCGCTGTCTCTACTTACTACTTTTTACTCCCGAATTCCTCGGAGATGTGCGTCAAATATTCACCGTTTTGGGGTCATCAGAAGCGCATTAGATAGTGGCTGAGGGTCTAAACGTAAGGATTAGGTGTCAAAGACTATAAAAAAGCTCGGCCGCAAGTTGCGACAGCGCTGAGATACACTGTCAGACGCGCTCTGTGCAAACTGCAAAGGGTAGCCCAAGGGTGAGGTGACAGTGCCCCCCGCGATTTGCGGCGGGAGGTGGCGATTGCCCCAATTGCAAAGGCCGTAAGAAGAGAAAGAGAGCGCGCGCTTCCAGTCCGGCCGTGGTTATAGACCTTTCCAGCGGCAGTCTCGAACGAAGCGCCCGGGCGGAAAATGCTGAGTCACTGAGCTGTGGACGCATGCGCAGCATCCGATATACCGCACAGCAGATCAACAGCACATGCCCAGAAGGCGTTCCACAGCTCAGCAGACAAAGATGGCAGCGCGCAGAAGGCGCTTTGTGGAAAGGTCTATACAAGCTATACTTCGTTTTACCTTCGGTGCGAGCGCGGCCGATGTTATGAGCCGAAGGGCCAATCAAACAGCGCAAAACGCGCAACGTCATGGCGTGCTCACTGCGCTTGATTGGACTAGCCGGTGGAGGACAACGCACAGAGAGACGGCGAGTAGCCGCTGGTCCTATCAACTGCAGATAGCACGCCATGACGTTGTGCCTCTTCGCTGTTTGATTGGCCCTTCGGCTCATTACACCGGCCACGCTCGGACCGAAGGTGAAACGAAGTATAGCTCGAAGATTGTTGCTGTTCCCGACAAGAATTTGGCATAAAAATTCACCAATCTTAAAAAAAAAAAAAAACGTTCAGCTCTGTGACAGATGTGGTTTGGGGTGCTTTCAAACGAATCCGGCCAATTCGTCGAAAGTCCATTCGTCGACCGAAAACTCGAAGAAGAACAATTCGTCGAATAGGGCGATTCGGCCTAGGCCAATTCGCAGAACAGAGAATTAGGCAAAAGTGCCCATTCGTCGAACTAGGTCGAACTATAGAAAATAGTTGAATGAGATGTCTGGAGTTACCCGGGGATGTTAGGGGTCAACAGTACGACCCTGTCAACATTAGATATAGATAGGAGTTTAACTGTGGGTTGAACTATTATCTAGGTGTTACCGGGGACGCTAGGGGTCAACAACAGGACCCTGTGTGCAATGAATGAAATGATGACAAATTCAGTTTTCAGAACTTGCCAAGGTAAACTAGCGAAGCGTCTAGGACCACCAGCGAAACGTGAAAATCCGGGTCGTTTAAAATTATAAAGGCCGGTTTCTGCGTGGAGGCGTTCATTCGTCTCTATAATCATATGGAACTATAGGAAAACCGAGCGAGGGGCTGATCTAGTCCTGGATGGTCAGATGTACACTTGTAATAAACGTACAGCTACCACGGCGTACTGGATTTGTCGGCAAAGAAAAGTCTTCAAGGCTACATTGACGACTAACCTCGAAGGCACGGCTATCGCAAGAATTGCAAGTGACCACATGCACGCGGGGGATCACGCGTGGAGGTTGAAGTACAGCAGACTCGGCAAATTATAAAGCAAGAAGCAGGTGAGCTGGCTAAATTTGCATGTCAGTGATTGGTTATGTCTTATGCAACTATACATGTCATAGTGAGCGGTCGATCATCCCCAAATCACATCGTTTTGAACACCGCAACGAGGGTCAGCAACACGACCACTTCACAGATGCCTTCGGTGCTGACGCTGAAACGAACTACCAGGAAACAGCGACAGCGTTCGCTGCACCCACAACCAGTGCCCACTACCCGTGAAGAGCTGGTGATTCCAGCCGAGTTGAAGGTAAATGCAATTTCCGTTTAAGCATTTTATTTTATTATCAAAACCAACTTAAACAGATGATATTGTGTCTATCTCTCTATCGGAGGAGTTTCTCCTTTGCGACACCTGCGCGGACGACAGCTCAAGAATAGTTTTCAGCACGAGCACAAATCTTAAGTTCTTGGCCCGGTCACAAATCTGGTTTTGTGACGGAACTTTCAGAGTGTCATTGTCGATATTTTACCAGATCAACACTCTTCACGGCATGCACCAAGGAACTGCTGTTCCACTCGTCTTCGGTCTCTTGCCCAATAAGACTACACGGTGACCTACACAAAATAAGACATTGCACGGAAACGTGATCAGATGCAGCAACTAAACTATTTTATGCTTATGCATTCTCTAGATCTTTTAGCTTCATTGCTGGGAAGCTACCCCAGCAAGCCACCGTCAGGTCCATTTCCATGGACTTTGAACATGCCGCCATAACTGCTATCCGGTCATGTTTCCCGGGGGTGCAGATATAGTGCGTTCTGCTTCTTTCACCTTTCCCAAGCTGTGCACAGGAAACTTCAAAAATATCAAGACCTGCTCAGCCGGTACTCTACGGACGAAGAATTCGCTGTGATGGTGAGTTGATGTTAATTAGTGGGACTTTTTTTTATTACACAGGCGCTTAGGAGCAAATTTGGGGTTTACGTGCCAAACGAACGAAGGGCATCTGACACGACCCAGCGGAGGACTGAGGATTAATTTAGACCATCGGGGTATTGTTTGACGTGCAACCCAAATCTGAGTTACATGGTGCCTTTTCCGCAATAAGCCCCCGTCATAGTGCGGATACCTCGGCCGGGATTCGAACCCGCCGCCCCGGGATCCGTAGGCCAGTGGTTTGCCTCGGAGCCAGCGAGGTGGCTACAGGCGGTTAGATAACGTTATTCAAAATATTCTTTCGGGGTACCCATAAAAACGTAAAATTACAAACATTCGTCTTACTGAAGCTGGCCGTTATGTAATGATTGAAATTTGTGTTAAAATAATAGCGTAAGAACGCCAAATTACAAACATTCGTCTTACTGAAGCTGGTCATGTAATAATTTAAATTTGTGTTAAAATAATAGCGTAAGAACGGCAAATCACAAACATATCTTACTGAAGCTGGTCATTATGTAATAATTTAAATTTGTGTCAAAATAATAACTTGCCCACTGTTCCTGCTCATTTTTCAGGTGAAAATGCTACCTTCACTAGAATTTGTTCCGACGCAAGATGTCCACGAGGCATTCGAAGAACTGATGGAAGTTCGTCCAGCAGTCCTCCCCCTCGCATTTTATCTCGAGGACACCAACCTGGGCCGCCGGCGAGGAACTCGGGCATTGCCGGCACTTTACCCAGTATCGCTGTGGTCAGTTCATGGTGCCGTCTAACAAGAAATGCCGCGTACGAATAACAGCGCAGAAGCCTGGCATTGCGGCTTTCAGGTAATCTATAAGCCAAAATAATAACCACAGTTGCTTAGGCACTGTTTTTTTTTCCTTTTACCTTTGGTGATGGTACATAAGTACCAGCGAAAATATCCCTTATGCGGCGCGGTTGCTGCATTGGCGCTCGTCTTTTATCCTACCTTTTTCAATGTATTCTCGAGCAATACTTTATGGCCTAGACAGTAACAGCATATCGAACTTTCTTTATTTCAGACAAATGTAAGCTGCAGCTCGCCCAGCATATTGACGTTCCTGACTTGCCTCAAGAAGGAATAGCCACTCAGGGAGTTGAAGCAAGCACAAGTGTGCAGTGGACAAGGGTCGTCAACCACGCGACGCAAGTACCAAGACCTGAACGCACACCTACAAAATATAGTGTCATCCTACTTTCCAGATTATGTAATCAGCTATTTGCGTGCTGTAGTAGCACGTAATGTGAGGTTGCAGGATGTACTGTGATGCGATAGCCCGCAAATTGTGGTGAAATTTCCCTCTAGGTTCAAAAACACATCAATACAACTTTGTATTTGTTTTTCAACGAATATCGTTAGGTGAACGGGCCGCTTCGACAAGTTCTCCGTTCGACGAATTGGCCTAGTGCGAATTGCCTTATTCGACGAATCATCCGTTGACAAATTGGCTTTCGACGAATTGTCCTAGACCCGCTTTCAAAATAGCCTCGACTTTTTCTTCAGTTGGATGAATGACTGCTTCATCAATTTCGTGACCGAGATCCCTAACACGGCTTTGAAGAAAGTGGCACTTGGCAACATTTACTCTAATACCATGCTGAAGGAGTCTTTTTAGCGCCTGTTCCGTGCGTCTAAGACACTCCCCCTCCGTCCTTCCGGCAATTAAAACTTCATACATGTAGCACACTGTGCAGTCCATCTCTTTTAATACCCGATCCATTACCGACTGAAAAATGAGTGGTGCACTGGCAACCCCAAATGGCAGGCGTGTGAAACGAAAAAGACCCAGATGGGTGTTAACTGTCATTAGTTGTTGTTATTTTGCCTAAATTTCGAGCTGCAAATACGCTTTTGACAAATCGAGCACGCTGAAGCTTGTGCCTCCCGCCAGTGACGTGAACACATCTTCAGGCAATGGTAACGGATAGTGTGCCACCGTAATGCATGGATTCAAGGTCAGATAATAGTCCCCACGTAACCTCACTGCAGTGCTGTCACTCTTTGTCACTACTACAAGGGAAGTTGCCCATTTGATTTTTTTTAAAGTTCCGGATACAGTAACCCTTTAGCTTCGAGATCTCACAATTTTTTTTTACATTGTCTTTCAGAGCGTACGGTACCACTCTGCCTTTGCAGAGCACCGATCGCGCTTCTGCTTTCAGGGCAATGAACCCACGGAAGCCTCCGACTGTGCCAAAAGGCCCTTGAAACACGTCATCGAAATGGTCTGGAAGCAACTCCTGTTTAGAAGTTACTGAGTTCATTCTTAGCACCTGCGACCAGTTTAAGCGAAGATGTTTCTCCAGCCCCGCCCAAGAAAAGTTGCTACCGTGCATTCCTCGCCCACAGCAGCTACCATTATTGGCAAACTAAAACGAGCATTCTCGTGTTTCATAGTGACCATGATCCTGCCCTTTACTGAGATGGTAGTACCATTACACGTTCGCAAACGAAAATTTATGGGTTCATACTTCATTTCACTGAAATGGCCTAGAAGCTCCTTTTACGGAATAATAGACATGGCAGAACCTGTTTCTATTTCCATCGGAATCAATTTTGCATTCAGCTTAATTTGAACAACGTACGGTGGACAATTTGTTTTTTCGAAGTGCGTACAGGTCAACACTGAACACTTGTTGCTCCACTGTGAAATGACTTCGTTCAGTTCTCCACATCGACGCTAAGGGTCCTGGTGCCTCGGGCATGGGAGCGCCGGCCAGCGGCAGGGGTGACGCTGGCCGGCGCTCCCTTGTTGTTGTCCATGGTGCCTCATTATGCGGCTCGTGTCGTTTACGCCCGGTAGCTTTGTAACATCCTCGTCTTCGTTGTTAAACACGGGTCCCAGGTTTGGTTAGATACAATTTTAATCATGCCGCTCGACTGCTACAACAGGAATGAAACAAGACACACCCTCCTTTGGTGTTATCTACTATCAATACACAGTGTTATCACACTAACATCAACCACGTGTAGACCCCTACTGGGCTCAAAGTAACAGATTAAGGCCCATTCACACATTTGCGCCACTCCTTAGAACCACGAGAGCACACACTGGCTTGCTGGCACCATCTATGCAGCGACCCTGAACATACATTTCCCTAGAGCGAAGGTTTGGCGGTATTTTCGAGGTCAAATGTGCGTGTTACTTGTGAGAAATGGTCATTTATAATATTGACAAAAGCTTTTCAAGCGAAGAAAGAAAGAGCGATGCGCGAAAAAAATAGTATATATACGGAAGCGCCAAAAGATCCACTGCTACCCGACAGATGGCGCCAGTGTGCTCTCTCGTCGTTAGATATTTTAAGGTGTTTCGAGGCAATGGGTCCCAAGAAGTTCCAACATACAAGCGTGTGAACGGGCCTTCATCTGCCATGAGTCAAACCTACCTTCACGCACATGCTTGCACTCAAAGCTGTGGGCGCCCGTACGTTCGTGCACCATGAGCACAGGGCTATGCTATGCACGCGCAATGTATGATACTGTTTGTGCACCTCAAATTTTACTGCCACAGCTACGGCCACTTTATTGGCAATGCAAGTTTATCCTTGCCATACTTTCAACCTTTTACCACTGCGGCAGGGGAAAATGAAACGTTATTTTCGTCGAGTGAAATTAAAGGGACGGGTATAGAAAAAAGGTCACCGGGAAAAAAATGTCTCCGAAATTAATGTTCCCGAAAAAAAAAGGCCCCTGAAAAAAGGCTCCGGTAAAAAGGCCCCGAAAAGAAAGAATGGACCCCAAGTGGAAGGTAGGAAAAATTTTCCGAAATGGTAAAATATATAGTATTTTTTTAAGCTTTAGAGATCTTTTTTTTTTAAATCTTTAAAAGTTACATCTTTGCGGTTTGTGCAGGTGAGTTATACGGCCAGGGTGACACGCGGGTGAATAATGTTTGCGATAAGTAGGCTAATTAATTAAAATTCGTTCATTAACTTTTTAATTAGTAAAAAAAAGACATGGTTCCAATTAGAAAGGTAGAGAGTGTCATCGAAAACCACTAAATCAACTCTGTTCAGAACGGCTTTAAGCTCGTGGGAAACTCGGAGGCGCACCAAAATTACCACTCGTGAAGCAGGCACAAAGGTGGCAGTGGCAAAACGCGAATGATTAGATTATCATAGCGTTCCGTCACCGCCAGTTTTGTGTCTGCTTCTTGAGTGGTAACTTTGGAGCGCCCCCGAGTTTCCCACGAGCTTCAAGTCGTTCTAAAAAGAGTTGATTTAGTGACTTTCGATGACACTCTCTACCTTTCTAATTGGAACCATAAGTAGTAGGAAAACTGCACCAGCTCACACACCTGTCAATCAAAGCCCCCAAGGGGGGCTTTGATTGACAGGTGTGTGAGCTGCAGCCCCGACCAATCACAGAGCCGCAGGTGTGTGAGCAACAGCCCCGACCAATCACAGAGCCGCAGGGCGGGGCCTCTTCCCTCTCTCCCATCGCAGGGACCAATGACGGCATGGGCGTTGGCCAGTGACCAATCGGAGCTCGCCCGGGTCCCGCCCCCTCCCGAGGTAGGCGGTACGTGAGGTCACGTACCTCAAACCTCAGACCTCAAACCGCAGACCTCAAACCTCAAACCTCAGACCGCAAACCACCAACCTCAGACCGCAAACCTCAAACCACAAGTGTGGTTGACCAGGTGTTGACAGCTGCGGTCATCATCTGATAACAACCACGTGATGTCACACAGGGTTCGAGCTTCGTCCGACAGAGGGCGCTATAGGACTTGAATTGCGGCGCTCAGGGCGTCTCACGTGTGATGTCACAGGGTTCGAGCTGCGTTCGACAGAGGGCGCTCACGTGATGTCGCACAGGGTTCGTGCTGCATCCAACAGAGGGCGCTGCGCTCCGGTCACATGACGATCACGTGTTTTGAATTTGAATCGCTGCTCGGTAAATGCCCCTTTTATTCGATAAAAAAGGCTCCGCGGCCGGCGGGGAATCGAACTCGCTACTTCGAGCTCACCAGCTCGGGCAAAAATGGACAGCTCGCGTTGCTTCCAACGAGAAGCACGCCTGTCCAGGTCGGTAGCGACACCCGACAAGTATGTTTGGCTGTTCCGGAAACTTTGTAATGGCACCCCAAGGTACTGGCACGGTACTGTGTCCCAGCATACATCCTCAAATTCTGAGGGTGTAGTGGCCCAAGCGCCATGCCAGAAACCACCGCACTTCTCCCAGTTTATAACAGCACCAGTAGCGTGGCAAAACCTTTTTGCTTCCGAGACCGCTTAAGTCGGGTTAGTTGTTCGTGTGTGTGTGTGTGCAATTCAGATCACGTGTTTTCCTGCCACATGGCTTTTGTAATGCGATTAAAAAGAGGATGCGTCATTGCCGCAGGTTATGTGACAATGGTCGTGTGACTTAATGCATCGCTGGGCGCTAACGTTGCTCGTCTTCCTATCACGTGATTTCGCGCGCGCGATTCAAGCGGTGTTCGCGGACTCGTAGCTTCGTGGCGCCCCCTTAGCTGTTGCATTTGGGGTCTTCAACCCGCTCGATTTTGGCGTCATGTGACGGTCCCCAATAGCAGCAGCTGGGTCCCGCTACATTGGGGTTGAGGTGACTGCAGAATTTTGAAGCTCGCGGACCGTGATTAACGTTGATCCTGCGTAAAGCTTTAAAGTGGCCCTGTTAAAATTTGGGGCCAGCTCGCAAAAACTTTGCAAAGACCCAGCGAATTTCGGGAATAGGCGCCATCTAGTGTTCAGACTGTGAAGTGGTCCTCGTTCAAATTGGGTGTCACCTGATGGTGAAAGCTTCGACCCGATATAAACTTTGGACGTCATGTGACGGTCCAATTGGCAACAGTCGCGGTCCCGCTAATTTGGGGGTGAGGTGACGGTGAAACTTTGAAGCTAGCAGCCCGTGTTAAATCTTGGTCCAGCGTAAAGCTTTGAAGTGGACCTGCTAAACGTTGGGGCAAAGTCTTGAAACTCACAGACCGTGCTGGACCCAGTGATTTGTTTTCGAATAAACGCCATCTCATGTTAGAACTTTGAAGTGCTCATCGCCAAAAATTGCTGACATCTGGTGGTGAAAGCTTCGACCCGCTAAATTTGGGGCGTCATCTTAAGTTTCTCTTAGCACCAGCTGGATACAGCTAAAGTTTTTTTTTTTTTTTTTTGCTGGAGCGACGGTAAAACTGAAGTTCGCAGGCCGTGCTACATCTTGGCCCAGCGTAAAGAATTGAAGTTGCCCTCCCGCGCGCTTAGCAATAATGGTTAGCTGTATCCACTTAATTTTGAGGGCTGACGGTAAAAATTCGAAGCTCACGAACCGTGCTAAGTTGAGACCAAAGCGTAAAGTTTTGACGTGGCACTGCCATATTTTGGGAGCTGGCCCCAGCGCGTAAAACTCTGAAGTGGCCCTAATAAAAATTCGAGCCCAGCGCGTAACACTTTGCACAGTCCCAGCCAATTGTGGTATATCCGACACCTAGCGTAAAAACCTCGAACTGGTCGAAATTATTTTAAAATTCAATGAGATGAAGTTAGCGTTTCCTCTTCTCGATTTCGCGCGCCCACAGTTTAAATCCTGGATTTAGGCGTATGAGTTGTCACCTCCGTTCACAGATGGTGCGCGTTTTTGTTGCTAAGCGTCTTTGTTGTTAGGGCATCAGTGATATCTGGCGGCGTTGGTGTGACCTTGCGACATCTGTTGCTGAAAAGTTAAATTGATCGTATTCCGAAGGCGTGCTCATCCGTATTTTGTGCGCGAGCAAGTCCGGGCTTTGTGCGTATGAGTTGCCGATTCCGTTTGTAGATGGCGCGCACCTGAATCTCTTTCAGCTGACGTGAACTTTTACCATTATCACGCGAAATCTCTCGCTAATTTTAGCGCCAGATTGGTAGATGGCGTCAACTCTATCGCGCGCGCGCGACATCTCTCGCTAATTTAGCGTCATCTGCAGCTGCTGAACGGAGCAGTGTGGGAAATGGACTAGAGCGTGGTCGCATTGATACGCGCTAAAGACGAGACAGACATGGTGTTTCATATTTTTATTCACGTACGCTCTAAAAACACCACACTTCTAAATGCAGATACGGTGTTCATTTTTTTTTTTCTTTTCACTCTACTCAACAAAGAAACCATTGGAAACGCTTTACACAAAAAATGTCACACAAGCTGTTTCAAGATACAACCGAGGCAAAGAAGTTGTGAAATGACATCGCAGGAGCAACGCGCGGTAGGATCCTCGCATCTCAGATAACTCCTTGACGATGTCGCTCACCTCCAGAATGTATCCCGTCGGAGCGTCATCTGGAACGTCATCAATGTTCAGGCAGGCAATCTCGTCTTTCGTCATCCACTCAAAGTCCGACACGGGCAGGGCTTCTCTCGTTGTCGCCGCATACAGACCGTTTACGTCCAAGTCCAAAATCTGAGACGGTTCGTGCTGCGGGTTAAACGTATCCGTTCCCGGAATATTTGCGACAGCATGGCGGGTTGTGCATTGGGTAATCCCTCCGCGAATACCCTGTTCTATCATGAGATAGGTGTCAGGATCGTCAATTAGCTGCAGTCTTACTTTCGACTGTTTGAGCGCACACGACAAGCTTAGAGACGGTAACGATACGAAATGTAAAGCCTCAATTTCGTACGTCTCCAGCGTCCAGCGTCTAAAGTTTTGGAAAACATCGGACAGTAGAAGGCAGTCCGTCTTTAGGTAAAGGTCGCTGTATTCTTCAAGGTTCTTCAAACCAAAGGTATCGAAAACGACCTGTGCATGTTGGTAGTCGACTTCACACACACACACCCCGTTCCCCGTCAACTTGTTAAAAAAAAAAAAAGGCCTCTCGTGGCGGGAGGCTTTGACCCTCGTAACTCTCAAAGCTTGTATGAAATTATATCAAAACACTCCTTCGCGGGCAAGGAGGTGGACGTGTTCGGGAAAGGACTGCCGAAGGCAACAAAAATGCTCTGTGCCCTTAGAGTGGAGATTTTGCACGAGCGTCTCCAGGCTTGCATTAAGAAATGCGAGGCTGTCAATAAAGCGAAGGTTGCCTATCTCTAACAATTTAAAATTCTGGCACGAGCTTCCGTGAGTACGTTAATATCCTTGGACTCGAACAAATTAAGCTTGCCTAGAAAGAAACTGAGGTCGTAGGAATAGTTATGCGCTATAAGTGGAACGGTATGTTTGTTGATTCGATGGTTTAGGTTACACTGGGAGCAAAGCGCCCGCCTAGTGGTCGTGGTCGCGAGTTTTCATGTTCTTGCTAAAGCTTTCGTTGCAAATGACACAGCGGGAAGAGTCCGCGTGGGAAGCCTCGTTTTCTTGAGTCATTTCAAGAGGCACTTCACTCGACCTGATCAATCGGTGTATTTCCTTCGCTAGAAAGTTGAGAATCAATATGAATCTTTCTACGCAGTCGGGTCCGCGATAGAGGTATTCCTCAACAATGGACGAATCTTTTTGAGCGGATGACGAGAAGACAGAAAGAGCTGGGGACGTGATTCTCGTAAACATTGCCCGTCGACTGAGTCGGTTCCAGAATCGCTTCAAAGTCGTAAACGCAATAAAAGGGGAACTCTTCCATGACATGCGTGCTCCGACGAAATTTTTTGTGTAAAGCGTTTCCATGGTTTCTTTGTTGCGTAGAGTGAAAAGAAAAAAAAAAATGAACACCGTATCTGCATTTAGAAGTGTGGTGTTTTTAGAGCGTACGAAATAAAAATATGAAACACCCATGTCTGTCTCGTCTTTAGCGCGTATCAATGCGACCACGCTCTAGTCCATTTCCCACACTGCTTCGTTCAGCAGCTGCAGATGACGCTAAATTAGCGAGAGATGTCGCGCGCGCGCGATAGAGTTGACGCCATCTACCAATCTGGCGCTAAAATTAGCGAGAGATTTCGCGTGATAATGTAAAAGTTCACGTCACTGAAAGAGATTCAGGTGCGCGCCATCTACAAACGGAATCGGCAACTCATACGCACAAAGCCCGGACTTGCTCGCGCACAAAATACGGATAGCACGCCTTCGGATACGATCAATTTAACTTTTCAGCAACAGATGTCGCAAGGTCACACCAACGCCGCCAGATATCACTGATGCCCTAACAACAAAGACGCTTAGCAACAAAAACGCGCACCATCTGTGAACGGAGGTGACAACTCATACGCCTAAATCCCGGATTTAAACTGTGGGCGCGCGAAATCGAGAAGAGGAAACGCTAACTTCATCTCATTGAAGTTTAAAATAATCTTCGACCAGTTCAAAGTTTTTACGCTAGGTGTCGGATATACCACAATTGGCTGGGACTGTGCAAAGTGTTAGGCGCTGGGCTCGAATTTTTATTAGGGCCACTTCAGAGTTTTACGCGCTGGGGCCGCTCCCAAAATATGGCAGTGCCACGTCAAAACTTTACGCTTTGGTCTCAACTTGGCACGGTTCGTGAGCTTCGAATTTTTACCGTCAACCCTCAAAATTAAGTGGATACAGCTGACCATGTGTGCTAAGCGCGCGGGAGGGCAACTTCAATGCTTTACGCTGGGCCAAGATGTAGCACGGCCTGCGAACTTCAGTTTTACCGTCGCTCCAGCAAAAAAAAACTTCAGGCGTATCCAGCTGGTGCTAAGAGAATCTTCAGATAACGCCCCAAATTTAGTGGGTCGAAGCTTTCACCACCAGATGTCAGCAATTTTTGGCGATGAGCACTTCAAAGTTCTAACACGAGATGGTGTTTATTCGAAAACGAATCACTGGGTCCAGCACGGTCTGAGAGTTTCAAGAATTTGCCCCAACGTTTAGCAGGTCCACTTCAAAGCTTTACGCTGGACCAAGATTTAACACGATCCGCTAGCTTCAAAGTTTCACCGTCACCTCACCCCCAAATTAGCGGGACCGCGACTGTTGCCAATTGGACCGTCACATGACGTCCAAAGTTTATATCGGGTCGAAGCTTTCACCCTAAGGTGACACCCTATTTGAACGAGGACTACTTCACAGTCTGAACACTAGATGGCGCCTATTCCCAAAATTCGCTGGGTCTTTGCAAAGTTTTTGCGAGCTGGCCCCAAATTTTAACAGGGCCACTTTAAAGCTTTACGCAGGATCAACATTAATCACGGTCCGCGAGCTTCAAAATTCTACAGTCACCTCAACCCCAATGTAGCGGGACCCAGCTGCTGCTATTGGGGACCGTCACATGACGCCAAAATCCAGCGGGTTGAAGACCCAAAATGCAACAGCTAAGAGGGCGCCACGAGGCTACGAGTCCGCGAACACCGCTTGAATCGCGCGCGCGAAATCACGTGACAGGAAGACGAGCAACGTTTGCGCCCAGCGATGCATTACGTCACACGACCATCGTCACATAACCTGCGGCAATGACGCATCCTGTTTTTAACCGCATTACAAAAGCCACGTGGCAGGAAAACACGTGATCTGAATTGCACACACATACACACGAACAACTAACCCGACTTAAGCGGTCTCGGAAGCAAAAAGGTTTTGCCACGCTACTGGTGCTGTTATAAACTGGGAGAAGTGCCGTGGTTTCTGGCATGGCGCTTGGGCAACTACACCCTCAGAATTTGAGGATGTATGCTGGGACACAGTACCGTGTCAGTACCTCGGGGTGCCATTACAAAGTTTCCGGAACAGCCAAACGTACTGGTCGGGTGTCGCTACCGACATGGACAGGCGTGCTTCTCGTTGGAAGCAACGCGAGCTGTCCATTTTTGCCCGAGCGACTGTCTGTTATGTTTTTCTTATTGCGAAGCTCTGGTATGTTCTTCAGGTCATCCATTGTGCGCGAACTAATGTTCAAAAATTTCGTCAAATTTTTGCCACGTTTATTTGGAGCTCGAAGTATGAGCCCATGAGACGAAACAATCCTTTTCACCGAGTTTGTAACGGTGGCGTGGGG
Organism: Ixodes persulcatus; assembly: GCA_013358835.2. NCBI lineage: Eukaryota > Metazoa > Arthropoda > Arachnida > Ixodida > Ixodidae > Ixodes > Ixodes persulcatus. Next base: position 1,771,894 of record JABSTQ010011216.1, read on the forward strand.
CTTTCCCACCTTTTTGTCAAGCAGCTTGTGTCACGCTTCTTTTTTTTGAGAGACTAAGAGCACCCGTTCATTCGCACACTGATTCAAACAAAAGTGTCACCACATTTGCCATCTTTTCTTGTTTCTTCTCATGGCGGCGAGCCAACAAGAATCACTGTTTTTTTTAAGAGGTTGTTGACACGATGGGGTTTTTGACAGCACGTTTTTCTTTGAATTACCTTTGTAATGTCAGTAAAAAAGTGCTCTATCGCGATTTAGTTGTGAGTGTTTTCCCCATGCCCTTGTATCGAGGTGTGTCCCAACGTGGCCACGATGTGCTTAGGCGTGTAAAAAGGATGTGTGTTCCCGCGGCTGTTAAGACTTTCTTTTATAAATTACACACGAATACCTTGCCAGTTAAGGTTTGGCTTAAAGAAAGAGGGATCTATGTGCCATGGTCGGTAAATTGCCTTCTATGTAAAAAACCTAAGACTATTGAACATGTGTTTATCTTTTGTTGAGACGCGGTATTTTTCTGGGATGTCCTCCAACGCACTTTAAAGAAAGAACTGCCTGTAACCCCAACAGGGATACGTTTCCTTAGTGTGGATAATGATAATGAAGTTCCTTACGACCTGATTATGCTGTTAGCTTTGTGCAGCATTTGGAGATCACGTATGGCTGTTCGACATGCTGACCTCGACGCAAAAGAAGTGCGGATATATTTCTTCAACCTTGTAAAACAAGTACAGAGTGTGTATTTGAACTGTGAACCTGAACCGGAGTGGACTAGTATTTTAAAATCACTCCTCGAAATGCGTGAATGCGCTGTGCAAAAGAGCTGTACTGCGCTGTTAGAATGACATGAATGTTGCTGTAACTACCATGCAATAAAGAAAAAAAAAATGTGCTCGTAGCTCAGGGGGTAGAGCGTCGGGCTGGTGAGCACGAAGTAGCGAGTTCTATTCCCCGCCGGCCGCGGAGCCTTTTTTATCGAATGAAAGGGGAATTTACAATAAAATGCTTAGATGGGCCAGTTGGTACACATCGCGACACTGTTAGCGCGAACACGACATCCACGCATTCTCGCATTTTACTTCTAAATAGTATTAGTTAGCACGAACTTTTATCGCTCACATTATAGAACTATATGAGCTCTTTCCGTAGCAATAATAACTTGGATAAAATCCCTTGGTTACGAAGAGAACAACTGGAAAAACCGGCGATCGCTTGTTCGCGCTAACAGTGTCGCGCTCTGTACATCATGGGAAATAAGCGCCAAAGGAACACGGACAAAGAGTAGAATAACAACGACACAGCGCCCTGTGTCGTTGTTATTCTACTCTTTGTCCGTGTTCCTTTGGCGCTTATTTCCCATGGGACATTTACCGCGCAGCGATTCAAATTCAAAACACGTGACCGTCATGTGACCGGAGCGCAGCGCCCTCTGTTAGATGCAGCACGAACCCTGTGCGACATCACGTGAGCGCCCTCTGTCGAACGCAGCTCGAACTCTGTGACATCACACGTGAAACGCCCTGAGCGCCGCAATTCAAGTCCTATAGCGCCCTCTGTCGGACGAAGCTCGAACTCTGTGTGACATCACGTGGTTGTTATCTGATGATGACCGCAGCTGTCAACACCTGGTCAACCACACTTGTGGTTTGAGGTTTGCGGTTTGCGGTCTGAGGTTTGTGGTTTGCGGTCTGAGGTTTGAGGTTTGAGGTCTGCGGTTTGAGGTCTGAGGTTTGAGGCACGTGACCTCACGTACCGCCTACCTCGGGAGGGGGCGGGACCCGGGCGAGCTCCGATTGGTCACTGGCCAACTCCCATGCCCTGTCATTGGTCCCTGGGATGGGAGAGAGGGAAGAGGCCCCACCCTGCGGCTCTGTGATTGGTCGGGGCTGGCCCCGCCCCCTTGGGGGCTTTGATTGACAGGTGTGTGAGCTGGTGCAGTTTTCCTACTACTACCATATGTCTTTTTATCACTAATCAAAAAGTTAATTAACGAATTTTAATTTATCAGCCGACTTATCGCAAACATTATCCACCCACATAATGTCCCCCGGCCATATAACTCACCTGCACAAACCGCATAAGTGTAACTTTCAGGCTTTTTTTTTTAATTTGTAAATTAAAAAAAATACACCCTGCTTATATTTCCCAGGGAAAACACTCTGAAATAGAAAATAAGAACATCGCCAAGTTCTCACTGTAATCACATTATAAATCTCAATTTTGTCCTTTTATTTTTATATTGAACGTTAGAATCGAATGGAAGGGCCGACTGCGCACAAGAAGTCCTCAACTATTGTCACCTCAGTGGCATATGATATTCCTCACACAGGTTCTTGAGACGGCGTTGCTTTTCGACAAACGCTGACTTGCTCCTCTTCATGGGAGAAGCGCCGACTGGGTCCTCGGCCATTTTCATGGTTACGGTCGATTCCTTTGAGCGCAGGGCGTCCATGGCCTTCCACACTATTGGATGGCTCATGGCTGTGACCGAGAATGCTTCCAAACTTTGCATTCCACGTTTCCTGCCAGTGTGTCCAAGTGCATATTCCTGTTTCTTCTCATTACAAAATTAAACTAATTACAACACTTCACACGAGAATGCCATTACTGTGTTGGGGGCAAGTTTGCGAGGTTACTACACCTCTCGTTTCCAAATGGGCTCCGGTGGGAACATTTTTTTTCTTACCCCTTGGGGCCATGTTTTTCCTACTTTCCACTTGGGCATTTTCTTCCGGGGCCTTCTAACGCGATAGCGTTTAGGAGCTCCTGTCACAGAAAAGTCGGCGTCGGTGCGTCGGTGGGACCGAAAATCCCATAATGCAACGCGCGCAGCCACGTGTGACGTCCCACGTGGCTGTGACGTCATGACCCTATTGACCTACTAAATTTTGCTGGAAAATGTACCACTAAATTTAGCGAAAAATTTTTCCGCAAAATTTAGCTAAGTATTTTCCGCTAGCGGGTCGACAGTGTCACGATGTCACAGCCACTTGTGACGTCACACGACACGTGACATGACGTTACACGCAACGTTACTAGATTACCTCAGTTGTGGAACTCCCGCGGAGGGGGGTACCCCCCTCACTCACCTCAATCCGCCTAGAGTCGTTCGAAACGCCATCTAGATTTTCGTTTCATAACTGGGTGGTTTCATCTCAAATCATGCAAGAAAAAATGTTGGGTCTTCAAAAAATTCTGGAAATAATATATGTTGTGGGCTAATTCTTCATTAGAACGAAATGGGAAGCGGTTTTGAAGAAAAAAATTTTGTTCTCGAGTTATTATATTTCATTTGACCGAAAGCGGATTCTGAGATTTTGGCGATTGTCAGAGGTCGCACATTTGAGAGTCCCGCTACGCTCATATATGGGCCGCACAGCTATCAAACTTTTTTCACTTGTTTTATACCTTAAGTACATTTTTGTAATCCCAAGTGAAAAAAATATTTTTTAATATTTCGTAAAATAAAAATGGTCAAACCTAGTCCCTTGGACAGATATTTGCCGAACTTGTGTGAATATAACTTTCGTTTTGTTCAACGTTTTGGCATAAACAGCACATCAAACGAAAGCTTAGAGCCTTACCTTTTTCGGAAAAATATAATCGGTATTGTCAATTAGGCGTAATACAGTGAAACAAACCTCTGAAGAAAAGAGGAATCGCTAAAAGTACAATATTCAAAGTCAATTTTCTCAAAAAACCCATTTTTAATTGTTTTTTTAATTTTTTGTACGGAAACCTTTTAACATAGTCTTGAAAAGTTGATAAAAATTAGAGTGGGTATTTTGTTTTTTGATGTAACGCCAAGCGTTTAAAAACATGATATTATGCGGTTTGCTATGCAATGACAATCTCGATCGTTACCGATTGTTTTGCGTGCTTATCTATTATTTGTTGAGATCTGACTTATTGTGTTTATTGACTGAAATTTCGCATATA